>CM066041.1:4276296-6676296 GCA_033557465.1 Ichthyophis bannanicus
TCCTAGCATGTCCAACACCGGCTGCTGCTGGGCACGTAACATCGCTGCCATCCTCTCTTGGGTCTGCACCGATCTTGCCTCCTGCTCCAGTAAATCTCTCCGCAACCCAACTCATCAAAGTTGTGGGATCCATTTCGATGTACCTGTAGGGAATAGAAAAAGAAACACCAAGTGCGGCACCACCACAAAAGCACCTTCCTTTGCTCCCAGTTTAGCTCTGCCAGATTACCACCCCCTTGTAGCAGTGTCCTAAGATGACCCTCTTAGCTACGGGTTACCTGCTATAAGTGGAGTATCTCGCTTGTCAGCAGTATGGTAGCCTTAATAACAGGAACTCTGGTCCACCTCAGCTGAAACTTGTAATCTGCAGCACTGGTAAGCTCTTCAGGTATCTTGGTGAAAAAAACTCTCTTTTTTTTTTTTTTTTTTTTTTTCAAAGTGTCCACTCTTCAGAACTTTACTGGTATCTGTGGTTAATCACTTCTTCTGTGCAAGGCAGCAATTTTTTTTATAATCCGAAACAGCTACGCCAAAACTCCACCCCCCTACTATGTGACAACGCACCGCCTAGCCTGTGGCGTAAGCAGGCCAAGGGGATGTGAGCCACACAGTGGGGTGAGTTTAAAAGAGTCCTTGTTAGTGCTGAAGCCTTCCTACTGTAGTTGTGGAGTGAGTGACGACAGCCAAGGTTGGGTTTCCAAAGTAAGTAATGCTTTATTCATGCATAAGGTATTTGCACAAAGTATAGCAAAGGGACACCGTACAGGACTTACTCCCCCGCCACAGAAGTATAATGGTAACCTTCTGTACCAAATAAAAGTTCAAGTGCTTATACAGCTTCTCCTGATACTTCTCAGGGACACATAAATATTTACAAGCTTTCATCATTCTTCCAGCTTCATTACTACAACAGGGCTTCAATCTTCTAGTACTGCTTTCTCAGTATCTACTGGTAATAAAGAATCTTTCTCCTGTTGTACTTCTTTCTAGTGTCAAACAGCTTCCCATAGAAATGGCAATCTCCACAACTCTGGCTTATTACTGACTGCCTTCTTGTGTAGGAGCAGTTTTTCTATATTGCCTTCTATTCACAGCTGTACCACATGAAGCTTTGATTCATTCCATTCACTAGAACGCTGCTGTCTCTCATGCAGGTTCTAGAACATTTGCTTAAGGCTTCTCAGCACTCAATCATCAAGTAGGAATACTTATAGTTCTTCACTCTAGCATACAAATTCTTAGGTAGCTGCTTTGTAAGATCCCTCAGCTCTGCCTGGTCTTCAAAGGCTCCTCTTAGCTCTCTGCACGGTTGCTGCCAATTAGCTTCTTGCTGGCAAGCAGGTGTGTGCTCTTCTGAACTAGAGCTTAGCTCACGCTGTCTCTCGCAGGGAAATGTTTGCAGCTTTCTAACAGGGATTTTTCTATAGCCCCTCTTCCCTCTATTAACTTCCGGTTTATATTCAGGGCCTGATTTATCCCTGCCTCCTTTAGCAGGCAGTCTATTGTCAATTCCAATAGACTGACTTCTTTCAAAGCTATTTACTTTACAAGGCTTAGAAGAGTTTGCTCTGACCTGGTTTTTGCAGCGTCTGCCTCTGGGGAACTCCCCTGACTCCAAGTCAGTATTCCAGGCTTCTGAATCCAGTTCTGGGTCACCTCCAAGGTTTTCTCTCTCATGGAGCTGAGGTCTGCCTGTGTCTCCTCCTGGACCACTTGCAGGAACTCTCCCTTCCCTGGTTCTCTCCTTAGTTCCTCTGGGCTCAGCCTTTCTGCTTGCACTGCTCTGTAACCAGTTCCTCTTCTCCAGGCCTTGCTCCTCGAGGGCTTGCTGCTCCAGTGCTTGCTCCTCGAGCCCCTCCTTCCTACTAACTGCTGCTTCCTGGTTATGAGTGCAGAGTGGCCCAATCCGGTCTGACTCCTCCCACCTCCCTGATTGGCTATGTCTCTGGGTTAGCCTAGAGCTAGGGTGTGGTTCTTTCCCTGCTCTTCTCTGCAGAGAAAGTTTGTGAGCAGGAAACTTAACCCCTTCCTGTCCTGCCTCTCCAAGCATCCGAGGTGACAGAAAGTGATTTAAACCCATTTTCTCCTGTTTCTGGGGCTCTGCCTTGTCACAACAGACTGGCCATGTGATGACGTCTGTTGCATGTTGTGGTGGACCCTACCCCGCATGTGCACACCCATCCGCAGGCTACGGCCCTCCCCCCCTCATTCGGTGTTGTTGCGCAACACACCCCATGGGCAGCACCTGCCATGTGCATGACCAGACTTACAGTGCCTGTATGTCTGTGGGGCTGTCAGCCCCTGCTGCCCCATTTGTTGCCCAACCCTATTGGACCATGGGCACCGCCCGTATCACACAGTTAGCACACACTGCTACCTTGCCCTCCCCACACACCACATGTCCCTGCCCTCACACAACATGGCCCATACCCTCACCTATCATCGGTGGCAGACGGATGATGGAACCGTACACATGCGCCAGGGAGGGCCTGCTGTACCGTTGCACACATCGCACCCCTGTGATCAGAGCACCCTCCAACAGGGACGTGTCCAAGGTATGTTTCCCTCACAACTGTAGCCCCACCCTGTCCCCCTGACCCCTACCCTGTCAGGAGCACCTGTGATGGTGTGCCTCTGTTGTCCCTGTCCCTGTGTCAGCCACCAGCTCCCATGTCCGAGACACATGTGTTCAGTCCCCTGAGTGCACAGCCGTAGCTGGACATGCTATGCATGTGTGTTCCATCACAGCCACATGGGTCACGTGCATCAGAACATCTCTGAGGGTGGACCGTGTGCTGTGTGTGGGGTCTCCCCACACTAGTGTGGCACAGACTTGCACATCACCACACGCCTTTGTCTCCTGGAGTAGGACATAGCACAGTAGTTTCCCTGGTGATGATGTGCAACCTGTCACTTTGTTGATGTATATCTCAGTCCAAGGTCTTTTACTCATACAGCGCTCTGTCTCTCCCACAGGCCTGCGTCATGTGCTGAGGGACATCAGGGCGTCCATGGATGTCTTCAGCAACAGGTTGGAGCAGGCGACGGTGCAACTCCAGGCCCACACACAGGTGATGAGTGCTGTACCCTATGAGCGCATGTGTGTGGCTCTGGAGGGGATCCTGGCGGCAGCCCAGCAGTGGTCACAGGCACCAGCACCAGCACCAGCACCACCACCAGCTCCTCAGCCACCAGCGCCTCCATCAGCACAGGGGGGGGTGTTGCTCCGCAGAGGGGGAGGGGACGGGGACAGGGTGGGCACAGTCGGACACCCCGTCAACGGAAACCAATGTAAATAAATATTTAGCAAATGTGTATGCCAGGTCTGTAGCATATTTGTGCACCTGTGGTCCCTTATGTATTGCAAACATGCATGGTTGGTCAATTACCATCTCCCCATTACCCCTAGCACCTTGCCAATGTGTGGCTTCCCATGCCAGTTACACCTGCCGCACTGCCATAACACGACGGCTGTGACCGTCAGAGGGTGTGTCAGCTACCCTGGGACATTAGCTGGGTTTTGCCCACACGCACCCATGGACAGGGAGGGTGGATCTTCACAGACCTCATGCATACTGTTGTGTTCCAGAGTGATGTTTCCCCCAACCTAAACTCGCCACTGTGTGTAGCTGCCTGACAATAGCCACTGCTTGCAATGCACATTGCACACCATGGCACACCCCTATGGCATGTTGGTGTTTTAGACAGACAGGGGTGTCATGTGTCAGGCAGGCCATGCAGTCAGCAGCACAAGGGGCTATACAGCACACATCCATGTCTACTTCTAATTGTAGTGGGCCGCCACCACGCAGCTTCCCATGGCCCACCCTGTACCCACGGCCCCACACATATCTGGCCACTTTGACTGCATGTGCGCCCAGGACACGTATGACACCCTTGTCTGCCTTTCATGGTCCTCCTGGTCGCAATACATATCCCGTGCTTGCATACATGTTGGTTATAAGGATGACACGTGACCATTGGGGATGACATTGCACATAACCAATTTATTAACTTTAACAAAAACAATGGGCAACATGCCCGAACAGACATAACACAATAGGGGGGGGGGGAGGGAACCCAGCACAGCACACAGCACATGGGGGCATCACTGGTGCCCTCGCCGGTAGTGGTGATGCTGTTCGGCAGGTGGCAACCGGGATGCCAACTCAAACAAATCTGTGGCCACCTGCCGAACAGCCACAGTCAGGCTCTGGAGTGCGTGTAGCACGACATGGGAGTCACGCCGTGCATCATCCAGGGCCACTAACACCTCTCGCATGCATCTGCTAGCACACAGACACCCAGTGTCTGGGGTCTGTGTGCTGGCATGTGCATGTTGTGTGACAGTGGCCCTGGATGGTGCACGGCCATGCTGCTGCCCATGCCGTGCTGACGCCTGCAGGGTCTGACTGTGTCCCCCTTGGCCATGTGCTGGGCTGTGTTCACCCCCATCCCCCTCCCACCCCTCCCCACTCCCTGTGCGCCCTCCCCCCACCCTCCCTGCCCGATCCCTGCCCCCCCTCCCCCCTCCCTGCCTCCACCCCGACCCCCTGTTACCCTCTCCCCTGCACCCACGATGATGACATCGTCATCCTCATCCCCCAGGCCATGGGTGTGTGGGATGACCTCCTCCTCCTCCTCCTCCTCCCCTCCTCCTCCTCCTCCTCCTCCCCCTCCCCCCCTCCCCCATGTCTGTGACAGGCGTCTGCTCCTCCTCCTCCATTGCGCGCTCCTCCTCTGTCGCGGTCTGCTCCTCCTCTCCCTCCTCCTCTGTGGTCACCTCCACCTGCCTGGCGCACCGTGTGGTGGGTCGGCGCAGCACATATGTGGAGGTGTGTGGCCCCCCATCTCTGGCATCGGTTTCTGTGAGGAATGACAGACATCAGGGCACATCCATGAGTGGCACATACAACATTTACAGATACAGGTGAGTCACAGGCTGGTGGTCCAATGGCGCCCCTGAACCTGCGACCAGGCCCTGGCAATACTGACCATAATGCTGCTCCTGCTGCTCCCTTCTGCAGCTCTCCAGGAACTGTGGGTGGTAGCGCCTCAGCTCCCGGGCCTTTTTCCTCAAGTCCTCCACCTGTGGATATGTAATGGTTGTCTGGGGTCAGTACCGCACACTAGTCACTGGTCCACACAGCCATATCTCCAGGGTGACACAGAGCCCACTTTGGATGGGCTCTCTGGACTCCTGGAGGTAGGGGGATGCTTCCAACTATATTAGTACACACAGCCATATCTCCAGGGTGACACAGAGCCCACTTGGAGGGCCTCTCTGCACTCCTGGAGGTAGGGGGATGCTTCCAGCTACATCAGGACACATAGCCATATCTCCTGGGTGACACAGAGCCCACTTTGGATGGGCTCTCTGCACTCCTGGAGGTAGGGGGATGCTTCCAGCTACATCAGGACACATAGCCATATCTCCAGGGTGACACAGAGCCCACTTTGGATGGGCTCTCTGCACTCCTGGAGGTAGGGGGATGCTTCCAACTATATTAGTACACACAGCCATATCTCCAGGGTGACACAGAGCCCACTTGGAGGGCCTCTCTGCACTCCTGGAGGTAGGGGGGATGCTTCCAGCTACATCAGGACACATAGCCATATCTCCAGGGTGACACAGAGCCCACTTTGGATGGGCTCTCTGCACTCCTGGAGGTAGGGGGATGCTTCCAGCTACATCAGGACACATAGCCATATCTCCAGGGTGACACAGAGCCCACTTTGGATGGGCTCTCTGCACTCCTGGAGGTAGGGGGATGCTTCCAGCTACATCAGGACACATAGCCATATCTCCAGGGTGACACAGAGCCCACTTTGGATGGGCTCTCTGCACTCCTGGAGGTAGGGGGATGCTTCCAACTATATTAGTACACACAGCCATATCTCCAGGGTGACACAGAGCCCACTTGGAGGGCCTCTCTGCACTCCTGGAGGTAGGGGGGATGCTTCCAGCTACATCAGGACACATAGCCATATCTCCAGGGTGACACAGAGCCCACTTTGGATGGGCTCTCTGCACTCCTGGAGGTCGGGGGAAGCGTCCATCTCCAACAGGACACATAGCCATATCTCCAGGGTGACACAGAGCCCACTTTGGATGGGCTCTCTGCACTCCTGGAGGTAGGGGGATGCTTCCAACTATATTAGTACACACAGCCATATCTCCAGGGTGACACAGAGCCCACTTTGGATGGGCTCTCTGGACTCCTGGAGGTAGGGGGATGCTTCCAACTATATTAGTACACACAGCCATATCTCCAGGGTGACACAGAGCCCACTTGGAGGGCCTCTCTGCACTCCTGGAGGTAGGGGGATGCTTCCAGCTACATCAGGACACATAGCCATATCTCCAGGGTGACACAGAGCCCACTTTGGATGGGCTCTCTGCACTCCTGGAGGTAGGGGGATGCTTCCAGCTACATCAGGACACATAGCCATATCTCCAGGGTGACACAGAGCCCACTTTGGATGGGCTCTCTGCACTCCTGGAGGTAGGGGGATGCTTCCAGCTACATCAGGACACATAGCCATATCTCCAGGGTGACACAGAGCCCACTTTGGATGGGCTCTCTGCACTCCTGGAGGTAGGGGGATGCTTCCAACTATATTAGTACACACAGCCATATCTCCAGGGTGACACAGAGCCCACTTGGAGGGCCTCTCTGCACTCCTGGAGGTAGGAGGGATGCTTCCAGCTACATCAGGACACATAGCCATATCTCCAGGGTGACACAGAGCCCACTTTGGATGGGCTCTCTGCACTCCTGGAGGTAGGGGGATGCTTCCAGCTACATCAGGACACATAGCCATATCTCCAGGGTGACACAGAGCCCACTTTGGATGGGCTCTCTGCACTCCTGGAGGTAGGGGGATGCTTCCAACTATATTAGTACACACAGCCATATCTCCAGGGTGACACAGAGCCCACTTGGAGGGCCTCTCTGCACTCCTGGAGGTAGGGGGGATGCTTCCAGCTACATCAGGACACATAGCCATATCTCCAGGGTGACACAGAGCCCACTTTGTTTGGGATCCTTGCACTCCTGTTGGTTGGGGGATGCTTCCAGCTACATCAGGACACATAGCCATATCTCCAGGGTGACACAGAGCCCACTTTGGATGGGCTCTCTGCACTCCTGGAGGTAGGGGGATGCTTCCAACTATATTAGTACACACAGCCATATCTCCAGGGTGACACAGAGCCCACTTGGAGGGCCTCTCTGCACTCCTGGAGGTAGGGGGGATGCTTCCAGCTACATCAGGACACATAGCCATATCTCCAGGGTGACACAGAGCCCACTTTGGATGGGCTCTCTGCACTCCTGGTGGTAGGGGGATGCTTCCAGCTATATTAGTACACACAACCATATTCCCAGGGGGAATGACGGACCGCCTTGAGGGGCCATGTAGACTCGTGTGGGTGGTGATGCTGCTCCCCAGAACGTTCTGACACACACACATATCCCCAGAGTGACTGAGTGCACACTTTGAGTGGCTCTATGGACCCCTGAGGATAGGGTGGATGTATTCGTAAACATTGGCAGACAACCCCAGATCACCTGGATGTCTGAGGCCCCATGTGCTTAACGTTGCACCACCCCTGATGGTTACCCCTATGTGTTACCCTGCTGATGCAGATACCGCCATCAACACTGGATGTTTGCATACGCTCCTTATGCAGATGCATGGCCTAGTTTTGTTACATTGTGCTTTACTGTATCCACACCAGCAGCTGTCATGACGCCAGGGGGGCATCATGCCCTCTGTGGCCCAAACCGTCAACACCTGGCTACATGGCCACACACTCAGATGTGATACCACATGTATATGGAATGTGTTTCACCTGCTACACTTAACTTATACAGACTACTTACACACAACAGCATGGCCAGCTGACATCAGCCCTGTATGTGTGTATGTTTATTTTGACCTCGGTCCATTCACTTACCTCCCGTGGATGGTCTGCCTGTGTGTTAAAACGCCTGGTCAGCCTCTCCCAGGCCCTCAGGACCCTCCCCAGGTTCTTTCTCCTGGAGGGCCCTGGGAACAGCTTGTGGTCCTTTTTGGCTATCAGGGAGCCCAGGTGGCACAGCTCCCTGTGGCTAAATGCGGCTTTTCTTGTGCGGGACGCCATGTTTGTTTCTGTGCGTGGTGACGCGCGGACGCTCCCGGCGCAACTTCCGGATTTGCGCGTGGCGTAACGCGCACGTGCGTGGCGCATGGCTGCGCATCTGATCTCTGCTCGGCCGTGCGCTCCGCATGGCTGTGCGTCTTCAAATTGCAAATACTACCTACACGCACCATTCATATTGATTTTTCATGGTTGTGCTCAAAATATGTTTAATGTTCTGTGCCTGATCACATAGCTACGGGGGTGTTTGTAATGTCCCTTTAACAAACAGTAACTATTATGGTTTACCCTTGGTCACACAGTGTGGTCTTGAACCTCTGGACACATATCAACTGATTGCTGGTGCATTGTCAGATGAGGTGTGCTATGTGTGTCACATAGCAGGTGGTGCTCGGACACTACTAGTTATGGGTGCAGACAGACCATCAGCGTCAGGTGTCACTCAACCTGGTGATAGGGGGTTGTGTGTGCCAGTGAGATATGTTCTGTGGTGTTTCTCCATGTCTGGACAGACATTATGTGGTGGTTGCCATAGGGGTTGGGGGGGAGATTCATATATGAGCATTGCAAACGCAAAGTAGGTTGCGTGTTGGACATTACAGGACTATGTGGGTCCGCATGTCACCACAATGCACATTATCCTTGGGTATATGTGATGGCATACAGTCCTGGTTTTTGAGAAATAGCACAATGGTTGATACATGGACTGCTTAACCAGGCGTCATGGGTTACATCATCCACTTGAGCTCTGGAGTGCCTGTCTCAGGCATCACACATGCTCATACTTGAGTGCAACAGTAGCCATGATTGTTTTCATGTACATCTGTGCTGCACCAGGCATATATCTTCATACATTGCAACAGTGTTACCGGCCCCAGACCAGTTTCCACGTTACAGAGGTGCTGCTAGTAGCAAGACCCTCACACTGCTGCATACATCATGTGCAGTACACCATTCTCACCAATGGAACAGCGCACCCCTGGTGACCATAGCACACTGTCTGCATGCCTGCCTCTTTAGCCGGACAGGCATCTGTTCTTAGCAATCGAGCTGTGGCCCACACCTACCCTTGATACGTGTGGAGCCAGAGTTTGCATGTTCCCATCCACAGTGTGGTTATTGGTGAGGGCAGCCAGTGACAGGTCCCTGACTGTGAAATAGTGCTGGAATCTCTGAGATCCTCACAGTGCTGTCTGCATCCTGTGCTCCTTACGCAACCGTATAGGGTGGACTTAGGTTAATGCACTGTGATGGTTTTTGGATTGCCAGTACTACAGCACATTACACACATTCCAGGCCTGACAGCCCTCATGAACCTTCAAGATGTTTGCTATATGTTACAATGTCATCTTCAATGTATGTTACTTTTCAGCAATGTAAGCCCTGTTCCATGTAAAACCATGTTCATTATATGTTAGGTGTGAAACGCCTTTGATCTTTGGAAAAAGCGGTGTAGAGGAAAAGCATATATATATATATAAATTCAAACCTGCACTGCTGCTGACTGGTGGAGTATAGGGGCCAGGGACAATATATAAATAACTTTGCTTGTACAACACACTTTGGATTTGAACCACCAACCTTTCACTTCAGAGGCATTGCAGTCACCAGGGGACTACAGCTCTGTGGCTGTGATGAGAGGTCTGTCTGGCTGCAATATCACCTCTGCAGACTTTGTGCTGCAGTTAACAGGGTGTGGTCGATCCACTCACACCCATGATGCACTGCACATGCAAGGCAGCTGTCTAGTGATGGTCCAGTGATAGGGTGTGCAACCCCACAGCACCTGGGCCTCGTGTTGGACACTGACCTCTGTGTTGCTGGTGCAGAGTGGGTACAGACCATCCCAGTGTGTGTGGCTGTTGCTCACCCTGAGGGTGAGGTGAGACACACAGCACCTATCCTGGCTGAGATGACCTATACATCATAGCAATTTGTCTGCCAATGTCTGATAGTTTGGCACATCTGACCATTTCTGTCTCCCAGACCCATCTGGCCCTTGTGGGCTGCAATGTTCACCGAAGGGGGCATATCCTGTGTGGGTGCCCTGCCCTTCATGATATATTTGCAGTGGGGGTGGGGGTGGGGGTGGGGGGGGTTACATGACCTATAGGCCGGGTGTGTCTGACCACCAAACCTTCCCTGTGCAACACAGTTTCCCCAAAAAGAACATATCCACATTCTGGATCCCCGCTATGGTGCTTGTAGCTGCCAGCATCAGCAGACTGAGTCCAGCTGTAGTACAGACAACCTACAGGTCAGTCACTGCTATTAAGAACGCATCCGTATTTCAGGATGAGACAAACAGACAGTATGGCCTGAGACCCCAAACTCACCCAAACCATCTGAGATTTTCCAGCAGCAGGCACATTGTGTGCCCAGCTACTGACCCTGCACGGTGTTCCAGCCAGACACATGCAAACTGCAGACAGGCCACTGGGCAGTCGATGGTGCATGCTACCAGGGAAACTGTGTGCACCCATAACTGGGATGTCAGCACACCCACCGCACAGTTACCTCAGTGATTGGGCCCCATATATACAAAACCCATATATATCACATGAGAGAACCATTATATGGCACTATGTTGGGACCTAGCCATGCCATGGTCACTGATCGTTCAGGGTGAGAGTGACCTCCACCAAGGCATGCTATGGACACCATGTCTGTGGGGGTGATGGCAAGGCACAGCATGGTCCTAGGCATGCACATTTGCCCTGTGTAGCTGCATCCTGCTCCAGCCACCCTGTTTGTTCTGTACCCACAGTACTTTGCTCCTCATTATGCACATTGGCAGGCCATTAATGGCAACGGTGCTATTAGTGTGGTCTGTGGGAGGTGTTGACAGCCACCACACACTGGATAGACAGACACACACTCCCCACACCTAGGACAACATTGAGCAGATGTGGTGTTGTTTGGGAGCCCTGGCCAACATAACAGTGATGGGCACAGTGCAGGCATGGCAACGTTGGGATGTACTTTTGGAGTAATTTCCCAGGGTGCTACTCTCTGGTGGAGATATGACCTGACACACATTGCACATACATCAGAGACGTTGGTTTGTGACAGCTCGCTGTTCTGCTTGTGCGTAGCATGAACATTTGTATCGGTCAGTGATCATATATTGCTTTGGATATATGTGTGAAGTCTCCAAATGTGTAGTATGTGATTGTTGATGTATGCACATGCTAGTTTTTGGACCGCCACACAGGGCCCTACATCCTGGCACTTCATCGGTCTTCCAATAATGGTGCCTGCAGGTGCAAGTGTTTCTGCCCCTGTTGCCCACTGCTCTAGGGAGGATTTTCACAACTTCAGTCAATGTGAATCAGACACTGGTCGGGCTTTCATGCTGTCTGTGATTAATATGCCTGTGATACAGCTGCATACCATGGTGGTGTTCAACTCACCTGCATCACACACATCTTTCATGCAGACAGCAGACAACCTGATTGATGTGTGAGCCTCCATGGCTGCATATGGGGGACTCTGCTGTGGGTGAGGCATATGTGAATGTGGTGTGTGGTATGTATGGCAAACTATGGTATCGTGACCAACACTTATGTTCTGAGCATGGAGATTCCATTCTTTACTATCAGGTTTCGTGCATGAGTCAAACATTGGGACTGTGATGGAAGGTGCCCCAGCCGGAAATGGAACCTGGGGCCTTCTGCTCTTGGAGGCACTTGCTACATGTACTGCACCACCGTCTTAGCACAGCAACAGTACATTCCCGGGGGAGTCTATGGCTATTTGTCACACAGGGCCTGTCTGTTGGATTGTACTGCAGCCACATGCGGGTGGCTAGGCCAGCATCTGCTGTGGTGCAGCAGCCTCTGCCCCCTCTGCCAGCAGTTGGCATCCTCCACCATGCTGACATGGGCCTATATTGGGCAAAGCATCACAGCTGAATGACATGTGGGCCTCCAGTGATGCATTGTGTGGACTCTGCTGTAGGTGTTGTACATTTTTGAGGGGTAAGTGATCCTTATGGTAAAATAGAGGTCCTCTGCACATGCTTTTGTTATCTGCAAGACGTGTTTTGATTTCCTCTCACGGTTTACTGGTGGGTAAAATATGTGCATAGTGTTACTGCTGGCCCCAGCTGGGAGTTGAACCTGTAATCTTTGGCTCCCCAACACACTGGCTGTGTCCCCTGCACCACACTGCAGTCACAGAGTCAATGTGGACCCTGGAGATGGCATGTCTGTTTATCATAGCAGGCCTTTCTGTTGTGGTCCAGTGCACCCACATGTCATGGGCTCAGCCTCCATCTTCTCTAGCCACCTGCCACTAGCCCCCTCAGATAACAGTAACGTTCTGCCAACATGCTACAGGCCCTTCTGCTACTGGTGCTGGGGGCGCACAGTTTTAGACCATACAGTATGCATGTAGGCAACTACCTATGCTGCACATTCCCCCCAACTCACACATGCTGTTGTGCAAAATGTGCATGCCATAGGGGACCTGTCCATTGCTGTGCGGAACCCTGCTCTATCCTACATCAATGTGTGTTCATTCAACTTTTATGCCACAGGGGCTGGTGACCCTTCCATCATTCATATATTTTTGCCCTGCCTTTCTTGGGAGTGTCTGATGATGTTTCACATTGCTGTGACCATTACCCAGGTTGGTCCTCTTTTGTGCTACAATCGAGAGGTTTAACAGCTCTGGCCAACACACCAGTCCTGTGAACACTACAGGCATGGATATGTTAGGCATAGACTGTTGGGGGTCACTCCCCAGGGAGGTACACACTATCAGACACAAGACCTGCTGCACACAACACACACATCTGAATGATTGTTATGGTGGTGCTCAATGGGCCACATTTACTGAGCATTTGAATCAATATGAAAATATTTTCACAGGGTACCTTGGATAGCTGTGTACCATGTACCCAGGTGTGGGGTGGCATTGCTAAGGTACACATCTGCTACTTTTGGGGGTTACAGGCAGGGCCCACTGTCCTGCCTCTCCAGGATGCATTGTCCAATGGGGCCTGTGGGTGTGGGTGTGTCATGGCCTGTTGGTTGATGCCTTTCATATGGGTTACACACATCAGGTCATGGTGTGTCAGACACTGTTCTGGTTTTAGGATGTCCCTCATGGATATTCATGTGCTACATCTGCATAACATGGGGGTGGTGCATAGATAGGCAGCACAATCATTTGTATTACCCGCAGCATGGATGCTGAATGGTGTGTGGTCCTCCAGGTCTGCATTTCGGATACTCTGATCTGGGTGATGCTACGGTTAATGGTGTCTGTGCTTTGGATGGGAAATGATAGCCGTATAGACAATGCCTATCTCCTCTGCATTACAGGTTTGTGCTTGGCAGCACAGTTTATTTTTTGGAAAAATATGTGGGCGGAATTGGCCATAGCCCCAGCTGAGCTTTGAACCTGTGACCTTATGTTCTCGCATACACTGTCTGTGTGCACTGCACCACCATGTAGTCACTGATTGGCTGGATTCCCTGGGACGTCCATAACTGCACATCCGACAGGGCCTGTGTGTTGCAGTGGATGGTGCCAGCCTGCACATGGCTAGGCGGCTGTATGCTGTGGCTCGCAGCCACTGGCCCCACCACCACCTATACCCTTCCACCAACATGATGGCATGTCCCTATCTTGTAAAAACATGTGAACTGATGGAGTTGTTCCACTCCAGGACTGCATCTATGCAACTCAGCTGTCGGTAATGCCCATTGTAAAGGGGTGTGTGCAGTGTAGGGTAAATCATGGGTGTTTCAGACACACTTATGTCCTCTGCAATAAAGGGGTGTCTTCACTATCTGTGTTTGGTGGTGGTTAAAATATGTGGACTGGGTTGCCAGGAGCACCAGGTAAGCTTTGAACCTGTGACCTTCTGCTTTTGCATACACTGTGTGCACTGCACCACTGTGTAGCATGGATTGGCTGTGTTCCCTGGGAAGTCCATGTCTGTACATCCATCAGGGCCTGTCTGTTGCAGTGGACGGTGCCAGACTGCACATGGCTAGGCCACTGTCTTCTGTGGCTCACAGCCACTGCCCGCTCCACCCTCTGTACTGTTCCACCAACATGCTGGCATGTCCTCATCTTAGCTAACGCATATGGCCTGATTAGGTTGAGCCACTCCAGGACTGCATTTGGGGGACTCGGCTGTGGGTGATGCCCATTGTTCAGGTGCATGTGCAGTGGAGGGTAAAATATGGGTGTTTGCAACATGATTATGTTCTCTGCAATAATAGGGTGTCTTTACTATCTCTGTTTGGTGGTGGTTAAAATATTGGGACTGGGCTGGCATGAGCTGCAGCTGGGATTTGAACCTGTGACCCTCCCGTCTTGGCGGTGCTGGCTCTGTCTGCTGCACCACACTGTGGCCACAGAGGCAGTGCAGTACCTGGTGATAGGAAACCTGTCAAGATGGGGACGCACACCCTGCTCTTCAGTCTTTTACTGTGGCCTCATTCACCTTGTCTGGTGTCATACATGCAGATAAACCCCAGATATAGACACGTAAACCGGGGCTTTACTTTTAAACAAGCTGGACAACAGTGATATTAATGGGCAACCATTTGGAAGACACCCAGGACAGCCACAGGGATGGGAATTATTTTGGGGGGATTCTCAGCTCCATGGCCCTTCCAATATTCATTTCTTTTTTTCTGGGACTGTCCTGGTTGTGATTATTATATTTGCCCATTACTGTACCTGTTCCCAAGCTGCATTACTATTTTTAATATTATTTTTCTGGTCATTGTCTATTTGTAATTTCACCTTTGTGCTGTGCACATGTATCACACTGCTTACGTTTTGCAGGTTTCCCCGGTTTTGCTGTACATTGCTGACGGAAATGGTTTCTCTTGCCTTTATATGCCCTCTATCGCGAGTGTTTCACTGGCGCTATTTTTTCATGGGAAATTCGGCCCCGTTCATGTGCGGGGAGCCTCTCCCCTCCCCTTCCCCGCCCATTGACCCCGTCTCTCCGCCCCTCGGAGGCCTTCCTCCGCCCTACGTTCGCCGTTCCACGCCTCTTTCGGACATTTGCGGGCCCGTATTTGTGCGGGGCCCGTTAGTGTGTCGCGCACATGCGCGGGGGTTCCTCGTACCTGTGCGGGGCGTTTAAAAGCGTTTTTGCGCGTTTAAGTGGCGGTTTTCCGTGCGCTATTGTGCGGCACGCACTTTTGCGGTTTTTAGTAAACATGCCCCTTAGTCTCTTTACTTGTGTTTTCAGAAGAGTTTTTTAGACTGCTGATGTTTAATAAGGCAACTTCCCTTTGGTGGGTAACTGCTTAGTAGAGGGATAACAGCTTATACACTGAGGTCTTTTCTCCTCTTAGTTTGGTTGGGAGTCTGTTTAGAATCTCTTTTAGCCTTTGTAATTACGTAATAGTTTTCTATGGTGCTTCTTTCCCTTGATTGATCGGTTTTACTATTGTCCAGAAGTTTGTTTTTTGATGTGTATTTGTATTACTTATAGTGCGTTTTTTTGTGTCATTATTTAGTTTTGTGCATGAGCCTCACTTCTAAGCCATGGTATGTACAGTATGATCTCAGTCTCTCGTATTTACTGCTAATGCTCAGCGTAGGACTTGCAACGTGCCAAGGAGCGCCTACCTCTGGAGTTCATGAGATGTAATATGGATGGGTAATTTATCAAGGTGTGCTTGAAAATTCTTAATCAAGCCTGTGGCACAGAATATGATGAGAAATAGCTCTGTATCTTTCTGCCACATTTTCTTAGTCTTACTGCATTCATGGTACTTGAAGATCTACTCCCTCTCAACGCACTTCCCAGAATAGTTGCTTGGGACTGACACCTCTGCTGTTCTTTTCCTTTGCCACTACTATATCCTCTACTATGGAGCACTCTGTGATGCAACAGAAAACCCTGCAAAAACAAACTCACTACCTATGTAACAAATGTGCCTAACTCCCAGGACTCAAACGGCAACAAAGCTACCTATAAAAAGGCTGTACAGCAAATGTCTAGAATACGAGTATACCTCTTATGAGAAGGTGTAGGTAGGAAAACAGAACACGCTGGACTGCAATGATCCTTACACAGAAAACTACATGTTAGCAGAATAATGCACTTACATCCTAAAGGCAGAACTATCTATTTACTCTGTATGATGGTAACTCACCTTGATCTTAGATTTGGAAAGACAAGTTATTAAATATAAAATACAATTTTATGTATTTAAATTTATGAGCTGCCTTATGAAGAATTTCACCTCTCTGCCTTCTCTTGTTATATCTATGCCTCTCATGAAACCATTAATTACTGTAAGCAAATGTAACAGAATCTTTTCTTCTTGCAAACTGTAACTTTGTAAGCTGATTTGCTTAGCCACAAAAGCCCGAGAGTAGATATTTTTAGAACTAAACTAAACATAGGCAACTTACATTCCTAATACAGAAACATCTCCACCAAATACAGACTAAAGGACTGCAGATTTGAAATAAGAATGTGAAGACAAAAGCTGAAGCCAGGCTCAGCATTCAGTGTAATACTGGAAAAAGAAACAGAAATGTAAAGATATGACATATTTCTCAGAGCTGACTGAAAAAACACAACTTCCCTAAAACAGAATGCAAAGGAAAATCTTTGTTCCCTTATTGTCCTGCCAAACCAGTCCAGATGTGTGGGTTATTCACGCCTACCAGCAGATGGAGACTGAGAATCATTGGCTTGATCTTTCTGACGTCATGGTACAAAGAGATCTGTGCAGCCTCAATCTTGCCAGTATTTCTCAGTCTCCAGCAGATGGAGGTCATTCTTATCCTGTGCAGTCTGAACTGGAGTAGAGAGATGTTGTTTTTGGAGGATTCTTCTGTATTGGGCTTAGGACGGCAGTGGCCTCCTCTGAATGTGCTGGGATGCAGAATCCGGTGGTCCAGGTCACCCCCCCCCCCCTCATGGTGGTATGATTCAGGTGCAAACCTGAAGGCATTGGGTCCCTCCCCCTCTCACAGCGGCAGTTAGCTCTTGCCAGGTAAGATGCTCTTTGTTCCCTTTATTTAT
This sequence comes from Ichthyophis bannanicus, assembly GCA_033557465.1. Classification (NCBI taxonomy): domain Eukaryota; kingdom Metazoa; phylum Chordata; class Amphibia; order Gymnophiona; family Ichthyophiidae; genus Ichthyophis; species Ichthyophis bannanicus. Next base: position 4,293,462 of record CM066041.1, read on the forward strand.
TGAACATAAATAGAAAGTAAAGGAATTAGGATGGCAGGTCTTGCAGTTAGCTGCTCAGGCCTGAGCTAAGGGGCAGGGGTAACCCCTATCTGGACTCATGGGTGTTCTTGTTTCTGCGATGCCATTGCTGGGACTAGGATGCTTTGGGTGGCTGCAAGTGTCTCAGGACTGTTTGTAAAATTCCCAGGGAGAGCATCTTCAAGATTTTAATTTTCTTAACTTTATTATCTTTCATTCATGGTGAGGGGCTGCGGGCTTCCTGAGCTATCTTCAGGGTAGGATGCGGTCTTGGGCCCTCATATTGCTGAAATCAAGGATGGAGAGTGCAGGCATTGGCCGCTGCAAGTAGTGGAGAGCTACCATCGTTAGCTGATTTTGTCAGAAGCGGGGCTCGATATCAGTGATCTGCTTTCAACTGTGTCACAACCAGCCATGTTATTGTTAGCACGTGAGACTGACTAACTAATTTATAACTAATTGGTAATGTGCAGCCTTATGTTTAGTTTTCTGTTTAGATTTACGTTTGGAATTAGGTTTGGCAATTTGTTCGGTGCTGCACTGAGTAGCGGCCCGCGCAGTGGGGTCTTGTTCGATTTTTGGTGTGTTTTTGACATGAAGGGTGCCGTTGTTCTTTTCTTTCAGTTACTACTCTCCTCTCCTCTGCCTCAGGTGGGAGAATCACTGTATGTTTTGGCGGCTGCTATTTTTTCCCCAAGCATCAGTCCTTCATGGTATGCTTGGGCTTAATGTGTTTTGGTGACAGTTTTCAAGCAAGAAAAAAAAAGGGCAGAAGCAGTGTTCATCTAAACCAGGGGTCTCAAACTCAAATTGCTTTGAGGGCCGAATGAGGACTTGTAAAGTAACCCGGGGGCCGCATAAGACGCGGGGCCTCATTTGCATAAGGGGCCTCATTTGCATAAATATTTGCATAATGTTACCATGCACTAACTTTTAGTAAACATGCCTCTTTAATGAGTGCATGGATAAAGAAAGACTAAAAGATTTAGAAACAGGAAGACAATAATTAAACTGGGAACCCCAAAAGCCAAACTTGGAATGTACAACAACACTGTAGAAATAAAACTATAAATTAATTTCCTCTTGTACTAAACAAAGCGCAAACATTAATGATGCACATTTCCCAGAGCTGACATATTCCAGTTAATAAATTCAAAATAAAGAGATATTTTTCTACCTTTTGTGCATTTTTTTTCAGTTGCAATTGTTCCAGCCACTTTCTTCTGGTTTCTTCATGTCTTCTGCTAACTCTCCATCGTCTGCTGTCCATTTGCCCTTTCTTCTCTCCTAGTTTTTTTTCCATTCTCTCTCTACATCTGCTTTAACATACTAATCTTTCTCCTTTTTCTCTTTCCTCATTCCTATTTCATCCACTCAAATTTTACCCCTCCATCCTCAATCCCCACTTACTCTCCCAATACCTGGCCAATTGTAGATTTGTCTTCTCTCCCAGACAAAATATTTTTCCCCTCTCCATTTCACTTTCCCAGCTCCATCCCATTCTAATCCTCCCCCAACATCAGCTCCCTTCTAGTTCCAGCCCCACCCAGCCTACGCTCCCTTCTATGCCCTTCAACAGTCAATCTCCACTCCTAGCCCCCCATCTGCCCATTTCCAATCCTAGCCCCCCATCAGCCCATTTCCAATCCTAGCTCCCTCCCCTCACAGCCCATTTCCAGTCCAAGCCCCCTCCCCATCAGCCATTTGCAGTTCAAGCCCCCCTTCCAATCAGCCCACCTCCAGTCCTAACCCCCATCTGCCCATTTCCAGTCCTAGCCCCCACCATAGCCCATTTCCAGTCCTACCCCCCCCCTGCCAATAGCCCATTTCCAGTCCTACACCCCCCTGCCAATAGCCCATTTCCAGTCATAACCCCCCCCTGCCAATAGCCCATTTCCAGTCATAACCCCCCCTGCCAATAGCCCATTTCCAGTCCTACACCCCCCCTGCCAATAGCCCATTTCCAGTCATAACCCCCCCTGCCAATAGCCCATTTCCAGTCATAACCCCCCCCCCTGCCAATAGCCCATTTCCAGTCCTACACGCCCCCTGCCAATAGCACAGGTACACTACCAAAAAACTGCCTCCAGTTTTGCAACTGATTCCTATAGATTTTGGGGTGCTGAATCCAGGAAAAATAGCCAAAATGTTCCATCACGTCACGTTTTCTTGCAAAATTAGATTTCTTACCCATATAAGGAATGTTCACATAATTTCTTTTTAGCCGACTGCAGTTTATTTTCTTGGCCCAAAATAGAGGTTGTAATGGTTAACTATAAACACTCCCTCATGATATTTTAGAGTGTTTTGTATTCATTTTATACATTAACAGGACAATTGGGAGGCGGGGGCTAAATCCAGTACTCGCGCTGGCGCATGTTCTTTCCTGTTCGCCTCGCCTCGTTCGCTCGCTCAAACACGGTGGTTGCGACATGAACGTTCCTGTCAAATTTCAGTTTCTTGCAAGTTCATTATTACCTTTTGTTTGCTCAGTCGTAATCCAGCTTTATTCCGAAGTGGTTCACTACAGTTGTAGTTTGCAGTGCTGTGTATTTGTGATGGCTCACAGAGCCAGAGGTTGCGTCAACTCTCCGGACAGTTTTTGTTTTATTTGTGGGGAATATACCGTGAAAAAGCGGCAGAGGAACATTTCTGCATTTATTAAGAAAGTATATTTCGCCTATTTCGGTTTGAAGTTAGGCGATCAAGACAAACCGTGGGCTCCTCACAAAGTGTGCAAGACATGTGAGGAAGATCTACGCTTATGGATGAAAGGTAAAAAACAAGCATTTCGTTTCGGAATACCTATGATGTGGCGTGAACAAAGAGACCACAGCAGTGACTGCTATTTTTGCTCTTGCATTGTGAAGGGATACAACTTAAAAAATAAGAACGTAATAAGTTACCCCAACCTTCCCCCTCAGCAATTAGGCCTATGCCTCATAGCAACGAAGTACCTGTGCCTGAACCACCAAAATCTTTGGATCATATTTGTGTGGACGGTTCTGATCATGATGAGACTCATCAGATGGCTTTTCCCGATGAGTCCAGTACTTCCGAGTTTGAAACTGAACCAGATCCGAAACCTGAACTTTTCTCTCAAGCTGAATTGAATGATTTAGTCCGGGATTTAGGACTCCCAAAAGATGCTGCCCAACTGCTAGGTTCTCGGCTTAAACAGAAAAATCTATTGTCACCAGGAACAACTTTTTATTGGTACCGCAACCGCGAGACAATTTTTGAAGTATTTCAGCAAAGAGGAAGATTTGGTATTTTGCAATGATATATACGGAGTGATGGAAAAGTTTAAACTCAAGTATGATCCTGCTGAATGGCGGCTGTTCATTGATTCGTCAAAAGACAGCATAAAAGGTGTTCTTCTTCATAATGGCAACACATTCGCTTCAGTTCCTATTGCTCACTCTGTTATTCTCCAAGAAAAATACGAGAATTTGGCCCTGATTCTTCAGAAGATTCGTTATGATGAGCATAAGTGGATGATTTGTGGAGACTTTACAATTCTATCTATGCTATTAGGGCAGCAATCCGGTTTCACCAAATATCCCTGCTTCCTTTGCTTGTGGGATAGCCGGGCCCGCGACCTACACTGGGGGAAAAAAGACTGGCCAATTCGGGAGTATTTGAGACCCGGTGAGAAAAATGTTCTTCATGAGAGCTTGGTACCTCGTGATAAAATTCTATTACCACCTCTCCACATTAAGTTGGGTCTCATTAAGCAATTCATCAAGTCCCTTCCAAAAGATGGTGAGTGCTTTCGGTACCTTTGCTCAAAGTTCCCCCGACTTTCTGAAGCAAAGCTAAAGGAAGGAGTGTTTGTTGGCCCTGATATAAGGAAACTCATTTCAGATGGAGCATTCGCTGAAACGATGTCTGAGAAGGAAAAAGAAGCCTGGGATTCCTTCAAGGATGTTGTTCTCAAATTCTTGGGGAGCAGGCGGGATGAGAACTATAAGGATATTGTTGCCAGGATGCTCAATGCCTTCAAAGAACAAGGCTGTAACATGAGCCTGAAAGTCCATTTCTTGCACTCCCATGTGAACTACTTTCCCGAAAACTTGGGGGCATACAGTGAAGAACAAGGTGAAAGGTTTCACCAGGACATCAAGGACGCAGAGAGAAGGTACCAAGGAAGATGGAACACCACTATGATGGCTGATTTCTGCTGGTTGCTGCTGCGGGAAACCCCAGATGAAAAATATGCCAAGCAGCACACCAAGAGAAGCATTCGGGGGAAGAAGAAACGGGCCCACCAGGAGATTGATTGACCCAAGAATGACTTTAAAATCTAAACTGTGTTGACAAATATACAAATAAACTTTGAAATAAAAATTTGCTAGTTATTACCACAGTGTCGGATCTCATTTATTAGAATTTTATTTTCACACCATCGGGTGTTTGTCTTCATGTATTGCAATGGTGCGGTTTGCGTTTTCTATTCTTACATACATACCTGTACAACATTTTTTGCACATTTCTTTGCTTTGCTTTGTGTCTAACCTCGCTCTTATATGCTCAATGTTTGTGCACATGTGGCTGTTTTAAGTGCAGACAATTTTGCTACCATCACAGTGTGTTTTGTTGACATTACTCTATTCTTATGTGCTGCCTTGTTACAATTTTCTTTATTCTTATTTGAATAACTACTAAACAATTAGTATAAAGAACTCATCCAAGAAACTTTTATCTCGATCGCACTCAATCTGAAACGTTCACCTCAAACTGCTAACCCAATGTAGCAAAAAATCTGTACGTGATGGAGCAAATTGGTTACCAGATTTGGATTCAGCGCACCAAAAAACGTAAAAATCAATCGAAACATTAGAGGCAGTTTAAAAAATTTTTTTTTAGTGTACCTGTGTAGCCCATTTCCAGTCCTACACCCCCCCTGCCAATAGCCCATTTCCAGTTCCACCCCCCCCTGCCAATAGCCCATTTCCAGTCCTACACCCCCCCCTGCCAATAGCCCATTTCCAGTCCTACACCCCCCCTGCCAATAGCCCATTTCCAGTCCTACACCCCCCCTGCCAATAGCCCATTTCCAGTCCTACCCCCCCTGCCAATAGCCCATTTCCAGTCCCACACCCCCCCCTGCCAATAGCCCATTTCCAGTCCTACCCCCCCCCCCCGGGTAAATAAAAAAAACACCTGGCTTCTTCTGCTGCTGCTGCTGCTGCAGCAGAAAATCAGCTGTCCCGCGGCCCCTTCCTCTCTGCCCGGAGATCCCTCATTGTGCTTCATCAGCGTGTGCTTCTTAAGCCGCGAAGAGAGTATTTCCCTCTCGCGCGGCTTAAGCCTATTCACTTGTCAAGCCTCGCGAGAGGGGAATACTCTCTTCGCAGCTTGAAAAGCACACGCTGATGGAGCACAATGAAGGATCTCCGGCAGAGAGGAAGGTACCGCAGCACAGCTGATTTTGCTGCTTGAGCAGCAGAAGCCCGTTTTAAAAAAAAAATTGACAGTCGATTCTGCCGCTGCCACGGCGGCAACGGCAGAAGCAAGGCTTTTTTTATTTCCCTCCGTCGCGGGCCGCACAACCTTCTCTCGCGGGCCGCATGCGGCCCGCGGGCCGCGTGTTTGAGACCCCTGATCTAAACTGTGTTCATCTAAAGGGCTCTGGATTAATTTGTTTAACCAAAGGTTTTCTAAATGCTTCTGTTTTTTTGATTTGCTCTGAAATCTAAACAGGGTTCCACTATGTGGCTCAGGTTTAGTTAATATTTAGCGAAGATCATTGAAAAGACAGTGCAACTTCAACTCCAAGAACACATTGATGTTCACGCGCCTTTAGATGATAACCAACATGGTTTTCGCCCAAACCATGGAGTTGAAACCTTAATGATTTATCTTTTTGACTACGTTCTCCGTACCATTGATGACATTAAAAAGGGTATTATAATGATTTTTATAGACATTTCTGCTGCATTTGACTCTGTAGATCACAATAGGTTATTACATAGATTAGAGGAGATTGGTCTACATGGGGTCACATTAAAATGGTTTCATTCATATCTGACAGAGATTTTTACAAGTAAAAATCGGGCAAAAACCTTCTCTGCCCATAAGAGTATTACAAGGTGTGCCACAAGGTTCTGCTCTTTCTTCGCTTCTTTTCAACATTTATTTGCAGCCAATATGCAATATTCCGTTAAAAAGTGGCATAAAGTATACAATTTATGCTGACGACATTATGATTTTCACAACTATCTCCATTGAGAAACCTGATTTTTCCAGCATCACAGATTGTCTCTCAAAAATGTCCACCTGGTGTAAAACCAACAATATGGAAATTAATTTTAGCAAAACAGAGGCGTTATTTGTATCTCGTAACCATAATTTTGCACATCCACCTGACCTCAAGATAGATAATTCAATTATTCCTATTAAATCGGAAGTGAAATATCTTGGAGTTACTCTAGACAATGAGTTAAATCTCAGATCACACATAAACAAGACGATTAGAAATGCTTATTATAGAATGAAGATCATCAGAAGACTAAGGCCGCTTCTTGAAACTGTTCACTTCCGAAATGTTTGTCAAGCTTTAATTACACCATTACTTGACTTCTGCAATCCAATATATCTGGGTCTAGCTAAGCAGTCACTCAAGCCTTTACAGTTAGCGCAAAACACCGCTGCACGTATAATTTTTGGTCTATCAAGTAAAGAGCATATAACTCCTATCTTAAAGGAGCTTCACTGGTTACCCATATCATCTCGCATAAAATATAAAACAGTAATTTATATTTTCAAGATAAAGCAACAATGTTCTGCAGAAAGTCTGACGTATCTCATCCAGTCAGATATTAGTAACAGACCTAGAAGAAGTGGGTCTGACAATAGTCAGCTCCTCAAATGACATCAGAAAAACACGTAAGGACACCTCTGAGAGAGCTTTCTCGTTTGCTGCGCCTTCCATCTGGAACTCACTACCTAATGATCTGAGAGCAGCTCAGGACATCAATGACTTTAGAAAGCAACTGAAAACAGTTTTGTTTACGGAGCACTACGGTCATGCAATCAACTAATTAATTTTTAAGAAAGCAAATATTATATATATACATTGTACAATAGCTCACTTTATAGTATAGCTCACAATATATATAGTGCACCTTATCCCAAGACATTTAATCAGATATTTACAAACTATGTATATTTTATCACTGAATGTTTCACTATTACTTATTATATTTTCATTTGTTGAACTGCTTTGATTGTATGATAAGGCGGTATAAAAATCCAATTAAATAAATAAATAAATAAATAATATTAACCTAGACTCTGGTAGCCTAAGTGCACCAGGTTTAGTCTGGTTTGCCTTGAGTTAAGCTGTGTTGAGTTAGTCTGCATGTTTCTGAGTTAATTTGGATTAAGCTAAACTAAATTGCTCTAAGAGTGGTTGCGCTGATCTGAATTCATTTAAACTCAGCTAATCTAAGTGGCTCTGGTTTGATTTGAATTGCCCTACACTCAGCTATCTAAGTTGATCTAGGTTCTCTTGGCTCCGCAAGCCTCCCTTTATTCGAACACGTTCTCCACAGAGGGGAAATCCTGTCAATGAACTAGCATGTTTTTTTTGCTGTCTAGGGTTTGATGGTTCGTTTGGAGCATCACTGTTTATTTGGCTGGTTCCTGTCTGACCTTTAGCTCTGTGGTCTGTTGCTTAAGGAGCTATTCTCCTGTGTATGCTACTAAAGGCTTCAGCCCACTAAAAAAAAAAACAAAGCCAGGCCCGGGATGGACTGAGGCTGATTTTTCTGCCCTATTTTGTATCTTCTTATAATCTGAATTTTAGGAGGGTCTAAGGTTTGCTTGGGCTGTGCTCAAGTAAACAGACTGCTGAAATGATGCAGCATAGCTGCTGAAAAAGCTCTAATTCTCTCACTCACCCACAGAAGGAAAACACACAGACAGGCTGGTATGCAAACAGGAACTTTTAATGTGCGCACAGGCCCAGACAGAGAAACCAGCAATCTCCACAAAAATCTGAGCCTCGAGGGACGTCCTACAATACCTTATATACTGTACATTTTAAAACACATTCTACAATCCCATTTGTCTCAGATATTTCCTGTCCACCAATCAGCAGCCCCTGGGGAAGGTACCTGGGTGACCTGTCCAAACCGGTGTGCTCTGGTCTGCTGATTTCTGGGCAAGGGGATATTGTGCTCAAACCTGGAGTGGGGGAAGGGTGCCTGCTGGAATCTTTATGTCTCCCCTTAGCAAGCTGATCACTTATGTAAGGGCATTGTGTTCAGACCTGGAGTGGGGGAAGGGTTACCCACAGCTAAACCTTATGGCTGCCTCACTAGTTAAGCATGAAGGCAGTGGGGTGTGCATTAAAAATAATAGTAAACAAAAAATGAATAAAATGGAAGGTGACAGGATACAGTGGCAGCTCTTCCTAAGGCTCTGGCTGGTGCTCGACACGGCTCAGAAGAGGCTTGGAGGTGAGGGAAACTGCAATATATTTTCTGTTTGTCCTGCTGATGAGGCAGACATTTGATTGTCATTCCCTTTATTGAGGTTCGCCAGGTCTTTTGGCAGCTAGGCCTTTCAGACCATAAGTGGCAATAATTTATTTTATTTATTTATTTAGCAATGCTTATTTCCTATTCGTCTCTCCGGGCCAGTCCAGGTACAGTTGGGTGGTCAACCTCCTCTAGCAGCTGAGGACTGAAAACTAAAACTTCTGCTGACAGCCTGTCCGGCTCCCCCTTGTGACAGAAGCCAGTCTTTCAGTCCTCAGCAGCTGAGAAGGACGTGTTGCCGACAGGCTGCCAGGGGAGACGATTGGAATTAGGATATAGATTAGATTTTAAAAAAAACAAACAAACCACACAACTTGAGACACTACCATGGAAGAAAGTGAGAAAGGGGAAAGCCTTGCTCTCTTGCCCTAGCGGGGCAGTCTATTTGAGAAGTGCTCCCTTATGTGGTAAAAGGATTTATTTTTGAGAAGGTACTTCATGGTCCTCGGCTGCTAGCCAGAAACGGTTTTAGGGGCAGAGCCTGCCTCGCTGGAGGATCCGTTGCCTGAGAGAGTGTGTAGAAAGGAGCTGGGAGCCCCAGAATTCTCTTCACACCTCCGTTCCCTGTATTCTCACTGACCCGCTAGCCGCGGGAGCCTGGAGAACAGCGTGCCGTCATTGAGGCTGAAGGTATGAAACGGGACGGCTTCACATTGTTAGTGGACAGGTACAGTGTCTTGAGTTTTTGGTTTGTGGAGCCTTCCGGCTTTGTTTTCTAGTAGCGTGGGGCTCTTTAGGCTGGCGGGAGCTGCGGGTTCGCCAGTCAGTCATTGCCGCGCGTGTCTAATTGGCCGGTCTCGTTTGCTCAGAGTGTTTTCTGCGCTTCGGTCAGATTTCATTTCTTTACAGTGGTGCAGGGGGCTAGGGCCCGATGGAGGGCTCACTATCTGCCTCAGAGCTAGCGGGAGAATGGTCTCAGGTGCTTCAGGGACCTTCGCTTAAGGTGGGAAGGGCAGCCATTTTGGTTGTGCAATCGGCTGTTTCTCCCACGCTTTTGCAGTCTTCAGCAAAGAGAAAATCTAAATCTCAGAAAACGCCTGCTGTGGAGAAGTCAGGCCATAAGACACCCTCTGGATCGCAGGGAGATTTGGGGTCTCTGTTTTCTCCAGAGTTTATTTTGGCATTGCATAAAGCCTATATATTAAAAATCACAACAAATCAATCCCGCTCCCAGAGATAAACAACAAGCACCCCCAAAAAATCTCCAAAACGGTTCCCCAGTGAAACCACGTTGCTAATTCTTTTTGTCGGATCACATCGAGGGAGGTAAAGAATGGTATCAGAACCCCTCCAGACAGATGCAGTCCATTTTATTCATAGAACAGTTCTTTGGTGAAAGACTACTTAAAAAGCTTCAACTTATCTTGAAAATTGAGAAAAATGGCCCAACTCAGTCCATGTGGCAAACATCCAAAGTCCTGAGACACGACGTGCACGTTTCGGGACATACCAGTCCCTGTATCAAGTGCTCCCGCGCAGATCAGACAGGCATTTATTATTTATTTATTTATTTAACAATTCTTTTATACCGCGCTATTACAATCAGTGCGGTGTACATTGAACAAGAAACATACTACAATGCATAAAAGTAACATTGAGTTTTACATTGAACAGGGAACTTCAACAATAGGACAACCGGGGGAACTATGTACAGATTAACTTAATGGTATATACAGTAATAAAACTCGTTTGGACAGGCCATTGGTTCCGGGTACAACCAGGGGTCATTTTTCGTGTCAACAGTGTAAATTTTGTTCCAACACTATGTCCGGAATTTCTTGGGACCATCCCAGTACCGGGCATACATATTGGCGGAGATGGTACACTACTTGCTCTTCTGTTTTTGTAGTTTACCTGCTTCAGTGCGACTGCCCTTTACTTTATGTGGGGCGCACCACACGATCTATTAAGACCCGGATTAGCGAACATGCTTCTCGCCTTAATCAACGGGTCACCTCGGCTCCTGTGGTGGAACATTGCATTGAGCAGGGACACACTTTTGCAAGTTTACGCTGGACAGTGATCAATCATGTCCCTGAGGACCCTAGAGGGGGGGACAGAGTACTTCGGTTGCAGCGCTGTGAACAGCGATGGATTTATGATCTGGCAACTGTACATCCTGGTGGGTTGAACCGCGAAATTGAGTGGTTAAGTGTCCTTTGAGTTGAGCCCATCGGATAGGGGGTTCCCTGTAGTGGTGGGATGCCCCTTTCTGGTGGGCTGTTCTTTGGGAGGCACTTACTTGGACACTTACGTCACGCGGAGCGGCGGATTCCATCTAATCAGAAAGGAGGTATGTTGAGGGATCTCCTTATATCTGTGATTGGCTCTCCTTGATGATGGCCATATTCTGTTAGCCAATGCTAAGAGCTTTGGTTTCCTTCGGTGATTGGTCGTCGGCGAGGGACCGGTGGTTTTTAATTGGAGTAAAGTCATTGCTTCGATTATAGTTATGAGAAGATAAATGCCTGTCTGATCTGTGCGGGAGCACTTGATACAGGGACTGGTATGTCCCGAAACGTGCACGTCGTGTCTCAGGACTTTGGATGTTTGCCACATGTCCAATCAGGGTCTCAAGTCCAACTCTGTTCGGGTCCACCTCTCTGCTTTGGCAGCTCACCACTCCCTAGTTGAGGGTCATTCCTTGTCTGTGCACCCTTTGGTGTCTAGATTTCTCAGGGGCTTGCTTCTGCTCAAACCTCCCATACATCCTCCTGCTCCTGAGTGGGAGCTTAATGTGGTCTTGCAGCAACTGACTCGCCCACCTTTTGAGCCTATGGCTACTTGCCCTCTACGCTTCCTTTCCTGGAAGACTCTCTTTCTGATAGCCCTTACTTCGGCTAGGAGAGTGAGTGAGCTTCAGGCCTTGGTCTGTGATAGACCTTACACCAGGTTCTATAAGAACAGGGTGGTCCTCAGGACTCACCCTAAGTTCCTTCCTAAGGTTGTCTCCTCTTTCCACCTCAACCAGGAGGTGGTTCTTCCTACTTTCTTCCCTAGGCCTCATGCGAGTCAGGCTGAAACAGTTCTCCATACCTTGGACTGTAGGAGGGCCTTATCCTTCTACCTTGAACGTACGCAAGGTCACAGGAAGGCTTCTCAGCTCTTCCTTTCTTTTGACCCCAATAACTTGGGGAGGCCTCTGTCCAAGCGTACCTTGTCCATCTGGGTGGCTGACTGTATCACCTGGGCTTACAAGGCGGCTGACCTACCTTTGCAGGGTAGGGTCACGGCCCACCGTGTGAGGGCAGTGGCTGCATCAGTGGCTCACCTCCGCTCTGTTCCATTGCAAAACATCTGCAGGGCTGCTATTTGGTCTTCAAGCCAGACTTTTGCAGCCCACTACTGTCTGGAGAGGGAGACCCGTAGGGACAGTGCTTTTGGCCAAGCAGTACTCCGGAATCTCTTTGAGGTCTAGGCAACTCCTGCCCTCTGGTTGGGCTACCTGTGGAGGGTGTGTCCTTGCAAAGCCTTTACTGTGTTGCTGAGACTAGAGGGAGTTCTCTTGTTCAGCCTGGGTTCCTGGTAGCCCAGAGCTGGGGAGTCACCCATAAGTGAGGACTGACTTCCTGCTTGGTCCTGGAGAAAGAGTAAGTTACTCACCTGTAACAGGTGTTCTCCAGGAGCAGCAGGAATCAGTCCTCACTACCCTCCCTCCTCCCCTTGGAGTTGCAGTTGTACATAGTTTATTTTTACATTTTTGTGTGCTGTTCTTAGCTATGTCATTTGACTGAGGTAAGATGGCACCTTTAGGTGGGAAGAGAACCACGCATGCGTGCCAGCATTCCCAAAAGCTTTCATGGAAAGCTGGGGAAATGCTCCGCTGGGGCTTCATCGGCGTCGATGACACCCATAAGTGAGGACTGATTCCTGCTGCTCCTGGAGAACACCTGTTACAGGTGAGTAACTACTCTGTCTGAGTGGGAGTGTCCTGAGGCTAGCCTAAGGGGCGGCCGCACCATAGCGCGCCTTTACCCTGTTCCTCAGGAAGAGAAGGACTTATTGCGGATGCCCAAAGTAGATGCGCTTGTGTCAGCGGTCACAAGACCACAATTCCAGTGGAAGGGGGTGCTGCCCTTAAAGATCTTCAGGATCGTAGGTTAGAGGCGCTTCTAAAGCAGGCTTTTGATGCTAGTGCTTTAGCATTGCAGGCCTCGGTATGTGGGGCGTATGTGTCCCGGGCCTCTATCCGTTGGCCACAGGGAGAGCAGAGTTCAGAGAAGCAGGAGGATTCTTCCTCGGAGGGGGCTAAGCTAGAGTCGGCGGCGGCTTACCTGGCGGACGCCTTCTATGATTTGGTCCGAATTTCGGCAAAATCCATGGCCTCACTTATTGCTGCCAGGCGTTTTCTTTGGCTAAGAAATTGGGCAGCAGACGTGTCTTCAAAATCTTGACTCAGTAAGCTTCCGTACAAGGGCAAGCTGCTTTTTGGGGAAGCACTGGAAAAAATTGTGAAGGATTTAGGCGATTCCAAAGGGGGTCATCTTCTGGAGGATAGGCCCAGAGCTGCAAAGGCTGGGTCGATGCTCAGAGGTCATGGTAGCGATATCCGCAAGTTCCAGGGATCTTGGTTTGCGCCTTATCAAAGGGGACGCTTTGTAGTGTAGTGATGAAAGCTCCCAGGAAGACATGGAAGTGGAAGAAAATCCTAGTTTCCCCTTTGAAATGAATGACAGTTCACTTGTGCATAAGACTTGCAAGCCAGATCAGAAAAAAACCCAGCTCCCTGCTAAGGTCAGGCTACACCCTAGCTCAGGGGTGGAGACAAGCTTGCCTGATGATTGGTCACACAGGTGCAGAGAACAGGGAGTGCCTAGCAGCCAACGGTTCTTAAAACCACGAGCAGAGCAGAAGGAGGAAGGTAAAGGACAACAGAGAGAGCAAGGCTGAGCATAGCTGGAGGAGAAAGAAAGAAGAAAACTCCCAGGAAAGCAGCTACCTAAGAGGGACTGGAGAAGGACATAAGGAGGCTGAATTTCAGAGCCTGGAGGATCCCAGGGAGAAAGAAATCAGCGCTTGTCTGAGGAACCATCCCCAAAGTAAAGCCAGCAGTTTCAGAGCTGAGAAATCAACAGAGAAACAGTTTGCTATTGCTAAGGTCCAGGAAGCAGAGCCCTCACCGTCTACTGCTAAGAGGTGGGTGGAAAGTTTTACGTATGGGAAAGTCATAGCCCTGATAAAAGCAGAACAGCTGAGTATTCAAAGCTAGAAGCCCTGAGAGAGTTGTTTGCTGAGGGAAAAGTTCACTCCCCTAATGCCACTGTGCCTTTACAAGCTGAATTGCTGTGGAATCAGTTCCAGGAATTTCTAAAGGAGAGAAAGTCTGGGGGAGTTTGTAACTTTGATAGAGATACCATATATCCTGATGCCATAGAAGGAATGCAAATAGATTCCTGTTTGCCAAGCTCTGAGTGTGAACCTGTACCAATGGATTGCTCATTGTGTTTAAAAGAATAGTCTGCATTATTGAACTAGGCTGAGAGACTGTGAAACAATATAGAGAATAAGTACAGTACCTGCTTAGAATTAAGGAAAGCTAATACTGTGTTTTACTAAGCTTAATTGCCTTCTGAAGCTAAGAAGCAGTGCTTAGAAGAAGTTTGCTTTGAGAAAAGAAAATCACAGCTGTTGCAAGTTTATCTGTATTTTTGTTGAATGACCACACGAGGCAGTCCTCGGTGTAAGCTGGTGGGAATAAGAACAGCTGAACAGTGAAAAGAGGTTTTGTTACATCATTCTCTGTTACCTGATTTATCCTTTATGTTGGAGAAGCATCCTTTTTGCCTTGTTTGTGTATTGAGTTTAAATGCCCTGGACATCCCCACAAAATAAATTTTCTTGCTGCCTTGAACCACCTACTCACAACTACAATTTGTCCTTAAAGAATAAACTAACTACAAGTCCCAGAATACCTCTGGTGACAACAAGGGAAGCAAGATCAGGTGGCGGCCTTTGTATGCCTCGCGGCTCCAACGGCGTGGAGGTATTTACAGGTGTTGGGTTCGATGGCTGCTGCGTTGGACCTGGTGCCTTGGGCCAGAGCTCACATGCGCCTGCTTCAGCAAGCCTTACTTTCGAGATGGTCTCCACAGGATCATCCGCTATCTTGGAAGCTGCGGTGTCCGGAGGATGCCCGCATCTCTCTGCAGTGGTGGCTGGTCCCTGCTCATCTGCAGGCGGGAGTTCCTCTGGCTCATCCGGATTGGGTCTTGGTCACAACGGATGCCAGTCTATCCGGTTGGGGGGCTCATTGTCTGTCTCAGGTGGCGCAGAGGACCTGGTCTTCTGAGGAGAGCAGTTGGTCTATCAATCGCTTGGAGCTGAGGGCGGTGCGCTTCGCGCTTCTGGCCTTTCGAAGTCTGATCACGCATCGAGCAGTGCGAGTGTTTTCCGACAATCTGGTGACCGTTGCCTACATCAACAAGCAGGGCGGCACGGGCAGTGCCCTTTTACTGGAAGAGAGTCAGGTCTTGTTGCAGTGGGCGGAGTTACATCTAGTTGTGCTCTCGGCGACTTATGTCGCGGGGAAAGACAATGTTCAGGCCGACAATCTCAGTTGCAATGTCCTCGATCCTGGAGAGTGGGAGCTGAACTGGGCGGTGTTTCACGATATCACGTTGCGGTGGGCCAGCCGGTCATGGATCTCATGGCTACCCTGGACAATGCCAAAGCTTCCAGGTTCTTCAGCAGGCGCAGGGAGCATATGTCGGAGGGCCTCGACGGTCTGGTGCAGCCCTGGCTGGCGGAAGGGTTGCTTTACGTGTTCCCTCCGTGGCCCCTGCTGGGGCGGGTCATTCGGAGGATTTCTTCTCACGCCGGCAGGGTGATTCTCATTGCTCCGGATTGGTCCCGTCGACCCTGGTATGCGGATCTGGTACGTCTTTTGGTCGCTCCACCTTGGAGACTACCCTCGAGGATCAATCTCTTGAGCCAAGGTCCGGTGTTGATGCCGCAGGTGGATCGATTCTCGCTTACAGCTTGGCTCTTGAAAGGGAGCGGTTGCGGCGAAAGGGATACTCGACGTCCGTAGTCGCTGCTATGTTGAAATCTAGAAAGAGGTGAACATCGTTGGCATATATTTGTGTGTGGCGCATTTTTGAGGCATGGTGTGCGGAGTGTGGAGTACAACCGAGAGCGGCAAGATTGCCACATGTGCTGGCGTTTCTTCAAGGGGGCCTAGAGAAGGGCCTAGCCCTCAGTACTCTCAAAGTGCACCTTGCGGCCCTAGCTTGTTGTAGAGGAAGAGTGCAAGGGATCTCTCTCTGATCTCATCCGGATATTCAGAGATTCCTTAGAGCGGCCAGGAATATCTGGCCGCCGGTGCGACCAGTAGTGCCTCCGTGGGATTTGAATTTGGTACTGGAGGCCTTAACGGGACCTCCGTTTGAGTTTCGGTCACCCGAGAATTTGAGGGAGTTTTCTTGGAAAATGGCCTTTCTAGTAGCGCTGTGTTCCGCTAGAAGGGTGTTGGACCTGCAAGCGCTCTCCTGCAGGGAGCCCTATCTTCACTTTTCGGCGGAAAAGGTGGTTTTGAGACCTGTACCGTTATATTTGCCAAAGGTGGTTTCGAGTTTTCACTTGAATCAGCACGTTTCTCTTCCCACTTTTCAGTCGCAGCAGGGTGCTGCGATGGATTGGTCTCTTAGGAAGTTGGATTTAGGACACGTCTTGCGGAAATATTTGAGAAAGACGAAGCTGTTTCGAAAGTCCGATCGGTTGTTCGTGTTATTTGGTGGGCCTCGGAAAGGTCAGGCGGCGACCAAGGCTTTTATCGCTCGCTGGGTGAAGCAAGCGATAGGGCTGGCTTATGAAGCAAGTGGCAAGGCGCCGCCTATGGGAATCAGAGCACATTCTACCAGAGCTCAGGTGGCCTCTTGGACTGAGTTTGCCCTGGTCCCGCCAGTAGATATCTGTCGGGCGGCGTCTTCGTTGTCTCTGCATACCTTCACAAAGCATTATCGGTTAGATGTGCAAGCGAGAGGGGACACAAGGGTGGGGGCCTCGGCTATTGTGGCAGGGCTCGCAGGACCCTCCCCAGTTTAGGTACTGCTTTGGTACTGCCCAACTGTACCTGGACTGGCCCGGAGAGACGAATAGGAAGGCAAAATTAGACCTTACCTGCTAATTGTCTTTCCTTGAGTTCTCTCTGGGCCAGTTCAGGTCCCTCCCCTGTTTTTTCTGCGAGTGACCACTAGGTTGAGGGCTCCGTGATTAGTATACAGCGTGGGTCTGTTTCAGGCCTGGTAGCGGAGTCTCTAGAGGAGTAATGGGCTTGGTGAAGAGGATTTTGGGGATCCCTCGGGGGTTAAGAGGGTTTCTCACATTTCGAGATCTAAAAAAAAAAAAAAGAAAGGAAACACTAAGGGAACAGTTCTTAGACTCCTTAGATAGTTGTTCTGGTTTTTGTTTGACGTTCATATATGGGTGTTTGGATCAGCTGCTTTGACAATAGGAGACTGGCTTCTGTCACAAGGGGGAGCCGGATAGGCTGTCAGCAGAAGTTTTAGTTTTCAGTTCTCAGCTGCTGGAGGAGGTTGACCACCCAACTGTACCTGGACTGGCCTGGAGAGAACTCAAGGAAAGACAATTAGCAGGTAAGGTCTAATTTCTCCATACTGCTTTTCACTAGGTCAAAGCAGTGTATGTTCAGGTACGGTATATATTTCCCTTGTACCCGAAGGACCCACAAGCTGTGTTTTGTCCCTTAGACAATGGAGGCTTGCCCAAGGCTGCAAGGAATGCCTGTGGGACTAGAAACCCCAGTCCCTTCGGCCTTAGGTTGCTGTCCTCCAGCGGGAATTGAACCTCAGGCCTGAGGCAACTTGCCCCAACCACTAGGCCACTCCTCCCTAATTCAAGTGGCTACTGGGTGGCAGCTGGCCTAGCATGACCTTTGTGTGCCCTTGGTCTAGTGAGGAGATGGAAGCAGGGCCACAGGATCATGTTAGTTGGTGATGGATACCCACCGATCATTATATGGTGATGGCGGCTGGGATTTTGTTTGCTTGTGTGGCGTTCCATGGACAGGTACGTCTCTGCACTCATGCTTCAGCATGCCTCTTAAGGTATTTCTGGATTTTGAAGCCATTGAGATCCATATGTGTGGCTACTGGTTCCTATTCCCTCCCACAGGGACATATGCACTTTTTACTCTTAGTGGTTCAGATTTTTTTGGTTGTTCATGGAGCCAGCTCTGGGTTCTCGACCATTTCTTCACAAGGTGTCCTGTCCTCCTTGTGGACAGACTTGTACCGTGCTATATTCTCCGTATATCTTAATTTTGTTTGGCGGTTGGTATTGCCAGAGTATTTTCTCTTGCTTATCGGTAAGCCTGGTTCACGACTAGTCCTTGTGAGGCAGCGTTGGCCTCAGTACATCACATGTTTGTTCAAGGATGATTTTTGAGTCATGGGCCTGTCTTCGGGTTAGTTCGGGAGGAGTTATAAAAGAGGTTTTTCTCTTGAATGGCTAGGCTGAGGATTCTGATAGGGGCTGATATCCCTTTCCTTATCATCCCTAATCTAGCAAAGGGCTATTGTCTGAGTTGGATGGAGTAAGGGATGCTTCTTCTCATCTATCTCTGCTTCCTATTTTGAAGGCGGCTGGGTCATGCTCTGTTGAGATGACTGAGCAGCTCCAAATCCAATTGAGCGAGGGGAGTGGGGCTCTTCCCTTGTGTCTGTGGTTCACAGACGGTCGATGAAGTTGTAGATGCTGAGCCCCATGGTACAGCTCTGCCAGTTGAAAAAGAAAGGGAGAAAAGAAAGGATGACATCTGGCAGCGCCCCGTGGTCTTTTGAGATCCTCATCATTCAGGAGGGGTACGTCTGGATTCTTCTCTGGCCTTTCTTTGAGAGTATCATTCTTTTAGACCTGCAATGGAAATTCTTATGGTCCTGGGTGCAAGGCTAGCCTTAGACCCAGACGTTTTCTCTTGATAGCTGGCAGGCCTATAAGACAGCAGAGGTCACTACTGTCCCTGTGGTGTCTTTGGAGGGTCTTTTCCCTAGTTGGTTGGCTCCGCAGTGAGCTTTGGGGAGTCTAGTGGTCTTCTTGATTTACATGGGGGTCGGTCTAATAAGCATGGTGGTGGACAGGTTGGAGAGCAAGTTCCCCTCATCAAGTGTCGTTCTCCTCACTTCTCAGCTGTAGGTTGTCGTGGTTGTGCTGGTGAGAGGACCTGTAAATCCTTAATATGTTGTCAGGTTGCTCCTGTCTGCTGTCCTAGGCCATCTTGATTCCAAGGTCGCACGGCTTCAGTTTCAGTACAGGTTGTGTTTTTCTGGTCATGCCAAAGGGATGTTTGGTCTTGTTTATGCCTTAGCACCCTCGGGTATCCAAGTCTACAGTAGTTGAGCCAGTGTGTTTTGGCGATGGTCCATTTCTTTTGTGCTTTTCTTACAAGGTTTCCCCGGCTTCCAAGGCTGGAGATAACTCTGTGGTTGGGGCGAAAGAGCTTCTCTTTCGCCTGCAGTGGCTGATCACACTGCATTTCAAAATTTTGGCCTCATTGCTGCAGTCTCCATCTTTCTCTCGAGGGTGGAGAGGGTGTGAGTTGACCTTTCTGTGGTTATGACAAAACAAAACATTAAAGAAAGGGAAAGCATCAAAAAAGAAACTGGGCTCAAGAAAAAACAAAAAACAAGCAAAAAAATAAAGAGTCCAAGATGACTTCTTGGCCTATAAATTCAGGTAACATTGGCATTTGGTTTTCACCAGTAGTTTTGACCCTCTGCTGCTCTTGGAGTGGGAAGGGATGGTTGGTTCCTCTTTCTGCACCTCTGGAAATTGATTACCATATGGAGGTACGTGATGTTTCTTTACTGCTTTGGTTCAAAGTTCCTTTGGTACTCCCTTTAGTTACTGGTGAGTAAGATCTCTCCCTTTGAGGGTTTTCATTTCTCTCGGGCTATGGCTACTGCATTTGTTGATCCCTGGGGGTTCCGACAAATTGTCAACCGAGATTCCTTCTATTTTTTTCATATGATTCGTGACTCCTGTGCTTCATCCTTGCTATGTTCCAGTGGGAACAAGCATTTCTTAGGTCACATTTACCCTGGTTTCAGAGGTACCATGCGCTGAAGATATTCTTGAACCGTGTGTTCCGTTGACACAGTCTGACTCGAAACTGGGTCTTTTCAGTTTTCTTGTTTCACTGTTAGGCTCTGGGGATGTGTCCCTGTGCTAGCTTCAGGCCAGGTTGTACTTTCCCTCCCTATTGTGGGGTACTGCTTCGTTACATCCCACGCGTCTGAACTGGATTGGAGGGACGATAATGAAGGTGAAATTAGACCTTACTTGCTGATTGTCTTTTCTTGAGTCCCTCCAGTCCAGTCCAGGACTCACCCTTGGATTTCAGTTCTTGGGCCCAGCATGGCATATTGTTTGGGTTTTGCGGTTGTCAGATCTCACGTATTTCTGGCCTTCACGGTAGTCTACCAGTTGAGGTTGAGTTTGTGCTGCACAATGAAGTCATCTGTCTACCTCCTAGAAATCTTTGCAGTCTCCTTCTCTGGCAGGATTTTTTGGGCAGGAAGAGCCTCTTTGAGGCTTCCAATTCATTACTTCTCCAGGAACAAGCAGGAAGTCAGTCCTTACATATGGGTGATGTCGGCACCTACGGAACCTGTTTGGAGCATTTCCCCAGCTTTCACAGAAAGCCTTTGGGAATTCTACCACACATGCGTGGTCCCCTTCCTGCCCATGGGTGCCATCTTGTTCAGTCTCCTTTTTTCCACGGAGCCCAATGGACGCTTGTCCTGTTCCCCTAAAAAATCCTAAAAAAGTTATACTTAAAAGTTGGCCTTTTTTCCCAGTTTGCGTACTGTCCCTCTTCCCACCATGAGCCAGCGCTGTCCCCGGCACCATTCTCGGCTCTTCCCTTCTTTTTTGATGAGGCTTGCTTTGACCGGCGTTCGCACCTTTTTTCACTCGGGGGTCATCGACCCCAACCAGGTGTCTCCCATCATGTCTCCCTGTGGGTTCAAAAAGTGTGACCTCTGCAGTCAAACCATGTCTGTTACAGACACCCACTACTGTTGCTTGCGCTGCCTCGACATGGACCACGACAGTACCACCTGTGACCTGTGCCAGGCCATAATGCCAAAAACCAACAAGAAAAGGTCAGAGTTGCAGGAGAAGATTTTCCTGCGGTCTGACTCAGCCCCGATGCTGAGCCCTAAGCCGAGCACCTCCTGTGAGGCCTGGGCGTCTTTGGAGTTCTGCAGTGGCAGCTCTTCCGAAAAAAGATGCTGGACTCTGGAAAAAAAAGAAAAAATCCTCGAGACCAGTCGAGTTTCCACCGATGAAACTCGGTAAGGTCCCACGGCGGGAATCGGGCGACTCCGAGCAGCGCACCCCTAAGAAGGAGTTCTCTGCCAGCATCGACCATGTGAGGCTCCCCGAGGCTGTGGTCTTTGTCGAGGATGCACTCGCGAGAGTGTCAGCGTTAGGCCTGAGGTCCTCGGTGCCCATGCCAACAGCTGCAGAGCCTTCTGGCATCAAATCCAGAATGGCGATCCTGGAGCAGAATATCCTTGCCATCCTGGCCTTGCAGCAGGCAATGATGTCAGGTTCGTCTGCATCATCTGCCCTGACAACTGGGCCCCTGACTGCAGGGGAATCCCTGAGTGTCAAGCCAGGCTCCAAACTCCACAGGCAAGCTCTGCACCAATCGAGGTCCTGGTCCTGATCCTTGGGTGTCTGGTCCTCCCCGGCCAGTTCCGGGAGTCTGACCCAAGATCCACCGGGGGACCCTGGTTCTTCTGGGCTGGCCTCGAGGCACAGGAGTCCCGAGCCTCGGAATCCTCGACACTCTCCGGCTCTGATTGTGAGACCGACGTCGAGGGCTCCTCCAAGACCTCTCGACACCGAGGCATCCCTTTGGAACCATCTCCTCTAGAGCCCCAGTGCCATTCCGCACCCAAGGATGTGGCTTTTCACGACTTCGTCCAGGATATGGCCCAAGCCCTCTGGGTTCCAATGGAATCAGAGGAGGATCCACGCACCAAAGAACTGGAGTTCCTTCATAATGAGTCCCCGACAAAGAAGACTCTGATGGTGCTGATACAGACCATCCTAGAGCAGCTGTTCCTGCAGATGTGGGAGACCCTGGCTTCAGTGCCGGTGGTCAGCTGACGCCTCGACACCATCTAGTGGAGGAGTGGCCTAGGGTTGGGGCAAGGTACTTCAGGCCGGAAAGTCGGGGGTTCAAATCCCACTAGAGGACAGCAACCTTGGGCCGGAAGGACTGGGGTTTCTAGTCCCACAGGTGCTTCTTGTGGTCTTGGGCAAGCCACTTAACCCTCCATAGCCCTTGTTCCCTGTAAAATAGTTATCTCCAAGTTATAATGCCCTGTTCAATGTAATTTCAGTTTGTTAAATGTAAACTGCACTGATGCAGAATAGTGCAGTATATAAGAGAATGTAAATAAATAAATAAATAAATAAAATCTACCGCGTCAAGAAGGGCCCTGGTTTCCAGAAGTCCCAACTGCCACATAACTCCATGGTAGTGGAATCCTCTATGGAGAAGCTAGAGAGCCAGAAAAATTACTCTTCTATTCCCCCAGGCAGAGAGGCCAGAGCCCTCGATGCCCTCGGGCACAAGTGCTTCCAGGGGTCCATGCTGGGCTGTCGGATACAGGACTATGAGTTGTACATAGGCATGTACCTCAAAGGCCTCATCCAAGAACTGGCAGGCTTCTCTGCGGGCCTCACCAGGGAACCCCTCCAGAGGTTCCAAGCCCTATCAGCTGGGATCCAGGACTGTTCAAAGTTCCTATCCTACGCCCCTTACGACGGCTTTGAATCAGCAGCCCGGGTAGCAGCAGCAGGCATCGGAGCCCGGCGCCAGGCCTGGTTGCAGATCTCCAACCTCGAGCAGTGGGTACAAGAGAAATTGCTCGATGTCCCCTGCACTGGGGAAAACTTGTTTGGCAAGCCCATGGCTAACAAGGTGGCCGATAGACGCCGATGTCATGACCAGGCAGAGACTCTCGAGGAAATCCTCGACCCTTCCCTGGAAGAAACCATCGGAAAAAAGACCACCTTTCCCAAGGAAAGAGGGGTCTTTTCACCAGGGTCATTACCAGCCCTTCTCGGGGCAACAGCAACAAGGCCCCCACCCAAGAATCAGGGCCATGGGCAGAGAAAGCCAAAGGCTCAGAAGCCTCAGCCACCAGCTCCTGCCCAGCCTGGGGGGGGGGGAGCATTTGACTCCTGGGCAGGGCCTCTTCTCCCCCGGGAGACCCTCCCCAGCACACAGGGGGATGACTGGCACTCTTTGTCCACAGTTGGGCCGGGGTAAAGTGGTAAAGGAGGGCTATCTCCTCAGGTTCCAGCAAACGCCCTCGGGGTTCTTCCCGGGAGAGCCAATGTAGCCTCACCTTCACCAGATCATGCTCCTCTCAGAGCTCACAGGTTTGCTCAAGGACAGGGCAGTAGAACCTGTATCCAGGCATTTGTGGGAAAAAGGTTTCTACTCCAGGTATTTCCTTGTCCCCAAAAGAACTGGGGGCCTCAGGCTCATACTAGACCTGCGAAACCTGAACAGATGTTCTCCCTTGGAACTCTGCTGCCCTACCTCTACCAGAGAGATTGGCTGTGCTCCTTAGACCTAAAGGATGCATATACCCACATCTTGATCCACCCCTCCCACAGACAGTACCTCTGGTTCGTGGTGGGAGGAGAACACTACCAGTACAGGATGCTTCCATTTGACCTGGTCTCCTCGCCAAGAGTCTTTACAAAGTGCCTGGCGGTTGTGGCCGCCTATGTGCGTCTACAAGGGGCCTTCATCTTCCCCTGTTTGGACAATCTGCCTCCTGAAGCACCTAGGGTTTGTCATCAACAACCCCAAATCCCACCTCTCTCCAGCCCAAAACCTGGAGTTCATAGGTGCCCAACTGGATACATTACAGGTCAAGGCCTTCCTCCCATAGGAAACGGTACATCACCTCATGCAGCTGGTGGGAGAGGTGCAGACTCACAGGTCAGTACCGGCTCGTCTCCTCCTCTGTTTACTGGGCCGTATGGCCTCAACAGTTCATGTCACACCCCTAGTCTGCTTGCACATGCGGGCAGCCCAGTGGTGCCTCCGCTCCAAGTGGACTCAGGCCACGGGCAAGTTGCGTAGCAGGGTCAAGGTCATCCACCAACTGGCAGACTCCCTCAACTGGTGCGGTCCTTATGCCACCTGCAAGCAGGGATGCCCTTCCAAGTGCCTGTGCCACAGAGGGTCCTGACCACGGATGCCTCCCTCCTGGGTTGGGGGGCACACTGCAGAGACCTCCACACTCAAGGCAGCTGGTCGCAGGAGTTGCTGCTCCTGCAGATCAACCTCCTGGAACTCAGGGCCATCTTCCTGGCCTTGCGAGCATTCCGCCACCTCCTGTGAAACTGCCCTGTGCTGATCCAGATGGACAACTAGTTCACCATGTTTTATGTAAACAAGCAGGGGGGCATAGGTTCGTACTCCTTCTGCCAGGAAGTGGTGGCTCTCCTCTCCTTTGCAGTGGGCCATGGAATGCTCCTATGAGCAGTATACCTTCCAGGTCAGGACAATTGTTTAGCAGACAAACTCAGCAGAGTCCTACGCCCACATGAATGGCGCCTGAACCCCAGGGTGGCGCAAAGACACTTCTGCCTCTGGGGCAGGCCTGTGATGGACCTGTTTGCCTCCCTGGACAACACGCAGCTGCCCTGCTTCTGCTCATGCCAGCCGCACCCAGGGAGAATAGCAGCAGATGCCTTCCTGATCCCATGATCCAAGGGCCTCCTCTATGCTTTCCTACCGACACCGCTGGTGGCCAAGACCCTCTTTAAGGTCTAGAGCGAGCAGGCATCAGTGATTCTGATTGCTCCCAGATGGGCCCAACAACCCTGGTTCCCTCTGCTGCTCTCCTTGTCGGTGGCACGCCCAGTCCCACTGGATCAGGATTCAGTCCTCCTGTCCCAGGAGGAGGGCTCTCTCCTGCACCCCAACCTGGGGTCACTAGCGTTGATGGCGTGGCTGCTGAAAGGGTAGCCTTGGCTCCTTTCAATCTCCCGGGGAAAGTCGAGGAGATCTGCTGGCCTCCCAGAAACCCTCCACAAGACGAGCATATGCCGTTAAATGGTGTGCAGAGAGAGAAGAGAACCCTTTCTTCTGCTGTGTGCAACTAGTGCTACAGTACTTACTGCACCTCTCACACTCTGGCCGGAGGTCTAATTCAGTGAGGGTACACCTGAGTGCCATAGCTGCTCACCATCACCCTGTTGAGGGGAAATCCCTCTCAAACCAGCCCCTGGTCTCCAGGTTCCTCCGGGGCCTCTTGCTATCAAAGCCCCCTCTCCGCCCTCCGGTGGCAGAATGGGACCTTAATGTGGTGCTCTCCCAACTCACCAGACCGCCGTTCAAGCCTCTGGCCACCTGTCATTTGAGATACCTCTCCCGGAAAGTGTTTTTTCTTGGGCCATCACATCTGCTCCAGGCCTTTTGGGCAGGTACACCATATACAAGAACAGGATAGTGCTCCGCACACATCCCAAATTCCTCCCCAAGGTAGTATCTCCCTTCCACCTCAACTAGGAGGTGGTCCTTCCCACCTTTTTCCCATGGCCTCATGCCAGCAGGGAGAAACTCATATTGCATACGCTAGACTGTAAATGGGCCCTGTCCTTCTACCCGCAGACGACCCAGGCCCTTCGCAAAGCTCCTCAGCTTTTTATGTCATATGACCCCAGTAGACTGGTGCTCCCGGTAATGAAATGAACTCTGTCTGCTTGAGTGGCAGACTGCATTGCCCTCGTCTGTGAGTGATTGGGCCTCTCCCTTGAGTACTGAATCACTGCACATCGCATGCGGGCTATGGTCATGTCGGTAACCAACCTCCGCTCAGTGCCAGTGATGGAAATCTGCAGGGCCACCACATTGTCTTCGATTCATATGTTTGTAGCTCATTATTGCCAGGAGAGCTAGTCCTGCAGGGACACTGCCTTCGGGCAGACAGTACTCTGTAATATTTTTGGGGTGTAGGCAACTCCTGCCCTCTGACCTTTCTGTGTTCAGGCTACCAGAGTGATAGGGTCGCTGGACACTAAGATCTTTTAGAGTCTCTCAGTGGGGACTCACCTTCTGCAACTCACTGCTACCTGATTGGTCGCTGTTGGTGCTGTCGTGGTTCGGTCCTTGGCAGCCTGGAGCTAGGGAGTTGCATATGTGAGGACTGACTTTCTGCTTGTTCCTGGAGAAAGTGAAGTTACTCACCTGTAACAGGTTTTCTCTAGGGACAGAAGGAATCAGTCCTCACAACCCTCCCTCCTCCCCTTGGAGTTGCCTCCCTACATTGTTTTAAGTCCTTTTTTGTTGTGTCATCTGACTGAATAAGATGGCACCGTTGGGCAGGAAGGGGACCATGCATGCGTTGTAGCATTCACAAATACTTTCTGTGAAAGCTGGGGAAATGCTCCAAGTGGGCTCTGCCGGCGCTGACATCACCCATATGTGAAGACTGATTCCTGCTGTCCCTGGAGAACACCTGTTTCAGGTGAGTAACTATGCTACGCCTGCACTGGTGCATAATGGGGAGAGTATAGGCTTGGGGGCATTGCTCCCTGTCTCCTACTCCTCATGCTTAGATGAGCTCTAAGACAACAGCAGTGAGTATGATATTATTATTATTACTAAGCATTTATAAAGCGCTGCAACATACGAAGCGCTGTACAAACATAAAAAGAGACAGTCCCTGCCCGTTAGAGCTCACAATCTAGTCAAGACAAAATATGAAATAAATTAGATAATACAAATAACAATTAACAAGACAAGAATAAATGTTTATGGAGAGAACAAGAAAGGACGAGTTAGGAACAAAAAGCAATAGTGAAGAAATGGGATTTCAATTTGGATTTGAAGATGGCCAGGGAGGAGGCTTGGCGGACAGAGACAGGTAGAGAATTCCAGGAAAAGGGTGCCGCCAGTTGAAAGGAGCGAAGTCTAGAATTAGCAGTACGAGTAAAAGGCATAGATAAACAAAGACAATTAGATGAGCGGAGTAGGCGAGAGGGGGTGTAGGTAGAGATGAGGGATGAAAGGTAATGAGGGGCAGAAGAATGAATACATTTATAGGTTAGAAGGAGGAGTTTGAACTGGATACGGAAGCGGATGGGGAGCCAGTGAAGTGACATGAGAAGAGGAGTAATGTGTGAATCTTTTGATATTCTTTTGAGATCTGTTTTGTTACAGAAATACTGGCGAGATCGAGGCTGCAAAGATCGCTTTGTACCATGATGTCAAAAAGATCAAACTAATGATTCTCAGTCTCCATCTGCTGGTAGGTGTGCATAACCCACATGTCTGGATTGGACTAGAGGGACTCAAGGATAGAGAATTAGCAGATAAGGTCTAATTTCACCATAATTCTTAGAGTAAAAGGAGGCATTTGTAGAGTATCTGGTGTTTCAGAATTGGGAGGTGGGGTTGTACTCAAAAGGACATGCTTAATGTTGCAGTTAGGTACTGAAAATGTATCTCTTATGTGATTATATTCACATGTACAGGTTATCATGCCAGAAAAAGATTTTTTGAATCTGACTCTGACAGAGTGTGCTGGGGAGGTGATGCTTTGAGCAAAAGGAGAGAAGCAAGTGAGAGGTTTGAGTAGGAGAGAAGAAAGTGTGCGGGGTATTTGAGCAGGAAGAAGAGAAAGCGTGCTGTGGCTATTGCAAAGAAAGAGAGGAGAAAACCAACCGATTCACTGAGCATTTTGGACCAACAACCTAGACTCTGCTACATATAATACCCTACTCTATGTATCTTATGTCATGCACTGATTGAATTGTGAATCAGATTATGAGTCCTACCAATCCCTCTGTTTCCCCATGTCTATACCAACTCCCCTATGTAACACAGCCAGAGACATGACCAGGCTAGACTAGATACTATTTAATTAAGTCAATGTAAAAACCCGAATTTAAACATGAACCATGACCAATCCTTTGTTGTTCTATGCCCACACCAAATCCTCCATGTAAGATAGTTAACACTTAAATGGTTCAATGTAAACATTTGATTTTATTGTAAACCGCTTTAATAATCCTGAAAGGCGGTATAAAAGAAATGTTAGATAAATAAATAAAATAAAATATAACACAACACAAGGAGGGAATATGCTGCTTAAGTATCCTGCTAGTTGTGATGTTTTCTCTCATTCATCTTCATATCCCTTTTCTCTTTTTTTCCTTTCTTGTCCATCTTTCCTTTATTTCTTCTTCCCCCCCCCCCTATCATAGGGCTGGAGTTAGAGAAGAGAAGGGGTTTAAGTTTTGAATAAAAACAATTCTGTCTTTACCTGAGCTCATTTGAATTGTTTCTGTTACTATACTGAATATGTGAGGGGCCAAATCAATCTCCTCTTTGTTCCCTCCTTAAGCTTTGCCAGGCCCTGAGCTCTTCACATCCCATCTTAAAGGAATTGCTTTCTTCTTCCAACATTCATTAATGGGAGGGAGGTTGTGCCTGTTCTACCTCAGTGTGCTCACAGCTTTCATGTCTGCCTTTCAGATTAACATGCTGCTGGACCAGAAGCAAGAAGCAGAAGGACAACTCAGTGCCATAATGGAAGACAATGATTTACTTCAAGGGACTATAGAAGAACTACAGGACAGAGTCTTGATCCTGGATAGACAGAGTTATGACAAGGACTTGCAGGTAATGTGCTTGAATGCTGGGAAAGTACCACCTCCGTTTGAAATTTGAGCACTATAAAGGTCTTATATCTAAAATATGTTGCTGAAAGAGAAAATAGTGAGTTTTCTGGAGTCCAGCGGATTACAGGATCCGAGGCAGCATGGATTCACCAGAGGCAGGTCTTGTCAGACAAATCTGATTGATTTCTTTGACTGGGTGACCAGGGAGTTGGACCGAGGGAGAGCCCTAGATGTGGTGTATTTAGATTTCAGTAAAGCCTTTGACACTGTTCCTCACAGGCGACTTATAAACAAACTGAGCACCCTAGGGATGGACCCTAAAGTTACTCTTGGGTTAGAAATTGGTTGAATGGGAGGCGACAAAGGGTACAGGTAAATGGAACTCACTCTGAGGAGAAGGAAGTTACCAGTGGTGTGCCCCAGGGATCTGTCCTTAGTCCAATTCTTTTTAACATCTTTGTTAGTGATATAGTGGAAGGGCTGTCAGGTAAGATTTGCCTCTTTGTGGATGATACCAAAGTCTGCAATAGAGTAGACACCCAGGAAGGTGTAGATAACATGAGGAGGGATCTAGCTAAGCTTGAAGAATGGTCTAGAATTTGGCAACTGAGATTTAATGTTAAAAAATGCAAGGTCATGCATCTGGGCTGCAGCAATCCAAGGGAGCAATACAGTATAGGAGGTGAAGTACTTTTGTCCACTAAAGAAGAGCGGGACCTAGGCGTGGTTGTGTCTGATGATCTTCAAGTAGCTAAACAGGTAGAAAAGGCGACGACAAAAGCTAGAAGGATGCTTGGGTGCATAGGGAGAGGAATGGCCAGCAGAAGAAAGGAGGTGATAGTGCCTCTGTATAAGTCTTTGGTGCGACCTCATTTGGAGTATTGTGTGCAAGTCTGGAGACCGAACCTTCAAAAGGATATAAACAGGCTGGAGTCGGTACAGAGGGTGGCCACTAAAATGGTTAGTGGGCTTCATTATAAAGCATATGAGGACAGACTTAAGGATCTTAATATGTACACCTTAGAGGAAAGGCGGGATAGAGGTGATATGATTGAAACGTTTAAATACCTCTGTGGCATAAATACACAGGAGGAGAGCCTCTTTTGATTGAAAGCATGGGACATGGGATGAGGGTGAAGGGGGATAGATTCAGGAGTGATATGTGGAAATATTTCTTTACGGAAAGAGTGTTGGATCCATGGAATAGTCTCCCAGTGGAGGTGGTAGAGATGAGGACAGTATCTGAATTCAAAGAAACATGGGACAAACACAGAGGATTTCTAAAGGAAAAAGGGGGACTGTTGTAGTGGTTGATATGGAAGGACAGACTAGATAGGCCATGTGGTCTTTTTCTGTCGTCATGTTTCTATGTTTCTAAGAATAGGCAAAAATCTAATCTGGGGGTGGGGGGGGGGGGAGAGTATTAAACTTTAATTAAAAGAAAGAGAAAATAAGTGACTCCTAAACCATAAAGCTAAAAGGAAGGCCTTCCAAAACTATAAAATAATTGTATATATATGTTAGGGATTGTATTTTTTTTTACATGGTAACAAATGGGGATGGAGAGAGAGAATGAAAATAGATGGGGAGAAGTTGACAGAAAGGAAGAACAGGAGGAGAGAGGAAAAATAGAAAGGAGAAAGAGGGTTGGAAGTAGAGAGTAGGAATAGAAAGGGAGAAACGTGCTAGAAAGAAATAAGGGAAGAGAGGATAGAAGAACAAAGAAGGCAAGACAGACGAAGAGAGGGAAGAAAAGAAAGAAAGAGGAGGAAGCAAGGGGAAACTGAAGAGAATGAAAAGGAGAGAGGGGCAACAGATGGGAGAAGGAGCACAGTAGAAATAAGGAACAGAGAAAGAGGAGGAAGCAAGGGGAAACTGAAGAGAATGAAAAGGAGAGAGGGACAACAGATGGGAGAAGGAGCACAGTAGAAATAAGGAACAGAGAAAGAGGAGGAAGCAAGGGGAAACTGAAGAGAATGAAAAGGAGAGAGGGACAACAGATGGGAGAAGGAGCACAGTAGAAATAAGGAACAGAGAAAGAGGAGGAAGCAAGGGGAAACTGAAGAGAATGAAAAGGAGAGAGGGACAACAGATGGGAGAAGGAGCACAGTAGAAATAAGGAACAGAGAAAGAGGAGGAAGCAAGGGGAAACTGAAGAGAATGAAAAGGAGAGAGGGACAACAGATGGGAGAAGGAGCACAGTAGAAATAAGGAAACCAAGGATATCATAATGCCTTTGTATCGTTCCATGGTGCAACTGCACCTTGACTATTGTGTGCAATTTTGGTTACCATATCTTAAAAAGGATATAGCAGGAGGGGGTCCGTAGTGACATCACAAGATAATGGCCGCACACTGAATTGGCTCCTTGGCTGCGGGAAAACCCCCCCTGACGGAACACAGTAATTCGCACCAATAAACCCTGCCAGTCTAATGGAGAGAACTCCTCTACAAGAGCAGAAGAGGATGGCTGCTAAAAAAAACAGGTTTAGACCTCAAAACATAAGCGTTTTAAACGGCAGCTTTGACAAACACCTCCAAGCACAAAATGGTGACTGGCTCCGGCATAGAGACTGAGGGAAATAGCAAGAAAGGAGGCAGCCCGAAAAATACTGTGTTGGGTAAATCTGAATTACAACTGATACAGGAAAATATACAAGGGGGGTTCTCCAATCTGAAAAAATACATTATAAACCTCAGACAAGAAGTGCAAACCTGGATAATAGAACTGCATGATGACCGGGGTGAAATGGGGCAACGGGTTGCAGAGATAGAAAACTTAATGGAAGAACAAAAGCAAAGCATTTATACTCTAAAACAAGAAAATGAATGACTGCGAAATAAGCAGGAGGAGATGGCCCTGAAATTAGAGGACCTGGAGAACAGATCCAGGAGGGCAAATTTGAAGATTAGAAGTCTACCTGAAACAGAAGAAATGATAGACTACAAATTGCTAACTGCAAAACTATGCAAGGCAGTGGTGAAAGCAGGCGGCCTCTGTGAGTCCCAATTGTGCTTCAAAGTAGAGAGAGCACATAGAGTGCTGGGGCCCAGGTGAGAAGGGAGAATCCACGATATTATTGCTTGCATGCATAAATATGATACCAAAGAGACCATACTAACTGCAGCCTGGAAACGGAGGAAAATTAAATGGGACAATCAAGAAATAGAGCTATTTGGAGATCTACCTTCGGCAACGATACAGAAATGCAGAAAATACCAGGCCATTATTAAATACCTAAGGAAAGAGCGGGTATAATACAAATAGCTATTTGCAATCGGAATACAGTTTACCATTTCCAGCACCATGACAGTGGCAAGATCAATAGGAGCAGCACTCAAAGGACTACAGAAAGCGGGATGGAAAGATTTGCCACAGATACCACAAGAGATAGAAATTATCAAGCAGAAGGAGGAAGAAGCAGGAGCAACCTGGACCCGAGTAGCACAATGTGGCAAAAGGCTGCGAAGGCAGAGGAAAACATTTGGAACTACATCTGTGGAGGACAATGATAATGGAGGTCAGGGGAGGACCTAACGAGTGGGTTGTGGACTCTTAATAGATATGGACAGTTGAGTGTGTTAAGTATGATCTGTAGGGGAGTCATATAAGTCATATAAGAACAGGGCAGGAAGAAAGAATTCCAATACTGAATGAAGAATAGGAGGAGAGAGAGGTGGGGATGAGGACTAAAGGCACTTAAGGAGAAAGTGGTCGGGGAAAGAGATAATTATTTAGGCCGAAGATGGCAGTCCACGGGCACTGAAGGGAATACCCAAGGTGACTCTGGGGGAGGGGGAAGGGGTGAGGGCAGAGGAGGAGAGGACAAGAAGGGAGAAAGGAGGAAGAGGAAGAGGGGGGAGGGAGGAACAAGGGAGGGGAAGGGCCCACAATAAAATGGAAGAGTGAAAGGAGGAAGAGGGGTGAGGGAGGAACAAGGGAGGGGAAGGGCCCACAATAAAATGGAAGAGTAATACTAGATATTGCAATAGGTGACCTAAAAATTATAACCTTGAATGTAAGGGGGCTTAATACTCCCACCAAGAGACAATTGTTGTACAATGAAATGGAACTTTTGCAATGTGATATATGTTGTATACAGGAGACTCACCACCGAGCAGTAGATAAGTGTGGCGTCCAACCTTCTAAATACTCAGAAAGAATCTTTGCCTCCAATAAACTGGAAAAGAAGAAACGGGAAGTAGCAATCTTTCTATTTTCTAGATTACAGGCCCAAGTTATTGATCTAAAGAGAGATAACGGGGGACGTAGTATACTAGTAAAAGCGCAATGGGGAGGAAAAAAATATACTGTTGCAAGTGTATATGCCCCAAATACAGAGCAAGCGGAATTCTTTAAGCTTTGGTTAAGGGAGGTGGTGGGGTTCTATGAAGGAGCGGTTCTCATTGGAGGAGACTTTAATTTAGTGCCAGACCCTAGAGTAGACACAACCCATGATGAAGGATTAAGAATGGGCACACAGTCGCTCAATGCGATCAGTTATGGAGGAGCTAGATGTTATTGATTTGTGGCGGGCAACTCAAGGAGGGAGGCGGAAGTATACCTTCTATTCCACAGCCCACGACTCCTTCTCATGCATAGACTTAATATGGGTTCACAAGGAACTCCTACATCAAGTGCAAAACTGGGGGATTGGAAATTGTACCTGGACGGACTACTCTCTGGTCTGTGGAATAATTAAAAGGAAGGGTGCCATTGGTGGTATCTTAATGAATCTCTCTTAGAAGATGAAGGGGTTGTGACACAATTAGGGGAAAACATAGTAGAATATTTAGAACTGAATGATGTAGAGGGGTGCCCCCAACAACTTTTATGGGAGGGACTAAAGGTAATAATTAGAGGGAAAATTATTGAAGTGGGAGCCTGGAAGAAGAAACTGAAACAGAGAGCCACCCAATTGAGGGGAGAAATAAAGGAACTGGAAAATAAGGAGCAAAAAGAAGGGTTATGCAGAGGAGACAAACAGAAGCTGGAGAATCTCAAAAGGGAACTGAAGGAAGACCAACTGGCAGAGGTAAAATTTACTCTGGACTGCATGAAACAGCAAACTTTTGAGTTTAACAATAAAGCGAGCAGGATATTAGCACATAAACTAAAGAAGAAACAAAGAATCATATACTCCAAATCAAGGATAAGGAAAGGGAGCTGATTAGACAAGAAGGGAAGATCAGGGAGCAATTTGTAGTTTTAGAAGGAACTATATACCCCAGAGCAAGAGGCATCAGATGAGCAGATCTCTCATTTCCTGGAAGAGCTAAACTTACCACCAGTTACACCAGGGGAATTACAAATACTATCCCTGCCTATTACATCCTCAGACTTTGAGTGTGATTTAAAGAATTACCATCAAATAAAGCACCAGGACTAGATGAACATAAGAACATAAGATATGCCATATTGGGTCAGACCAAGGTCCATCAAGCCAAGTATCCTGTTTCCAACAGTGGCCAATCTAGGTCATATGTACCTAGCAGTTTCCCAAAAGACACAGGTTCCGCAATGCTTGTACTGGGTCAAGCATTGATATCCTGGATCCCTTCTTAATAATGGTTTATGGACCTTTCCTCCAGGAACTTGTCCAAACCTTTTTTAAACCCAGCTACACTAACAGCCTTTACTACATCCTCCGGTAACAAATTCCAGAGTTTGATTACACGTTGAGTGAAAAAATATTTTCTTTTATTAGTCTTAAATAGTTTACCCTGTAGCTTCATTGCATGTCCCCTAGTCTTTCGATATTCTGATAATGTAAACAATCGATCTACGTTTACCCGTTCCACTCCGTTCATTAATTTATAGACTTCTATCATATCACCCCTCAGCCGTTGGATTCTCAAACAAATTTTACAAAGCCTTTGGGGAGATACTGGTCGATCCCATGACCCGCATGTATAACTCCATTACTAAATTGGACAAATTACCTGAATCTATGGGGGTTGCGGGAGTCACAGTCTTATCCACGGAAGGTAAAGATGTCAGTTGTTGTGGCTTATGTAGACCAATATCTTTTCTAGGAACAGATCTAAGGATATTCACTAGAAGCCCAATTCCATCCCTGACGTCCAGGCCCTCTGTGTGCCCGGTCGGAACCAACCCACAGAGGGAAATTGCTAGGTACGTATGGCCTAGATTGGCCACTGTTGGAAACAGGATACTGGGCTTGATGGACCTTGGTCTGACCCAGTATGGCATATCTTATGTTCTTATGGAGTCGCGATTCTGATCCCGCGGGGCTCATCTAGCCCCACGGGATCAGAATCGCGAACAGGCCTGCACATGCAGCCAGGACCCTGATTCTGCCTGGCCTGCATATACAGGCCTTGCCTGCCTAACTCAGTCAGGGCTTTTCAATGGAGCTGTGGTGCCACGGCGTCTGGTTGCCATGGCACTGCGGCTCCACTGAAAAACTACAATCCCCAACCGCCGGCTCCCAAAGTGCTTTCCCCGCAGCCCGACCTCCGATCTGGCCCCTACTACCCCTTCCCAGCCCTGGACCTGCCATTCCTCCCGCGTCGGGGAACTTATTCCACCTCAGAGGTGGAATAAGTTCCCTGTCCAAGCTGTTGGCCCTGGACGTACAGGGCCGACATTGGAATTGGTCCTGTACGCCTGGGGTTGACGGCCGCCATCGCCCACCATAACGCCACCCTTGATTCGCCCCTTCCCCGCCCCCATCTAACTTCCCCGTATAATGAGCAGGGAAGTTAGATAGGGTCGGGAGCTGGAACGAATAGCGGGGATGGACATCCCAACGGGACATCCATCCCCGCTATTTGTGCCATGGAATAACCCCATAGGGTTTTAGCTAATAGATTAAAGAGACTCATGCTCAAATTAATTCATTCAAGCCAGGCCAGATTTATACCAGGGAGACCAGGCCTCGGATAATATCTGAAAGGTGACTGATCTTATTTGGATGGGGGAAAGGGAAGTAGGAGGCATGGCAATTCTGGCAGTAGATGCCGAAAAAGCCTTTGACAGAGTATCATGGCCCTTCTTGATCCCAACTTTACAAAAAATAGGCTTTGGAGATAAATTCCTAAAGTGGGTGGAAATTTTATACAAAGAACCAGAGGCAAGAATTAAGGTTAATGGGGGATATTCCACAAGTTTTGAATTACATAGAGGAACGAGACAGGGATGTCCCTTGTCCCCTCTGTTGTTTGTCCTGGCAATGGAACCACTGGCCCAAGCAATACGAGAGAATCCAAGGATAAGGACAGTACGAGTGGGGATAGATGAATATAAAGACTTGCTATTTACGGATGATATATTATTCTCGCTAGTAGAAACTGAATCATCCCTGCCAGAATTGCTGAAGGTGATGATGGCTTATGGAGAGGTTACAGACTTTTGAGTGAATGCAACCAAATCGGAACTCCTAAATATATCCCTGATGAATGAACAATAGGACACCCTGCGTAAGAAAGTACCATTTAAATGGGCAGGGCAGCGGATTAGGTATTTAGGAATGAATTTAACATCAAGACTGGACAATTTGTTCAAGGCTAACTATCTATGGGAAAGAATTAGTAGAAAGTTAGAAGAATGGAGTAGATGTGGGCTGAGCTGGTTGGATCAAATGGTGGCTGTGAAAATGACAACTCTCCGGGAACAAGCAGGAAGTCAGTCCTCATATATGGGTGATATCGATGCCGACAGAGCCCACTTGGAGCAAATCCCCAGCTTTCAAAGAAAGCCTTTGGGAATTGCTACCATGCATGTGTGGTCCCCTTCCCACCAAAGGATACCATCTTCCTCAGTCTCCTTTTTTCCGCGGAGCCCATCAGACGTAGTCTGTAGTGTCCGGGAAAAGTTGATTTTTTTCATGCCTTTTGGCTTTCACCGGTTTGGCACCAGTACCCTTCCTGCCTCTGGCTTCGGTATCTTGGTATCGGGTCGGTTCCTCTGTTTTGATTTTTTCATTCAAAGGGGCATCTTCGCACCCATTTTTCCCTCACTAGCATCCTGAAGGGTCTTTGACCTTGCTGGGGTCCTTTTTCCTCCCATGGCTACCAGCGGGTTCAAAAAGTGCTATTGGTGTGGGAAAGTTATGTCCCTCACCGATGCGCATAACTGCTGCCTCTGGTGCCTCGGCCTGGACCACGACCCGGCGATCTGTGGTCTGTGTAAAAAGATGTCCTCGAAGGCCTTGAGGAGCCGCCAGCAGCAGCATGATAAGATTTTTCCTGCCTCCCCCATGCCTCTGAGAGCCAGGACCTCGTCTGAGGCCTTCACGCCTTGGGAGGAGCACGCCGAACCCGAGCGTCGTTGGGGTTCCTCGGAGAGGGGGTCTCCCTTGAGGGAAACAGAAGAGAAGGAAGAAACCCTCGAAGGTGGTGTCCCTGGACGGTTCCGAGCGGCCTGGCTCCTCTCAGGGCCGGTCGCGGAACCCAAAGCACCTGCCCGGGGCATTGGAAAAGGAGTGCCCAGACAAGGATCCTCGCAGGGATACGGTCACAGATCGGTCTAGGCAAGTACATACTGTCCTAGTCGAGGACTCCCCTCCGGGGGAACCGGCTTTGGGCCTGAGCGTGTCGGCGCCCAAGCCAGAGGCTGTGGAGCCTTCAGGACTGGTGTCCAGGATGGCGGCCTTGGAGCGCAGTTTCACTGCCTTCATGGAACAGCAGCAGGCGCTGATGTCCAGCACGTCCGGTTCCACCGCCTCGACCACCGGGCTTTCGACATCGAAGTCAACCCCGGAGGCCGAGCCGATCCTCGAGGCCTTCCGGGCCCAAGTCGATCCTCGGCCGATGTCGCACTCGGCCTCCCACTCATCGGGGCCGAGGTCGTCACCGCCGAGCCTACAGATGTTGGGGCGGATGGTGCCAGGAATCTCGATGCCCGAGGAGCTTCACGAGTCTTCCTCGGAGGCCTCTGCTTGGGAGACCAAGGATGAGGAGTCCCCAGACACTCTGTGTCATTGGGATGTTCCCTCTGATTCCCTGGTATCTGAACCTTGGAGAAGGTCCCCACTGGAGGATATGGATTTTTTGGACTTTGTGCGGAATATGTCCAAGGCTTTGGCTTTCCCGACAGAGTCCGAGGAGGATCCTCGAGACGACGAGCTCAAGATCCTCCAGTACAAGGCTCCCCCTCGAGAAGCCCTCATGGTGCCCATTCCTCCTATCCTGGAATGACTTATACTCCGCATGTGGGCGACGCCGCCGGTAATCAGCAAGCGGCTCAACTCGATGTACCGAGTCTGCCGGAGCCCTGAGTTCCAAAAATCACAACTGCCGCACAACTCTATAGTTGTGGAGTCGGCCATGCATTGACTGAAGAGTCAGAAGACGCACTCCTCAGTGCCCCCCCCCCCGGTAGGGAGGCCCACAACTTGGATGCCCTCGGCAGGAAGTGTTTCCAGGGCGCAGTGTTGAATTGTCGGAACAGGTGTACCAGCTGTACATGGGCATGTACCTGAGAGACCTTGCAGCGCTTCAAGGGCCTGTCCAAAGCTGTCCATGAATGCTCCAAGTTCATGTCTCGGGCAGTCTATGACGGGTTTGAATCGGCGGCACGGGTAGCCGTGGCGGGCATTGGTGCTCGCCGCCAAGCTTGGCTGCAGTCATCTGACCTCAAGCAATGGGTTCAGGACAAGTTGGTCAATGTCCCCATGCCAAGGAGAGAACCTCTTTGGCAAACCCATGAACAATAAGGCTGCCGAGCTGGAGACCGAGTTCATGACGAGGACACGGCTCTCTAAGAAGACCTCTGCCCCTTCTTGTAAGAAGGGCTTGGGTAAAAAGCCCTTTTGCCCGAGGAAGTCCACTGCTTACCGAAACTACCCCCTTACCAGGCCTCCCAAGCTCCAACAGGGGCAGCAGGCCAAGAGACAGGGGCATGGCCCGCGTAAGCAGAAGGCCCCCAAACCCCAGGCTCCAGCTCCGGCCCGGCCTGGTGGGGGTTTTTGACTCCTGCAGCATGACCCCTCTCCCAACCGGAGCTTGGCAGCCCACAGGAGATCAGCTCGCCTTGTATGCCCACAGGTGGGGAACCATCACCACCGATTCATGGGCATTGCAAGTGGTCAGGGAGGGATACCTCCTTCATCTAGCCCAAATGCCTCCACACTACTTCCCAGGAGAGCCTATCTGGTATCCCCTTCAGCGGGACTTGCTTCTGAAGGAGTTGGTAGGTCTCTTCGAGGACCATGCGGTGGAATCAGTGTCCCACCACTTCAAGGGCAAGAGGTTCTACTCCAGGTACTTCCTTGTGCCAAAGAGGACAGGGGGCCTAAGGCCCATCCTCGACCTGCGCAACCTCAACAAATTACTGGTGAGGGAGAAGTTCAAGATGCTCTCCTTGGAATATTGCTGCCTTACCTCCGCCAGGGAAACTGGCTGCGCTCCTTGGACTTAAAGGATGCCTACACACACATCTTAATCCACCCAAGCCACAGGCAATACCTACACATTGTGGTACGGGGCAATCATTGCCAATACAGGGTGCTCCTCTTTGGCCTTGCCTCCGCCTCCAGGTCATTCACAAAGTGCCTAGCAGTGGTCGCCACCTTCCTTAGGCTTCAGGGGATCTTTGTCTTCCCCTATCTCGATGACTGGCTCATCAGGGGCACTTTGGCTCCCGAGGTGCAGCAGGCCATAACTTGCACCATCCAGGTCCTGCAGCACTTGGGGTTTGTGATCAACTACCCCAAGTCCAGCCTTTGCCTCTGCACAAGAGCTGGAATTCATTGGGGCAAGGATCAACACCCTGCAGTCGAAGGCCTTCCTGCCTGCAGACAGGGCAAGCAGGCTCATGGCCCTAGCCGAGGACAGAAAGCACCGCTCCTCAGTGCCAGCAAAGCATCTGCTGCGCCTCCTCGGGCACATAGCCTCCACAGGCCATGTCACTCCAGATGCCCGCCTCCACATGCAAATTGCGCACTGGTGCCTCAGGGACCAGTGATCCCAGGCCATGGGACATCTCCAGGACAGGGTCAGAGTGACCAGGCGTCTGGTGCAGTCCCTGACCTGGTGGCTCTCGCCCCATCATCTGGAGGCAGGGATGCCCTTCCAGACCCCTCACCACTCGAGGGTCCTTATCATAGATGCCTCCCTGCTGGGCTGGGGAGCCCATTGCCAGGGGTACCGCACACAGGGAGTTGGTCCCTAGATGAGAGTGCCCAACAGATCAGCCTGTTGGAGTTGCGTGCAATCTGTCTTGCCCTGAAGGCTTTCAGGCAGTGCCTGGGCTACAGGACTGTTCTAGTGCAAACGGACAACCAGGTTGCCATGTTCTATCTGAACAAACATGGGGGCACGGGGTCCCATACCCTCTGTCAGGAAGCCCTAGATCTGTGCTCTTATGCAGTCCAGCAGGGACTTCTCCTCAAGGCAGTATACCTGCCAGGCCAGGACAACTGGCAGGCTGACAGACTCAGCAGGATGCTCCAGCCACACGAGTGGCAGCTGGACCAGGTAGTAGCCGTCAGGCTTTTCCAGACCTGGGGGGAACTGGTGATGGACCTGTTTGCAAGCCTGGATAATCACCAGTTGCCCCGGTTCT
The DNA here is from genome assembly GCA_033557465.1 of Ichthyophis bannanicus. Taxonomy (NCBI): domain Eukaryota; kingdom Metazoa; phylum Chordata; class Amphibia; order Gymnophiona; family Ichthyophiidae; genus Ichthyophis; species Ichthyophis bannanicus. Next base: position 4,333,245 of record CM066041.1, read on the forward strand.
GCTCAAGGCAGCCACACCCAGCCAGGGTGGCAGCCAACGCCTTTCTAGTCTCATGGTCAGTGGGTCTTCTGTATGCTTTTCCCCCGATATCTCTGATCGCCAATCTGTTCAAAATCCTTCACGACAGAGCCTCAGTCACCCTGATAGCTCCACAGTGGCCCAGGCAACCATGGTTCCCCCTTCTCCTGCAGCTTGCGGTGGAGACTTCCATTCCTTTGGGATCTTCTCCATGGCTCCTTTCCCAAGAGGGGGGCTTTCTTTTGCATCCCAACCTCAGCTCCCTTTCGCTGACGGCATGGCTGCCGAGAGGGTGACTCTTGCCCCGCTCCTCCTTCCGCAGGACGTAGAGGAGGTTTTGCTGGCTTTGCACAGAGCGTATACCAGACGGGCGTACACATTTAAGTGGCGCAGATATGCACTTTGGTGTGCTGGGCAAGGGGTAGACCCCTTCTCTTGACCGGTGGTTTTGGTATTGCAATACCTTCTCCACCTCTCCGGGACGGGGCTTAGTTCAACTCCGTCAGAGTGCATCTCAGTGCCCTAGCGGCGAACCACTATCCCGTGGATGGAAAGCCCCTCTCAGTTCATCCAGTGGTGTCCCAGTTTCTAAAGGGCCTACTCCTGTTGAAGCCCCCGGTCTGCCCCCCGGCAACCGAATGCGATATCAATGTAGTGTTGGGGCAGCTCACCCGGCCGCCCTTTGAATCGCTGGCCACATGCCACCTCTGTTTCTCTCCTGGAAGGTGGTTTTCTTGGTTGTGCTCGCTTCTTCCCGGAGGGTGAGTGAGCTCCAGGCCCTCGTGGCGGAGAGACCTTATACCAGGTTCGACAAGAATAGGGTGGTCAGGGGCAGCCCAAGGGAGGTGTGGGGTGATGTGTGGAGACTCGGTGCAGGGCCTCATTTGCATAAATATTTGCATAATGTTACCCTACACTAACTTTTAGTAGACATGCCTCTTAATGAGTGTATGGATAAAGAAAGACTAAAAGATTTCTATATTACTATAATCCAGTGTCAACCGCCAGGCACATTAGGAACTACTACAAACACTGCCCATTTAGAACCCATCATCAAAATCAACCCGAAACTGTGAAGAAATAGTAAACATCAAAAATAAACTTCACAAATATAGTCCCCAAAGCTGAGTCAATTTTTTGTCGGAGCGTACCGAAGGAGGAATGAACAAAGTATCATCCACACCAGACGGTGCACTTCTTTTATTCATATAAGGTTCACCACTCGTTACTTGACTTTAAATAAATTCACTTATCTGAAAGTATGTCCTCTAAAAGTTGCAGTTAAAATAGTCTGCGTTTTACAATGCCCATGTAAGTTGCTGTACATAGGGAGGACAACCAGATCCATCAAAACACGGCTGGGGGAGCATGCCTCTCGTATTCGTCAGGGGCTTCAGTCCGCCCCTGTCGTGGAGCATTGTTTGGCCTACCACCACATTTTTGAGGACTTTAGTTGAACAATTATAGATCAGATACCCTGGGATCCCCGTGGGGGAGATAGGGTTAATAGACTCCAATGGACTGAACAGCGTTGGATTTTTCGTTTGAACACTATTCAACCTGATGGATTAAACAGGGAGATTGACTGGACCAGTCTATTTTAATTGAGAAATCTTCTGTGAAGCTCACTTTTATGACATCTCTGTCTTGTTCTAACCAATGTGAATAGGGATTCCCCTGTGAGTGGGGTGTTTTCTGTCTCATTGGAGGTTCTCCTTAGATTGACAGCAAATTCAGCCAATTGTGTGATTTGGAGTCCTTTACAAAGATGGCCGTATAACGATCTGGCATTTTTTGACAGTTGATATTAGTATGGAACATATGGGCACTTGAAACAGGGCTTTTGTCCCAAAACGTGCACGTCGTGCTTATGTACTACTTTAACTGCAACTTTTAGAGGACATACTTACAGATAAGTGAATTTATTTAAAGTCAAGTAACGGATTGTGAACCTTATATGAATAAAAGAAATGCACCTTCTGGTGTGGATGATACTTTGTTCATTCCTCCTTCGGTATGCTCTGACAAAAAATTGACTCAGCTTTGGGGACTATGTTTGAGAAGTTTATTTTGAACATTTAGAACCCATAGCAAACCCGCCGTATCGTAACAGCACTACCAGGACTCACAAAGCACCATACTCTACCTATCAAAAGGCTACACTGCAAATATTAAACCAGTACATTTCAGAGAATAACAATACATGACCTATTTATTATTTTATTTATTTATTACAGTTGCTTATATACCGCACTATTCGGTATCAGCGCGGTTTACAGTATAACAAAAACAACCTAAACACAAATTGTTTGGTTTTACATAGAACAGGAATATCAACTTGGATAATGGGGTTAAACTATATACATGAGGGGTCAATTAAATAACAGGGTTGGATTATATACATGAAATTTTAGTTGCACTGAGTTATATGCAACACAATGCTTACTTTAGGACGAAATTTGTCTGATCTGCAGGAAGGAGCTTGGGACTGTGATAATGGCTTAGATTGGGTGTTATTAGGTGGGTATTTTAGGTTCCATTGCTGGCTGGGTAGAATTGGCAGAATAGGTGAAACTTGATTGCCTTCCTGAATTTAGTTAGGTCTGCAATAGCTCGAATGTCAGATGGTAATGCATTCCAGCATTTGGGGACGTAAAGACTGAAGGCTCTGTTTGCCGTTGTACAGTTGCATTTGGTCAACATCTTCGGTGTTAATAGTAGATTTAACGCTGTTGATCTTCTGGATCTGTTGGGTGGCACGGTTTGGATCAGATCAGTAAGTGCAGAAGAGGAAATGCGGTTGATGGCCTTGAATGAGAGAAGTAAAGTTTTGAAGATGATTCTTCCGTGTATTGGTAGCCAATGAAGCTGTTTCAGAATAGGAGTAACATGTTCACTTCTGGATGCACCATGGAGGATTCTTGCTGCAGCATTCATGGCCAGTTGTAAAGGGTGTAAAGTGGAATGAGGGAGACCTTGTAAAATGGAATTAGCAAAGTCAAAATGCGGCAGGATCAGAGCTTGATATATGGTCCGGAAATCATCTGGGTCCAGTAGGGAGCGCAGATGCCTGAGAGAGCGGATTTTGAAATATACAGCTTTGATTATGTTGCTTATATGAGTTTTCATGTTCAGATGTTGGTCTAAGGTGACCCCCAAGTATTTTATTGTTTCTTTGGTTTGTAGTTCAGCTTCCTTGACTCTTACATGAGATGGTGGAATAAAGTTGGGATCTCTGGAGATGAACAGTACCTCCGTTTTCTTGTGCTGGATACGGAGGTTTTGTGATTGTAGCCAGTCTGATATTGCATTGAAGCATTCTACAAGCGGTGTAAGGTCCATTTGCACAGTCGAGAAAGGCATATATAAGAGGATGTCATCTGCGTATATCAGACAGCTCACGTTAAATGATCTAATGATATTGCAGATGGGCTGCATATATATGTTAAATAATAGAGATGATAATGAAGATCCTTGAGGCACACCTTGTGTTTGATGGAAATGTTTTGATTCTTCTGAACCGGATTTAACGTATTGCCACCTACCATCTAGGTAGGACTTGCACCAAGCAAGTGCAGTATTGCAGATTCCCTTTTCTTTCAGCCGCCCAAGAAGGAGCTCGTGATGTACCGAGTCAAAGGCCGCAGCAATGTCTAAAAAGATGAGCACAAAGCCTTGTCTAATGTCATCAACACCTGTGAGTATGCTGTTGAATAGAAATGTGAGAAGGGTCTCGACTCCATGATACTCTCTGAACCCGTGTTGGCAGTGATCTAAAGGAGCTGTGGAGTCTATATGATCCTGAATTTGCCTTTGTACCTCTTTCTCAATTATCTTTGCTAGTAGGGGAATACTAGCTATTGGTCTGTAAGAATCGACCTTTTGAGGATCGAGTTTGGGGTTCTTCAATAAGGGCCTGATTGAGGTTTGTTTGAGTGTTGTGGGGAAGTACCCAGTGGTGAAAGAAAGGTTTATTAGTTTTGCGATGACTGGGCTGAACTCCTTGCGTAACTCCTTAATCCAGAATGCTGGGCAAGGGTCCGTTTGAGCTGTGGAGGTATTGAGGGAGGCTATTGTATCTTCGATGCTTTTTCGGGATGGTGTGGAGAATTCGAGCAAGGGGGTTATTCCAGTAGGTGTTTGAAATGAGGCTGTTGAGATTTTGTCGGTCTGTATGATCTTTGATTGGAGGTATTCAGCGAATTTTTGTGGTTGGATATACACATGTTGATCAGGAGATGGTTCCTTTGAAAGGGCTTGGACCAAGTTGAAGAGATCCCGTGGTTTGTTCAGAGATCTCTTCAGAGTGTCGGTGTGGTGTTGTCTCATTTTCATTGAGATTGCTTCTCTGTGCATTGAAAGGTGAAGTTGGTAGGTGGTCAAATCTTCAGTGGAGTGCGATCGGCGCCACTTTTTCTCAAGTCTGCGTAGTTGTGTTAGAGAAGCTCTCAGCTCTTGGGAGAACCATGGGGCAGTGTTTCTTATTCTCCTGGATATGTTATTGGACTGAGGACGTTGCGAGATGGCATTGAGGTTGAGGTTCCAGGAGGAGACGAGTTCTTCAGGATCAGAAGTGGTTTTGCTCAGGAGGGAATGGGTTTGAGAGAGGATTAACTCTTTGTTGAATGTGCGGAAGTTTCTTGTTGAAGTGTGTGTTGTGCAGTTGTCCTTTTGGTTGCCAGACCACTGGCTAATTTTGGTGGGTATTTGGAAAGTGATGAGTTTATGGTCTGACCAAGGTACGTCAATAACATACATCATTGGGTTGTGGTCTTGCTCGAGGGCTGAAAGAGGAGCGAACACCATGACAAACGTATTTCACTTAATATGGTTGGGTTTCTAGATGATCTGTTTAAATCCAAGGTCCTCCATGGCTTCGAGGAATGCAGTTGCATGGCTTTGATGAAGTGAAGGGAGATTAAAGTCACCCATAATCCAGATTGGTGAGTTAGGGTTGTGGGCATTAGCGGCAAGGTCAATAATTGTGGGGAGGTCCTCGGGAGATGAGGATGGTGTTCTGTATACTAGATTGATGGTGCATAGCTGGTTTTTGATGGCAAGGGAGTCCAGGTTGCTTGAACTAGATGATTCAGTGATCTGAAATTGGAGGTCTGATTTGGAGAGTATTAGTACTCCTCCTCCTCTTTTGGTTTCTCTGTGTCTTATGTGAAGAGAGAAGTTGGGTGGTAGTAGTTGATTGAGGAGGACGTTATCTTCTGAGGATAGCCAGGTTTCCGTGATCATGAGAAGGTCCAGATCGTAAAGAGATATCATGTCTAGGATAACGGGCCACTTTTTGCGTATGGAGCGTGAATTTATCATGGCACATTTTAGGTTTTGGCAGAAATTGAGTTTTTCATGCTTGGGTGACCTGGATTGTTGGAGTGGGATGTGTATGAGGTGGGAACGGCGTGTATAAGTGTCGCTTCCTGGGTGGGGACCAGACCATCTTTTACCCGAGTTGCTCAGAATGGGGATATGGTTTTGCGAATGAGAGAGTGCATTGACGGATCCCAGCCAATGTGCGAGGAAATACAGGCTAATAAAGGCCAGAGAATGAGAAGCCATATTGCGTGTAAGGGAGTGTGAAATTGTGATATTGAAGGCACAACTCTCAAGGAATTGTATACAGTAATAGTGGGAGGAGTACAGTATTGATAAGGAGGCTAGTGCAACGGGACTTGGGTCATACGATTGCACTTGTATACATATAGTAGTGAAGTGGAGGGTTATACGTGTGCAGTAGGTAAGCACACAATGGTAGCAGGTGTTGATACTCTTAACAGACTAAGTAGATAGTAGCACTGTATAACAATAATACAGATATGTGTAACAATGATACAGACATGGGATACAATGTGATACAATGATACAATGTGAAGTAATGATACAAACAAGTGATGAAGAGATCGGTCTAAGACAAATTGAAAACTAAATACATGCTACCACGAGGGAGCAGACTGGTAATGAAATGTAATGGTCTGTTCAGTACCTCGGAGTGTAAGATCGAGGGCAAGTTGGAGCATTATAGATGCGCAGGCTGGTTGGAGTAATGCACTTAGGCGACGTTGCGGTTCGTGTTGTAGTGCGAAATTGCCGCTGCTCCTTCTGCATCTAGAGGATCACTCCCAGGGCTGGGGAGAGCCGGTACGGAGGTGGGAGCTGTTGTTGAGTGGTGGTTGCCTGGTCTCACTTTCCCAGTCCACGCCTAAGGGCCACGCCAAAGGGCCCTCTGGCGAGGCCCTCAGGCGCGGGCCCGCCAGTCGCGGGCGCGCCTGCCGGCGCGAAACTTTAAAGTATCCTGCTGTGCCCCGATTGGGTGAGTGATGCTTCGTTGGCCCCTCCCGCCGCTGGTAGCTCGATCCCCGGGTAGGGGAGAGCTGCTGGTGATGGCGGGGGCTTGGAGAGGGTCTGCGCTCGCCGGCGCGAAACTTTAAAGTATCCTGCTGTGCCCCGATTGGGTGAGTGATGCTTCGTTGGCCCCTCCCGCCGCTGGTAGCTCGATCCCCGGGTAGGGGAGAGCTGCTGGTGATGGCGGGGGCTTGGAGAGGGTCTGCGCTCGCCGGCGCGAAACTTTAAAGTATCCTGCTGTGCCCCGATTGGGTGAGTGATGCTTCGTTGGCCCCTCCCGCCGCTGGTAGCTCGATCCCCGGGTAGGGGAGAGCTGCTGGTGATGGCGGGGGCTTGGAGAGGGTCTGCGCTTGCCGGCGCGAAACTTTAAAGTATCCTGCTGTGCCCCGATTGGGTGAGTGATGCTTCGTTGGCCCCTCCCGCCGCTGGTAGCTCGATCCCCGGGTAGGGGAGAGCTGCTGGTGATGGCGGGGGCTACTGGGGAAAGAGAACAAGTGGCAATGTCAAATAAGAATTACATAAACAGAATACCTCAGCTCAGTTACACATGCAGAACATAGACCATCACCAAATAAGGAATCACAATTTAGAAACAGGAAGACAATAATTAAACTGGGAACCCCAAAAGCCAAACTTGGAATGTACAACAACACTGTAGAAATAAAACTATAAATTAATTTCCTCTTGTATTAAACAAAGCGCAGACGTTAATGATGCACATTTCCCAGAGCTGACATATTCCAGTTAATAAATTCAAAATAAAGAGATATCTTTCTACCTTTTGTGCATTTTTTTTCAGTTGCAATTGCTCCAGCCACTTTCTTTTGGTTTCTTCGTGTCTTCTGCTAACTCTCTATCGTCTGCTGTCCATTTGTCCTTTCTTCTCTCTTCTAGTTTTTTTCCATTCTCTCTCTACATCTGCTTTAACATACTAATCTTTCTCCTTTTGCTCTTTCCTCGTTCCTTTTTCATCCACTCAAATTTTACCCCTCCATCCTAAATCCCCACTTACTCTCCCAATACCCGGCCAATTGTAGATTTTTCTTCCCTCCCACACAAAATATTTTTCCCCTCTCTATTTCACTCTCCCAGGCGCATCCCATTCTAATCCTCCCACCACATCAGCTCCCTTCTAGTTCCAGCCCCATCCAGCACCCGCTCCCTTCTAGTCCCCGCATCAGCCCATTTCCAGTCCTAGCCCCCCCATAACCCATTACCAGTACTAACCCCCCATCAGCCCACTTCCAGTCCTAGCCCCCCCATAGCCCATTACCAGTCCTAACCCCCGATCAGCCCACTTCCAGTTCTAACCCCCCATCACCCTATTTTCAGTCTTAGCCCCCCCCATAGCCCATTACTAGTCCTAACCCCTCCATCAGCCCATAGCCATTAACCAGTCCTAACCCCCTCCCCCCATTAGCCCATAGCCATTAACCAGTCCTAACCCCCTCCCCCCATCAGCCCATAGCCATTAACCAGTTCTAACCCCCCCCCCCATCAGCCAAGGTAAATTTAAAAAAACCAAAACAAAAAAAGCTGGGTGCTGCCGCTGTGGCAGCGGCAGAATCGAATGTCCCGCAGGCCCCCCTGCCTGCCTGGCAGAGCCCTCCCTGAAACAGTCCCCTCGGTGCCGACTTTCAGAGCCACGAAGGGAGAGTTTCTCCCTTGCGGCTCTGTTAAGCCCGCCTGCACTGATGGGAAACAGGCATTTCCTGTTTCCCATCAGCCCCGGCGGGCTTAACAGAGCTACGAGAGGGGAACTCTTCCTTCGCGGCTCTGAAAGCTGGCACGGAGAAGGACTGATGCAGGGAGGGAGGGCTCTGCCGGGCAGGTGGGGCCCTGTGGGACACTTGATTCTGCTGCTGCCACGGCGGCAGCAGCAGCCGTTTTTTTTTATTTTTTTAATTTACCGAGGTCTTTAAATGCAGAAAAGCAGGACCCTGTGCAAACAGCATTCTTGCTCAATGGATGGGCCGGCCCTGAGGGTGGTGCTTTGCACACACCCCCAAGTTCCTTCTGAAGGTGGTCTCCTCGTTCCATCTCAATCAGGAGGTGGTTCTTCCTACCTTCTTTCCCAGGCTGCATGCCAGTCGGGCAGAGGTGGTCCTCCATATCCTGGACTGTAAGAGGACTCTGTCCTTCTACATTCAGAGTACTTAAGGTCACCAGAAAGCCTCTCAGCTTTCCATTTCCTATGACCCCAGTAGGCTGGGGGAGGTGGTGGCCAAGCGTATGCTGTCCACATGGGTGGCAGACTGTATTGCCCGGGCTTATGAGGAATCGAAGCTTCCGCTGAAAGGCCATGTTACGGCTCAGAGGGTCAGGGCCATGGCGGCATCAGTGGCCCACCTGCGCTCTGTCCCTCTGGCAACATCTGCCGGGCCGCCACCTGGTCTTCGGTTCATACCTTCGCAGCTCATTACTGCCTGGATAGGGAGTCCCAATGGGACAGTGCCTTCGGCCAGGCTGTACTCCATAACCTTTTCGGGGTCTAGGCAACTCCTACCCTCCGACCCTTCTGTGTTCAGGCTACCAGAGTGCTACTTCCCTGGTTAGGGTTTTCATTGCGGCTGCTTGCGGCTCTCGATGAGGGAACCTTTTTTGGCTATAGGTTCAGAGTAGCCTGTAGCTGGGGAGTCCCATATGTGAGGACTGACTTCCTGCTTGTTCCCGGGAGAAAGCATGGTTACTCACCTGTTAACATGTGTTCTACGAAGACAGCAGGAATCAGTCCTCATAACCCTCCCTCCTCCCCTTGGAGTTGCAGTCCAATTATTTTACTTTGTTTTGCTGTCTTTTTAGCTATGTAATTTGACTGAGCAAGATGACACCCTTGGGCGGGAAGGGGACCATGCATGCATGGTAGCAATTCCCAAAGGCTTTCTTTGAAAGCTGGGGATTTGCTCCGTGCAGGCTCCATCAGCGTCGACGTCACCCATATGTGAGGACTGATTCCTGCTGTCCCCGGAGAACACCTGTTACAGGTGAGTAACTACGCTTACTTCCCCAAATACTCTACCTATTTGCCACTCTACCGATTGTTATCCCAAAAACATTTTTAGAAATGATGCAAAGGAAAATAATGTGCTATCTCCAGGAACAAGCAGGAATGAGTCTTCACATATGGGTACGTCGGTACCGACGGAGCCTGCGCGGGAACGCTCCCCAGCGTCCAATCAGAAAGCTTTTGGGAGCATCCCACAGCGCCTGCGTGCTGCCTTCCCGCCTTTCCAACTGTCTCTCCTCAGTTGTTCTTTTTCCGCGGAGCCAGCAGGTCGTGTTCCTGTCACCGCAGAAGAATTTCCTTATTTTTTCTTTATTTCTTTTCTGTACGCGTCTGCCTTCCTCGACGCTATACCAGTACCGCCAGTTCTTATTCTTTTCTTAAAAAAAAAAACAAAAAACGACCTTCTATTTTTTCTTCAGGTGTACTTCAGTTTTGGGCCTTAGGCCCAAAACCTTTTTCCTTAAATATGGAAAAACCTGCCTCAGGTTTTAAGAAGTGCACAAAATGTGGCGGTACTATATCTGTCACCGACACCCATGACTGGTGTCTCAAATGTTTAGGCCCTGACCATTCCATTAAAGATTGTGTGTCCTGTTCCATGATGTCTAAGAGAGGTCGACAGAACCGAGCTGCCAAGCTCAGTACCCTGTTTCCCTCTGATGCGGCTTCGGTGGCATCGATGTCTTCCAGGGCTTCTTCTTCCTCACATGGATCTCAGGTAACTAAACATAAATCCAGCCGGTCCTCGAAGGGCAAATCTCCTTCTAAGCATCGAGATGCCTCTGGCCTTGCCTTTGAGGATTCTGCACCGGCAAAATTACCCCGGCGGGAGGCTTCGGCTTCTAAAGCATCATTATCGGGGTTCCAGGACGATCTAGATGGCGTGGCCTCAACAGATCTCCTGGTGCCATGCTCTGGGGTACCGGTGGCCTCCACCGGTACCGACTTCCAGGCATTGGCAGCGTCGATGGATCAGAGGATTCTGTCCATGGAACGCAGTCTGGCGGCTTTCCTTGTGGCATCGACGCCCGTGGTACCGCAACAGACTACTCCGCAGGTACCGGCTCCAGTATCGCCATCAGTACTGATTCCGGTACCGGTGGCATCGACATCGGCATCGGTGTCAGCCATGCCGGTACCCTGCCCTCTGCAGCCTTCTGGTACCGATACCCCGGTACCGATGATTCCCGATACCGACCCCGGTCGGTACGGGTATCGGGCTTTGCAAGAGCATCCCGACAGACGATACTTCGATTCCTCTGATGACTCAGGATTCTGAAGAGTCTGTCGATGCAGCGATGCTTCTTCCACAGGAGAAGTCCTCTCATAAACGAAGGATGTCTCCTCCAGAGGACTTGTCTTTTCAGGACTTTATCAGAGAGGTGGCTCGGGGTCTCTCTATTACAGTAGCCCCAGAGTCAGAGCCTAGAACTAAGGAGTTAGATATTCTACAATATCCTAAAACTCCTAAAGAGGCAGCTACCTTGCCTATTCATGAGATTCTGTATGATCTCATGTTAAGGATGTGGGAAGCACCTCTAACCACCTCTCCTCATTCTCACAGGTTGGACACCATGTATCGTGTCCCTCCTTGTCCTGGTTTCCATAAAACTCAGCTTCCTCACCACTCTATTGTGGTTGAGTCTGCAATGAGAAAGATTAGAAGTGCCAAGAGACATGCCTCTAATCCTCCAGGATGTGAATGTAGAACCCTGGATGCTTTTGGTAGAAGAGTCTTCCAAGCTTCCATGCTTGCTGCGAGAATTAATTCTTATAGTCTCTACATGGGAATGTTCTTAAAAGAAGTCACTGACCATTTGCAGACTTTAAGTCCTTTTATGTCTGACAATAAAAGGCAAGAATTTCTCTCTGGGCTCAAACATGCCCAGGATATCTCCAAATTCTCCAACCGTGCAGCTTTCGATTCCTTTGAATGCGTAAGCAGAGCCTCAGCTATAGCTATAGGTGCACGTAGGATTGCTTGGCTTCAAGCATCTGATTTGGAGACCTGGGTCCAAGATGAATTGGGAAATATCCCTTGTACAGGTGAAAATCTGTTTGGTAAGGATTGGCAAGCAAAAGCCAATCAGATGGATGCTGAAAATTCTGCTTTGGATAGACTATCCAAATCTACAGCTGCTCCTGCTAAGAAAAGGTTGTTCAAGAAAACACCTTTTTTCTAAAAAGGGAAGATCCTATCCTGCTTATAGTCAGAGAGCATCTTCTGCAGCTCAGTTCCCTTCCAAACGTCAGCAATCCTCCAAACAGACCAAGGCAAAGGCTGCGAGGCCTGCTCCAGCCCAGCAGTCTCAGCCCCCTCAGGGCCTTTGACTTTCTGCTAGAGAACTTAGCCTTCCTGGCTCTAGAAAGACCAGAGCCCTCCACCATTCCAGGAAGGCTATGTCACTTTGCTCCCAGATGGGGGCAAATCACAGTAGAGCATTGGACACTCTCCATCATAAGAGAGGAGTACAAACTTCATTTTTCCAGCTTGCCCCCTCTCACAAGAGTGCACCAGTTCAATTCTCCAACCTCCCTCCTCAGCCTATTAGAGCAGGAGGTTGCCACTCTTCTAGCCCAAGGGGCAATAGAGGAAGTGCCTTCTCAACAACAAGGCCCAGGGTTCTACTCCCCCTATTTTCTTATCCCAAAGAAAACAGGGGGCTTCAGACCCATTTTAGATCTCAGAGAATTGAACAGATTCCTAGTCAAAGAAAAATTCAAGATGGTTTCTCTAGGAACTCTGCTGCCATACCTTCAGAGTCAGGATTGGCTTTGTTCTCTAGATCTCAAGGATGCGTACACTCATGTTCTCATCCATCCAACTCACAGAAGGTTCCTTTGGTTCCTTTTCCAGGAGAAGCACTATCAATACAGAGTGCTCCCCTTTGGCCTGGCCTCTGCACCAAGGGTGTTCACGAAATGCATGGCAGTGGTTGCTGCTTTTCTGCGCACCCTAGGAATATTTGTCTTCCCCTATCTGGACGACTGGCTCATTCGAGCTCCCACTCAATCAGAGGCCAAGACTGCTCTAACCTGCACAATGTGTATCCTTCAATACTTAGGGCTGGTAATAAACATCCCAAAATCCAATTTGATCCCTACTCAGTCCCTGGAGTTTATAGGGGCATTGCTGGATACCACAAAGGCAAGGGCCTTTCTTCCCCAGGCCCGTTGCCTTCGCTTGATGCAGTTAGCTTCTCAAGCAGAGTTGAAACCCCTACTAACTGCTCGAGAGATGTTACAGTTGCTAGGCCACATGGCTTCCACCGTTCATGTGGTACCATATGCTCGCCTTCACATGAGAGCAGCTCAGTGGACTTTATCCACCCAATGGACCCAGGCATTAGGCTGCATGTCAGACAAAATAGCAAACACAAGTCGCCTCATTTTGTCCCTCCAATGGTGGAAGTCCCCTCAAAACCTCTTGCTGGGGTGTCCTTTTCAACAGCATCTACCCCAGGCAACTCTTACATCAGATGCTTCTCCAATGGGCTGGGGAGCTCATCTTCACAACCTCTCCACCCAGGGCATTTGGTCCCCACAGGAGACTTGTCTCCACATCAATCTCTTGGAACTCAGAGCAATCTTCCTTGCTCTACGAGTTTTCCACACCCTGCTCAGCCACAAGACAGTCCTTGTCCACACGGACAATCAGGTAGCCATGTTCTACCTAAACAAGCAGGGGGGAACTGGCTCTCTGTCGCTTTGCAACCAAGCTCTGCGACTGTGGGCCCTCGCCAGAGAGCATCACATTCATCTTCTGGCAGTCTATCTTCCAGGGGTTTAAAACTCTTGGGCAGACAGACTCAGTTGAGTTCTGCTTCCACAAACGTGGTCCCTACATATGGACCAGGTGTCAAAAATTTTTCAAATTTGGGGAACCCCAGACCTAGATCTCTTTGCAAGTCCATGGAATTCCAAACTTCCCCGGTTCTGTTCCAGAACTCCGGCTCAGGGGGCTCGGGCAAGGGATGCTTTCCTCCTTCACTGGGGGTCAAGACTTCCTGTATGCCTTTCCACCCATTCCCCTAATTCCCAAAACCCTATTCAAGCTTCAGAGAGACAGAGGCCACATGATTCTCATAGCTCCACATTGGCCACGGCAAGTGTGGTACCCTCTGCTTCTACATCTCTCTCAAGCTCCCTCCCTAGAGTTAGGGTCGGCTCCAGATCTCCTCTCTCAGGAGGACGGAAAATTGTGGCATCCCAATCCCCAGTCTCTGCATCTCAGGGCTTGGTTGCTGAAGGCCTAGATCTCCAGGATCTTCCTCTTTCTCAACAAGTGAAAGATGTTCTTCATGCTTCCAGAAAACCTTCCACTAGACGTTCTTACGCCTTCAAGTGGAAAAGGTTTACCATCTGGTGTTCTGGAAGGGGTCTTAACCCCCGGTCAATACCTCTGGAATCGTTGCTGGAGTATCTCCTGCATCTGTCTAATGCAGGCCTTAAGACAAATTCAGTAAGAGTCCATCTGAGTGCTATTGCACCTTCACTCAAGCCTCTAAATGGACAACCTGTTTCCTCTCATCCCCTTGTAGCAAGGTTCATGAGAGGCCTCCTTTTAACAAAGCCTCCCATTAGACCACCACCGGTGGCATGGGACTTAAATTTGGTTCTTGGTCAGCTTATGAAGCCGCCTTTTGAACCTTTAGCTACTACCTCCTTGAAATACCTTTCTTGGAAGGTTATCTTTCTCATTGCCATCACATCAGCACGCCGCATCAGTGAATTGCAAGCACTAGTAGCTAATCCACCTTATACATGGTTCCATCATGACAAGGTGGTCCTTAGGACTAATCCACATTTTATGCCTAAGGTGGTCTCGCCTTTTCACCTCAACCAAGAGGTCTACCTACCTGTCTTTTTTCCAGGGCCTCATGCATCAAGTGCAGAGAGGAATCTTCATACCCTGGACTATAAAAGAGCTCTGGCTTTTTACTTACAAAGGACACAGCAACATAGAAAGTCTTCCCAACTCTTTGTTGCTTTTGATCCTTCTCATTTGGGACAACCAGTCTCCAAGAGAACTCTTTCCAACTGGATTGCCCAATGTATTTCTTTCGCCTATTAGAGCAAGAACATTTCTCTGGAGGGCCATGTCACAGCTCACAATGTGAGAGCCATGGCAGCCTCAATGGCTCATCTGAACTCTGTGTCTATCGACGACATCTGTCGAGCAGCCACTTGGGCCTCGGTTCATACCTTCACAGCCCATTACTGCTTGGACAAGGACTCCCGCCGGGATGCCTTGTTTGGTCAGGCTGTTCTCAAACACCTGTTTCATGCTTAATCAACTCCTACCCACCATCCCTCATGGGATGCCAGAGATCCAGGTGGTGAAGTGCAGCCCTGTCCCAGGGACACACAACTTCTGGGCTCTCTCCCTGTTATCAAAAGCTAGGGAGTCCCCATATGTGAAGACTCATTCCTGCTTGTTCCTGGAAATAGCACAGTTACTTACCTGTAACAGGTGATCTCTGGGAACAGCAGGAATAAGTCTTCACAACCCACCCACCTCCCCTAGGAGTTGTCTCTCTCTTTCTATCTCTCTTCCTTTCCCTCTCTCTCCCCTTTGTCTCAGCTATAAAACTCAACTGAGGAGAGACAGTTGGAAAGGCGGGAAGGCAGCACGCAGGCGCTGTGGGATGCTCCCAAAAGCTTTCTGATTGGACGCTGGGGAGCGTTCCCACGCAGGCTCCGTCGGTACCGACGTATCCATATGTGAAGACTTATTCCTGCTGTTCCCAGAGATCACCTGTTACAGGTAAGTAACTGTGCTTTATTTGGGTGCACAAGCACCACAGAGTGGCAAGTACTACTTTATAGAAGGGGAAATCCTAGGGGGTCTTGTGGTACCCTTGTTGGGCCGATATTTCGAAGCAGCACGAGTAAGGGCAGCCCTGGAGTAGTGGCTCAGTGGGGAGAGAGAGTAGGTGAAAATAGAAGAAGTATTGGAGGGCAAGGATGAACTGGGCGAATGGTTATGGATCCCAGGGAAAGGAAGAGAGGGGAGATTTCCTGCTCAAAACCCGTGCGTGGTATCAACATTCAAACTGTGGCATAAATGGAGGAGTTGGTGGCTGGGGAGTGCAGGATATTCCAGTTTTACTCCACTGGTAGGGAAGTGGGATTTTCCATTGATGGTGTAGGAAAGGCCTAAAATGGGTGGGACAATGCATGGAAGGGAGTAAAATCTTACCCTTTGAAGAGATTCAGGAAAAATTTGGACTCAAGGCGACTGACCAATTTGCCTATAAACAAGTAATACATTATATAAGGGCAAAGGTTCTAAAGCAGAGATTAGAAGGGGCCACCAAATAGACGATTGTTCTCTCAAGGATTCATTAAAGGCACTATTTCTATGCTGTATGCCTTGATGGAGGAGGGGAGCAAAGAGAAGGACCGATTCCACACACAGTGGAAAAAAGATCTAGTTATGCAATGGACATTGGAACACTGGGAAAAGGTGCATAGAGGGATATACAGAGGCATCCAGGCCAGTAATTTACTAGAACAGAATTATAAAATGCTGTACTGCTGGTACATTACCCCAGAAAAGATTGTGCAACTACATGGCTCGGAGGAGGACTCCTGCTGGAGGAAG
The DNA here is from genome assembly GCA_033557465.1 of Ichthyophis bannanicus. Taxonomy (NCBI): domain Eukaryota; kingdom Metazoa; phylum Chordata; class Amphibia; order Gymnophiona; family Ichthyophiidae; genus Ichthyophis; species Ichthyophis bannanicus. Next base: position 4,349,228 of record CM066041.1, read on the forward strand.
TGTGTGGAAAGTGGGACATTTATTCACATGTGGTGGACTAGTGTCAAAGTGCAATACCTATGGTGAGAAGTAGCTAAATGGACGGGGGAGGTATTGGGAGGAGGCAGTAGATCTTTCCCCACAAGTAGTTCTCCTCAATATACAAGTGGAAGAAGTAACTAAAACAGAAGCCCAATGGATACGAGCTAGATGTATAGCCTGCAGGTTACTTATAGCTAAGAAATGGCAACATCCAGAGCTTCCTAGTATGCGAGAAGTAGAGACCCAGATGGACTATTTGTGCCTTATGTATAAATTAACTGAAATACTGAAATGAGGCAGAGAAGGCTATTTCACTTTTGGAAAGTATGGGACACATAAAGTGGCAAGGGGAACGAATTACAAGGAAAGTTGTAAGATGAAGTTTAAGGTGAAGACTGAGGAGAAAGGGTAGAAGTAATGCAATAAAAGCATTGTGATGTGGACCGGGGGGGGGGAGGATGGGGGATGGGGGAGGAGGAAAGGAGTTGGGGGGAGATCCTACTGATGAGGAGGCAAGTTGTTGACAAATTAAGATGGAATAGTTGTCCATAAGTTATTTGTTACCTGCCGGTATTGTAAATATAACCAAAAATGTAAATTAAAAAAAAAAGGATATAGCAGAATTAGAAAAAGTACAGAGAAGAACCATCAAAATGGTCAAGGGGATGGAAGGATACCCCTATGAGGAAAGGCTTAAAAAGGTTAGGGCTCTTCAACTTGGAAAAGAGATGGCTCAAGGAGATATGATTGAGGTCTATAAATTAATAATTGAAGTAGAATGGGTAAATGTAGATCGGTTGTTTACGCCATCAAAAAGTAGAAAGACTAGGAGACCAATGTTCCCTCTAATTTTCTGTAGGCTGTGTGCACATAAAATATCAGCTGTGCAGCTTTTGAAGGAAGGTTAAATTTTTGTGCGCCACATAACGACACTCGGAGTTATATACTTTAAAATTTGACTACACGTCACAATACAGTATGCATACCACATTGATTGCACTAGAAAATATTGTAGAACTTGTGAAAACCATAAATACACAAAAACTTTTAAATTTTAAGATGTCTGTGTTGTTTTCTATCAGAATTAGAAACGTAATTTTTGTGCGCTCTGTTGTAAGGTATGTGCGCTAGCTCGGCGAGGTGTGTGCGCGCGCACACGCGCACAGCTTAGAGGGAACAGTGTAGGAGACATGCAACGAAGCTACAGTGTAACCCATTTAAGACTAATAAGAGAAAATATATTTTCTCTCAACGTGTAATCAAATTCTGGAATTCATTACTGGAGGATGTAGTAAAAACTGTTACTGTATAAGGGTTGCTCAGAAAGTAATGCCCCACATGTTTTTTCTCAGTCCAGAATGAAGATAGAGGTGTGAAATTGAAAGGGTAGTAACTTGGAACTTCAAAGGACATATGTGTGTAATTTTACAGTCCGACAAATAGCGAGGTGGTAGTGATCCTTCAAATGGCGTCTGTGAGTGACACATGGTACAAACAACGAGCTGTAATTGAATTCTTGGTGGAGAAGAAAGAAAGTGTGAGAAACATTCACAAATGGTTGTGTGCTGTGTATGGAAGTTCTGCGGTAGATAGGAGCACCGTTGGATGATGGGTGAAGAGAGTAAAGGCTTCAGGAGGTGGTAAATCGGAACTGGAAGATCGGCTGCGGTCTGGGCGTCCTGCCTCAGCCACCAGTCCAGACAAGTTGCAGCGCCCTGCGATAGCTGCCAGTGGGCATTAAAATACTGTAAGCTGTTGCGGTGTGCCTTACGCACACCTTTGAATATCCCAAAGAGTCAATAATTGCCATTGCACTACCTCTACTGACGGAAAGCTGTATGGACAATTCCCGACTCGTGATGACCCGATCCGCACGAATAATGTCATTAGCGCACTGCAACTTGTGGGAGATTGGTATCAACCCCGGTTGCCTGAGCCATCTCCCCTCCAGTGTGTCAGAGTTCAAGGCCCAGGGGCACTGCCATTGGCATGCCAGGTGGCAAGGGGGTCACTGGTACCCTCCCTCCCCCAAGCTGCAGAGCCAGCAGGATGAGGAGACTAGGTACTGTTTTGACTTGCTCTCGGAATCCAAATTGAAATGGGAGACCGAGGTGGAATCGATGGCATCAAACCTTTGGTATCCAGACCTTCCGTTCGACCTGTAGCCTCCATCTGAGCAGTGCAAGTCACCCACCGGAGGACATGCCCTTTCAGGACTTTAAGGACATGGCCAAGGCCATCCCCTATTTCCCTTGAGTCAGAGGTGGAACCGAGAGTGAAAGAGCTGGAACTCCTGCAGTCCCGGGAGGCGGTGACAGTTCCCATCCACCATGTCCTACAGCGGCTGCTGCTGCGGATCTGGGAGGTGCTGCTCACATTTCCCATCGTCAGCTGCCAGTTCGATTCCCTATACTGGGTCCAAAAGGCCCTGGGGTTTGAAAAGTCCCAATTACCCCACAATTCTATCATGGCGGAGTCAGCCATTAAGCATGCAAAGAGTGCTAAAATGCACTACTCAGTCCTGCCAAGTCACAAGGTTCGGACCCTGTTGAGAGTCCTCGGACATATGCCGCCACGATGCATGTCACTCCTTAGACCCATCTCTCCATGCAGCAGGCCCAGTGGACCCAGTCCACACAGTAGAAGCAAGCATTAGGCAGTCTGCGGGACAGAATAGTGGTCACTGCACCACTGGTGCAGTCCTTGGTTTATTTACATTTATTTATTTTATTTTATGTTTCTTATATACCACCTTTCATGATATCAAGGTGGTTTACATTGAACAAACTGAAATTGCATTGAACAGGGTGTTATTACTTGGAGATAACTATTTTACAGGGAACATGGGCAATGGAGGGTTAAGTGGTTTGCCCAAGACCACAAGGAGCACCTGTGGGACTAGAAACCCCAGTCCTTCTGGCCCAAGGTTGCTGTCCTCTAGTGGGATTTGAACCCCCAACCTTCTGGCCTGAGGTAACTTGCCCCAACCACTAGGCCACTCCTGCTACGGGGCCTACCATTCCAGCTGATGGCCCCCTGAAAGATGCTCACGATGGACGTGTCCAAGCTCAGCTGGGGTGCACACCTGGATGGTCTCAGCACCCAGAGGTGTCTCCATCAAATCAACTTCCTCGAGCTTCGGGCCATAGTGAATGCCCTCTGTGCCTTTTGTGTGCACCTGGCAAATCAAGTGATCCTGATTCAAACATTCACCAGGTGTTGATGTTCTATGTGAGCAAGCAGGGGGGTGCAGGGTCGTACATCCTTTGCTGGGAGGTTGTTCACCTCTAGAAGTTTGCTCTGCTCCACGGCATGGACGTCAGGGTGACTTATCTGCCTGGTGAGCTCAACGGCCTGGTGGATCACTTCAGCCGGGTGTTTCAGCCTCATGAGTGGACCCTAAAGAGGGAAGTGGTGGACCAGATCTTTCAGGAGTAGGCACCCCAGTGGTGGACCTTTTTGCCACGGAGCATAATGCACAAGAGGCCCGGTTCTGCTCTCAGAGGCCGGCCAGTGGTTGCCTGGCTGCGGATGCCTTTCTTATCCACTGGGGGAAGGGCCTGCTTTATGTCTACCCCCTGATATCACTCGTCCTGAAAACTCTCCTGAAGCTCCAGGCTGAGGGGGGTTCCATAATCCTCATCACCCTGTACTGAAGTCAGCATCTGTGGTTCCCTCTGCTGTTGCAGCTCTCGCTGAAGGAGCTTCTTCGCCTAGGCACAGACCCAGACTCATCTCACAGGAGCCACCCCAGCGTCCACTCCTTGGTGCTCACAGAGTGGATGCTGAGAAGGTAGTCCTCACAGAGTTTGCTCTCCCTAAGGGCATTACCAACATCCTGCTGGCATTCTGCAAGGTCTCAATGCACAAAGCCTATGGGCTGAAGTGATGGCGGTTTGCCATCTGGTGTACAATTAGGGTGCTGGACCCCTTCTCCTATCCCATGGAACAGCTGCTGAAGAACCTCTTGCATCTCTCCAACTCTGGACTGAAGTCTAACTCGATGCGAATTCACCTCAGCACAACTGGGGCTTACCTTTATGGCTGTAGAGGGAAGCTTGTTTCAGTCCAGACCCTGGTAGCTCAGTTCATGAGGGGTCTGCTCCTCTCGAAGCCTCCGCTCAAGCCCCTATGGTCACTTGGCACCTCAATGTGGTCCTTGGCCAGCTTATGCGGGCACCCTTCCATCCCCTGGGCTTGTGTCACTGAAGTTCTTGAGCTGGAAGGTCCTCTTCCTGGTGGCCATCACATTGACATGATGTGTAACTGAGCACCAAGCTCTCATTGCTCACCCTCTGTTTCACCAAAACTGGGTGGTGCACCGCACACACCCCTGCTTTCTGCCGAAGGTGGTCTTGGTGATCCACCTCAACTAGTCCATTGTCCTTCTGAAGTTCTTTTCTCAGCCTCACGCGAACCGCGATGAGGTGGACTTGCACATGCTTGACTGTAAGCGTGCATTGGCCTTCTATCTAGAGTGCATGAAGGTGCATCATCAGTTTACCCAGCTGTTCATCTCCTTTGACCACAATAGATTGGGTGTCGTCGTCTTGAAGTGTACGCTTATCCCTCTGGCTAGTGGACTGCATCACTCATGCATATTCTCTGGCTGGACTGAGCCTTGAGGGTCATGTTGTGGCTCACAATGTCTGTGTGATGGCTAAATCAGTTGCCAACCTCCGTTTGGTGTCTGCAGAGGAAATCTGCAGGGCTGTGATGTGGTCTTCGGTCCATACTTTCTCTGGGAACAAGCAGGATGTTAGTCCTCACATATGGGTGATGTCGGCACCATTGGAGCCTGTGCAGTGAACACTCCCTAGCTTTCACAAAAACCCTTTGGGCATTATTTAATTTATTAATTTGTATTTATTTATTTAATTCTCTTATATACCGCGCTATTCTGCATCAGTGCGGTTTACATTGAACAAACTGAAATTACATTGAACAGGGCATTATAACTTGGAGATAACTATTTTACAGGGAACATGGGCTATGGAGGGTTAAGTGGCTTGCCCAAGACCACAAGGAGCACCTGTGGGACTAGAAACCCCAGTCCTTCCGGCCCAAGGTTGCTGTCCTCTAGTGGGATTTGAACCCCCGACCTTCCGGCCTGAAGTACCTTGCCCCAACCACTAGGCTACTCCTCCACTCCATTAGACCACGCATACACGGTCACCTTCTCACTCAAGGGTGCCATCTTATCCCAGTCTTCTTTTTTCCACGGAGCCCATCATACGTCTTCGTCTGCACCCCGGAAAATGTTGCAGTTTTTGCCATCGGTTTTTCTTTTCTTCTTCATTCGGTCACGTACTATCACCTTCTTGGTTCCTGGAACTTCTGCTGCCTTGACATCGCATTTTTTTGGGTTCATTTTACTCGTTCTCGGGTGAGCAGGATTTTCTCTCGCACCCTCCCTAACCAAGACCTTGAAATTTGATCTTAGGGGTACCATTTTCCCTACTATGTCCTTGGTTAGTGGATTTAAGCAGTGTGACCACTGTGGGCACATCATGCCCACAAGGATCCACTTGACTGCTGCCTGTACTGCCTCGGAGCCAATCACCATGCCTCTGCCTGCTCTTTCTATCTTCAGATAACGAGCAATTGTCATAGGAATCATGAAAGGCAGCAGGAGATGCTGTTTGGCTTCAAGACCTCTTCTTTGGCCCCGGGTTTGAGCATGGAATCGATGCTTTCAGGGGCTGCCATGGAGGCCTTGGACTCTCCTGGCGGCTGTGCCCACTCAGAGCCCCAAAGTCGCGGGGCATCAGACTATGATGGTATTGAAGGCCGATGCTGGAAGTAAGATACCCTCGGTCACCAGCATTGGAGTCCTCGGTGCAATGCTGAAGGTGGCTGGGAACGGCCTTTGAAACTGCCCCAGCAGGAGGAGATTCCATCGGCATTGGGGGATCAACACCGGTCCTCCGAGGCCATTGTCATTGAGGAAACCTCTTCGATGGAGCCAGCAACAGGACTAATACCCTCAGTACCCACCCAGTGGCTGCGGAGCCTTCTGACCTGGAGGTCAGGATGGCGGCCTTGGAACACAGCCATGCTGCCTTCCTGGCCCTGCAGTGGGGCCCAGTGCCCATTTTCTTTGGGTCATCAGACCTGGCAAATGGCCCTTCCACTGCGAGGGCCTCGCCTGAGGAGATCCAGCTTGTGCTGGAGCAGCATCGGCTTCAAGCCGATTCCCAGCATGGGTCCCGGTCCTGCTCGAGGCCTCGGGTTTCACCCATGAGTGCTTCCAGTTCAGAGCGCTGGAGCCATGAGACCCCATTGACGCCCCAAGCTGGGTGTGTGCATGAGGCCTGTTGAGTTCTTGAGGTCTCATCCAATTCGGAGTTGAAGACCAATGATGAGTCACGGACACCCGGTGATACCAGAATGTCACCTCGGACCTGTCTCCACCGCAGGAGCATCGGTGGTCCTCGCCCAAGAACCTCTCCTTCCTTGACTTCATCTGGGACATTGCAAAGGCTCAGGCCATCATGGAGTCTGAAGAGGAGCCTCGGGTAGAGGATCTCGAGATCCTACAGTACAATGCCTGTTCCCCCTATCTTGGAACGCATGTTGTTCAGGATGTGGAAGTCACCTCTTATGGTGCCCATTGTGAGTAAGCAGCTTGATTCTATGTATGGAGTCTGCAAGGGTCCTGGATTTCAAAAGACATAGCTACCACACAATTCCATGGTGGTGGAGTCGGCCATGGGTAGAATCAAGAACTAGAAGACGCACTCCTCGGTGCCCCCTGGCAGGGAGGCTCACACCATGAATGGCTTTGATAAAAAGTGTTACCAGGGCTTGATGCTCATGGCCCATATCCAGGCATAACAGCTGAACATAGGCATGTACCTGAGGGACCTGGCCAAGGAACTGGCCAAGTTCTCGTCTGGTCTGTGGGTGGAACCTCTTCAGCAGTTCCAGATCTTAGTGTCCACGGTCAAGGAGTGCTCCAAATAGGTCACTTGAGCGGCCTGTGATGGTTTCAAGTCCATGACTAGAGTAGCTGTGGTGGGCATTGGTGCCTGCTGCCTGGCATGGCTACAGTCCTCGGACCTGGAGCAGGGGATTAAAGACAAGTTGGTTGATGTCCCATGTTGGGGGGAGAACCTCTTCGGCAAGCCCATGATGGACAAGGGTGCAGAACTGGAGTCAGATTATATGACTAGAACCAGGCTCTCCCAGAAGAACACGAACCCTTTTTGATGGAAGGCTTCAGGGAAAAAGCCCTTTTACCAGAAAAAGAGAGAGGCTTACGGAACTTACCCCCAGTGTTCAGCCTACCCGACTCCCCAGCAGGGTCAGCAGGCCAACAGCCCTCGTAAGCCTAAGGCTCCCAAACCCCAGCCCATTCTTCAGCTGCAACCTGGGGGAGGGGGGGTTTGATTCCTTGAGAATGGCATCTCTTCTCCTGCCAGGTCACGAGCCAAGCATACAGTGGGGCTTCTGACATTCTTCACTGAATGGTGGATCACCATAAACACTGACGCCAGGGACCTCCGGGAGGTGAGAATGATTTCCTCCTCCATGTCGAGCAGACGCCCCTTACTTTCTTGTCCAGAGAACTTCCCATGACTCCTCTTCACCAAAATCTTCTGCAGCAAGACCTCAAAGGCCTCCTCGCAGCCAAAGTGGTCGAACCTGCCCTGCCACCTCTAAGGGGCGAGGGACTCTACTCCCACTACTTCCTTGTTCCGAAAAAGACAGTTGGCTTTTGGCCCATCTTGGATCTGCGGGATCTTAGTCTGTTCCCGGTGAAAGAGAAATTTAAAATGCTCTCTCTTGGAATGCTGCTGCCCTACCTCAAGCGGGGAGATTGACTGTGCTCCTTGGATCTAAAAGAAGCATCCTCGCCACCAGTAGTACACCCGCATTGCCATCAGAGGCTAACATTACCAGTACAAGGTCCTACCCTTTGGACTGGCTTCCACACCGTGTTCACAAAGTACCTGATGGTGGTCACTGCCAACCTCCGGCTGCAGGGGTTGCTTGTCTTCCCCTGCCTGGATGACTGGCTCATCAAGGGTGGCTTAGCTGATGAGGTCTGTCAGGCGGCACGTCGCACCATTCTCATTCTGGAGCACTTGGGCTTTGTCATCAGCTACCCCTAGTCTCATATGCAGCTGGCGCAACATCTGGAGTTTGTAGGAGCCCTCCTGAACACTATCCTGGCCAGGGTCTTCCTTTTTCTGATCAGAGCTTAGTGCCTGGTGGCTCTCACCACAGAGGTGCAGGGTCAATCGATGGCCTTGGCCCATCTCCTGTTGCACCTCCTGGGACACATGGCCTTGATGGTGCACAACACACCTGACGCCCGCCTCCGCATATGTCAGGCTCAGTGGATTCTCTGTATTCAGTGGACTCAGGTGACAGGGTGCCTGGAGAACAGGAGCCTTGTAACTGAGCCTCTCGCCAAATCCCTTGTCTTTTGGCAGCAGCCACTCCACTTCATGGCGGGGCTGCCTTTTCAGACCCCGATGCCTCAGAAGATCCTCACCACCAATGCCTCCAAACTGGGCTGGAGGGCCCACTGCGATGGCCTGTGGACCCAGGGCATCTGGTCAGCAGGGGAGAGTCTCCACCAAATCAACTTCCTCGAGCTTCGAGCAGTTTGGAATGCCTTGCAGGTGTTCCAGCATCACTTGGAGAACCAGGTAGTTCTGGTCCAGACAACCAAGTGGCAATGTTTTATGTCAACAGACGAGGGGGTACTAGTTTGTATCTCCTATGCTGGGAAGCTGTTCACCTTTGCACCTTTGCGAGCAAGAACGGGATGCTCCTCTGAGCAGTGTATCTTCCAGTTCAGGACAGTCTCCTGGCAAACTGGCTCAGCAGGATCCTTCAACCACACGAATGGCAACAGGATCCGCAGGTTGCCAGCTGCATCTTTCGACTGTGGGGCTCTCCTTCTTGGATCGCTTCGCCAGCCCCAACAACATCCAGTTGCTACACCTTTGCTCCAGGACGCCGGCCCCATCCTCGGTGGCAGCTGAGGCATTCCTTATCTCATGGTTGGAGGGCCTCTTCTATGCATACCCTCTGACCCCCTGATCTCCAAGACTCTTCTCAAGGTTCAGCTCGACTGGGCCACTGTGATCCTCATTGCTTCCAGGTGGCTGCGGCAGCCGTGGTTCCCCCTGCTTCTCCACCTCTCCCAAGCACGCCCGGTTCCCCTGGGCTGTGCTGCAGACTTGATTTCATAGGAGTACAGAGCTGTCCTGCACCCCAACCTCAGAGCCCTCTCCCTGATAGCCTGGCTGCTGAAAGGGTAACCTTTGCACAATTTCACTTGCCCAGAGATGTGGAAGATGTCTTGCTAGCATCCCGCAGGGATTCCACCAGGCAGGCCTACACCTTCAAATGGCGCCAGTTCTCCATCTGGTGTGCTAAGGGGTTCAACCCCTTCTCCTGCTCTGTGCCAGCGGTGTTGCAGTATCTGCTACACCTTTCCAATGCCGGCCTAAAGTCTAATTCCCTCAGGGTACACCTCAGTGCGCTAGCGGCGCATCATCATCCCATTGACGGATAACCCCTGTCCGCCCATCCTCTCATAGCCCACTTCATGAGAGGTCTCTTGCTCACTCGGCCTCCCATTCTTCCCCCGGCAGCATGGTTTCTGAATGTGCTTCTTGGAAAGCTCATGGCTGCAGCCTTCGAGCTGCTTGCTTCTTGCCACCTCAAGTGCCTTTCCTTGAAAGTGATCTTCCTTGTGGCATTCACATCAGCACCCCACGTCAGTAAGCTGAAGGCGATGGTGGCTTATGCCCCCTGTGCCACATTTCATAAGAACAGGATGGTCCTCTGTACTTGCCTCAGGTTTCTCCCTAAGGTGGTCACCGCCTTTCATCTCTACCAGGAAGTGGTTCTCCCCATCTTCTTTCCTTGGCCTCACACAACCAGGGCAGAGGCCTCTCTGCACACCTTGGATTGCAAGAGGGCGCTGGCCTCTATGGTCCATCACTGCTCCTCGCAACTCTTCATCTCCTATGATCTGAACCGGCTTGGCGTTGCGGCCTCTAAGCACACCCTACTTACCTGGGTGATGGACTGCATCTCCTGTGCCTATGAATAGGCTGGTCTCTCTCTCTCGAGTGCCACGTTACAGCCCATAATGTGTGGGCTGTGGCAGCCTCTGTGATTAACCTGTATTCTGTCTCCATGCTGGAGATCTGCCAGGCTGCTACCTGGTCCTTGGTTCACACCTTTGCAGCTTATTACTGCCTGGAGGACTCCCGGCATGACAGCGCCTTCGGCCAGGCAGTACTCCATCATCTGATTGGGGAATAATGCAACTCCTACCCTCCAGCAATTCTGTGTGTCCAGGCTGCCATAGAATTGATTCCCTGATCAAAGCTGTGGTTGTCCCTGTGGTCTTGCAGCCGTTCAGCGCAATCTGCTGTCATTCGCGGTTCAATTTTTCAGTCGGCCATGGCCTTTTACAGGTTTTTTTGGTAGCCTGTAGCTGGGGAGTCCCATATGTGAGAACTGACTTCCTGCTTGTATCCGGAGAAAGTGTAGTTACTCACCTGTAACAGGTGTTCTCCGGGGACAGCAGGATTCAGTCCTCACAACCCTCCCTCCTCCCTTCCTTTTTTGGTTTGATTAAGCTGTGTTGAAGTAAGATGGCACCCTTGGGCGGGAAGGTGACCACACACGCATGGTCTAACTCCCAAAGGCGTTCTGTGAAAGCTGGGGAGTGTTCACCGCGCAGGCTCTGTCGGTTCTAATGTCACCCATATGTGAGGACTGATTCCTGCTGTCCTTGGAGAACACCTGTTACAGTTAAATACCTACGCTTTTGCAGCACACTACTATCTAGATGAGGATTCCCAACAGAACAGTAATTTTGGCCAGGCCGTGCTCCGGCATCTCTTTAGGTCATAGTCAACTCCTATCCACCAGCCCTTTTGTCCGTCCAGGCTACCTGCTAAAAGATCCCCTCAGGTCGATGTCTGCTGAGGTACTGAATCAAATGAGTCCCTCTGCGGAACTACCTCTCTGGTCTTCCTGACTTCCCTAGTTCTCATTGCCCGGTTGGTCTGCTAATCTTCTTGGGTTCTGGTAGCCTGTAGCTTGGGAGTGTGATACGTGAGGACTTATTTCCTGCTTGATCACGGAGAAAGCGTAGTTACTCACCTGTAGCAGGTGTTCTCTGTGAACAGCAGGAATAAGTCCTCACAACCCTCCCACCTCCCTGGGGAGTCGCCTTTTGGCTCCTGCTATGTCATTGCAGTGGAGAGTATGGTGCCACGGCAGGTGGGAAGGCAGGCGTGCATGCATGGTGTACCTCCCAAAAGCTTCCTTTGGAAGCTGGGGAGCGTTCCGTGCAGTGGTGATATCCATATGTGAGGACTTATTCCTGCTGTTCACGGAGAACACCTGCTACAGGTGAGTAACTACGCTTTACTGTAATTTAATAAAATCTGGTTGTTTTCATTTGGAAGGTGAAATTAGACCTTACTTACTAATTTTCTTTCCTTGAGTCCCTCCAGTCCAGTCCAGATGTGTGGGCTATGCTTGCCTACCAGCAGATGGAGATTGAGAACCACTGGTTTGATGTCACAGTATAAAGAGTCCTGTGCAGCCCTGCTCTTGCCAGTATTTCTGTAACAAAGCAGACCACAACCAGAGATTATTAAATTCTCTGGGAACAAGCAGGAAGTCAGTCCTCACATATAGGTGATGGTGCCGACTGAGCCCGTGCAGATCCAATCCCCAGCTTTCAAAGAAAGTCTTTGGGAGTTACACCGCGCATATGCGGTCACCTTCCTGCCCAAAGGTGCCATCTTACCTCAGTCTTCTTTTTTCCACGGAGCCCTGCAAACATGCTGTCTGTGCACCCTGGATATAGTTGATTTTTTTCACCATTTGTCAGTAATTTCCTTGTCTTTCTTCAATATCGATCACTTCCCACAGCCCATTTGCCTCAGTGTCATGTTTTTTACTCAGGTACTTCTCTTTTCTTTATGTTTTTGGCCTGCGGGGTTTTTGCTCACAGCCTAGCTGGTCAAGATGGAGTTTAATCTCATGTGGCTCGTTTTTCCCATTATTTATTTATTTAACGTCTCTTCTATACCGCTCTATTCAAATCAGTGCGGTGTACATTCAACAGAACCTTATACAAAGCAGTTGTGCTGCATTGTATTTACAATAAACAGGGATTAAAAACTGGGGCGTAACTTATGTCTTCGACCAGCGGATTTAAGTAGTATGGCAAGTGCAACTGCACAGTGTCCCACACGGATCATCACAGCACTTGCATTAAATGCCTTGGGGCAGACCACAACGTGTTTTCCTGCCCGCTTTGCCTTTTAATGTCTGCCAAAACCCGTAAGGAATGAGAAAGGTGGCAGGGGGAGCTGTTTGGTAAGTCTGCCTTGGGATCACATTGGGCGGAATCCCTGCCTTCGACACCAGCATCGGGAGACTCGGTGTCACACTCTCGGGCTCAGTCGGAGCCCTAGGATCTTCAGGCATTGGAGTCCTCAGAGGACCTTCCCCAGACATCAAAGACTTTGTCAAAGCTGAAGTCGAGGTCTGACCCCAGCCCAGGGGGTAAGACCTCTGGGACCCGGGCACAGAGTCCTTGACTCAACACTGGTGACAATGGCCAGGAGCACTCCTCCAAGAGCCCTGGTAGGAGGTGTCGTTGACAGATTTGGGGGATTGAGTTAGGTCCCCCTGTTGCCATCATCATCAAGGACTCCCCTTCCAGGGATCTGAAGCCAGCCTCGATGTCCTCAAAGCCAGCAACCACCTTGGCAGAGCTGTTGGGCATTGAGGCCAGGATGTTGGCCCTGGAATGCAGCTTTGTGGCATTCATTGAGGCACAGAGCGGTCCGACTCCTAGTCACTCTGGGTCATCGGCGCACGCCACAGGGTTGTCCTTGACCAGGACCTCCCCAGAGGATACTCCTCCCATCCTCAAGGGGTTGGCTCAATTGGTGTTGACTCCGTCAACAACCAACTCGAGGCCTGGCATGGCATTGGGTACGGCCGCGATGGAACCCCGATGCCAGGTGTCATCGATGCTGAGCCAGTTCGACAACCATGGGGCGCTCACCGATTCCTGCAGCTCTGAGTCAGCGTGGGAAATGGATGAGGAGTCTCTGGACACCATCCTCTACCGGGACATTCCCTCTGACCCATCCCCTCCACACCATCGGCGGTGGTCACCTCCGGAGGATCTTCAGTTTGGGCAGGAGATGTCCTGGAGTTTGTGCAGGAGTTTCCTGGAGTTTGTGGCGGGAGATGTTCCAGGCACTCGCCTTCATGGCGGTACCTGAAGACAAGCTGCGTACCAAGGACCTCAAGATCCTCCACTACGAGGTTCCTCCTCGGGAGGTGCTGATGATGCCCATGTCCCCTATCCTTGAATGGTTGCTGTTGAGGATGTGTGAGACCCCAGTGACGGTGCTGATTGTGAACCGTTGACTCAATTTGCAGTATCGAGTCAGCCAGAGCCCGGCTTCCAGAAAACACAACAGCCACATAACTCTGTGGTGGTGGAGTCAGCTATGCGTCGCATTAAGAGCCAAGAGATGCATTAAGAGCCAAGAGACGCATCCTCAACAGCACGAATTCTAATGAGAATGCGGATCTCAGACCATATTACCCCAACACTAATGAAACTCCACTGGCGTCCCATCCATGCTCGCATAAGATACAAAATAATAGTAACAACATTCAAATTGATACACAACCTAGCACAGTCTTACCTCTCCACCCTTATTTCAACATAACCTTCCAACAGGGACAGAAGAACTCCCAACCTAAATGTCCCACACACCATAAGCAACGTCAAAGCTATCACAAGCAACAGAGCTTTCACATATGCAGCTCCCTCCCAATGGAATAACCTACCCGACACACTAAGAGCTAACAATGACCTACAAGATTTCCGGAAAAATTTAAAAACCTACCTATTCCAGGAATACTACAACATAACGTAGCTAAGCAACTTCTACCCATCTCACACCTAGCACAAAAAACAATGATCTGTCAACCAAACGATACCTTTTGCGCAGCACAAACGCAATGCAACAATGCCGCCCAGTATCACACTGTAAATAGCTCATTCTAGTTCCTAATGCAACCTCAGGCTAGGTTATGTATGAAACTCATATAAACATGTATATAATTGTAAACTTTTTATACTTATATAATTTTGAATCTGTGATATGTATATGTAGATAATTTTATTCCTGTTATATGTAACAAATGTTTGCTGTGATAAAAGTTTTAATGTAAACCGCTACTGATCGCTGGAAGAAGCGTTATAGAAACGTAACCAAATAAATAAATAAAATAAATTCATCGGTGCCCCCCTGGCAGGGAGGCCCGCACCATGGATGTTTTTGGCAAGTGGTGTTTCCAGGGCTCCATGCTCACAGCCCATATCAGGCATACCAGTTGTACATGGGCATGTACCTGCGGGACTTGGTGAAGGACCTTGCTAAGTTCTCAGCTGGTCTATCAGATGAAGCCCTTGAGTTCTTCAGGACCCTGGTCAAGGAAAGCCCCAATTTTAAAACTCGGGCGGCCTTAGACGGCTTCGAGTCAGTGGCTTAGGTAGCTGCAGTGGGCATTAGTGTCCACCGCCTTGCCTGGCTGCAGTCCTCTGCTTTGGAGCAGTGGGTTCAGGACAAGTTAGCTGATGTCTCTTGCCAGGGGAAAATCTCTTCGGCAAGCCCATGAAGGAGAAGGCCGATGAGCTGGAGAAGGAATTCATGACCAGAACCAGGCTATCAAAGAAAGTGTTTGAACCTTCCTGCAGGAAGACTTCAGGAAAAAAAACCCCTTCCACCCAAAGACCAAGAAGGTTTACAGGAACTTCCCCAAGTTTCAGGCTTATCATGTTCTCCCTCAGGGACAGCAGACCAAGGGCCAGGGTCATGGCCCCCATAAGCCAAAGGCCCCCAAACCCCAAACAGTGCCCCAGCTGCAGCCTGGGGGGAGCTTTTGAATTCTTGGGCAGAGGGCCTCCCTCTCCCAGCAAGTACAAGGCCTGAGGTTCATGGGAGGATGGCTGGTCCACGTTGCACATCAGTGGCCAAGCATCACCACGGATGCCTAGGTGTTGCAGGCGGTCAGGGAAGGTTATCTCTTCCATTTTGCCCAGCTGTCTCCTCCGTTCTTCCCAGGGAAATTACCCATGGACCCCTTGCAAAGGGAGCTTCTGCAAAGGGCGCTCAAGTTTTTTCTCGAGGATCAAGCAGTGGAGCCCATCCCCCAACCAAGGCCGGAGATTATACTCCCGCTACTTCCTTGTCTCCAAGAAAGCAGGGGGCTTCCGGCCCATCCTGGATCTAAGGGACCTCAACCACTTCCTGGTCAAGGAAAAGTTCAGAATGGTATTCCTTGGAACCTTGCTGCCTTACCTCCTGCAGGGAGATTGGCTGTGCTCCTTAGATCTCAAATATGCCTATACCCACATCCTGATCCATCCAAGGCACCATCAGTACCTCCGGTTTGTCGGCGACAGATGACATTATTAATATCGGGTACTCCGCTTCGGCATAGCCTTGGCTCCTCGGATATTCACAAAATGCCTGGCAGTCATGGCCATCCACCTTAGGCTCCTGGGGATTTTCGTCTTCTCCTACCTGGATGACTGGCTCATATCAGCCAGTTCACCGGAGGAAGTGCGCAACATAGCACAGCGCATCATAGGGCTACTCTAGCGCCTGGACTTCATGGTGAACTTCCCGAAGTCTCACCTCCTGCCCATCCAGTACTTATTCATCAACGCCCTACTGGATTCCACTCCGGCAAGAGTCTTTCTGCCATTAGATCGGGCACAGTCGCAGTCTCCAAGTGCACACTCTCACGGTGGATGGCCGACTGCATTTCCTTTGCCTATCAACAGGTGGGGATCTCTCTCGAGCATCATGTGATGGCTCACAATGTGTGTGCCATGGCGGCCTCAGTGGCAAGCCTGCGCTCGATGCCCTTACTGGACATCTGCCGGGCCACCATCTGGTCCTCTGTGCACACTTTCACTGTGCACTACTATTTGGAAGTGATCTCCCAGAGGGATAGCGCCTCGGCCAGGCAGTACTCCGCATCTCTTCAGGGAATAGTACAACTCCTTCCATCAGAACCGTGATATCCAGGCTACTGGAGTGGGGATTGCATCTTCAATGCTGCTGCTGCAGTGTCAGACTTGCAGCCAATCAGCACTCCCTGATGCCCTTTACGGTCCACATTTTGGGTCGCCCATGGCTTTTACAGATTTTTTCGATAGCCTGTAGCTTGAGAGTCCCATATGTGAGGACTGACTTCCTGCTTGTTCCCAGAGAAAGTGTAGTTACTCACCTGTAACAGGTGTTCTCTGGTAACAGCAGGAATCAGTCCTCACACCCCTCCCTCCTCCCCGTGGAGTTGTTTTTCTTTTTATGCTTGTTTGAGCTATGTCATCATACTGGGGTAAGATGGTGCCTTTGGGCAGGAAGGTGACCACGCATGTGCGGTATAGCTCCCAAAGGCTTTATTTGAAAGTTGGGGATTGGATCCGCGTGGGCTCCGTTGGTGCCGATATCACCCATATGTGAGGAAATTAAGTTAAATATCTAGGTATCACATTAGATCAAAATCTAAACCTAGCATTCCACATCAATAACACAACCCAAGCTAGCTACAGAAAAATTAGAATGCTCCATCATCTAAGACCCTTAATAAACCCATGCAATTTCCAATTTGTCCTCCAAGCGATGATTTACCCTGTGATGGAGCTGAAGCCATTGAAGCGATGGATGTAGAAAAAAACTCTTTCTTATGAAGCAGCTGAGTTACAGAGGGTGCAATTACCTGGAAGTGCAGCTAGAGGGAGCAGGCACGAGGCTGCAGAAGTTAAGCTGACACACCCAGGTTGTAGCAATGCAGTACCTAATCAAAGGCACCTGGGTAGAAAGCCAGGAAACTCAGTTTGAGAACGCCTTTTTAAGCAGTGCTCACAAGGAAGCAGACAGAGAGGATCTAAGGAGGAACTCGAGAGAGGATCTAAGGGGGAACTCGAGAGAGGATCTGAGAAGGAACTCGAGGGAGGACCTTTGCGAGAGAAAGAGAAAGGATCTTTGAAGGAAGGACCTGAGGAAGGAAACTCATACACTGCAAGGCAGAGAAGCTTTGATACATAGAAAAGCAGAGCTAAGTTCCAGGGAGAACAAGCCCAGCTTAGAAAGCTCCAGAAGCCAGTCTTCAAGGAAGACGGTGACAAAGGGAGAGTCTCTGGTGGAGAGAACACCAGCAGCAAACGCTAGAGAGATCCAAGGTACAGTGATACTTCATTTATTAAATGGATGCCAGGTCCTAGGAAGGCTGATAACCTAAAAAGCCATTCTGAGAAGAAACAAAGCTGGAGGAAGTTTTGTAACCCTGTACAGAGAGGTATAGGGAAAAGCCCTAATAGTTACTTGCTAAACCTAGGCCAGCAAGGCAGGAAAGTGGGGGAAAGAAATACTGAACTGCAACCTGTGTTAATCAGGGAAAGCTCAGGATTAGAAGACACCACGAGTGAGCTAGAACCCATGCAAATTGAGTTTGCAGAACCATAACCATTGATGCTTGAACCAATGGACTGTTCTCTGTGTATTACCGAGAGCCTGGAATCTCTTACCGAGATATAACAGCAGCACATGTTTTAAAGTACCTTTTGCTTCTGTTAACACTGAAGGAAGAAGTTTTGTCTTGTTTTTCTTGCTGTTTGAGAAACTTGCTTGGATACAGCGAATGTGAAGCATTTGTAACAGGTGCTGACCTTTTGTAAATATTCTTGGCACTAAACCTGAAGTAAGGTAATTCTACTTTGTTTCCTGAAGAACCTTTTGCGTAACAAGGGAATAAAACCCTTTTTGTTTCACCCTGCTCAAGGCTCACAAATCTATTTCTTGTGAAGAGGGACTACAAGGACCAGAATGCACTTGGTCTAAAAGTTTTTCTTTCTTCAACAAAATTAAAATGTCCACCCTGACCCTTTGGCACACTGCCACTAGGAGGGGCTGTGACAACCCTCATATCGACTTTTGCAACAGCATATTCCAGGGCTTACCTAAGCATACACTGATGCCACTGCAGATGGCACAACACACAGCAGCTTGTATAATCCAGAAGGCACCCAGATCTGAGCTATCACTCCCATAATGAGACACTTACACTGGCTCCCCATACACAGAAGAACCCAGTACAAAAACTTAATTATCACATTCAAACTAATATAAGCCATATGCCCATCCTATCTTGGATCTCTAATTAACAGGACCCCAAACAACAGACAAAGGCAGGGAGATGCTCAAAACGTCCTAGCCATCCCAAGAGAATTCAGGATGAAACAGTCAGCGCGTAATAGAGCCTTCTCCTACTATGTCCCAAACTTATGGAAATCCCTCTCAGCTAGAATAAGAAACATAGATGACCTTTCCACCTTCCAAAAAAATATTAAGACATTGCTTTTCTCAGAACATTATGGAACTAAGCAAACCGAAACAGATACTCAACCAACATAAATTATTCCCTGATCATAACACTCAACATATTCACCTAACACACTCCCTTTCATTCTAAACCTATGTAAATACATCGCACAATGCAAAGATGTAAACCACTCCAAAATCTCTTTGTAAATATAGTAAAATACATAGTAAGTAACATAGTAACATAGTATATGACGGCAGATAAAGACCAGTATGGTCCATCTAGTCTGCCCAGCAAGGCGGCAAGAGTAGGTGCACTTGCTGCTCCGTACAGTTCATCTCTCCCCATGCCTTTGTTTAGGGGTGTACCCACCGTTCCGTGTAGGCCACCCCTATTTGTTCAGATATAAGAGATAGTTATGCTTATTTTGATGTTATCCTGTTGCTATAAAGGGATCCACTATGTCTGTCCCATGACATTTTGAATTCTGTCACTGTGTTTGCCACCACCACTTCCATTGGGAGGGCATTCCAAGCATCCATCACCCTTTCAGTGAAAAAGTATTTCCTGACATTGCCTTTCAGTTTACCCCCTTGCAGCTTCATGTTATACCCTCTAGTTTTACAGCTTCTCCGTCTTTGGAAGAGGTTTGTTTGTCCATTGATACTCTAAGTAATTAAAGGTCTGAATCATATCTCCCCTGTCCTTCCTCTCCTCCAGATTGTACATATTTAGGTCTTCAAGTCTCTTCTCATAAGTCTTCTGACGCAGGCTCCGAATAAATTTGGTCGCCTTCCTCTGAACCGTTTCTGGCCTTTTTATATCCTTTGCGAGATACGGTCTCCAAAATTGAACACAATATTCCAGGTGAGGTCTCACAAGCGACTTGTACAGTGGCATTAGTACCTCTTCCTTTCTGCTGGTAATTCCTTTCTGTATGCAACCCAGCATCCTTCTGGCTTTTGCCACAGCCTTGTCACACTGTTCTGCCACCTTGAGATCATCAGAAACAATCACACCGAGGTCCTTCTCCTGGTCCATGCACACCAATCTCTCGCCCCCTATTGCATACATTTCCCTTGGATTTCTCCTGTCTCCAAGGATCTATTAAAAGCATCCTTTAAAGGCCCTGCAAGAACCTCTCTGAGCTCTTTCAGTATCCTGGGGTGTATTCCATCTGGTCCCATGGACTTGTCCACTTTCAGTTTTGCAAGCTGTTCTAACACATCATCTTTTGTGAATGGTATAGTATCTACTCCATTCCCATTTGTATATTTGTCAATCACGTGGTCCTTCTCCAGGATTTTCTCTAGTGAAAATAGAGCAGAAGTATTTGTTTAGCATTGTCGCTTTTTCATTGTCACTTTCCACGAATCCATTCCCAGCACTTTTGAGTCTTGCAATTCCACCTCTGATTTTCCTCCTCTTCTGAATATACCTGAACAGTCTTGTCGCCACACTTCACGTCTTTAGCCATCTTTTATTCTGCCTTTAATTTTGCTATCCTTATTTCTCTGTCTCTCTTAGTTTGATTTTGTATTCTTTTCTGTGTTCCTCTGTTTGCGAGCTTCTGAATTTTGTGAAAGCTGTGTTTTTTGCCTTTATTTATGCAGCCACTTCTTTGAAGAGCCAAATAGGTTTCCTTTTACTCTTGTTTTTATTTACTTTCCTTATGTATGTATCTGTTGCCCCTTTTATTGCTTTCTTTAGTTTAGCCCATTGCAATTCTACTTTCCTTAACCCCTCCCACACTACCATCTCCTCCTTCAAGTACTTGGCCATTTTACTGAAGTCAGCGTTTTTGACGTCTAAGACTTTGAGTTTTCTATGATTGGATTCCATCTTGGCTTTTATCTCAAACCACACCATGTGATGATCACTACTGCTCACATGGGCACCCACCTGGATATTCGACATGCTTTCTCCATTGGTGAGCACTAAATCGAGCATGAAGCTCTCCCTGATCGGTTCCATCACCATTTGTTTAAGTAACACATCTTGGAAGGCATCCACAATTTTTTTACTTCTTTCCAGATTTGCATCGGGTAGATTAAAGTCACCCAATATTATCACTTCCCCCTTCATGGCTGTCTTTGCAATATCAACAATCAATTCGCTATCCATTTCTTCGGTTTGAGTTGGAGGCCTGTAGACCACACCAGTATGGATGACAGTGCCATCTCCTCGTTCCAACACAGTCCAGAGAGCTGCTTCTTTTCCCCACATCCCCTATATTTCAGCAGCTTTAATATTGCTTTTGACATACAGGGCTACTCTTCCTCCTTTTCTACCCTCTCTATCTCTTCTAAATAGATTAAAGCCAGCTATGGCTATATTCCATTCATGTGACTTGTTAAATCATGTTTCTGTAATTTATTTAGCTGTATTTATTTAGCTGTATTTATATTCTGCTTTTCACCGGGTCAAAGCGGTCAATTGGGGGATACATTTAACACGAGGGGATATGACACACATACGTTAATACTTACAGGGACTACAATGTCCAAGTCCATTTCCACCATTAGGGCTTCCAGATCAGGAACTTTGTTGGCTAGGCTTCGAGCATTTGTACTATTGCTTTCCATTACTTGTTGAATGGCTTGCCTGCCTTTTGCATGGGTTTTGTTCTACATGTCCCTTCCTGCTTGCCATTGATGTGTTCAAAAGTGTGGCTGTTTCCAATGTTGTTTTGCTTTTGCTTTTGCTGGGAGTGACGTACTGAACTTGTCCTTTTCAATCCATCACCCCCTTTCCCTAGTTTAAATGCCTGACCACATGATGCCTGAATTTTTCACTTAGGATCCTTTTCCCTGTGGTGGAGAGATGTAGTCCATCAGTACAGTATAGTCTCTTGTTGATCCATATGTTTCCCAAGTCGCCTATATATCTAAATCCTTCTTGTTTGCACCAGGTTTGGAGCCATGAATTAAAGTTGTTTATTTGATGCAGCCTTTCTGCCCCCTTACCATGAACAGATAGAACTTCTGAGAATGCAATAGTGTTAGCAATGCGCTTGAGTTTCTCTCCCAGAGTCTGGAAGTCCCTTTGAACTACAGAGGCACTGTTTCTAGCCAGGTCATTTGTACCCAAGTGGATGACAGTATGTTTCGCTACTGTAAATAAGTTACTGCTTGTTTGCCTTGTATGGAAGCTTCGCACATTACTATCTTTGTGTTTTGCTTATCAAGTAATCAAAGAACGATAACACTTACAATGAACAGTATATAAAAAAACTAAATAAATAAATGCAAAATAAAATACCACAGTATTCTTTATTTTTTAATTTTTTTTATTCTTACCAATGAAGCTTTCTTGCTCCAAAGTGCATCAGGAATAAGAGACATAAACCAATGCTGTCAAGACCGTAACTCCAACACAGTGCACCAACACAGCCTTGCATTCTACTGAGAGCCCAAAAGGAAAGGGTTGGATATTCAGATTGCCACTTGACGCCACGGCATGTTTTCCATCTCCTAAGGCTAGGAATGAACCATAGGAGCCAGAAGTGAATGGTCCTTCATGCTTTGGCTACTTGTTCACCCTGGAAAACCTCTATAGACCACACTAAGGGGTGATGCATGCATGAAGGTCCCCCATCTCCTTAATGAACAGATGAAGGAACAGCAGGCATCCAAGTTCTACAGCAACTGAGACTAGAGATGCCCATTAGTCACTGAAGACAAATAGTATGGACAGATACAGAATTCAAGAAAGCTCCAAAGCCACAGAGAAATCAAAAAGGAGAGTTTCAAGGGCCCTGAACGTTTCCAAAAATATGCCCAAAACATACTGCTATGCCTACCTCATAGTGAATCCAGCATCTTAAACTCCCAATCATACGACATTTCTCACAATCAGAAACAAAACTACCATGTAACCAACATTGTTAATGACCCTATTAATTCCAAGTTTATTGCCCTTGTTCTATGTAAAGTTCCTTGTTTATCGTTCATTGTAAACCGCTTTGAATGTAAGAAAAGCGGTGTAGAAAAATTATTAAATAAATAAATACTACTCATGAAACCAGGCATTCTCCTTGCCAGTTCAGCTGGAACACCTTAAAAAAAAGGAATCTCAACAGCTATTTAACCATAGCTTAAGCTCAAAGGTCACTAGACGTTTTGGGCCAATAAAAGCCTGCATTTCTTTTTTTCTTTTTTTTTCTACACAGACAAAGGCACCTTGCATTCTACTTCCTTTCTTATTGAGTGGTGCTGAGTCCACAGCTGTCCAAGCTGCACTGATACTATTCCTCTCAAAATAACTAATCACCGGAATCCCGAGACAATCCATCTCCTCGCATCAACCAACAAAGACCATCCACTGCAACCTACATTAGACAAACATAAGGACAGCGCTTAAAGGATAGCCATGAGAAAATTAGATTCTCCTTCTCTGGACTCAGCGCCCTGAAGGCCCAGACCATAAAAAAAAACAACATACGATGGCATCCGTGGCCAACCCGTAATGCACAGCACCAGCTGGTCTGTAAGCTCTCAGGCCACTTTCCCAGATCTTCCAAGGGAGTGCGTAGTGCAGAACTGGTTCTCTATAAAGACTCGCAGGACCTCCTGTCAAAAGCAACTGTTTGAAAGTGCTTACCATGCATGGAAGCTCTCGCCCTCCCAGGCTGACCGCCTCCCAACTTGCAATCAATACGGCCGAGATGCTAGGACTGATGAACTACAATTAGCCTGACAACCTCACTGGAAATCACTCCACAGACATCTGTCCTGTGAATTTGATCACCTGGGCCTCCACAGCTAGTGACTCATAGCAGTTCAGGCCCCTTGCTTTCCCCAAGTACCATTCCTGTCCAGCCATGTTAGCAATCTTGGGACTGATATTTGCCCCATGTGCCAATCCTGCTCCCACAGTTCTGAGCACTCTGCTCTCAACTAGGAAAGTATTGGCCTCTGCCTTGAAGGACAGGAGCCCTACCACCAGCTGCAACTGCACCACTGCTCTACTCCTGGGCTACTAAGAATCCCTAAGGCTCCTGTAGTCCTAAATTTCCTACCCAAGGTAACTGGAGGGTGGCCCCCAAGCCCACTTTGATATATATGCAACTGGCAGAGTCCATAGGCGAGCGCTGAACACCTGCCCACAACTGTTCTTTCTTTATATGGTATTTGCTGCTGGAATTTTTTTTTGGTTGTCCAGCAGTCCGAGAGAACTCATGATAGTGATATATTTTTTTTAAATTTTATTTTCTATACCGCGCTCTTTGTTATCAGCTCGGTTTACAGATAACATCAGCTTTGTTCAGACACAGGTGAACGCCCGTGCTGGACTTACAGAAAACAAGGTCATTCAACTTGGATTAACTGGGGGAACTAGAGTTAGAAGACTGGTAACTGACAAGGAGAACCATTAGTTTAATCCCCACTCAGGGCCAACCTCCTCATCTGGAACAAAGTTAAGGGACTAAGATCTTATCCATGTACCTTTAACCCACAAGACAGACGAATCTGCTGTCTAAAAGAATTCTATAATTAATGCAGATCATACTGCTGAACAAGTTTAACTGAAAGCAACTAATGGCCGAAAAAATAAAACCAGCGACTACAGAGCTTGATGAGACAAACTAAGCCAGAAGACTGTTGCTCGATACCATTATTACCTTACTGACCCAGGGAGAGAACCAGAGAAGGCACTCCTTCGACAATCTCTCACTCGCCTTAGGCAGAAAGATGCTTCTCTTCTGACAAAAATAAACCAACCTAAACTTGCCAATGCTTGCTGAAATTAGACAGGCCCACTGTGTAGGGCATAAGGACTTACTACAGATGTTGAAAGCAAAGCTCCGACTAAACTCCCCTAGACATAATTGCTAAAGCCTGAAAAATAGAAAACAATAGCCTAGGAGAAAATCTCAGCACCCCAACTCTGACTGATTGGGGAACATGCAAGAGTAAGTCTACTTTGTAACAGCGACCCCTATCACAAATCAGCACCTTAACAAATATGAAAATCCCTTAGAGAGAAACTAAAGGACAAAGCTACCCCAACTGATAGAAAAGTGCACCTTCTCTTACCAGACAGCCCAAGCAGACCAGTTTCCTACCACCTAGTAAAGGCAGTGCAGAAAGCTGTGGTAGCTGAGCTTACTCACTGCTAACCATGTTCCCTCAGCAGAGGCAACTGCGAGCACCCCTTGACACGCATGCACAAACTGACCATGCAAAACTTACCAGGTACCAAAAACTAAGTCTTGGCATTGATCCAGTGCAGAGGACTAAGGAAAATCCCTTCATAAATCTTCTGTGTCTTTGCTCTTATCCTGCTTTACTCACATATTATTATTATTTTGTATAATTGCTACCATAGTAGACTATACTAGGACTCCCCTCTGGTATTATGAAGGATATATATTGTGATGTTCCCCCTTGCCAGTACCCGTAGGTAGGTAGGGCTTAAGGAGGTTAAGTTTTCTTCTTGAACTGAGGTTTACTATTTCCTGTAGAACTGCATGTAGGGAAATGTATTTCCTTTGATAGCTCAATGAAGAGTAGTGTGACTCAAGTTGGTAAAGCAGAAAGGGATTTATTCCCCTCCTGGGGTGGATTTCACCAGGATAAAAGGTAACATAAATTCTTGCACTTCTGGCAGACAAAAGGACAAAATAAAGCAGCTTCCTTCAGCATCAAACATTAACACAGAGATATTATTCCTTCTGCCATAGAAATCGTACAGTCCATTGCTTCCGACGAATTATTTACAAAAGAAGGCTCAATTTCCATGCCCTCCTCCTCTGAGGCAGAAATTGTTTGTTCCGTTCTCCCTGGAGCCACGCCTGCTCCCACGCTAGGCCTTGGGATAAACTCTGGGGTTTGGTACAGCTCTAAATAACCATTCTCATTATAGTCCCCTGTACCGTAGCCCCAACTTTCCTGGTCAATAAACCCACAGTGGTTATTGTACTTCAAGCCCTTGGGCTTACCTTTTACTCTGGCTGTATAAGGTTGTCTCTGGGGTTTACAAATTGTTGTCGGTTCCCAACCTGACTTGTGCAGAGTGTAATTCAATTGCCTTCCTGGCCTTTTCTCACGTTCAGAATCAAGAGAGGACTTCCATTGACCAGGTCTGCTCCTGCTGTATTTCTCACTACGAGCTTCTGACCTTTCCTCGTCTCCGTCTCTCTCTTCCTTCTCTGTTCTGCTCTCAGCTCTGCCCCTCTCTCCATTAACTGGGCCCTCTTTATGAGTCAGCTTCCTCGGGTAAAGCCTGACTCCACCCCCTAGCAGGTGTTCAGAATTACCTCGTGACTCTCTGCTGAACTGATAGCAGGGGCCTGTTTCTCTCTCTGGGGCTTGGTTTCCCTGACAACCAGCCATGTGCTGTTGTTTACGTTGCAGCCCTGCACTTTTTTGCTGATCTTTGGGAGTTTCTCCCTGACTAAAAGGACTCGCTATGTCACAATATATATATAGCATGATGTTGGCAGCAGCATGCTGAACACTGAGTAAGGCTGGCAGCAATGGAAGGTACTGAAAACGCCATGGATCCTGCTCTAGTGGCTCATTATGAGGAAACCTTTTCAGGAATAAGTACTATAACATGAAACAATAAGCATTCTCATAATGAATGACTTCCACACAGAAAGAGCCTAGCTTCTAGTGTAGAACCCTGAGAATCCTGGCACATTCCACCTTGACTTCATGCTACTACATGAAGGCAATTTAACTTCCCGATCTGATGATCCAAACTGACAAGGGTTGGAACTAAGCCACATACCAACCCTTTGAAACAAACCACTCAGCAATTGTGCATCTATAGTGAATCAGACCCTGAAAAAAGAAAGGCCACGTAACACAGCTGAGAACCAACAAGTTGCTTTTTTCTGCTTATGTTATTTATTCAAGACCATTCAGTAATTTATATATCCATTCTTTGGCTCTTGCCTCTATCTAGCCAGTACGGATAGGGTTTCCACCCAATTTTCTTTCAATAACGAGTTCCCTGAAACAACTTTTTTTATTTTTTATTTATTTTTATTTAATTTGTTTATATACCGCGCTCTTCGACATCAGTATGGTTCACATGGAACATGAGGTATTTACGGTGGGGGTTAACACCGTAGTACATATAACAGGTAGCTCAACTTGGATAACAATATTAACTATTTACATTTGTAATGATAACAGAACTTAGCTAACATGTATTCAATGTTAATTAGGTTAACGACCAATAAGCCCTTGACTATAATAGTTGAACAGTCAGTGGATTGAACTACCCTAGATAACCCTTTTCTCAAATCATTTCATTGGCTTCCCCTTCCGTTACCGCATCCAATTCAAGCTTCTCCTTTCAACTTTTAAATGCATTCATTCTGTCATCCTGTCTCTCTTATCTCCTCTCCTCTCTGTCTACTTTCCTCCTCGCGAACTTTGTTCTTCTTCTAGCTTGCTCCTTTGCCTGCCATTTTCCTCTTCTGCTAACTCCAGACTTTGGTCCTTTCACTTTGCAGCTCCTTATGCATGGAACTCTCTTTCTGATGCTGTTCATCAGGCTTCATCGCTCCCACTCTTCACATCTTTGCTAAAGGCTCACATCTTTAAGGCTGCCTTTGGTCCCTGATCCCCAATCCTTGTATCTCCTTTGTTGTTTTGTCTCCCTTCCCTACTCTGTCCTCTTTACTTCCTTGTCCTGTTTGTCTTGAATAGATTGTAAGCTCTAAGGAGCAGGGCCTGTCTTTTCTGTGTTTGTACAGCGCTGCGTATGCCGTGTAGTGCTCTATAAATGTTTATTAATAATAATAATAATAATAAATGAAATAGCAGGACCAGGCTCTGGGAACAGCAGACTAGAATCTCTGAAAAGACCTAGCTAAACTGACCCAGAGGGATAAAATACTGCCCAGGACAGCCGAAAACCCTTAAGCTGCTATTCTATATGTTAAAGAAAAAGCCATATTAACCTAGAGCTGTCTCTTTTATTTTTTAACACATTGGGCAGAAAACATTGTCAAGAACTCTGGGAGCGAAACCAGCCCGACTAGAACCACTGCCAGCCAAAAGGGCTATATCTGATGGAAAAGCTGGAGTTCCCAAATGATTCTCTTTGCACTCCCAAAGGCTACACCAGGAGGAAAATTATTATTCTTTTTTTATTACACACTTAGTACTGTACAATCAATGCCCCCAAGAAGAGAGAAGTCGAGGAAAATGGCGGCCGTTTGCGCCAAAATCTTCACAGCCTGAGGGATTAGCCTGGCACACTGTAGCAGCCCTTTTTTACACAAGGATGCAACTGACTTCAAGAGCCAAGGAACCCGATTGGCACTCTGATCCAGAGATAACTGAACCCGCTGAAAACGGCACCAGTCAACAAGCTGCTGTAATATCTGCTGCCGCTAAAATCGGAGCTGGCTGGCTTATTGCGCAGTGTGCAGCCCGGTCTCTATCCATGGTGAACTGTGCTGCTCAGAGTGTTCACCCTCATGGAGATCAAGTATGGGCTGCTTTCCAAGCTGAGCATAGCAACAAGTGCCTTCTCCCCATCTAAGGGGGCAGACCGGGCTCTAGAGAGCTCACAGAGCACCTTACCCCCCTGAAGTAGTCACTTACTCTTGCCGACCAAAGCTGGGCTCCAGGCAGTCAAAACAGCATTTTTTTTTTCTGTTTGAATAAACAGCATAGCTCTTCCCAGCCCTCTCTCAAATATTGGGGAGGAGGAAGGGACACCAGCGCTACCCCTTGGACTCATTCTCATCCCCTTTCCAAATGAGAAGGAAAGGGGGAATTGCTTCCACAGGGGCTCTTCCAACCATACTCGCCCCCAAAATCAGAAGTGATGGTAGCAGGGGTGGGGAGTGAGGTACCTGGTGCCACCAGGTTCTGCACTCCAGGGCTCTAATGCTGGCAACAGCCAACCTATGCCCCCAAATCCTCCAAGCTCCTACAATGCTTTGCCCTGTTTCTCCTGCAACTCACCCATTGATCAGAACCATGTTTTGCATGTTTACATTAACTATGTTTAAACTCATCTCAACCTAACTCATTCCTCTGAGTCTGGTTAACATACTGTTTACCTTGTTTCTATGTTTAAACTCATCTCAACCTAACTCATTCCTCTGAGTCTGGTTAACATACTGTTTACCTTGTTTCTATGTTTAAACTCATCTCAACCTAACTCATTCCTCTGAGTCTGGTTAACATACTGTTTACCTTGTTTCTATGTTTAAACTCATCTCAACCTAACTCATTCCTCTGAGTCTGGTTAACATACTGTTTACCTTGTTTCTGGTTATATACATTAGTTATTGTTAAGTTTGATAAACACTGTTTACCTCGTTTCATGTAACGTTACTTGTTCTAATTGTTCCCTGTACACAGCTGTGACTGGTAGAGTGGAGGAGTGGCCTAGTGGTTGGGGCAAGGTACCTCAGGCCGGAAGTTCAAATCCCACTAGAGGACAGCAACCTTGGGCTGGAAGGACTGGGGTTTCTAGTCCCACAGGTGCTCCTTGTGGTCCTGGGCAAGCCACTTAACCCTCCATTGCCCATGTTCCCTGTAAAATAGTTATCTCCAAGTTATAATGCCCTGTTCAATGTAATTTCAGTTTGTTCAATGTAAACCACCTTGATATCATAAAAGGCGGTATACAAGAAATGTTAAATAAATAAATACAGCAGTATAAAGTTGGAACCCAGAGAGGGAAGTTGCGGACTCCTCTCCTCTCTGCATCAAAAGGCCAATCAGAGCCCGATCAAACTGTTTTAAATATCAACACCGGCAGGCGGCCCGCGCCTGGTGAGCCCACGCCTGAGAGCCTCGCCAGAGGGCCCTTTGGCATGGCCCTTAGGTGCGGACCACAGGCAAGGACAAAAGAGTCTGCACGATACATTAGAATGTGGATAATACTACGACTAAATCGGCATGCAGTCTGAAATGTCAGAATCCAGAGGCCACTTAATAAGGTAAGAACTCCAGTCATTGAACCATCTTTCTACGGTTCCCTATCTACCATAAAATCTTGCACTATCAGCTTCATAAAATCACAGACTCTAGGTAATTTATTTATTTATGTTTTCATATTTTAAGTCAGAGTGGACATCAGTGTTTTTCAAAGTTTCTCACTTTGGTTCATTTTCTTGGGATGAGTCAAGTGTAAAACGTTAACCGCATTGCACCTGGCAATCTTGATGGGCTCCAAATTCCACTCTGTACCTTCACTCTCTGCACCTTTTCTTTTCTCATGTATTCCATCTACGTTGACATACCAATTTAGGAGAGCCACCACACGAAGACCACATAATCTAATATACCTTCAGCGCACACAACATACTCAAGCCACACATACAAATCCTATCGTTTCCCCCATCAAATGCGTACTAATCAATGCAAGATCCATGCTTTTGGGGGTTTATTTTATCTTAAATTTCCCTGTAAATGTCAGATTACCTTTCAAGGTAAGCGATATATATTTTCTGAACCTGATCAATTAGTTAGCTTGTTGAGTGAGAGGGAACTGGTATAACTTGGTGTAATTATAGGGGGAATATAGTGTATCACTTGATTTAGTATATTGAGCTTATTGGTTTTCTCAGGTTTCCTTTTAAATTTGACTGCAAATGTGTGAAGCTGCTCCTTGATGTGGACTGGATATTACAGTTTATGTAACGTTTTCTTTGTAATTTTGTTTCATTTTGAAATAAATTTTGGAAATTAAAAAAAACAAAAAACAAAAAACAAACCAACCATACATCATTCAAGACTACTTGCAAACCTATAAAATAGACATTATGTGCACCACGGAAACGTGGCTAACAAACACTGATCAGGTTATCCTCAATCAAATAACACCACCTGATTTCATAGCATTCAATTGCCCCCAATCTCATAAAAGAGGAGGTGGCATGCTAATACTCGCAATAAATTATTTTAGATTCAGTACCTCATCAACTTCAGACTCTACTGAGATCAACTTTATTGTCATTTCAAATAAATACATAAGTATTTGCCTTATCTACAGACCACCAAATAATAAAAACAAGGATCCTTGATACAATCTATTCACATAGCTCGTATCACAAGCCACTCATTATCCTCAGAGATTTTAACCTTTGCTTCTTGCCTGGTAAAGAAGGCAACTCATTCCTTAGAGCAACGGGGGCCCTCAAATACACACAATTAATAGACACACCCATGCATCAGCACGGAACAAGACCAGACCTAGTCTTCATTGTGAATCAACTCATGGATTAGTATCGGGTCTCAACACCAACAATCACCCCTGTTCCCTGGTCTGATCACTACACTATAACATTCACATTGACTTTTAAGGGCCATGAACAAATCCAGGAACCATGGTAGCAAAAACGAAAATTCAAGTCCATCAACAAGGAAACATTTCTTCAGGACATAACTCCGAAGCTCCAGCAGAATATCCAAGATCTTGACCATTTTATTGAAAACTTAAACTCTACCATCTCAACAGCTTCTGCAATTATAAATCCAAAACGCATACACTCTCGTAAAAGGCCCAATGCACCTTGATACTCGCTAAAAGAGTTCTAAGGAGGCTTGAAAGAAAATGGAGGCGTAACAAGACACAGGACTCGCTTATACAATACAGAAGCAAGCAACTTGAATATAACAATATAATCAATGAATGTAAACAACAATACTTCACCAATACCATCATGAAGGCATCAAATAGACCCAGAGAACTCTTCAGTATCGTGCGACAACTCACCAAAGACTCTACAGAACAAGACATACATATTGTCGACCCCCAACTTTATGCAAACTTCCTGAGCAGTAGATTTGGCAACTCCTCCCTAAACCAGACACCTACATCTGATAAACCTACCACCAAGTCATATAATACAAATTGGGAGAACTTCACTATTCCCTCCCTTACACATATAGAGCACATCATGGACTTTCTAAAAACTATTACTTCCTCAACTGACCCCTGTCCTGTGGCATGGATTAAGGCCTCAAAAGAGCAGCTTGGCAAGTACCTTCAAAAAGTGGTAGAACTATCCCTACAACATGGCTACATGCCATCTGTCCTCAAGCAAGCTGCATTACGCCCAGTTCTCAAAAAAAGTTCCCTTGACCCAGAAGATCCGAAATCCTATAGACCAATCTAGTCTTCCATTCATCGCCAGAGTCATAGAAAAATCTGTACAAATACAATTTCAAGACCACATTGATCAAAACTCTCCACTAGACCCACATCAGCATGGATTTAGACCACAGCATGGTGTTGAAACCCTTTTAATCTCTCTATTCAACATCCTCATTAAGGGCACTGACAGTGCCAAAAAAGGATTCATTTTAATATTCATGGACATCTCTGCTGCCTTTGACACTGTATCCCACTCCATATTAATCCAAAGACTGCAAGAAATTGGTCTATGCAGCAACACCTTAAAATGGTTCTGCTCCTACCTCAATGATCGAACCCAACAGGTCACATGTGGTGAAAATAAGTCAGCAAAGTTCAGTGTACTCCAAGGCATTCCACAAGGTTCAGCATTATCCTCCATTCTATTTAACATATTGTGGCAAGGAGACCTATCCGGAGTCAGGGGGAGGACAAAGAGACAGAGAATTCACCCTAGTAAAGGGCCCCCTTTCACCAAGTCAGGGTAGGAAAGCCATAAACACCTCCAGGAATCAGAAAACTTCCACATGGCCCACATTTCATGCTCCCCCTAGTGGAATGAAGGGGAGAGGATACAGGGCCCAGAACCCCTTAGGCAGTGAATGCTCCAAGCACTCAGGTGCCTGAAGTCAGGCTGATTGCCATCACCTGAGTAGGGAGGGGTTGAAGCTAGAGCCCTGGAAGTATAAACCCAAGCCAGAGTATGAGAGAAGAGGAGGAGAAGCAGGAAGCCAGGCTGCCACAAGCAGAGGCACAGATGCAAGCAAGGGAAGCTTGACTAGTGCTGAGCAGAGCAGAGGAGCTGAGCTTCCAGGAGAAGAAAGTGCTAATTGGCATATAGCACGTCTGCAGGAGAGTTTGGAGCCAGGAACAAGAGAGACTCCAAGATCCCCCGGGAGGCTGTTAGCTGAGCACTGTGAGCAAGACGGGGAGTCAGAGCCCATGCAGCTTGGAGAGCCTGAGGTGAAGCTGAATGATGAGGACACTCCCATGGACTGTTCCTTTTGCCAAGCTTTAAACCTGGGAACGTAGAGAAAGCAAGCCAGTCCTGAAAGAAAGTCTTCCAGGAAAAAGGTACCCATATTCCACAAGCAGGGTGGCCGTGATTCCCACGTGTTTGTAAAAGGGAAGTTTACGGGGTCTAAGGAGCAAGCCTGGAACTGTGATAAGCTTGTTAATCACCTGCTGCTGGAATGCTGACACTGGGGTAAGCTAAAGTAGCTATTGGAACAAAGCTTTCTGTTGCCCCTGGATTATATTTGTTACTTGGAAAGTAACCAAGAAAGGTTTGAAGCTGAATAGAAGCTAAACTACCACAGACTGTAAATGTGATTTTGTTCCTTTTTGTCCCTCTAGTCCAGTCCCGGAACCATAGAGTTTAGAATCTCCTCCAGCAGCCTTGGAGACTGAATGACATCACAGCTCTTCTCTCTCTGGTATAAATAGGCAAGGACTGCCCCCTTCCACCAGTAGTTCAGTCTCCAAGCAGCTGAGGAGATTCAGGGCCTAGGGATAGGCCCAGCACAAATAGGCAGAGCTAGAAATTTTTTCTTTGTTTTCCTTTTCTAATTCTTGATGTTTTTTTGTTTGGTTGCCTTTCTAAAATAAATAGCCACTTTTTTCTTCCCTCTGGCTCCAGTCCTGCTCCTCCTTTCTCCCTCAATTTTCCCTCTCGTGGGGGGGGGGGCTGCTCCTTGGTGAGAAGGAGCAGCTTTACAGAGCAGAAGAAGTAGCCTCCCTGCTCCCGAACCCGCAAGCAAGGGTGAGGAGCAGGTGGAAGTCTTAGCCCCAGCCATCTCTAAGGGACAGTGAGATTGGTGGTGGGAGCACCGTCGGAGCCGAAGCCACGAGCAGGCTGAGCTCCAGCGCGTGTCTGCCTCATTGCAGCACCTGAGGTTGAAGCAGGGAACTGTAAGTAGGTCTCGCCGACTTTAACGGCGTTTTTTCTTTCTTTTTGAATTTTCTTTTACTTATTTCTTGGAGGGGAGTTGAGAGGGAAGTCCCTGCCTCAGCGGGGGATCTCATAAAGGAGTTCTTTGCCCTCTGGACACTTTTTTGCTGCGCGGGAAAAGTCCCGGCGGCCATTTTGAAAACCGTGGATTTTTTATAGTGGCTTTTTGGAAGCGTTTTAAGCCTCGTTTGCTGCAGACATGCTATAGGCTCATCAGGTGCTTACAGAGCGTTGGCCTGTTGGGGGGGAAAAAAAAAGAGAAGTTCAAAGGGAAACGAGCTATGCTGTACTTTTCCCTTATTGAAATATTGAGCAGGTGTATCTAGGCTGTTTTTTGCAGGGCTCCAACCCGGAGAGAACCCTTCCTTCCGGGGCTGGCGATCAGGGCCAGCGGGGGGGAGGGGGAGTTCCCGGCATGGTTTAGAGCAGTTCTTTGAGGCGGCTGCTATGCCTGCAATTCCACGCTGTCTAGTGTGCGGCAGGAGGAAAAGTTCAGTGCTGGAATCAGGAGTCTGTGTCCCTTGCTCCCTAGAGGCGCAGCATATGGACGGAGAGCCGGGACAGCCCCTAGCAGGCCGGAAGGCTATTCGTACAGGCGCTGAGGCACTGTTATCTCCGTCTCTAGATCCTGAGGAGCCAGTGCCGGGGCCCTCCTCGGGCAGCGGCTCCGCCGGGTCACAGGAGCAGGGACAGGCGGGAGAGGCGACCGGGATTCTGCCGAACTTCGTTGCCTTGATGCAGCAGGCTTTTGCCTTCCTTCAGCCCGCGATGTCGGCTCTTCCTCACGAATCCCAGAGTCAGAAGCGCTCGGCCTCTCTGGTCGGTTCGGGGAACGGTGCTCCGGTGGCTAAAAGGTGTAGGGCCACTTCGGAGGGTCCCGCGCCTTACCTCGCTGATGACCTGAGCGAGGGAATGCCAAAGAGGGAAGAGTTATCGAAAGATGAGCTGGAGGACGGAGAGTTGCCTGACTCAGAGCAGCAGTGCTGGGTAGTCAGAGTCTTTCGGTGTGAAGGGCTTCCAGCCCTGGTATCGGAGACGCTAAAGACACTAAACCTGCCTTCCAGCGAGGAAGCAGCGGAAGAGACATTAGAAGATACGCTGTTGCAGGCGGTGCGGACATCCCAGAGAGTGTTTCCCCTCCATAGGGTATTTCGGAATATGATACAGGAAGAATGGGATTTGCCAGAGGCGGCCCTGAAGGGGGCTAGAGCATTGGCTCGCCTTTATCTGCTCGCGAACCGCGATAGGGAGCTGTTTCGTTCTCCAAAGGTAGTTGCGGCGGTATCGGCGGTCACTCAGAAAACCACAATTCCCGTGGAGGGGGACCGCAGCGCTGAAGGATGTTCAGGACAGGAGGTTAGACACTCTGTTGAAGCAGGTGTTCGATGTTTACGCGCTGTCCATGCAGACCGGCTTCGGTGGCACGTGGCTGTTTGAGGTGGTCCCAGAGGTTGCAGGAGACCATCTGGAAGGGCAGCTTGAAGATGCCACACGACTGGAGTCGGGAACCGCGTACTTGGCGGATTTTCATTCTGATCTCCTCCGCGGCTTGGCTAAGGGGATGGTCTCTGTAGTAGCAGCTCGGAGGTATCTCTGGTTGAGAACCTGGTCGGCGGACAGTTTGTCTAAGGCTTGGCTTAGCAAGTTACCCTTTGGGGGTACGCTTTTATTTGGGGAGGATTTAGATAAGTTGGTCCAGGACCTTGGGGAGTCCCAGGGAGGACGTCTCCCAGAAGACAAGCAGAAGCAGGGCCACAGTTCTGCGGGATTCAGGGAGGTCCCGAGAGACTTTCGTAGTTTTCGTTCTCCCCGTTATGGACAGTCCCAGCGGGGGAAGTTCCCGCTTAGGGGTCAGGGGTTTCGAGGATTCAGGGGAGCAGGCCGGGGGTTCGCTCCTTTCCAGTCCTCGGCCACAAAACAGACACAATGAGATAAGGCGGGCTCAGGAGAGGGTAGTTCCCAGGGGAGGTCGGTTGCGGGAGTTTTACCCTGCCTGGGTCCAAATTAAGTCAGATTAGTAGGTCCTGGAGGTCATGCGAGAGGGGTACGTATTAGAACTCCATCGACCCGTCGTAGGTTCCTTTGTCCATTCTCCCTGCTCAGCCCTGGGCACAGGCAGGCGGTCCAGGACACGCTACAGCGGCTGCTGCAGCTTGAGGCGGTGCTGCCGGTGCCCGCAGAGCAGTGCGGTTCTGGTCGCTACTCCATCTATTTCGTAGTGCCAAAGAAGGAGGGCACATTTCGCCCGATCCTGGCTCTGACAAGGGTGAACCGTTGTCTCCGGATTACCCATTTTCGGATGGAGACCTTGCGTTCCGTGCTGGCAGCGGTCTGGACCGGGGAGTTCCTGACGTCGTTAGATCTCACGGATGCTTACCTGCACATCCCGATTCGGCAAGAGCATCAGAAGTGGCTGAGATTTGAGGTACCCATGGGACATTTCCAATTTCAAGCGCTGCCCTTTGGGCTGGCAACGGCACCACGGACGTTTCCCAAGGTCATGGTGGTGGTGGCGGTGGCGCTCCGCAAAGAGGGAGTACTGGTGCACCCATATTTGGACGATTGGTTGATCCGAGCGAAGTCGAGAGAGGACAGCTCGGCAGCGATGGCCCGGGTGGTCCAGATGTTCGAAGGCCTAGGCTGGGTAGTCAACTTTGCAAAGAGCAGGTTGGTACCATCGCAATCCCTGCAGTACCTTGCGGCGCGCTTCGAAACAAAGCAGGGGAAGGTGTTCCTGCCCAGGGCCCGGGCTCTAGGTCTGCGACAACTCGTCAGGCGTTTCTTTTCGAGTCCAGCTCCAACAGCATGGCAGTAACTGCAGTTGTTGGGAACAATGGCAGCAACGATAGAAGTGGTTCCATGGGCCCGAGCACCCATGTGGCCGTTACAGGCGGCGCTTCTCCATCGCTGGTCGCATCAGTCGGATGTCCTATCGCAGAGGTTAGTTTGCCCTCAGAATGTGCGTCATGAGCTGCGATGGTGGTTGAGAACGGAGAATATGGAAGCCGGCATGCTACTGGCCCGCCATCCTGGGGACTGCTCACGATAGACGCGAGCCTCCTGGGTTGGGGGGGGGCTCATTGCGAAGGCAGGTTTGCCCAGGGTCATAAGAACATAAGATATGCCATACTGGGTCAGACCGAGGTCCATCAAGCCCAGTATCCTGTTTCCAACAGTGGCCAATCTAGGTCATACGTACCTAGCAGTTTCCCCAAAAGACACAGGTTCCACAATGCTTGTACTGGGTCAAGCATTGATATCCTGGGTCCCTTCTTAATAATGGTTTATGGACTTTTCCTCCAGGAACTTGTCCAAACCTTTTTTAAACCCAGCTACACTAACAGCCTTAACTACATCCTCCGGTAACAAATTCCAGAGTTTGATTACACGTTGAGTGAAAAAAATATTTTCTTTTATTAGTCTTAAATAGTTTACCCTGTAGCTTCATTGCATGTCCCCTAGTCTTTCTATATTCTGATAACGTAAACAATCGATCTGCGTTTACCCGTTCCACTCCGTTCATTAATTTATAGACTTCTATCATATCTCCCCTCAGCCGTCTCTTTTCCAGGTTAAAGAGCCCTAACCTTTTTAGCCTTTCTTCATAGGAGTATCCTTCCATCCCCTTTACCATTTTGGTGGCTCTTCTCTGAACCTTTTCTAATAACGCTATATCCTTTTTAAGATAGGGCGACCAGAATTGCACACAATATTCAAGGTGCGGTCTCACCATGGAACGATAGAGGCATTATAATATCTTTTGTTTTATTTTCCATTCCTTTCCTTATGATACCTAGCATTCTATTTGCTCTCTTGGCCGCCGCTGCACACTGGGCCGAGGGTTTTAACATGTTATCCACAATGACGCCTAAATCTTTTTCCTGTGTGTTGGTTCCTAAAGTGGAACCTTGCATCGTGTAACCATAGTTTGGGTTGTTCTTCCCTAGGTGCATAACTTTGCACTTGTCCACATTAAATTTCATCTGCCATTTTGATGCCCAGTCTTCCAATTTATCAAGATCCTCTTGCAATTTTCCACAATCCTCTTGAGTTTTAACAACTTTAAATAGTTTTGTGTCATCTGCAAATTTGATAACCTCACTCGTTATTCCACTTTCCAGGTCATTTATGAATATGTCAAAAAGCAGAGGACCCAGCACAGATCCCTGGGGTACACCACTATTCACCTTTCTCCATTGGGAAAACTGGCCATTTAGCCCTATCCTCTGCCTTCTATCTTTTAACCAGTTTCTGATCCACAGTAGTACACTGCCCCCTATCCCATGACTCTTTAGTTTTGCCAAAAGTCTCTGATGAGGGACCTTGTCAAAGGCTTTCTGAAAGTCCAGATACACTATATCAACCGACTCACCTTTGTCCACCTGTTTATTCACACCTTCAAAAAAACATAACAGATTAGTAAGGCAAGATCTTCCTTGTCTAAAGCCATGGTGGCTGTCTCCCATTAGGCCATGACTATCTAAATGCTGAATAATTTTATTCTTTATGATGGTTTCTACCATTTTTCCCGGTACTGACGTCAAGCTCACCGGTCTGTAGTTTCCCGGATCACCCCTGGAAACCTTTTTAAAAATTGGTGTTACATTGGCTATCCTCCAATCTTCAGGAATTAGAGATTTATTTATTTTATTTAACAGTATTTCTAAACCGCCTTATCATAATAATCAAGGTGGTATCACAGCAAACAAACTGGTAGTGTGAGTGTGTTATACATGCAGTGAGGGAGAAAATTTAGTTGGGTGCGTGTTGTGTTGTGTGCTAGATTAGTTTGAGTTATGTACAATGTGGGCTATATACAGTGGTGCTAAAAACATCTTATATACATACAGTGTTAGGCGGTAACGTGTGCTGATATACGGCTATTTAGACTATGTGATGTGTCCATAGTGTTCTATGAACAGCATGGTTTTCAGCTGTTTCCTAAAGTCCTTGACGTCTGTAGTTGCCCTCAAATCGTCTGGTAGTTTGTTCCATATTGTTGGAGCAGCCATGGAGAGTGCTCGGTCTGTTGTGTCCTTGCGTGTGTGTTTGTATTCACTTGGGGTGCTGACTCGGTTGTGAGTTTGTTTTCTTCTTGGACGTGTACTGGTGTCTGGTTGTATGAGGGTGTGCAGGCTGTTGGCTGATGTGTGCTGTTTTATCTTGTATAGGTTTATGATAGTTTTGTATCTGATGCGTGCACTGATTGGAAGCCAGTGTAAGTCCTTTAAGGTGGATGTGATGTGCTCCTGTCTTGCAGTTCCGGATATGATTCGTGCTGCGGTGTTTTGTGCCAGTTGGAGTGGTTTGATGGCTTGTTTCGGTAGACCAAGGTATATCGGATTGCAGAAGTCCAGTAGTGGGGTTATCAGAGCTTGACATATGGTACGGAAGTGTTCTGGGGCGAGGAGTGGTTTCAGTCTCCTGATGATTCGCATCTTGTAGTAGGCTTTTTGTATTGTTTTGCCTATGTGTGGCTTGAGATTGAGTTTATTGTCCAGCGTAACCCCGAGGTATCTCACTTCTGACCTTATTGGTATAGTAGTGTTTTGTATCTTTATATTCGGTGGGTGTATGAAGCTTTGGTTCCGAGTGATGATTAAAGCTTCAGTCTTGTTGTAGTTTATTGCGAGGTTGTTGTCCTGACACCAATTGGTCATTTGTGTAAGGCAGTCTGTTATCTTAGAGAAGTCCGGGTTGTCGATTGATATCGGGGTGTATATCATGATGTCGTCCGCATAGATTGTGTATTGAATGTTGTTCTCTTTCATGATGTTGCATATTGGTTGGATGTAGATGTTAAATAGGAGTGCTGAGAGCGCAGATCCTTGAGGTACTCCTTGACGGATTTTGATGGGTCGGGAGGTGATGTGTCCCACCTTGACCTGTAGCTGTCTTTCGGTTAGGTACGAGTGGAACCATTTCAATGTGATGCCGTGTATACCAGTGTTTTTTAGTCTTTCCAGGAGCATGTTGTGGTCCACTGTGTCGAATGCTGAGGAGATGTCGATGAAGATCATTATGATTCCATTCCTGGTATTGTCAATTATTCTTAGGATGCTGTCGAAGAGGTAGATCAGTAGCGTTTCGACACCGTGGTTGGGACGAAATCCGTGTTGGTTGTCGTCGAGTGTTTCATGTTTGTCGATGTGATCCTGAAGTTGTAGTTGAACC
The DNA here is from genome assembly GCA_033557465.1 of Ichthyophis bannanicus. Lineage (NCBI taxonomy): Eukaryota > Metazoa > Chordata > Amphibia > Gymnophiona > Ichthyophiidae > Ichthyophis > Ichthyophis bannanicus. Next base: position 4,388,910 of record CM066041.1, read on the forward strand.
GCTTTTTCAATGATTTTTGCGAGGAAGGGTATGCTGGAGATTGGTCGGTACGCTGCTGGATCTTTTTTGTCGAGAGTTGTTTTCTTTGTGATTGGTCTTACTGATGCAAGTTTTAGTTGCTTTGGCATGATTCCTTGAGTGAGTGAGTCGTGTACTATTTTATGTATGGTGGGGATGAGGCTTGATTTGGTGGCTTTGACCCATGACACTGGGCATGGGTCTGTAGGAGCGGTGCTAGTGTTGATTGTAGAGATGATGTGGGATATCTGTTCTGTTGAGGGTGAGGAGAATGTGCCCCAGGTTTTGGGGTATACGTCCGTTCTTGTGGTTCTACTAGGCGTTGTTTGTTCTGTGGAGTGAAATTTCTCTTTGATGTGGTCGGCGAATTCCTGTGGATCAATTTGTGTTTCCCCTTCAGTTGTTTGCTCTTTTGTGAGGATCTTTACTATTTCAAAAAGCTCTCTGGGTTTGTTGATGGAGGTATTTATCATGTTTGTGTGGAATTCCCTCTTTGATTGGTTGATGTGTTCATTGTATTGCTTTTGCTTCGTTAGATAAAGATGCTGGTCGGCAGTTGTTTTGTTTTTTCTCCATCTCCGTTCAATCTTCCCGAGTTCCCTCTTTTCCTGTCGTATTTTTGTTGAGTACCATGGTTTGTTTTGTCTCCTGTTGTGGTATTGTTTCTCGGTCCCACCCTTGGATGTTGTGGCAGCGTTGGCTAAAATGCTGTTCCAGCTGGAGACTTGTTCCTCCAGGTCATCTGTAGAAGTGTTCAGGTGTTGTATTGTGTCCTGTATGAATTCGTCCTTGTCAAAACGCTTGAATCGTCTTTGTGTGTGTGAGATGTTTGCTCTTTCGATCGTCTGGGCCTCTTGTGACCGCAGCCTTGTCTCGATTAAGTAGTGGTCAGACCATGGTACTGGGGTAATGGTGGGTGGAGAAATCAGGTCTCTTGATGTTAGGTAATTGGATGCGAATATGAGGTCTGGCGATGATCCATGTCTGTGTGTTGGTGCATTGATTATTTGTGTGAATTGAAGTGTGGACATTGCTTGAAGGAAGGCCTCTGCGTCTTTGGCATTGGTGGATTTTAGGTTGAAGTCTCCAATCAGCAGCGCTGGTTTGTTGTTTGTTGTTATGGCACAGGCTTCTTCGAGTGTGAAGGCCAGTTCGTCGGGTGGGGCTCTGGGTGCCCTGTATGTTAGGCAGATTGCAACGCTCTTGTTCTTGATGCTAATTGTGTTACAGTGCAGTGTATCGGTGAGGCTCTGTGTCTTGAAGTTTAGTTTTGATTTCGCTATTATCAGGACTCCTCCTCCACGTTTGTTGGTGCGTGGGCAGTTGTACGCTGAGTAGTTGTTTGGTACTAGTTGGTTGAGTAGAACATTGTCCGTCTTGTTGAGCCATGTCTCTGTGATGCATATTATGTCGGGCTGTCGCTCTTCAATGTGGTCTACAAGCGTGTGTATCTTGTTGCAGAAGGATCTGGCATTTATGAGCTCTATCGTGGTTGTCTCTGTTGAGGAGGTTGCTGTTACATGTGTTTCCTTTGAGCAGGTGTGGGAGCTTGATTTGTGTCTGTATGGTCGTTTTGCATGGGAGGTTCTGAGTGTCTCTTTGTATATGTGCCGTGATTCTAAATATGGCAATACGGTTGGTGGGTGCCATGTTGTGTTTGCTTGTGGGTGGTGGGGGTGTGTGGTTGGTGGGAGGATTTGTGTAACTAGTAGGTAGAGTGGGAGGAAGTATGTGGCGTGCATGTTGGTTTTTTTGACGTTCTGTTAAGGTGATGCCTGTTTTCTTAAGTCTTCGTCTGTTGGCTGTTTGGAGAGAGTTGTATCTGGTGAGATAGCCTGTCTCATGGAGGGATGGCCGGATCTGTGTAGGGCGTCTTGGTGCGGGAGCCTGTCCCGTGGAGGGAGCCTGTCCCGTGGAGGGCGAGCCGGATTCGTGTAGGGCGTCTTGGTGCGGGAGCCTGTCCCGTGGAGGGCGAGCCGGATCTGTGTAGGGCGTCTTGGTGCGGGAGCCTGTCCCGTGGAGGGAGCCTGTCCCGTGGAGGGCGAGCCGGATTCGTGTAGGGCGTCTTGGTGCGGGAGCCTGTCCCGTGGAGGGAGCCTGTCCCGTGGAGGGCGAGCCGGATCTGTGTAGGGCGTCTTGGAGCGGGAGCCTGTCCCGTGGAGGGCGGGCCGGATCTGTGTAGGGCGTCTTGGAGCGGGAGCCTGTCCCGTGGAGGGAGCCTGTCCCGTGGAGGGCGAGCCGGATTCGTGTAGGGCGTCTTGGTGCGGGAGCCTGTCCCGTGGAGGGCGAGCCGGATCTGTGTAGGGCGTCTTGGTGCGGGAGCCTGTCCCGTGGAGGGAGCCTGTCCCGTGGAGGGCGAGCCGGATTCGTGTAGGGCGTCTTGGTGCGGGAGCCTGTCCCGTGGAGGGAGCCTGTCCCGTGGTGGGCGAGCCGGATCTGTGTAGGGCGTCTTGTTGCGGGAGCCTGTCCCGTGGGGGGAGGGCCGGGTCTATTGGAGAGTGTGTAGTGGAGGTGTGAGCTTGGAGGTGGGGAATGTGTGGTGTACTGAGAGAGTTCTACTTGCGGTTCTGACGTCCTTCGCCTCGGACTGCTCCTTGCTGGGTTCTCCTGTGCTCCTGTCGGCGTTGCTGATTATTTTAGTTGTTTCCTGCTGCTTGGCTTCGGGCCTCGGCTGGGGTTCGGGGATGGTGAGGTTTTTCCTTGCAGAGTCGTTGATCTTCGGTTCGGTGGTGGAGGTGTCTGTTGAACATAGCGTGGCTTTTTCGGGGGGGAGGGAATGTTGGGTGCTTGCTTTTTTTGTGCGCCTCTGTGCCGCGCCTAAGGGCCACGCCAAAGGGCGCGGGCCCGCCAGGCGCGGGCGCGCCCGCGAGGGACGCCGCTTTTAAGCAGGCGGGCTGCCTTTCCCCTCCTCTCCCACTGCCCGGATTGGGCAGGAGCGCTGTGAGGGGAGTTGATTTTTCGGCGGCTGCAGCGGCTCCCTCCGGTGGCGAGGGACGCCGCTTTTAAGCAGGCGGGCTGCCTTTCCCCTCCTCTCCCACTGCCCGGATTGGGCAGGAGCGCTGTGAGGGGAGTTGATTTTTCGGCGGCTGCAGCGGCTCCCTCCGGTGGCGAGGGACGCCGCTTTTAAGCAGGCGGGCTGCCTTTCCCCTCCTCTCCCACTGCCCGGATTGGGCAGGAGCGCTGTGAGGGGAGTTGATTTTTCGGCGGCTGCAGCGGCTCCCTCCGGTGGCGAGGGACGCCGCTTTTAAGCAGGCGGGCTGCCTTTCCCCTCCTCTCCCACTGCCCGGATTGGGCAGGAGCGCTGTGAGGGGAGTTGATTTTTCGGCGGCTGCAGCGGCTCCCTCCGGTGGCGAGGGACGCCGCTTTTAAGCAGGCGGGCTGCCTTTCCCCTCCTCTCCCACTGCCCGGATTGGGCAGGAGCGCTGTGAGGGGAGTTGATTTTTCGGCGGCTGCAGCGGCTCCCTCCGGTGGCGAGGGACGCCGCTTTTAAGCAGGCGGGCTGCCTTTCCCCTCCTCTCCCACTGCCCGGATTGGGCAGGAGCGCTGTGAGGGGAGTTGATTTTTCGGCGGCTGCAGCGGCTCCCTCCGGTGGCGAGGGACGCCGCTTTTAAGCAGGCGGGCTGCCTTTCCCTTCCTCTCCCACTGCCCGGATTGGGCAGGAGCGCTGTGAGGGGAGTTGATTTTTCGGCGGCTGCAGAGATGATTTTAATGATAGTTCACAGATTACTAATAGCAGGTCTGCAATCTCATATTTCAGTTCTTTCAACACCCTTGGATGTATACCATCCGGCCCAGGTGATTTGCTACTCTTCAGTTTATCTAATAGTTGTAATACATCTTCCCGATGTATCGATATTTCCTTCAATTCTTCCGCACCTTTAAATACCACTTCAGTCATGGGTAACATCCCTATATCTTCCTCAGTAAAGACCGAAGCAAAGAATTCATTCAGTCTCTCTGCTATCGCCTTGTCACCTCTTAGTGCCCCTTTAACGCCTCTATCATCTAATGGACCAACTGACTCTCTCACAGGTTTTTTGCTGCGAATGTACTTGAAAAAATCTTTATTTCGTGTTTTTGCTTCCGCAGCAAGCTTCTTCTCAAATTCTCCCTTTGCCTGCTTTATCAATGCCTTGCATTTGACTTGCCAGTGCTTGTGTTGTTTCCAGGTTTTGTCATTTGGCTCTTTTTTCCATTTCCTGAAAGATGCTTTTTTGGCAACAGCCTCTCTGACCTCACCTTTAAACCATGCTGGCAGTTTTTTGGACTTACTTCCACTTTTCTTAAAGCGTGGAATACAGCTGGTCTGGGCTTCCAAGATAGTATTTTTCAACAACACCCAAGCTTGATGTACGTCTTTAACCTTTGCAACTGCTCCTTTTAGTTTTTTCTTAACTGTTTTCCTCATTTTATCATAGTCTCCCTTTCGAAAGTTAAAAGGTAGTACTGTGGATTTCCTTACTATCCCTCCTCCACTAATTAAATCAAAGGTGATCATGCTATGATCACTATTGCCAAGTGGCCCCAACACCCTTATCTCTTGCACTACATCTGGTGTTCCACTAAGGACTAGGTCTAATATTGCTTCCCCTCTGGTCGGTTCATGAACCAGCTGCTCCAAGAAGCAGTCATTTATTTCATCTAGGAACTTTATCTCCCTAGCATGTCCTGCTGTGACACTGACCCAGTCGATGCCGGGGTAATTGAAATCACCCATTATTATTACTGCACTGTAACCTTTGCTAGCTTTCTTGATTTCTTTGAGCATTTCATCATCCATTTGTTCATTCTGGCCAGGCGGACGATAGTACACCCCACTGCCATCACCTTCCCCTTTTTACATGGAATTTCAATCCATAGAGATTCTACAGCAAATTTTGTTTCTTGCAAAACTTTAATCCTTTCTGACTCAATGCCCTTTCTAACATAGAGCCGCAACCCCTCCACCAATTTGATCAGCTCTATCATTACGATATAGTTTGTACCCAGGTATCACAGTGTCCCACTGGTTGTCCTCCTTCCACCATGTCTCTGATGATCCAATCATATCTAACCTCTCGTTTAGTGCTATATATTCTAACTCTCCCATCTTGTTTTTTAGACTTCTAGCATTTGCATACAAGCATTTTAGAGACTATTTTATTCATATTAATTTGGCGATTAGTAGACATGGGTAATTTGGGATCTTTAAGCTCTGTCTGCTCCATACTCGAGGGCATTTGGGCTACTTTACTCTTTTTTGGAACCTCTCTGCTTTTTGTAGTATCCTTCAAGGATACATTCTTCCGAACCATGCGCTCTTGGGCGACTGTCGGCTTTCCCCTATTATCTAGTTTAAAAGCTGCTCTATCTCCTTTTTAAAGGTTAATGTCAGCAGCCTGGTTCCATCCCGGTTAAGGTGAAGCCCATCCCTTCGGAAGAGCCCCTCCTTTCCCCAGAATGTTCCCCAGTTCCTAACAAATCCAAACCCCTCATCTCTGCACCATTGTCTCATCCACGCATTGAGACTCCGGAGCTCTGCCTGCCTTTTGGGTCCTGCGCGTGGAACGGGAAGCATTTCGGAGAACGCTACCCTGGAAGTTCTGGATTTCAACTTCCTACCTAAAAGCCTAAATTTAGCTTTCAGAACCTCCTTACCACATTTTCCTATGTCATTGGTACCGACATGTACCAAGACAGCAGATTCCTCCCCAGCACTATCTAAGACCTTATCTAGGTGCCGTGTGAGGTCCGCTACCTTCGCACCAGGCATGTTACCAGGCGATCCTCACGTCCACCAGCCACCCAGCTATCTACATGCCTAATGATCGAATCACCAACTATAACTGCTGTCCTAACCCTTCCCTCATGGGCACTTGGCCCTGGATAAACCTCCTCGGTGCAAGAGGGGTTTACATCACCTGGAGGACAGGTCCTAGTTACAGGATCACTTATTTATTTTATTTATTTATTTACATTCTCTTATATACCGCGCTATTCTGCATCAGTGCGGTTTACATTGAACAAACTGAAATTACATTGAACAGGGCATTATAACTTGGAGATAACTATTTTACAGGGAACATGGGCAATGGAGGGTTAAGTGGCTTGCCCAAGACCACAAGGAGCACCTGTGGGACTAGAAACCCCAGTCCTTCCGGCCCAAGGTTGCTGTCCTCTAGTGGGATTTGAACCCCCGACCTTCCGGCCTGAAGTACCTTGCCCCAACCACTAGGCCACTTCTGCCACACTAGGGTGATGCTCTCCTGTCACGTGACCTCTCTCCTCCATGGCAACAGGGATGCTGCCAGACTGGAGGTGGGACTTCAGGACTATATCCCTGTAGGTCTCGTCTATGTACCTCTCTGTCTGTCTTATGTTTTCCAAGTCTGCTACTCTAGCCTCTAGAGAACGGACTTGCTCCCTGAGAGCAAAGAGCTCCTTGCACCTAGTGCACACGTAAGACCTCTCACCAGCTGGGAGAAAATCATACATGTGACACTCAATGCAAAAGACTGGAAAGCCCCCATCCCGTTGGTCTCAGGAGGAGACGTCTCGGTCCATCAACAGGTTGGAGATGAGAGCGGTGTTTCTGGTGCTACCGGAGTTTCAGGACACTCTCGGTCAGGAGGCGGTCCGAGTCTTGTCAGACAATGCGACAACGGTGGCCTACATCAATCGACAGGGGGACACAGGAAGTGCTACACTGGAAGCCGAAGCGGGTCAGCTGTGGGTGTGGGCCGAACACAATCTCCAGGCTCTCGCGGCTCAACATGTGGCCAGCGTAGACAATCTCGAAGTGGATTTCCTCAGTCGTTGCAGAGTAGACCCCGAGGAGTGGGTGCTACATCCGGGGGTGTTTGCTCTTCTGGTGAGGCGCTGGGGAGTTCCGGTAATGGCTCTCATGGCGAGCTTCGAGTCAGCGCAGGTAGCAAGGTTTTTCAGCAGGCGCTGGGAACGGATGTCAGAGGGGCTAGATGCATTAGCGAAAAGGTGGCCAGAGGGAGTTCTCCTTTATGTTTTTTCCACCTTGGGCACTCATGGGCAGGGTGGTGCAGCGCGTTGGGAGACATCGCGGTCGGGTGATTCTGATCGCACCCGATTGGCCCTGAAAGCCGTGGTATGCAGATTTGGTACGGCTGTTAGTGGACGATCCGTGGTAGTTACCGCAGCGGGAGGAGCTCCTACGGCAGGGTCCGTTGCGCATGCCCTAGGTGAGTCGGTTCTCGCTTTCGGCTTGGCTCTTCAACGGGCCAGGATGACAGCTAAGCGTTATTCGGCGGCGGTCTTTTCTACCTTGCTAAAGGCACACAGGCCTTCCACCTCGCTGGCGTATGTCCGGGTCTGGAGGATCTTTGCAGCTTGGTATGTGGAGCGTAATATTCAGCCGTTGAGGGCTTTGATTTCGCAGGTCCTTTCCTTTTTGCAGGATGGAGTGCGGAAGGGATTGGCGGCCAGTTCCTTGCGAGTGCAGTGGGCGGCGATTTCCTGTTATAGGGGGAAAGTGCTCGGTCAGCCGGTAGGATCTCACAGTGACATTAGGCTTATTCTGAGAGCTGTCTTGCTTTTTTGTCCGTTGGTACGCTGTTCGGTGCCGATATGGAAGCTGAATCTGGTATTGGAGGCTTTGCTTGAGCTACCATTTGAGCCGCTAAGCATCGCCACCCTGAAGGATCTCGCGTTAAAGAAGGTATTTCTGGTAGCTATTTGTTCCGCAAGGAGGATTTCGGAGTTACAGGCTTTATCCTGTAGGGCACCTTATTTGTCTTTCTGCCATGATAAGGTCGTACTACGCTCAGTGCCGGACTTTCAGCCGAAGGTGGTCTCGGCCTTTCATGTCAATCATGGGGTGTCGCTTCCAGTATTCTCTAAGCAGCAAAAGGAGAAATCGGAAGGCAGGTTACATCCCCTAGATGTTCGTCGGGTTCTTCGGAAGTATCTTCGGCGGACGCAGCCGTTTCAGAAGACTGATAGATTGTTTGTGGCTTTCGGGGGGCCGCGGAAGGGTGAAGCGGCAGCGAAAGCATCCATTTCTAGATGGTTAAAGGCGGCTATTGCGTCGGCTTACCTTTTGAAAGGTAGGGTAGTTCCAGAAGGTCTCAGAGCGCACTCGACCAGGGCGCAAGCGGCATCGTGGTCGGAGTACAGTTCGGTTTCGGTCACGGACATTTGTAGAGCGGCGACTTCATCATCGTTGCATTCATTCTCGAAGCACTATCGGTTAGATGTGCAGGCAGTGGAGGACGTTCGTTTTATTTATTTATTTTATTTATTTACATTCTCTTATATACCGCGCTATTCTGCATCAGTGCAGTTTACATTGAACAAACTGAAATTACATTGAACAGGGCATTATAACTTGGAGATAACTATTTTACAGGGAACATGGGCTATGGAGGGTTAAGTGGCTTGCCCAAGACCACAAGTTTTGGCTCAGCGGTGCTTCAGGCTGGGTTTTCTGGTCCCTCCCGTTGATGTGCACTGCTCTGTTACATCCTCTATGGTTCCGGGACTTGACTAGAGGGACGAAAAGGAAGAATTAATTAGACTTACCTGCTAATTGTGGTTCCTTAAGGAACTCTAGTCCAGTCCCGGACCCCTCCCAGGGTATGCAGCCTAAAGCTGTTGTCCGTTGTATCTTAGTAAAAGGGGTCAAATTGGAGAGGATGTCTCCGGAAGAGGAGTGGGGTTCCGGAGGACGCGGAGTGAGTGGAGCCACAATGGGAACCCCGCAGAAGCGCGGTTTTGTTTCTACGTTTTTGGCATTTCTACAAGGTCCTTCGTCGAAGAGAAGGTTAGAATATGCACAGGTTTTTAGATTCTAGCCAAAGTTTATTTAGTTTATCTTGTTGTTCTTTATCTACTTATTTGTTGCTCTGCTGAGTTGCTTTGTCAATACGTACTGGTGGAAGGGGGCGGTCCTTGCCTATTTATACCAGAGAGAGAAGAGCTGTGATGTCATTCAGTCTCCAAGGCTGCTGGAGGAGATTCTAAACTCTATGGTTCCGGGACTGGACTAGAGTTCCTTAAGGAACAACTATTAGCAGGTAAGTCTAATTCTTTTTGTGCTTTAGCCAGCAAGGCTAAAAAGAAATGCAATATCCTTGCTGTTAAAGACTGTGTATCCTGAACTATAGAGAACCTTTAAACAGCATTTTTGTGTTTGGGTTTGTTTTATGGACAGTGCTCTACTTCCAAGAGTCTTGAACAAATAATCCTGTATGTGGTATGATTGAACCATTGTGTATAAAATAAATTTCTGTCATTTGCCTTACCTCCTTGAGCCTGACTACAGCTTTCTGCCTGATGCACCCTTACAGCTAAACAAAGACTACATTTCCCAGAGGGCACTGTGGGGAAATAGTTTGAAAAAGCGGATAGCAGAAAGTTCCTCTAATAACCACGCCCCTCTAAGCTAGAGGCGAGTGGTGGTGGCGTGACAATATTCATTCAACCTATTTGTAGCATAATCGCACACCACAAAATGCTTTACCATCTATATGCAGATGATATCATGGTCTACTCCCCCATTAACATTTACAACCCAGACCTGACTCCTATAACCAAGTGCCTTGAAGATTTGATTATTTGGCTGAATAATAATTCACTCTCAGTAAACTGTGATAAAACGGAAGCGATGTTTATCACCAGAAACTCTTCCTTCTTGCCACCGAAAACAATCACTATCAATGACAAATCTATAACAGTAAAAGAGGAGGTAAAATTGTGATTTAACCCTCCAAATGTGATGTGACCACTTTAATTGTAGGATAAGGTGGTATACAAATCTGTCTAAATAAATTAAATAAATCTAGGTGTTATCCTGGACAAAAGTCTGTCTTTAAGGACTCACATAAGCAAAATTGCCTCTAAAGCACACCACAGACTAAAAATCATTCGGCGGCTCAAACCTATTTTGAATAATGATCACTTTCATTCAGTGTGTCAAGCAATAGTCACCCCCATTTTGGACTATGCAAATTCACTCTATCAAGGTCTTCCAACACAGTCCCTCTACCCCAGGGGTCCTCAAACTTTTTAAACAGGGGGCCAGTTCACTGTACCTCAGACCGTTGGAGGGCCGGACTATAGTTTAAAAACAAACTATGAACAAATTCCTATGCACACTGCACATATCTTATTTTGAAGTAAAAAAACAAAACGGGAACAAATACAATATTTAAAATGAACAAGTAAAGTTAAATCAACAAACTTACCAGTATTTCAATGGGAACTATGGGCCTGCTTTTGGCTAATGAGATGGTCAATGTCCGGTTCCATATTTGTCACTGCTAGTCGTAACAAGTGATGCAAGTGTGCGGGGCCATGTGCAGAGACTCAGCATGGGGCCTCATTTGCATAAGGGACCTGATTTGAATAAATATTTGCATAATGTTACCATACACTAACTTTTAGTAAACATGCCTCTTCATGAGTGTATGGATAAAGAAAGACTAAAAGATTTCTATATTACTATAATCCAGTGCCAACCGCCAGGCACATTAGGAACTACTACAAACACTGCCCATTTAGAACCCATAGCAAACCCGCCGTATCATAACAGCACTACCAGGACTCACAAAGCACCATACCCTACCTATCAAAAGGCAACACTGCAAATATTAAACCAATACATTTCAGAGAACAACAATACATGGCCTACTGGGGAAAGAGAACAAGTGGCAATGTCAAATAGGAATTACATAAACAGAATACCTCAGCTCAGTTACACATGCAGAACACAGACCATCACCAAACAAGGAATCACAATTTAGAAACAGGAAGACAATAATTAAACTGGGAACCCTAAAAAGCCAAACTTGGAATGTACAACAATAATGTAGAAATAAAACTATAAATTAATTTCCTCTTGTACTAAACAAAGCACAGACATTAATGATGCACATTTCCCAGAGCTGTCATATTCCAGTTAATAAATTCAAAGTAAGGAGATATCTTTGTACCTTTTGTGCATTTTTTTTTCAGTTGCAATTTCTCCAGACACTTTCTTCTGGTTTCTTTGTGTCTTCTGCTAACTCTTCATCGTCTGCTGTCCATTTGTCCTTTCTTCTCTCTTCTAGTTTTTTCCATTCTCTTACATCTGCTTTAACATACTAATCTTTCTCCTTTAGCTCTTTCCTCATTCCTTTTTCATCCACTCAAATTTTACCCCTCCATCCTCAATCCCCACTTACTCTCCCAATACCCGGCCAATTGTAGATTTTTCTTTCCTCCCACACAAAATATTTTTCCCCTCTCTATTTCACTCTCCCAGCTCCATCCCATTCTAATCTCCCCCAACATCAGCTCCCTTCTAGTTCCAGCCCCACCCAGTATCCGCTCCCTTCTAGTCCCTGCATCAGCCCATTTCCAGTCCTAGCCCCCCCATCAGCCCATTTCCAGTCCTAGCCCCCCCTCATCGGCCCATTTCCAGTCCTAGCCCCCCCCCATCGGCCCATTTCCAGTCCTATCCGAGTCCCTCCATCAGCTCATTTCCTATACCAGCCTCCCATCAGCCCATTTCTAGTCCTTTCCTAGCCCCACCATCAACCCATGTCAAATCCTAGCTCCCCTCCACTCAGCCCATTTCCAATCCAAGCCCCCCATGAGCCTACTTCCAGTTCCAGCCCCTTCATGAGGCCAGTTCAATTCAAGCCCCCACCACAGCCCATTTCCAATCTTAGCTCCCCCCAACACCCAATTCCCAGTCCTATCCTAGCCCCTTCATCAGCCCATTTCTTGTCCTAGCTCCCTCCCCTCACAGCCCATTTCCATTCCAATCCCCCTCCCCATCAGCTATTTGCAGTTCAAGCCCCCCTTCCACTCAGCCCATTTCCATTCCAAGCCCCCTCCCCATCAGCTGTTTGCAGTTCAAGGACCCCCTGCCCCTCAGCCTATTTCCATTCCAAGCCCCCGTCCCCATCAGCTATTTGCAGTTCAAACCTTCCCTTCCACTCAGCCCATTTCCAGTCCTAGCAACCCCCCCAACCCATTACCAGTCCTAGCCATCCCATAGCCTATTACCTGTCCTAAACCCCCATCAGCCCACTTCCAGCCCTAATCCCATCAGCCCATTTCCAGTCCTAACCCCCATCACCCAGTTTTCAGTTTAAGCCCCCCCATAGCCCATTACCAGTCCTAATCCCCATCAGCCCATTTCCAGTCTTAGCCCCTCATAGCGCATTACCAGTCCTAACTCCCCCCATCACCCCTTTTCCAGACTTAGCCCCCCCCATAGCCCATTACCAGTCCTAAACCCTCCCTCCCCAGGGAAAATTTAAAATGACAAAAAGCTGTCTGCTGCCGGCCTGCCGCTGCCTCCACGGCAGATTCCAGTGTCCCGCGGGGCCCCCCCTGCCCGGCAGAGCCTGCCCTTCCTGCATCAGCTCCCTCTCCGCAATTGAATCCGGTTTTCAGAGCACGAAGGGAGAGTTTCTCCCTCGCGGCTCTGTTAAGCCCGCGGGCGCTGATGGGAAAGTTCCCATCAGCCCCTGCGGTCTTAACAGAGCCGCGAAAGGGAAACTCTCCCTTCGCGCTCTGAAAGCCGGTTTCGAATGCGGAGAGGGAGCTGATGCAGGGAGGACAGGCTCTGCCGGGCAGGGGGGGCCCCGCGGGACACTGGAATCTGCCGCGGAGGCAGCGGCAGGCTGGCAGCAGGCAGCTTTTTTTAAAAAAATGTAAAATTTACTTTTAAAGCAAAAACACCCGGCGGGCCGGATAAATGTCCTCGGCGGGCCGCATGTGGCCTGCGGGCCGTAGTTTGAGGCCCCCTGCTCTACCCTCTCCAATTGGTGCAAAACACAGCGGCCAGGATTATTACAAATACAGCCAGGAATGAGCATATCACACCAATCCTTCAGCAACTTCACTGGCTACCCATCCTTTTATGTGTACGTTACAAGACATCTCTAAACATCTTCCGAATCTATCATAACACCTCTGCTACAGTCCTTTAAAGCCTTATAATCAAGGACTCTAGCTCAAGACCCAGACACAGTAACATGATGGATAGACTTGTTACTCCTTTTGAATTCCAACGATTCAATCAGTCTACAATCAGAAGAGCCCCTTCACTTGCTGTGCCCGCCATATGGAACTCTTTACCAGAATACATGAGATCTAACAGAGACATTAAGGACTTTCTTATGATGTTAAAGACATTGTTGTTTTTGGATCACTTTGGTCCTCCTCTTAGTGATATGACCTACTGCTAATGACCAGTTCTTTTCTTTTCTTTTTCTTTATTTCCTCTTTTGTTTTTGTAATTGTAATAACCCTTAATATAACCCCTAATCGTTGAATTGTGTAACTCCTTGTTTATTGTAAACCGCGCTGATGCTGACTAGTGCGGTATATAAGAGACTATAAATAAAATAAATAAATAATAAATAATCTAAACCACTTTGATTGAAGGAAAAGGTGGTATATAAATCTGGATAAATAAATAAGTTTGGACTTGGTTTGCAGCTTGTCGTGCTGTGAGGGCTTGCGTGCATCAGTGATGCTGAGAGCTAAACTATCGGTAGTTTAACTACTGGCAGGGTCTCCCAAGATGGACAGGTCTCAGCTGAGGTGCCAGACCAAGACAAACCACCCATCTGGGCAGCAGCAGAATGGGACAGTGTTGACGGCGGAGGATCACATTTTTGTGACAACGGCAACAACACCAAACTTAAACTGCGCGGAAGAAAGGCCTGGCAGTCTACTTCTGTATCTTGCCATGAAAACCCAATGGATAGTTACAACAAAACAAATTGTGCTATGGTGCTGGAAGATGAGACCCCCAGGTCAGAAGGCACTCAACTAGCTACTGGGGAAGAGCTGAAGACTTTTCAGAGTAAAGCCAGCATTTATGATGTGGTTGGATCAAAGCCCTCGGGAAGTCTGACTGCTGATGTAGCTGCGCATGAAATGAGAGTCAGAAGCTGTAAAGATGTCTTACACATTGGAACATGGAACATACGAAGCATGAACCAAGGGAAGTTGGAGGTGGTCAAGAATGAAATGGAACGTGTACAACTTGATCTGTTGGGTGTCAGCGAACTGAAATGGACTGGCATGGGGCACTTTGCATCAGATGATCACATGGTTTACTATGCTGGAAATGAAAGACAAAGAAGAAATGGTGTTGCATTTATAATAAAGAAGAAATTTGCAAGAACTGTAATGAAATACAATGCAGTCAGCGAATGCTTAATCTCTGTTCGTCTACGAGGATTGCCTATCAACACAACTATAATTCAAGTATATGCCCCAACAACAGCTGCAGAAGGGAATGAAATTGAAGAGTTCTATGAACAAGTACAAGCTGAAATTGACAGAACATGCAAACAGGATATCCTGATAGTCATGGGTGACTGGAACGCAAAAGTTGGCAACGAAGCAGAAGGCAAAGTAGTTGGAAAATATGGACTTGGCAACAGAAATGAAGCTGGAGAAAGACTGATAGAATTCTGCAAGACCAATGATCTATTCATCTCAAACACCTTCTTCCAGCAACACAAGCGGCGACTGTACACATGGACTTCACCGAATGGATTATATAAAAATCAAATTGACTACATATGCGGAAGTCAACGATGGAAAAGCTCTGTAACATCAACAAAGACAAAACCTGGAGCTGACTGTGGTACAGATCATCAACTACTAGTATGCAAACTCAAGCTAAAGTTGAAAAAGAGCGAAGCACTCATGAATGCAGCAAAATATGACCTTGAGAATATACCACTGGAATTTAAAGACTGCCTGCAAAATCGATTTGCTGCTTTAGATACAAATGACAGAGCTCCGGAAGAGTTATGGAATGACATCAAGAAGGTTGTGTTGGAAGAAAGCGAGAAGTCTCTACAAAAGGTGAAAAAGCAAAAACGGCCAAAATGGATGACGGAAGAAACTCTGAAAATTGCCCAGAAACGCCGAGAAGCTAAAGCCAGAGGAGAAAGAAAGACAATCGCAGAACTCAACAGAGATTTCCAACGTGTAGCAAGACAGGACAAGGAAAAGTACTACAATGACACTTGCAAGGAAATAGAAGCAGAAACTATTAGAGGAAGAACAAGATTGGCTTTCCTAAAGCTACGAGAGTTAAAGAAAAAGTTCCAGCCTCGAATTGGAATGTTACAAGATGCTCAAGGTTCTATGTTGAATGATGCTGAGAAGATCAAGAAAAGGTGGAAGGAATATACAGAGTTTTTATATGATAAAGATCAAGTGGACCAACAGCCGTTTCAACCTGTACCTTATGATTGGGAACCATTGGTGATGAAAGAAGAAGTTGAAGCAGCATTGAAAGCCTTATCAAAGAACAAAGCACCAGGCATTGATAGCATTCCCATAGAAGTATTGCAGCAATCTGATGCAGCTGTTACCGTACTCACAAGGCTCTGCCAAGAAATATGGAAGACAACATCATGGCCAACTGACTGGAAAAGATCTGTGTTTATACCAATACTAAAGAAAGGTGATCCAACTGACTGTGGAAATTATCGCACAATCGCTCTGATCCCACATGCCAGCAAGATTCTACTGAAGATTATTCAAAAGAGACTACAACCATACCTGGAACAAGAACTACCTGAAGTGCAAGCAGGGTTCAGGAAAGGGCGAGGAACGAGAGACATCATTGCGGATGTGAGATGGATCCTTGAAAAGACTAAAGAATACCAAAAGGATATCTATTTGTGCTTTATCGACTATAGCAAGGCTTTTGACTGTGTAAACCATGAGAAACTCTGGGCCACATTAAGAAGCATGGGTATACCAGAACACCTGATCGTACTCTTGCACAATCTGTACATTGATCAAGAAGCAACAGTTCGAACGGAACAAGGAGAAACAGAATGGTTTAAAAAAGCAAAGGTGTAAGACAAGGCTGCATACTTTCCCCCTACCTGTTTAATTTATATGCAGAACAAATCATCAGAGAAGCAGGATTGTATGAAGCCAACAGAGGTGTGAAGATTGGTGGAAGACTCATCAACAACCTTCGCTATGCTGATGATACCACATTACTGGCTGAAAGTGAAGATGATCTGAAACATTTGCTTCTCACAATCAAAGAACATAGTCTCAAAATGGGCCTGCACCTTAATGTAAAGAAGACAAAGATTATGACAACTGGCATAATCAACAGGTTCATCGTTGAAGGAGAAGAAATTGAAATTGTGAACAACTAACCTACTTGGATCAACTATCAATAAAGAAGCAACAAGCAGTCAAGAAATCAGATGACGCATTGCTCTTGGCAGAATGGCTATGAAAGACCTAGATAAGATTCTCAAGAGCAGAGATGTCTCTCTCCATACAAAGATTCGACTTGTTCAAGCCATGGTATTTTCAATACATAGTAACATAGTAACATAGTAAGTGACGGCAGATAAAGACCAACATGGTCCATCTAGTCTGCCCAGCAAGATGGCAAGGGTAGGTGCACCTGTCGCTCTGTGCAGGCCACCCCTCCCCATGTTTTTGTTTCTGTTTAGGGGTGAACCCACCACTCCATGTAGGACACCCTATTTGTTCAGATGCTAGATAGTTCAGAAGTTAGATGGTACTGTTTATTTTGCTTTTATCCTGTTGCTGTAAAGGGATCCACTGTGTTTGTCCCATGCCGTTTTGAATTCCATCACCGTGTTTGCCCTCACCACTTCCATCGGGAGGGCATTCCAAGCATCCACCACCCTTTCAGTGAAGAAGTATTTCCTGACATTGCCTTTCAATTTACCACCTTGCAGCTTCATGTTATGCCCTCTAGTTTTACAGCTTCCCCGTCTTTGGAAGAGGTTTGTTTGTTCATCATTTCTCTTTAAGTATTTAAAGGTCTGAATCATATCTCCCCTGTCCCTCCTCTCCTCCAAAGTGTACATATTTAGTTCTTCAAGTCTCTCCTCATAAGGCTTCTGACGCAGGCTCCAAATCATTTTGGTCGCCTTTCTCTGAACAGTTTCCAGTCTTTTTACATCTTTTGCAAGATATGGCCTCCAAAACTGAACACAGTATTCCAAGTGAGGCCTCACCAGTGACTTGTACAGTGGCATAAGTACCTCTTCCTTTCTGCTGGTAATCCCTCTTTGAATGCAGCCCAACATCCTCCTGGCTTTTGCCACCGCCTTGTCGCACTGTTTTGCCACCTTGAGATCATCAGAGATAATCACACCAAGGTCTTTCTCCTGAACCGTGCATACCAACCTCTCACCCCCTATTGTGTACTTTTCCCTTGGATTTCTGCTACCCAAGTGCATGACACTGCACTTTTTCACATTAAATCGTAGTTGCCAAGCATTAGACCAGTCTTCCAGCTTTTGTAGATCTTTCCTCATGTTATCCACTCCCTCTGGGGAGTCCACTCTGTTGCAAATTTTTGTGTCATCTGCAAAAAGACAGACCTTTCCATTTAGTCCTTCAGCAATATCACTCACAAATATATTGAACAGTGCCGGGCCCAGGACCGAACCCTGAGGCACCCCGCTAATCACCTTCCTCTCATCCGAGTGAGCTCCATGTACCATCACCCTCTGTTGTCTGTCAGTCAACCAATTTCTAATCCAGTTTACTATCTTGGGACCCATCCCCAAGCTACTGAGTTTATTGACAAGCCTCCTATGAGGAACAGTATCAAAGGCTTTGCTGAAATCCAGATAGATGACATCCATTGCATGCCCCAGATCTAGTTCCTTGGTCACCCAATCAAAGAACTCAATCAGATTTGTTTGGCAAGACCGTCCTTCGGTAAAACCATGTTGCCTGGGATCTTGCAACCTGTTGGTTTTGAGAAAGTTCACTATTCGCTCTTTCAGGAGCGCCTCCATTACTTTTCCTGCCACCGAGGTAAGGCTCACGGGCCTGTAATTTGACACTTCCTCCCTCTCACCACTTTTGTGTAGAGGTACAACATTAGCCATTCTCCAGTCCTGAGGAACCACTCCTGTTTCCAAGGATCTGTTGAAGACATCCTTTAACGGTCCTGCAAGAACCTCTCTGAGCTCTTTCAGTATCCTGGGATGTATCCCATCCGGTCCCATGGCTTTGTCCACTTTCAGTTTAGCAAGTTGTTCTAACACCTCATCTTCTGTGAATGGTGTGGTATCTACTTCAGTCCTATTTTTATAATTGGGAGTCACAGCTGGTCCATCTCCAGGATCTTCTTTAGTAAAAACAGAGCAGAAGTATTTGTTTAGCAATTTCGCTTTTTTCAGTGTCACTTTCCACGAGTCCTTTCCCAGCACTTCTGAGTCCTGCAATTCCAACTCTGATCTTCTTCCTTTCCTGAATATACCTGAAGAAAGTTTTGTTGCCACCCTTAACATCTTTAGCCATTTTTTCTTCTGCCTTTGATTTTGCTATCCTTATTACTCTTTTAGACTCTTTGAGTTGGATCCTGTATTCATTTCTGTGTTCTTCTGTTTGCAAGCTTTTGAATTTTGAAAAAGCTGTGTTTTTTGCCTTTATTTGCGCAGCCACCTCTTTGGAAAACCAAATAGGTTTCCTTCTCCTCTTGTTTTTATTTATTTTTCTTACATATTTATCTGTTGCTCCTTTTATTGCCGCCTTTAGTTTAGTCCATTGCAATTCCACTTCCCTTATCTTCTTCCACCCCGTCATCTCCTCCTTTAAGTACTCGGCCATTTTATTGAAGTCAGTGTTTTTGAAGTTTAGGACTTTGAGCTTGCTATGATTGGCCTGTACCATGGCTTTTATCTCAAACCACACCGTGTGATGGTCGCTGTTGCTCACAGGGGCACTCACGCAGACATTCGACACGTTATCACTGTTGGTAAGCACTACATCCAGCGTTGAGCTTTCCCTGGTTGGTTCCATCACCATTTGGCTAAGTAATGCATCTTGGAGAGCATCCACAATTTTTTTGCTTCTTTCCAGATGTGCAGAAGGAGTAATCCAATCCACATCAGGTAGATTAAAGTCACCTAATATGATCGCTTCCCCCTTTGCTGCTATCTTGGCAATATCTATAATCAATTCGTTATCTCTCTCTTCAATTTGAGTCGGAGGTCTGTAGACTACAGCAATATGGATGAGAGTGCCATCTCCTCTTTCCAACGCAATCCAGAGCGCTTCTTCTTTTCCCCATGTTCCCTGCATTTCAGTAGCTTTAATACTGCTTTTGACATACAAGGCTACTCCTCCTCCTTTTCCATTTTCTCTGTCTCTTCTGAATAGATTATAGCCAGCTATGGCTATATCCCAATCATGCGATTCATTAAACCATGTTTCCGTAACGGCCACGATGTCCAAATCCGTTTCCACCATTAGGGCTTCCAGGTCTGGAATTTTTTTGGCTAAGCTTCGAGCATTTGTGCTCATTGCTTTCCAGCATTTACCTGGCTTGTGTGTATTTTGCATTGATTTTATTCTGCCCATTTCTTCCCACTTGTTTTTGATGTGTGGTTTAAGAGTAACATCATATGGATGTGAAAGCTGGACAGTGAAAAAGATAGACAGGAAGAAAATTGATGCCTTTGAATTATGGTGCTGGCGGCGAATACTGTGTATACCATGGACTGCCCGAAGAACAAACCAGTCGGTACTAGAGGAGATCAAACCTAAGCTTTCTTTAGAAGCTCAGATGACAAGACTTCGACTTTCATACTTTGGACACATCATGCGAAGAGAGAGATCATTAGAGAAAGACATTATGCTTGGCAAGATAGAAGGTCAACGCAAAAGAGGAAGGCCAGCAATGAGATGGATCGATACAATAACAGCAGCTACGGGTACCAGTCTGTCAACAATGAGCCGCCTGACTGAAGACCGAACACAATTTAGGATAGCTGTTGTCCCCAGGCGCCCCTACTGGCGTAGGAAATAAGGGCGTCTGGTGACATTTAATTTATTTTAAGGAGTGGTTGAGCTGAAGGACCAGGAGGATTCTGGTCCTTGTAGTGCAGAACTCCTTACAAAGAACAATCTACGCCAAAGTGTAGGGTAATAAGGCTTTATTTCCCCGGTCAATGCTTAGGTTCAATAAGACACAAAAGAAAATGAAGGTAATTCTTTCCTCTAACAAAAAGGTTCCACCGTTACCTAAACATTTAAGGGTTGTAGGCTTCACAATTAACTGTTTCTGGGTTAAGGCTTCTTTCAAATCAATAGAAATTAACATCAGGAAACAAATGGTTATCAACTTCACCATATGCAGAGTACTCTTTTCTCTATACATCTAGCAAGGCAATCAAGCTAGTTCTTGAACAGAGGTTACATTCCATTGGTTCACTCTGAGGAATGGGAACACTGGTTTCACAATCACAGTCCATTGACTCTGGGTCACTATCTTCTTCAATGCTATGACTGTCTTCAGTATCTGTTAACTCCTCACAGGGGCTCTTCGGTTTCTCATACAACTTCCTTAGCACACTGTTGGGAAGTACTTTTAAAAGGTTAGCTTTACTTCTTCTAACTTTCTGAGGCTTATCTATTTGCATAAGGTTTTCATCACTTAAACTTTCCCTTATAATGAAAGGCTTTTCATACCTTGGCTTCTGTAGGCTGCCACACCCAAGACTCAGCTTGTGACGTAGCTTCTCAGGCTGACAAGCTGTTCTGTGCACTGCTCTACAATCAGAGTTACCAGGAAAACCTGACGTGGATTTCCACTCTGTGTTTCTTGGCAAAAGTATCACTGTAAAAGGAATCTCCTTTCCTTGTGCCTTTCTGGTTTAGCATAGGAGACTTACTTGGGCTAGGAGGTTTGCTTTCATCAGGCAAGCTGCTTCTTTGGTTTGCTTGGCTTTGGACTCCGTTCCAATACCTTTGGCCTCTCTGGACTTTATCCCTTTGAGTATACCTCTTTTGGATTCTGTCTCCTGGAGTTGGCTGCACATGGAAGCCTTCCTGTTCCAGGCTTCTCTCACTGGTCCTGATGCCGGTCCTTCTGACCTCGCTCTTGCCACTTCCCCAGCACTTGCTCTTGCCTCCGCCTCTGCCTGTTCCTCTTCCTGTTCCTCCTTCTGTTCCTTCTTCACTGATCATCTGGTTTCCTTTATAAAGGGATTTCTGGGTTGCACGTTCTGAGTTTGAGGACAGGTGAAACTGCTTGTTACTAATGTGATCAGTGCTAGAGCACGTTGCTTCAGGTACTGTGTAATTGTTCATGCGCCCTCTGGCTGAGCTGCGCTGGAACTGCGCTCTCTGCCTTTTCTGAGTTCCATGAAAATCAGGAGTTTTTTTCAACACTGTTTCTTCTCTAGCTCCAGCCTCATGACACTATCCAGAGGGTCGCCATGTGTCGACTCCGACTCGACGGCACTTAACAACAACAACAAATAAATAAGTAAATCCATTTCAGACTGTACGGGTTTAGAGAACCTGGAGACTGAGAAATACTGGTGAGAGCAGGGCTGCACAGGACCCTTTATATCGCGACATCATTAAACCAGTGGTTCACAGTCTCCATCACGTGTCTAACTGGACTGGACTGGAGGGACGATGAGGAATTGCATATTATTTAGTTTGTATATTGTTCGAATTCTGATTAAGATTGAATTAACAGATATGACTTTTACAAATAGAAATGACTGTGCAACCTTTCTGGAGCATGTCATACACCTGCTACTTCTGTACTCTGTGTGCGTGCCAACAGGTTTCAAAGGGAAACTCTAGAGAGGGATGTTTTATTTGAAAATGAGCAGCTCAGAAAGTCAAGAAATTACCCCCTGAATGTTTGTCATATACTCCTGTTCTCCTCTGTCCCACCTCCAGCCCTCTCAAACCTCTGTCATTTTTTTCTGTTCCCAAACTACATTCTCCCCATTAGCTTTTCTTCCCCTACATCTCTGAACTGCTTTCTCAAATCAAATCAAATATATTGTTTAATCACCTTTTTTCCCCCAAAAAAGCTCTGTTCTCCCTCTGCTCTGTTCTCCTGAGTCATCCTCTGTATCCTCTCATCCCTGCTCCATTTTCTCACCTCATCTTCATTCTCCCTGTTCTGTTCTCCTTGTCTTTCCCCTTGATGAAACACTCTCGCCATCTTCTCTCCATTCTCTCTTATCCCCCTCTGCTCCTTCAGTAGTACCATTCTGTCTTCTGTTCTCATTCTCTACTCTTTTTCACCCATTTTCTCTCTTCACTTTTCTTATTTTTTCCCTTGGACCTTCTCTCTAGAACCCATGATGTTCCAATCATTTCTTCTCTTTTCTCACCACATTTTCTTCCTCTTTGGTCACTTGCTTCTTTTAATCCCTGTTTCTTCCCCAGCCTCTTTCTCCTATCTCTGCCCCATTGCCTCGCTACTCTCTCATCCATTAATCTAATTCTGTCCCGCTGTGTTCTCTGCTTTATGTTGTCCTTCTCCTTCCTCATTTACTCTTTCCCCTCACTTCTACTCGTCTTCCTACTTTTTTTTCCTCTGCCCAACCTCGCCCTCAGACCTCTATATCCCTCCATGGCTTTCCTTCTCTCCACAGCTCATTTTTCCCCTCTATCCCTTGCTGTCCCTTTCCCTTCAGCCCTACTTTATTCTTCACGTGTTCTTTTCTTTCACTCTTTGGCCCTTCTATTCTTTCTCTTTCAGCCACCTCGTTTTTATAGACTGTTCCCACTTGTCTGAAGTCTTTTTGTTTCTGTGATCTTGAGCAGTTGCATCAGACTCGCCTGGAATTGCAGGAGATAAGACTGTCCTATCGTCAGCTCCAGCTGAAGGTGGAAGAGCTTAGTGAAGAAAGGAGTCTCCAGACACTTACCAGCACCTCTCTGCTGTCCGAGATTGAGCAGAGCATGGAGGCAGAGGAACAGGAACAGGAAAGAGAACAGGTATCAGACACGCACATTTAGGAACATAGATCTCTTCATAAAACATGTAAATGTAGGGGATTGGGAAGTGAAGGATCAGAGGGAGGTGGGTCAGTGGATCGAAGGTGGGTTAGGATGTTTTTAAGTTTACAAGAAGAGTTTGGGCTTCTTAAATTGAATTTTTATGCATTCTTGCAGATTAATCATTTGTTATCCTGGAATGAAGTGAGCAGAGGTGAAGAGGGGGTGATTGGCTTGTTTAGGAATTTGTTGAAGGTTGGACCTGGGTGTAAGGGGCTAATATGAAAATTCTACGCTTGTTTGGGGAAAGGTCAGAAAGGGAAGATTAAGCGGGTGTGAGCATGGGAAAGGAATTTGGAGGAAATGTGGGGTTTGCAAGAGTGGGAGGAAGTATTTCAGAACATTACACTTTCTATATCTGTTAATATAGTGGAACTCTTTTTTTTCAGCTGTGTTTACGCCATCATATTTGGTGATTTTTTCATAGTCCAGATTTGGCTGCATAAATCCATTCTCTTGTGACTACCATGATCGATTATTGTAATAATTTATATCCCTGTGTCCCCAAGAGAGAGTTGTTGCTTCATTTAATGTGGAATACAGCCATCGAGCTTCTCTTGGGTGGGAAGGCGGTGGAGGTTTCATTGTATTACCCCACTGTTGATATATCTGCACTTGCTTCCAGTGATGTTTAGGTCTGTTTAATATGATCTATCGTCTCTTTTTTTTTGTTTATTTATAGTCCAAATACAAAAACATCATGGCATGATGATATAATACTCCAAACCCGTATATGATAATTAATATTAAGCTTAAACAGTCCGACATGGACATCCAGCCCCCGCCATTCCCCTAGACCCAATTCGGAGCCCAGAGCTCCCCGCATGTACTGCCGAAATGTGTGGGGAGCTCTGTAGGAGTGCAGGAGGGAGCAGGCCAGAGGTGGAGCGAGGGTGGGCTGGAGGCGTGACCCTCAACCCGGACGTACAGGGCCTATTCCAGTGACGGTCCTGTACGTCCAGGCTAAGGGATCTGGGCTTATTCCACCTTACAGGTGGAATAAATCCACCCTAACAGAGGGGGACAGCCATGCCAGGACCAGCAGAGGAGGTGAGAGGGGCAGGGGGTTTCCCGCAGCCCAATCCCAGCCCTGGAAGGCCAGATCGGGGGTCGGGCAGCGGGGAACATGTGTTTGACGGCGGTGCGGGCGATCAGGGCTCTTGCATGGAGCTCTGGTGCCATGACAACGGAACGCCACTGCACCATGCAGGAGCCCAGGCTGAGCTATCCAGGGAATTGGCGAGACATCCAGCCTGACAGAATCGGGGCACAGCCTGCCCATCCAGGCTGGTTGCACCCGATTCTGATCCCACAGGGATGTACAGCCCCCGCGGGATCAGAATCGGGTGAATATCCGGCCCGTCCAGATTCTGGACGTCTGGTCGGGCCAGATGTGTCCTGATGAAATGGACCTCTCTATCTCTATCGTCAGCTACAAAAAGGATATGGATGTAAACATTTTAAATATCTTATTGCACCCATCATTCTCCCCTAACTCACCCCACCCCCTTCTGCTAAATAAGTTATTTTATTTTTATTTAAGAAACCTAAAACATACGGTCAACTCCTCAATACCACATAGGAAAACATTTTGTAATAATACCAGAACAAACAAACATCCAATGTTTTTATTAACCCTCTTTCCCCTCTCCACCCCCAGAGGACACTGTAGCACACATATAGCAGGAAGACCACATGCAAGCTAATAGATTATCCACTGACTTCCTTCCTTCTGTGGAGCAAGCCATTTTACCCCCCTGAACCCACGTAAACCCACTCCCCTCCAAGCCTGGAGCACCATTCCCTTAGACATGCCAAATCTCCCCAAACAGTCAGCTAATTAACTGTCTGTCACACCACACCATTTGACAAAGGGGACCAAACCTTATGAAAACTGGACAAATTCTAGTGTTGCATGGCAGTTAGCTTGGCCACCCCCTGGATGTATTTAACCTTCTGGACCACCACATCTAAGGAGGGAACCTTAGGGCGCCTCCAGTATTGGGCCAGAGATAGCCTTGCAGCCGTCACCAAATATCTTGTCAAAGGGTCAAAAACTGCCCCCCTTCCCCTTTCATATACAATAAAGCAGCACCAGCTGGGGGAGGGGCCCACCTCTTCTAAACCTGACTAATAAAGGAAAAGATCCACTCCCAAAAGGGCATAGCAAGCGGGCAAGCCCACCAAATATGTAGAAAAGAGCCCTTCTCCCCACACAAGTGCCAGCATAGTCCATCCCTATGATCCAACCTCTTCAACTGCTCCAGAGTGTAATACCACTGATAAAACACTTTATAGGCATTGTCAATCAGATACACTGCTTGTATTCCCTTATATAGATGTTGGATCACAGGTATCCAATCAGGAAGAGTCCAGGTCACCTCTAAATCTGATTCTCATTGGGACCTTGACCTCGAGGAACTCCCCAGATGTCAAATGCCACCAACTTCAAGAGATCCTTCGATATTGATTCTGTTCCTCGGGACTGAGATCATACTGATAAGTGCCTGAAGCTCTGACCGCAGGCCTCTGGGGGCCGTCGGATTTGGGACTTGACCCCAGTGTCCGGACCGCCAGCGATACCTCCACTGACTACAAATCGGACTGGGAGACTGAGGACGATGAGTCCCCAGATACCTGTCGGCACTAGGACGTGCCTTCCGACCTGTCTCCCCCGAGACCCGACATTGGTCCCCGCCCAAGGATATGGCTTTCCTCAATTTTGTGCGGGATATGGCCAAGGCAATGGCCTTTGAGGCAGAATCAGAGGAGGACCCTTAGACCGAGGAGATCCTCCAGTATGAGGCCCCTCTGCAAGAGGCACTTACGGTGCCCGTTCCTCCAATCCTAGAATGGCTGCTTCTCTGCTTGTGGAAGACCCCTGCCTTGGTGCCCATAGTGCGTAGATGGCTGGACTTGATGTACTGGGTCCACCGGAGCCCTGGCTTCCAAAAAGCACAGCTGCCACACAACTCCATGGTGGTGGAGAGCCAGAAGACGCACTCCTCGGTCCGCCCGGTAAGGAGGCCCATGCCTTGGACGCCCTGGACAGAAAGTGCTACCAGGGCTCGATGCTTATTAGCCAGATCCAGGTATACCTGCCGTACAAGGGCACATACCTGAGCAACCTGCACCAGGTTCTCAGCTGGTCTCTCTGAGGAACTCTTCAAGCAGTTCCAGACCCTGGCCTCGAGTGTCAGAGAGTGCTCCAAGTTTATGACTAGGGCAGCTCATGATGGCTTCGAGTCGGCGGCTAAAATAGCTGCGGTGAGCATCGGTGCCTGATGCCAGGCCTGGCTATAGTCCGACCTGGAGCAGTGGGTTCAGGACAAGTTGGTCGATGTCCCCCTTCACAAGATGGGCTTACACCTTCAAATGGAGCAAATTCTCACTGTGGTACACAGAGCAACGGGTTGACCCATTCTCCTACTCTGTGCAGCTTGTGCTGCAAGATTTGCTTCACCTGTCTCAGGCAGGAGTGAAGTCCAACTTGGTTAGGGGCCATCTGAGTGCACTCGCAGCGCACCACCACCTTATCGAGGGCAAGCCCCTCTCCATCCAACCTCATGGCCCACTTCTTGCAGGGTCTCTTGTTGTCCAAGCCTCCTGTCTGCCCTCCAGCAGTGGAGTGGAACCTCAACATGGTGCTGTTGCAACTCACTGGCCACCGTTTGAGCCCCTGGCTACCTACCACCTACAGTACCTTTCCTGGAAGGTTGTGTTCACAGTTAACACACCACACAACATGCGTGACCACAAACAATGCATCACAGAACTCACCTTAGGCAGGTTCCACAAACTGGA
Organism: Ichthyophis bannanicus; assembly: GCA_033557465.1. NCBI lineage: Eukaryota > Metazoa > Chordata > Amphibia > Gymnophiona > Ichthyophiidae > Ichthyophis > Ichthyophis bannanicus. Next base: position 4,415,538 of record CM066041.1, read on the forward strand.
AAAAAGACTTTCTTGCAAATATCATACTGAAACTATGAGACACTCCTGAAGACATCGAATCCATCATACAAAACTGGAACAAGACCAAAGCTAAAGCAGCAGCAAGACCACCCACCTTCAGTCACCACGCAAGACAAAAAACAGCAACCTGGTATACACCTCAGCTAAAGGACATGAAGCACATTCTCCGAAGCACAGAGGGAAAATGTAGAAACAGAAGATCAAACCACAGCCTAAACACATATAAGCTCAAACTACAGGAATACTAGGCAGCTACAATTCAAGCCAAAAAAAGACTACTATACAAAGTTGATCCAAAGCTCACTTAATTGCCCCCGAGAGCTCTTCAAAGTAGCTATATCACTGACCAAAGATATAATATAACAAACAGAACAAACCAACCTAACTCCATAAATGATGGAAGACTACTTCCAGACCCTAACCTCACCTCAACAATAGCATAAACACACTTATCAGCAGAACAAACAACAAGGGTAGCTAAACAGGTAGAAAATGCGACGGCAAAAGCTAGAAGGATGCTTGGGTGCATAGGGAGAGGAATGGCCAGCAGAAGAAAGGAGGTGATAGTACCTCTGTATAAGTCTTTGGTGCGACCTCATTTGGAGTATTGTGTGCAATTCTGGAGACCGAACCTTCAAAAGGATATAAACAGGCTGGAGTTGGTACAGAGGGTGGCTACTAAAATGGTTAGTGGTCATCTGTTCCTCATAGGAGGCTTGTCAACAAACTCAGTAGCTTGGGGATGGGTCCCAAATGGTAAACTGGATTAGAAATTGGTTGACTGACAGACGACAGAAGGTGATGGTACATGGAGCTCACTCGGATGAAAGGAAGGTGATTAGCGGGGTGCCCCAGGGTTCGGTCCTGGGCCTGGCACTGTATTTGTGAGTGATATTGCTGAAGGACTGAATGGAAAAGTCTATCTTTTTGCAGATGACACAAAAATTTGCAACAGAGTGGTCTCCCCCGAGGGAGTGGATAACATGAGGAAAGATCTACAAAAGCTGGAAGAATGGTCTAATGCTTGGCAATTATGATTTAATGCAAAAATGTGCAGTGTCATGCACTTAGGTAGCAGAAATACAAGGGAAATGTACTGTCGCAACCCCTGCCCCCGAGCCACGTGCTTAAAGGGTCAGGGTGGATATTATTGTTTTCGTCCAAGTCTGAAACTTTTCTTAGCCCAGATGCATGCTGGTACTAGTAGTCCCTTTCTTGAAATAATTAGTTGTGAAAGCCATGTGTAAGGTAAAAAGGGTAAGGTTTATTCCCATAATGCACAAACAAAGGTTCAACGAAGGAAAACAGGATTCTCACCTCATTCAGGATTTTTCAAAAAGGTATTTACAGAATTCAAAAGTTAGACGTGCTTCACAGTCTTATTAGCTATGCAGGTGTTAGAGCAAACCAGTTCATGGAAACAAAAGCAAGCTTCTTCTTTTAGCTTATCAAAACTGTATTTTAACGTATACCCTGCGAGCTATACTTCTGCCAAGGATTCCAAACTCCCGGCTAGACAAAGTGTACAATCCATGAGACAGTCAGGTAGCAATGAATCGGGTTCAGCAGGGTCTATTTGCATCTTCTCCTGTTCTGACGATATATCTGCTGGCCCTGAGCTTTCCTCATGTAATTCTGGCTTCACTTCAGAGTTTCTCTCTAAAACTCTCCAGCCTTGCTCTACCTGGTCTGGAAAACAGGTAACAGGACTTTTAGTTAGCACTTTTTGTACAGGTTCCCAAATCTCTCTCCAGCTGTGTTTATGGCACCTATGGCTCTCTGGCTTCCAGGCCTCTCTAGGGCTTGGCCACAGTTCCTGGTTCAGTGTTGTGTTTCTCAGACCCCTGGGCTGAGTCTTGTGCACCCACCTCTGAACTCCTTGTAGCTCACGGTTAGGAAAGGAAGTATGCAGGTACCTCTGCTCTCTGAGCTGTGCTTCTCTGGTACTTTCTTTACCAGGCACTTTCCAGGTCCCTCTCCTTTCTCTGTCTTCCTTGAAGACTTTTCCCTGGAGCTTTTCAGCATGGAACTGTTTCTCTTGGAACTTGTTCCTTCTCTGTAAGGACCGCAAATCCAACTGCCTCTCCTTCTCTCCTCGGAGCCGTCTCCTTCCTCTCTCTCTGCGTCGTCTGCTGCTGCTGCTGCTGCCCCTTCTGTCCTGTTGAGTTGCTATGTGATTAATTACTCCAATTTATGAAAATTTCCTTCAATAGACTCCGTTTAGGGAACCTGTTCATAAAAGTGTTATTCTTTCTAACCGGGTCTCAGACTTATAAGGGGACTTGTGATATTCAATCACTTATAACTCCCTTGTTTGCATCAATGACCCATTTTATAGGTGTATAGAAAATACTTTTTCTGTTATTCTAGCGGTTATTCTAGCGGTTTCACAAGAAGTTATTTTTCAAATAGCCAGTAGACTTATAAAGAAAATCGGGCTTATCTTTTCAATGGTATCCCTCTTTTCAATAGTATCCCTGGGTGAGGCATGGGAACACTGGAGCTGTAATCCAAATCCATTGATTCTGGCTCACTAGAATCTTCAATGTTTAGAGAATCCTCAGTGTCTTCTAACTGCTCACAGAAGTTTCTTGGCTTATAACCTAACTTCCTTAGAACCCTCTTTGAAAGTGGTTTTAGATAGTTAACTTTGCTTCTTCTCTGGTATTGAGGTTTGTCTACTTGCATAAAGCTCTCTTCATTGAAAGTCCCTTTTAGAATAAAAGGTTTCTCATACTGTGGTGAACAGCGCCCTCCTGAGCCTATGGAGACAGATGAAAATCCTGAGGTTCGGCAGGATTTACGCCAAAATGACAGGGCAAGGAAAAAAGAGAGACTCTATTCCACAGAGCTGAGCATGGAGACCAGCCCAGGGGAGGAGTCCTGCAGGTCTGATTGGGCACACCCAGCCCTGGGAAGGGGCGTGTCCAAAAGAGAACGTACTTTTAAACCAGAGCATGGCTCTGAGCAGAAGGAGAGAAGGAAGGAGAGAAGGGAGGAGAGGAGGAACGAGAAGGAGAAGAAGTATGAGAATGAGTATGAGTATGAGACTCAGAAGGAGGCTGTGACTCAGTACGAGTATGGGAATGAGTTGAAGAAGAAGCAGCCCAGGAAGGAATACAGGAGGAAGAAACAAGAGGATGGTTGGAAAGCCAGAGGAGAGTCTAATGATACTTGGGAACCTGGCATAAGAAGAAAACCTGTACAATTCTATTCAAGGGAAGTAAGCAGAAGTCCCACGGAGAGAGGACTTAACCTTGAATTGGATAGCTGTTGGAAGGCAACGCCTTGGGAGAGAAAGCCTTCAAGGCAAGCACAGGTGAAAGAGCAATCATTCTCTGAAGTGTCGTTTGTGCCGGAGAGCAACAAACAGAACAGCTGGAGAACCTTGGAACCGTCGGAAGACAAAAGGGCTGTGCAAAAAGTGAGTAATTTGCCACATGGTTGCCAAGCTGAATATAAAGATAATTCTCCTATCTATGAAACAATTGCCAAAGAGACTAGCAATTATTCTGATGCCTTTAACTTACAAGAAGAGAAGACAAGTTTTATAGCAGATAATAGTACCCTATCTCACAAGGAGCAGGCTGAATTGCTTCTCCAAAGCTTTAAACAATTCTTAGAGTTGCAAGCTAGACAACAGCTAATTTCACAAGAAGCTAGTAATGCCTTACAGTTTGAAGGAGTGACAGAAAGTAATACAGACTTACCAGACTGTGAACACATGGACTGTACGATTTGTTGTATAGATAAATCAAGCTGAAGGAAATGCTTTTGCCGTCTGTGTTCTGAGAGTTACAAAGCTGTTGTTTGCATTGCTGAAAGAAGCTCTGATTACGTGCACATGTTTTCCCCACCACTGTGAGAGTAACAGTGACCGTAAGAGGCTGCAGTGAGCCTAACTGGCCTCTGGGGGCAAAAGAGAGTAATTGGCTGGAAAGTGAAAAGCAGCAATATACTTTTGAGTTGCATTTATCCTGAGTTTCTGTTAGCCTTTTGAAGCACCTTTGTTTTGCATTATTATATGCCATGTGATGGAACATTTATCTTTTGCTTTAATAAAATACTTATTATCAAGAAACCCCACAACTACAGTTTCTTTAATTTCGGAGTGAGAAGAACTGGAACTACAACTCCCAGCATTCCTGGGGTAAAGGTTTTACTCTTCCCTCACGAAGCACCAGCGGCTGCTCCTGCCTTTAACCCCTTAAGCCAGGCAGGGTCGCCGCAATACCTTATCTTCCGTGGAGTGCCACGCCTAGGATTCAGCTCACTCTGTAGCCTTCCTTGTTGCTCCTCTGTTCTGTGCACTGCTCCACAATTAAGGGTGTTAGGAAAACCAAACGTGGATTTCCTGTCTTTACTTGAAGAACTTCTTTTAGCAGGCAGGCTGCTCCTCTGGGCCTTATCCCAGAGCTGAGACTTGCCTCTGTCTGTATCTGTTCTTCTTCCTCTGTTGGCTACCCTCCTGGGTGCCTCTCTTTGCTGGACTCCTTGCTGCAGTCCCTGCTGCACACCTGGGTCTCTTGAGCCCTCCTTCTGGTCTCTGTACCGGTCTCTGTACTGGATCCTCTTCAATCCTCCGTACTGCTCTTTGTACTGCTCTGCCTTCCCTTCGTGCAGGTCCTTGTACTGCTCCTTGCACTGCCCTCCTTTCAGGCCTCCGTAGTGCTCTTTGTACTGCTCTGCCTTCCCTTCGTGCAGGTCCTTGTACTGCTCCTTGCACTGCCCTTCTTTCAGGCCTCCGTAGTGCTCTTTGCACTGCCCTGCTTTCAGGCCTCCGTAGTGCTCTTCCTCTCTGCTCATCTGACTTCCCTTATGAAGGGATTTCCAGCCTGCATGCTGTGAGCCTGAGGACAGGTGAAAGCAATCATCATCAAGGTGCTCAGAGCTTGAGCACGTGGGTTCAGACCTTGTGTAACTGTTCCTGTGCCCTCTGGCTGAGCTACACTGGAACTGCGCTCTCTGGCTTTTCTGAGATTTATGCAAATCAGGAGTTTTTTTCAAGGCTGTTTCTTCCCTAGCTCCAGCCTCATGACATATCCCCCGAGTTAAAATATTACAAGCTGAGTGTTCAGTTTCACTACAGCTTGTAATTGCAGCTTCTTCAACTGCCTTACAAGGCTGCTCTTTGTCTTTAAACTCCTGGCTATGGCAACGTGGATGCCATACCTTGTATTGAGAACCTTTCCTGACTGACGTACACAGGTCAGGTATGTTGGAAGACTCTTTTAGACGGTTTCTTCTTAACCGTTCTAAAAACCATGGTCTATCCAATACTTGTTCATGTCGAGCTTCCACTCTTACTTGCTTCATTGCGTCCAAGCATTCATTCTTCTCATTTGTATAACTTCTTGTCAGCCTTGTTTTACCAAGCTGACTAAGTTTTTCAACATGATAAGAAGAACTTAACCCATTATACTTCATAGGTGGTATAAGGGTTTTAGACACCGGCCTTTTATACCAACTTGGCCTGGTCCGAATTCCTTCCGGTAGTGAATGAGGAGCATTCACTGCATGGGGTCTGGACAGTGACACATCTTTTCTGATCCATCCCCTAGTGCGCCAGATTCTTGAAGATCTGGACCTAGGATTCCGAGTATATTCCTCTATATCATCTTTCAGGGACTGGTTGCGGTTCAGCCTTCCTTTACATCCTGGATCAAGAGATGGAAAGTCATTAGCCTCAAGCTTCTTGAGAGCTTCTCCAATCACTTTTCTTCCAGTTTCCTTAGGAAGTACCTCTTTCCTAGGCAGCATTTTACCTCTTCCAGAGAAAAAAGTGCCGCTATAGCTGCTATAGCTTTTAGAACCCGCATCCTTAGGTACGGTCTCATGATGGCCTCTTGGGAGATCATTAGCCGACTTTAGCCCTATAGACTTGAAGGTATTTGGAAGTACTTGCTTCCGCACTTCTTGGGTCCGTGGGTCTGTGGTTTCCCTGTACTGTAGTTTCGTTGAGGGCTCCCCTATTGAGTCATCATATACAGGGAGGTCCCCCAAACCTGTATCATGGGAGCAAGAAGGCTTCTCTGAAGTTTCTGCCTGGGAACGCGTGGAGACAAGAACTTCCTGAGGACGTAAACCTTCCTTTAACGCTCTTTCAAAGTGAGGCCAGTCCCGGCCTAAAACTAAGCCTCGTGGTAGCCTAGGTACCACGGCTATCAACATTTTTTTAGATGTTCCCAAACCTCTTACATTTAGGTTATACATTGGATATAATGTTGCTGTGCCACGAACACATTTTATTTTAACTTGGCGTTCTGGTTGATCAGGTGCGGACTCTGCTCGCTCTTTGACTAAAGCCCAAAGCTTGCGAGAGATCATTGTTTGATCCGCACCGGAATCAAGTAGTGCCTTAGTTGGAACTCCTTGCACAAGCACATCCAAGACTAAACCCTCACATGGCATTTCTCGGTTTTCTCCTAGGAGAACCATGCGCGCTTGGCATTCAGCTCGCCTATGACCTGTTTTTCCACAAGTAAAACATCTTTTATCAACATCTTTTGATAAATCATCTTTACTCTTCATACTGTGTGGCTTAGAATGAGACAGAGCTCCTAAAGACTGTTTGTAAGTACCCAAGGCCTTTTCAGATACATCTCTAGAATTTTGGGTAGCCAAATCTGCTTCCAAATATCTTTCCATTAGGCTGATGGCCTGTGCTGTGGTACTACAATTTTGGAGAATTAGAAAGCTCTGCACATTGCTAGGCACTGCATGCATAAACTGTTCAAGGACCACCTCGTCCATAATAGTTTCTACAGTCTTACCAGCAGGTCTTAGCCATTTTTCCGCTAAGCTTTTAAGCCTGTGGCCTAGTACTTTTGGAGACTCACCCCTCTTAAGGTGAGCGGCGCGCAGCATGCGATTATAAACGAGTGGGGTCAAGCCTAAGCGCTCGCGAATAGCTTTTACCACCTCGCTATAATCTGCAGCTAATGCAGTTGGCATCGCCCGATAGGCGGATAGCGCCTCCCCTGTCAGTGAAGCAGCTAGCCTAATTGACCATTGCTCTTGTGGCCACTTTATTGCACTCGCTATCCTTTCAAAGGAGTCAATAAAGTCGTCAATATCATCAGAAGGTGACAGTTTTCCTAGGCAAAGAGAGTCAAAGGCGCCTGGCCCTAGTGACCATTTGCCTAGTCCAGAAACCTGTTCTTGTTGGACGGCTCCCCCTGGCATCTTCAGTTGCTGGGTGGCCCAAGCCTCCATTAGCTGAAGAATGGGTTTCTGTTGTTCCTGTAGCGCAAGTATTGCCTGTTGCTGTGTGTGAGCAGCAAGCTCCCTCTGCTTTTCAAACTGCATCATCATCCACTCTAGCAGCTCTTTCTGCTCCATGATGATGAAGTTCACCTAAAAAAAAACAGAGAAGAAAAACAAAACCAAGTGTGGCTCCACAACACTTAGCAAAGGGAAAGGGGCTGGGTTTTCTTTTTTCCACCCTTATCCAGACCAGTCTACCCCTCTACCTTTTACCTGGTAGCAGAGTAGATTCACGCTTCCAGTAAGAGGTTGCAGCAGCTCCTTGAGGTAGCCTCCACGCCTGCTGATCGCCCTGGACGAACTCCTCTCCTGGTGTTGTCTTGGTCCTGGATTTTCTTGAACTCAATCAGGATTTTTTTTTTCCGACTCCGGTCCGGATTCTTTCAGATTCCACTCCGGGTTTCCTCAGAGTCCACTCCGGGTTTCCTCAGAGTCCACTCCGGGTTTCCTCAGAATCCACTCCGGGTTTCCTCAGAATCCACTCCCGGTTTCCTCAGAATCCACTCCGGGTTTTCCCACCCAGTAATGGTGGTTTCTTTTACTTTCTTTTTACTTTGTTTTCCACTTTAGCGTTTTTAGGGCGTTGTCCCAACATCCTGCCAACTACGCCATTATGTCAGGCGGCGCCCCTACTGGCGTAGTAATATAAGGGCGTCTGCTGACATTTAATTTGAATCAGGGAGTATCTGAGCTGCAGGACCCAAAGGATTGTGGTCCTTGTAGTGTAGTGCTCCCTGTAATGAATAACTACGCCAAATGGAGGGTAAATAAGGCTTTATTTCCCTGCTTAATGCTCTAGGTTCAAATGAGACAACAAACGTAAAGTGGAGGTAAGGTTTTCCTCAAATAATAGTAAAGTTCCACCATGGACTAAACAGTAAAACCTTGTATGCTGTACAATTGACTGTTTAGCTGGGTTAAGGGATTTTTCCAACCAATAACAAACAATTAGAACAGAGTGGTTATCAGCTTCACCATCTTAAGACTCATTTCTTCACTGTACAAATTAGCATGGCAAGCAACTACCTCTTAAGCCATAGTTACATTCCATAGGTTCTGGGTGAGGCATGGGAACACTGGAGCTGTAATCCAAATCCATTGATTCTGGTTCACTAGAATCTTCAATGTTTAGAGAATCCTCAGTGTCTTCTAACTGCTCACAGAAGTTTCTTGGCTTATAACCTAACTTCCTTAGAACCCTCTTTGAAAGTGGTTTTAGATAGTTAACTTTGCTTCTTCTCTGGTATTGAGGTTTGTCTACTTGCATAAAGCTCTCTTCATTGAAAGTCCCTTTTAGAATAAAAGGTTTCTCATACCTTATCTTCCGTGGAGTGCCACGCCCAGGATTCAGCTTACTCTGTAGCCTTCCTTGTTGCTCCTCTGTTCTGTGCACTGCTCCACAATTAAGGGTGTTAGGAAAACCAAACGTGGATTTCCTGTCTTTACTTGAAGAACTTCTTTTAGCAGGCAGGCTGCTCCTCTGGGCCTTATCCCAGAGCTGAGACTTGCCTCTGTCTGTATCTGTTCTTCTTCCTCTGTTGGCTACCCTCCTGGGTGCCTCTCTTTGCTGGACTCCTTGCTGCAGTCCCTGCTGCACACCTGGGTCTCTTGAGCCCTCCTTCTGGTCTCTGTACCGGTCTCTGTACTGGATCCTCTTCAATCCTCCGTACTGCTCTTTGTACTGCTCTGCCTTCCCTTCGTGCAGGTCCTTGTACTGCTCCTTGCACTGCCCTCCTTTCAGGCCTCCGTAGTGCACTTTGTACTGCTCTGCTTTCAGGCCTCCGTAGTGCTCTGCTTTCAGTCCTCCGTAGTGCTCTGCCTCTCTGCTCATCTGACTTCCCTTATGAAGGGATTTCCAGCCTGCACGCTGTGAGCCTGAGGACAGGTGAAAGTAATCATCATCAAGGTGCTCAGAGCTTGAGCACGTGGGTTCAGACCTTGTGTAACTGTTCCTGCGCCCTCTGGCTGAGCTACACTGGAACTGCGCTCTCTGGCTTTTCTGAGATTTATGCAAATCAGGAGTTTTTTTCAAGGCTGTTTCTTCCCTAGCTCCAGCCTCCTGAAAACCCCTTCTTCCTAATCCAGGTTTTCTCAGGCCTAAATCTCTCTTCAGAGTCAGAGCAAGAAATACAGGGTATTGGCTTTACTGCTTTCTTTCTCCTACCTTGGAGTCTTGTTGCAGCACCTTCCTGGCTGGGGCTTCTGTGGCTTGTGACTCTCTCTGCCTCTGAGCTAGACAGGGAATCAGGGTAAGATCTCCACTTCCCTTCCTGGGGCATCTGCTGCCTGCAGACAGACCCTTCATCAGATGAGTCTAAGCACTCTTGCCTTAGCCTTCCCAAAGCCAACCTTCTCTCTCTCTCTCTTGCCAGTCTGTTTGGTCCTCTGCCTGGAACCTTCTCTGTAACTTCCTTGGCTGCAGTGCTGGCTGCTCTTGTCTCTGCTGACTTTTCTCTTGGCTGCTTCTCTCTTGGCTGCCTCTCTCAACTTTGTTTGTTTTCTCAAACTTAAACATTGAGCAGGGCACCTCCCTTTCTGACTCCACCCACTTGTACCTCCTACTCTTACCTGGGGTTGTCATGGAGTCTGGGAGTGGCTTAAACCTAGCTCTACCCTCTTGGTTTCTCTCAGGGAGTTTGCTGTGGTGTATGTGTTTTGGTGTACCCATCCCCCGAAAAGAAGAAAAAGTTCTTCTTTCCCTTGTATTTCCATGCTGAGCTGCACTCTCCTTACCACAATATGTACAACTTAGAGGAAAGGCGGGATAGAGGTGATATGATTGAGGCGTTTAAATACCTCCGTGGCATAAATGCACAGGGGGAGAGCCTCTTTTAATTGAAAGCAAGTTCTGCTACAAGGGGACATGGGATGGAGGTGAAAGGGGATAGATTCAGGAGTGATATGCAGAAATATTTCTTTACGGAAAGAGTGGTGGATCCGTGGAATAGTCTCCCAGTGGAGGTGGTAGAGATGAGGACAGTATCTGAATTCAAAGTATCTGAATGGGACAAACACAGAGGATCTCTAAAGGAAAAAAGGGGACTGTCGTAGTGGTTGATATGGAAGGACAGACTAAATAGACCATGTGGTCTTTTTCTGTTGTCATGTTTCTATGTAACATCAGAACACATGAAATGCATTCACAAATATCACACACAATTAGCTAGATAAAATCATCACCAGCTTCAACACAATTATCTCTCCACTTGACCCATGCCCTGTCAACTGGATCAAGCTTACAAGACAGGAATTTGTTCCAAAAATACTCAAGATCACTCACCTATCTCTGGAACAAGGATACATACCACCGGAACTCAAGACGGCCTCCATCCACCCAGTAAGAAAGGGGACATCTAACAATATCAACCAGCCAGCCTCCTATAGGTTTATAGCCAGCCTCCCTTACATGGCTAAAATACTAGAAAAAAATTGTCCATCAGCAACTCCAGGAGTGGAGGAGTGGCCTAGTGGTTGGGGCAAGGTACTTCAGGCCGGAAGGTCGGGGGTTCAAATCCCACTAGAGGACAGCAACCTTGGGCCGGAAGGACTGGGGTTTCTAGTCCCACAGGTGCTCCTTGTGGTCTTGGGCAAGCCACTTAACCCTCCATAGCCCATGTTCCCTGTAAAATAGTTATCTCCAAGTTATAATGCTCTGTTCAATGTAATTTCAGTTTGTTCAATGTAAACCGCACTGATGCAGAATAGCGCGGTATATAAGAGAATGTAAATAAATAAATAAATAAATAAAATAAATATATAGAAACACATTTCCCACTTAATCACCAACAATACGGATTTAGACCTCACCATGGAGTGGAATCTCTAATGACTGCCTTACTAGACAATCTCATTAGGTTTCATACTCATTTTCTTAGACATAAAAGCATCATTTTATTCCATACCGCACAACTTAATCATCTAGCGACTGCAAGCAATTAGACTAACAGACGCTCCCATCAGCTGGTTCAAGTCTTACCTAACAGACTGACAGCTCCAAGTAAGAACAGGCACCATTAAATCTGCCCCATACACTCAAACCCAAGGACTCCCTCAAGGCTCCACCCTCGCCTCCCTAATATTCAAAAATTTTCTTCAACCAATATGCACAGTCATAAAAGCATTCAACATCCTATACCACATCTATGCTGAAGATGTTATGATTTACAAACCCATCAGTACATCCAGCCTGGATACCACGTCCATAACAAAATGCTCCTCCGTCAGAGAATGGCTCATAAAACACAACATGGCTATAAACGTCAAGAAACCAGAAGCTCTTTACATTACCAGAGACAGTAACTTCAAACCACCAAACACCATAAATCTCGATGGGACCCAAATCCAAATTAAACAGGAAGTATGCTACCTAGGAGTCACTCTGGATCAACGCCTCTCCTTCGTAGGACACATAAGGAACATCACAAAGAGCATCTACTTCAAACTCAAAACAATCCAACACCTCAGACCTCTCCTAAACCACCATGACTTTCGATCAGTCCTCCAAGCATCTGTCTTTCCACACATTGACTACTGTAATATCATCTTCCAAGGCCTAACAAAAACAGCCATCCACCTGCTCCAACTTGCTCTCAATACAGCAGCATGATTTCTCTCTAACACACACAGAACACAACACCTAGCCTCCCTGTTCAAACAACTACACTGGCTCTCACTAACTGAACGTAGAAAATACAATCTATCCTCACAGTCTTTAAAATCCTCAATAACCTATCTTCGCAACACTTGCAATTACTACTTCAAGAGACACCTGACAACAGAAAGAGATGTACTGGCTCACAGAATATTCTAAGCATACCAACATTATTTACTAAAACTAGCTCCACCACATCAAAAAGAGCCTTCTCCCTATTTACTCCACCCCTATGGAACTCTATCCCTGATAAACCTCCGGGCCACAAAGGACATAACAACGTTCGGAAAAGCCCTCAAGACTTGCATCTTGTCAGACGGCTGCCTAGGGTGAGAACTTACACAATCTTGACGATGCATATATTCATATGATTCTTGCAAGGTATTGTAGTTCATTCACTCCCAAACACAGCTGATGACAATAATTTGAGTTGTGAAACCAAGTGGTAAGATCAATAAAATACTTCTTTTATTGATGGGGTTTAATTCACCCAGCACATGTATGCTTGATAGCACTATAAATGAGGTTACTTGCTTGCAGTGTTTAAAATGGATAACAAAAATCACAAAATAAACCAGAAAACAACCTTCAGCTTGTCAGGCAATTAGCTAATGTTTTCTTAGCAAATAATTACCAAATACCAAGGCACAAAGTAAAGAATAAACTTTGCTGGTTAGGTTAACTTCTGCTTATTTTCCACGCCGATCTCAGCAGTGATTCTCCCTTGCTCACACACACAATCAGATGTAGCTTTAATTACTATCCATTGACCAGCTGTAAGCCTTTAGCTGGCTGGCTGCTACTGTGTGAACCCAAATCCTGCTTTAAGAGCTGTTTGCAGTGGAAATAAAGAACAAAGTTAGGTTTCTTTGTGATGGCTGATGTGTTTGCTCATAGAAAGCTAGCAATAGCATTTAGATAAAGAACAGTCCATGTAAACTGTATTTTCATCTGCTGTATCAATCAGCATATGGTCACTATCATACATTGGCACAGACGAGTCTTTCATTAAGGCACTATCATGAGAATGCTTATTCCCTTGCTGCCATTCTCTATTATAGATAGGGTCTGGATCAGTGTTCATACCTGAGCCTCTCCTGCTATCATTATTCCTCTCTGTATAGCCTGGCCAATATGTAATCCAATTCTGATGTCCAGCCTTCCAATCTTGATCCCTGGACACTGGATCTTCTCTCACATACCTTCTGGCCTTGGTCTGAAAGTCCCTTCCACATGCAGTCTTCTCTCTTCCAGGTAGCCACTGGTGATTCCTATCTCTGCCACTCCATTCCTCTGGCTGAATCCAGTCCAATGGACTCTGCTGGCTTTTGGAATACCTCCCAGTATGAGTACTGCCTTGGAATCTCCCAGACCTTCCAATGGCCTTTCTTCTCTTCCTTCCAGAGAGTTTCCTTCTCTCTCTATCTGCGTGGCTTTTGCTGAAGCTGTTCTTCCCACTGTTGCTGAAACTGTATCTCTTTCTGAAGCTGTTCTTGTAGCTCTCTCTGAAGCTGGGCTGGAGCTTGTAGTAACTGTTATCTGAAGAATAAGCTCTATTCTTATCCTGTTCTAAGGTGTGCTGCTCCCTAACACAGTGCAGCTGTCTTGAATCAGGCCCTGCCCTTTGAGATGAGTGCTTAGGGATTACCTCATAGCTCTCTTGATTGCACACACATTTTCTCACTTCAGCCCCTCTCATGGCTGCTGGAAACCTGGTGCATTCTGGGACTGGTAGTCTTTTATGTGAAAACTGTTTTCTTGCTTCTACCAGAACTGACAGGTTGCTTGTTCAGAGTCACATCATCTTTTCTATAGCTCCTACCTGAGCTATGATAAGCTTCCTTATCACATACCTCCCTGCTTAAGTTATTACGGACTGGTTTTACTGGTGAAACTGCTTCTCTACAGTCCGTAATACCTACGAGAGTGTTATCTTCTTGAAGCTCACTTACTTCCTGACTGGGTTCAAGGTCATTATCTACAGGCCTCTCCCTCCAAGACTTAAGTACATTAATATGGTAGGTCTGCCTACGCCCTTTGGCATTTTCTACCATATAAGACACTGGGCTTACTTGTTTAACCACCTCCCATGGCCCTTTCCACTGTACCTCAAATTTTGGAGCAGTTCCTGCTACTTGAACTAAAACCTTTTCACCAATGGTTAATTGGCGGCTTTTGGCCTCTCTATCATACCACCCTTTCTGGCGAACTTGACTGTCCTGCAAGTTCCTCTCAGCAACCTGCGACGTCCTTTTCAAACGTGCTCTCAAGTCACGTAGAAACAGTGGCACCTCCTGACTTCCTGGTTCAGGATCAATCCATTGTTCCCTCAAAATATCCAACAAACCCCGGGGAGCCCTACCATACATCAACTCATACGGAGTTACACCTAGGGACACTTGAATTCTTTCCCTGCAGGCATATAAGGCAAAGGGTAATAACATATCCCATTCTTTTACCTCTCCTGCTAACCCCCTTCTCAACATTTGTTTGAGAGTTTGGTTGAATTTCTCCACCAAACCATTTGATTGTGGATGGTAGGCTGAGGTTTTCACGTGACGAATGCCAAAGGCATCCCAGACCTGGGCCAAATATTTGGATACAAAATTGGACCCTCGGTCAGTCAACACCTCTCTTGGGAATCCCACTTCACAAAACAATTTTACTAGCTCTAAAGCTATTGTTTTTGCAGAAACATTCCTCAATGGTATGGCCCAGGGAAACCTTGTTGCCTGATCTACCATAACTAGGATGTATTGGAAACCTCGGGGCGTTTTAACTAATGGGCCTACAATATCCATGGCAATGCGACCAATTGGGTCTGTGATGATTGGCATGGGGATCAATGGCACCACCGGTGGGTGAGCCGCTGTAACTCGCTGACATGCTGGACATGCAGCACAAAACTGGGCAGTTTCTTTGAATATACCTGGCCAGTAAAAACGCACAAGTATTTGATCCAGCGTTCCTTGCATACCTTTATGACCTCCCACTGGATGATCATGTGCTAGTCTAAGTACTAGCCCTTTGAAAGTTGTGGGTACCACCAATTGTTTACGTATGGCACCATTTCTGGGGTCTTGACTCTCTCTATATAATATGTCATTATCTAGTCTGAATCTGGGCAACTCCTCCCTGACCTCCTGAGCATACTTAAAAGCTCGGGTGAGAGCTTGATCAGCTCGCTGCTCTTGTGGAAAGTTAGGAAACTTTGCCACCAACTCAGCTGGCACCCAGGGTAAACTTTGACCAGCTAACATCTCAGCCCTACCCTGTGCTCTGCAAAGTCTCTCACGCCTCTTTTGTGCTTTCAACTTTCTTACTTTACCAGAAGATGGGGTTATTAAATCATCATGAGAGGGTAAATCTCCTAATAACTCTGCCTGCTCCCCCTCCTCCTTCTGCTGGCTCTCTAACTTAGCCTGCGAGCGGGTGGATACAAGGCCCCCTCTTATTACCCATAGTTTGGCCTTCTGGAAGCTTAACCATCTTTTTAGCTAGGGACTGAGGACTTCCAAAGAAAGGCCCGGGAGCTATTTCCATTATTAAACCTTCTCCCTCCTTCTTTCCTAGCCCTTTCACTAGTTCCTGCTTAAATCTTGGCCAGTCCTTTCCTAGGACCAAATCAAAGGGTAGCCTAGGCACCACTGCTAATAGGACTTCCTCTTGTTCCCCCAGGCACTTAACCTTAAACCTATAGGTGGGATATGATGTTGCAGCACCATGAATGCATCTGATGTGAACTTGGCTTTCAGGGGTTCTAGGCACAAATCTTTCTTGGGCCTCTATCCTCTTCCAAAGCCTTTTTGACATCATACTCTGGTCTGCCCCAGAGTCTAATAATGCATTTGTGGTAATTCCTTGCACATCAACCATCAAAAGAAATCCTTCCTTGGGCTGTTTTAAATCCAGACCCATTAAACTAGTGTGTGTCTGGCATCTCTTCTCTAAATGTCCCAATTTTCCACACTTGAAACATTTCTTTCTATTCCACTGTGTCATCTGGTTTGATACAGTACATTCATTTTCAGAAACATTCTTAATTATTCCCTTTTCTGATACAGCACATTTAGCCTCAGCATCCATCTTTAGAGGGCCACCCATTCTATGGCAAGCCTGCGTGGCTTCCAAGAATCTCTCTGCTAGCATGGTTGCCTCTCCAAGATTTTGGCAATTTTGCTGTATAAGAAAAACATTCAAATCTTTAGGTACCCCAAGCATAAACTGTTCCAGCATTATAATATCTAATAACATTTCTACTGTCTTTTGCTCAGGCTCCAACCATTTTACAGCTAGACTTCTGATTCTCTGACTCAGAGCCCTGGGTGTCTCACCCACTTTCAATGTAACAGCTCTAAACATTCGCCTATACTCTGAAATAGACAACCCTAGGCGATCTCTAATAGCTGCCTTTACATCCTTATAAATCAAAGCCTGGGCTGCTGGCATTGCTCTGTAAGCTGCTAGTGCCTCACCAGTTAATGAGGCTGCCAGCCTTACTGCCCACTGGGTCTCTGGCCATGCTAAAGCCTGTGCCACTCTTTCAAAAGACTCTAGAAAATCATCAACATTATCTTCTGGAGTTAATTTCCCAAAATTAAATGCCCCAATCCCTTGATTGAGTCCCACATTGTTCACATGTGGTGTACCAGTACTAACTGCTGGTCTTGCATCTGTTCCACTTTGGCTCTGCAGCTGAACTAGAGCTTGCACCAGATCAAGCACTGGTTTCTGCTGTTCCATTAAGGCCTTCATAGCAGTGTCCTGGGCCTGCTGTGATAGCTCCTGCTGCTTGCTGAATTGGGCTGCCATCCACTGAGCCATCTCCCTCGGATCCATCTTGACCCCTGCAAGAAAAGAGAAAAAAAAAAACCAAAGAGCAGCACCTTCCAACCAGGTGTGTTTTTTTTTTTTTCAACTTTTTTTTTTTTTTCCAATTACCCCCTGTGCTTACACACATCCACCACTAGACATGCCCAGGTACATATTACCTTGTCTCAGTGATGAATCCAGCTTTGCACAGGGTCTTTTCCTCTGGGACAGCTTCCTGGAACAACCACTTTTCCTCCAAAGTGCAGACGAGGGAAAAAAAAATCTTCTTACAGCTTTAAACTTGACTTTTATTTGTAATCCACAACAAGTAAATCCTCTTGGTGCAAGAGCAATCCTGCCAACTACGCCATTTGTCAGACGGCTGCCTAGGGTGAGAACTTACACAATCTTGACGATGCATATATTCATATGATTCTTGCAAGGTATTGTGGGTATTGTAGTTCATTCACTCCCAAACACAGCTGATGACAATAATTTGAGTTGTGAAACCAAGTGGTAAGATCAATAAAATACTTCTTTTATTGATGGGGTTTAATTCACCCAGCACATGTATGCTTGATAGCACTATAAATAGAAACATAGAAACATAGAAATATGACGACAGAAAAAGACCACATGGCCTATCTAGTCTGTCCTTCCATAACAACTACAACAGTCCACTTTTTGCCTTTAGAGATCCTCTGTGTTGGTCCCATGCTTTCTTGAATTCAGTTACTGTCCTCATCTCTACCACCTCCACTGGGAGACTATTCCACGGATCCACTACTCTTTCCGTAAAGAAATATTTCCGCATATCACTCCTGAATCTATCTCCCTTCACCCTCATCCCATGTCCCCTCGTAGCAGAACTTGCTTTCAATTGAAAGAGGCTCTCTCCCTGAACATTTATGCCACGGAGGTATTTAAACATCTCAATCATATCACCTCTATCCCGCCTTTCCTCTAAGGTGTACATATTAAGATCCTTAAGTCTGTCCTCATATGCTTTATAATGAAGCCCATTAATCATTTTGGTAGCAACCCTCTGCACCGACTCCATCCTGTTCACATCCTTTTGAAGGTGCGGTCTCCAGAATTGCACACCATACTCCAAATGAGGTCGCACCAAAGACTTATACAGAGGCATTATCACCTCCTTTTTTCTGCTAGCCATTCCTCTCCGTATGCACCCAAGCATCCTTCTAGCTTTTGCTGTCGCCTTTTCCACCTGTTTAGCTACTTTAAGATCATCAGACACAACCACGCCTAGGTCCCGCTCTTCTTTAGTGGACAAAAGTACTTCACCTCCTATACTGTATTGCTCCCTTGGATTGCTGCAGCCCAAATGCATGACCTTACATTTTTTAACATTAAATCCCAGCTGCCAAATTCTAGACCATTCTTCAAGCTTAGCTAGATCCCTCCTCATGTTATCTACCCCTTCCTGGGTGTCTACTCTATTGCAGATTTTGGTATCATCCACAAAGAGGCAAACCTTACCCGACAGCCCTTCCGCTATATCACTAACAAAGATGTTAAAAAGAATTGGACCAAGGACAGATCCCTGGGGCACACCACTGGTAACATCCTTCTCCTCAGAGTGAGCTCCATTTACTTGTACTCTTTGTCGCCTCCCACCCAACCAATTTCTAACCCAAGCAGTAACTTTAGGGTCCATCCCTAGGGTGCTCAGTTTGTTTATAAGTCGCCTGTGAGGAACAGTGTCAAAGGCTTTACGGAAATCTAAATACACCACATCTAGAGCTCTCCCTCGGTCCAACTCCCTGGTCACCCAGTCAAAAAAATCAATCAGATTTGTCTGACAAGACCTGCCTCTGGTGAATCCATGCTGCCTCGGATCCTGTAATCCGCTGGACTCCAGAAACCTCACTATTTTCTCTTTCAGCAGCGTTTCCAATAATTTACTCACCACCGAAGTTAAACTAACCGGCCTGTAGTTTTCAACCACATCCTTACTTCCGCTTTTGTGTAAAGGCACCACATGAGCCTCTCTCCAGTCCTTTGGCACCACTCCTGACTCCAACGAGGCATTGAAAAGGTCAGTCAGTGGAGCTGCTAGAACGTCCCCAAGTTCCCTCAGTATTCTAGGGTGTATCCCATCCGGTCCCATCGCTTTGTCTACTTTAAGTTGAGCTAGTTTCTCACGAACACAGTCTTCTGAAAATAGTTCAAGATGTCCCTCGCTTCTGTTCTTATTTGTGGGTGTTTTCTGAGGTCCTGCTCCTGGTTCTTCATCTGTGAACACAGAACAAAAATATTTGTTAAGCAATTCCGCTTTATCCTTATCAGCTTCTACATATTCCCCCCCTGCACCCTTGAGTCTGACAATACCACTTTTGCTCTTCCTCTTCTCACTAATATATCTGAAAAATGTCTTATCCCCCCATTTTATTGCATTGGCTATTTCCTCCTCCTTTTGAATCTTTGCCTTCTTGACTACTTTGCTAGCTTCTCTAAGTTTTTCCAAATACAGATGCTTGTCTTCTGCTCTCTGTGATCTCTTGTATTTCATGAAGGCCTCCCTCTTTTTCTTCACTTTTTCAGCTACTTCCTTCGAAAACCATAGCGGTCTCCTGTTCCTTTTGCCTTTATTTACCATTTTAACAAAAAGGTTGGTTGCCCTTAAAATACCCCCTTTCAGTTTTGCCCACTGTTTTTCTACATCCCCCAGCTGTTCCCATCCCACTAACGACTCCCTGAGGTATTGGCCCATCTTCGCAAAGTTAGTCTTCCTAAAGTCTAAGATCCTCACCTTGGAATGGATTCTAACAGCCCTAGTCCTAATACTGAACCACACCATCTGGTGATCACTGGAAGCAAAATGATCTCCCACTACAACATCAGAAACACTTTCACCATTGGTAAGCACCAAGTCCAGTATGGCCCCTTCACGTGTGGGGTCTGTTACCAATTGCCTGAATAGTTCTCCCTGTAGAGAATCCAGGATCTCCTTACTTCTAGATGATACTGCAGCAGGAATGTGCCAATCAACATCTGGCATATTGAAATCTCCTATCAGTAGCACTTCCCCTTTCTTAGCAATGCTGCGTATGTCTTCAATTAACTCTCTGTCCACCTCTTCCTCTTGTGAGGGAGGTCTGTATATCACTCCAATGCAAATAGATTTCTCTTTCCCTCTTTCTAGTTTAACCCACAATGCCTCCTCTCTCCCTTTTAAGCTCTGTAATTCCAAAGCTTTAATAGTAGTTTTTACATATAGTGCCACTCCTCCTCCTCTTCTTCCTACCCTGTCCTTCCTGAATAAAGTATAGCCAGGTATAGTTACATCCCAGTCATTGTTTTCTGTGAACCATGTTTCTGTAACTGCCACTAAATCCAAGTCAGCCACTCCCACCAAAGCTTCAACCTCAGGGATCTTATTTCCCATGCTACGGGCATTAATACACACTGCTTTCCATATGTTACCCCTGTTACCCATTTCCATAAAGGTATTTAATGTATCACCTACCTGGGGGCTTTCACTTACCTGGGGGCTTTCTTCACCCATCCCCAAGGAATCTAGTTTAAAGCCCTCTTCAGTAGATTAGCCAGTCTACTACCAAAGATGTGTTGACCTCTTTTGGACAGATGGATGCCATCTCTGCTTTGCAACCCTTGGAAAATAAATGAGGTTACTTGCTTGCAGTGTTTAAAATGGATAACAAAAATCACAAAATAAACCAGAAAACAACCTTCAGCTTGTCAGGCAATTAGCTAATGTTTTCTTAGCAAATAATTACCAAATACCAAGGCACAAAGTAAAGAATAAACTTTGCTGGTTAGGTTAACTTCTGCTTATTTTCCACGCCGATCTCAGCAGTGATTCTCCCTTGCTCACACACACAATCAGGTGTAGCTTTAATTACTATCCATTGACCAGCTGTAAGCCTTTAGCTGGCTGGCTGCTACTGTGTGAACCCAAATCCTGCTTTAAGAGCTGTTTGCAGTGGAAATAAAGAACAAAGTTAGGTTTCTTTGTGATGGCTGATGTGTTTGCTCATAGAAAGCTAGCAATAGCATTTAGATAAAGAACAGTCCATGTAAACTGTATTTTCATCTGCTGTATCAATCAGCATATGGTCACTATCATACATTGGCACAGACGAGTCTTTCATTAAGGCACTATCATGAGAATGCTTATTCCCTTGCTGCCATTCTCTATTATAGATAGGGTCTGGATCAGTGTTCATACCTGAGCCTCTCCTGCTATCATTATTCCTCTCTGTATAGCCTGGCCAATATGTAATCCAATTCTGATGTCCAGCCTTCCAATCTTGATCCCTGGACACTGGATCTTCTCTCACATACCTTCTGGCCTTGGTCTGAAAGTCCCTTCCACATGCAGTCTTCTCTCTTCCAGGTAGCCACTGGTGATTCCTATCTCTGCCACTCCATTCCTCTGGCTGAATCCAGTCCAATGGACTCTGCTGGCTTTTGGAATACCTCCCAGTATGAGTACTGCCTTGGAATCTCCCAGACCTTCCAATGGCCTTTCTTCTCTTCCTTCCAGAGAGTTTCCTTCTCTCTCTATCTGCGTGGCTTTTGCTGAAGCTGTTCTTCCCACTGTTGCTGAAACTGTATCTCTTTCTGAAGCTGTTTCTTGTAGCTCTCTCTGAAGCTGGGCTGGAGCTTGTAGTAACTGTTATCTGAAGAATAAGCTCTATTCTTATCCTGTTCTAAGGTGTGCTGCTCCCTAACACAGTGCAGCTGTCTTGAATCAGGCCCTGCCCTTTGAGATGAGTGCTTAGGGATTACCTCATAGCTCTCTTGATTGCACACACATTTTCTCACTTCAGCCCCTCTCATGGCTGCTGGAAACCTGGTGCATTCTGGGACTGGTAGTCTTTTATGTGAAAACTCTGTTTTCTTGCTTCTACCAGAACTGACAGGTTGCTTGTTCAGAGTCACATCATCTTTTCTATAGCTCCTACCTGAGCTATGATAAGCTTCCTTATCACAATCTTCAAAGACTGCTTCTCAGTTAGCATCACATAGCTAGCCATCAACCAAATCCCCAGTCCCTAATCCCCTTCCCCCTTCCTCCCACCTTTTCCCCCTCCCTCCCACCTTTTCCCCCTCCCTCCCACTGTTGCAGCCAAGTAGCTGAAAAAGCTCTAATTCTCTCACTCACCCACAGAAGGAAACTCACAGACAGGCTGGAATGCAAACAGGATCTTTTAATGTGCGCACAGGCCCAGACAGAGAGCCGGTACCCTCCAACAAAAAATCTGAGCCCCGAAGGACGTCCTACAATGTCTTATATACAGTACAATTTTAAACTCATTCTACAATAAAATGCTCATCTCCTTTTTTTTTTTTTTTTGTTTACCTTTATCTTTATTAAAATTTGATATACCGCTATGGCAAAAGCATTAAGCAGTGTACAATAAAACTGATTAGCACCACAACCCAAGAAACGGAACGCCAAAATTTAAGACAGGAAAGAAGGGTAAAAAGAAAGTGAACAAATCACATTGGAACACTTAACAATAAATCATAATAAGTCATAAAAAACAGATCATGTTAACACTTAACATCAAATCATAACAAATCATAAGGAGAAATGATATTAACCAAACCAGAGTACACAAAAGAACAAAAGTAAACAGACAGGCATGATACATGGGGTTAGCACACAAACAGAGACCCATCAGGGGGGAGCTTCAGGGGGAAGGTCAAAAGCTTTCTGGAATAGGTAAGTTTTGAGCAGTGACTTAAACTGAGGGTAGGATGGTTCCAGATGAAGTGAGGCAGGTAACATATTCCAAAGTAGAGGACCAAGGAAAAACCAGGCTGAGTGCCGCGTCTGCTCCAGACGGGCTTGGGAAGGTGAAGGAAGATACAAACGGTTAGCATGAATTGAACGAAGCAGCCGATGGGGAGAATACAGTGAGATACAGTCTGCCAGGTAATGGGGAGTACAGGTGTAAATGGCCCGGTGAAGGAGAATCAAAAATTTATATTGAAAGTGATATTGAAGAGGAAGCCAATGCAAACGGAGCAGAACAGGAGTGATATGATCATATCTACTGGAGAAAGTAACAAGGCGAGCTGTAGTATTCTGGATACGTTGTAACCTCTGAAGACAGTATTTGGGAAGATTAGCCAGATAGACATTGCAGTAGTCCAGTCTGCTGATTACAAGGGCAATGACAAGAGTAATTAAGGCGCTAGAGGGTAAAACAGACCGGACGGCCCTAATTTGCCGCAAAGCAGTGAAGGAACAACGGGAAACCATTGAAATATGCTCAGAGAAAGTTAAAGAAGAGTCCAGAATTACACCCAGATAGCGAAAAGAAGAGGTAAGGGGAATACTAGATGATCCAATAGAAGGTGCAAGAGTGGGACATGTACATATTCATTAGCCAGATACATCACTTCAAATTACCCATACTAATGTATCCTTATTTGGCAAGGCTGCTAAGAATATCAAACAATTGTTTAAAAACTTAGTATTGTTTCTTTTCTCTCATTCTTTTTCTCAAACCTCTCCTGGATCATTGCTGACAAGCAAAATTTGTTTTTGTCCAATCAACTCAAGTTAAATAATTTTACAAATATTTCCATATTTTCTGGTGTAATTGGCACCTATGATGTTACTGTCCTGTTCAGCAGTCATCAGCACTGAGCTGCCTTAAATCTTACAGTTCAGAAAACAGGCATTCAAATAATGAAACTGATACTTTTGCATGAAAAGGTTGGGGGATATCTGGAATGCAAACACTTCTCCTTGTATATTTTTAATGCAGAATATTCTTTTTCACATTTAATTTAAAACCTAACAATACCTGAGACTGGCATCAAACTGATCTGAAAGCCCTCTGTGAGGTGCTTGCCACAGTATATAAAATCCCTTTTAACTTTTAATTTTGTATATGCAGTCAAAACCAAATATATGTACCAGAGATAAAAATTCAAGCTGGATTACCCTTTTTATTCAGAGCTCTTAACTTCTACTTTGAAGGTCAAAGAAAAACAGAAACAGTTTCCTTAGTTTCATGCCTTGTTTGTTTGATCTAGCATCCAGGGGCACTTGGCAATGAACAGCCAGCAATGAAAGAAAAACAATATTTACTGTAGATTAAAACATTTAAACACAAGACTATTAGTCTTTTAAGTATAGCAGCTAGCAGCCTATCTGATTGGAATAAGAAGGTTTTCTTGATAAATTTCACTAAACCCTCCCCCCTGGGTAGTTCTGAAAAGTAACATGCTTTAACAACATCTTGGGAAAAACAGGGACCTTAAAAAAGTAAAAAAGTCTTTATTTCTTCATAATCTTATAAGGATTTTTCTCTCTCTTTTTATAAGCTGTAAGAAATGGTTTTCAGGCTAGCTCTTACGCATGAGCTTTGCCTTACAGATATTCCCCACCCCATACATCTTTGCTAATAGTAATTTGACCAGCCTTTGTTTGATCCCACCCTTACACAATCAAGATGCTGGTCAGACATCTGAGGATGCTCAAAGGAGGCACCCCCCATGGTTCTAGAAGCTTAAACTCTACAATTAAAATTGATGACAAGAGGATTGTTTGGAGGCTAGGTGAGGCTAGGTGAATTGGGTTTTTTTGTCCTCTTTAATGGGTTTCCATTTGTTTGCTAGGATAAAGACTCCTAGGTGATTTGTCCTTTTGTCCTCTCTAATGGGCCTCCATTCATCTGCTAGAAGAAGAAACTCCTCCCTGATCTTCCAGTATCTTTCTATAGCTATGCAAACAATTTCAATGGTTTCATTCCTAGTATCTTTCTGTAGTTATGCAAACCATCTCAGCAGTTCCAACCACCCCCCACTCACCGCTGAGAGGCATGACCAAAACATTTTCTAAACTGTCCCTTTCCCTGCAATCAGTAGACCTGGTGTTTTTCACTGTTTGGGGACACAGGGGCGATTTGTTAATAACTTCACCTTTTATTGATAGAGTATCAAAATCAATCCTGAAATATAAAGACCTAATTTCTGGATAAAAACTTTCTTTCCCTAATCTTTCCCTAATGTCACAACTAAACACAGAGACACTCTAACATTTACAGAGACACTCTAACAGTTTCTACATAACAGCACATTAACTATATGGACCAGCCATGAATCTATATAGGGAAACTGGTCCCGATGCTCCTTCACTACAATTTAGCCTCCGGACCCCATGCTCTAATCACAATTTACAAATCACAAGTTACAGTGTAAATTTTCTTATCTCACTTCTGGGAATACAATATACAATATAATCCAGGTAAAAGGCAGAGTTTGGTTGCGCAAAACACACAGGGCCACAAAGGGAAAAAGAAAGAGGGAAAACAGAAAACAGAGACGTCTCCGCAGCGAATACTCATACACTCTCTTTCCTCAGTAGCAGCTGTTACAAATACACATTACACACACTCTCTCTAGCTGTAGCATAGGATTTAACTTTTACCATGAGGATAATAGTAATATGAGAAATATAGCTAGCTATTTTTCTAATGCCCACTAGATGGAGCTCCAGGATCACTAGCACAAAAGAAGCCCCCAACTCTAGAAGCACATGGCAACACAAAAGAAGCCCCCAAGTATGCTTCATTAGAGACAGCGTGTGTAGGCTCTAAATAAATCGCCCCGATCATCGGAGAATTGCGATCAGCGCAATTATTAATAAACAGCTTGAAAGGCACACTTAAGGGGGTCAAGTGCTAATGTTTTTGGTCATTTTAAGAAGTTTTGGCAGCACTTTAAATACTTTTAAGGGACCCGAGGTGACAGAGTTGAATTTATACTGCAGTCATTTACTGGCGCTCACAAGCGCCCCCCCCCCCCCCTATTCCTTTACCAGATTTACCAGATTTCACTAGAATTTCCAGATACAGAAATACAGAACTACCCAAAACAGTACCCAATACAGACTGGACGAGCAATGGTTTCAGGGATTCTGGGGCCCTTACTCGGACTGCTCATTGCGGGTGATCATGCCGCTACAGGTTCACAGAATTTACCAGAATTTCCAGATACAGAATACAGAACTATCCAAACAGTAAAACAGTAAGGCAGTAGTACTCACCAGACCTCTGATCAGAGAGAGTTTGGATGCCAGTCTATCTAGCCGGTTTTTTCAATCGGGGGGGTCAGCCGCAGGGACCGACTGACCAGACGAGTCAAGGTGTCCTTCCGGAGCACAAAAGGGGCCCGGGGCGCCAAGGACCGTTAATCACCTGGAGGAGCCGGTCCCTGACTGGTGGAGGCCCAATGCTGCAAGAGCAGAAGTCTTCCCACTGTGGGTGTGATGAGAGAGGCATTTTATTTTATTTAATTTAATAGGGTCCCACCTGGGGTGCCAAAATGTTGCAGCCAAGTAGCTGAAAAAGCTCTAATTCTCTCACTCACCCACAGAAGGAAACTCACAGACAGGCTGGAATGCAAACAGGATCTTTTAATGTGCGCACAGGCCCAGACAGAGAGCCAGTACCCTCCAACAAACAATCTGAGCCCCGAAGGACATCCTACAATGTCTTATATACAGTACAATTTTAAACTCATTCTACAATCTCATTCGTCTCAGGTATTTTCTGTCCACCAATCAGTAGCCCCTGGGAAGGTACCTGGGTGACCTGCCCAAACCGGTATGCTCTGGTCTGCTGATTTCTGGGCAAGGGGGTATTGTGCTCAGACCTGGAGTGGGGGAAGGGTGCCTACTGAAATCTTTATGTCTTCTCTTTGCAAGCTGATCACCTATGTAAGAACCTCATGGCTGGGGGAGGGTTACCCACAACTAAACCTTATGGCTGCCTCACTCCCCCCTTTTTAAGTGAGACCTCAACTGCTAGGGGCGGTAGAGGGCAGTATTACTGGAGGCAAGCCGCAGAGGGGTGTATTGGGTCAGGGCCATGACAGTGGTAGCCGCCTTGCGTTCTACAAGGGTATCAAGGGTGGTGGTAATGAAGCGGTAAAGAATGGGGATACAACATGGCAGAATGGCATATAGCAGTAAAATAAAAAGAACCCCTACCACTGGGATTTTTAGTCCCCCTAGCCAACTGAACCACTTCATAAACCACCCAGGACCCATGGACGGGTCAGTAATATGATTAACTAGATCACGTAGGTCTTGGATAGAGTGTTCAATGGAAACACTTGCGTCAGTGAGTTTAAAACAACATATGCCCTATACCCTCTGTAGCAACTCCTGCACAAAAGTTTTGTTCCGTGTGCAAAAGTTGCTGTACTGTCTGTAAAAGGTTGTAGGGTCTGCAGAGGCCTCTTTCCCTGGAATCCACCCTTATTAACATATTAATGGCTTTTATTCTTGCTAGTGTTGAGTCATTCTGGCTACACCCTGCCATCCCCTTTGTTTCATTAATCACTGGCACTGTAGTCTTCAGGGCTCATGAGCACTTTGTATCACCAGCTTTGTTTGGCCTGTTTAACTTGTCCAGGCTTGCCCAGCTTGCTCAGGCCTGTTCAATCTGTTCAGGCCTGGCATGTCTTTTCTTAGCTGGGTCCATTTTCTGTGCACTTTCAGGCCTGACCTGTTTCTTAGCTGGGTCCATTCTCTGTGCACTTCTGTTCAGAGTATGGTTCCCCCTGGCTTTACTCTTGTTGTGCTGGGCTCTGGGTACTCATTTTCTTAGCCCACATGTTTTTTTTCGTGCCATCATAATGTATTACAGCCTCAGGCAAGGATGCAGCCATACTAGACATACCTATCAGCCAATTTCCCTTCACCACCTTTCCGTTAACTCCCCCCTACCTACTTTACCTTCCCATGACTGCCTAATGTAAACAATGTATCCCTACATATATAATTTAAGTTAATGTTATATGTATTCTCCAAGTTGATTATCCATTTACAATGTACTGTTCTGTTACAATGTAAACTACTTTGACCACAGGATAAAGCGGTATAGAAAAACTGCTAAATAAATAGATCATTTATGATTGCAATGTGGTCCAAGTTTCTCCGCAATATCTTCATGGGAGCGGATGAAGTGTGCCAGGGGCTCCATAGCCTGGGAAAACAATAGCGGAAATAAAGGGCAGCCCTGATGGGTACCCCTGCACAATTCAAATGGCTGAAAATGTGAGGCATTGATCTTCAATTGTGCTATAAGTTGCGTATATAACATCTGAATCCACTGCTGGAATGGGCTCCCAAGTCCATACTTCTCCATGACCTGAAACAGATAAGGCCAAAAGACCATATCAAAGGCCTTCTCCGCATCGACAGTAAGAAGCAGGGCCAGCCTCCCACCTGACTTCGCAATTCGGATCAGGTTCAAAATCTTACAAACATTGTCAGAATATTGCCGCCCCGGGAACAAAGCCAGACTGGTTATAAGAACATAAGAAATGCCACATTGGGTCAGACCAAGATCCATCAAGCCCAGCATCCTGCCTCCAACAGTGGCCAACCAGGTCCCAAGTACCTAGCATTTCACAAAAAGACACACAGGTTCCACAGTGCTTGTATTGGGGCAAGCAGTGGACTTCTCTTGTCCTCTTTAATAATGGTTTATGGACCTTTTCTCCAGGAACTTGTCCAAACTTTTTTAAAATCCAACTACACTAACTGCTTTTACTACATCCTCCGGTAACGAATTCCAGAGTTTGATTATGCGTTGAGTGAAAAGTCGGCCCTCACATATGGGTGACATCGGTGCCGATGGAGCCTGTGCAGTAGCTTTTTCCCAGCTTTCAAAGAAAGCCTTTGGGAGATGCACCACACATGGATGCCCGGCTACACTAACAGCTTTTACTAATCCTCCGGTAACGAATTCCAGAGTTTGATTACACGTTGAGTGAAAAAATATTTTCTCTTATTAGTCTTAAATAGATTACCCTGTAGCTTCATTACATGTCCCCTAGTCTTTTGATATTTTGATGGCGTAAATCAGGCATGTCCAACAGGTAGATCACTATCTACCTATAGATCGCGGAGGGGGTCAGAGGTAGATCGCCAGCCCCACTTGGCTCCATCTCTCCAGCAGCTCACCCTGTCACTAGGAGAGAGCTCGTGCCGGCAGGTCATCTGCCGAGGGCTTGCCGCCGCTGCTCATCCTTTGTCTTTTTTCCCTGCCTGCGGGAATCTTGCCTGCGGGTGTACTGGGAGCGCTTGCTGTTTTTGTGCCAATAGTTTGTGGGTACCCCAGGGGGCCTCTGCCCGGGCCCTGCAACGAGACGCCACAGGCCCAGCGTCATACCTGGTCTCCTGCCTCTCAGAATCACCCATTCCTGCCCCCGCCCCAACACCCCTTAGAAGTGTGTTATATACTGGGTGATATCCATTCGCCCGTGCTTTACCTGAATACACTTTCCATATTAGTTGTGTCATGTGCTGGTCATTGGTTGCTTTATAGTTCGCTTTCATTAAACGTTTTCGGGCAGACACAACAAAGTGTCAAGAATTTGGTGATTTTTGCAGGCTTTTCCAATTTTGTTCTAACTTGCCTATGCCTTGCCTTCGAATTGGTTCAAACCACTGTGACTTTTGCTTGCCTCTGCAATTTTATTTTGCCTAGCCTTTGCATTGATTCTACACTGCAATTTTATTTCGCCTTGCCTTTGCGTTGATTCTACACTGTGTGCAGAATTTATTAAATCGCGTGTGGTGGTATTTGAACCTGTTTGGCGGTATTTGATTTTATTTGGTTTGCTGGACAGAGTTGGTGGTATTTGATTATTGGTGCCAGTATGATGAAATCTTATTTTTACTTTTAGAACTGCATGTGTGGTTTTGACATCTCCAGTCCTTGTTTTGCACATCATCCAGAGGTCTTCAGTTCCTGTTGATCTTTAATACTTTGGGACAGTGACAGTTTTGGACCAGATTCAGCCAGTGTTTATACTAACTTAGCAGATTTGGCCTTCTTACATCCAGCCACCCCAGTATAACGAAGATGAGTGTTCCAAAGAAGAGCAAAACCTCCACTTTCATGATGAATGGGAAATGGACTACTTCTTCATCATGGTGAAAGACAAGTGTTGTTGTCTAATTTGTAACACCCCAGTATCCTTGCCCAAAAAGGGTAATCTGGAATGTCATTATAAGGCTCTGCATAGCAATATGTTTGATGCTGATTTTCCACCCAAAAGTGAAATTCGTAAACTGAAGCTCAAAGAACTTAAATCAAAATTGGCTACTCAGCAACAGTTGATGGCGAAGCCAAGGTCACATTCGGTCAATGCAACCATAGCATCCTTCAAGGTCAGCAACCTGATCGCAAAGAAATGCAAACCTTTCACTGAAGGGGAATTTGTAAAAGATTGTTTTCTTGAAGCAGCTAACAATCTTTTTGAAGGATTTAAAAATAAGAAAGAGATTATAGCTGCTATTCAAGATGTACAATTGTCAAGAAACACCGTCATGCGGCAAATAGAAAAGATGTGTGGAGACACAACTGAACAATTGTTGGAGGATGTTTTAAATTGTGTTGCTTTCTCACTCCAACTGGATGAATCTACAGACATAAGAGACATAGCCCAGTTACTAGTCTTTATCAGGATGGTTTTTGAAGACTTCAGTGTTAAAGAAGAACTACTTGGAATGATTTCTTTAAAAGGGAGAACTACTGGTCAGGAAATATTCAGTTCTTTCCATTCTTTTGTGACAAAGTGTAATCTTCCATTGCATAGACTTGTTTCCATCACTACAGATGGAGCAAGAGCAATGACAGGTGAGGTTAACGGTTTCATAGCCCTCTGTAGACAGCATGACGACTTCCCAGATTTCCTTTCTTACCACTGCATCATTCACCAGCAAGTTTTGGCAAGCAAGAGACTCAATACAAAGACTGTCATGGACATTACTTTCAAAACTGTAAATTCAGTTTGTGGAAGATCACTTCAAAGATGGCTTTTCAATCTTACTCTTGATGAAGGGGCAGCGGAAATCATTTTGCACACAGATGTAAGGTGGCTAAGTAGGCTCATATTTCTGCAAAGATTTTGTGATTTGCTGAATGAAATAAGAAGTTTTTTGAAGGAGAGGGGAGATGACCAAGCAGAGTTGGAAGATGAGGAGTGGTTATGTGATCTGGCATTTCTCGTTGACTTTACAGGCGAACTAAGTGATATGAACCTTGAACTACAAGGTAAAAAAATATGCATTGGCGAGATGAGGAGTATAGTTCGTCATGAGGCTGGTGCTAATAAAGATGCAGAGTTGAAAAGAAACCCTGTTTCTCACAGAGCTCTAGATGTGCAATTACCTCAAAGCACAGCTAGAGGGGGCAGGAGTGATCCTACAGAGGCTAATGAGGGTAGGAGAGCTAACCAGTTGCACCTGGAAGTAAGCCCGGGAGATTCAAAGGAAAAATCCCTTTATAAACGGAAGCTTAATGCCAGCAAAGGAGGAAGAACAGCGAGAGAAGCTGGAGCAGCGGGAGAAGCAGCAGCTGGAAGAGAAGGAACAGAAAGCACGGCTGAAGAAGGAAGGAGAGTCCTGAAGGAAGGAATCCTTCCTGAGCAAGCCCAAAAGGACAGAATTCACAGAGGTAGAGTTCAGAGGGGCCATGCTACGGGAGCCACTGTTCAGAGGGAGTCTGCTAAGGAAAGCAGTCAGGCTGGAGGGTGTGCCACTCCCTGCTTAAGCAACGTTCCTGAGTCCACTATACAGAGAGCCAGGCTTGGGGGAAAGCCTGCAGTCATTGGAGTATGCTGAACAAGCTTCACCAGGTACCAGAAAGAAAGGAGTTTCTAGCAAAACTACTTTTTCACTGAAGTATAGGGCTGGTGAATCCTCGCCAGGTTTTCCTAAGCCTTCAGGAAGTCCAGCACTACCCAGAAGCTACCGACAGAAAACCTGTTGTCAGAGAGACGTTCTTGAGAGAGAAGGCTCCAGAGCTTCAAGCTACAGGAACTCAAGGTATGGTGGCTTTATTCCTGTTAGAGAAAGCTTAACTCCTAAAAGCACTGCTAAAATTGAACCACAGTTTGTAAGAAGAGGAAAGAAACCAGAGCGGTTTAAAGAAATACCAAAAGACTTTAGAGCACAGTCTTATTGGAGCCGAGATACCAGAGACAGTCCATGTAAACTTGTAACATCCAGGGACAGTGTTTGCTCTGAGGGGGAAACTAGTGAAGCAGAATCTATGGAGATAGAAGGTGCAGATACTATTCCCATTCCTCAGGAAGAGGCTATGGATTGCAGTTTGTGTATGGCTACTAGCCTGGAATCCATAGCGACATTGTAAATAAGAAGAAGCCTTGTTTAGTTTGTTTTACCCTGGAATGAATTGAATTCCTCCATTTATCCTTTGCACCTAATTGTGAAGATATCAACAGTTGGTTTGCCTGTTTATTACTGGGACCTTGATAAAAGGACATTCTTTGATTTCCATTGTCTTATTGAACCCTTGCATGGAGGGGAAATAAAAGCCTTGTTTCTCTACACTCGTGGCTTAATTATTGTGTGCTCACAAGGAGCTAAAATCCATAAGACCAATCTGCACTTGGCCTTACATACCCACGCTCCTTGAAAAATAAGTGTGATGTGCAGCAGCCCCTCACCGCCATTGGCCACCAGGGGACGCTGTCATGACAAGTTTCATACTACAAGAGCAAATTTGAGCTAATGATGACTGACCTTGCAAACAACACTTTTGAGCATTTTCCTAATACGCAGGACCATCTGGGACAATATCCAAATTTTGTTTTTCAGAACGAGAATTATGTGACAGAAATCTGTTCTGTTATCCAGGAATTCGAAAATAGATTCTGTGACTTCCAAAAAATTGGAACAGTTGTGGAGTACTTGTCATACCCATTCAAAGTAGATGTGGACATTAAAGAAACTGTAGCTGCTATCGGTAAAAATTACTCATTGAACAAGCCATCTCTTGAAAATAAAATATTAATCCTTAAAAAAGACATTTTTCTCAAGACCCATGCAGAGCAAGAATCGTTTTGGAAGCTAGTGCCTAGAGACAAATTTCCCAACTTGAGAAGATGCAGTGAAGCTGTACACTCCTGTTTTGGTTCAACTTATTTGTATGAATCTGCGTTTTCCCATCTGAAAATGACAGAGTACACAATGTTCCAACATGACAGATGAACATCTCCAGGATTCCCTGAGACTGGCCCTCACGCAATATTCACCCAACTTCAAAAAGCTGGTGGATGAAATGCAGGCTCAGACGTCTCACTAATGAGTAAGAGTGAAATATTAAAGATTGTGCAAGATCAGCCTGGATCAATACTCAACCTAAATTTAACACAAATTACTCAATAAAAGTTAAAGAAAGTTATTAAGACAGTTAAAGAAAGTTATTACTCAATAAAACTTTAAGAAAAAATGTACTTTCCATTTCCCCTCACAGTTCTTACTGGATCTTCGTCTCTCTGTTTTGTTTTTGCTTAATTTGCTTAATAGCTGATCACATCCAAATAAATGACAGAAGGTTCATTAAAAATGGGGGGGAGGGGAATCCGCCAACTTTATTGGGTTAAAATTTAATTTGAAACTAATTTGAAACTTAATTTTCATGGTGGTAGATCACCGGCACTTTTGGCCGGAAAAAGTAGATCACGACCTGTTCGAAGTTGGACATGCCTGGAGTAAACAATCGATGTACGTCTACCCGTTCCACTCCATTCATTAATTTATAGACCTCTATCATATCTCTCCTCAGCAGTCTCTTTTTCAGGTTGAAGAACCCTAACCTTTCTAACCTCTCTTCATAGGTGTATCTTTCCATCCCCTTTACCATTTTGGTGGCTCTTCTCTGTACCTTTTTTAATAACACCATATCCTTTTTAAGATATGGCGACCAGAATTGCACACAATATTCAAGGTGCGGTCGCACCATGTAATGATACAGAGGCATTATATTATCCTTTGTTTTATTCTCCATTCCTTTCCTTACGATTCCTAGCATTCTATTTGTTTTCTTGGCCATCTTGGGTCCGTTGTTTTTTCCATCTTTTTTTTGAGTGCTTCTCGACCAGCTTCATGCCTTTTTTGTCCCTGCCTGGGCCTGAGGTTTTCGACCTCATGGGGGCTGTCTTCCCCACCATGGCCTCTACCAGTGGTTTTAAAAATTGTGACTGGTGCGCCCAAACCATGTCGCGCACCAACCCACACGACTCCTGCCTTCGATACTTAGGCCCGGATCATGACCCCTTGGACTGTAGTCTCTGCAAAAAAATGACCTCCAAGGCCATCAAGAGCAGTCAGCAGCAGCGGGAATTCTTCTTCCTTAAGACAGACTCTGCGCACTGGAGTCTCCAGTGACACTGCGCTCCAGGGTCCCCTCCATAACCCTGGGGAAACCGGGCTGCCTCAGAACCTCAAGGCCGCGGGTCCTCCAGCCGGACCCCAGATGAAGAGCCCAAGAAGAGCTGGAAACCCTTGAAGACCATGCTGACAGACAAGCCTGGGAAAGTGGGCACATCCCACGGGGCCCAGGCCCGCAGTCTGCGCCGCGAGTCTGAAGAGAAGGAGCAGGAGCGACTGATCAAAATACCCCAATGGGAATCATCGGCATCCGGTGACCGGCCACGGACCCCCAAGGCCATCCTGGTCAAGGACTCCCCCTCGATGGAGCCAGCATTGGGCCCAAGTCTCTTGGTGCCCACGCTGAAGGCTGTGGAGCTATCTGGCCTCGACCCGGATAGCAGCCTTGGAGCGCAGTTTGTCTACCTTCATGGCACAGCAGCGGGTGGTGATGCCCAGCTTGGCCGGGTCAGCACTCCCAATTACCGGGCCCTCGACCTTGAGGAATTGCCTGTACATCGATCTGATCCTGAAGTGCCGCCAGCCTTAAGAGGTCCCTCTACACTGGTCACGATCTTGGTCCCGGTCCTTGGGACCAAAGTCCTCCCCAATCAGTGTCCATGGCTCTGACCTCATGGCCTCCGGGAGCCAGGGTCCATCAGGCTTGGGGCTCGACCCCGGAATACAGACTGCCCCCGACACCTCCACTGACTATGAGTCAGACTGGGAGACTGAGGCCTCTGACCTGTCTTCCACCGAGACCCGACTTCAGTCTCCACCCGAGGACATGGTTTCCTCAACTTTGTGTGGGACATGGCCTAGGCACTGGCCTTAGAGACCGAGTCGAAGGAGGACCCTCAAACCAACGAGATGCTCCAGTACAAGGCCCTTCTGAAGGAGGCACTTAACGGTGCCCATTGCTCCGATCCCGGAATGGCTACTCCTCCGCATGTAGGAGACCCCCGCATTGGTGCTTGTAGTGAGCAGATGGCTGGACTCGATGTATCGGGTCCGCCGGAGCCCTGGCTTCTAGAAAGCACAGCTGCCAAACAACTCCATGGTGGTGGAGTCTGCTGTGGATCATCTTAAGAGCCAGAAGACGCACTCCTTGGCACACCCGGTAAGGAGCCCATACCTTGGCCGGATCCAGGCATACCAGTTGTACATGGGCATGTAGCTGAGGGACCTGGTGAAGGAACTTGCCGGGTTCTTGGCTGGTCTCTCTGAAGAACCTTTCCAGCGGTTCCGGACCCTGGCCTCGGGTGTCAGAGCGTGCTCCAAATTCATAGAAACATGACGAACGAAAAAGACCACATGGTCTATCTAGTCTGTCCTTCCATATCAACCACTACAACAGTCCCCCTTTTTCCTTTAGAGATCCTCTGTGTTTGTACCATGCTTCTTTGAATTCAGATATTGTCCTCATCTCTACCACCTCCACTGGGAGACTATTCCATTGATCCAACACTCTTTCCATAAAGAAATATATCTGCATATCACTCCTGAATCTATCCCCTTTCACCCTCATCCCATGTCCCCTCATAGCAGAGCTTGCTTTCAATTGAAAGAGGCTCTCCTTCTGTACATTTATGCCATGGAGGTATTTAAACGTCTCAATCATATTACCTCTATCCTACCTTTCCTCTAAGGTGTACATATTAAGATCCTTAAGTCAGTCCTCATTTGCTTTATAATGAAGACCACTAACCATTTTAGTAGCCATCCTCTGTACTGACTCCAGCCTGTTTATATCCTTTTGAAGGTGCGGTCTCCAGAATTGCACACAATACTCCAAATGAAGTCGCACCAAAGACTTATACAGAGGCCTTATCACCTCCTTTCTTCTGCTGGCCATTCCTCTCCCTATGCACCCAAGCATCCTTCTAGCTTTTGCTGTTGCCTTTTCTACCTGTTTAGCTACTTTAAGATCATCAGACACAATCACACCTAGGTCCCGCTCTTCTTTAGTGGACAAAAGTACTTCACCCTCTATACTATATTGCTCCCTTGGATTGCTGCAGCCCAAATGCATGTCCTTGCATTTTTTAACATTAAATCTCAGCGGCCAAATTCTAGACCATTCTTCAAGCTTAGCTAGATCCCTCCTCATGTTATCTACACCTTCCTGGGTGTCTACTCTATTGCAGATTTTGGTTTCATCCGCAAAGAGGCAAACCTTACCCAACATCCCTTCCGCTATATCACTAACAAAGATGTTAAAAAGAATTGCAAATTAACACAAGCAACCTGGAATGTAATTTGTACTGCCTGTACATAGTTATAATGTTACATGTAAAATGTTACTTATAAAAAGTTTCCAAATGTTTCATGTATTAAGACTAG
Organism: Ichthyophis bannanicus; assembly: GCA_033557465.1. Classification (NCBI taxonomy): domain Eukaryota; kingdom Metazoa; phylum Chordata; class Amphibia; order Gymnophiona; family Ichthyophiidae; genus Ichthyophis; species Ichthyophis bannanicus. The sequence continues at coordinate 4,451,834 of CM066041.1, forward strand.
ACATGCCCATCTGTCATGCCTTGCATCACTGGTTCTTTGTAAACCGCATCCAATCCTTGGGAGGATGAGGTATAAAAGTGTTTGTTAAATAATAATAATAATATTTATTTATTTTTATTTATTTATTTAACAGCTCTTCTATACCGCGCTCTTTGTTATCAGTGCGGTTTACATTCAACAGTATGACTCTCAGACAGTGGCAGATCTGTCCTAAGTTTACATATAACAGGGAACGTAACATGGATTTGAACTGGGGGAAACTATGTACATTTTACAGTTACAATATTGGTAGTCTATTTACATATTGGCCAGTCTATTTACAGTAAAGTACATATTGAGGCAGTACCGTTTGAATACACGTACTATCTGGTCTGTGATTCATGCTCCGTAAGTACATATTTAGTAATCATATTGAGGGATTGGGTTGTCGTGGGGGGGCATGGGAGGAGGGGAGGTGTTAGGTTGTGAGAAGTACATAAGGAACAGGTGGTGCTTGAGGGATTTTCTGAATTGAATGAGGTCGCTGATCGATCTGATACTGGGAGGGAGGCTGTTCCAGTATCTAGGAGCATAGGACGCAAATGCTCTATTGTTAGTTGATTATGCACATTTTGTGGTTTCCCTTGGGATAACTAGTGTATTGGCAGCTAATGACCTCCTAGATCTGTTTTTGGGGGTGTGGTTGAGAAGGGCTGAGATTGAGAAGGGCGATATTTTATTAATGGCCTTGAAGGTAATAAGGAGGGCTTTATATGAGATCCTGCAACTTATCGGGAGCCAGTGTAGATCCCTAAGGATGGGGGTTATGTGGTCTCGCCTTGATGCTCCACACAAGACTCGAGCCGCTGCATTCATCGCTAATTGTAGCGGGTTTAGGGTATTCTTGGGGAGGCCATGGAGTATAATATTCGCGTAGTTGAAATGGGGTGTGACTAGCGCTTGGAATATTGTGCGGAAGTCCTCTGGTTCTAGCATGGGTCTCAGATGTCGAAGGGTCTTGATCTTGTAGTAGATGGCTTTTATAGTGCATTTTATTTTATTTATTTATTTATTTAACAAGTTTTTTATACCGCCTTTTCCTTCAATCAAAGCGGTCACAAGAAATACAAGTCTAGATGTTGATCCAGAGTAGCATATAGTGTACACCCAGGTAGCGTATAGTGGACTTGATTGGAAGTTCTGCATCTCTTGCTTTTAGTGTCGAAGGGGGTGAGAAGCCTTTATTTTTTGTGACGATTAGGACCTCGGTTTTTTGAAATTTATTCGCAGATTCTGATTGAGGAGCCAGTCTGTTATTGCATTGAAGCAATCGATTAAGGCTGTATAATCAGGATGGGTGACACTAATAGGTGTGAACATCAGTACGTCGTCTGCATAGATGAGGCAAGATATGCCGAAGGCACGGGTGATTTTGCAAATTGGCTACATGTATATGTTAAAGAGCAACGCAGATAGGGAGGAACCTTGGGGAACTCCTTGCTTTTGTTGGAAAGTGTGACATAGTGAGTCCTTCTAGCCCTGTAGAAACTCCCAAAAACCAGGTAAAAAGTGCAGGGCTGCAATATAAACAAAAACACTTGGCTACTGGTTGTCAGGGAAACCAAGCCCGAGAGAAAGAAACACGCCCCTGCTACCAGTTTAACAGAGAGCTACAAAGTAATTCAGAACACCTGCTAGGAGGCGGAGTCAGGCCCTACCCGAGAAAGTTGACTCATAAAGAGGTCCCAGTAGGTAGAGAGGAGAGAGAGGAGGAAAGCCAGAGTGAAAGAGAGAGTGAACAAGAGGAGAGACGAGCAGAGTCTCCTTGGAGGAAGAAAAGCCAGCTTCCAGTAAGAAGGTGGACTGAGTCTCTAGCTGAGGAAAGGTCAGAGGCTCTGAGTCAAAGATACAGCAGGAGCAGACCCGGGCAGCTGAAACACTCTCTAGATTATAAACAGAAGGAAAAGCCAGGAAGGCAGTTGAACTCTGTTTTGCACAAGTCAGGTTGGGAACCGGCAGCTATCTATAAGCCACGGAGAAAACCTTCCACAGCCAGGTTCCAAGGTAAGCCTAAGGGCTGGAATCACAATAATTACTGGGAGTTTATTGATCCGGAAGGTTGGGGCTATGGTGGAAAGGACTATGGGAGAATGATTGTTTAGAGCTGTACCAAACCCAAGAGCTTATCACAAAGCCTAGGGTTGGAGAAAAGGGCGCGGCTCCAGAGGGAACGTGGCAAACAATTCCTACCCCAGAGATAGAATTTATGGAAACAGAGCCATCCTGTGTAAATACTCCTATGGAAGAAATGGACTGTACGATTTCACTGGCTGAGGAGATAATATCTCTATGTTAAAATTGTGCTGTGAAGAAAATACAGACTTACTGTGAGAAGGGAACAGAGCTGTAGGAAACAGTACTGTGGTGTTTAATCTGCTGGAAGAAAAATGTTTAACGCTGACTGAAGCTATTTAAGTTGGATATCTTATTTTGTCCTTTTTCTGCCAAATGCAAGATATTTGTGTTACCTTTATTCCTTGTGAAATCCACCCCGGGAGGGGAAATAAATCCTTTTGCTTGAAACACTTGAGTCACACTACCCTTCATTGAACTCTTAAAGAAACTACATTTCCCTACAAGCACTGCTTCAGGAAATAGTGAAACTTTGGTTCAGGAAGGAACTTAACCTCCTTAAACTCTACATACCTACGGGTATCAGCAAGGCGGGGGATCACAATGGCGTAGTAGTACGGATTTTACCTGGATTGAAGGACACCTGGAGGGACAAGAGTCCAGCAGCAGCGAGTGGCTGATATCCAGGAACAGGAGGATCCGGTGCTCGACTGACTACCGGTCAGAAAAGGAGCTACTTTTCTCAGTGCCTGACTCTGCACTGAGCTCAGGTAATTGTAGCTGGGCATAAGTGTAGAGGGATAACCAGAGAAAAGGTAGTGCACGGTAGTAGTGCACAGGGTGGAAAAAAAAAAGGGGAGACATTTTTTTTGTTTTTGGGCCACACTTGGGTCTTGTTTTTGTGTGTTTTTCCCAGGTACCTGAAGAGCTAAAATGGAGCCGCAGGAAATGCTAAGATGGATGTCTCTGCAGTGGGACAAACAATTGGAGATGACTCGTCGAGTCCAGGACCAAGCCATGGCTGCCATTCAGGAACAGCAGAAGCCAATAAGGGAGCTCATGGAACTGTTAGTAAAGCAGCAGCAAGAGTCAGCAAGAGACTTACCTGAGTATACCCGTGGGGTAGGACTACCTGGTAGAGATATCTTTATGCTGGGACAGCTGTCCCCTACAGATAATGTTGACGACTATGTGGACGCCTTTGAACGTCTTGCAGAGGCCATAAAGCTGCCTAAGGAGCAGTGGGCCATAAGGTTTGCCATGTCTCTATCCGGCCAAGCCTTGTCAGCCTATAAGTCAATGCCTGCTACCTTAACAACTGAATATGATGCTATTAAAAATGTTGTGAGGGATAGGCTCGGGCTGACCCCTTCATTCTATAGGCGCCAATTTAGGGAGGCCAAGTTGAGGCCCGGAGAAACCCCTAAAGCCCTATATTATAGAATGAAAGGTTTAGCCTGGAAGTGGGTAAAACCAGAGCAGAGAACTGTTGAATCCATAATGGATGAGCTGATACTAGAACAGTATTTAGAAGCTGTGCCAGCAGAAATAAAAACCTTCCTCATGTTACAAGATTGTAAAACCTCAGAAGAAGCGGCTAGCATGACGGAGCGATATTTTGAGGCTGAGTTTGCCAAAGCCCCAAAATCAAGCATTCCGGGTGCAGCAAAGGCTGGTAATAAGGATAGAAATGTACCAAGTAAACTGCCTTATGAGAATGTGGGTTTTTCCAATATGAGAGGAAAATGTTTTAAATGCGGGAGCATAGAGCATTTTCAAAGGGACTGTAGTTTACGTAAAGCATTGATGGCCGGTATAGGAAAGAAAGTCCGGTCAGGGTTTTTGCTCCCAGTACAAGTGGAGGGTATAGAGGCCCAAGCACTGCTTGACTCTGGTGCTGACAAGAGCATGGTCTCCCAACGGCTCTGGGGGGCCATACAAGCGCAGTCAGCGCCAGGTCAAGCAGTAGGACAAGTAAGAGTGCAGTGCGTGCACGGGTCTGCCTCCTATTATCCTGTATATAACCTTACCATAGAAGGGTTGGCATCACAAAAGAAAGTGAAGGTGGCAGTCGTTCCCCAGCTACTATATGATGTCATTCTAGGAAATGATTGGCCCCTATTTTCTCAGGGAATGGGAAGGGGCGTAGGAGAAAGGATAGGGTATGTCTCCACCCGATCCCAGGTAAGAACCCCTCAGGATGATAAGGACCCTGACGAAGAAGTAGCAGGTCCATCCCGGGATAGGGAGAATTCCCCTGAGCCCGAAAGGGAGAAAGGAGAGGAAATGACAGACCCATTGCCCGCACAGACGGACCTTTTCGGCGCCCCATCTCAGAGGGTGAGGAAAGGAAAAACAACAAGGAAACAGGAAAGGCACCGCAGAACCCATGGAAGGGCAGGGTTGGAAGCCGGGGAGGGGCTACCCTGGGTACCCGCGGAATTAGTGAGGAAATTCCCTTCCTTCCTGGGGGAACAGAAAGCGGATCCCGCTTTAAAACGGGCCTTTGCCTATGCTCAGGAAAAAAGAGATACACTGCCCCGATTCCTCTTGGATAATGGTGTTTTATATAGGGAGAGCAACAACCCACTTACAGGGGAGGTAAGGAAGCAACTGGTAGTACCGACCACGTTCAAGGCCATCGTAATGCGACTTGCCCATGACCACCCAGTGGGGGCCCACAAGGGAATTCAAGGGACATTGGACCAGGTCCTGGCCCGATTTTACTGGCCGGGGGTCTTCAGGGAAACTTCCCGCTATTGCGAAGCCTGCCCCGCTTGCCAACGGGTTAGTGCGTCCAAACCTAAAGTAGTGCCAATGATACCCACACCGGCCATATCCACACCAATACGTAGAATGGCAATGGATATTATAGGGCCACTCGATAGGACTCCCCGGGGCTTTCAATACATGTTGGTGATCATGGATCCGGCAACACGCTTCCCATGGGCCATTCCTCTCAGGAGCACCTCGGCCAGAACAATAGCCCTGGAACTCATTAAACTGTTCTGTGAGGTTGGCTTCCCACAGGAGATGATAACTGACCAAGGAAGCAATTTTATGTCGAGGTACCTAGCCACCGTGTGGGACGCCTTCGGCATCCACCATGTACGTACTGCGGCATACCACCCCCAGGCCAATGGCATGGTCGAGAGAATGAATCAAACCATTAAGCGTATGCTTAGGCGGGGTTTAGACGGACAGACATCCAAATGGGATACGCTCTTACCTTTTGTAATGTATGCCTGTAGAGAACGCGTACAGGCGTCTCTAGGGGCGTCCCCCTACGAACTGCTATTCGGTAGGGCCCCCAGAGGAGTTCTCGACATATTGCGAGAGCAATGGGTAGAGCCCGACAGGGAAGAGATAGAGGTACCCCAGTTCCTGAGAAACTTTAGGAGTCATTTGGAAAGAACGTCTCAAATTTCCCTGGAAAATTTACAGGCCAGCCAGAGGAAGCAAAAGAAATATTATGATAGGGGGACAAAGCCTCGCCAATTGGCAGAGGGAGATAGAGTAGTCATTATGGTAGCCGAGGTAGGACCCAAATTCGACTCAAGATGGAAGGGACCCTGCACAGTAGTGAAGAGGGTCGGTCCTGTATCATACCTCGTAGAAAACAGTAAGGGTCGGCGCCAAACCTACCATATAAATGTTTTAAAACCCTGGAAAGAAAGGGCGGTTACCGTAGAGTTGGCCAGTACAGAACACCACAAGAGCCCAGTAGGACGGATTACGTGCTGTCCGTCACAGGTTCCGGCAGCCCGTAATATTTTAAGTGGGGGGATCTGTGACATAGTGAGTCCTTCTAGCCCTGTAGAAACTCCCAAAAACCAGATAAAAAGTGCAGGGCTGCAATATAAACAAAAGCACATGGCTACTGGTTGTCAGGGAAACCAAGCCCGAGAGAAAGAAAAACGCCCCTGCTACCAGTTTAACAGAGAGCTACAAAGTAATTCAGAACACCTGCTAGGAGGCGGAGTCAGGCCCTACCCGAGAAAGCTGACTCATAAAGAGGTCCCAGTAGGTAGAGAGGAGAGAGAGGAGGAAAGCCAGAGTGAAAGAGAGAGTGAACAAGAGGAGAGACGAGCAGAGTCCCCTTGGAGGAAGGAAAGCCAGCTTCCAGTAAGGAGGTGGACTTAGTCTCTAGCTGAAGAAAGGTCAGAGGCTCTGAGTCAAAGATACAGCAGGAGCAGACCCGGGCAGCTGAAACACTCTCTGGATTATAAACAGAAGGAAAAGCCAGGAAGGCAGTTGAGCTCTGTTTTGCACAAGTCAGGTTGGGAACCGGCAGCTATCTATAAGCCTCGGAGAAAACCTTCCACAGCCAGGTTCCAAGGTAAGCCTAAGGACTGGAATCACAATAATTACTGGGAGTTTATTGATCCGGAAGGTTGGGGCTATGGTGGAAAGGACTATGGGGAGAATGATTGTTTAGAGCTGTACCAGACCCAAGAGCTTATCACAAAGCCTAGGGTTGGAGAAAAGGGCGCGGCTCCAGAGGGAACGTGGCAAACAATTCCTACCCCAGAGATAGAATTTATGGAAACAGAGCCATCCTGTGTAAATACTCCTATGGAAGAAATGGACTGTACGATTTCACTGGCTGAGGAGATAATATCTCTATGTTAAAATTGTGCTGTGAAGAAAATACAGACTTACTGTGAGAAGGGAACAGAGCTGTAGGAAACAGTACTGTGGTGTTTAATCTGCTGGAAGAAAAATGTTTAACGCTGACTGAAGCTATTTAAGTTGGATATCTTATTTTGTCCTTTTTCTGCCAAAGTGCAAGATATTTGTTTTACCTTTATTCCTTGTGAAATCCACCCCGGGAGGGGAAATAAATCCTTTTGCTTGAAACACTTGAGTCACACTACCCTTCATTGAACTCTTAAAGAAACTACATTTCCCTACAAGCACTGCTTCAGGAAATAGTGAAACTTTGGTTCAGGAAGGAACTTAACCTCCTTAAACCCTACATACCTACGGGTATCAGCAAGGGGGGGGATCACAAAAGGTTCGGATGTATTGGCGCCAATCTGGACTTGTTGCCATCGATCTTCTAGGTAGGATTTACACCAGTTCCATGCAAGACCCTGGATTCCCTTCTCATGGAGTCGAACTAGGAGTTGGTTGTGGACGACTGAGTCAAACGCCGCCGCTATGTTGAGGAAGATTAATGCGAAGCATGTCTTGATGCTGTCTATCTCACTGATAATTGGACCAAGGACAGATCCCTGGGGCACACCACTGGAACCTCCTTCTCCTCAGCATGAGCTCCATTTACCTGTACCCTTTGTTCTCCAGGACCAAGCAGGAAGTCAGTCCTCACATATGGGTGACGTCGGTGCCGACGGAGCCCTCGCGGAGCAATTTTCCCCAGCTTTCACAGAAAGCCTTTGGGAATTGCAGCGCGCATGCGCGGTCGCCTTCCCGCCCAAGGGAGCCATCTTAGCCAGTCTTCTTTTTTCCGCGGAGCCCTACAGACGTACCCGTCGTGTCCCCGCTAAAAAAGTTGATTTTCGTGAGTTTTTACTCGTTTTTCAATTCGGTTCGACGCCGGTCGTTTTCCTGCCCGGACTCGCGACGCCGTTGCGAGTCCTTCCCTTATTTTTCGGTTTTTCTGATTTTAGTCAGTTTCATTTTCGATTTTTCCCTGGCAGCCCAGTCCTTTGACCTTGCAGGGGCCCTTTTTCCCCCGATGGCTGCCAGTGGTTTCAAGCGGTGTGGTCAGTGTGACAGAAATATGTCACTCACTGACACACACGATAATTGCCTCCGCTGCCTGGGCCCGGATCATGAAGAAATGATCTGTGGAGCCTGTGGCAAAATGTCCTCCAAAGCGTTGAGGAGTCGGCGGCATCAGCGGGATAGGATCTTCGCTGACCCCAGCCGTACCCGGACCTCGTCGGAAGCCTCGGCATCCAGAGGCTCCAGCTCTGAACATCGCCGAAGCTCCTCCGACAGGGGTTCTCCCTCCGGAGACCATCGATGGAAGACAAAACCCGCGAGGGCGGCGTCGGTGGACGCTCCTGGCTCCGCGAGGGCCAGGTCGCATAGCCCCGACGGCCGTCCCGGGTCTTTGGAGAAGGAGCACCTCCCGAAGCGACCTCGCCTGGAGTCGGAGTTGCCTGCTCGGGTAAGTCCTGTGGTCCTTCTGGACTCGCCTCCGAGAGGTCCGACGTCGGGCCCGACGCCGTCGGGGCCTGAGTCGGGGACTGCTGGGTCACCTGAGGTCGGACTCAGGTTGACGGCCTTGGAGAGCAGACTATCTGCCTTCATGGACCAGCAGCGGGCACTGATCGCTAGCCTCGCTGGCGCCGCTGCCCCGACCGCCGGGACGTCGACGTCTACGTCGACCCCGGAGACCGAGCCGATCCTCGAGTCCATGCGAACTCGAGTCGATCCTCGGTCGAGGTCACCCTCGGCCTAGGCCTCCCATTCGGGACCGAGGTCGTCGCCGCCGACTCCCTTGGCGTCGGGGCGGCCGACGCCTCCGCCTGCCCGAGCCGACCCCACTGATTCCTCCTCGGAGTCGGTCTGGGAGTCTGAAGAGGAGGAGTCACCTGATTCCTTTCGGACTCGGTGTGTCCCTTCGGACTCACCTGAGGCCGAACCTCGGAAACAGTCCCCTCCGGAGGATGCCCGGTTCTCGGACTTCGTCAGGGATATGGCCAAGGCTTTGGCCTTCCCGGCGGATCCCGAGGAGGAGCCTCGAGCCGAAGAGCTCGACGCCCTTCAGTACGACTCTCCCGCCCGGGAGCACTTTACTGTACCGGTGCCTCCCATGCTGGAACGACTACTCTTCCGCATGTGGGAGAGTCCGGCCTCGTCGCCGGTATTGAGCAAGCGGGTCGATTCCATCTATCGAGTCCGCAAGAGTCCTGGCTTCCAAAAAGCACAGCTACCACACCATTCCATGGTAGTGGAATCGGCCATGCATCGGCTGAAGAGCCAGAAAATGCACTCCTCGGTGCCCCCTGGCAGGGAGGCCCGTAACCTGGATGGCCTTGGTAAGAAGTGTTTCCAGGGCTCTATGCTGGCTTGTCGTGTCCAGACCTACCAGCTATACATGGGCATGTATCTCCGAGACCTGGCTAAAGAGCTAGCCTGATTCTCTGCTGGACTGTCCGAGGAACCTTTGCGGAGGTTCCTAGCCTTAACATCTGGTATTCGGGAATGCTCCAAATTCATGTCCCTAGCAGCCTATGATGGCTTTGAAGCGTCGGCTCGTGTGGCCGCAGCCGGCATCGGTGCCCGCCGACAGGCTTGGCTTCAGTCGTCTGACCTTGAGCCTTGGGTGCAGGACAAGTTGGTCGATGTCCCCTGCAGAGGTGAAAACCTCTTTGGCAAGCCCATGGCTGAAAAGGCTGCACAAATCGAGACGGAGACTCTCACCAGGACCAGGCTTTCCAGGAAGACCTCCGCCCCTTCCCAGAAAAAGAAGGGCTCGGGAAAAAAGTCCTTTTACCCGAGAAAGGCGGCTGCCTACAAACACTACCCCCAATATCAGGCCCCTCCAGCTCCCCAATAGGGTCAGCAGGCCAAGGGACGGGGTAACGGGTCCCGTAGGCAGCAAGCCCCCAAGCCTGCACCACCAGCCCCTGCTCAGCAGGGTGGGGGTTTTTGACTTCCTCAGCATAGCCTCTCCCCCTCAGCTGGTCCCTACCAGCACCGGAGGCCGGCTGGTTCACTTCGCCCACAGGTGGTCCAACATCACTTCAGATGCATGGGTGCTTCAAGTCGTGCGAGAAGGATATCTTCTCCACTTCCATCAGGTCCCTCCCTCTTATTTTCCGGGAGAACCTCCGCGACTCCCTCTGCACAGGGACTTACTCCTTCAGGAGTTAGCAAGTCTTCTTCAGGACCAGGCTGTGGAACCGGTGCCCCACCACCTAAGAGGTCAAGGCTTTTATTCCAGGTATTTCCTAATACCAAAAAGGACAGGAGGCCTAAGACCCATCCTGGACTTGCGCAACCTCAACAAGTTCCTTGTGCGGGAAAAGTTCAAGATGCTTACCCTTGGAATCCTTCTGCCCTACCTCCAGCAGGGAGATTGGCTATGCTCCTTGGATCTAAAGGATGCCTACACACACATCCTCATCCACCCAAGCCACCGCCAATACCTAAGGTTTGTGGTGGCCGGAAATCACTACCAGTACAGAGTACTGCCCTTTGGCCTGTCCTCCGCACCGCGAGTCTTCACAAAATGTCTCGTGGTGGTGGCGGCCTATCTCAGGCTTCACGGCCTCTATGTTTTTCCGTACCTCGACGACTGGCTCATAAGAGCGTCGTCCCCTCCGGCAGTCACCAATGCCACACACCGCACGGTGACTCTTCTGCAGTACTTGGGCTTTGTCATAAACTTCGCAAAGTCCACTTTGCTCCCCTCACAGGATCTCGAGTTCATCGGCGCAAGACTGCACACTCCTCAGGCTCGAGCTTTCCTGCCTCTCGACAGGGCTCAACGGCTCATGGACCTAGCCGGCCGTTTTCGCAGCCAGTCCCTGGTCTCCGCCAGGCGCTTCCTGAGATTGCTCGGCCACATGGCTTCCACCGTCCACGTGACCCCCAATGCTCGCCTGAATATGCGGCCGGCTCAATGGTGCCTTCGCAAACAGTGGCAACAAGCCACCGGCGGCCTAGCCGACTTAGTGCGCCTCTCCAGTCCGCTGACCTCTTCCCTACAGTGGTGGCTTCATCGGCCGAACCTAGTGCTCGGAATGCCTTTTCAGTCGCCTCAGCCGACTCAAGTGCTGACGACCGACGCTTCCCTCCTGGGCTGGGGAGCTCACTGCCAGGGGGCTTGTACTCAAGGTCTCTGGACCGCGTGGGAATCTGCTCAACAGATCAACTTCCTGGAGCTCAGAGCTATTCGTCTGGCGCTCAAGGCTTTCTCCCACCTGACTTCTCACCAGTCCGTCCTTGTCCAGACGGACAATCAAGTCGCCATGTTCTACGTGAACAAACAGGGCGGCACGGGCTCCTTCCTTCTCTGCCGAGAAGCTCAAAAGCTCTGCTCTTGGGCCGTCAGTCACGGCATTCTTCTCAAAGCAGTTTATCTCCCAGGCCAGGAGAATTGCCTGGCGGACAAACTCAGCAGGATACTCCAGCCGCACGAGTGGCGTCTGGATCCCTTGGTAGTCCAGAAACTCTTTCTGAAGTGGGGCCTCCCCACGATGGATCTCTTTGCCAGTCCTCTCAACTGGCAACTTCCTCGCTTCTGCTCGCGTCAGCCACATCCCCTTCGGGTAGCGGCAGATGCATTTCTGCTCTCATGGTCGGAAAACCTTCTCTATGCTTTTCCTCCCATCCCGCTGGTCTCCCGAACTCTGTTCAAGGTTCTCCGGGACAAAGCGTCCATGATCCTGGTGGCTCCTCGCTGGCCCAGACAGCCGTGGTTTCCACTCCTGTTGCAATTAGCAGTAGAGGATCCGTTCCCTCTGGGGTTTCAACCGGATCTCCTAACACAGGATCAGGGGTCTCTGCTACACCCCAACCTCAGATCTCTCAATCTAATGGCCTGGCGGCTGAAAGGGTAGTCCTTGCTCCCCTTCTCCTGCCGGCAGAGGTGGAAGAGGTCGTCCTAGCTTCTTGGCGACCTTCTACCCGCAAATGCTACGCCCTTAAATGGCGTCGCTTTTCCGTTTGGTGTGTACAGCAGTCTCAGGATCCCTTCTCCTGCTCGGTGTCGGTGATCTTGCAGTACCTGCTCTACCTCTCTAATCTGGGACTTAAGTCCAACTCCGTCAAGGTCCACCTCAGTGCTCTTTCAGCACACCATGTGCCGGTGGACGGCAGACCTCTTTCCAGCGACCCTCTTGTAGCACGGTTTCTTCTCCGAGGTCTCCTTCTACTAAAACCACCTCTGCGCCCGCCAGCACCTGACTGGGATCTGAATGTGGTTTTACAGCGGATCACCTGTCCGCCTTTTGAACCGATGGCTACCTGTTCTCTGCGTTTTCTTTCATGGAAAACCTTATTCCTGATAGCCCTCACTTCCGCTAGACGCGTAAGTGAATTGCAGGCCCTCGTGTCTGATCCTCCCTTCACTCGGTTCTACAAAAATAGGGTAGTCCTACGGACTCACCCAAAATTTCTTCCAAAAGTTGTCTCCCCTTTTCACATCAATCAGGAGGTGGTACTTCCAACCTTCTTTCCCAGGCCTCACTCCAGCCGAGCTGAACGAGTCCTGCATACCCTGGACTGTAGAAGGGCATTGAACTTCTACCTTGACCGTACGCGGGAGCACCGTAAAGCTGCTCAGCTTTTTGTGTCTTTTGACCCCAATAAATTGGGGCTCCCGGTCTCCAAGCGTACCCTGTCCATCTGGGTTGCTGACTGTATCGCTTGGGCTTATGGGGCAGCCGGATTCTCCTTAGAAAGTCGAGTCACGGCTCATTGTGTTCGGGCGAAGGCTACGTCAGTGGCTTACCTCCGCTCTGTTCCGCTGGCAGACATCTGCCGGGCCGCTACTTGGTCTTCGAGCCAGACTTTTGCGGTCCATTACTGTCTCGAGAGGGAGTCCCGCAGGGACAGTGCTTTCGGACAGGCAGTCCTCCGCAATCTCTTCGAGGTTTGAGCAACTCCTACCCTCCATCCCGGATGGGGGCTACCGGTGGGTACTAATTCAGCGAAGATTCCATCCTTCTGTACTGCCGAGCTCGAGGGAGCTCATTTTTGTGCTTAGGGTCTCCGGTAGCCTTAAGCTTGGGAGTCCCATATGTGAGGACTGACTTCCTGCTTGGTCCTGGAGAAAGCGTAGTTACTCACCTGTAACAGGTGTTCTCCAGGAGCAGCAGGAATCAGTCCTCACAACCCTCCCTCCTCCCCGTGGAGTTGCAATCATCTGCTTAAGTTTTTTTGCAAATTTTTATGCTGTCTTTTAGCTATGTCATCAGACTGGCTAAGATGGCTCCCTTGGGCGGGAAGGCGACCGCGCATGCGCGCTGCAATTCCCAAAGGCTTTCTGTGAAAGCTGGGGAAAATTGCTCCGCGAGGGCTCCGTCGGCGCCGACGTCACCCATATGTGAGGACTGATTCCTGCTGCTCCTGGAGAACACCTGTTACAGGTGAGTAACTACGCTTTGCCTCCCACTCAACCAATTTCCAACTGAAGCAATAACTTTAGGGTCCATCCCTAGGGTGCTCAATTTGTTTATAAGTCACCTGTGAGGAACGGTGTCAAAGGCGTTACTGAAATCTAAATACACCACATCTAGGGCTCTCCCTTGGTCCAACTCCCTGGTAACCCAGTCAAATAAATCAATCAGATTTGTCTGACAAGACCTGCCTCTGGTGAATCCATGCTGCTCAGATCCTGTAATCTGCTGGACTCCAGAAACCTCACTATTTTCTCTTTCAGCAGTGTTTCCAATAATTTACTCACCACCGAAGTTAAACTAACCGGCCGGTAGTTTACAACCACATCCTTACTTATACTTTTGTGTAAAGGGACCACATGAGCCTCTCACCAGTCCTTTGGCACCACTCCAGACTCCAACAAGTCATTGAAAAGGTCAGCCAGTTGAGCTGCTAGAATGTTCCCGAGTTCCCTCAGTATTCTAGGGTATATCCCATCCGGTCCCATCGTTTTGTTTACTTTAAGTTTAGCTAGTTTCTCATGAATACAGTCTTCTGAAAATTGTTCAAGATGCCCCTCACTTCTGTTCCTGTTTGTGAGTGTTTTCTGAGGTCCTACTCCTTGTTCTTCATCTGTGAACACAGAACTGAAATATTTGTTAAGCAATTCCGCTTTATCCTCATCAGCTTCTACATATTCCTCCCCTTCGCCCTTGAGTCTGACAATAGCACCTTTGTCCTTCCTCTTCTCACTAACATATCTGAAAAATGTATTATCCCCCCTTTCCCCCCCATTTTATTGCTTTGGCTATTTTCTCCTCTTTTTGAATCTTTGCTTTCCTGACTACTTTGCTAGCTTCTCTTAAGTTTTTCCAAATATAGATGCCTATCTTCCTCTCTGTGATCTCTTGTATTTCATGAAGACCGCCCTCTTTTTCTTCACCTTTTCAGCTACTTCTTTCAAAAACCATAGCAGTCTCCTTTTCCTTTTACCTTTATTTACCATTTTGACAAAAAGGTTGGTTGCCTTTAAAATATCCCCTTTCAGTTTTGCCCACTGTTTTTCTATATCCCCCAGCTGTTCCCATCCCGCTAATGACTCCCTGAGGTATTGGCCCATCTTGGCAAAGTTAGTTTTCCTAAAGTCAAAGACCCTTGCTTTTGAATGGATTCTAACAGTCCTAGTCCTAACACTGAACCACACTATCTGGTGATCACTGGATGCAAAATGATCTCCCACTATATCATCAGAAACACTTTTACCATTGGTAAGCACCGAGTCTAGTATGGCCCCTTCACGTTTGGGTTCTGTTACCAATTGCCTGAATAGTTCTCCCTGTAGAGAATCCAGGATCTCCTTACTTCTAGATGATACTGCAGCTGGAATGTGCCAATCAACATCTGGCATATTGAAATCCCCTATCAGTATCACTTCCCCTTTCCTAGCAATGCTGCGTATGTCTTCAATTAACTCTCCTTCCACCTCTTCCTCCTGTGAGGGAGGTCTGTATATCACGCCAATGCAGATAGATTTCTCTTTCCCTCCTTCTAGTTTAACCCATAGTGCCTCCTCTCTCCCTTTTAAGCTCTATAGTTCCAAAGCTTTAATAATATTTTTTGCATATATTGCCACTCCTCCTCCCCTTCTTCCTACCCTGTCCTTTCTGAATAAAATATAGACTGGTAGGAGATCACGTGGGCACATGAGCGAGTGAGGACGTGTCCTCATCGCGCTCCCGGGCCGTTGCCCTAGATCGGCAGGAAAACTGCAGGAAAACTGCTTCCAACTTGGAGAGGATACGTGGGGAGAGAGGGTTGAGTGTCGCGGACACCTTTGAGAGCCTGAAGCGCCGAAAGGGGTGACACAAACATGCGGTCGGCGGCTAAGAAGGAGAAGCCGCATGGGCCCCGCGAATCCAAAATGGCGGCTCCTCTGCGCTCCGGCAAAAGTCCGGAATCTCCGAGCTCTGGCGATGGCGAATCAGGGGCGGAGGAATTGGCTCATGAGGTGGCTAAACTCTTGGAGCCTAAGTTTGACTCCATGCTGCAGAAGTTGGAGGAAATGGCGGAGACGTATGCTGAAGTTACCCGGAGAGTGGAGGAGGTGGAACAGCGCATCACAGTGTTGGAGGAGAGTGAGGTGCAGCGGGACGCTGATGTTAAGAGGCACCAGAAGGAGATAGAAACACTGCTTCTCAAGGTAGATGACTTAGAAAACCGGTCCCGCAGGAATAATCTCCGCTTGGTGGGTGTGCCTGAGGCCTGGTCTAATCATCAATTAGCTGGCCTGTTTGAGACATGGCTGCCTAAGGAGCTGGGCCTGGAGGAACTGAAAGGGCACATAATAGTGGAGAGGGCACATCGTTTGGGCCCGAGAGGGGTCCCGATGAGCGGCCGGTGCTGGCCAGGCTGCTAAACTTTCAACATAAAATGGCGCTGCTTCAGGCCTACCGTAAGCGGCGCTCACTGAAACTGGATAATCAGTCAGTCCTACTATTTCAGGATTATTCGGCCGCATTGGCAGCAAGGAGGAAGGTGTTCGCCCCCCTCTGCAGTGAGCTGGCGGGAGCGGGAATTCGGTTTGCGCTAATCTATCCAGCTGTGCTAAAAATTTTCCATGATGGGAAGACGCATGTGTTTGAACACTCCCGAGCTGCGAAGCAATTTGTTGGAACACTGCACACAGGCCAAGGAGAAAACACAGGAAGCCCTAACACTTGACTTGGGTTTGAAAGCCCTACACGTGCTGTAGGGCATGGGCAATGCCAGTATCACCCAGACTGGTGAGTGGTGTCTGGTGTGGTTGAGGCGCGGACGCCCATTGCCTGAGTTGTTGGACTGATAAATGTTGTGTGGACTATTACTCAAAGAAACGTTTTTCTCTGTTTTTTATGGATGTGGCCCCAAATGAGGGGGTCATATGACTTTGGCTTTCTTCCACTTTCTTTTCTTCTCTTCCCTCTCTTACCTACTTACCTACTTATTAGGCAGGGCAGGGCTGGGGGGGGAATGGCCCGGTTGTGCGGGAAGTGGGGGATGTGATCTTTCCCATTAGGGGAGTATGACAGAGGTGTTTAGGTCGAGGGGGGGAAGGGTTGGGGGACTTATGGAGGGGGGGGAGGAATAGAGGGTGGGGTGGGGGAAGGAGATGGGGGAAGGGGGAGGGGAGGGTGGGGAGGGGGAGTAGGTGGGAACAGCACTATTTCTTATCTCTTATTCTTATGGTGGTGGGTGGGGTGTCAGTTTACTTCGGAAGCTTTGAAGCAGTGGGTGGGATGGGCGAAGAGCCTGGAGATGAGGCTGGGCGTCTCTGGGTGGTTATTTGGTTATATTGTTTGTTGGTATTCTTTAACCTGGAGGGATGCCAGAGGTTAAGATCATATCCTGGAATGTGGGGGGGCATAGGCTCTCCGATTAAACGCACCAAGGTATTACAGGGGCTAAAGAGAAAGGGAGCACACATCGCCTTATTACAGGAAACCCATTTGAGCGCCACTGAGCATAGGAAACTGGCTCGGGATTGAGTAGAGGTGGCTTATGGGGCGGAGTCGGGTACGAAGAAAGCTGGGGTGGTGGTGTTAGTGAAGCGGAGGATCCATTTTGAAGTGCACACGGTGCAAACAGACCCGAATGGCCGATATCTTTTGTTGCAGGGTAAATTGTATAATGAACCCATATGGTTACTGAATGTTTATGCACCTAATGTCTATGACCATGCCTTTTTCTCTAAACTGGTGGGGTTGCTAAAACATGCTGGGAGGGCTAAGATCATTGTGGCTGGGGATTTCAATTGTCCACATGACCCGTGTTTAGACAAATCTCACCATAGGGGAGAAGGGGCGTGGACCCGTAGGGGGATAAGATACCTATGTCGGCTGGGGGACCTAGTGGATGTTTGGCGAGTTTTACACCCCGGGGCTCGGGAATATACACACCAATCGAAAGCACATCTCACCTGGTCACGTATAGATTACATTCTTGTTAGTGAAGGGAATATCTCTCGGGTGCTGCAGGCGGAAATAGAACCAATAGCGGTATCGGATCATGGGATGGTCTGGATTACGTGGGAATGTAAGGGGCCGCCGAGAGGGGGGTGGAGGTTCCCAGCATATTTGTGGGAAGATGAAGCTTTTTGAAGCTATCTTGCAAAGCAATGGGACGAGTATGTTTTATTTAATGATACTCCGCAGTGTTCCCCGCTTTTATTTTGGGAGGCCAGTAAGGCGGTAATGCGGGGAGCGATTATCTCGTATACGATTCAGCGCCGTAAGCATTTAGATCGTAGTATTTTGGTATTGGAACGAAATCTTCGTAAGGTACAGCACCAGTTGGGTAGGGGTAGCGGGGGAGTGCGTCAAAGTGACTATACCCGATTGCAGGCTGCTCTCAATACCATGCTCCAGAAGAGAGCTACATTCTCGATGCAATATTATAAACATCGGCTTCATCGCTATGGTAATAGGACGGGGAAGTTATTGGCCAAACTTGTCCGAGATCCTAGAGGTACTTGGTTTATTCCAGTACTCAGGGATGAGACAGGCACACTACAACATCAACCTGCGATAATTGCGCAGATTTTCCGCGGCTTTTACAAGCAGTTGTACAGTGAGGAGGCGAGGGATTATGAGCAGGGGGTGGCTTTCCTGCGTAGGTTGGCTCTCCCCCGGGTCTCGGAGGAGGAATTGGGTAGGCTGAATGCGCCGTTGTCAGTGCAGGAGCTTCTAGCCGGCATCAAACGGGGAAAGTCTCATAAGGCTCCTGGCCCAGATGGGTTTAGCATGGAATATTACAAGATGTTGGCTGGTCGCCTTGCCCCCTCTATGGTGGTGATGTTTGAGGCGGCACGTGACGCGGGAATTTTTCCACGGGATATGCGATGTGCGGACATCACCGTAATTCCGAAACCTGGAAAGGATTTGACGGATCCAGCTTCCTACCGACCGATCTCTCTTATTAACTGTGATTTGAAACTTTTGGCCTCAGTGTTGGCAGCTCGACTTGCTCCTTTGCTACCGATGCTGGTGGAGGATCGTCAGGTAGGCTTTGTGAAAGGGAGGGAGGCGACCCGAAATATTGCTAGATTGCTACTGGGTATGGAACATTGTCTGCAGAGAGATGAGGCGCTACTTCTTGTTAGCCTGGATGCTGAGAAAGCGTTTGACCGGGTGGCCTGGATGTATATGTGGGATACTTTGTCTGCCTTTGGATTGCACGGGAGTTTTGTGCAGTGGATTCAAGCATTATATGCCCTGCCTATGGCTCGAGTGGGCTCTAATGGTGTCTTCTCAGACCCGTTTGTGTGGAAAGAGGCACTCGACAGGGTTGTCCCCTGTCCCCCTTGCTTTTTGTGCTTGCCCTGGAACCGCTACTGCGGGCCCTGCAGTATGATCCTGGAATTGCTGGTATGCGAATGGGAGTAGAAGATCTTAAAGTTAGCGCTTTTGCTGATGACATGTTACTCTGTCTTACGAAGTTACCTGTGTCTTTAGAGCGCGCACTTCGGTTGATACAGGAATATGGGGGATTTTCGGGCTTAAAAGTTAATACCACAAAGTCAGTTGCTCTGGACATAGGGGGTAAGGTGCGGCCTGGGTGGGAAGGGGGTTTTCCGTTGGTGTGGGCAGAGGAGGAGATTAAATATTTGGGGATACAACTACCTGCTCGGCCTGAACACCTTTACCGTGCTAATATACCTGGGTTGATAGCTAGGAGCATTAAAACTTTGTCGAGTTGGCGTAATCTGCCTCTGTCCTTGAGGGGACGGATTGCGCTGTTTGTTATGGTGGAATTTCCTAGGTGGTTGTATGTGTTACGTATATTGCCTTTATGGATTCTGGATAAGGACTGGAAGCGTCTAGAAGGTTGTCTACGAGGGTTTTAATGGGGAGGTCGTAGAGCTCGGGTACCCTTGAGGGCATTACTGAGTAGGCGAGTGGAGGGGGGTTTGGAGATGCCTTCGCTACGCAATTACAATCTGCGGTATCTAGCCCGGCATATTAGGGCCCTGGTGGAGGGGGATGGGGGGTGCGCCCCGGTTTGGCAGCTGGCAGAAGCGACAGCACCATACCACAGTCTATATATTCTACATGCCGGTCAATTGTCTTCGGTGATAAAGGCTGGAGTGGGAGGGAGTTATTTGGGGGCCTTGCGTGCTGCTTGGAAAGTGCTATGTCAGAGATTTGGTTGGGATTGGCGTAGGTCACCTCTTCTGCCTTTGGTGGGTAATCCTGATTTTGACCCTGGGTTTTCACCGCGGAATGTATTCTTTGATTGGGCTGGTAGGGGGCTCGTGTGTTTAGGAGACTTCTATTCCAGCGCAGACGGGGTACTGGATAGTTTTCAGCAGGTGCAGCGTCGGTACCATATATGTCCGCATGATTTCTATGGATACTTACAAGTCCGATATTATCTGGCTGCAGTTGCGCGAGAGGGGCCTTGGATGGCCTCCGGGTCCCCCCGCGTGGTCTTGGAAAAGGTAGAAGAGCACCTCCCGGGAGACGAGATATCTCGACGAGTGCTTCTGCCGTCGGGGGGGAATGTTTTTCTCACTGACCTTGTGTATCGGTGGCAAGGAGATGGAGTGGAGGAAATGACGGTGGAGATATTGCAGACGGCCTTCGAGAGGATATCGAAGGGACCGGTGTGGGTCTATTTGCAGGAGATGCAGTATAAATTTTTGTGGCGTGCCTATACTACTGATAAATGGGCATGTCGGGTTGGTTTACAGTTGTCTGCCATTTGTGCGTGGTGTGGAAGGGGAGTAGGCTCCCTAACCCATAAGTTTTGGGGATGTCCAAGGGTGCGTGATGTATGGATGCAGGCATGTGCTAAGTTGCGAGGGTGGACGGGGTTGGGGTGTGCCATGCAGAGAGAGGTCTGTCTATTTCATAATTGGGAGTTGGGTTTTGAGCGTTTCCCTCTTTGGCACAGAGCGCTGCTTGAGCGAGGTTTCTTGTTGGTAAAAAAGGTCTTGTTGACGCACTGGGTGGCTCTATCCCCTCCTTGCTTGGCGTTTTGGGAGAACTCTATGATTGATTTGATGTGTATGGAAAAGCTGACCGCGCAACAAAGAAGGGGTAAAAGCTGGGAGGGCTTTTTGGAGATATGGTCTCCTATGATTTCTCATTTGTCCCCTAGGGAGCGGGGGGATATGTTAAATGTTTGATGGGGGTTTCGTCCCTTTTGGAGAGGTTTAAGCCACCATGATCTGCCTCGGTACCCGTGTTTCCTGCAGCAGCAGCACACTCTGAAGGTGTGCGGGGGTGGTTTGTGATGTGGGGGGGGGGGGGGTTATGTTTTTCCCATGATGTATGACTTTTGATATATGATGCTTTCATTATACCTAATGTCTACTGTCTTTCTCACCTACACCTTGTTGAAGCCCCACCGCTGTAGATTTCCACTACTGCCATTGCTGTTCCTACTGTTGGATATTTTGATTGCTTGTGATAGACTCGTGCTTGGATGGGAGGGGGGATAGGGGGGGTTGGGGGGGTTGAATTAGCACTATGTACAAAGGGACTTTTGTGGGGATGGGTTTCCCTGAGACTTGTTCTAACCTGGGGCTACTTTGGGGGCTTGGGCCCCGATGTATCTGTTCTTGCTTTCTTTTGGGGGCCTGTATTTTCATCTCTTTGTATACCATCTCTTTGTATTTCTTAATGAGGTTTAGGTGGTGGGTGCATCAGTATGGTATCTCAGCTGTTTACGTTTACTGTTCCCTGTTTCTGTTACAAGGGGAAGGGACTTTGGTTGTTTGCAATTGTTTGTGACTATATCCTTTCTATTGGTGTCCCATTTTCTTGTGTGCTAAAATACCAATAAAAATGATTTGAAATAAATAAAATATAGACTGGTATAGTTACATCCCAGTCATGGTTTCTATGAACCATGTTTCTGTAACTGCCACTAAATCCAAGTCAGCCTCTCCCATTAAAACGTCAACATCTGAGATCATATTTCCCATGCTATGGGCATTTATACACACCATTTTCCATATGTTGCCCCTTTTATCCATTTCCATAAAGGTATTTAATGTTTCACTTACCTGGGCACTTTCTTCACCCATCCCCAACGAATCTAGTTTAAAGCCCTCTTCAGTAGATTAGTCAGTCTGCTACTGAAGACACATCGACCTTTCTTGGACAGATGAATGCCATCTCTGCTCTGCAACCCTTGGAACAGCATCCCATGGTCCAGGACACCAAACTGTTCTCGATGACACCATCCACGTAGCCATGCATTCATCTCCAGGATGCGAGCTTCTCTGCCTTGGCCTTTTCCCTTAACAGGGAAGATTGAAGAGAACACCACCTATGCCCCTATATGCTTCACCCTCTGTCCCAGAACCATGAAGTCACTTTTGATACACTTAGAGAGATACCTGGCAGTATCATTTGTGCCAACATGGATTAGCCACATTGGGTAATAGTCAGTGGGCTTGATGAGTCTCGGCAAGCTCTCCATAGCATCTCGGATTTTGGCACCTGGCAGAAAGCATACTTCTCTGGACATCAAGTCTGGCTGGCAGATGGATGCCTCAGTACCCCTCTGAAGAGAGTCACCAACTACCAATACTCTTCGCTTCCTTGTGGTCACTGATTCTGCAACTTTGCAGCACTTGAGCTCTGGTTCTTCCCTTTTCAGGGATGTTTTCACCTACTCCACTTCCAGGGCTGCATAATGGTACTTCAGTTCGAGGGCTGGAGAAGTTGGATTGGTGATTCTGAGGGCCCTGGTGACTTGTGTCCAACCTTCGTCATTCTGTACAGAAGAACATAAGATATGCCATACTGGTTCAGACCAAGGTCCATCAAGCCCAGTATCCTGTTTCCAACAGTGGCCAATCTAGGTCATACGTACCTAGCAGTTACCCCAAAAGACACAGGTTCCGCAATGCTTGTACTGGGTCAAGCATTGATATCCTGGGTCCCTTCTTAATAATGGTTTATGGACCTTTCCTCCAGGAACTTGTCCAAACCTTTTTTAAACCCAGCTACACTAACAGCCTTTACTACATCCTCCAGTAACAAATTCCAGAGTTTGATTACACGTTGAGTGAAAAAATATTTTCTTTTATTAGTCTTAAATAGTTTACCCTGTAGCTTCATTGCATGTCCCCTAGTCTTTCTATATTCTGATAACGTAAACAGTCGATCTACATTTGCCTTTTCCACTCCGTTCATTAATTTATAGACTATCATATCTCCCCTCAGCCGTTTCTTTTCTAGGTTAAAGAGCCCTAACCTTTTTAGCCTTTCTTCATAGGGGTATCCTTCCATCCCCTTTACCATTTTGGTGGCTCTTCTCTGAACCTTTTCTAATAACGCTATATCCTTTTTAAGATACGGTGACCAGAATTGCACACAATATTCAAGGTGCAGTCTCACCATGGAACGATATAGAGGCATTATATCTTTTGTTTTATTTTCCATTCCTTTCCTTATGATACCTAGCATTCTATTTGCTCTCTTGGCCGCCGCTGCACACTGGGCCGAGGGTTTTAATATGTTATCCACAATGATGCCTAAATCTTTTTCCTGGGTGGTGGTTCCTAATGTGGAACCTTGCATTGTTTAACCATAGTTTGGGTTGTTCTTCCCTAGGTGCATAACTTTGCACTTGTCCACATTAAATTTCATCTGCCATTTTGATGCCCAGTCTTCCAATTTATCAAGATCCTCTTGCAATTTTCCACAATCCTCTTGGGTTTTAACAACTTTAAATAGTTTTGTGTCATCGGCAAATTTGATAACCTCACTCGTTATTCCACTTTCCAGGTCATTTATGAATATGTCAAAAAGCAGCGGACCCAGCACAGATCCCTGGGGTACACCACTATTCACCTTTCTCCATTGGGAAAATTGGTCATTTAGCCCTATCCTCTGCTTTCTACCTTTTAACCAGTTCCTGATCCACAGTAGTATACTGCCTCCTATCCCATGACTCTATAGTTTTGCTAAAAGTCTCTGATGAGGGACCTTGTCAAAGGCTTTCTGAAAGTCCAGATACACTATATCAACTGACTTACCTTTGTCCACTTGTTTATTCACACTTTCAAAAAAACATAACAGATTAGTAAGACAAGATCTTCCTTGTCTAAAGCCATGTTGGCTGTCTCCCATTAGGCCATGACTATCTACATGCTGAGTAATTTTATTCTTTTATGATGGTTTCTACCATGTTTCCCGGTACTGACGTGAGGCTCACCGGTCTGTAGTTTCCCGGATCACCCCTGGAACCCTTTTTAAAAATTGGTGTTACATTGGCGATCCTCCAATCTTCAGGTATTAGAGATGATTTTAATGATAGTTCACAGATTACTAATAGCAGGTCTGCAATCTCATATTTCAGTTCTTTCAACACCCTTGGATGTATACCATCCGGCCCAGGTGATTTGCTACTCTTCAGTTTATCTAATAGTTGTAATACATCTTCCCGATGTATTGATATTTCCTTCAATTCTTCCGCACCTTTAAAAAACACTTCAGTCATGGGTAATATCCCTACATCTTCCTCAGTAAAGACCGAAGCAAAGAATTCAGTCTCTCCACTATCGCCTTGTCGCCTCTTAGTGCCCCTTTAACTCCTCTATCATCTAATGGACCAACTGACTCTCTCACGGGTTTTTTGCTACGAATGTACTTGAAAAAATCTTTATTTCGCGTTTTTGCTTCCGCAGCCAGCTTCTTCTCAAATTCTCCCTTTGCCTGCTTTATCAATGCCTTGCATTTGACTTGCCAGTGCTTGTGCTGTTTCCAGGTTTCGTCGTTTGGCTCTTTTTTCCATTTTCTGAAAGATGCTTTTTTGGCAACAACAGCCTCTCTGACCTCACCTTTAAACCATGCTGGCAGTTTTTTGGACTTCCTTCCACTTTTCTTAAAGTGTAGAATACAGCTGGTCTGGGCTTCCAAGATAGTGTTTTTAAACAACACCCAAGCTTGATGTAAGTCTTTAACCTTTGCAACTGCTCCTTTTAGTTTTTTCTTAACTATTTTCCTCATTTTATCATAGTCTCCCTTTCGAAAGTTAAAAGGTAGTACTGTGGATTTCCTTACTATCCCTCCTCCACTAATTAAATCAAAGGCGATCATGCTATGATCACTATTGCCAAATGGCCCCAACACACTTATCTTTTGCAGTAGATCTGGTGTTCCACTAAGGACTAGGTCTAATATGGCTTCCCCTCTGGTCAGTTCATGAACCAGCTGCTCCAAGAAGCAGTCATTTATGTCATCTAGGAACTTTATCTCCCTAGCATGTCCTGCCGTGACACTAACCCAGTCGATACCGGGGTAGTTGAAATCACCCATTATTTTTACTGCGCTGTAACGTTTGTTAGCTTCCTTGATTTCTTTGAGCATTTCATCATCCATTTGTTCATTCTGGCCAGGTGGTGGATAGTACACCCCCACTGCCATCGCCTTCCCCTTTTTACATGGAATTTCAATCCATAGAGATTCTATAGCAAATTTTGTTTCCTGCAAAACTTTAATCCTTTCTGACTCAATGCCCTCTCTAACATAGAGCGCAACCCCTCCACCAATTTGATCAGCTCTATCATTATGATATAGTTTGTACCCAGGTATCAGTGTCCCACTGGTTGTCCTCCTTCCACCATGTCTTTGATATTCCAATCATATCTAAGCTCTCATTTAGTGCTATATATTCTAACTCTCCCATCTTATTTTTTAGACTTCTAGCATTTGCATACAAGCATTTTAGAGACTGTATATTATTCATATTAATTTGGCTATTGGTAGACATGGGTAATTTTGGATCTTTAAGCTCTGTCTGCTCCATACTCGAGGGCATTTGGGCTACTTTACTCTTTTTTGGAACCTCTCTGCTTTTGGTAGTATCCTTCAAGGATACATTCTTCTGAACCATGCGCTTTTGGGCGACTGTCGGCTTTCCCCTATTATCTAGTTTAAAAGCTGCTCTATCTCCTTTTTAAAGGTTAATGCCAGCAGCCTGGTTCCATCCCAGTTAAGGTGAAGCCCATCCCTTCGGAAGAGCCCCTCCTTTTCTCAGAATGTTCCCCATTTCCTAACAAATCCAAAACCCTCATCTCTGCACCATTGTCTCATCCACGCATTGAGACTCTGGAGCTCTGCCTGCCTTTTGGGTCCTGCACGTGGAACGGGAAGCATTTCGGAGAACGCTACCCTGGAAATTCTGGATTTCAACTTCCTACCTAAAAGCCTAAATTTAGCCTCCAGAACCTCCCTACCACATTTTCCTATGTCATTGGTACCGACATGTACCAAGACAGCAGACTCCTCCCCAGCACTATCTAAGACCTTATCTAGGTGGCGCGTGAGGTCCGCTACCTTCGCACCAGGCAGGCATGTTACCAGGCAATCCTCACGTCCACCAGCCACCCAGCTATCTACATGCCTAATGATCGAATCACCAACTATAACGGCTGTCCTAACCCTTCCCTCATGGGCACCCATCTTCTCCTCTGCTGGAGAGCTTTGATGTTGCAAGAAGCATATCATCAATGTACTTCTCACTGTCTTGAATGCTCCTCAGCCTCGGCATCTCCTCTCTGAGTTCCTCCACTTGTTTCCTGAGAGCTTCAGCATGCCGGCATCCTGCACTTGGAACCGGTCCTGCAACTGGCATAGGGACCTCTGACTGGACAGAGGCAGAAGCTGTAATGGGGGCAACAGCTTTAGCGATACAATTTTTCCCAGCCATTGTTCAGTTCGTGGAGCTTAGGTATCTGTTAAAGCAAAAGAGAGAGATCTACCAGCTGGTTTCCGGGCCGTACTTTCAAAGAAAAAGCAGTTAAATCTCTTTTAAGTGTGTTCAAAATGTTTTGTTCCAAGTCCCTGTGTGTAGGGGAGGTGCCCTATAAAGCAAGACTAGTTATTAGGGGTGGGTGTGAGTTGGAGGGTAGGGAGGGAACTAACACCTGATGAGGTGTCAGTAGCTTCAAAGAGCTGAAGAAAGATACTAAAGCAGAGTTTTAAACCTACCCCACTAAACAAAATATTTCTCCTTTTAAACTAAAGCACTTAAAAGGAGGCAACTTTGTTTTAAAAATGTACCAAAACCCTTTTATTTTTAAATCTTTTTTATTCATTTTAAACATGTTAAACATATCGAACAAGAGATACAACTATTGTGTATAGGACCACCAAGAGTAAAAAACACACGCCCACAAAAGAAAAACACATTATGGAACAGCGAGCCCTATACAAGCTCAAAAAGCTACGTACAATTGAGAGATTAAAGAGAACGTGCAGTGGAGCGATTGCAGAACCCCTCCCTCCCCCCCCCCCCAAAAAGACCATATATAGCCATCCCATCTCTCCCTGCCCTATTCCCCCTCAATCCCAACTTCCCCCATCATTCCCCCATTACTACAGTGATAGGTTGTAGGGGATCCAAGGCACTTATAAGCCAAGACACTCCACCCAAGAAGCACCTCTCAAGCAGAAACCATCCAAACCACACAACCGATTCATGAACACACTCTGCGCCTACCAGCATTCAAACCATGAAACTCGAGCCACAGGGTGCGCAATGTAGCGCAGCTGCGTGTCCTGAATATGAAAATTAAACCTCAGGGTACCCCCCCCTATCAATCCCCCCTCTCAACCCCCCCCCCTTATCAGACCCCCCTCTCAATACCCCTTCCCCCCCTCCCAAGACAAGCAAACAATGGGGTTTACACCTACACCCCCCCCCCCCCACTGGACGCTATCTACCTACTCCATCCAAAACACGGCTCCTAGCTTTGGCGGGCATACCTTGAAGATGAGGACCCCAACCCTTCAAGAAAATGTCCCAACGCCGTGGGTGACCCCATGCGCGATACCGCTCTAACCACAGCATACCATGCAATCGCACCCTCCATTGCCCATACAACGGCCCCCGTGTATCCACCCATGTTTGCAGTATAGTCATACGGGCTGTGACAAGCACCAAACGCAGCCAGTCCCCTTGTACCTTATCTATATCAGGCCCGATCTCCTCCCGCCAAACATCGAGCACTAGATTGATGGGTGTCAACCGCAGCACTATGGCCAAGCATCTCTCCAAATATCCAAGTACTTTACCCCAGAAACTCCGTACCACCGAACAATGCCAAAACATGTGGCCCAGGGTAGCATCCGCAGCCCTACACCGTGGGCAACAGTTCGTGGGCACTATCCCCGCCCTCCAAGCCCGATTTGGTGCAAAATATAACCTACGGATCAGCCTATATTGCATGTCACGGAAGTTTACAGACACCGTTAACTGGGGGATACTCGCTATGGCCTCCACCACCTCTTCACCCGTCAGGAGCTCACCAAGGTCCCGTGTCCAGGCCTCCGTCAAGGCGTCCTCCTTCCCGGAGGGCATCAATTCCGAGAGGGACTTATGTAGCTGGGCCACTCGAGCCACCCGGTCCCCCCCCAGCAGAGACTCCTCCACCTGGGAGCATATGGCACCCTTCAATGAGTCCACAGGTAGTGTGCGAATATAGTTCCGAATCTGAGCATACGGGAACACATCCCCACACGTCCAGGAGTACTGCCCACTCAATACATCAAAGGATTCGAGGAGCCCCTCCCCGGTAAGCAACGATTCTATATCAGAAATGCCCATCCGATCCCACCGCACAAAACTGGCCTCATTCAGGCCGGGCGCAAAATCTTTGTTCCCGCGTATGGGAAGGTATGGGGAACAAAAGGCCGAATACCCCATTTGTCCACAGAAATACCGCCAAGCGCGAACGATGGGAGAGAGCAATACCATCCACACCCACTGGTCTAGACCCTTCGCCCCTTTCATATGTAAGATGTATGAAACGCGTAAAGGCGCAACCAATGCTCCGATCATCTCGAGCGGGGTATAATCACCAGACCCCCATAACCAGTCCCGCACATGCCGAAGAAGGCATGCCCGGTTATAAAGTTTAATATCGGGAAGGCCCATTCCCCCCTTGCTCCACGGTCGCTGTAACACCGCCAGTCGCACACGAGGTCGCCCGCCCCGCCAGAGCAAAAGATTAATCTGTTTTTCCATCAACTTGAGATCCTTCCGGTGCACCAACAGAGGGAGCGTTTGCAGGACATATAGCCACTTGGGGAACAATGTCATTTTGTACAATGCAATCCGGCCCCCTAAGGAAAGCGGTAAGGCCTTCCATTTTTGTACCCTATCTGTCAAGTGCTTCAGCAACATAGTGACATTAATACGGTATAGGTCACGCAGGTCCACGGGCAAGTAAATCCCCAAGTATTTAAATCGATCATCCACCCATTTCAAGGGGAAGGTACCTGGCCAGCACTGAACAATATCCGCGACAAGCGGCAGTGCCTCAGATTTGTCCAAATTTAATTTAAAGCCAGAAACATGGCCGTAGACCTGAATGAGCTTCAGCAGTGCGGGGAGTCCTTCCTCCGGCTTATCGATATGCACCAGAAGATCATCGGCAAAAGCCGCGACTCGAAATTCCGTCTTTCCCACAGGTATCCCCTGAAAGGCTGGCGAGCTCCGAAGCTGACACAGCAAGGGCTCCAATGTTAACACGAACAGGAGTGGGGAAAGGGGGCAACCCTGTCGGGTCCCCTTCTGAATCGAGAATTCAGGAGACAAATGACCATTTACCAAAATCACCCCCTTGGGGTCCGCATACAGCAACCGTATAGCCTCTACGAAAAAGCCCTGAATACCCACCCTCTCCAAAACTTGGTACATAAAACTCCAGCCTACCCTGTCGAACGCCTTTTCGGCGTCGAAACTAATGAGCATAGAATGCCGGTTAGCCTTCCTGCTAGCGCACATGGAGGCTAATACACGTTGCAGGCTGTAAGTCGCGTGTCTATCCCTCACAAAGCCAACCTGATCCCTATGTATCAAAGTGGGAAGGAACCCGGCCAACCTCTCCGCCATGATCTTTGCGAGAATTTTTATGTCCACATTCAACAGGGAGATAGGCCGGTAAGAACCAGGCAAGAGCGGGTCCCGGCCCGGTTTAGGCAGCACAGTGACTACGGCTTTATTCGCCTCATAAGGAAACTGACCTCTGCGAATCAAGTCCCCATAATAGTCCAATAAAGGAATCACCACCTTGTCATCCAAGATTTTATAGAACTTCCACCTCAAGCCATCTACACCAGGGGCCTTCCCCCGCTTTAAGCTCTTAATCGCATGCTGCACCTCCTGCGCTGACAGCGGCGCATTCAGCACCTGCAGTTGATCTGACGTTACACTCGGCAAGGCACAAGCCTCCAGGAAGTCCCGTTACCCCCTTTCATCCCCGCCCTCCCGCGCATACAGGGTTTGATATTAATCACAAAAAATCCGTTCAATATCCTCTTCGGCGGACCGAACCGTGCCATCCTCATGACGGAGCACCCCAACTCGTCCGGGACCCCCCTCTGCTCTCACCAACGCGGAAAGTAACTTACCCGCTCGATTCCCGTACCTATACAACTGGAATTTATAAAACATCATAGATTTCTTAGCCCGTTGTCCAAGTAATAGCTCCAGCTCCGACTGGAGTTCTCGCAACCGTGCCCTTGCCTCCCCACTTTGACTTCGGGCATGCCATCGGCACGCTTTGGCCAAGGCTCTCTCTAATTGCAGAATACGACTATTCAGTCTCTTCTGTTTTTGGCAGTGATAACTAATAATTTCCCCCCGCATCACAGCCTTCCCCGCCTCCCAAAAGAGAGCAGGATTATCCGCATGCTGGGAATTGTCTTGCGCGTATTCTGCCCACCGTTCCCGTAGGTATTTCACAAACTCTACATCCCCCTCGAGATCCAAGGGATATCTCCACAGCCTCCCAGTCCCCCATCCCGTTGTTGCATTTCCAGGACCACCATGGCATGGTCAGAGAGAACGGGAGGCCCAATATCCACCCGGGAAACCCCACCAAACAAGGCCCTGGAAATAAGGAAGTAGTCAATTCTCAACCATGTCCCGTGAGCCCGAGACAGATGTGTGTATTCCCTGTCTCCCGGATGCATCACCCTCCAAACATCCAAAAGATCATACCCCTCGCATAACCCTCGCAAGCTTCGGGAGCTCCACTGGTCCCGCACTCCACCCCCCCGGGACCTATCCAGCGTGTCATCCATAACAGAGTTAAAATCACCCCCTAAGTACAAGTGATAATGCCCCAGGTTGGTCAACATTCGTGACAGCTGTCGGAAGAACCAGGCCTCAAAATCATTCGGTGCATAAACAGACCCCAATACCACTCGCATACCATCCAGTGTCCCCCAAACAAACACATATCGCCCCTCAGGATCAACTTCCACTCGTTCTTCAACACAGCCCACCGTTTTAGCAAGCAAAATGGCCACTTCTCTCTTTTTCCCCACTGCGGGGGCCCCATACACGCGACCAACCCAACCTTTACACAATTTCTCGTGTTCCACCATGGACTGGTGCGTCTCTTGTAACAGGGCGATGTCCACCCTCTTGGACCTCAACTGCTGCAACACTTTATACCGCTTTATAGGGGATCCCAAGCCACACACATTCCAGGATGCTAATTTCAAAAGCTTACCCATTATCCGGAGGCCCCCACTCCACCATAAACACCAAAAGCCTACTTATAGTTGGTACAGACCCCCCCAGCCTAGGATCCACACCTCCCTCTACCTCCTCTCAACTCAAGGTCCAGCAAGTGTCATGTAGCAAACCCACATCTAAGTGCCGCAAACTCATCAAACCCCCCACCCTCCTCAGTCTCAGTCTCCACCCCACCCTCCCCCCTTCCTTAGCAAATCGCACCAGCTAGCCCCCCCTCCCCACCCACCCCCTTGTGCCCTTCCCCCCCCCCCCTCCCTGAACTCCCCCTCCGTATCCACCTTCTCCGTCCCTCACCACTTGGGACCCTGTTCCAATGGCATTCGGGTCTACCCCAGCAAATAAAGATAATCAGACCCCCCCTACTTGCAAACCCTCCCACCTCCCACCAGAGCAAACAGTAGTCGACTTCTCTCATCTTCGACCTCCCACTATCTTCCCACCCACTCCTCTTCCCCAGACCACAACAGCAAGACACAAACCCATGCAAACAAAACCCATAACACAAAAAATGGCAATAATGCAAACACCAGGCTCATACAACATTGATTATAATAAGGAAGCACTTTCCCCAGCAAACAGCCAATGTCAGCCATAGGGAACACCGTTTGCCTCAGGAGCCTTAAAGCAAGCCATGTCCAGGCCCCATTGCGGTGCTCACGCTGTCCATCCGGTACGCCAACATTCCGAGGCCCGGCTTGTCTCAGGAAGACGGACGGTCATCAAGTTGCTCCATAAATGCTTGTGCCTCCTCTGGAGTTGAAAAGTACTTCGGGCGGCCATTATAGTCAACCCGCAATTTTGCTGGGTATAATAAGGCAAAACGCAGGTCCCGGTTAATCAGCTGTCCACAGACCGCGCTAAAGGCCTTGCGCCGCTGACTCACGAGGATGGAGTAGTCCTGAAAAACCAATATCTGGGACTCATCCCCCGGCTGCCGCCGGCAGCCCCGAGCAGCCCGCAAAACCTCCTCTTTCTGTCGAAATTCCAGAAATCGGGCGATGACTGCACGTGATCTGCGCGCTCCTTCCTGGCGCTGGCCCAGTCTATGTACACGCTCCAATCTGAGCGGGCCAGTCACTGCGTTAGGGAAGGCCTGCACGATCCAAGTCTCCAAAAAGCCAGTAAGCTCCCGATCTGAGACCGACTCCGCAATGCCCACAAAGCGTAGGTTCTTCCTCCTTCCCCGATTCTCAAGATCGTCTAGTTTTTCCCGTTGCTGTTGAGCCATAGTCTCCAAAGCCGTCACTCGTTCCTGCAAGGTGCGCTGCGAGTCCTCCACATCTGAAACCCTTGTTTCAACTTGCTCAATGTGCTCCGTAAAGTCTCCAATGCTTTGGCTGACCTGAGTGAGCTGCTCCGCCAAGGAGCGGAATCGATCGTCAAGGGCGCTGACTACCGCCGCGCTCACTTCAGCCACCATAGCCTGGTGTGTGTCAGCAGCAGGGCTGGCCGGCCTCTCATCCGCCATCTTGTTCTCTGGGGGCCGACCCTTCTCCTTCCGACCGAGTTTCAAGGCCATCGAGGTAAGTTAGGAGACTCGTGCAGGGTTCACCTTGTGACCCACTAGCCGGTCCAGAGGCCGAGAGGTGCTTGGACAGCTTAATGGGCAATGATTTTATTGGCAGTAAGTCCCCGGGAAGGCAGTAGCTAAGCCTTCTGGTTCCCGTAGTTTACCTTAACCCAATAATTGTAGTTGCAGTCGAGTGTAAGGATAAACATAGGTTTTATTCCCCGTCCGGGGTGGATTCAAAAGGTATGGAACAAAAGGTTAAACAGACCATACGTCTGACACGAAATAAAGGAAAGTACTGTAACCAAAAATAAGCTTTCTTCAGCATTCAAAATAACAGCAAAAGTAATGGGAACAGTTTCTTCAACTCACGTGAAACTTCACAGCTGTTTCTCTTAATTAACACTTCTTGCTGCTTCAGCACACAGAATGAATCCAATTTGATACAGGCTATCTGCAATCCCAGCCTGTATCTTGTAGGATCTCTTCAGGGAAATCTAGTTATATCTCCTCCTCATCTGTTCGTCTGTCATTCTGCATAGCTCCTCATATGAGCATGTAAAGCCTTCCTCTATACTCGTGGTTTGTGGGAAGTTACCATATTGTTTGTACTTCTCTCTCTCCCCTTGAGTTTTGCACAGCTCCTCATATGAGCTTAGGTTGTCGAGGTGTTCTAAGTCCCACCTCTTAGGGAGAATACGTCTCACTTCCCCTCTGGGAGCTTCCTGCTGTTTGTAACGTGGATAACCCCGTTCTGGTTTCCTTCTCTCACACCGTCTATCTATCTTAGGGGACTGTGCCTCAAGGTAAGAATTCTTCCTTTCTGGTTCTTTAAAGTTAAACTGTTTAGCTGTGCACTTAGCTGTAGGATTGCCCTTCTTTATTGCCTTATTGCAATACTCCTCAGGGTATTGATAGGATTTGCCTTGCTGTTTCCCACAGCCTCTCTGCAAATCACTCACCTCTGCCTCTGTGGAGTTTTCCCTTGGCACTGTCCTCACAGCTTCCTCTTGTGCTCTCTGCTGAATTCTTTCACCTCTGCCCTCGGGACTTCCAGCTGGGATATTTACTGAGCTTTCACTTAAGCTCCGGTCTGAGCATTCCACTGTGCTCTCCTTGATTCTCCCACCTGTGCTTTCTGGGCTTTCAACTAGGATATTTCCTGAGCTTTCACTTAAGCTCTGGTCTGAGCATTCCACTGTGCTCTCCTTGATTCTCCCACCTGTGCTTTCTGGGCTTTCAACTGAGCCTCCTGAGCTCTCTGGCTTCTCCCTGCTTTCCAAGCCTCCGCGGCTATCAGCCTTCTCGGAGCTTTCTGAGACCTCCAAGACTTCCACGACCTCCTTAACCTCCAAGCTCTCCTGGGCTTCCAACCTTTCTGAGCTCTCAGACACCACCTCTGAGCTCTTGGGCAATCTTTCCAACTCCTCAGACAAGCTCTCCAACTCCTCGGATACTCTCTCGGACAACCTCCCAGATAACCTGTCTGTTAGTGACTGAGTCCCTACTATATCCTGCTCAGTGTTAGCTTGGGCTCCGCCCCCTTGCAGCTGCTCCCCATTTTCTAATGAGCTCTGAGCTCCGTCTCTGCTTGGGCGTTCCCTAACACCATGTGCATCTGTTTTCTCTGGTTGCTCTTGGCAACCCTTTCCCTTTTGTGAAGCTAAGGTGTCATTTTCCTCACTTTCATTTACCTTTATGGGCTCTGCTAGCGTCACCCCGTGACAACCTCTACCACCTCACCCTCCGCGGTTCGTTCGGAAGCCAGGGAAAAACGCGCCCCAAGCTGGAGAGGAGTTATTAAGGTTTAATTAGGGGTTTCCCCGGAGCTGATCGGCTTGCGTCCTATCAGCTCATTGCCACCGGAAGCTCTCTTCAGCGGTCACCAAAACCCTTTTAAGAGCTCCCAGAGAGAGGGCTAGTAATTAAAAAATCCACAAACTCTTACCTTTGCTTGAAATGTATAGCCCCTGTTAGGAATGCCTCAACAGTGCAGGGCTCTGAAGTCTTTTATGCAGGCCTCAGCTGCTCTCAGTTCTTTCATAGGCTAATCAGGCCCACTAACACCTGATGAGGTGTCAGTAGCTTCAAGGAGCTGAGAAAGATACTAAAGCAGAGTTTTAAACAAAGTATTTCCCCTTTTAAATTAAAGCACCAAAAAGAATGTAACTTTGTTTTAAAAATGTACCAAAATCCTTTTAAGAGCTCCCAGACAGAGAGCTAATAATTTAAAAAGCCACAAACTCTTACCTTTGCTTGAAATGTATAGCCCCTGTTAGGAATGACTATGACGGCTTCGAGTCGATGGCTAGAGTAGTTGTGGCGGGCATTGGTTCCCGACGCCAGACCTAGCTACAGTCCTCTGACCTGGAGCAATGAGCTCAAGACAAGTTAGTTGAAGTCTCCTGCCAGGGAGAAAATCTCTTCGGCAAACCAATGATTGATAAGGCTGCAGAATTGTTGTCCGAGTTCCTGATGAGGACCAAGCTCTTCAAGAAGACCGCTGACCCTTCTCAACGGAAGCCAAATTCCTCTTGCAGGTGGTGTCTTCTTTTCACCTCAGCCAGGAGGTGGTGCTTTCCACCTTCTTCATGAGACCTCACTCCAGCAGGGCGGAGACCGTCCTTCACACCTTGGACTGTAAGAGGACCCTGTCCTTCTACATTCAACGTACTCAGGGACACCGTAAAGCTTCTCAGCTTTTTGTTTCATAAGACCCCAGTAGGCTGGGGAAGGCAGTGACCAAACATTCACTGTCTATCTGGGTGGCGTACTGTATCTCCCTCATCTATGAGCAGGCTGGGCGCATGCTGGACAGCCGGGTCATGGCACACAGTGTCAGGGCCATGGCGGCCTTTGTGGCAAACCTGCGCTCCGTCCCAGTGTTGGACATCTGCCGGACCGCTACTTGGTCTTCAGTCCATACCTTTGCAGCTCATTACTGCCTAGAGAGGGAGTCCCAACGGGACAGCGTCTTCAGCCAGGCCATGCCCCGTAATCTTTTCGGGGTCTAGGCAACTCCTACCCTCTGACCCTTCTGTGTTCTGGCTACTGGAGTATTGGTTCCCATCAGACACACGGGTCCTACTGCAGGCTGTATCTGTGGACTCAATTGCTGTTTCTCACGGCTCCCCTTGAGAGCGACCATATTTTTTTCTGTATGCGCTTTTGGTGGTCTGACACTTGGGAGTCCCATATGTGAGGACTGACTTCCTTCTTGTTCCCAGAGAAAGCGTAGTTACTCACCTGTAACAGGTACTGTCTGGGGACAGCAGGAATCAGTCCTCACAACCCTCCCTCCTCCCCTTGGAGTTGCTGTACAATTTTTGCCATAACCTTTTGTTGGCTCTAGCTATGTCATCTGAGTCTTCAACTTGTCTCGGGCGGGAAGGGGACCATGCATGTGTGGTGGCATCTCCCAAAGGCTTTCTTTGAAAGCTAGGGAGATGCTTATGTGAGGGCTCCATTAGTGCCGATGTCACCCATATGTGAGGACTGATTCCTACTGTCCCCGGAGAACCTTGTTACAGGTGAGTAACTACGCTTTGTTCTCCATTCCTTTCCTTATGATTCCTAGTATTCTATTTGCCTTCTTGGCCTCTGCTGCACACTGGGCAGAAGGTTTCAACGTGTTATCCACGATGACGCCTAAATCTTTTTCCTGGGTGGTGGTTCCTAATGTGGAACTTGCATCATGTAACCAAAGTTTGGGTTGTTCTTTCCTAGCTGTATATCTTTGCACTTGTCCTCATTAAATATCATCTGTCATTTGAACATCCAGTCTTCCAATTTATTAAGGTCCTCTTGCAGTTTTCCACAATCCTCTTGGGTTTTAACAACTTTGAATAATTTGGTGTCATCTGCAAATTTGATAACCTCACTCGTTATTCCCTTTTCCAGGTCATTTATGAATATGTTAAAAAACAGCGGACACAGCACAGATCCCTGGGGTACTCCATTATTCACCTTCCTCATTGGGAAAATTGGCCATTTAGCCCTACTCTCTTCTTTCTATCTTTTAACCAATTCCTCATCCACAATAGTACACTGCTCTTATCCCATGACTTTTTAATTTCACCAAGAATCTCTCATGAGGGATCTTGTCAAAGGCTTTCTGAAAATCCAGATACACTATATCGACCAGCTCACCTTTGTCTTCCTGTTTATTCACATCTTCAAAAAAGTATAACAGATTAGTAAGACAAGGCCTTCCTTGGCTAAAGCCATGTTTGCTTTCCCCAATTAAACCGTGACTATCTACATATTCATGATTTTGTTCTTTATAATGGTTTCTACCATTTTGCCCGGTACTGACATCAGGCTCATCAGTCTGTAGTTTCCCAGATCACCACTGGAACTCTTTTTAAAAATTGGCGTTATATTGGCCATTTGCCAATCTTCAGGTATCACAGATGATTTTAATGATAGTGCACCAATTTGGGTAGTAAGGGTTGTAGATGTTTAGCCAAGACTTTAGCAAAATATTTTTTGGTCTATGCCCAGAAGTGAAATAGGACAGTATGAACCACATTGAAAGGGGTCCTTCCCTTCCTTAAGTATCAAAGAGACACCCGCGGCCCTCATCGAAGGGGGCATCAGTTGCTCCCACCAAAAGGTTATACACACAAAAAGCAACTCTACAAGCTGATCCTGGAAAGTTTTATAAAAAAAGTTAGAGTTCCCGTCCAGGCCAGGGCCTTCGCTTTTGGTAAACCCTTTATAATCTGTAAGATTTCCACCCCAGAGATCCGGTGCACCAACAACCCGCTCTCCTCCTCCAAACCTCTAGGGAGCGGGCAGCTCTCTAAATACTGATAAATAGAGGATTCAGAAGTCTCCCACTCCAGGGTGTAGAGTTACTTGTAGAATGCAACAAAACATTCCTGGATAGCCTCCTGGTCAATCACTTCAGCACCCTTTTTATCCTTGATCCTCCAGATTTGATTTTTTGCCCACGCTTTCTTCAGGCGGAAGGCCAACACTTTCCCCATCTTATTTCCAAACTCAAAGTGTTCCTGTCCCAGTCTGTCCAGGGCAAATCGAATCTCAGCCAACTGGAGATCGTGCAAAGCCCGCCTCTTGTCAGCCAAATGCGCGCAAACCGTAGGCTCCCGATTACCCTGCTGCACAAGCCCCTCCAATCGTGCTATATCACCATGCAAGGAAAGCAAAACCTTCTCCTTTTCCCTTTTCTTATGAGCACCAAGACTAATCAGATGGCCTCGCAAGACTGCCTTCAGTCCATCCCACAGGACTCTGGGGGCACAATCATCGACATCATTAAAATGCAAATATTCCTGTATTACCCCATTTAACTTAGTACAAATTGTGGGGTCCTCCAGAAGAGTATCATTAAGCCACCAAAAGCTCCTGTGGCGTTCAGCGGAAGGTTCTAACAAATTAACCACAGAGGCATGTGGTCAGACCACGTGCGGTGTTCAATTTGGCTACCCCAGATCCAACCTCCCAAAACTTTGTTCCCCCATAGATAATCAATCCGAGAGTACAAGTCGTGGGCCCCGGAGTACAACGTATAGTCACGCTCGCCTAGGTGAAATACCATCCGCAAATCTTCTAACTCAAAAAGGTGTTGCCATGCACGTAGGCTCCTAGGCCTAAGGGTCTGCAAGGCCCCTCGGCCACCAGAGATGTCCATTCTTGGATCTACCAGACATAACCTTCAACAAATCCAGTCATCACTTGAGCTACCTGATCAAAAAATAACCTCTGGCCTACACTGGGGGCAAACACACTACCTAATGTATATTTTTGCTCCCCTAACTCCTCCTTGACAAATAAATATAGTTCCTTACAATCTCTACAAAGATCATGTGCCTTAAAGAGAACAGTGGAATCCATCAAAATGGCCACCCCACAAATTTTTGACTTTATCCAATTTGAGCAAACCAACACTGTCCAAATTTTTTATGGGAGAGATGATATTCATCCATCCACATTAAATGTGTCTCCTGTATAAACACAATTTGGGCTTGTAGACGACCAAGTTCCTTAAAAGGCAACTGGCGCTTGGTTGGGGAGTTGAGCCCACAAACTTTAAAGGTGACAGCTTTCACAGTCCCCATAGTACCCTGGAGTAAGCTATGAAAAGTGTGTCCTACCTAGAACCCCCATGTCCTCTTACCCTGTCCCACCCCCCATCACCCCTGCCTCCACTACACACACCACCACAGTGGCCATGTTTCCAGTCCAGCCACTCAACCACCTGACTCAAACAAAACCACCAGAAAGAACCTGTCTAGTTACAACATCTAGATAAACAAAAATAAGCTCTCACTCAATACCCGATCACACTCCAAGCACACCTACAACTGCATCATCTGCACCAAGTCACACAAGGTCGACTCACAGGGCGCAAGTCCCAAAAAGAGAAAATATTAAGTCCAGCTCACTCCGCAAGTCAGGCAGGTGTATCACTACTCCTCTCTGAATGATCCACTTGGCGATGTAGATGCTTGCCGCCCTGTTGCACACATTCCCACTGAGGTTTAGGGACTGCAGTCTTCTTGGCCTCGGGTGGTCAAACTGGCAAATCAGTGCACCTCGCATCCTTCAACAGGTTAAGAGCCTCTTCTAGGGTCTGTGCACAAACAGAGCGACTCCCCAGGGAAAATTGCAACCCAAAAGGAAAGGTCCATTTATACTTCACATTGCCCTCTCTTAGTCGTTGAGTGATCGGGTGAAAATCTCTGCGTTTCTGTATGGTAGCCGCAGATAGGTCCCCAAATATTTCAACGTGAACATTCTCCCATAACAACTGTCCTATTTTATGAGCAGCTTGTAAGATAGCTTCTTTGGAGGCAAATTTATGTAGGCACACTAAAATATCCTAAGGCTTGCTTTCCCACAGTTGACCAAGTGTGTGATGAGCCCTTTCAATTTTAAAATACAACTACCCCGGATCCAACTGGGCCTGTTGGGTTACAGCCCTGAAGACGTGCTCAGACAGATCCAAATAATCCACTGGGACTTGTGACGCAGTGCCAAGCACCGAAGCCATGGAGACCGATAGTGACCCCCTGGTAGAGTCCGGTACTACAGGCAAAAGAAGAGATTCACACTCTCAGCACAGCCTGCAGGCAGCCAATCAGTTCACCTCAGAGGAGGAGAGAAGTGAACCCATGGATTGGGCACGCCCTAGGAGGAGGCGGGTTTCCCAGAGCAAGGGTCCCTTTTTAAACAAAGAGAGGGAACACAGTGAGAGAGAGAGAGAGAGTGGAAGAAGAAGGAGGAGAAGCACTAGAACGAATGCAGAAACAGGACCATTTGAGAGCGTATGGAAAAGGAATGAAGGAGTGAATGCTGCAAGTGGTTGGAGAAAGGAAGTTCCTTTTTACCCACGAGAGAGTAAGCAGAAGCTACGGGGAAGGCAGGAAGTTCCTCTGACTGCAGAACCCTGTGACCTGACTTCACAACCTCTGCCCAGCTGCACCAGGAAGGAAGCTAATTTCTCAGCAGGAGAAAAGCTCACGTTTCTGAGAAGCAATTTCCTTCCATGGAGAGAAAGATATGCTGGCAAGATAGTTCCTGAGCACTCTCAACACAAGGTATCTGCTGTTCTTAATCCTTATGCAAACTTTTATAAACCAAAAAGAGAGAATCCTGTGTGCAGAGGACAGGACAGTTTCAGGGAATATAAAGGGAGTTTATTTTACCCTGAAAGCTCTCCCTGTAAACCAACTTTTACTCAGCCTGTAATTCCTGTGCTTAATAGAGAAGCTGAGGAGATAAACACAGCAAAAGGGTTTACAGATAGATTAAACTATCCAGGTTTAGGAGGACCTACTTTTGAAGCTGTGCTAAAAGCTAGGACTGCTACCAACAGATGTGAGATTCCTCCACTCGATAGCAGAGAGCAGTGGGGGCAGGGAATCTCCACCTCGGGACCAGAATGTTTAATAAGGGAAAGCCCTGCTGCCTCATTACAGCCTGTTAATCAGCTGTTTAAACAACAGCAAGCTTTGCCCCTAAACCCTGCTAGCAGCCAAGCAGAATACCTCCTAACTGAGCTGAGAAAACTATTGAATAAAAGAGACATTTTATTACCAGCCAATATTCAAGCAGGGAACAATCCTGAAGAAAGGATTTTACCCCACGTCCCTTTGCCGATGAGGGAAATCAATCAGCCGATGGACTGCTCGATAGGACTGATTGATAAGCCTAAGGAAACCAAAGCTTGAGTGATTATTCCTGAATTTAATTCTGTTTATTGTTGAGCCAGAATTGCTGAAATTTACCCACCAGGACTGTGATTGGGTAATTGCAAGAAAAGGCTATTGTGCATAGGCTGTATCCTGGACTGTGAGTTAACTGTTCAAGGGAACCATTATACTTTATATCCACTCACCTGTACATGACCAGGAGAAAGACACATGAAGCAATGTGTTTTCTACTGAAGAAGTTTTGTTAAAGCACTTTATTGGAAAACCCTCTGTTTGCAGAATCCTGAG
Organism: Ichthyophis bannanicus; assembly: GCA_033557465.1. Classification (NCBI taxonomy): domain Eukaryota; kingdom Metazoa; phylum Chordata; class Amphibia; order Gymnophiona; family Ichthyophiidae; genus Ichthyophis; species Ichthyophis bannanicus. The sequence goes on from CM066041.1 coordinate 4,492,553, forward strand.
TTAATGACTTTTCTGTTTCTGTGTGCCTCACGGAGCGGGGAAAATAAACATCCTTTTGAAAAAAATAAATTTCTTGTCACCCATATTATTCATTTGGGCCCCCACAACTACACAAGCCCTTTCCCTCCTTAACCCACAAGGTTGGGGAGTGAGTGAAGGTGTTGACAGACTTTGACTCGGGCAGCCCCTGGATCCTCAAGTTGGAGCGTCACGATGGATTCTTCAAATCTTCATGTTTTAACAACAGTTCCTCTTGTTGCTCTTATTTTGAACTTAGATGTAATACCCGCTAGGGCCTCCCCTTATTCCTCAATGTGCATCTCTGCATTCTCGACACGCTGGCCCAATTCATGAAGATAGATCTTATATCGGCCATCCACATTTGAAAGTCCTGCTGAAGGGCTCCCACATCACTCTTAAGGTCCATAAACAATTGTCACACCTCTGTGCGGAAAGCGGCAAGATCCTCCAGTACTTCCACTCCAATTTCACCCTGCACGGGATCCTTGCTGGATGGAGCAGGGCCTGATGACACCAATTTTTGTTTACTGCCGGGGCCTACATTCATGCTCTTGTAGGCAAAGGCCTTTAGATCTGCAGGTAGCTTCTTCGCCGTGTTGGATATGGCCAAGCTTTAGATGGTCAGAATGGAAGTCAGATGGCTCTGGAGCAGGAGAGAGTCCACCAAAAACTGCAGTTGTCCACTATGAAGTTGAGAACTCTGAAGTCAGACTGCCATCATGGCTGTGATCTGTCTTCTTTTTAAGGTTTTTCATGAGCAAAAGAGTATATTGTGGTGAACATAAGAACATAAGATATGCCATACTGGGTCAGACCAAGGTCCATCAAGCCCAGTATTCTGTTTCCAACAGTGGCCAATCTAGGTCATACGTACCTAGCAGTTTCCCCAAGGGACACAGGTTCCACAATGCTTGTATTGGTTCAAGCATTGATATCCTGGGTCCCTTCTTAATAATGGTTTATGGACCTTTCCTCCAGGATCTTGTCCAAACCTTTTTTAAACCCAGCTACACTAACAGCCTTTACTACATCCTCCGGTAACAAATTCCAGAGTTTGATTACACGTTGAGTGAAAAAATATTTTCCCTTATCTTTAGCAGGTGATGTTTTCCCTTATCTTTAGCAGGTGATGTTTTCCCTTATCTTTAGCAGGTGATGTTGCCTTTCAAGCCTTCCTATGGATCAAGTGGACAGAATATGAGAGTCTTAACGAACAACACAATGATAAGCCCTCCTCTGTTTTTGGAGTACAACTGAAGCAGTGCTCAGGGGAGAAATTTTGGCATATGCTGCAAAATGCAAGAGAGACATGGTTAAAAGGCTAGTATGACTCAAGAGGTAGTTATGTGCTGAGCGGTGGCAATATGCCATACCCAGATATCTAAGTGTGCCCTCAGTTCATGTAAGGCCTACTGGCCAAGTACACTTAGGTTCCCACCCACCCCAGGGCTGCATTGCCTATATAGCGGTCACATATGTTGAAATCTATCCTCTTAATTTGATGTTACATCCACCTTCTCTTCTTCTCCTTCTAGGACCAAGCATGTCTTGTATTCAGTGCAATAATTGTTGAGCCTTCATTCTGAGAAGAATCATCTGGAACCTAAGAGCTTGCCCTATATGCCTCAAGTTAGCAGCCATGCATAAAGAATTGACTCTATTAAGGGAAAAAGTAGCCGCAAGGAAACGCATCTCTTCTAGGATACAAACCAAAGAAAGTCCACCACCGCTCCCACAAAGAATCAAACATCCCAGGAACAAATGGATCACAGTGGGCTCTGGTAGATTGCTACCTGTAACGCAGAAACACCCTGTACATCATGAGATATCACTGCATAATGCCTTCTCTGCTTTGGTTAATGAGGATGCCCATTCCACGGAAACTGAAGGGCCCTTAAATGAGACAGACAATGCCCAATCTCCTGATAAAGCACCAAATATGAAGAAAAACTCAAGGAACAGAAAATTACTACTACTTAGTGATTCCATCATCAGAGGCACCAACTTGGGAACACAGTTCAAATGAGAAAAGTTAGTCAAATGCCTCCCAGGCTCTTCAGCTAGCAGGAATACAAACCAAATTGTTGATGTACTTAGCGCTGAAAGTGAGCACTCCAAAATTGATGTTGTCATCCACTTGAGTACAAATGACCTGGATAGAAACAGTGCCACTACAGTTCAAAGGGACTTCCAAACTCTGGGAGAGAAACTGAAGCCCATTGTTAACACTGTAGCATTCTCAGAAGTTCTACCTGTTCTTGGTAAGGGGGCAGAAATGCTACATCTCATAAACAGCTTTAACACATGGCTCCAGACCTGGTGCAAAGAAGAAGGATTCAGATTTATAGGCGACTGGGGAAACAGATGGACCAACAAGAGACTATACTGTGCTGATGGACTACATCTCTCTGTCACAGGGAAAAGAATCCTAAGTGAAAAATTCAGGCAGTATGTGGATATACATTTAAACTAGAAAAAGGGGGTGACGGATGGGGAAGGTCAAGTTCAGGACGTCACTCCCCACAAAAGCAGAACAACATCAGAAACAGCCACACTTTTAAACCACACATCAAAAGCAAGTGGGAAGAAGTGGGCAGAACAAAATCAATGCAAAATACACGCAAGCCAGTTAAATGCTGGAAAGCAGTGAGCACAAATGCTCGAAGCTTAGCCAACAAAATTCCGGACCTGGAAGCCCTAATGGTGGAAATGGACTTGGACATTGTGGCCATTACAGAAACATGATTTAATGAATCGCATGATTGGGATATAGCCATAGCTGGCTATAATCTATTCAGAAAATGGAAAAGGAGGAGGAGTAGCCTTGTATGTCAAAAGCAGTATTAAAGTTACTGAAATGCAGGGGGCATGGGGAAAAGAAGAAGCGCTCTGGATTGTGCTGGAAAGAGGAGATGGCACTGTCATCCATACTGCTGTAGTCTACAGATCTCCGACTCATATTGAAGAGATAGATAACGAACTGATTATAGATATTGCCAAGATAGCCACAAAGGGGGAAATGATTATATTGGGTGACTTTAATCTACCCGATGTGGATTGGATTACTCCTTCTGCAAATCTGGAAAGAAGCAAAAAAATTGTGAATGCTTTCCAAGATGCGTTACTTAGACAAATGGTGATAGAACCAACCAGGGAAAGCTCAATGCTGGATTTAGTGCTCACCAACGGTGATAGCGTGTCAAATGTCTGGGTGGGTGCCCCTGTGAGCAGCAGCAATCATCACACGGTGTGGTTTGAGATAAAAGCCAAGGTGCAGTCCAATCATAGCAAGCTCAAAGTCCTAAACTTCAAAAACACTGACTTCAGCAAAATGGCAAAGTACCTAAAGGAGGAGTTGACAGGGTGGGAGGGGATAAGGGAAGTGGAATTGGCTAAACTAAAGGTGGCAATAAAAGGAGCAACAGATATTTACAGAAAAGTAAATAAAAACAAGAGGAGAAGGAAACCCATTTGGTTCTCCAAAGAGGTGGCTGCTCAAATAAAGGCAAAAAACACAACTTTCGCAAAATTTAAAAGCTTGCAAACAGAGGAACACAGAAATGAATACAGGATCAAACTCAAAAGAGACCAAAAGAGAAATAAGGAAAGCAAAATCAAAGGCAGAGGAAAAGATGGCTAAAGATGAGAAGTGTGGCGACAAAACTTTCTTCAGGTATATTCGGGAAAGGAAGAAGATCAGAGGTGGAATTGCAGGACTCAAAAGTGCTGGGAATGGACTCGTGGAAAATGACATTGAAAAAGCGAAATTGCTAAACAAATACTTCTGCTCTGTTTTTACTAAAGAAAATCCTGGAGAAGGACCACCTGTGACTCCCAAATATAAAAATGGGAATGAAGTAGATACCACACCATTCACAGAAGATGATGTGTTAGAACAACTTGCAAAACTGAAAATGGACAAGGCCATGGGACCGGATGGGATACATCCCAGGATACTGAAAGAGCTCAGAGAGGTTCTTGCAGGGCAGTTAAAGGATGTTTTCAACAGATCCTTGAAAACAGGAGAAGTTCCTCAGGACTGGAGAATGGCTGATGTGGTACCTCTTCACAAAAGTGGTGACAGGGAAGAAGTGACAAACTACAGGCCCGTGAGCCTTACCTCGGTGGCGGGAAAAGTAATGGAGGCGCTCCTGAAAGAACGAATAGTGGACTTTCTTCCAACAGGTTGCAAGATCCGAGGCAACATGGTTTTACCGAAGGACGATCTTGCCAAACAAATCTGATTGAGTTCTTTGACTGGGTGACCAGAGAACTAGATCAGGGGCATGCGATGAATGTCATCTACCTGGATTTCAGCAAAGCCTTTGATACTGTTCCTCAAAGGAGGCTTATCAATAAACTCAGTAGTTTGGGGATGGGTCCCAAGGTGGTAAACTGCATCAGAAATTGGTTGACTGACAGACGACAGAAGGTGATAGTAAATGGAGCTCACTCGGATGAAAGGAAGGTGATTAGTGGGGTGCCCCAGGGTTCGGTCCTGGGCCCGGCACTATTCAATGTATTTGTGAGTGATATTGCTGAAGGACTGAATGGAAAAGTCTGTCTTTTTGCAGATGGCACAAAAATTTGCAACAGAGTGGACTCCCCTGAGGGAGTGGTTAACATGAGGAAAGATCTACAAAAGCTGGAAGAATGGTCTAATGCTTGGCAATTAAGATTTAATGCGAAGAAGTGCAGTGTCATGCACTTGGGTGGCAGAAATCCAAGGGAAATGTATGCGATAGGGGGCGAGAGGTTGGTGTGCATGGATCAGGAGAAAGACCTTGGTGTGATTATTTCTGAAGATCTCAAGGTGGCAAAACAGTGCAACAAGGCGGTGGCAAAAGCCAGGAGGATGTTGGGCTGCATACAAAGAGGAATTAACAGCAGAAAGGAAGAGGTATTTATGCCACTGTACAAGTCACTAGTGAGGCCTCACTTGGAATACTATGTTCAGTTTTGGAGACCATATCTTGCAAAGGATGTAAAAAGACTAGAAACTGTTCAGAGGAAGGTGACCAAAATTATTTGGAGCCTACGTGAGAAGCCTTATGAGAAGATACTCGAAGACCTAAATATGTGCACTTTGTAGGAGAGGAGGGATAGGATAGGGAAGATATGATTCAGACCTTTAAATACTTAAAGAGAAATAATGAACAAACGAACCTCTTCCAAAGAGGGGGAAGCTGTAAAACTAGAGGGCATAACATGAAGCTGCAAGGCGGTGGATTGAAAAGCAATGTCAGGAAATACTTTTTGACTGAAAGGGTGGTGGATGCTTGGCATGCCTTCCCGATGGAAGTGGTGGGGGCAAACACAGTGACAGAATTCAAAATGGCATGGGACAGACACAGTGGATCCCTTTACAACAACAGGATAAAATAAAAATAAACTGAACCATCTAATTTCTCAATAAATAGGGGTGTCCTACATGGAGCGGTGGGTTCACCCCTAAACAAAGACATGGGGAGGGGTGGCCTGCACAGAGCGGCAGGTGCGCCTACTGTTGCCATCTTACTGGGCAGACTAGATGGACCATACTGATCTTTATCTGCCATCATTTACTATGTTACCTTACTGAGGCACGGAGGTCGAATCATCTTGCCTTTCAGACTGAATCCAATATGCTGTTGCATGAGAGGGCTCAGAATGCATTCTTTATTGTAAGTGTAAACTATATCGCTTGGGGAATAAATCTGGGAAGTTGCTTTCCTTGTTGCTTCGTAGTGGCCAATGTGGAGTTGCAAGAGCTCCAATACAAAATAGATTTGGAGGAAGGTGCTTATTTGCTCTGTTCCGGGCATTTTGGGCAGGTTATGCTCCATCTTCGAATTGTGTTGAGTGTGCAGTAAGTAGGACTACACTGAGTCGCATGTTTTGGAGTCACCTCAAGGTTTTTCACTTGTGGGTGAGAGTCGTCGAATGTTTAGACATGATTCTTGGCCACCGGGTTGGACTCTCCTCCCACACAATACTTCTTAATGTGTGTCAGGAGCTGGAGGTTCAAGGGGCGACAAAGAAAATTTGGCTCTGGCAGGTGTGGTTGGTTGCCAAAGTATCTGAGCCTGTTGGGTGGAGGAATGTGGGCAGTCTTATTGGGTGTAGTGGAATGCATTCATCTGCTCCTACTACTGGATCATGGAGGGGCAAAGAAGGAGTCGCATTATTTGATGTCTTTTATGGGACTTTGGATAGAATATATCCAAATGCTTCCACTCAGAATATGAAATCAAGTTGTGGACATACATGAAGGCCCTGAATTGGTGGATGGTTGTAGTTGGCTCTGCTCATGCATGTTGCTGCTTCTTATGCCTGGAACAAACTGTCTGAGTTAGTACTCTGGCCTGGTTCAAATCCAGATTAAAAACTCACCTCTTTTGACACTGCTTTTGGATCCTGAATCCCTTAATCTCCTCTTCACTTCCTATGTGTTTCCTTATCATTCCCCTAGATATATCCTAGTCCCCAGTTGTGTCGTCTGTCCGAACTAAACTGTAAGCTCTTAAGAGCAGGGACTGTCTTACATGTGTCTGTACAGCGCTGTGTATGCCTTGTAGCACTATGTAAATGATAAGTAGTAGTAGTAGTAGTATATTGCTGTGTTGTTTAATTGCTACAGTGGAGCTGAGCGTTTGGTGGGGTGGTCGCCGGAAGGAGATTTAGTTATCTGGGTAGAGATACAGGGTGTGTGGTTCTCATTGTATATAGCGTTACTGGTTTGTGATGGTAGCTGAGCGTTTGGTGGGGTGGTCGCTGGAAGGAGATTAGTTATCTGGGTAGTGATACAGGCTGTGTGGTTGTCATTGTATAGTGTTACTGGTTTGTGATGGTGGCTGAGCGTTTGGTGGGGTGGTCGCTGGAAGGAGATTAGTTATCTGGGTAGTGATACAGGGTGTGTGGTTGTCATTGTATAGTGTTACTGGTTTGTGATGGTGGCTGAGCGTTTGGTGGGGTGGTCGCTGGAAGGAGATTAGGTATCTGGGTAGTGATACAGGGTGTGTGATTGTCATTGTATATAGTGTTACTGGTTTGTGATGGTGGCTGAGCGTTTGGTGGAGTGGTCGCTGGAAGGAGATTAGTTATCTGGGTAGTGATACAGGGTGTGTGGTTGTCATTGTATAGTGTTACTGGTTTGTGATGGTGGCTGAGCGTTTGGTGGAGTGGTCGCTGGAAGGAGATTAGTTATCTGGGTAGTGTGGGGGACCCTAGCCCAGGCCGCGGCCTATAGGCGTAGGGCTGCCCTTGTTAGTCTTTAAATAAAGATTATATTATCCTCGTCAGGAGCCTGGGCTTCTGGGACTTGTAGTTGTGTTACTTGTTCAAAAACAGAAGTATGGAAACCAAAGGTTTTTTTCAAAGGCAAACAGGAATTTATTTCTTCTTTTTTTTCCAAAAGCACTAAGGCTTAAGAGAAGGCAACAGGATTCCTCTCCAAACAGTATTCCTCAGGAAATTCCATGAAACAAAAAACTGAAACTGCTTTAGAAGGCTCTCTTAACACATGCAGCTGTCTCTCAATATATATAACAAACAAATACGTCCCCCTTTTTTTTTTTTTCAAACAAAAGTAAATGTCTTCTCTGCATTAAACAGGGTTCTTAGCTTTCCTGGCTAGAGTAACTCTCCCCGTTTCCTTAATGCTTGGGGTTTTCAAGTTACAGGGTTTTCTTTCTCCAGAAGCTTTTATTCAGCTCTCTGACACCATGAACAGTCCATTAATGAATCTTCAGACATAGAAACAGGTTCAGGACAATCTACCTGCATTTCCTCTGGATCTCCTGCCGGTACGTCTGACTCTAAAGCTCCATGCAACGCTTCTGGCTCAATGCACTCCAAAAGCTCCTGAACCTTTCTCCACTGAGGCTTTCCACTACGAGCAAGGTTTTCACCTGGAAGGTGAAGATTCTTTTTCTGAATTAAATGCCACAGTGCCTCTGTTTCAGGTCACTGTTAGCTGTACTTTTGTTCACCCACCTTCTGGGAGCTTGAACCCTTAGAGCTGGTCCACGAACTGTAGAAACTGCACTCTGCTGCTGGCCAGTAATTCTCCCAGCCACACCTCTGCTGGCTTCAGAACTACTGATACTTTTCCTGCAAGCCTGACTTTCTCTTGGGGTGTTGCCTTCACCTCTGAAGTCCCCAAGGAAGTCTCCACCGGTCTCCTCCCCGGTGAACTCTCTGGGTCTTTCTTGGGTGCTTCTCTCCCCAGCAGTCTCTGTGGTCAACTCCAACTCCCCGGTCAATTCCCCGATTGAATCCCCAATCAAATTCCTGGTCGAACTCCCTAGTGAACTTCCTAGTGAACTTCCTTTCCTTCCTGTTCCTCTGGGTTTATATAGCTGTTTTTTTCCTATCGTGCACTGCCCCCTGCTCAGGTGCTTCTCATTAGTTTCCAAGCCTGCCCTTAGGTTAGCAGAGCTTGGGTGTGGCCTGCCTTCAGCAACTGCGTGTTTTTTCTCTTTTCCTGCACTCTGCAAGCTATGGATTCGCTGCCTGTCTCTTTCCTTAAAGGTAGATTTTTGATTTTCCTCTATTTCCATGGGCTCAGCCATACTCTCCTCATCACAGTAGTGATACAGGGTGTGTGGTTGTCATTGTATAGTGTTACTGGTTTGTGATGGTGGTTGAGCGTTTGGTGGGGTGGTTGCTGGAAGGAGATTAGTTATCTGGGTAGTGATACAGGCTGTGTGGTTGTCATTGTATAGTGTTACTGGTTTGTGATGGTGGCTGAGTAGTAGCTGCTTTCATGAGGTATGATGATTCTGAATGGTGATGGGGCTTAGCCCTGATCACTCGGATCTTTGTTCTGTGTTATATTATGGGTTGAGGATGAGCATTCCATGGTGCCCAGTGCCCAGTGACTCAGCGTGGCAAGTACTGCTGAGGGTGGGGACAAGTTGGTTTTGGGGCAGGAAATGGTAGGGGGAGGAGGAAACATCTGTAAAAAGACTGTGCTGTTTCTGATACGCCCCAGTTCTCTATTGGCAGGGAGGTACTTCAGGGATCCTCTCTGTCAGCCACTCTTTTGTGTGCTGCTGAGTCAATGCTAACTCTTGGCGACCCAGCAAGCCCTGAGTTTTCTTGACAAGGTGTGACCAGAAGTAGATTTCCAGGCCTTTTTTATGAGGCAGTATAGGGTAAAGTGACTTGCCCAAGGCCGCAAGGAGTTCCAGTAAGAATCAAACCCTGGTCTGTTTGTTACTAGGCCACTGCTCTAACCACTAGGCTACGATGACTGAACATTTTTTTTATAGATTCTAAGCTGATGACATTTTATTATTTATCCCTTTTTTCATGAAGAAACAATGTACTACTACTAATCATTTGTATAACACTACAAAGCATGCGCAGTACTGTACATGTACAGTTAAGAACCCCTGCTCACCGTAGCTTATAATCTAATCAAGACAGACTACACAACAGCTGTGGACTAGAGTAATTCAAAGGGAATGGCAAGATACAGATAGCTGATAAGGAGGAGAATAAGGGGATTGGAATCCAAACACAGCCTCAAAGAGATGGGTTTTCAGCTTGGATTTGAACAGGGCCAGAAAAAGTGAAATTAGACCTTACCTGCTAATTTTCTTTCCTGGAGTCCCTCCAGTCCAGTCCAGAGGCATGGGTTCTCCAGGACCAAGCAGGAAGTCAGTCCTCACGTATGGGTGACGTCGGTGCCGACAGTGCCCCCGTGCGGAGCATTTCCCCAGCTTTCAAGGAAAGCCTTTGGGAATGCAGCGCGCATGCGTGGACCCCTTCCCGCCCAAGGGTGCCATCTTGCTCAGTTTTTCTTTTTCCGCGGATCCCGACGGACGTGAGTTCGTATCACCTGGAAAAAGTTGCTTTTTTTCTGCGATTTTTGCGTTGTGTTCTCCGATTTGACGCCGGTTCCCCTTCCCACCTGGGCTCTGTACACCGGTATCGAGTCCGGACTTGTGATTTTCGGTTTTTGTCCTTCGTGACTAGCGTTCGCGCTCTTTTTGTGTTTTCACTGGCAGCCCGGTCTTTTGACCTTGCAGGGGCCCTTTTTCCCCCGATGGCTGCCAGCGGATTTAAAAAGTGTGATCGGTGCAAGAAACTTATGTCTCTCACCGACACACACGACTGCTGCCTCCGATGCCTCGGGCCCGACCATGACCCGCTGGCCTGTGACCCGTGTGGCAAAATGTCGCCGAAGGCGCTTTGGAGCCATCAGCATCAACGTGAGAGGATTTTCTCAGACTCCGTGTCCGGCTGGGCCCGGACTTCGTCAGAGGCCTCCACATCTCGGGAGTCTGACCCCGAGCACTGTCGGGGTTCCTCTGAAAGGGGGTCCCCCTCCCGGGATCACTGAAGGAAGAAGAAGCTCGCGAGGGCGGCGTCAGTGGTGGCGCCTGGTTCCTCAAGGGCCAGGTTGCGTAGCCCTGACTGCCACCCCGGGCTCTCGGAGTCGTAGAGGCCTTCCAAGCTACCTTGTGTGGAGCCGGAGTCCCCGAGTCACGTAAGTGCAATTGTCCTTGTAGACTCTCCTCCGGGGGAGCCGACGTCGGGCCCGAAGCCATCGGGGCCCGAGTCGGGGGCTGCTGAGTCTCCTGAGCTTGGGCTCAGGTTGACGGCCTTGGAGAGCAGCTTGGCTGCCTTCATGGAACAGCAGCGGGTGCTGATCGCCGGTCTGACCGGTGCATCTGCCCCGACCACCGGGGACCTCGACGTCTAAGTTGACCCCGGAGACCGAGCCGATCCTCGAGTCGATGAAGTCTCAAGTCGATCCTCGGTCGAGGTCTCCCTCGACCTCCCGTGCGGGGCCGAGGTCGTCGACGCTGATACCCTCAGCGTCGGGGCGGGTGGCACCGAGGCCCACACGGCCGGAGCCGCTCGACTCTTCCTCAGATGAGTCGGAGTGGGAGATGGAGGACGAAGAGTCCCCGGACACCTTCCGGACCCGGTGCGTCCCTTCGGACTCACTGGAGTCTGAGCCTCAGAGAAGGCCCCCCCCCCAGAGGATACCCAGTTCTCGGACTTCGTGAGGGATATGGCCAAGGCCTTGGCCTTTCCTGCGGATGCCGAGGAGGAGCCTCGAGCCGAGGAGCTCGATGCCCTCCAGTATGATTTTCCTCCGAAGGAAGCCTTTACTGTACCGGTTCCTCCGATGCTGGAACGGCTGCTCTTCCTGTATGTGGGAGGCACCGGCCTCGACACCGGTTTTGAACAAACGGGTCGATTCCATTTATCGAGTCCGTAAGAGCCCTGGGTTCCAAAAGGTGCAGCTGCCGCAACACTCCATGGTTGAGGAATCGGCCATGCACCGTCTGAAGAGTCAGAAGATGCACTCCTTGGTGCCTCCCCGTCCGGGAGGCCCGGAATCTGCATGCCCTCGGTAGAAAGTGCTTCCGGGGCTCTATGCTGTCTTGCCATGTCCAGACCTACCCAGCTATACATGGGCATGTACCTACGAGACCTGGCAAAGGAGATTGCCGGGTTCTCAGCTGGCCTCTCCGAGGAACCTTTGCAGAGGTTCAAGGCTTTATCAACAGGGATTCGAGAGTGCTCGAAGTTTATCTCTCGAGCAGCCTATGATGGCTTCGAGGCTTTGGCCCGGGTAGCCGCGGCCGGCATCGGTGCACGCCGTCAGGCCTGGCTGCAGTCATCATACCTGGAGCCCTGGGTGCAGGACAAGTTGGTTGATGTCCCCTGCTGAGGTGAGACCCTTTTCGGTAAGCCCATGACTGAAAAGGCTGCAGAAATCAAGACTGAGACTCTCACCAAGACAAGGCTGTCCAGGAAGACTTCTGTCCCTTCTCAGAAAAAGAAGGGCTTGGGGAAAAAACCCTTTTTCCCGAGGAAGGGTGCTGCTTACAAATCCTACCCTCACTATCAGGACTCTCCAGGGCCAGCAGGCCAAGGGGCAAGGGCATGGGCCCCGTAGGCAGAAGACCCCCAAGCCGCCAGCTCCGGCTCCTGCACAGCAGGGAGCGGGGTTTTGACTCCCACAGCATAGCCTCTTCTCCTCAGCTGGCTCAACTCAGCATAGGAGGTTGGCTGACCCTGTACGCCTACAGGTGGCCAGCCATCACAGGGGATACCTGGGTCCTCAGCATAATCCAACAGGGCTACATGCTACACTTCCATCAGATAACCCCCTCCTACTTTCCAGGGGAGCCTCTAAGTCTCCCTCTACACAGAAACCTCCTCCTTCAGGAGATGGCAAGCCTTCTACAGGAACAGGCGGTGGAACCTGTGCCTCACCACCTGAAAGGGCAAGGCTTCTACTCCAGGTACTTTCTGGTACCAAAAAGGACAGGAGGCCTCCGGCCTCTCCTAGATTTGCAAAACCTAAACAAGTTTCTGAAGAGGGAAAAGTTCAAGATGCTTACCCTTGGGATACTGCTGCCCTACCTCCAGCAGGGAGACTGGCTATGCTCCTTAGACCTACTCACATCCTCATTCATCCAGACCAGACAATATCTCAGATTTGTGGTGGAAGGAAACCATTTCCAGTACAGAGTACTTCCCTTTGGCCTAACCTCCGCCCCCAGTGTTTTTACCAAATGCCTGGTGGTGGTGGCGGCCTATCTCAGAAATCAGGGAATTTTTGTCTTCCCCTACCTGGACGACTGGCTCATCAGAGGTCCATCTCTCCAGGAGGCCAGACAAGCCACTCTTCGCACTATCTATCTTCTTCAACATCTGGGCTTTGTCATAAACTACGCAAAGTCTACTTTGCTCCCCTCACAGAACCTAGAGTTTATAGGGGCAAGGTTGGACACCCTGCAGGCAAGAGCTTATTTGCCCGAGGACAGGGCCCACAGATTGATGGACTTGGCCAACCAGTTCCAATGCAATTCTCAAGTCTCCACTGGACACTTCCTGCGGCTCCTGGGCCACATGGCATCCACAGTACATGTGACCCCGAATGCCCGTTTGCACATGCAGGCGGCTCAATGGTGCCTCAGAGCTCAGTGGGCACAGGCCACAGGAGGCCTCTGAGACAGAGTAAGGGTGTCCAAACCACTCTTGGACTCCTTACAGTGGTGGCTACATCTCCCAAACCTTCTCAGGGGGGTACTCTTTCAGGCCCCAGCACACACAAGGGTGCTGACGACCGCTGCTTCTTTGAAGGGCTGGGGTGCACATTGTCAGAGTCGGTGCACTCAAGGCCTCTGGTCTCCTCGGGAGGCCACACAGCAGATCAGTCTTTTGGAGCTGCGAGCATTTCGCTTGGCTCTACAAACTTTTTCCCATGCCCTCTCTCACCAGTCTGTCTTAGTTCAGACAGACAATCAGGTAGCAATGTTCTATGTGAACAAGCAAGGAGGCACAGGCCCTTTGCTCCTTTGCAGTCAAGCAAGGCATGTTTCTCAAAGCAGTTTAACTACCTGGTCAGGAGAACTTTTTGGCAGACAAACTAAACAGGATTCTCCAGCCTCACGAGTGGCAGTCGAATCCACTGGTGGTTCAGCAGATCTTTCTTCGATTGGGACTTCCGTCCATCAATCTCTTTGCAAGTCCACTGAACTGTCAGCTGCTCAAGTTTTGCTCCAGACAGCCGCATCCCCTGAGAGTGGCAGCAGATGCGTTTCTGATCTCTTGGTCTACAGGCCTCCTGTATGCGTTTCCTCCCACGCCCCTGGTGGCCCGAACTCTGTTCAAGATTCTATGGGACAAGGCCTTGGTGATTCTGGTAGCCCCCAGATGGCCGAAGCAACCGTGGTTTCCACTTCTTCTGCAGTTGGCAGTGGAAACTCCATTCCCTCTGGGGTTGCAACCCGATCTCCTGTCTCAGGATCAGGGTTCCCTTCTGCACCCCAATCTCAGATCCCTCAATCTGATGGCTTGGCTCCTGCAAGGATAGTGCTAGCTCCCTTGATTCTACCTAGGGAAGTTGAGGAGGTGGTCTTGGCCTCGAGGAGGCAATCCACCAGAAAGTCCTATGCACTCAAGTGGTGCAGGTTCTCAGTGTGGTGTGCTCAGAACAATGAAGATCCTTTCTCCTGCCTGGTGCCAGTAGTGTTACAATACCTACTTCACCTGTCAGACCTAGGCCTTAAGTCCAACTCTGTTCGGGTCCACCTCAGTGCTCTTTCAGCACACCACTCTCCGGTGGAGGGACAGTCGCTGTCGGCTCACCCCTTGGTGTCCCGCTTCCTCAGAGGCCTGCTTTTGCTCAAGCCTCCGATTCGTCCCCCTGCCACTGAGTGGGATTTAAATGTGGTCTTGCAACAACTTACTCACCCACCGTTTGAGCCGATGGCTACTTGCCATTTACGCTTCCTTTCTTGGAAGGCGCTCTTCCTGGTAGCTCTTACCTCGGCCAGACGTGTGAGTGAACTACAAGCTCTGATTTCAGATAGACCATACACACAGTTCTATAGGAAAAGGGTGGTCCTTTGGACTCATCCGAAGTTCCTTCCAAAAGTTGTCTCCTCTTTCCACCTCAACCAGGAGGTGGTTCTTCCGACATTCTTTCCCAGGCTGCATACCAACCGGGCTGAGACAGTCTTGCATACTCTGGACTGTAAGAGGGCGCTGTCCTTTTACATAGAACGTACGAGGGGGCATCGGAGGAATACTCAGCTCTTCGTCTCCTTTGACCCTAATAAATTGGGGTTACCTGTCTCCAAGCGTACATTGTCCACTTGGGTAGCAGATTGTATCGCTTGGGCATACAAGGCAGCCAACCTTCCCTTGCAGAATCGAGTCACGGCCCACTGTGTCAGGGCGAAAGCCATGTCAGTAGCTCATCTCCACTCTGTTCCATTGGCAGACATCTGCAGGGCCACTACTTGATCTTCATGCCAGACTTTTGCAGCCCACTACTGCCTCGAGAGAGAGTCCCAAAGGGACACTGCTTTCGGACAGGCGGTACTCCATAATCTCTTTGAATTTAGGCAACTCCTGCTTTCCGGCCTTTGTGTTGGGCTACCGTATGGGGGCGTTCTCAGAGGATGTTCTTCTCACGGATGCTGAGGCTCTGCAGAGGGAGCCATTTTTCAGCTTTGGGTTCCCGGTAGCCTAGAGCTGGGGAGTCCCATATGTGAGGACTGACTTCCTGCTTGGTCCTGGAGAAAGAGTAGTTACTCAACTGTAACAGGTGTTCTCCAGGAGCAGCAGGAATCAGTCCTCACGACCCTCCCTCCTCCCCTGGAGTTGCAGTCGTATACTTCATTTTGTTTTTTGCTGTCTTTTAGCTATGTCATCAGACTGAGCAAGATGGCACCCTTGGGCGGGAAGGGGACCACGCATGCGCGCTGCATTCCCAAAGGCTTTCCTTGAAAGCTGGAGAAATGCTCCGCACAGGGGCTCCGTCGGCGCCGACGTCACCCATACGTGAGGACTGATTCCTGCTTCTCCTGGAGAACACCTGTTACAGGTGAGTAACTACTCTTTATGCTCATCCACCAGCAGATGGAGACTGAGAAACACAAGTGGAGTGGAGGAGTGGCCTAGTGGTTGGGGCAAGGTACTTCAGGCCGGAAGGTCAGGGGTTCAAATCCCACTAGAGGACAGCAACCTTGGGCCGGAAGGACTGGGGTTTCTAGTCCCACAGGTGCTCCTTGTAGTCTTGGGCAAGCCACTTAACCCTCCATAGCCCATGTTCCCTGTAAAATAGTTATCTCCAAGTTATAGCCCTGTTCAATGTAATTTCAGTTTGTTCAATGTAAACCGCACTGATGCAGAATAGCGTGGTATATAAGAGAATGTAAATAAAATAAATAAATAAACAAACCTCAAACAATCTCCTTAAGTAACTTGTGCACTCAGCCAAAGCCAATATGAAACTCTCAAAGCAGAACAGTCCCAAAACCAGAATTCTCCTCCAGCACCTTGGCGAAGCACCGCAGCTTCAAGAATCCAAAAAAACTTTTTTTGTTTGTTTTCTTTTCATTTTTTTGAAAAGAAAAAAACCCCCTAAACACTCCCCTTTGGACCCAAGGTCCCACACAGGGGAGAAACAATGGAAGCCCTGGAAACAATAGAACAACCGGGAGCCTCCCCAAAGAAATAGCTATCTTAACTTAATCAGGGAGCTCAAGCAGTTTAGAAAAGCCATTAAACACTACTTGTTCCTCTTGTACTTTACACAGCATGAGGATTCACCTCATTACCCACACACTCACCCAGTTATGTCACTTGATAACACATGTTTTACTTAGCTGCAACCCGACTGCTGATCAGTATTATAATACAATTCATTAACGCATCATCACCTTGTTGAATACAAACATGCTGTAAACTAACTATGACAGTAAAACATGTTATATGTATGTATATAGTTTCCCCAATTAACCCAAGTTTAAAACTCCTGTTTTATATAAACGTAGGACGAATGTTGTCCAAATATTCTGTTCATTGTAAACCGCACTGATGAGAAATAGCGCGGTATATAAGAAATGTTAAATAAATAAATAAATAAAATAACTGCACCTGCACAAGAATTGACACTCTGCAAGAAAACAGATGTGAGACAGACAAGTCTCAGGTGAGAACTGGACTGGACTGGAGGGACTCCAGGAAAGAAAATTAGCAGGTAAGGTCTAATTTTCCTTCCTAACTGTCCTTCCAGTCCAGGCCAGACACACGGGACATATCAAAGCAGTACTACCGACGGGTGGGTAAAGAGATGCCAGCCTGTAACATTCTCGCCCCAGAAGCCATGTCCTGTCTGGCTTGCACATCCAGCCTATAGTGATGTATGAACAAATGCAGCGACGTTCACATTGCTGCCTTACAAATGTCTTTAGGTGAAACAAGGCTAACCTCCGCCCATTAAGAAGCTAGTGAGTGATCCTTAAGGCCCGCCAGCACTGATTGACCTTTCAACAAATAGGCCGACGCAATAGTGTCCCTGATCCAGCGGAAAATGGATGCTTTTGAAGCAGCCTCGCCTTTGCTGGGCCCTTCAAAGAGATGCTCTGAACGTCGAAACACCACAGTAACTTTCAAGTATCGTTTAAGCACTTGACAGAGATTCAACAGATGAAGGCCCCTTGAGTCATTTGACTCTGTAACACCAGTAAAGGTCAGTAACTCCATGACCTGATTCAGATGGAACTCTGACACTAGCTTAGGCAGAAACAAGGGCACCAAGCAAAGTACCACCTTCTCTCTAGCAGTCATTAAAATAAGAGTCCTTGCACGAAAGAGCCTGCAACTCTGAAATACGGCATGCCTATTAGGTCGCCACCAAAAACACCTCCTTCAAAGTCAAGTTGTTCAAAGGGAGGCCCTCTTAGGGGCTCAAAAGGAGGCACTATGAGAGCAGAGAGAACCAGATTGAGATACCAAGAAGGAACAACTAAACGATAAGGTGGGTGCAGATGTTTGACTCCCCACAGGAAACGAACCACCTTCCCTTGCGAAACTAGGGTCTGACCCTGTACACAACCTCAGAAACAAGCCAAGGCCACAACCTGCACCTTCAGAGTGCTCAAGGCCAACCCTTTGTCAAGCCCAGCCTGTAAAAAGAAAGCCAAAATCTCGGGAAAGGAAGCCTTAAGAGACCCCACTCTCCACTCCTCCTCCCCACTCTCTGCCCCAAGCCTCAAAAATGTGCCAAATACACACATAGTCCAGCAACATGGACCACATCTGGGCCTGCAGTAAGGTCTCAATCACCTGCAAAGACTAGTCCCTATGCCTCAAAAGTGCCCTTTCAGGAGCCAGACCATAAGCGAGAACTGATTCATGTTTGGCATCCAAATGGGACCCTGTGTCCGGAGACCGTCCTCCTGAGGGAGAGGTAATGGGTCTGCCGCCAGCAGACACACCAGATCTACATACCAAGGATGCCTGGCCAATCTGGGGCCTCCAACACCACATACCCTTTGTGAGACTCTAACCTCTGAAGCACCTTATGTTCTTATTTATTTATTTATTTATTTATTTACATTCTCTTATATACCGCGCTATTCTGCATCAGTGCGGTTTACATTGAACAAACTGAAATTACATTGAACAGGGCATTATAACTTGGAGATAACTATTTTACAGGGAACATGGGCTATGAAGGATTAAGTGGCTTGCCCAAGACCACAAGGAGCACCTGTGGGACTAGAAACCCCAGTCCTTCCGGCCCAAGGTTGCTGTCCTCTAGTGGGATTTGAACTCCCGACCTTCCGGCCTGAAGTACCTTGCCCCAATCACTAGGCCACTCCTCCTTATCTCTTTTACATCTGCCCCGGTGGGAACTCGTCATTTCACACTAATGGACTAATGCCCAAATATCTCTTTCCTCCTAACAGTTTTCCTTTACATCCCCTCCAAACTCCAAACTCTCACGGTAGCACTGATCATGGGATTTCCCTTCACCCCTTCCCCCCCCCCTCCTTCACCTCATTCCCCCCAACATCAGGCCCTCAAAATCCCCCTCTCACACTACTCCTTGCTCCATAGTTGCACAGTGCTTCTATTCACCTTTCCCTACCCAATCAAATATAGCCTGCAATTGCACCGCATCATAGTAGACCTACATACACAATACTCCTAGATACCCCTCATTCCTTTTTTGGAACATCACTCCCCTAGACACCCTTGGTGGCTTACCATCCTGCCGTGAATGCTTTGGCAAACGGCGGTATGTAAATGTTTTAAATAAATAAATATAAATCCCATAATTTAGAGCTTGTGGATGACGCAGGTACTTATGAGGCACTTATCTGGGCAATGACAAAAACAAAAATAGCACCCATGGTAAATATTCATATTTTGCAATGGTTACCCGTCATAATCACAAAATGTGTAACACCCACCACTTCCCTAAATCCTTTTTGATGGCTCGAAGAAGCAGCTAGTAGTTTTGTTCATAGAGTTTTCCTAGATCCATCCTCATATGGCTCCCCAAATATTTAATGGTACCCTTTGCTCATTTAAACGGAAATGCAGCCTTCAACTGCTTCTCCAACTCTAACAGTATATATTGACCCAGCACATCCGTTTTCTCCATATTTAACTTATAGCCTGAAATGGTACTATACTCTCTGATGTCTTCCAGAAGCACCGGCAAAGAAATCAGGGGTTCCCGAATAGTAAAAAAAACATCATTGGTGAATAAAGCAATTTTAAAATGCTCCTCTTCCATTTCAATCCCCTTAATATCTATCTGTCTCCGGATCCGTTCTGCCAAAAGCACTATAACAAGAGCAAACAAGAGTGGGGATAAAGGGCAACACTGCCGGCTTCCCCTGCCTAGAACAAACTCCTCAGAATACCCTCATTTATTCTGATTAGGGCTGTTGGTGATGTATAAAGTGCTTGTATCTATCGAATAAAATGTTCCTCCACCCCCCATCTTCTTTAGGACCCAAAATAAACCCCCATTCCTTCCACTCTATCAAAAGTCTTTTCGGCATCTACTGTCATGAACAGGGTACCCACCTTATCTCTTTCCCCTTGCCAAATAAGATTGAGCATCTTTTGAATATTGTCCTCTCCGCCCCCCCCAATGATGAATCCAGCCTAATCCAACTTCACCAGCTTCGACATGCAAGGATTTTTGCCAGAAGCTTTACATTTAAATTTATCAGGGCAATAGGCCTGTATGATTTGCAAATTGTGTGGGGTCTCTGCCCCATTAGGTAATTCAGTAATGCCTGCTACTCCCATAGACCCTGGCACTGTGCCCTCAGTCAATACCTGATTGAATACCTTTGCCAGCACCCCCTTCAGGTGGTCTTGGAACCTCCTATAAAACTTTGCTGTTAGTCTGTCGAATCCTGGGGCCTTGCCTACTATCTCCAGGAACAAGCAGGAATGTAGTCCTCACATATGGGTATCATCGGTACCGACGGAGCCTGCGCGGGAACGCTCCCCAGCGTCCAATTAGAAAGCTTTTGGGAGCATCCCACAGCGCCTGCGTGCTGCCTTCCCACCTTTCCCAACCGCCTCTCTCCAGTTCTTCTTTTTCTGCGGAGCCAGCAGGTCGTTGTTCTTGTCACCGCAGAATAATTCTTCTTTATTTATTTCTTTTTTGTGGTCGCGTCTGCCTTCCTCGACGCATTACCGGTACCGCCGTTTTTTTCTTCTTACTTTCTGTTCTTAAAAAAATATATATATATATACTACGATTTTTCCTATTTTTCTTCAGGTGCACGTGCCTTTTTGGGCCTTAGGCCCAAAAACCTTTTCTTACAATGGAGAAACCTGCCTCAGGTTTCAAAAAGTGCACCAAGTGTGGCGGTACCATTTCCGTCACCGACACCCATGAATGGTGTCTAAAATGTTTCGGTCCTGACCACTCCATCACGGATTGTATGTCCTGCGCCATGATGTCTAAAAGAGGTCGGCAGAACCGAGCTGCTAAGCTCAGTACCCTGGTTCCCTCTGATGCAGCTTCGGTGGCATCAACGTCTTCCAGGGCTTCCTCTTCTCCCGTGGATCTCGGGTAACTAAACTTAAGTCCAGCCGGTCCTCAAAGGGTAGATCTCCTTCTAAGCATCGAGATGCCTCTGGCGTTGCCCTTGAGGATTCTGCACCGGCAAAATTGCCCCGGCGGGAATCTTTGGCTTCCAAAGCATTATCGGGGCTCCAGGATGTTCTCGAGGCCTCGACCTTGGCAGAACTATTGGTGCCATGCTCTGGGGTACCGGCGGTCTTCTCCGGTACCGACATCCAGGCATCGGCAGCGTTGATAGACCAGAGATTCCTGGCTATTGAGCGCAGTCTGGCAGCTCTCCTTGCGGCATCGATGCCCTCGGAACCGCGACAGTCAATTCGGCCGGTACCAGCACCATCCCCGGTATCGGTACCGGTACCGATAGCATCGACATCGGTGTCTGCTTTGCCAGTACCCAGTCATCCGATGCCCTCCGGTACCGATACCCCGGTACCGATTACTCCCGGTAGCAACTTCGGTCGGTACGGGTATCGGGCTTTTCAAGAGCATCTGGACAGACGGTACTTCGAGTCCTCAGAAGAATCTGAGGATTCTGACAGTTCTGTCGATGCAGGAATGCTTCTTCCAGAGGAGCCCTCCTCCCCTAAGCGCAGGATGTCTCCTCCAGAGGATATTTCCTTCCAGGTTTTTGTCAGGGAGGTGGCTCGGGGTCTGTCCATTACTGTGGCCCCTGAAACAGAGCCAAGAGCCAAGGAGTTGGAAATTCTACAGTATCCCAAAACTCCTAAGGAGGTAGCTACCTTGCCCATTCATGAGATTTTATATGATCTCATGTTAAGGATGTGGGAGACACCTCTTACCACCTCTCCTCATTCTCGCAGACTGGATACTATTTATTTATTTATTTTATTTAACAGTTCTTCTATACCGCGCTTTTCAGATCAGTGCGGTTTACATTCAACATCAACTATACAACACAGGCATTCTGAGTTGTAAACTTTACAATAAACAGGGAAATCAACATGGAAACAACTGGGGAAACTATCTACATTGTATTTACACTATTACCTTTTTCAAGCAGGGTCTATCTACATCTTATTTACTTTTGGAGTATGGGACTATGGGGGGACTTTTGGAGTATGGGACAAGGAGGGACTATGTACCGAGTCCCTCCTTGTCCTGGTTTCCAAAAGACTCAGCTTCCTCACCACTCTATTGTGGTGGAATCAGCTATGAGAAGGATCAAGAGTGCAAAGAGTCATGCCTCTAATCCTCCAGGACGTGAGTGCAGAACCCTGGATGCTTTTGGATGTCGTGTCTTCCAAGCTTCCATGCTTTCTGCCAGGATCAGTTCCTATAGTCTCTACATGGGAATGTTCCTGAAGGAGGTCACAGATGATTTAGAAGCTTTAAGTCCTATTCTTCCTGAGGATAGAAGACAGGATTTTCTCACTTTGGTCAAACATGCCCAAGATGTTTCTAAATTTGCCAACCGTGCAGCCTTTGACTGCTTTATTATTATTTATTACATTTTCTTTTATACCGCGCTATTTTCTTTTATACCGCGCTATTATGCTTTGAGTGCATAAGCAGAACCTCTGCTATTGCCATAGGTGCACGTAGAATTGCTTGGCTCCAGGCATCTGATCAAGAGCTCTGGGTACAAGACAAATTGGGAAATATCCCTTGTACTGGTGAGAACCTGTTTGGTAGAGATTGGCAAGAAAAAGCCAATGAGATGGATGCTGAAAACTCCACCTTGGATAGATTATCCAAGTCCACAGCTGATCCTGCTAGAAAGAAATTTTTCAAGAAACCAGCAGGTACGTTCGGCAGGTCAGCTTGTCAGGAAGGGTCAGCAACCACCCAAACAGAAGAAAGCAAAGACTGCTAAGCCTCAGCCGTCCCAGCAGTCTCAGCCTCCACAAGGCCTTTGACTTTCAGCTAGAGAACTTAGCCTTCCTGGCTCTTGGGGGACCAGAGCCTTCCATCATTCCAGGAAGGTTATGTCATTTTGCCCCCATATGGGGGCAGATAACAGCAGAGCATTGGACACTCTCCATCATAAAGGAGGGGTACAAGCTTCATTTTTCAAGCACTCCCCCTCACACAATAATAAGGCAGTTAAATTCTCCGACCTCTCTCAGCAACCTGTTAGGTCAGGAGGTCGCTATCCTTCTTGCCCAAGGGGCAATAAAAGAAGTACCCATTCATCAGCAGGGTACAGGGTTCTACTCCCCTTATTTCCTTATCCCAAAGAAAACAGGGGGCTACAGACCTATCTTAGACCTCAGAGAATTGAACAAATTCCTTGTCAAGGAGAAATTCAAGATGATTTCTCTCGGATCTCTGCTGCCATACCTTCGGAGTCAGGATTGGCTTTGTTCTCTAGATCTCAAGGATGCGTACACCCATGTCCTCATCCATCCAACCGATAGAAGGTTCCTTCAGTTCCTTTTTCAAGGAAAGCACTACCAATACAGGGTGCTTCCTTTTGGCCTGGCCTCAGCACCAAGGGTGTTCATGAAATGCATAGCTGTAGTAGCAGCATTTCTCCGCACTCTAGGGATATTCGTCTTTCCCTACTTAGACGACTGGCTCATTCGAGCCCCAACAGAGTCAGAGGCCAGGACTTCTCTACCCTGCACAATGCGTATCCTTCAGTATTTGGGTCTGGTAATAAACATCCAAAAATCCAGTCTATCTCCCACTCAGTCTTTAGAGTTCATAGGAGCTTTGCTGGATACCAGAAAGGCAAGGGCCTATCTCCCCCAGGCCCGCTGCCTTTGCATGGTGCAGTTAGCTTCTCAAGCAGTGCTAAAACCTCATCTCACTGCTCGAGAAATGTTACAACTACTAGGCCACATGGCATCTACTGTGCATGTGGTTCCCTATGCTCGCCTCTATATGAGGGCAGCCCAGTGGACTTTATCCACTCAATGGACCCAGGCATCAGGATGCCTGTCAGACAAAATAGCAAACACAAGTCGCCTTATTTTGTCCCTCCAGTGGTGGAAGTCCACTCAAAACCTGTTGCTGGGGTCCCCTTTTCAGCAACCCTTACCCCCAAGCAACTCTCACAACAGATGCGTCTCCTATGGGTTGGGGAGCTCATCTGCAAGACCTCTCCACCCAAGGCACCTAGTCTCCACAGGAGACTCATCTACATATCAATCTCTTGGAGCTCAGAGCAATCTTCCTTGCTCTTCGAGTGTTCCACACCCTGCTCAGCTACAAGACAGTCCTCATTCATACAGACATTCAAGTAGCCATGTTCTATGTGAACAAGCAGGGGCGAACGGGCTCTCTGTCGCTTTGCAACAAAGCTTTGCGACTATGGGCCCTCGCCAGAGAGCATCAGATTCATCTCCTGGCAGTGTATCTTCCAGGCATACAAAACTCTTGGGCAGACAGACTCAGTCGAGTTCTGCTTCCACACGAGTGGTCTCTGCAGGCAGACCAGGTAGCCAAGATTTTTCAAATTTGGGGAACCCCGGACATAGACCTCTTTGTAAGTCCGTGGAATGCCAGACTTCCCCGGTTCTGTTCCAGAATTCCGGCTCAGAAGGCTCAGGCCAGGGATGCTTTCCTCCTTCATTGGGGTCAAGACTTCCTCTATGCCTTTCCACCCATTCCCTTAATTCCCAAAACCCTGTTCAAGCTTCAGAGAGACAGAGGCCATATGATTCTCATAGCTCCACATTGGCCACGGCAAGTGTGGTACCCTCTGCTTCTACATCTCTCTCAAGCTCCCTCCCTGGAGTTAGGGTCTGCTCCAGATCTCCTATCTCAGGAGGACGGAATGTTATGGCATCCCAATCCCCAGTCTCTGCATCTCAGGGCTTGGTTGCTGAAGGCTTAGATCTCCATGATCTTAATCTCCCTCAGCAAGTAAAGGATATTCTTTTTGCTTCCAGGAAACCTTCCACAAGATGCTCTTATGCTTTCAAGTGGAAAAGGTTTACCATATGGTGTTCACAAAAGGGTCTTAACCCCCTTGCGATACCTTTGGAGTCATTTATCTTTATTACGTCATTTGATAGATCGCTCTTGTCAAGACATTCGAGCGGTGTACAATAAAAGGCAATACGCCACTAAGCTAGAGAAAAGGAACGCCAAATTTTAAATAGGAAAGAGGGAGAAAAGGACAGTGTACAACAACAGCAAAAGAGCACAAAGACACACCAAACAGAGGATTCAAGACAGACAACAGGCACAGGGAGAGAAGCCAAAACAACAGAAGGGAGGCAACAGTACACGACTGGGCTAGGCAACAGCACTAAAGACAAGCAAACAAAGACTCAAGGGGGGGCATCCGGGGGAAGGTCAAAGGCTTGTTGGAACAGGTGAGTTTTCAGTTGGTCCTTAAATTTGGAGTATGAAGATTCTAGTCAGAGGGAAGGTGGCAAAGCATTCCAAAGGGAGGGGCCTAGAAAAAAGAAAGCGGAGTGATGGGTCTGTTCTAAGTGTGCTTGTGATGGAGAGGGTAAGGACAGGCGATTAGCATGCAGGGAACGGAGTTGACGGTAAGGTGTGTGCAGAGATATAAGATCAGCCAGATAACGGGGAGTAGAGGTGTAGATGGCTTTATGTGTTAGAATAAGAAACTTATAACGGAATCGAAAGCGGAGAGGCAACCAATGTAAGCGGAATAGGATGGGAGTGACATGCTCGTAACAATGAGAAAAATTGATAAGACGAGCTGCCGTATTCTGAATTAGCTGAAGGCGCTTAAGTTGAGTGGCAGGAAGGTTAGCTAGGAAAACATTGCAGTAGTCAAGTCTGCTGATAACCAAGGCCAAAACAAGGGTAATCAGTGCAGTAGAAGGGAGAATGGACCGAACAGCTCTAATTTGTCGTAGGACTGCGAAAGACTGGCGGGTGAGAGTGGAAATGTGACCAGAGAAAGAAAGAGTGGAGTCCAGAGTAACCCCCAGGTAGCGGAAGGAGGAGACAAGCGGAATTGGAGTGAGATTGATCTGAGGAGCAACAGTCGGACAGGAGCCACTCAGGGAGACCCACATAGCTGTAGACTTTACCGGATTGAGATGCAGGCCTTAAGACTTTACCGGATTGAGATGCAGGCCTTAAGACTAACTCAGTAAGAGTCCATTTGAGTGCTATTGCAGCTTCCTTTAAGCCTCTAAATGGACAGCCTATTTCCTCTCATCCTCTTATAGCAAGATTTATGAGAGGCCTTCTCCTAACTAAGCCTCCCATTAGACCACCACCGGTGGCATGGGACTTAAACTTGGTTCTTGGGCAGTTCATGAAGCCACCTTTTGAACCTTTAGCTACTACCTCCTTGAAATTTCTTTCTTGGAAGGTTATCTTTCTCATTGCAATCACATCAGCACGTCGCATTAGTGAGTTGCAAGCGCTAGTAGCTGATCCACCTTATTTTATTTATTTATTTATTTATTTTATTTAGTATACATTTGTATACCACTACTTCCAGCGATCAGCAGCGGTTTTTGATTACAGATTGGAAATTGTCAAATCATGACAGGAAATGTTTGAGGTATAAACACATTGATTAGACAGGAAAGCACAGCACACAGAGAACTATTTTACAGGGAACATGGGCTATGGAGGGTTAAGTGGCTTGCCCAAGACCACAAGGAGCACCTGTGGGACTAGAAACCCCAGTCCTTCCGGCCCAAGGTTGCTGTCCTCTAGTGGGATTTGAACCCCCGACCTTCCGGCCTGAAGTACCTTGACCCAACCACTAGGCTACTCCTCCACACCACATACAAGGTTCCATCATGACAAGGTAGTACTTAGGACTCATCAACACTTTATGCCAAAGGTGGTCTCGCCTTTTCATCTGAACCAAGCGGTCTACCTACCTGTGTTTTTTCCAAGGCCTCATGCATCAAATGCAGAAAGGAATCTTCATACCTTGGACTGTAAGAGAGCTTTAGCCTTTTACTTACAAAGAACACAGCAACATAGAAAGTTCTCTCAACTCTTTGTTGCTTTTGATCCTTCTCATTTGGGACTTCCAGTCTCCAAGAGAACATTGTCTAACTGGATTGCTCAATGTATTTCTTTTGCCTATCGGAGTAAGAACCTTTCTCTGGAGGGCCATGTCACAGCTCACAATGTGAGAGCCATGGCAACCTCAATGGCTCATCTGCACTCTGTGTCTATCGACGACATCTGTCAAGCAGCCACCTGAGCCTCGGTTCATACCTTCGCAGCCCATTACTGCTTAGACAAGGACTCCCGCCGGGATGCCTTGTTTGGTCAGGCTGTTCTCCAACACCTGTTCCATACCTAATCAACTCCTACCCACCATCCCTGGTAGGATGCCAGAGATCCATGTAGGGAAGTGGAGCCCTGTTCAGGGACACACAACTTCTGGGGTCTCTCCCTGGCACCTAAAGCTAGGGAGTCCCCATATGTGATGACTACATTCCTGCTTGTTCCTGGAGATAGCATAGTTACTCACCTGTAACAGGTGATCTCCGGGAACAGCAGGAATTTAGTCCTCACAACCCACCCACCTCCCCTAGGAGTTGTATCTCTCTATCTATCTCTTTCCTTTCCCTCTCTCTCTCTTTGTCTCAGCTTTAAAACTCAACTGGAGAGAGGCAGTTGGGAAAGGCGGGAAGGCAGCACGCAGGCGCTGTGGGATGCTCCCAAAAGCTTTCTAATTGGACGCTGGGGAGCATTCCCGCGCAGGCTCCGT
Organism: Ichthyophis bannanicus; assembly: GCA_033557465.1. NCBI lineage: Eukaryota > Metazoa > Chordata > Amphibia > Gymnophiona > Ichthyophiidae > Ichthyophis > Ichthyophis bannanicus. The sequence goes on from CM066041.1 coordinate 4,519,576, forward strand.
CGGTACCGACAATACCCATATGTGAGGACTAAATTCCTGCTGTTGCCGGAGATCACCTGTTACAGGTGAGTAACTATGCTTTCAGAAACTGGATCGCCTTCCGGACCTCCCCCTCCGTGATGGGCCTATACAATCTTTCCCTATGCTGTCTAGCCCTCTCCTTGAGCTGCCAATCCAGTAGCCTACTAGCCCTATTCCCTTGGTCAAAATACACCTGCCTCATTCTTTCTAGATCAAAGGCTATGTGACTTGCTCTCTATTGAATTAACTCAGCTCTTGCCCCCTTTAGTTCCTTTAATATCACTTCCCCCTCAAAAGGGGGTTTTGATGCTCCCTCTCTAATCACACCACGGCATTCATTGATTCTTCCTCCTTTGCTCTCCTCCGTTGTTTACATCCCAACCACTATTTTTATAAAATGTCCTCTTACTACTGCCTTCAGGCCATCCCACACAATCCCCAAACCAACCTCCTCTCCCATACTGAACTGCAAATATTCCTCCACTACCCACCCAATGTGCTCCACACACCCTTTTTATTCAATCAGGGAATTGTTTAGGTGCCAAAATTTTGCTCCCCCATCCTCCTCACCTACTTCCAAAATAACGCTCACTGGAGTATAATCTGTCCATGTAAAGGGCCCTAACTCCACATACACAATCTTCCCCATCCAGCAACTATCTACTCACACCATATCCAGGCGACTATAAGATTTATGCACTGCTGAATAAAAAGAATACCCCCCTCCCCGGATTTCTCATCCTCCAGGCATCCACAAAACCTAAACTATCCCTTAAATTTCGCAGATGTGCCTGATCCCTTCTCAAACCCATATGCCCCCCACCCCGCTATTATCCACCCTGGGATCCAAGGTAAGATTAAAATCTCCAATTAATATGACTGGAACCTCCCCATTTTCTAAAAGCCTTTCCCCTATTCCTCCAAAAATGCCCCCTGCTTATCATTCATTGTGTATATACAGGCTATCACCACCCCTTCCCCACTCATATTCAGCCAAGATTGCCCCCCTATCCCACACTACCTGCTTGACCTCCACCACCCTACTACCATTCATCAAAATTCCCACTCCACCCTTTTTGGAAGCATCTTTATTCCCTGCCAAAAACACCTTTATGAAACCTTTACTCAAGATATTTATCTTGGCTTACCCTCAGATGTGTCTCATAAACACACAAAAAGCTGTCCACTTGAAAGCGTTTCCTTTCCATTACCAGCTGTTTACGTTTTGACCATGAGTTCAGTCCCTTAGCATTCAATATAGCTGCATATGTTGTAAATACCTCAGTACTTTAATTATGTCTTTTCTTGTGGTAATGCCTACCCTATCATATCTTTCCTATTATTTTGGCATTCCTTTTTCATTAAATCCTCTATGTGAATTGTAAACCGCATAGTTTATAGATATGCGGTATATCAAATAAATCATAATTGTCATAAATTATGAATTGTCTCTATCCCTTGGCGGATCAAGAACGGGAAGTGTTTCGTTCTCCACATATAGATGCGGCAGTTTCAGCGGTCACGAAGAAGACTACCATTCCAGTTGAAGGCAGTGCAGCTTTGAAGGACGTACAGGATCGGAAGGTGGACGCCTTATTGAAGCAAGCTTTTGAGGTTAATGCTCTGGCTCTACAGGCCTCTATTTGTGGAGCTTAGGTTGCGAGAGCATGCCTTCACTGGTCGCAGCATTTGCAGCAGCCAGTTCAGCAAACGCAAGAGGAGCTAGCTGATGTGACAAGACTAGAGTCAGGTCATCAGATTGGCACCTTGAGGGGAGAAGAACACTGGTGCGGTAGAAGCACCTTCGCACCGGCTTTTAGTGTTGGCAGTTGAGCAGCCAGCTGATCTCTTCCCTGCTCCCCCCCCCCCCCCAGCCAATCAGACCGAAGACGTCATCAGATCAGCACCTTGAGGGGAGAAGAACACCGGCGGGTCCGAGCCTGAGGGCCTCGCCAGAAGGCCTTTTGGCGTGGCCCTTAGGCAGTGTCCAAGGCGTCTACAAGGCTTCGATGTTTGGTTCCTTTCAAGATTCACTGGCCTTCATTATGATAAAATGAGAGACGAATCAAATATCATCTATCATCAATTATTTTTCAGCTTCTCTCATACCGTAACAAGGATCAATATAGTCTTATTCGTTCTATCTGTATACATATTTTAGCTTCTAATCCCTTCCACACGACGGTTAAAGAAGCCTCTACATATATCTTCATTTAATCACATTTGATCTCTTTCAACAACTGGAAGGTACGCAATGTTTTCTCTGTTCACAAATTAAGTTAAAGATCTATTCCAAAGATAGTATTTCTTTGAATGTAATTCAATCTTGCATAAAAGCTATTTGTTAAATTCATTAATACATATGTTTCTAATATTCCTTAATACTCAAGTCTAATGTTTAATGTTATTAATTAGCTATTTGTCCCAGTTAAGGGATTTTCATTCAAACCTCATTACTTAATCACAATTATCTATATTACTAAGAAGAAACATGCACTTCTATTCAATTTTGGCTTTTATCCTGTTCATTTTGCTTCATTAGCATCCACCACTCAGTCCATTACTTCTCTCGGTTACCCAATTCCTATCATCCCTGGATTTCATCGTTTTAATATTGCAGCAAAAAGGTTCAACCCTTCCTTTAAATCAACTTTGTGTAAACAACGTTTTATTCAAATTAACCTCAATGAATCAATTTCATCCAAAACTTTTCATTTCAATACTCCCTCATCAATCTACATTCAATCAGGAACAAGATCCCACTTATAACAGATCACATCGTTGATAACAATCTAGATATCCTTTTTATAACTGAATCATGGTTAACGTCCAACGATACTGTTTTAATTAATCAACTAAAACCAAAAGGATACGACATATTCAATCACCAAAGGTTAAATGAAAGAGGAGGAGGAGCAACCATACTAGCAAAGAAGAAATTACAATTCTCAAAAACTTCAAATGAAATTTCACAAAGTATGGACATTATAATATTAGAAAACAAAAGCATCTCTCAACTCCCGATGACGCTGAAGGGTACCCATGGACAAGTCCTGATAGAGCTCAGTAGTATGTCCATTCCACTGGAACTGTCTCTTCTTCCGTGCTGCTCCCAGAATTCGTTCCTTTACTTTGTACGCGCTCAAACAAACTACTATATCTCTTGGCCTGTTATCTCTGATTGGACCCAGTCCTCTGTGGGCCCTCTCCAGATGTATCAGCCCCTCACTTTCTGCAGTATCTGAGTCTGCTTCTTGCAAAAGGGCCTCAAATACTTCCTTTATTACTTTATCACAGTCCTTATACTTAGGATCCTCTGGAACTCCCCTCACTCTTATATTACACCTTCTTGATCGGTTCTCAAGGTCCTCCATCTTTTCTGTTAGGTGTTCTTGTATTTGTTTCAACTCTTCCCAGCCTTTCTGCAGTTCCCCTATCACCTCCGCCTGTTGATCCAGTCGGTTTTCTGTTTCTTCCACCTGCGTTCCAAGATCCATTATATCTTGTCTTAATGCTTGTAAAGTCTCTTGCAACTCAGTCTTAAGCACATTGATTTCTAGTTTGAGCTCATCTTTCAATTCCATCAGCCAATGTTTTAACATTTCTGCTGCTCCAGGATTCCACGTCTCCTCTCCCTCCTCTTCTGCTTCTCTCCCAGCTTCAGCGGCCATTTTCCGCTCCTTCTCTGTCTCCTTCCCCCCCCCCCCCCCTCAACAGGAGTATAGGAAGATCGGAACTCCGCCAATTTCTTCCGGGCTACCAGGCTCCCCCTGGCTTTTTCCATAACCTGGATCGTATGTATAGTTTTTTGTTTTTCTGATCCCTCTCCTTTTTCCTTTTTCTTTTTTAAATTTCTCCCTTTATTTTATGGATCCTCTTGAAATAATATCAAATTTGCAGATTGATGTGGCCTCTCTCTCCACAATACCTTCTGTTCGTCTCCCCTTGCTGCTGCAGACTCTGCAGCGTCTGCCACTGCTTTTCACCTCAATCTCCCTGGCCTTCTCTTCTCCGAAGCGTCCCTCTGGCTCTTGCACGCTGTTTTCCTGCCTCTGCTGTCTCTGCTCCCTTGTGCTGCTGTCTGGTGCTCCGACTGTTGCTCCCGCCTGCTCCTCCGAGACTCACTTCACTCACTGCTCCTGTACTGTGTTCCACCTCATATCTGCTGTCGGTCTCCGACTCTGTTATGCCAGCAGTGGCACTTCTCTGCACTCCTCCTTGGCCCGCTCACCTCTGGAGCTCTCTCCTGTGCCGTTTCGCTCCGTCACCTCTCCTGCTCTCCAGCACTGCTCACAGGGAACTTAGCTCTGCTCTAGCCGTCTCATCTGGCACTCGCCGCACTGCTATAGAGAGTAGTGGGACAGGATTTGAGAGAATGGATGGATATGGAGATGTCTTGGATGGGCCGAATAGCGGCACTTCCTATAGCCATTCCTATGGGGCATATGAGGAAACTACAGGGTAAGGTATTTCACTTTATCTGGCGGAAGAGACTACTGCGAGTGGCGAGAGCAATCATGTATAGGTCCCGGGAAGCGGGGGGGTTGGGGGTTCCGGATCTGTTGGCCTATTACTGGGTGATGCAGATAAGACATGTGATGGATTGGAGGGAGGGAGGGGAGCAGAAGACGTTTGTGGCGCTGGAGGAAGCGGGGATACGAGGGAAGAAATTGGAGGCACTTCCATGTTTGAGCAGGAGGGAGCGGGGATTAGGAAGGGAAGAGAACCCGTATTTAAGTCATGTACTCGGGGCCTGGGATAGAGTAAGGAAGAGGGAGGGGGAGGGGAGGGACTCTAGATTTTCGGTGATGCAAGCTCTGTGTTATACGGAGGATTTTAAACCAGGGAAGGAAGGGGGATATTCAAGGTATGGGAACGGAAAGGCCTTAGGTGGTTCTATCAGTTTTTAGATGGATGGGATTGGGTTCCCTATGAGACTTTACGAGAAGATTATCAGCTAGAAGAGGGGGGACTATTCCATTATGGGCAGGTTTTACACTATATGCGTACTAAATTAGGTCTGGAGGGATTAGGAAGGGATTATTCGGATTTGGAAACAATATGGTATGGGAAAAGGCAATCTAAGGGGCTGATATCGGGGATATACCAGGCTGTGATGGGAGGGCAGCAAAAAGACGAGAAAGTAGGATATATGAAGGCCTGGGAGCAGGAGATGGAGATGCAATTAGATTCCGTACAGTGGAAGGGCATCATGGGACAGGCTAAGCAAATGCCTATCTCCATCGCGATTAGGGAAAATTAGCATAAAGTAGTAATGCGATGGTACTATACCCCCCGTGAGGTTGAATAAGATGTATTCTGAGGTTCCCAGGGGGCACTGGAGGAATTGTGGGGAAGAGGGGTCTATGTATCATGTGTGGTGGACATGTCCACAGATCCAGTTATTTTGGCAAGAAATTCAACAGTGGATAAAACAGGTGGTGGGGGTGGAACTCAGAAGGGATCTAGGTCTAAAAGGCAGTGTTTTAAAATGGTTTAGGTCTTACCTGACAAATCAAAGCATCAAAGTTAAAATTGGTAACAACATATCTAACCCTTTCTTCCAAAAATTGGGCATACCTCAAGGATCAGCACTTTCAGCTCTACTCTTTAACCTATACATACAGCCTGTCTGTAATGAAGATCATGGCATATTTTATCATTTGTATGCTGATGAGATTATGATTTATTCACAAATTAACCCCATTTAATTATCTCTGGAAAAAATAGAAGAGTGTTTTCATCAACATCAGATCCTGGATGGGGGAACGGAATCTTCATATAAATCATTCAAATACAGAAATTTTATTCATATCCAAAGACAACTCCTTCACTCCACCAGAATCAGTCAAACTAAATGATGAAATATTGCAAGTTAAAAAAGAGGTTAAATACTTAGGAGTCATTTTTGACCATCAGCTCAAATTCACCAGGCATGTAAGCAATATAATTAAATCAATCTACTCAAAATGAAAAATGCTACAACATTTAAGACCTTTTCTCTCTGCAATGGACTTTAGATCAACAGTTCAAGCAGTGATTTTTCCACATTTGGATTTCTGCAGCTCTTTACTCACCGGACGCCCACAACAAATTATAGAAACATAGAAACATAGAAACATGATGACAGAAAAAGACCACAAGGCCCATCTAGTCTGTCCTTCCATAACAACAACTACAACAGTCCACTTTCTACCTTTAGAGATCCTCTGTGTTGGTCCCATGCTTTTTTGAATTCAGTTACTGTCCTCATCTCTACCACCTCCACTGGGAGACTATTCCACGGATCCACTACTCTTTCCGTAAAGAAATATTTCCGCATATCACTCCTGAATCTATCTCCCTTCACCCTCATCCCATGTCCCCTCGTAGCAGAACTTGCTTTCAATTGAAAGAGGCTCTCTCCCTGAACATTTATGCCACGGAGGTATTTAAACATCTCAATCATATCACCTCTATCCCGCCTTTCCTCTAAGGTGTACATATTAAGATCCTTAAGTCTGTCCTCATATGCTTTATAATGAAGCCCATTAATCATTTTAGTAGCAACCCTCTGCACCGACTCCATCCTGTTCACATCCTTTTGAAGGTGCGGTCTCCAGAATTGCACACCATACTCCAAATGAGGTCGCACCAAAGACTTATACAGAGGTATTATCACCTCCTTTTTTCTGCTAGCCATTCCTCTCCGTATGCACCCAAGCATCCTTCTAGCTTTTGCCGTCGCCTTTTCTACCTGTTTAGCTACTTTAAGATCATCAGACACAACCACGCCTAGGTCCCGCTCTTCTTTAGTGGACAAAAGTACTTCACCTCCTATACTGTATTGCTCCCTTGGATTGCTGCAGCCCAAATGCATGACCTTACATTTTTTAACATTAAATCCCAGCTGCCAAATTCTAGACCATTCTTCAAGCTTAGCTAGATCCCTCCTCATGTTATCTACACCTTCCTGGGTGTCTACTCTATTACAGATTTTGGTATCATCCGCAAAGAGGCAAACCTTACCCGACAGCCCTTCCGCTATATCACTAACAAAGATGTTAAAACAATTATCCGCCGACTTCAGTTATCACAAAACACAGCGGCCAGAATAATTACTCAAGTCCCAGTCAAAAATCATATCACCCCAATTCTAAAACAATTACATTGGCTTCCAATTGAGAGCAGACTAAAATTTAAGGCCATTCACACTTCCTTCAAAATCCTTCAGTCAGAGGCACCAATCCATCTAAAGACGCTAATTCTAGCCTCACCAGATAACAGACCTCGGAGAAGCGGAAATAAAAATTCTCTCATGGTTCCTAATGAATATAGAGTATGCAAATCTTCCACAACAAAGAGAGCTTTCTCATTCTACGCACCAATATTTTGGAACTTTCTGCCTCAAGTCATAAAGGACGTTAAGGATCCAAACAATTTCTACAGACTTCTAAAGACTCATTTGTTCAAGGATCATTTTGGGGAGTAAATTAATTATTCAGTCTCTACTTATGTTATTTTTCACGATTCTTCTATACCAATATCTTCTATACAATGTTTTAAAAAATTGTTTTTAAAGTTGATAATGTTGTAACTATGGTTTTATGCACTTTATCTATGTTGTTCAATGTAATTTCTGTTCCTGTTTTTTGAGTTTTATTGTAAACCGCTTTGGTTCCTGAAAAGCGGTATAAAAGTACAAATAAATAAATAATATGGCATAACACCTGACTGAACAATGGCCATGGGGGAAGCACCTACAGGAGGCTGTTGGTGTGGGCCAGGCCTGCACCAGTACATCGAGGCCCTCTGGCATGAGCTCTCTGCGCTGACTGAAAAACCAACTGACCTTGGCTTTTTGCCACCATCGCCATCAAGTCCATCATTGTAACGCCCCTGCATTCCATCACCAGTTTGAAATGTCGACTCTGACAATGACCACTCCCCTGGATCCAATAAATGGCGACTCAAATAGTCCACTTGCATATCCTCCTTCCCAGCTACATGGGCCGCCATCAAAACTAGCAAATTGGCCTCTGCCCATTGAAGGAGCGGGATCACCCAGGTGATTGATATATGCAACTGTTGTTGCATTGTCAGACAGAACTCTCATCGCCTGCTGATGGATGAGGGGCCCACCACACCACTCGCATCTCCATGCGATTGATAGGTCACAAACTCTCCTCTGAAGACCACCTGCTCTGAGCCACTTGCAAAAGGCAATGACCTCTCCCCCGTCAGCCGAACAGACTGGCGTCCATGGTCATCACCATCCAGTCCGGAGTCTCCATGGAAATTCCGGCAGAAAGCTTTGCCGAATCCAACCACCAATTCAGACTTGCTCATGCCTCGTTGTAGAGTACGAGCCTGACTTCCATCAATTGCGACTGAGGGGACCAACGTGACAGGAGCCTTGCCTGTAGGGAATGCATATGCAACTGAGCCCAAGAGACTATTTCCAGTGAGGCTGCCATCGACCCATGAACCTCAAGATAGTCCCATATCCTCGGATGAGGGGTCCTCCACAGTCCCCCGCACCTGGGCCTTTAACTACGTGATCCTGCCCTCTGGCAGAAAGACCATTCCCCGCTGCATATTGAAGTGGGCCCCAAGGCACTCTGACTGAGAAGGAATCAGGCTGCTCTTTTCAAAGTTGACGACCCAAAATTCCCGAAGTTGATGAATTACACAGGCTGTTGCCTCATGACTCTCCTGAAAGGACTTTGCTTGGATTAGCCAATTCAAATAGGGGTGGACCAGGACTCCCTGCTTTTACAGCGCTGCTGCTACCACCACCATCAACTTGGTAAAGACATGTGGGACTGTTGCCATACCAAAGGGTAGAGCCTGAAACTGAAAATGCCCCTGTAGTACTGCAAACAGTAGAAACCCCTGGTGCTTGAGCCAAATAGGAATATATAGATAAGCTTTGGTAAGATCCAAGGAGGTCAAAAATTCTCCTTGCCCAACAGCCACTATCAGGGACATAAGGTCTCCATGCGAAAGCGAGGAACCTTGAGGATCTTGTTTACCGCTTTTAAATCCAAAATGGAATGCCAGGAACTCTTCTTCTTGGGAACCACAAAATAGATTGAATAATGACCCGTGCCCTACTCATCCCTGGGCACCAGAATGACCACCTCAAGCCATAATAGGTGATCGAGCATCAACTGTACAGCTCATGCCTTGGTGGGAGCATGGCAAGTTGAACCATAAAGGCGTAAGACAAAGACCTGGCCAACTCGAGAGTGTAACCTTCCCAGATCACTTCCAGAATCCAGGTGTCTGCCATGATCTCGGCCCAGACAGAGTAAATCCGTTGCAGGCGGCTGCCCACCAGTTGCAGCCCCACCAGAACTCCCAAACCTTCATTTTGAGGTCTTGACAGCCTTGGAACCACCATAGTCTCATCTCAAACCCCTCTCCCCCCCCACCGGCGGTTCCCTCAAAAGGAATTACCTCTGGGGAGAAATCTGTACATTTGCAGATTTGCTGCCTTAGCTGGATGTAACTTCCACGAATCTCAGCCCTGACTGCGAGAGGTCCCCTGGCCAGCCCCCTTTGGCTTATCCTCAGGGTACCAAGGTACCCTGGTGTCACCCAAATCCTTCACTATCTTCTTCAAATTCTCACCAAAGAGCAGCCGACCTACAAAAGGCAGCTTACTCAATCGTGTCTTAGAGGCCACATCTGCCGACCAGTTATTCAACCACAAAAAAGTCGAGCAGCCACCATGGTAGCCATGGACTTGGCTGAAGCAGATCATAGAACAGATCAGCCAAAAAGGCATTCCCAGATTTTCAAGCAAGCTGCCTCCTCTGGGATCCGCTGGGACCACCGCAAACAAGCCCTAGCAACGTAGGACCCACATATGACTCCCTACAGGGCCAAAGCTGACACCTCAAAAGTCTGTTTGAGCAAGGCTTCCATTTGACGGTCCTGTGCATCCTTCAGAGTCATGCCCCCCTCCACCGGTATAGTTGTCTTATGAGTAACTGAATCCACCCAAGGAAGACGCAGCATCTCTTGCTCGTCTGGCGGAATAAGGTAAAGCTTGACCATACTTCTCCTTATGGGCAACCCGCATCAGGCACCTTCCACTGAGTCATTCATCTTCTTCACCGCCCTGTGGACAGGAAAGGACCGAGATGACTTACAAATACATTTGAGCAGCAGATCCTCCTCCTGCTCTGTAGCTCCGGATGTTGTTCCTCTGCAATCTCTAGCACCACAAGGGTCTGAGAAATGAGTGCGGGGAGCTCATCCCTATGGAATATTCGAATTGTGGTCTGAACCTCTCCTGCAGGGAACTCCCCCTCCTCTAATTCCTTCTGGAGCTCCTACAGAAATTCCGATGTACTCTCCAAGGGCCTCAGAGACCCTAGGGACTCCTCAGGGACTCCATCATTCCCTACTGGTGACCGATCCCTGTGAGGATGCTTGGCTGAGACCGAGGGAGCCTGTCACCTCACCAATGGGAGTGAAGTCCACCTCAAGGATCCTTCACTGGGGCCCTGCCTCAAACAAAACGCTTAATGAAGTAAGAGCATGAATTCGGGATAGAAAAAAGAGGAATCTCCTCCACTGCCTGACAGTCCCACCATGGCCCACAAGGGAATTGCATGTGTGGACTGTAAAATTAGAGGCTCCAAACGCTCTTGGGAGGGAAAACGGCTGTCCCCAACATGGCAGCCATTCCTGCCAAAATCACTGGGCTGCCAACTTCACCCTCTGCATGACTGCAGGCAACTTGCCCCCCAGCACTTACCTCAGCAGTTCCTGGGCTGCCTGTCAGCTGATCTGTGACAGCCACACACTCTCTGACACAGCTGTGGTACAGCACAGTGTCAGAGGTGAGTCTGGCGACTGCCACAGGCTGTGAACTCAGCATGCGTCCGTCGGCCATGTGCACAAATTTCCGGGCTTGAACTGCTGAGGAGAATAACCCCCCCCCTTACCACCGATTACCTGCCGCTCCGGGTTCACTATGCCACCACTGCTTCTTCCCCTATGATTGCCTATCTCCGTTGTTTTTGGGATTGGTTTTCTTTTTTTTTCCAACTTTAAGCGACCAGTTTAATCAGGGCTCAACCTCCGGTCTTCTCCCAGAAGCTGAGGAGGAGGAAAGAAGGGAGCAGCCACCAACCTGCCCACCTCAAATGGTAAACTGAGGGGTGGCTAGGGGAGAAGAGGGTGAGGGACCCTGATCCACCAGGTTCTGCACCCCTAAACACTCTAGCTCAGTAAAAGACCAGTTCAGCACAGGCTATGTTCATCCACCTGCCGGAGACTGAGAAATACTGGCTTTGGCTGGGTGCACAGGCTAAAGAGGAGTATTTCTCAGTCTCCATGTAATGGTAGATGGAGGGATGTTTAGGGATGAATATCTTGCTAATAAAAGAATTCTGTGTCATTTCAAGCTGTGCAAAGCTGGTGGTTTAGCATTAATTATAAAAATAAAAACAAAGCAAAACCATCCATGATTGTGACCACCCAAATTCTAAGATAAATTAAATCATTATTTCTTGATGGCCATAATATTGCTATTCAGATAGAGGTACATTATTTAGATACTTTACTCTATCCATGTGCCCTCAGATATTAAAAACAATCTGGACAGCTTTTTTTCAAATTAAGCACAATTTGACAAGCGAGGACTTTCATATGGTGATGCAAATGTTGATATTATAAAACACTGCAGGAATCAAGATACAGTATCTTTTGGGGTATGTTTACTAAGCCGGGCTAATGGTCAACCCTTATCCATTCTGTAGTCACCTCCCATCTAGACTATTGCAACATTCTCTTTGCTGATCTTCCTCTGAATCATCTCTCCCCATTTCAGTCTGTTCAAAACTCAGCTGCACGGCTAATCTTCCGCCAGTGTCACTATGCTCATGTCATCCCTCTTCTCGTCACTTCATTGCCTCCCTATCCATTTCCGCATCCATTTCAAACTTCTGCTACCGACCTATAAGTGCCTTCATTTGGCTGCTTCTCACTACCTTTCTGAAACATTGGCTTTTGTAAACTGCCTCGATGGGCTTCTGAATGGTGGTATATCAAATCTTGTCAATAAAAAAAATCAATAAATAAATCTCGCCATGTTTCAGCAAAGCTCATATTAGGGGTTAATAAACTTTAAGGGCCTGATATTGAAATGTATTTACATAGTTTGCAGAGCTGTAAACAGTGTAAATGCTGCTAAGTGGGATATTCGGCGGCCCTAACACAGTTAGCGCTGCTGAAGATCTACGGGTGCCGCTGCTTGGCAGCTAGCATCAGGGTGTTCCGCGGAAGGCACCTGAGGATAATGATCAACGGCGATATTTAGCTGCTGCCCACTTATCCTTTGGTGGTGAAAGTTAGGTACATTAAAGGCTGTCATAACTTTCGCCAGCAGTGGCTGAATATCCCCACTGTCTGCTTAGCTTCTTGCTTCGTCGGCCAACCCGGATATTCAATGCCAGTGGCCATATAAGACCTTGGCATTGAATTATCCAGGTTTAGCATTCTGCGGTAATGGGTAGCAACTGTAATCACGCTAGCTGCCACTGCCACTGAATATAGAGCCCTGAAAATATGTATGTATTATTATTTTATTGAAATATTGTGTGTGTTTCTTGTACTCCGCCATGTTAGTGTGCGGATTATATATTTTTTAAATAAATAAATATAATACAGAGGCACATACATAAAAGCAAAACATAAACTAAAATAGCCAATCTAAAAAGGAAAATAAACGTACCTGTATTTCTCAGAGATTATTCATACATATCTGTGAAAAGATAAAATTCATTCTTAATGAGAATATCAATATTGTCAAACCTCCATGTTTCAAAAAATACATAAAAAAACAAAAATCCAATTGTACCTTCCAAAATGGCCTCTATAAGGAGACATCTTTGTTTAAATTTGCTTCAAACTTTTTTTGAACCAGTGTCATCAAGAGCTCAACTGGCAGATTCTGAATAGGCAAATTGCCAACTGCATCTTCCAGATGTGGGGCATCCATCCATAGACTTCTTTGCCACTCCCCACAACACCCAGCTCCTGCTTTTTTGCTCCATAGTGCCATGCAAGAAGTGCTTGGCTCCCGATGCTTTTCTCCTGGACTGGAACAAGATCTTCTCTATGCCTACATACCGACAGTCCTGGTGAAAAAGATTATCTTCAAGTTGCAGAGAGACAGCGCTACTATGATCCTGATTGTGCTATACTGGCCCAGGCAACCCTGGTTTCCACTTGTTCCCGGAGAAAGCGTAGTTACTCACCTGTAACAGGTGTTCTCTGGGGACAGCAGAAATCGGTCCTCACAACCCTCCCTCCTCCCCTTGGAGTTGCAGTCCTCCTGTATTTTCTGTTTTTGTTCTTTGCTGTCTCTATGTCATTTGACTGTGCAAGATGGCCCCTTTGGGTGGGAAGCGGACCATGCATGCGTGGAGGCAACTCCCAAACGCTTTCTTTGAAAGCTGGGGATTTGCTCCATGCAGGTTACGTTGGCGCCGACTTAACCCATATGTGAGAACTGATTCCTGCTGTCCCCGGAGAACATGGGCAAGCCACTTAACCCTTCATTACCCATGTTCCCTGTAAAATAGTTATCACCAAGTTATAATGCCCTGTTCAAAGTAATTTCAGTTTGTTTAATGTAAACTGCCTTGATATCATGAAAGGCGGTATATAAGAAATATTAAATAAATAAAAAACACCTGTAAAAGGTGAGTAACTATGCTTTCTAAGCATCAAGATGCCCTAGGCGTTGCCCTGGAGGGAGACACACCGGCCAAACAACTCCGGTGGGAGATCCTTGCCTCCAAAGCATTAGTGGGGTCCCAGGATGCTCCCGAGGCCTCGACCTCCGGAGAGCTCTTGGTGTCATGCTCAGGGATCGTGGTCTGCAATTCATGTACCGATACCCAGGCATCGGCAGGCTCCATGGATCAACGTATCCTGGCTATTGAGCGGAGCTTAGCGGCCTTGTTAGCGGCTTCCGTACCGGTAAAGCTTCTACAGTCGATTTCCCAGCCATCAGTACCGACAATGGTGCCGAAGGTACCGGCACTGACATTTTTGCCGCTTACCATGCTATCACCTATGCCGGCCCTCGAGTCCGTCTCCGGTACCGAGGTTCCAGCACTGAAACTTTCCAATGCCAGTTTTGAGCGGTATCAAGTACAGGCAGAGCGCGAGCATACAGCCCGTCGATACTTTGAGTCTTCAGACTCTGAATCGTCAGATGATGAATCAACCAGTACAAGGGAAATGAGAATTCTACCGGAGGATCCATCTCCATCCCCACAACATCGCATGTCCCCCTCCGGAGGACATGTCTTTTCAAGATTTTATCCACGATGTTGCTCAGGGCCTCTCCATCACCGTGACTTTGGAGAAGGAGCCTAGGACTGAGGAACTTGAAATTCTTCAATACTCTGCAGCACCAAAGGAAGCTGCCACTCTTCCTATTCATTGAATACTTCATGACCTTATGCTTCAAATGTGGGAGACACCGTTAACTATCTTTTCACATACTGTCAGAGCTCCCCCGTGTGGCCAGGCAGTTGCCTAGTGGTACGGGAGAGGCTCCGATTGTCCTTTGTATGAATTCAGCCCAATTAGCGTGTAGTTGTGTCCTTGAAAGGATTAGAGCCAAGTGCAAAGGTCGCAGGAATATTTCTTTATTTGAGAAATAAGGATTTCCTAACCAAATTCAATTCTTTGGCAAGAATTGTTTGAAGCTTACAAAATAAAGTTCAGGATACTTCTCCATATAAACACAAGCCTATTGAACAGTCCTTGGCTTGGTTCCGTTTAAACCTTTGTTCCACATAAAAACTCTATTTACAACAGCACTCTGTTTCTGGTCCCCAGGAGGCACTATAAATCCACTGTTACTCTCACAACAGGTATTAGCAATATTCCCTGGTCCACCAAGAGGCTTTTCAAATGCAGTAGTATTTTCTTCCACTTACAATATGACTTTTAGCTTCTTCCTGGCTTTCTTATCCAAGCAGCTTTTGTCAGCCAAGCTACCATTAAAAGCCTAGCTAAAAGATATGGGCTTTCTTAAAATGTCTTGGTTAAGAACTTCTGGGTTTCTCCAGCTAACCAAACCCTATTCAGTTCTTATTCCTCTGGCAGAAGGTAACATATTCAGTAATTAAGAACATCTGGGTTTCCTCCAGCTCATTAAAACCCTATTCGGTTCTTTTATTCTTCCTTAGCACAGACAGCACAGTCTATCTCCATGTCTGAAACACTGCTTGCATCCAAACTGTTCCCCATGTCCATCTCCTCCTCACTAGACTCCTTCTGATATCTGCTCTCCTTATTATCTTCCTGAGAAGCCTTTGTAGGTTGTAAAGCCTTCAAGACTTGCTCCCAGGTACACTTTGCAGAACGTGAGCTTGTGGGGGAAGGGCAGGAAAAGCTTTCCCTGTTTAGCAGCTCCTTTAAAGCTTGTAAAGGGCTCACCTTACTAGTAGTGCTTTTCCTTTCTGTAGGCTCCTTAAAGTGAGAAGAGTTAAGCCATGAACTTCTGGAGAATATTTCCTCCTCTGAGGACTCCTCCCCTGAGCTCTCCACTGGCCTTCTCAGCTCTCTGTTCCTGCTTTCACACTGCTTCTGTGCAAGCTGCTTCCGTGTCTCTGTCCGTTTCTCTTTCTCTTTCTCTCTTGTCTGGTTCTCTCTCTGTATCTCCTGATACTGCCGATTCTGATTCTGCCGTGTCTGATTCTTTCCTTCCTGGTTCCCTCGTGTCTTTCCTTCTTGGTTCTGCCGTGTCTGATTCTGAGTGCAACTTCCCTGCCTAAATGTTTGGGGCTGTCCTATGGCTCTTGACTCCGCCCCAAACCACTCCCATCTCCTCCCTCTGTCTCCATGGGAACAGGGCGTGTTTCTAGGTCTGCACTCCTCTGCATGGAATCTCTGTCTTTAGTTTTGGGTGTTAACCCTTCCTGTGCCTGCAGTTTCTTTGTGAAAAGAAAAAAAAGGCTGCTTTTTCTTTCTTTCTCTGCATTCTGAGCCTGCTTCTCCACCACAATACTCGAAGGCTTGATACTATGTACCGGGTACCAGAGTGCCCCGGTTTCCAGAAGACACAATTACCACACCATTCCATGGTGGTAGAATCGGCAATGCGTCTTATTAAAAGTGCTAAAATGCCTTCCTCAAACCCTCCGGGCAGGGAATCGAGAATCTTCAATGCTTTTGGCCATTGATGCTTTCAGGCCTCTGTTATCAGCCAGAATCAGTTCCTACATACTCTACATGGATATGTTTCTTAGAGAGGTGATTAGGGATATGGAGTTGATGGCTCCTCTCTTCCCTGATGATAAGAGAACTGATTATCTCACTCTGGTGAAGCGTGCCCAAAATGTTTCCAAATTTAACAGGGCAACTTTTGACTGTTTTGAATGTATCAGCAGGACTTCAGCTATATGCATTGGTGCACGCAGGATTGCTTGGCTCCAAGCCTCTGATCTTGAACAGTGGGTTCAAGATAAGCTGGGTAATATACCTTGTACAGGTGAAAACCTGTTTGGCAAAGATTTGCAGGATAAGGCGTCTCAATTAGAGTCTGAGAACACCACTCTAAATAGACTTTCTAGATCAACTACCAACCCAGCTAAGAAGAAGGTAACAAAGAAACCCTTTTTCAATAAGAAAAAGAAGTATTATTCTTCTTACTGCACTGTCCCGTCCATGCTTCTCAAAAGGGACAACAACACCCAAAACAACAAAGAAAGGCTCATACTCCCAGGTCTCAGCCAGCGCAGCAGACACAACCTCCCCAGGGTCTTTGACTTCTTTCTGGAGAATATAGTCGTCCTGCCTCTGGAGATTCCAGATTCCGTTTCCATTCCAGGCAGACTATGTCACTTCGCACGCAGGTGGCGTCTTGTAACATCACAGCACTGGACTCTTTCCATAGCGAGGGAGGGGTACAAACTTCACTTCCAAAGTCTACCCCCAGTCTCCCTTAAGAAAGTTCAGTTCTCAACCCCCTCCCACCACTCTGTTAGTGCAGGAGGTCACTTCCCTTTTCTTGCATGGTGCAATAGAGGAAGTGCCACTCTCCCAGCAGGGTCTGGGCTTCTATTCTCCTTACTTCCTCATCCCAAAGAAGACAGGGGCATACAGGCCCATCCTGGACCTCAGACAACTGAACAAGTATCTACTCTGGAATAAATTCAAGATGATCTCCCTAGGTATTCTGCTCCCCTATCTCCAGAGTCATAAGAACATAAGATATGGCATACTGGGTCAGACCAAGGTCCATCAAGCCCAGTATCCTGTTTCCAACAGTGGCCAATCTAGGTCATAAGTACCTAGCAGTTTCCCCAAAAGAGACAGGTTCCACAATGCTTGTATTGGGTCAAGCAGTGATATCCTAGGTCTCTTTTAATAATGGTTTATGGACCTTTCCTCCAGGAACTTGTCCAAACTTTTTTTAAACTCAGCTAACACTAACAGTTTTTACTACATCCTCCGGTAACAAATTCCAGAGTTTGATTACACGTTGAGTGAAAAAATAATTTTCTCTTATTAGTTTTAAATAGTTTACCCTGTAGCTTCATTACATGTCCCCTAGTCTTCCTATATTCTGATGAAGTAAACAATCGATATACGTTTACCCGTTTCACTCCATTCATTAATTTATAGACCTCTATCATATCTCCCCTCAGCTGTCTCTTTTACAGGTTGAAGAGTCCTGACCTTTTTAGCCTCTCTTCATAGGGGTATCCTTCCATCTTCTTTACCATTTTGGTGGCTCTTCTCTGTACCTTTTCTAATAACGCTATATCCTTTTTAAGATATGGCGACCAGAATTGCACACAATATTCAAGGTGTGGTCGCACCATGGAGCGGTTACAGAAGCATTATAATATCCTTTGTTTTATTTTCCATTCCTTTCCTTATGATACCTAGCATTCTATTTGCTCTCTTTGCCGCCGCTGCACACTGAGCGGAGGGTTTCAACATGTTATCCACAATGACACCTAAATCTTTTTCCTGGGTGGTGGTTCCTAATGTGGAACCTTGCATCGTGTAACCATAGTTTAGGTTGTTCTTTCCTAGGTGCATAACTTTGCACTTGTTCACATTAAATTTCATCTGCCATTTGGATGCCCAGTCTTCCAATTTATCAAGATCCTCTTGCAATTTTCCACAATCCTCATGGATTTTAACAACTTTAAATAGTTTTGTATCATCTGCTTATTTGATAACCTCACTCGTTATTCCCTTTTCCAGGTCATTTATGAATATGTCAAAAAGCAGTGGACCCAGCACAGATCCATGGGGTACTGCACTATTAACCTTTCTCCATTGGGAAAATTGGCCATTTAGCCCAACCCTCTGTTTTCTATCTTTTAACCACTTCCTGATCCACAATAGCACATTGCCTCCTATCCCATGACTTTTTAGTTTTGCCACAAGTCTCTGATGAGGCACCTTGTCAAAGGCTTTCTGAAAGTCCAGATACACTATATCAACCGACTCACCTTTGTCTACTTGTTTATTCACACCTTCAAAAAACAATAACAGAATTAGTAAGAGAAGATATTCCTTGTCTAAAGCCATGTTGGCTGTCTCCCATTAAGCCATGTTCTTTATTATGGTTTCTACCATTTTTCCCGGTACTAACGTCAGGCTCACCGATCTGTAGTTTCCCAGATCACCCCTGGAACCCTTTTTAAAAATTGGCGTTATATTGGCCATCCTCCAATCTTCAGGTATTACAGATGATTTTAATGATAGTTCACAGATTATTAATAGCAGGTTTACAATCTCATATTTCAGTTCTTGGATGTATACGATCTGGTCCAGGTGATTTGCTACTATTCAGTTTATCAAATAGTTGTAATACATCTTCCCGGTGTATTGATATTTCTTTCAATTCTTCTGCAGTATCACCTTTAAATACCACGTCAGCCATGGGTAACATCCCTACATCTTCCTCAGTAAAGACCGAAGCAAAGAATTCATTCAGTCTCTCCTCTATGACCTTGTCCCCTCTTAATGCCCCTTTTACCCCTCTATCATCTAATGGACCAACTGACTCTCTCACAGGTTTTTTGCTATGAATGTACTTGAAAAAGTCTTTATTATGTGTTTTTGATTCCACAGCAAGCTTCTTCTCAAATTCTCTCTTGCCTGTCTTATCAATGCCTTGCATTTAACTTGCCAGTGCTTGTGCTGTTTCCAGTTTTCATCATTTAGCTCTTTTTTCCATTTCCTGAAAGATGCTTTTTTGGCAACAAGAGCCTCTCTGACCACACCTTTAAACCATGCTGGCAGTTTTTTGGACTTCCTTCCACTTTTCTTAAAGTGTGGAATACAGCTGGTCTGGGCTTCCAAGATAGTATTTTTAAACAAACCCAAGCTTGATGTAAGTCTTTAACCTTTGCAACTGCTGCTTTTAGTTTTTTCTTAACTATTTTCTTCATTTTATCATAGTCTCGCTTTCAGAAGTTAAAAGGTAGAACTGTGGATTTCTTTACCATCCCTCCTCCATTAATTAAATCAAACGCAATCATGCTATGATCACTATTGCCAAGTGGCCCCAACACCTTTATCTCTTGCACCAGATCTGGTGTTCCACTAAGGACTAGGTCCAAAATGGGTTCCCCTCTGGTCGGTTCATGAACCAGCTGCTCCAAGAAGCAGTCATTTATTTCATCTAGAAACTTTGTCTCCCTAGCATGTCCTGCCGTGACACTGACCCAGTCAATACTGGGGTAATTGAAATCACCCATTATTATTACTGTGCTGTACCTTTTGTTAGCTTCCCTGAGCATTTCATCATCCATTTGTTCATTCTGGCCAGGCGGTCGATAGTACACCCCCACTGCCATCGCCTTCCCCTTTTTACATGGAATGTCAATCCATAGAGATTCTACAGCAAATTTTGTTTCCTGCAAAACTTTAATCCTTTGTGATTCAATGCCCTCTCTAACATAGAGCGCAACCCCTCCACCAATTTGATCAGCTCTATCATTGCGATATAGTTTGTACCCAGATATCACAGTGTCCCACTGGTTGTCCTCCTTCCACCATGTCTCTGAGATAACAATCATATCTAACCTCTCATTCAGTGCTATATATTCTAACGCTCCCATCTTATTTTTTTAGACTTCTAGCATTTGCATGCAAGCATTTTAGAGACTGTATTTTATTCATATTAATCTGGCTATCGGTAGGGTTAATTTGGAATCTTTAAGCTCTGTCTGCTCTGTACTCGAGGGCATTTGGGCTACCTTTGTCTTTAATGGAACCTCTCTGCTGATATACCCTAACTTCATTCTTTTGGTAATATCCTTCAAGGATACATTGTTCTGAACCATGCACTCTTGGGTGACTGTCTGCTCTCCCCTATTATCTAGTTTAAAAGCTGCTCTATCTCCTTTTTAAAGGTTAATGCCAGCAGCCTGGTTCCATCCCGGTTAAGGTGAAGCTCATCTCTTCGGAAGAGCCCCTCCTTTTCGCAGAATGTTCCCCAGTTCCTAACAAGTTCAAAACCCTCATCCTTGCACCATTGTCTCATCTACGCATTGAGACTCCAGAGCTCTGCCTGCCTTTTGGGTCCTGCGCGTGGAACTGGAAGCATTTCGGAGAATGCTACCCTGGAAGATCTGGATTTCAACTTCCTACCTAAAAGCCTAAATTTAGCCTCCAGATCCTCCCTACCACATTTTCCTATGTCATTGGTACCGATATGTACCAAGACAGCAGGCTCCTCCCCAGCACTATCTAAGACCTTGTCTAGGTAATGCGTGAGGTCCGCTACCTTCGTACCAGGCAGATTAGTCAAAACTGGCTCTGTTCTCTAGATCTAAAGGACGCATATACTCACATTCTTATCCACGCAGAACACAGAATGTTTCTGAATTTCCTGTTCTAGTGGAAACATTATCAGTTTAGAGTCCTGCATTTTTGCCTTGCTTCTGCCCCAAGAGTTTTTACAAAGTGCATGGCAGTTGTAGCCAGGGCCGGATTTACCTATACGCCATCTACGCCGTGGCGTAGGGCCCACAGCTGACAAGGGCCCGCAAACATTGTAAATTCTTTAAATTCAATTTAAAAAAAAAAATGCTGGCTGCTGCCGCGGCAGCATGGACTGTCCCGCGGGCCCCCCTCTGCTGCCGCGGCAGCATGGACTGTCCCGCGGGGGCCCCCTCCCTCCCTCCGTGCCGGCTTTGAGAGGCACGAAGGGAGAGTGTCTCCCTCGCGTCTCTGTTAAGCCCGCAGGGGCTGATGGGAATTTCCCATCAGCCCCTGCGGGCTTAACGCCCCGTGACGACATTCTCGTGAAACTTCTGATAGCAAAGTTTAATTTTATTTCTTTGCTCGATTTCTAGTAACTTTACGTCTTAAGCGCGAGCTTGCCGAGGATTATTATTTAGTAAGAGAACGACGGCTACGCTCCTTCGCCAAATTTATGTATAATCATTTTTATTAGTTACATCAAGAATATACAAACATATTAACAGGCTGTCCAACCCATAGAAAGGGGGCAACTGGCAGACAACCTAAGGCTACAGTAGCACACTATGTCTCACACTGTCCGCCCCTCAGTAAAAGAAACATCCTCCCACAGCAGAATTCCAAAGCAGAGGCACAGGATAGGATTTTACGAAGCATGATAGGGAGAAAAGAAAAAAAAACACACACTGCAATAAAGAATGTCGAAAGGACCTACCAATCCGCCCGGATAACCGGCGAAGAGAAATGCAGCCATATCGAACACTGAGAGTACGAAACAACTTGCTCCCAGGCCCACCTCACCCCTATCCCCTCCCCCCGTTCCCTAAGACCCTCCATTAAACACCCCCCCCCCACTACACCCCCCCTATACCCTCCCTTCCAAAACAAACAGAATGATATATATGGCTGGGTGGGGGGCCTCCCCCAAATCTACCTCACCTCCCCCCCCCCAGCGACACCACGTACAGGTGTCCCAACAAAGAGTTACTCACATGCCCCCCCTACGGAGGGCCAGCGATGCTCAACAAAGGGTCCCAAATGGCTTGAAAACGTGACCAGGGCTTCTGCCCAAGAAGGCGAGCCGTTCTGGATTCCATCAGCATCAGTTCCTGCAATTGGTGTTCCCATGCCCCAACTACAGGTCCCCCCTCTCCGAGCCAGTACCGCAAAATACATTGTTTAGCTACTAAGAATCCTTTCTCATAAAACTGCCTCTGGGCTTTGGTTCCCGCAATTTCTGGATATTCTAAATGAAACAAACACCACTCCGGACTAAGCTCTATCAGGACGGTCGTCCAGAGCTGCAATTTTATCCCTATTGTCTCCCAAAAAGAGTGGATAATGGGGCAAGACCAGAACCGGTGGAACAAGGTTCCCACCTCACGTTTGCAGAGACAACACACATCCGCCAACACTATGCCCATCTTCCACGCCCTTACTTACGAGATATAGGCTCTCCATAACAGCTTAAACTGCATTTCCCGGTGTCGTACCGCCTCCGAAAGTTCCCGGACTTTGGAAAAAGCCTGTCCTAACCTTTCCTCAGTGATACTCTCCACTCCATCTTTCCGCCACCTTCCCGCCAAGAAAGATAGAGAGTGCCGCGTCGCAGGAGAAGCCAAGGCCTCTCGTAGTTCACGGGCAGAGGTACTCTCCTGAAGCCTCTCCATCAAAAGCCACTGACTCTGACCTCGCAGCACAGGCCGACCCTTGCTGAACAAACTAGCTACGTAATGGCGGACCTGCAGGTAAAAATAGAACGACGTGCGCGGCAGAGTATACCGGCAGCCTAAGCGACAAAACGAGTCCAAATGCTCCGAGTCCTCCAATCGCAACTGCCCAAGATATTCCACCCCGGCCTGTAACCAAGGCTTAGCTACCCCTCCTTCCTGTCCCGGTACAAAACCACGATTACCAAGCAATGGCAGACAGTCCGTGACCGCCCAATGCATATCTCGGGACCGGCACAAGAAGCTCCACGCCTTCCGCAAAGTCTGTAAATAACTGGACTCTTTCCAAAAAGGGGTTAGCCGTACCTTTCCACAATGTAACAGGTAAATTCGATGCCAAGGCTCTGAGAATTGATCCACCAGAGATACAGGTAGCCGATCCTCATTGCCCATAACTAAATCACTCAATCTCCGCGCTATATAACATAAATTATAAGTCCGCAACGAAGTCCAACCCACTCCACCCTCGTCTACGGGACGCATGAGCGCCGCCAGAGCTATCCGCGGCCTCCGAGATTTCCACAAGAATCTACCCAACTGCTTATGTAGCTCCATTAGATCACGCCTAATCAACCAAAGGGGCAGTTGGCGCAGAAGATATATCCAACGCGGCCACTCTACCATTCGCACCAATGCTATACGCCCCATGAGAGAAATCGGGAGATCCCGCCATTTCTGCAAGCGTGCTATAGTCGAGTCTAAGAGAGGGCGAACATTTACCTCGTAGAGACTCCGCGGGTGGTTGGGAATAGAGATACCCAAATACCGAATGTGCCCCTTTGCCCATGTCAATGGAAAGTCCCCCTTCCACGTCGCTCGGGATTGATTAGCCACATCCAACACCATCGATTTCGAACAATTAATGCGGAGCCCGGAAAACTTCCCAAATTTCTCGATGATACGAAGGGCCTCCGGCAAAGAGCCCGTCGGGCGCGTGAGACAGAGCAGGAGATCATCTGCAAACGCGCTTACCTTGATACCTCCTCCGCGCCACTCAATACCCGCCACCTGGGGGGACTGGATCAATGAGAGCAAAAGCGGTTCTAATTGCAATACATACAACAAAGGGGAAAGGGGGCACCCCTGCCGCGTCCCCCTCTGCAACAGAAATGGCTCAGAGTAAATCCCCCCATTATCGACTACCGCCCTAGGGGCAACGTACAGCGCCTGGAGCCAGTGTAGAAACTTACCCCTGAAGCCAAAACTCTCCAAAGAGGCGAACATGTATCTCCAAGATACTCTGTCGAAGGCCTTCTCTGAATCTAAGCTAGCCAAAACCACTGGTTCCTGCACCAGCAGGCACTTCTCGATACCCAAAAGCACCTTAGTGATGTTCACGCAGGCATCTCGCCCCCGGACAAAGCCCGCCTGATGCGCGCCCACCAAAGCTGGGAGAAAGAGCTGAAGACGAGTCGCCAGCACCGAGGCAAATAGTTTCAAATCAACATTAATGAGCGATATCGGTCTATAAGAAGCCGGATCTTCCAGATCTTTGCCCTGTTTTGGTATCACAGTTATGCTAGCCGTCCGCATATCTCTAGGAAAGCTTCCAAGCTCCACCACCTCCTCATACACTGCTGCCAGCGTGGGCACTACCGACGAATCCAAGAGCTTGTAGGCTTCATAAGTGAACCCATCAGGGCCCGGTGCCTTATGTGGTGCTCCTGCCCGTATCACCTTTTGCAGCTCCTCTCCCCCGATAGGGTGATTCAGAACCGCCCGTTGTTCGTCCGAGAGCTGAGGAAGGGAGATCTGCTGCAAAAAGCGTTCTATCTCCGCCTCGCTGCCATCCTCCTGCGCATAAAGCTTCTCATAAAAGGCACGGAAAACCTGAACCACCTTGTCCACTCGCGAGTGATGCCCTCCTTCAGCGTCTCGAAGCACCGTCACCCCCTTCGACCCACCTTTATCCCGCACTAAGCGCGCCAGCAATTTCCCCGACCGATCCCCAAACCAGAAAAACTGATGATGATAATACTGTTGTGAGTGAAGAGCTCGCTCCTGCAGCAAGGCGTTCAATTGATTCTGGATATCAATATAGTCTGGGACTCCTCTCGGAGTCTGAACTGCTTGCGTCTTAGCTTCTCTAAGGGCCCGCGTCAACCGAAGAATGTCTCCATTCACTCTACGCTTCTCTGCCGCCACATAGGCTATAATATGGCCCCGTAGTACTGCCTTGCCAGCCTCCCAAAAAAGCGCTGCCGAATTGACCGACCCCTCATTGAAGCGCACATAATCCGCCCACTGCCGACGCACGTACTCGCAGAACCCTGGTTTCTTCCACAAATATCCGGGAAAAGTCCACCTGTGCCCTTGCGACCGGTCCCCCCGCCACACCATAGTAACCATAGCATGATCTGAAATTATAATAGGAGCTATTTCCACTCTCGAGACTTTCCCAAACCAGTGTCGAGACACCAGAATATAGTCAATTCTAGACCACGTCAGATGGGCTCTCGACAAGTGTGTGTAGTCTCTGCACCCCGGATGTAACACTCTCCAGGAGTCCACCAAATCTCCCATCTCACATAAATAACCCACACCCCGAGAGCTCCAGCCTTTTCCAGGATGAGGCTGGGATTTATCTAGAGAGGGATCATGGGGGCAGTTGAAATCTCCGGCTAAAACTATCGGAATTTTTGGGGCTCTGAGAACCTTCTCTAATATAGCTGTGAAGAAACCATGCTCATAAGTGTTGGGAGCATAGATATTCCCAAGATACAATTCTTCCCCCTGGATTTTGGCATGCAGAAATAAATACCTACCCTTAGGGTCCACCTGCAATCCCAGGACCTCACAAGACAGATGTTTATGGATCAGCATGGCTACCCCCTGTCTCCGCGAACCCGAGGATGCTGAAAACACCTCCCCCACCCAGTCCCGTTTGAGCTTAGCATGTTCTCTGGCAGTTAAGTGGGTTTCCTGCAGTAGGACTACCTGGGCTTTTCGACGTTTAAGGGCCTGAAGAAGTTTAGTGCGTTTAACAGGAGTTCTTATCCCCCCCACATTCCAAGTAATAATATTCAATTCAGGGGTCATGGGACCGTCAGGCAATATGACTCATATTGCAGAACATCCAGTACTAAGGCACGGGGCAGCCCAGCCTCCACCCCGCACCCAACAGCAGCAGACCCACCATATGACCAGAGGCAGCCCTTGAGCCAGCCCATACCTACCTGGGAACCTCGCACACTATCCCCCTTCCAGCTTTGAAAACCCCAGTCCCCCTCCCACCCACCCCCTCCCCATCCCCCCCTTCCATCCCCCATCCCTTCCCACAACATATCAGAAAGAAATAGTACAAAAGAAGAAGAGAAGAAAAAAAATCCCTTTAAAAGAAAACTTATCAAGCCCTCAGTTACCTACACTGAGGTCTAGGCCTATAGTGATGCTGCCATGCAGCCGTGGCACCTTGACACACCCCCCCCCCCCCCCCGTCCCCCGTCTCTCTCCCCCCCTAATAAAGAGGAAGGAAAGAAGGGGGAAAAATAGAAAAAGAAAATGGTCCGTCCCGAGACCGGGGAACCCGCGGTACAGCCACCCCCATCATTAAAGCAAACATGTCCATAGCCAACCATTAATACAGGGAACATATAACTTAACGCTGAAGTGAACGGTAAACTGACATAAAAGGGATCATTGTCATAAAAGGAATCATTGTCCTGGGTTCGCGGCCGATGTCTCATCAGATGATGACCCCTCATCCAGAGAGGCCCGCCTCAAACAGCGCGCCGCGGATCTCTAAAGGCCTACAGAAAGAAGAGACCTCATATCAGGCGTCCACAGTCGGCTCCTTCATCTTTGCCAGGAATTGTTGCGCTGGACCCACCTGTTCAAAAATATGGGTCTGTCCCTGAACAGTAACTCGCAGCGTAGCAGGAAAAGCCAAGGTAAATCTCGCTCGACGTCGAAACAAATCTGCGCAGATCGGCGCAAACTCCTTCCTCTTAGCTGCTACCGCCGCCGAATAGTCCTGGAATAGCAAGACCTTGCGATTCTCCAGCATTAGCGTATCCATCCTTCGCCAAATTTAAATTAAAAAAATAATAAATTGTGTTCTCTGAGGAGACGTTAGGTGCACGAGGGGGGCGTGCGCGCGAAAGAGGGAACGAGTGTGACCGGAGCTGTCCCCGGCGGGCCCCACTGCCGTCACCATGACGTCGACAGCACCGCAGCAGGTGCTCGCGGAACACTCGCGCCGCTTCAGCATGCTCTCCTGGCAGCAGGTGCAGAGACTGGACGCTATCCTGAACGAGAGCATACCCGTGCATGGCCGCGGCAACTTCCCCACGCTCGCTGTGCACCCTCGGCAAATCGTGCAGGTGGTTCGCAGCTGTTTGATGGCTAAAGGCATTGCTGTTCATAATGTGAGACTCAATGGCTCTGCAGCCAGCCATGTGCTACATCACAATAGTGGACTGGGCTACAAGGATCTTGACCTCATTTTTGCAGTGGACCTTAAGAGTGAAGATGCCTTTCAGATGGTGAAAGATGTGGTCTTGGACTGCCTGCTAGACTTCCTGGCAGAGGGTGTTAACAAGGATAAGATCATTCCCATGACCCTGAAAGAAGCTTACGTTCAGAAACTTGTAAAAGTGTGCACAGAAACAGATTGTTGGAGCCTTATTTCTCTTTCCAACAATAGTGGTAAGAATGTGGAGCTCAAATTTGTTGACTCTCTGAGAAGGCAATTTGAATTCAGTGTGGATTCCTTCCAGATTATTTTGGACTCCCTGTTGCTGTTTAGTGAGTGTTCAGAAAATCCCATGTCTGACAACTTCCACCCTACAGTCACTGGGGAAAGTGTGTATGGTAACTTTGAGGAAGCAATGGATCATCATCTAAAATGCTTTTCATCGCAGAGGGGCCTGAATCATTTAAGAAAGATTTTTGCCAACACAGCCTCCAAAATGATGGATTTCACAGTGAAATTGTGATCAAGGAGGGGGGGTTGGATTTTGAAGGAGGTCCTGAAAATCATGAAAAATATTTGCACAGTAGGATCACAAAAAACCATGAGGTGTAAACAATAGTTAATACTAACAACAATAATAATAATAATTTTGTATTGTGATTTTCATTCTTTACAAATACATTTACTTAAAAAAAATAAAAAAAAGAGAGGCTCCTCCTAATCTGAGGCCCAAGCTGCAGCTTTTCTAGTTTATATGTAAATCCAGCCCTGACCAGGACCTAATTGGCACTCAGTGGGAAATTTTTAAAATTTCCCCCTTAATTTTTATCACATTTTTAAATGAATATATAAGGATGGAAATAATATGCACTCTCAAACATTTTCTCTATCTGCAGTGGCCGGGTATTGGGAGAGTAAGTGGGGATTGAGGATGGAGGGGTAAAATTTGAGTGGATGAAATAGGAATGAGGAAAGAGCAAAAGGAGAAAGATTAGTATGTTAAAGCAGATGTAGAGAGAGAATGGAAAAAAACTAGAAGAGAGAAGAAAGGACAAATGGACAGCAGACGATGGAGAGTTAGCAGAAGACACGAAGAAACCAGAAGAAAGTGGCTGGAGCAATTGCAGCTAAAACAATTGCACAAAAGGTAGAAAAATATCTCTTTATTTTGACTTTATTAATTGGAATATGTCAGCTCTGGTAAATGTGCATCATTAACGTCTGCGCTTTGTTTAGTACAAGAGCAAATTAATGTATAGTTTTATTTCTACAGTGTTGTACATTCCAAGTTTGGCTTTTGGGATTCCCAGTTTAATTATTGTCTTCCTGTTTCTAAATTGTGATTACTTGTTTGGTGATGGTCTATGTTCTGCATGTGTAACTGAGTTGAGGTGTTCTGTTTATATAATTCCTATTTGACATTGCCACTTGTTCTCTTTCCCCAGTAGGTCATGTATTGTTGTTCTCTGAAATGTATTGGTTTAATATTTGCAGTGTTGCCTTTTGATAGGTAGGGTATGGTGCTTTGTGAGTCCTGGTAGTGCTTTTAGGATACGGCGGGTTTGCTATGGGTTCTAAATGGGCAGTGTTTGTAGTAGTTCCTAATGTGTCTGGCATTTGGCACTGGATTATAGTAATGTAGAAATCTTTTAGTCTTTCTTTATCCATACACTCATTAAGAGGCACATTTACTAAAAGTTAGTATATGGTAACATTATGCAAATATTTATGCAAATGAGGCCCCTTATGCAAATGAGGCCCCGCACCCCCCTTGGGCCGCCCCTGCTGGGGGCCCACAATTTTTGTTGGCGTAGGGCCTCACTCAAGGTAAATCCGACCCTGGTTGTAGCTGCTTTCCTAAGGGCTTTAGGGATATTTGTTTTCCCCTACTTAGACAACTGGCTCATTCAGGCAAGCACACCTCTAGAAGCCAATCTTTCTCTCACGTGCACCAGGCAGGTGCTGCAACACTTGGAATTTGTAATAAATCTTCCAAAGTCCTAACTCATTCCCTCTCAAACTCTGAAGTTTATAGGAGCCATCCTAGACACTCGACAGTCAAGGGCTTTTCTCCCTCAACCCTGTTGTGCTCGACTCATCCAGCTTGCATCCCAAGAAGGCCTCAAAACCTTTCTCACTGCTCGAGAAATGCTGCAACGTCTGGGCCATATGGCATATGCTGTACATGTGGTTCCATACGCCCGTCTACATATGCGTGCAGCTCAATGAACCCTGGCTTCCCAGTGGTCTCAAGCATCTGGTCGTCTGGGAGACAAGATAACACTCTCTACATGTCTCATCTCATCTCTCCAGTGGTGGCAATCTGCAGAACACCTTCTCGTAGGGTCACCTTTTCAGAAGCCTCCACAACAATGTACCCTGACGACAGATGCATCCAAACTGGGCTGGGGAGCTCATCTGGACATCCTCTCCATTCAGGGTCTTTGGTCTCATCAGTTGGAACTCAGAGTCATCCACAATGCTCTCAAAGTGTTCCACGACCATCTTCGCTTCCGCACAGTTCTAGTCCAGATGGATAATCAGGTAACCATGTTCTACTTGAACAAGCAGGGTGGAACAGGCTCTTGGACACTTTGCAGCAAAGCACTACACCTATGGTCCTTCACCATACAACATCAGATTCACCTACTTGCAGTTTATCTCCCAGGCAAACAAAATCTCTTGGCGTACAAACTCAGTCAGGTCTTATTACCCTACGAGTGGTCTCTCCATGCAAACAGGGTTGCTCATATCTTCCAGATCTGGGGAACCCCAGACATAGACCTGTTTGCAATCCTCAATGTCAGACTTCCCTGGTTCTGTTCCAGAATCCCTGCTCATAACAGCCAAGCGGTAGATGCTTTTCACGTTTACTGGGTTCAGGGTTTCCTATACACCTTCCCCTCCATTCCCCTCATTCCCAAAACTCTTTTCAAACTCCAGAGAGACAAGGGCTTCATGATTCTTATAGCCCTGTGTTGTCCACGACAACCGTGGTACCCTCTGCCTCTACATCTCTCTCGCGTTCAACCAGTAGATTTGGGGTCTGCCCCAGATCTCCTCTCTCAGGAGAGCTGGATACTGCTGCATCCCAATCCACAGTCCCTTCATCTAACATTATGGCTGCTGAAGGCATAGAATTCCAGGACATCAGCCTCTCTCAGCAAGTGAAAGATATCCTTTTGTTTTCTAGGAAACCTTCCACAAGGCGCTCCTATGCCTTCAAGTGGCGTAGATTCTCTGTCTGGTGTTCGAAAAGGGATCTTAATCCTTTTTCAGCTTCTGTAGAGACATTACTTGAATATCTTCTCCACCTCTCTTCCTCTGGACTCAAGACCAATTTGGTACGGGTACACCTAAGTGCCATAGCGGTTTCCCACATATCCTTGGATGGTCAGCCCATCTCCTCTCAGCCACTTGTAGCACGCTTCATGAGAGGGCTTCTATTAACTAAGCCTCCCATTAAACCACCCCCAGTGGCATGGAACCTTAATGTGGTTTTAGGACAGCTTATGAAGCCGCCCTTTGAACCTCTAGCCACTACTTCCCTGAAGTTTCTTACCTGGAAGGTCACCTTCCTTATTGCCCACTCTTCAGCAAGGCACATCAGTGAATTTCAAACTTTGGTGGCTGATCCTCCTTACACTTGTTTCCACCATGATAAGGTAGTCCTTAGGACTCATCCTCACTTTATGCCAAAGGTGGTCTTTCCATTTGTCAGTGTACCTCCCCGTTTTCTTCCCTAGACCTCATTGTTCTAGGGCAGAAGTAGCCCTTCATACTCTGGATTGCAAATGTGCTTTGGCCTTTTATCTCCAGAGAACACGGGAGCACAGAAAAGCTTCCGAACTTTTCATCGCTTTTGATTCCAGTCACCTAGGACTACCAGTATCCAACCGACTTTCTCCAAATGGATATCAGATTGTATCTCCTTTGCTTACAACAGTGCAGGACTCTCTCTCGAGGGTCATGTCACTGCACATAATATTCGAGCCATGGCAGCCTCCATCCATGGCGAATCTCTGCTCTATGGCGATAAATGAGATATGTAAAGCAGCAACCTGGTCCTCTGTCCATACTTTTGCTGCTCACTATTGTCTAGACAGGGACTCCCGCTGGGATGCCTCATTTGGCCAAGCTGTTCTCCAGCATCTCATTCAGACTTAGATCAACTCCTACCCCCCGTCCCGGGTTTCGATACCAGACATCCTTGGAGGATATATGACCTACTACTTAGGCCTGTGTTCCACAGCTTGCTCTGAGATCACCTCTCTGGCATCTCCAAGCTAGGGAGTCCCATATGTGAAGACTACATTCTTGCTTGTTCCTGGAGATAGTGTAGTTACTCACCTGTAACAGGTGATCTCCGGGAACAGCAGGAATTGAGTCTTCACAACCCACCCTCCTCCCCTAGAAGTTGTACTTTCTTCTTCTCTCCTTTTATCTCAGCTACAAACTCAACTGAGGAGGGAGAGCTGGAAAGGCAGGAAGGCAGCTATGCAGGCACAGTGGGATGCTCCCAAAAGCTTTCCTATTGGACGCTGGGGAGCATTCCCGCACGGGCTCCATCAGTACCGATGTCACCCATATGTGAAGACTCAATTCCTGCTCTTCCTGGAGATCACCTGTTACAGGTGAGTAACTATGCTTTATATCATCAGCGTAGATCAAGTATTTGATGCTGAATTTTGTGGAGGATGGTGCAGAGGGGTTGAATGTAGATGTTGAATAGCAGAGAGGAGAGTGAAGAACCTTGGGATACTCATTGGGTTAGGTTTGTATTCCAATTTGTATTTGTTGACTTCGGTTGGAGAGGTAAGAGTGGAACTATTGAAGGGGGATGCCTCAGACACCAATGTGAAGGTTGAGAAGGGTTTGATGGGACATGGTGTCGAAAGCCGTGGAGATGTCCAAAAAGAGCAGGATAAAACCTTGGCTGAGTATTTCTGTGCCAGCTATGAGTGTGTTTAAGAGAGAGTTCAGTAGGGTTTCTGCACTGCGGTAGGGGCTGAAGCCATATTGATGCTGGTCTAGTGGTGCATGGTGATCTATGTGATCTTGAAGTTGGGTATGGACGGCCTTGTCAATGACTTTTGAAATCAATGATACACTGGCTATGGGTCTGCATGAGGCTCGTGAGCAAGAGTCGAGGTTTGATTTCTTTAGGAGAGGTCTGATTGAAGCTTGTTTGAGGGAGGAAGGGATGAAACCTTGTGATAGAGAAGAGTGTAGTCTTTCAGTAATAAGTGGTAGAAATTTTGCTCTTGTGATTTCTAACGAGGAGACTGGGCATGGATCAAGTGCAGAGGTTGTGGTGTTGATGCTGCCAATTATGCTGTTGAATTAAAGGGATATAGTTTTGAATTCAGATACTGTCTTTGTGTCTACCACCTCCACTGGGAGACTAATAAAAACATAGAAACATGACGGCAGAAAAAGACCTCATGGCCTATCTAGTCTGCCCTTCCATATCAATTACAATAGTCCTCTTTTTACCTTTAGAGATCTTCTGTGCTTGTCCCATGCATTTTTGTTAAATTTATGCCTTTTTGGTTTATTTATTTACCAGGGTTTTTATACTACTTTATACTACTTTATCATACATTGTAACTTAAAGTTGGTAATGTACATTAAACAGGGATACTGAAAGTAGTCCAGGGATGATCGTACGCAGTGCCCTCAACTGAAGTTGCTATGGTGAGCATATTGGAGGAGATAGAGTTATGTTTGGCTTGTAAGTAGGAGGCTATATTCTGCAGGTGTAGAGTGTTGGCTTGGTTGCGTGGGGTCTTTGGTGAGTGATTTGACAATATCCGAGTTCTCTGGGTTTATTGATGACGTGTAGTAGAAGGTTGCTTTTAGTATTCTTTTTTGGTCTTAATGATTGAGTTGTAGTAGATTTTCAGACTATGTAGATAAAGGGTTTGGAGTTGAAGGTTTTGTGACTTCCTCCATTGTCTTTCAAGGCAACACAAGTCATGCTTTTGTGCTTTTAGTGCTGCAGAGAACCAAGGTGCATGTGGTCTTTTGTTTTTTAAAGGGAGCTCTAGGTGGTGCAAGAGCAGAGATGGTGGAGTTAGTTCGGACTGAGCTGGTAAAGATGTCAGGGCTGGTATGTTTTTTTGGAGGAAGGCTTATTCACCGAATGAGAGGAATCTCCTTGTTAAAAGAGTAGAGTTCTGTGGTGGGATATGCGGGCAGAAGAATGGTATGTTAAAAGATATAAGATGGTGGTCGGACCAAGGGACTGGTGTTATTGTGGGTGGAACATATCCTGCTGTATTTAGGAGACGGTCTGGGAAAAAGATCAAGTTGAGCATCCCACCCTTAGTGTGTGTCAGAGCGGATATTAGCTGAGTGAATTGGAGGTGTGGTTGTTGGAAGCAGAGGGAAGGTTTAGATCTCAGAGTAGGACAAAGTCCTTTTGGGTGGATGAATGGGAACAGATTGCTTCAAGTAGTGTGGCAAGCTTCTCAGCTTTGGTCTGCAGGGATCTGTATGTCAGGCAGATGATGAGGTGGTGATTTGAGATTGTGATGATGTCCAGGCTGGGTGTGGAGACAGTGCTTATAATGTTAAATTTGAGGTTTTTGTTTGTGAAAAAACTCCTCCTCCTCTGCTGGAAGTTCGAGGGCAATTGTGGATGTTGTGAGTGGTGGTATTAAGTTGGTTTAATAAGACATTGTCGTTTTCAGTGAAGCAAGTTTCTGTGATGCATAATATATCGACTTTGTTGTCCATTATGTAGTCAGATAGGGTTTGAATTTTGTTGCGGGCACCGCCCTGATGCTCTTGCCTGGGAGGTTAATCAAATGATGGAATAAAGTAAATAAATAAAGTAAAGCATGAGTTGATTAAGGCACAGGTTATAGGACTGTGACAGTGCAGAGGGTTGCTGTGCCTGGAGGTCAGAGTGTTAGGAGCTACAGGGTGAATTTGGATGAGGCGTCCATATTTTCTGTTAAGGTGTGTACTGGAAGGATGCCATATGCTTGAAGATTGTGTATTATTGAGATCTGCTGGTGATTGGTTGAGAGTGCAGCACTCCAAGAAAATAGTAGGAGAGAAAGGCTTAGAAGAATTAGCCAGATGAGTGCATGGGACATATTTGGGTGTGATAGTTGTATATCTGGTTTTAATTTGGTGTCGGTGCACAGCATTCTGGCTTATATATGTGATCTGGTAGGGGATAGCAGAAAGGAGCTTACCTTCCTGCTTGCTATTTTTGCTGGTAGTGGGTGTGCTCAAGTGTAATTTTCCCCTTTACCATGCTTATCTGCTATACACTCTCATGTTGTGATTTGCAGAGGTGACTGCAGGCACCTACTGTCCTCATGGCCAGGTATGCAGGATATTGCGCTGATGGTTGTACTTGTTTGCAGTACAAGTGGCGTCCATTGAGCTCTCTTCCTTTCTCTTCTGGTTCTAGTTCATGCCTAAGGGCCACGCTAAAGGACCCTCTAGCGAGGCCCTCCGGCATGGGCTCACCAGGTGTGGGCGCACCTGAGCGTGCCTTCAATTTGAAAGTGGTGGTGCTGCGGCCCAATTGGCCTTAGCGTTGGGGAGCGGAGAGGAGCTAACCTGCCCGCTCCCTTCCTCTGATGCCGATTGCTGCTGTGGTCTGAATCCGGCATCTGAAATATCCAATATCTCTTTCAGTTAAAACTACAGCTCTGGGAAGCATATTGCCAAATTCGATCCTTGTGCTCTCACCTCCGAGGAAACGACATTGCAGATTCTGCTGTCTCTACTGACTCTTCCATGGATGACTCCTCAGAAACCTCATCAACCAAAGATGTCCCAGCAGGCAGCCTACATGTCGCCCTGACAGAGCTGAAGAGGCTGATACAGAACATTTTGGATGGCAATGAATACTTGGTGAGTAATGACTAGTTATCACCACCCTAATTAATCACAGTAGGGATAATTTTATAATAGGGTGTCTATAAAAAATCTGCCTATTTTATTAAAGCACTAATATGTAATCCCAAATGTGGCGTAAGGATATAATCCCTTCAGATAAACACACCTCGTCCTTCAAAATTCAGTATTCTTAATTATTTCAGAATTTTTTGACAGACTGCCAACTAATTTTGGAACAATAGCACACCCATCTATTGGCCCTTTTCCTTAAGAAGTCTTTTTACATTGTTTTTAATGCTTTTCAAAGATAAAGGCAGTTAATAAATCTAAATATATAAAATTAGATTTTATATTTAATTACTTGTCTTTCCAAATCCAAGATCAAGGCAAGTTACAAGTAAATAGATCTGTCCTTGGTCTGATTCTTTTTAGCATTTTGTAAGTGATATTGTGGAAGAGCTGTTGGGTAAGGTTTGCCTCTTTGCAGATAATAAAATCTGTAATAAGATAAACACCTTGGAAGGTGTAAATAACATGAAGAGGGAAGGGAAACTGGATATAGCTTGCATCTTTCTCAGAAGTTCAAGGCATTTTATATTCAGGTACAGTAGGCATTTTTTCTCTTCCCAGAGGATTTACATTTTTTTTTAAAGTTCAAGTTCATTATGAAACTTAAGGCATTAATACAAAACACCTGTCTATATACAAAACAAAATTATCATCTAAAATAAACAGAACAGTGAACACATATAAAAATAATAAACCAAATGGAGCGCAACACAGATATATCCAAAAGAGTGCCGAATCGAGGAACTATGGCAAGAGAATCATCAGAGCGCCAAATGCACTACAAATGATCCTAAACTACACTACACAAAGGTTGCCAAATTTACTCGATCCACTGAATTTTTATTTTTCTCCACTGTAGTCAATTCATATTTATAACAAAGGCTGACCGTATTCTACCAAAAGACGCTGTTTTTTAACTTATAATCCTTCCAGTTCTGTCGAATCTGTTGCAAAACTTATTTATTTATTTATTTATTGTATTTATGTACTGCCTCTCAACAGAATCAAAGTTGTTTACATGTAACAGTGAAAGAACATTACATATTAACAGATTGCCAACTGATTTTAACATAAAACATGGTATTTGGAACTTTAGCATTAAACAGTGCAGTGTAAGAATGAAACTTATTTACATTGCTATGTGAGCATCTAACTTATTTACAGGTGTGTACATTATGTATTGGGGAATTTATTTATAGGAGCAAGATTATCCATAAAATAATGGTAATCCATATACAATGGTGCATCTACTAAGCTCAATTAACTCTTAGGCTAAGTGAAAAAGGTTAGATGATTTATTGAAGGGGAGGTAGAGAGGAAGGGGGAAGATAAGTAGGTAGGGGGAAAAAGGGAGGAGAGATCTTTGTTCTTATTTGTACTAGAAACATTTATGTGGGGAATAGCTCTTGCGTTGGTGTATATGTGCCGAAATGTTCTATAAATAAATGTGTTTTAAGTAGTTTCCTGAATGAGATCAGATCTGAGGTGCATCTGAGTTTATCTGGGAGGGAGTTACATATCATTGGTGCAGTGAAGGTAGGCTCTATTCGTTGTTGCCCTGATGTATTTTCTGAATGTGGACGGTACAAGGAGGGTGTTTTGCCTGCATTCTCTTCTTGTTCTGTCATTTTGTGGGTTCTTTAGGAGGTTTGTAAGATAACATGGTGATATGTCCTTTATTAGCTTGAATGCGGTCATTATTATTTTATATTTAATACGGCTAAGAATTGGGAGCCAGTGGAGATTATATGGAATGGGGATAATGTGTTGCGATGAGTTAGCCTAGAAATAGAAATCAAAATATCCAACAAATGGGCCTCACAAGGAGATAGATCTAGATCCTCCAATGAGGACAGGAAAATGAGTCTTTTTTTTCCATTTAAAATATTTTATTGTGTTTACAACATATCACAAGCAGCAGCTGGAGAGTAGGAACAAAATTGCCCCCTTCTCACAGAGGGTAGCTTATCTGTACAACAGCTGCAGCTTCATACCAGGCTCAAACAATACAAACCAATCCACACCCTCCCACCCCCAAATGGGGGTAGTGGAACAACCTTTTGGTTGAAGGGGCCAAACAAACCAATCTCCAGCCCCACACCCCACCTCCAAACTTTCTATTTGCTGATGCTATGTTAGGCAAAGTATTGGTGGGGCCATGGCCCCTGTAGCCCACCCCATTCCTCTGCCTATGCCCTCAGAAAAGAGCGCAACAATATGAACACTAGCTGCAGACCAACCTGCAGTCCATCAGTCCCATAAGAGTACCGCCCCTTATTGTTGTCTGGTTTGATGCTACAACCAGGCCCAGAACCTATGCAACGCCTCCTCGTGTAGTGCCAGATTTCCTTGCCACAAGGCTAACAGTCTTACCAGGCCCTTGCAATAATACCTGCCTTATCAGACTTTCCCTGCTTACGAATGATACTATAAACAAGGTCTTTGACTTTAAAGCTCTGCAGGCAAGTAACAATGTCTCTAGTTGCCTCATTGCACTTAGGGCCCAAACTCCTATGTGCACATTCTTCCTGCATCTACATAATGTTTGGGCCCTCATGGCTCAGCTGCAAAAGGTGCTGACAGACATTTCTCACCACCACCCCACAGTCTGCGTACTGCTTTGCGTCCTGACCATTTACCATTGGAGTGTCTCCTCTAGAAAGATGACCAAGAGAGGCCTGCAGAACAGAGCTGCAAAACTCGGCACCCTCTTTGCTGCAGATGCGATGCCCGTTGCATCGATGTCTTCCAGGGCTTCATCTTCCTCTCATGGATCTCAGGTAACTAAACCCAGGTCTTCCAAGACAGACCGGTCCTCAAAGGGTAGATCTCCTTCGAAGCATCGAGATGCTACTAGCGTTGCCCTCGAGGAAAACATACCGGCAAAACAGCCCCGGCTGGAGGCCCTGGCCTCCAAAGCACTAACGGGGCTCCAGGATGTTCCAGAGGCTTCCACCTCGGGAGAACTCCTGGTGCCATGTTCTGGTGTCATAGCCATTTCCTCCAGTACCGACTTCCAGGCATCGGCAGGGGCTATGGATCAACGAATCCTAGCCATCAAACACAGTCTAGCGGCTCTCTTAGCAGCTTCGGTACCGCTAAGACCGCTTCAGATGGTTCCGCAGTCATCGGTACCAATACTGACCGCACCTGCTTTAACCAATGTGCTTCCCCCCATGCCGGCTCTTGAATCAATATCTGGTATCGAGGGCCCAGTATCGAGACAGTCCGACGCTGACTTCGATCGATACCGGCGCCAAGCAATGCAAGAACACCCGGCGTGCAGATATTTCGACGACTCCGATTCCGATGACTCTGATGACTCTACCGGTACCGGGGTGATTCTACCGGAGGATTCATCTCCTTCTCCTCAACACAGGATGTCTCCTCCAGAGGACATGTCTTTTCAGGATTTCATACATGATGTAGCCCGAGGACCTTTAATCACGGTGACTCCTGAGAAGGAACCGAGAGCAGAAGAATTAGAAATTCTTCAATATCCGGCAGCTCCTAAAGAAACAGTTACCCTTCCCATTCACCGAATCTTGCATGATCTCATGCTAAGGATGTGGGAAACTCCTTTAACGATGTCTCCACACTCTCGGAGACTCGATACCGTGTACTGAGTTCCACAATGCCCTGGTTTTCAGAAGACACAATTACCACACCATTCAATGGTAGTGGAATTGGCAATGCGTAGGATCAAGAGTGCTAAAACACATTCTTCCAATCCTCCAGGCCGGGAAGCGAGGACACTCGATGCCTTTGGGTGTCGATGCTTTCAATCCTCGATGTTATCAGCCAGGATCAGCTTTTACATTCTCTACATGGGAATGTTTCTCAAGGACGTTACAAGGGATCTAGAGCTTATGGCTCCACTTCTCCCTGATGATAAAAGGACAGACTTCCTCACCTTGATCAAACATGCCCAGAATGTGTCTAAGTTCATGAATCGTGCAACCTTTGATTGCTTTGAGTGCATTAGCAGAATCTCTGCTATTTCCATCGGTGCACATCGCATTGCCTGGCTTCAGGCATTAGATTTAGAACAATGGGTGCAAGATAAGCTGGGCAACATTCCTTGCATAGCAGAAAATCTCTTTGGCAAGGATTGGCAAGACAAGGCTAATCAGATTGAATCTGAAAATACAACCTTGAACAGATTATCAAAGGTTACAGCCAACCCAGCAAAGAAAAAGACAACTAAGAAACCCTTTTTCAACAAGAAAAAGAAATTCTACCCATCTTACACCCAGGCTGTCCACTATCCAGTTCATGCTCCTCAGAAGGGGCAACAACAGCCCAGACAGCAAAGGAAGGCACAAGTCCCAAGAGCTCAACCAGCTCAGCAGACTCAGCCTCCTCAGGGGCTTTGACTCCTTCCTAGAGAACTTAGTAATCCTGCCCCTGAAAGGTCCAGAAACTCTCACATCCACGGCAGACTGTCATTTTGCCAGAAGATGGCAACAAATAACATCAGAAAACTGGACTCTTTCCATTGTACAAGAGGGGTACAAACTCCATTGTCACAGTATGCCCCCTCCCACCATCACAAGACAGTTCAATTCTCAGTTTGGTATCTCCGCATACTACTATGCGGATGATATCTTCCTCCTGCACCGCACAAACTCTGCTTCCCCAGACATTACTCCCCTTAATCTGTGTCTTGCTGCCATAGCCGCCTGGTTCTCTTCTAACTTCTTGCAAGTGAATCCTTCTAAGTCTCATGCCATCTGGTTCACGTTTGGGGGTCCCTCTCCTTCTTGCGCCCCCTCCTTCCCTTCCCAACCTATCTCTCTTGTTTCTTCTCTCCGTTACCTTGGTGTTATACTAGATTCCTCTCTTTCTTTCAAGGACCACATCTCCTCCATCATCCAACGTTCTTTCTTTACTCTCAGACAACTTCGCTCTATTCGTCCTTTTCTGTCTCCCCCTGCCTTAGCTACCCTTCTTCTTTCCCTTGTGATGTCCCGTCTTGATTACTGTAATGTTGTCCTTGTCGGTTTACCCAAATCCCAATTGTCTCGTCTTCAACGTATTCAAAATTCAGCTGTCCGTCTTCTTGCCCATGCCTCACGTTTTGATCATGTCACCCCGCTTCTTTTTCGCTATCACTGGTTGCCTATCTCTTTCCGTGCTCAATACAAAATTCTCATTCTTACACATAGGGCTGTTCACACTGGCACTCCTCTTTACCTCTCTGACCAGATACGTTTCCGTCCTCCCCCTCGTCTACTTCGTGCTATACACTCCACTCCAACCGCCTTGCCCTCCCCTCACCTTCCCAGGCTCACCTTGTCTCCACCCGCACTTCTGCTTTCTATTTCCTAGCCCCCAGCCTTTGGAACTCACTCCCTTTCTCACTTCGCGCAGAGGAGTCCTATCACACATTCAAATCACAACTCAAAACCCATCTCTTCAGCCTTGCATTTGACCTGCCATCCCCAGTCCCCCCCCCTGTTACTTCCTCCCCTTTATCCTCCTGACATCTAACTCTTGCAACATGGTTTGTCCTTTTCTTGTCTGCCTTTCTCTCCTCTTTCCTGTCTGTTTTATTGGCGTTCCTTTCCTTTTTTCCAGCCATTTTAAACTGTTTTTAGAAAACTGTTTTAAGTTGTTTTAACCTGTATTGTAAACCGCCCAGGTACTATTTGTGTTGGGCGGTATAAAAAGTCCAAATAAACGTAAATAAACGTAAACGTAAACGTAAACGTCAGGGCCCTACCACCACTCTCTTGTGTCAGGAGGTCACCTCACTACTTGCTCAAGGGGCAATATAAGAGGTACCCATATCCCAAAAGGGCATGGGTTTCTACTCCCCCTGCTTCCTCATCCCAAAAAAACCAGGGGGATACAGGCCCATACTGGACCTCAGAGAGTTGAACAAGTATCTGTTCCGAGAAAAATTCAAGATGATCTCTCTCGGAACACTTCTTCCCTTCATTTAGAGTCAGGATTGGCTATGTTCTCTAGATCTAAAGGATGCATACACACATATTCTCA
This sequence comes from Ichthyophis bannanicus, assembly GCA_033557465.1. Taxonomy (NCBI): domain Eukaryota; kingdom Metazoa; phylum Chordata; class Amphibia; order Gymnophiona; family Ichthyophiidae; genus Ichthyophis; species Ichthyophis bannanicus. The sequence continues at coordinate 4,560,646 of CM066041.1, forward strand.
TCCATACAGATCACAGGAGGTTTCTTCGATTCCTTTTTCAAGGAAGACATTACCAGTACAGGGTTCTATCCTTCGGACTGGCTTCTGCCCCAAGAGTTTTCACAAAATGCATGGCAGTAGTAGCAGCATTCCTGAGAGCTCTGGGGATATTCGTCTTCCCCTACTTAGACGACAGGCTCATCTGAGCATCAACAGCTCCAGAAGCCAGCTTTGCTCTCTCCCGCACGATGCAAATCCTGCAGTACTTGGGACTGGTCATAAACCTCCCAAAATCTCATCTCATCCCGTCTCAGTCCCTAGAGTTCATAGGGGCTCTTCTCGACACAAGGCAGTCAAAGGCTTTCCTGCCACAGCCACGTTGTCTTCAAATACTCCAGCTGGCTTCTGAAGCAGCTATGAAAACCTTGCTAACTGCTCGAGAAATGCTTCAGCTGCTGGGGCATATGGCATCCACTGTCCATGTGGTTCCCTATGCTCACCTTCATATGCAGGCAGCCCAGTGGACCCTATCCTCTCAGTGGACACAGGCCTCGGGTCGCCTATCGGACAAAATCAGAAACGCGACACGTCTCATTTTGTCCCTACAGTGGTGGCAATCGCTGGAAAACCTTCTCATAGGCTCTCCCTTCCAGCAGCCACTACATCAAGCCGCCTTGACGACAGATACGTCCAAGTCAGGCTGGGGGGCTCTCTTGGACCATCTCTCCACCCAGGGTCTATGGACCCAGCAATAGGCTTGTCTTCACATAAACCTCCTGGAACTCAGAGCCATCTTTTATGCTCTTCAAGTGTTCCAAACCCACCTCAGCTATAGGACAGTCCTGGTACAGACCGACAATCAAGTAGCCATGTTCTATGTGAACAAACAGGGTGGGACAGGGTCCCAAGCCTTGTGCAATGAAGTTCTATGCCTCTCAGCCTTCGCCAGAAATTTTCAAATCCACCTTCTGGTGGTGTATCTTCCAGGCACGCAAAATCTCTTGGCAGACAAACTCAGTCGAGTACTGCTGCCACACAAGTGGTCTCTTCATCCAGAGCAAATTGCTCGAATTTTTCAGATCTGGGGATCTCCATATATAGACCTCTTTGCGAGCCCTCAGAATGCCAAACTTCCCCAGTTCTGTTCCAGAATGCCGGCTCAGAACTGTCAGGCAAGGGATGCCTTCCACCTCCACTGAGGTCAGGACTTCCTCTATGCCTTCCCACCCATTCCCCTCATTCCCAAAACTCTCTTCAAGCTTCAGAGAGACAGGGGCCATATGATCCTCATAGCCCCACGCTGGCCAAGACAACCGTGGTATCCTCTGCTTCTACGTCTCTCTCGAGCCAGACCTCTGGAGTTGGGATGTGCTCCATATCTTCTTTCCCAGGAGAACGGGACGCTATTGCACCCGAATCCTCAGTCTCTACACCTCGGGGCATGGCTCCTAAGATCCTAGAATTCCAGGATATCAACCTTTCTCAACAGGTAAAGGATATCCTTTTGGCTTCAAGAAAACCTTCCACAAGATGAGCCTATGCCTTTAAGTGGAAAAGGTTCTCTATTTGGTGTTCAAAAAAGGAACTTAATCCCTTTTCAGTGCCAGTGGAGGCGTTACTGGAGTATCTCCTCCATTTGCCATCCTCTGGTCTTAAGACCAATTCAGTAAGAGTCCATCTTAGTGCATTGCAGCTTTCCACAAGCCCTTGGATGGACAACCTGTTTCTTCTCAACCACTTGTAGCAAGATTTATGAGAGGTCTACTCTTAACAAAACCTCCCATTAAGCTCCCACCCGTGGCATGGGATTTGAATCTTGTCCTTGGGCAGCTCATGAAACCACCCTTCGAACCCTTAGCCACTACATCCCTAAAATTTCTTTCTTGGAAAGTGGTCTTCCTAATTGCTCTCACTTCTGCAAGATGCATTAGTGAGCTACGGGCTTTAGTAGCTGATCCTCTTTATACAAGGTTCCACCATGATAAAGTAGTCCTTAGAACACACCCTCACTTTATGCCAAAAGTGGTTTCGCCTTTTCATATAAACCAATTGGTTTACCTTCCTGTATTCTTTCCTAGGCCTCATGCCTCCAATGCAGAAAGGAATCTACACACTCTAGATTGTAAAAGAGCCTTGGCTTTTTACCTTCAGAGAACTAAGCAACATAGAAAGTCTTCCCAGCTTTTTGTTGCTTTTGACTCTAATCATCTTGGACTACCAGTTTCCAAGCTTAAAACTTATCTTTTTTGCCAGGCCTTTGACCTCCCTCTCCCCCCTTTCACCACCACCCAGTCAAGCACACTTACCCACTCGCAACTCATTAAAGGGCTATAACATCTCTGCACCCACCCGGGTCGCTTTGATGTTCCCCTATGTTGCCTGTTATGTACCTGTTGCTTAGCTTGTCCGCTTGCTATGTTAGTTGTAATCTGCTTCGTTACCTGTCTTTGTCACCCTGTCTATTGTTCGTTATGTTGGTCCATCTGCTACGTCTCGCCTTGTCTATCATGTTTTCTGTAGCTCGCTTTTCACTACCTGTTGCTGTCCCTTTCTCTCTGTCCACTTTCCTATCCATCAAATGGCGTTCCTTTCTATTCTTTTCCACAGCTAAGATAGTTTTCATTGTACACCGCCTTAATACTGTTGTAATAGGCGGTATATCAAATCTGCTAAATAAAGATAAAGATAAATGGATTGCTAATTGCATATCCTTTGCATATGAGAGTAAGGGACTTTCTTTTGAAGGTCATGTCACTGCTCACAATGTGAGAGCAATGGCAGCCTCTATGGCTAACCTTCGCTCTGTCTCCATTGACGACATTTGTAGAGCAGCCACTTGGGCTTCAGTACACACCTTTGCAGCCCACTACTGCTTGGACAAGGGACTCCCGTTGGGATGCCTCGTTTGGTCAGGCTGTTCTCCAGCATCTCTTTCAGACTTAGAACAACTCCTACCCACCGTCCTGGGTTTCGATGCCAGAGATCCATGACCCATCTCAACCTGGGTTTCGCAGCTTTCTGGGATCATCTCCCTGGCATCTCTTAGCTGGGGAATCCCCATGTGTGAAGACTACATTCCTGCTTGTTCCTGGAGATAGCATAGTTACTCACCTGTAACAAGTGATCTCCGGGAACAGCAGGAATTTATTCTTCACAACCCACCCACCTCCCCTAGGAGTTGTCTTTCTCTCTCTCTCTCTCCTTTGTCTCAGCTATAAACTCAACTGAAGAGGGAGACTTGGAAAGGCAGGAAGGCAGCGACACAGGCACAGTGGGATGCTCCCAAAAGCTTTCCTATTGGACGCTGGGGAGCGTTCCCGCACAGGCTCCGTCGGTACCGATGATACCCATGTGTGAAGACTAAATTCCTGCTGTTCCCGGAGATCACCTGTTACATGTGAGTAACTACGCTTTCCTGACGTTGCCTTTCAGTTTACCCCCTTGCAGCTTCATATTATGCCTTCTAGTTTTACAGCTTCCCCCAGCTTTGAAAAAGGTTTTTTCTTCATTAATATTTTTTAAGTATTTAAAGTTATCATATCTCTCCTGTCCCTCCTCTCCTCTAGCTTATACATAATTAGGTCTTTAAGTCTCTTCTCATACGTCTTCTAGAGCAGGCTCCAAATCATTTTGGTCGCCTTCGTTTCCAATCTTTTTATATCCTTTGTAAGATATGGTCTCCAAAACTGAACACAATATTCCAAGTGAGGCCTCACCAGCAACTTGTACAGTGACATTAGCACCTCTTCCTTTCTGTTGGTAATTCCTCTCTGTATGCAACCCAGCATCCTTCTGGCTTTGGGTACCACCTTGTCACACTGTTTCGCCACTTTGAGATCCTCAGAAACAATCACTCCGCGGTCCTTCTCCTGGTCCGTGCACACTAACCTATTGCCCCCATCAGGGGCGGCTCAAGGCAATCTGCTGCCTGAGGCGACGAATGAGATGGCGCCCCCCACCACCTTAAAGGAGGGCGGGGCATTTTCAGAAATCCAATCAGAGACTGAACCAAACCAAAAAGCTGATTAGATTATATGGAGGAAATGCAAGATATCTGCACACAGGGCCATATCGAGCTGCAATCTGCCCTGTTTGACTTGCAACTCGGGTGCACGCCCCCACAATATCTCTGTCCAGCGCTGCCTGCTCTTTCCCTGTTGCTGCTGCCGCCCTCTGTTTTTTTCACGGTGGCGCCGGCAGCAGGGAAAGAGCAGGCAGCGCTGGACGGAGGTATGGGGAGGAGGAGGGGGGGGGGCATGCGCCCGATCTGAAAGGCGCCGGCACTTTAAGCAAATCTGTACCTCCCTGCTCTGACATTGCGTCGGAGGAGGGAGGGATCAGACCTGCTTAAAGTGCTGTGAAAAGGCTTGGAGCATTTTGGCTGCCTGCTATTGTCCTGCCAGTGGCGGTAGGGCAACAGCAGACAGCCAAAATGCACCCCGCAAGCCTTTGATGCCCTGTGCAGCTGCACTGCTTGCACAGTGCTAAGTACGGTCCTGTTTGCACACCAAGGAACTAAAAGACAGCAAGAACCAACAGCACAGTTTATAAAACTAAATTATAACTCATTTTTATTTTGTTATTATAAACTGTGTTATGGTTCTTGCTTTTTCTTTTTCAACATATATTTTGCATCCACAGTAGGTGCAGAGCAGAACCAGGACATTCACCCACAGAACTCAATATTTAAAAAAAAAAAAAAAATCTGATTCTGATTATCTCACTAACAACAACAACAACCAGTATTCTTCAGTACCAGGCATATTGTGAACTAATACAGAACCCTACAACAAAGAGCAAACCTACCATACCTTATCAGCACAAACTTTCAAAACTCACATAAGGAGCCCATCCAAAAAAAGCGTCACTGTAAATACTACAGTGGGCCCTGGAACATCCATACACATATTTGAAAAGCTGAACAAGTCAAATTACTACAGTACAGTATAGATCTTTATGTACAAACTCCATGTTAACAGAACACCTGACCTCAGTCACACACTCACTACATCGACCATCACCAAGTACAGAATAAGTAACCACAATCTAAAGTAAAAATAAAAATATGTAGACAAAATTTAAACTGAAACCCCAAGAAGCCAGAGTCCACATGCAGTACAACATCAGATAAATAAGAGATGCAGTTCCCCAATACTGTGTAAAATATAAAAATAACACAAAGTCTAATCACTAAAATTAAATAAAATAATTTTTTCTACCTTTGTTGTCTGACCATTTTATTCTCTGATCATGCTAGTCCCGATCTGAGGCTTCTGCTTTCCTGTCTTCTCTTAGCTCTCTTTCTGTGGTCTATGGTCCATGGTCCATCTGACATTTCTTGTCTCTTCTTTTGTTTTCTTCACTTCCTTCCATCAGCCCATTTCCAGTTACAGTAACCCTCCCCAGTATCAGCCCTCTTTCCAGTCCTCCCCTCCCATTACCTTCCAATGTCAACCGCCTTGCATTCCCACGACTGCCACTGGTGTCCATCCCCTTCCAGTCCCCCTCCTTCCCCACTGTCCAGCCCCTTCTATTCCAAATACCATCCCAGGTATTAGCTCAGGTCCACTCTCAGTGCTACCCCCCAGTCAGCTTCCTTCCAGCCTTCTCCCCATTACCCAGCCACCTACCACTCCCATGCCCAAGTGTCAGTTCCCTTCCAGTCCCCCTTCAGTACATCCCAGCTGTCAGGTCCTTTCCACCCCCTCCTTCCCCCATGTCAGTTCCCTTCCTGCCCCTTCCTTCTTCTGGCAGACCCTCTCATTATCTGCTCCCTTCCAGTCCTATTCTACCATCCCCCCCGCATCAGCCCATTTGTAGCCCTAGCCCCTAGTTTTCTTCCAGGGCCAGCAGCACTTTCCTCCCCTCTCCCATTAGCCCATTTCCTGTCCCAGCCCATTTCCAGTCCTGTCCCCCTTATCAGCCCATTCCAGCCCATTACTAGTCCTAACTCATTTCCAGTGCTAGCCCCCCATCTACCCATTACCAGTCATAACCCCCCCCCAATAAGTCCATTTTCAGTCCTAGCCCCCCAGTCAGCCCATTTCCTGTCCTAGTCCCCCTAATCAGCCCATTTTCAGGCCTAACCCAACCAATCAGCCCATTACCAGTCCTAGTCCCTCTCCCAATCAGCCCGAGGGAGAGCCCTAGATGTGGTGTATTTAGATTTCAGTAAAGCCTTTGACACTGTTCCTCACAGGCGACTTATAAACAAACTGAGCACCCTAGGGATGGACCCTAAAGTTACTGCTTCGGTTAGAAATTGGTTGGGTGGGAGGCGACAGAGAGTACAGGTAAATGGAGCTCACTCTGAGGAGAAGGATGTTACCAGTGGTGTGCCCCAGGGATCTGTCCTTGGTCCGATTCTTTTTAACATCCTTGTTAGTGATATAGCGGAAGGGCTGTCGGGTAAGGTTTGCCTTTTTGCGGATGATACCAAAATCTGCAATAGAGTAGACACCCAGGAAGGTGTAGGTAACATGAGGAGGGATCTAGCTAAGCTTGAAGAATGGTCTAGAATTTGGCAGCTGGGATTTAATGTTAAAAAATGTAAGGTCATGCATTTGGGCTGCAGCAATCCAAGGGAGCAATATAGTATAGGGGGTAAAATACTTTTGTCCACTAAAGAGCGGGACCTAGGCGTGGTTGTGTCTGATGATCTTAAAGTAGCTAAACAGGTAGAAAAGGCAATGGCAAAAGCTAGAAGAATGCTTGGGTGCATACTGAGAGGAATGGCTAACAGAAAAAAGGAGGTGATAGTGCCTCTGTATAAGTCTTTGGTGCGACCTCATTTGGAGTATAGTGTGCAATTCTGGAGACTGCACCTTCAAAAGGATGTGAACAGGATGCAGAGGGTGGCTACTAAAATGGTTAGTGGTTTTCATTATAAAGCATATGAGGACAGACTTAGGGATCTTAATATGTACACCTTAGAGGAAAGGCGGGATAGAGGTGATATGATTGAGATGTTTAAATTCCTCCATGGCATAAATGTTCAGGGGGAAGAGCCTCTTTCAATTGAAAGCAAGTTCTGCTACGAGGGGACATGTGATGAGGGTGAAGGAGGATAGATTCAGGAGTGATATGCGGAAATATCTCTTTACGGAAAGAGTGGTGGATCCGTGGAATAGTCTCCCAGTGGAGGTGGTAGAGATGAGGACAGTAACTGAATTCAAAAAAGCATGGGACAAACACAGAGGATCTCTAAAGGAAAAAAGGGGACTGTTGTAGTTGTTGATATTGTGGGCTTTCTTTGCCCCCCCCCCTCACCAGCAACCTGCAGGGCTCTTGGAGTTACAGAAAGCTACATTCAAAGCAATACGAAAGGAATTCAAAGACAGCAATAAAATACCACACACTTCTACATTGATACACCAAAGCTTTGTGGAGAGAAACAAATAGAAACGAGTCCTCTTTGTTTACTCTAACTATCAGCCATGATTTACTTTATTTATAAGGCTCTTTTGGATGATACAGCATAAATTCACTTTATTATCATACGTCAGGTATTACGTATTCCTTGCATCATAGGTCACTTTCTAATCAACATAGGTCAGTATGAGGAGACATACATGTATTCCAAGACATAACTGTTTACTGCTGACTGCTTGTTATCTAATAACCCTGAGACTGAACGGCTAGAGGACAACCTGCCCTATCTTATTTACAGGACTTGTGCCTCTTCACCTACTTAGTAAGCAAATATATGAAGTTTATTTTTAACTCTTTCTCAGGTTTAGTCAGTCTGATAGTGTACACCGCCCTGTACAAAACAAGCTTACTTTCAGTCCCTCCTCTGATTCTGTAAAGAATCATTCTCAAAGTAAGGAAACTCAGACATTGCCATTGAAGTGGAATTAAAACTAGTTTCTGGGTCAAACTGTAACATCATTGCAGGGGTCAGTGATTCCACTGATTTCTTACAGCAAGCTGATAGTACACAGAGAATTAATGCACCTAAGATGAGAATCCCCAAAATGCCAAGCAAGGATGCTAATAAGCCTTGAAAAGGCCTGGATAAGGAATTCCAAAATGAAGAAACAGAATCAAATAGAGCTGAAAAAGAACTTACATAACTATCACTTGAGACAAAAGTACGGTTTCTGACTTTATCCAATAGGCCTTTTACTATTTTTCCATTATTATCAAGCATACTACAACAAAAAACCAACTATGACTCCACACACACCATTTTCCTTTGCTAGGAGATAGTCTAAAGCCATTCGGTTCTGGGCTGCATAAGCTGACACTTTGTTTACAGCACCTTGCAAAACACTAATTGCCTCAGTGAGGTCTAGGGCTGTAAGCTCAACCACTGCCTGTAATCGCATAATCTGGGTGCCATATTCTCTAGTAGGTGCTATAGCTCCAAGTGTTGAAAGCCACACAGTACCTGTGAATGCATCTATTTGAGATTTAGTCAAAGGTTTTGTAGTGTCTACCAGTTGTTGAGCAGCCTCTATGGCCTTATCCTGTGAAGAAACGTCCCTTTTTCTTCTAACAAAAGTGTTCAGGGTTGATTTATTTATTTATTTATTTATTTACAGTTCTTATATACCGCACTTTTGGTACCAGCGCGGTTTACAGTTAACAAAATTTTGCATTGGAACAATCCTTTGCTTACATTATAACAGGGTCAAAACTTGGAGAACAGGGGGAACTATATACAAATTATATACAAACAGAGTTTTATCTGTGGCTAATTTACAGTACAGGTTACATTGGGATCATGATTTTGGGTGTGCAGAGAGTTTAGATCATGATCTGACAGTACTAAGTTGTTGGGATGTCTGAGGCTGTTTGGGTGATTTGAGAGATGGATGGAGGGGGTGTAGTGCTGGGGCCTAAAAGGTGAAGACAGAATAGGTAGTGTTTAAGGGTCTTCCTAAATTGAGAGAGGTCTTTTATTGATCGGATATGTGGAGGGAGATTGTTCCAGCAGGTTGGTGCGAATAAGGTGAAGGCCCTGTCTCTGGTTACTTGATTACATTTAGTGTACTCTTTTGGTACAACAAGAGTATTAGCGGCTGCGGATCTTCTTAACCTGTTTGTGGGGGTGTTGATAAGAAGTGAGGAGAGGGAGGGTGGGGCTATTTAATTGATTGCTTTAAAGGACAGTAATAGCGCTTTGTAAGTTATCCTGGCTTGTAGGGGTAGCCAGTGAAGATCTGTTAGTATGGGGGTGATGTGGTCTCTTCTGGATGTACAGCAGAGGATGCGGGCTGCTGAGTTTATTGCCAATTGAAGTGGGTTGAGGGTGCTCTTGGGTAGACCATGCAGGATGACGTTGGCGTAGTCAAAATGTGGTGTTACAAGGGATTGGAAGATTGTTCTGAAGTCATTCGGGGAGAGTAGAGGTCTTAATGGTTTCAGAGTTCTTATTTTGTTGTATACGGATTTGACAGTCTGCTTTATGTGATCTTTGAAGGTCAATTCTTGATCTATGATGACTCCCAGGTAGCGAATCGAAGATTTACACGGAAGTTCCGCATCTCTCACCCTTAATGTTGTGTGGGGTGAGAATTTCTTATTTCTGGTTACGAATAAGACTTCAGTTTTCTTGAAGTTTATTCGTAGGTTCTGGGATAGGAGCCAGTCTGTAATCGTGTTGAAGCAAGAGATTATTGGAGAGAAGTCAGGGGCATCAATTCTTATTGGAGTGAATATGAGAACATCATCTGCATAGATCAGACTGGAAGCGTTGAATGCTCTGATGATTTCACAGATTGGTTGCATATATATGTTAAATAGTAAAGCTGATAAGGAAGATCCTTGGGGAACACCTTGTTGTTGGTGGAAGGGATCGGATGTTGAGGATCCTATCCTGACCTGTTGCCAGCGGTTAGTTAGGTATGATCTACACCATTCCCAAGCTGATCCTTGAACTCCCTTTTTTTGAAGGCGGTGTAGCAGTTGAACATGGTTAACCGAGTCAAAAGCTGCCGAGATATCCAGGAAGATAAGTATGAACCCATTTTCAATTTTGTCGATCCCTCTTGATAAGGTGTTGATGAGTAATATGAGTAGGGTCTCTATGCCGTGGGACTCACGGAACCCATGTTGGCAGGGGTCAAGAGGGGCTGAAATATCAATATGCTGCTGCAATTGAATTTGTACCACCTTCTCTATGATTTTGGCTAGAAGGGGTATACTTGAAATTGGACGATATGATTCCGTTTTTGCTGGGTCGAGTTTATTGTTTTTCAGGAGAGGTCGTATTGAAGTTTGCTTGAGAGATGTTGGGAATGATCCGGTTGTGAAGGAAAGTTGCATGATAATGGCAAGTGTGGGGCTCAGTTCAGCACGCAGTGCTCTGATCCAGTAAGCAGGGCATGGATCATTTGGGGCAGTGGTGGTATTCAAGGTAGCAATAAGGTCAGTGATAGATCTCACTGTAGGGGCGACAACATTTTTTAGAGGCTGTGTAATTGAAACAGGGTTGGGTATACAACTTGGTGTTGATTTTGTGATAATGGATTTTGATTGAAGATAGTCGGCAAAAGACTGAGGCTGAATTGGAATTGTCTGATTGGAAGATGGTGCCTTTGTTAGGGATTTAGCAATGTTAAAGAGGTCTCATGGTTTGTTTAATGATCGGAGAAGGGTTTCTGTATGATGTTCTCTCATCTTTCCAGCTATTTTCTCCCGGTGTATCTTTAGGGCATTTTCGTAATCCTTTTGGTCGGATGGAGATCTTGATCTGCGCCATTTTCGCTCTTGTTTTCTTAGTTTCTGGAGGGACAGTCGTAATTCAGCCGAGAACCATGGTTTTGAGCTTCTACTCTTTGGTGATGTGCTGGATGCTGGTGGTTTCCTCGAGGAAGGTAGCTTTGAAGAGGAGTTCAGAGTGGTGTACCAATTGTTGATCAGCTCATCCAAGTTGTTGGTTGGTAGACGAAGAGTTGGAAGCGTACGGCTGATGAAGTCATCCTTATCGAGCGTTTTGAAGCGGATTGTTGATCCTGATGGGACTGTATTTGTCTGTGTTGTTGGTCTACTGTTTTGTAGATATGGGACTTGAAAGGATATCAAGTTATGATCAGACCACGGGACAGGGGTAAGTAATAGGTTAAAGTTGGTGATTGCTGTAAAATAGGGCGCAAAAATGAGGTCAAGGGTGTTACCCTTGAGGTGCGTAGGGGAGCTGACTAGTTGTGAGTAGTTAAGCTCGGTCATGGCATCTAGGAATGTGGTAGAGTGACTATGGTGAAGAGAGGTGAGGTTAAAGTTACCCATTAGCCAGTTGGATTTGTGTGGGCTTTCTGGGTTGCATGCAAGCTCTATTATACTAGATAGGTCTTCTGGTGGTGAGGAAGGAGCTCTATATATGAGATTTAGGATGATATGTTTGTTAGCTATGGTAACTAAGTCCATGTGTGCAGTACTCCTAGAGGAAAGTAGATCAAATTGAAGGTTAGTTCTAGAAAGAATGAGTACTCCCCCTCCCCTTCGGCCTGTTCTGTGGCAGGTATGTATCGAGTATGCTGGAGGAATGAATTGGTTTATGAGGACATTGTCTGTGTCTGCTAGCCATGATTCTGTGACCAGGAGGATGTCTAAATTCAATTTTGTGATAAGATCTGTAATGGCTGGCCACTTTTTACGTACTGAGCGAGCGTTGATGAGTGCGAAATTTAGGTTAGTGTGTGAGGGAGTAGGGTTGGGTTTGGAGCTACTAGTAGTTTTAAGGGATATATAGCAGGTGAGAGTGCCTAATATGGTGTGGCTGTTGTGCTGAGTGATGGTAGGAGGAATGATACCTTCTTCCTAGCCCGTGCAATATGGGGATATTGTTTGTGGTGGGAGATAGAGCTGCTGTATTTCGAGTGGTGTTAGTTAGTAGATAGATGCTAACTAATGCAAGTAGAGAGATAGCCATGGTTATAGCAATGGAAGGATACAATGTAGGGTAATATAGGTTGGAGGAAACAGTAAACGCCGCTTGACTGGTTAGGATACTACACCAGTGGCAATAGGCAAACAATTGTATAATAACAAGGCCTTGCTAAGAGGAACAATGTACTCTGTTAACAAGATACAGTTGTAAAACTCAATTCAAGAGGATCTGTTTGTAACAAAGTATCAAACTGTGAGATGCTAACGGGTATATTTATAACTATTGTTACCTTACAGATGGAGTAGCAGTAGCTAAGCTAGGATAGATGTTGGGTAAGTCTGAGTCTCAGGCTATCTGTTTGGTACTTTTCCTGAGGAGGGCGAGTTGTTTTCTTTCGGGTGAGAGTTCTGGTTTCGCTGGTGTAGTTGTTGAAGTGTCACTGCCAGTTAAGTTCTCAACACAGACTGACTGGAGTTGGTTGATGCAGAGGAGCAACTCTTCAGCCTTGCTCTTACGGTCCACGCCTAAGGGCTACGCCAAAGGGCCCTCTGGCGAGATCCTCAGGCGCGGGTCCACCAGGCGCGGGTTCGCCTGCCGGCGCTTCTTTAAAACATTGGCTGCTCAGCCCCGATTGGGCAGAGCAGGCTGGAGGAGCAGCGTTGCTCCGGCGTGCTCCTCCCCGATCGGGAGAGCAGTGGCTGGGCCGGAGGGGAGCAGGCGGTGAAAGGCCTGTGCGCCTGCCGGCGCTTCTTTAAAACGTTGGCTGCTCAGCCCCGATTGGGCAGAGCAGGCTGGAGGAGCAGCGTTGCTCCGGCGTGCTCCTCCCCGATCGGGAGAGCAGTGGCTGGGCCGGAGGGGAGCAGGCACGTGTAATGAAGGCTGGACCCTGATCAGAAGAAAGAACAAAAAGTACACCCCAGACAGGAATAAATTGAGTGAGCAACAATTTTATGACAACCCCAGCTGTCATACTGGTAGTGGGATAAGCCTCCACCCAACCGGAGAAAAGACAAGTGATCACCAACAAATACCGCCTCCCTCCTCTGGCACAGGGCAAGTCAGTAAAATCAAGCTGTAAAATCAGGAACGGGCCAGAGGGCTTGGGAAGAGCAGCAGCAACTTTCAGAAGGGGCCCCACCCTGTCAGCCTGTAAGCAATCCAGGCAAGCAGCATACACGGCCTGTGCTACAGAAATAAACTTAGGGTGATACCACAAAACCGCAAAGGCATGAGTCATGGCTGCAGCGGATAAGTGAAGTTTATGATGCAGGAACAGAGCAAGTGGAAACAACAGAGTCAGGGCAAATGAGCAGGTGCTCCTTCTTCCAGTAGCCCTGAGTATCACAGGATGCACCCCAGGAAGTCCATAGAGTTTTGGTTTCAAGGGAAGTGTCTTTATACTGCTGCAAAAGAGAGGACAGGGAGAACAAAGTCATGTTAGAAGGCTTTAAATACAGCAGCGTCGGTGACACTAATTCCTGTAGAGCAGCCTTCCATGCTTCTTGGTCTGCAAAACGATTGCCCTTAGAAACAAAATCATCAGCAGAGGAATGTCCTTTACAATTCAGAACTGCAACCTGTGCTGGCAAAAGAACGACTTGTAACAAGCGGTGGATGTGTTCAGCATGTTTAATTGGTTTATTAGCAGAAGTTAAAAATCCTCGTTGCAACCAGATATTACCAAAATCCCATAGCACACTCATTGCATAGGAGCTATCTGAATATATATTTGCTAGAAGATATCTAGAGAGCTCAAGAGCACGCGTCAATGCAAAAACTTCTGCTAACTGGGCACTAGAAAATGGTAAGGAAGCTGATTCAACCACGTCATCAATTGTGGTTACTGCATAGCCCACACGAAGCTTTCCCATTTCATCTCTGAAGGCTGAACCATCCACAAATAACGTTACATCTGGCGCTGGCAGAGGCACAGGTGAGAGATCAGGTCTAGCACGGGAAGAAGTTAAAATACTTTGAAAACAATCATGGGAACCATCCTCCTCCACCAGATCTGCCAAAGGAACCAGGAATGTAGATGGATTGCATATGGATGTAGTATATATTTTCACATGAGACTGAGAAATTATCAATTCCAGAGTCAATAAACGTGTGGAAGACAAAGGTTGTGTTTTAGTCAAATGGAGCAACCTAGAAATGGAATGTGCCACATATACCTCAAGAGGGTGCTGTAACACTAAAAAATCTGTAATTTCAATTGCAAATGCCACTGAAATCAAACTGCACAAGCAGGGCGGGAGTCCCAAAGTCACTGAATCAAACCGCTTTGAAAAATATCCTATCGGCTTGCGACCAGTTGGAAATGCTTGCAAAAGCACACAGGTAGCAGAAATAGTTGAACTAGCCACATACAATTTAAATGTTAAAGAATAATCTGGGAAACACAAGCATGGAGCAGAGCTTAGTGCAGTCTTTAAATTTACAAAAGCTTCCCACTGTGCTAATGTAGGTACAATGAGACCCTGTGGACCCTCTTTCCCAATCAACGCATAAAGCGGAGCTGTAAGGTCTAAGAAATTAGCTATCCACTGTTTACAGAAAATCAATAATCCCAGAAATCTACGTAACAATGCTGGTGTCACTGGGAAAGATAATGACAATATTGGTTTCAATCTGGCAGAAGTAATTTCACGACCAGCTGGAGTTAGAACAACACCCAGAAAAGTTACATTTTGGGATACGAATTGCAATTTAAACAAATTGACTTTCAATCCTAATTTGGCAATATGAGCTAACAGGGATAATGAGTCTGCTAAACAGATCTCATAACTTGGTGAACATAAAAGCAAATCATCCATATATTGAATTAAAGAGGACTGGTCAAGCCTCACATCTAATAACGCAGTTCTTAGGGCCTGCGAGAAATACGCAGGACTGTCTATATAGCCCTGACATAGTCTAGTCCATGTGTACTGCTGATTGTCAAAATGAAAAGCAAATAAAAATTTATTTTCTTTGCTAATTTGCACTGAAAAATAAGCAGAACTCAAATCTACAACGGAAAACCACGTAGAATTTGGAGGTACCTGTGTCCAGATATCATGCGGGTTAGGTACCAAAGGAAAGACTGGCAAAATTACCTTATTTACAGCTCGCAGATCTTGCACAAATCGATAAGTCTTACCGTCAGCTTTCAGTACAGGAAGAATTGGGGTATTACATGGCGATGTAGTAGGATAGATGACACCTTGCATCTGTAAATCTTCAATAACTGGTTGAATTCCATCTATAGCAGCTGCTGACAGTGGATACTGTTTGAGTCTGGGAAGTTGTACACCAGGTTTTACGGTAATCTTCACAGGAGGAATTGAGAGACATCCGACATTTGATCCAGGGACTGCCCACAAAGTAGATGGAAGTTTTTCGAGATCAGGGTGAATAGCTGTGACATCCGCAGGAGACTGTACTTCAGAGAGAGAATACAACTGAAAATGTAATTTTCCACTCATCCAGGATAATGTTGCATGATGTAATGCCAGAAAATCGCAACCCAAAAGATTCACTGGTAATGTGTCTCCTATCAGAAAGTTAGTAGGGTATACAGTCTCTCCAATCTGCAAAGGCAAAGCTTCAAGTTTACGGTGAGGAATTATCTTACCTTCAATCCCTTCACCATGCACTATCGGAGCATGTGTTAAAAGAGTTTGATAAACAGCTGGCAGATCCTGTAACCGCAGCGCAGATGTCGTGGCTCCTGAATCAATAATAAATTTCACGGTAGAACCTCCCAGTTTAGCTTCTAATTCACCCTGAGAAGTTACATTCAGACTCAATAATAGTCATGCATCCCAAGAATCACAGTCTTCTGGGTTAGAAAAACATTGATATACAGGCGTGAACTCAGCAGGTGGGGGAGGAAGGCACGCAGCTTTCTGGCCATCTAAATTCCGATTCTGTGGACAGTCTCTCTGCAAATGGTCACACTTACCACATGTATAACAAGCTCGCATTCCTCTAGCTTGTCCACGCCCGCACTGGGAAGAGCCTTGCTGATAATTGCCATAGTTTCCTCTGAACTTGCCTCTTCCCCGCCCCCTTCCTGGATGCATAGAAGCAATTTGTAAATTAAGCAGTTTAGTCTTCTTCACATCTAATCTGGCTTGTTGTTCCTGCAATTCCTTGAGATATTTTAATTCACTGTATTGTGCCCCTTCCAAAATTGCATCAGCTGATCTAGCAGGCCAATCTATTATTGAAGTTTCCAAAATTTCTTTTATTCTTGGAATCAAACCATTTACAAAAATATTAGTAAATCCTGAAGGTGTATCCTCTGTCTCGCCAGAATAATCTTTAAATGCTAACATACACCTCGTGTGGAAAGCTGTAACTTTCTCACTCTTTTCCTGTGTTAAAGAAGTAAGCTTTGACCAATCCCTCACAGACTTACATGCTACTTTAAGAGATTCTAACAATTTCTCTCTACACAGAACAAAATTATCTCTTTGTATCCTATCTTGAAAATCTGTTACAGGGTCTACCTGTGGCCATACCCAATCATCATCTCTAATTGGATGAGTTACCTTATGAAAATCAGCTGGATTAATAAAAACAGCTCTAAGCAGATTATCTAGATCTGCCCAGGTAGGATTATAACTATTAATTATTTGAGACCACAAGGACACAAATCTGCCTGAATTTTCCCTGTAATCAGGAAAGGTTTTAGCCAAATCAAATACTTCTTTAGGACTCCAATTTGCAGGCACAGTCATTGCACCTGTAGGTCCCGTTGGATATACACGAAAAGGATATGTAGGTACCGTATCTTCACCTTCAGACTTTGCAGTTACAGAACAGGAATCATTATGCTGACATAAAACAGTCTGAAGAAAACTTATATCACCATATAATTGATCACATTTCTGCTTATAGGTAAAAAAAATGCTTATCCACATCTTTTTCAACAGCATCAATAAGTTTACTAGAAATTCCCAATTCCTTTGTAGCAGAAATATTATTCCTTACTATTCTCTTTAAGGAATCTATCATATGTACAATACTGCCTATTTCACGGCTAAGAAGTGCATCCACCTCTCTAAGTTGAGAAATATTATAATTACTATAATCTCCAATCTTTGCATCCCCCAATATCTTTTGTTTATTCCTTATCTCTTCTCTTAATTCAGCCGCACGAGTGACCCTCCCCCTTTCAGAAACTACATGACACTCAGAAGAAACAGGGGGAGACGTCGGGGATGCTCTTGGGGCTATTCCAGCTCCAATTCAGCCACATCTGCATCATATTCTGGAGAAAGAACGGCTGGGAACTTCCCTGCCCGTTCACTATATTTCTCCTGTGATTCACTCATTTTATCAGCATTTTGTAACACAAACAAACCATTTTTCATATCATGTGCCATTCGTTGCCACCAATTAAACACTAGCCCTTCACGGGCATCACATAATTTATGTTTAGCCTGCAAGGCACATTTCAGATAACGAAGTCTATCTGTAGAAAATGTTCCCTCCAAAGGAAACTGTAAAAGCACATTATCATTAGTCACTGCATGCCAGTGTACAATATAATCAGTAGCCAGATCGCCATATTTCTCACGCATACAATAAGAAGGGCTACCTTCCTGAACAGCTAAGACCTTAGCTTTGTCATGCCATTCACGCAACTGAGATAACTCACGTTTACCTAACAGATTACCCATTGCTGTCACCATACAATACTCACAAACACCTTCCGCCCTTGCCAGGAATGGAGAAATCTGTAGAACGGCACGGCACCAACTGTGGGCTTTCTTTGCCCCCCCCTTCACCAGCAACCTGCAGGGCTCTTGGAGTTACAGAAAGCTACATTCAAAGCAATACGAAAGGAATTCAAAGACAGCAATAAAATACCACACACTTCTACATAGATACACCAAAGCTTTGTGGAGAGAAACAAATAGAAATGAGTCCTCTTTGTTTACTCTAACTATCAGCCATGGTTTACTTTATTTATAAGGCTCTTTTGGATGATACAGCATAAATTCACTTTATTATCATACGTCAGGTATTACGTATTCCTTGCATCATAGGTCACTTTCTAATCAACATAGGTCAGTATGAGGAGACATACATGTATTCCAAGACATAACTGTTTACTGCTGACTGCTTGTTATCTAATAACCCTGAGACTGAACGGCTAGAGGACAACCTGCCCTATCTTATTTACAGGACTTGTGCCTCTTCACCTACTTAGTAAGCAAATATATGAAGTTTATTTTTAACTCTTTCTCAGGTTTAGTCAGTCTGATAGTGTACACCGCCCTGTACAAAACAAGCTTACTTTCAGATATGGAAGGACAGACTAGATAGGCCATGTGGTCTTTTTCTGTCGTCATATTTCTATGTTTCTATGTTTCTATTTCCAGTTCTAACCCCCCATCACCTCATTTCCAGTCTTAGCCCCCCCCATAGCCCATTAGCAGTCCTAACCCCCTCCATCAGCCCATTTCCAGTTCTACCCCCCCCATCAGCCCATTTCCAGTCCTAGCCCCCCCATAGCCCATTACCAGTCCTAACACCCCCATCAGCCCATTTCCAGT
The DNA here is from genome assembly GCA_033557465.1 of Ichthyophis bannanicus. Classification (NCBI taxonomy): domain Eukaryota; kingdom Metazoa; phylum Chordata; class Amphibia; order Gymnophiona; family Ichthyophiidae; genus Ichthyophis; species Ichthyophis bannanicus. The sequence continues at coordinate 4,579,012 of CM066041.1, forward strand.
TCTAAACCCCCCCCCCCCCAGCCCAGGGAAATTGAAAAAAGAAAAAAACTCTCCGGCTGAAGAAGCAGCTGCTGCTGCAGCGGCGGCAGTGGCAGAATTTAGAGCCCCGCAGCTGTGGCCCCCTGCCTCCCTGGAGAGCCATACCTGGCAGCGTTTCCCCTCTGCACCGGCTCAGCTTCGCAGAGCCGCGCAAAGGGAAAGTGTTTCTTTTTCCCACGGCTCTGTTAAAGCTGAGCCCGCCGGCCATCAGCACCGGGGGGCTCAGCTTTAAGAGAGCAGTGGGAAAGGGAAACACTCTCCCTTCACGCGGCTCTGCAAAAGCTGAGCCGGCACGGATCTTCCGGGGATGCAGCGGCCATGGCCGCGGGGCTCTTCATTCTGCCGCTGCTGCAGCAGCAGCTGCTTCTTCAGCCAGAGGTTTTTTTTAATTTTTATTATTTTGAAGGCCAAGTGAGGCGGTCTTTTTGGGGGCAGTTTTGCCACCCCTAAAAAGTTGCCACCTGAGGCTACCGCCTCACTCGGCCTCATTATAAAGCCGCCCCTGGCCCCCATCTCATACAATTCCCTTTGATTTCTGCATCCCAAATGCATGACACTGTACTTCTTCACATTAAATCTTAACTGCCAAGCATTAGACAACATTCTTCCAACTTTTGCAGATCTTTCCTCATGTTATTCACTCCCTCAGGGGAGTCCACGCTGTTGCAAACTTTTGTGTTATCTGCAAAAGATAGACTTTTCCATTCAGTCCTTCAGCAGTATCACTCACAAATACATTAAACAGTACCGGTCCCAGGACCAATCCCTGGGGCATGCCACTCAAGTCTCCTTTTTTCCACGGAGCCCAACAGACACATTTCTTTTTCCCCCAGAAAACGTTGATTAATTTGTGTGATAAAAACTCTATTTCTTAACTAGTTGCGACCGGTCCCTTTCCCGCCTCTGAGCGTGCTTGCTCCAGCACCGCTTCCACGGCTTGATGCTGGCCTGCTGAATACAAGCCTACCAGCTGTATATCGGCATGTATCTTTGGGACCTGACAAAGGAACTCGCAGATTTCTCAGCGGGCCTCAAAGGGGATCACCTCCAGCAGTTCCAAACCTTCACAAAGTGTGTCAGGGAGTGCTCGAAGTATATGTCTCGAGCTGCCTACGATGGCTTCAAGTCAAATGCGAAGGTAGCCGCAGCAGGTATTGCTGCTTGACCCCAGGCCTGGCTCCAGGCATCGGACCTCAAGCAGTAGGTCCAAGAGAAGCTCCTCGACGTACCCTGCCTCGGTGAAAACCTATTCTCAAGCCGATGGAGGAGAAGGCGGTGGAGATTGAGACCGAGAACTCTGCTCTTCATAAAGACCTTCACCCTCCCTAAGAAGAAACCACCAGGGAAGAGGCACCCATTCCAGAGAAAGGGCCAGCCTTACCAAGGCTACCCCCACTATCAAGGCTCCCCAGACCCCACAGCAGGGTCACCAGAGCAAGGGAATGGGCCAGGGCCCTTGCAAGCCTAAGGGCTCCAAGCCCCAGACCCCGGCTCCTGCCCAGCCAGGCATGAGTTTTTGACTCCATGAGCATAGCCTCTCCAACTTCAGAGGATCAGCTACCAACAGGGGAGTGTCTGGTACACTTTGCCCAGTTGGTCTGCTATCACCAGTGATGCCTAGGCACTCCAAATAGTCACAGAGGTCTCTCTCCTAAGGCCTATCCTAGACTTGCAAAACCTAAGAACATAAGAACGTAAGATATGCCATACTGGATCAGACCAAGGTCCATCAAGCCCAGTATCCTGTTTCCAACAGTGGCCAATCTAGGTCATAAGCACCTAGCAATTTCCCCAAAAGACACAGGTTTCTCAGTGCTTGTATCGGGTCAAGCAGTGATATCCTGGGTCCCTTTTAATAATGGTTTATGGACCTTTCCTCCAGGAACTTGTCCAAACCTTTTTTAAACCCAGCTACACTAACAGCTTTTACTACATCCTCCGGTAACAAATTCCAGAGTTTGATTACACGTTGAGTGAAAAAATATTTTCTCTTATTAGTCTTAAATAGGTAGCTTCATTGCATGTCCCCTAGTCTTTTTATATTCTGATGACGTAAACAATTGATCTATATTTACCTGTTCCATTCCATTCATTAATTTATAGACCTCTATATCCTTCCATGCCCTTTACCATTTTGGTGGCTCTTCTCTGTACCTTTTCTAATAATGCTATATCCTTTTTAAGATACAGCGACCAGAATTGCACACAATATTCAAGGTGCGGTAGCACCATGGAACAATACAGAGGCATTATAATATCCTTTGTTTTATTTTCCATTCCTTTCCTTATGATACCTAGCATTCTATTTGCTCTCTTGGCCGCCGCTGCACACTGGGCAGAGGGTTTTAACATGTTATCCACGAAGATGCTTAAATATTTTTCCTGGGTGGTGGTTCCCAATGTGGAACCTTGCATCGTGTAACCATAGTTTGTGGTGTTCTTTCCTAGGTGCATAACTTTGCACTTGTCCACATTAAATTTCATCTGCCAATTGGATGCTCAGTCTTCCAATTTATCAAGATCCTTTTGCAAGTTTCTACAATCCTCTTGGGTTTTAACAACTTTAAATAGTTTTGTGTCATCTGCAAATTTGATAACTTCACTCCATATTCCCTTTTACAGGTCATTTATGAATATGCCAAAAAGCAGCGGACTCAGCATAGATCCCTGGGATACTCCACTATTCACCTTTTTCCATTGGGAAAATTGGCCATTTAGCCCTACCCTCTGCTTTCTATCTTTTAACCAGTTCCTGATCCACAGTAATCCACTGCCTCCTATCCCATGACTTTTTAGTTTTGCCAGAGGTCTCTGATGAGGGACCTTGTCAAAGGCTTTCTGAAAGTCCAGATACACTATATTAACCAACTCACCTTTGTCTACCTGTTTATTCACTCCTTCAAAAAACATAACAGATTAGTAAGACAAGATCTTCCTTGTCTAAAGCCATGTTGGCTGTCTCCCATTAAGCTATGATTATCTACATGTTGAGTAATTTTGTCCTTTATGATGGTTTCCACCATTTTTCTGATGTCAGGCTCACCGGTCTGTAGTTTTCTGACGTCAGGCTCACCGGTCTGTAGTTTCCCTGATAACCTTTGGAACTCTTTTTAAAAATTGGCGTTACATTGGCCATCCTCCAATCTTCAGGTATTACAGATGATTTTAATGATAGTTCACAGATTACTAATAGCAGGTCTGAAATCTCATATTTCAGTTCTTTCAACACCCTTGGATGTATACCATCTGGTCCAGGTGATTTGCTACTCTTCAGTTTATCAAATAGTTGTAATACATCTTCCCTGTGTATTGATATTTCTTTCAATTCTTCTGCAGTATCACCTTTAAATACCACTTCAGTCATAGGTAACATCCCTACATCTTCCTCAGTAAAGACCGAAGCAAAGAATTCATTCAGTCTCTCCGCTATAGCCTTGTCCCCTCTTACTGCTCCTTTTATCCCTCTATCATCTAATGGTCCAACTGACTCTCACAGGTTTTTTGCTACGAATGTACTTGAAGAAGTCTTTATTACGCATGTTTGCTTCTACAGCAAGTTTCTTCTCAAATTCTCTCTTTGCCTGCCTTGCATTTAACTTGCTAGTGCTTGTGCTGTTTCATGTTTTCGACATTTGGCTCTTTTTTCCATTTCCTGAAAGATGCTTTTTTGGCAACAGCAGCCTCTCTGACCTCACCTTTAAAACATGCTGGCAGTTTTTTGGACTACTTTTCTTAAAGCATGGAATACAGCTGGTCTGGGCTTCCAATATAGTATTTTTAAACAATACCCAAGCTTAATGTAAGTCTTTAACCTTTGCAACTGCTCCTTTTAGATTTTCTTAACTATTTCCCTCATTTTATCATAGTCTGCCTTTTCAAAGTTAAAAGGTTGTACTGTGGATTTCCTTACCATCCCTCCTCCATTAATTAAATCAAACATGATCATGTTATGATCACTATTGCCAAGTGGCCCCAACACCCTTATCTCTTGCACCAGATCTCGTGTTCCACTAAGGACTTAGTCCAAAATGGCTTCCTCTGGTTGGTTCAATTACCAGCTGCTCCAAGCATCAGTAATTTATTTCATCTACAAACTTTATCTCCCTAGCATGTCCTGCTGTGACACTGACCCAGTCAATACCTGGGTAATTGAAAAAACCCATTATTATTACCGTTCTGTAACTTTTGTTAGCTTCCCTGATTTATTTGAGCATTTCATCATCCATTTGTTCATTCTGGCCAGGCGGTCGATAGTACAACCCCACTGCCATTGCCTTCCCTTTTTAACATGGAATTTCAATCCATAGAGATTCTACAGCGAATTTTGTTTCCTGCAAAACTTTAATCCTTTGTGACTCAATGCCCTCTCTATCATAGAGCGTAATCCCTCCACCAATTTGATCAGCTCTATCATTACGATATAGTTTGTACCCAGGTATCACAGTATTCCACTGGTTGTCCTCCTTCCACCATGTCTCTGAGATACCAATCATTCTAACCTCTCATTTAGTGCTATATATTCTAACTCTCCCATCTTATTTTTTAGATTTCTAGCATTTGCATACAGGCATTTTAGAGGCTGTATTTTATTCATATTAATCTGGTTATTGGTAGGCAGGGGTAATTTGGAATCTTTAAGCTCTGTCTGCTCCGTACTCAAGGGCATGTGGGCTACCTTTATCTTTATTGGAACCTCTTTGCTGATGTGCCCTAACTTCGTTTTTTTGGTAGTATCCTTCAAGGATACATTGTTCCGGACCATCGCTCTTGGGCGACTGTCTTCTCTCCCCTGTTATCTAGTTTAAAAGCTGCTCTATCTCCTTTTTAAAGGTTAATGCCAGGAGCCTGGTTCCATCCCAGTTAAGGTGACGCCCATCTCTTCGGAAGAGCCCCTCCTTTCCCCAGAATGATTCCCAGTTCCTAACAAATCCATACCCCTCATCCTTGCACCGTCGTCTCATCCACGCATTGAGACTTCAGAGCTCTGCCTGCCTTTTGGGTCCTGCGCGTGAAATGGGAAGCATTTCGGAGAACGCTACCCTGGAAGTTCTGGATTTCAGCTTCCTACCTAAAAGCCTAAATTTAGCCTCCAGACCCTCCCTACCACATTTTCCTGTGTCATTGGTACCGACATGTACTAAGACAGCAAACTCCTCCCCAGCCCTATCGAAGACCTTGTCTAGGTGGTGCGTGAGGTCCGCTATCTTTGCACCAGGCAGGCATATTACCAGGCGATCCTCACGTCCACCAGCCACCCAGCTATCTACATACCTAATGATCGAATCACCAACTGTAACGGCTGTCCTAACCCTTCCCTCATGGGCATATGGCCCTGGAGAAACTTCCACGGTGTGAGAGGGTTTTACATCACCTGGAGGAAGGTCCTAGCTATAGGATCACTTCCTGCCACATGACCTCTCTCCTCCATGGCAATAGGGATGCTGCCAGACTTGAGGTGGGACTTGAGGACTATATCCTTGTAGGTCTCGTCTATGTATCTCTCTGTCTTTCTTATGTCTTCCAAATCTGCTACTCTTGCCTCCAGAGATCGGACTCGTTCCCTGAGAGCAAAGAGCTCCTTGCACCTTGTGCACACATAAGATCCCTCACCAAATGGGAGAAAATCATACATGTGACACTCAATGCAAGAGACAGGAAAGCCCCTATCTCGCTGCCGGACTGCTGTTTGCATCTTCGTTTTAAGGTTGTGTTTAGATATTTAAGTTCTTTACTTACTAAGGGTTGCTGGGGATACTTATACAAATAAAACTATACCTAATACGTTTAATGTACTTTGTTCACCTGAAGATTAATTAATCTCAGGTCCTTAATATATGCTGATGAGAATAAACACCTGCACCTGAGAGTGAATATGGCACCTCCTTTCCTTTAAGAGGGTTAAGCACCTATAAAGCTATGAATATCCCAGGGGTGGGTGGGTGTCGGAGAGGGAGGGAGGGAAAGAAGACTTATTAAAAGCTCCCTCTATCCACAGCCCTTGCTTGGATAGAGGGAGTCTTGGGCTCTAAATTTAACCAGAAAGCTCTCTTCTGTTTTTAAATTTAAACTGAAAACTCTTTGCTGCTACTAGGCCCTGACTGATTTAACGAATACACTGGGTTCCCAGCTTTAATCTAAAGAATTCCTTTTCCCCAAGATTTAGTAAAATTCCCAGAAGTAAATACTTACAATTGCAGATCTCTCTCCAGAAGTAGCGGTCCCCTTTTGTAGTCCTTCAAGACTACAAGTTCCTGGTGCAGGAGAAGTTCAAGAACATTGCTGCCATACATCCAGCAGGGAGATTGTCTGTGCTCCTTAGACCTAAAGGATGCTTATACCCACATCCTCATTCGTCCCAACCACAGGCAGTATCTAAGATTCATGGTCAGAGGTGACCACTTCCAATACAGGGTACTTACCCTTCGGTCTAGCCTCTGCACCAAGAGTCTTCACCAAATGCCTGGCAGTGGTGGCCACCTACTTCCATCTCCAAGGAGCCTTCATCTTTCCATATCTGGATGACTAGTTCATAAAGGGAGACACGGCCACCGAGGTGCAACAAGCCACGGCTCGCACCATCAGTGCCCTTCAGTATCTGGGATTTGTGATAAACCACCCCAAGTCCCATCTCACTCCAACACAGGGCTTGGAGTTCATAGGGGGCTCGTCTGGACACTCTTCAGGCTAAAGCCTTGCTCCCCTTGGACAGGGCAGGTCACCTCATGGCTCTAGCCACTGAGGTACAACACCACCATGCAGTGTCAGAGCAGTCCTTGCTCCGTCTGCTGGGTTACATGACGTCCACAGTCCATGTGGCTCCCAATACCCACCTTCACATGCAGGCAGCCCAGTGGTGTCTCCACTCCCAGAATCATTCAACTGGTGGTAGGCCACACAGCACCTGCAGAAGGACATGCCCTTCCAGTCCTGAAATCCCCAGAGGATCCTTAACATGGATATCTCCTTACTGGGCTGGAGTGTCCATTGTGAGGAACTCCACATGCAGGGCAACTGGTCCCTAGTGGAGAGCCAGCAGCAGATCAACCTACTGGAGCTCAGGGCCATTTTTCTGGTGATCAGGGCCTTTCACCACTCACCTGTCGGTGCTAGTCCAAACGGACAACCAGGTCACAATGTTCTACTTGAACAAGCAAGGGGACACAGGGTCTTACCACGTCTGCCAGGAGGTAGTAGCCCTCTGCTTGTACGCGATCAGTCAAGGAATGCTCGTCAGGGCAGTATACCTTCTGGCCAGGACATTGCCTTAGCGGACAGGCTGAGCAGGCTTCTCCAGCTGCATGAATGGCAACTAGACCCCAGGTTGGCACAGCAGCTCTCCCAGATCTGGACCTCTTTGCCATCCCATCCAATGCTCAGCTGCCCCGCTTCTGTTATCGTCATCCGCACCCGTCCCAGGTAGTGGCAGATGCCTTCCTCATCTCATGGTCGAAGGGCCTCCTTTATGCCTTCCTTCCCACGCCACTAATTGCCTGGACCCTCTTCAAGGTCCTGTGGGACAAGGCTTCCATGAACCTAATGGCCCGACAGTGGCCCAGGCAGTCTTCGTTCCCCTTGTTGCTCCACCTCTCGACGGAGTGCCCGGTCCATATGGGGAACACCCCGGGGCTACTCACTCAGGAGGAGGGCTCCCTTCTTCACTCCAACCTGGGGTCCTTGACATTAACAGCATGGCTGCTGAACAGGTAGCCTTAGCTCCCTTCAACCTCCCAGGGGAGGTGGAGGACGTCCTCCTGGCCTCTTGTAAAAACTCCACGAGATGGGCCTATGCCTTCAAGTGGCACAGATTCTTAGTGTGGTGCTTCCAAAAAATATTACAGATTGGTTGGAGGTATATATTGAACAATAAAGCTGAAAGTGCAGAGCATTGTGGAATTCATAGTATATGATGACAGATAAAGACCAGTATGGTCCATCTAGTCTACCCAGCAAGGCAGCAAGAGTAGGTGCACTTGCCGTTCTGTGTAGGTCACCTCTCCCCATGCCTTTGTTTAGGGGTGTACGCACTGCTCCATGTAGGTCACTCCTATTTGTTCAGATATAAGAGATAGTTATGCTTATTTTGATTTTATCCTGTTGCTATAAAAGGATCCACTATGACTGTCCCATGCCATTTTGAATTCTGTCACTGTGTTTGCCCCCACCACTTCCATCGGGAGGGCATTCCAAGCATCCACCTCCCTGTCAGTGAAAAAGTACATGTATTTCCTGACATTGCCTTTCAGTTTACCCCCTTGCAGCTTCATGTTATACCCTCTAGTTTTACAGCTTCTCCATCTTTGGAAGAGGTTCATTTGTCCATTAATACTCTTTAAGTATTTAAAGGTCTGAATCTTTATCTTTATTAGTACACTTGATATACCACCCACGTCAGGACATTAGGGCGGTTTACAATATAAGCAAAAAATGCTGCAGGAAAGAGGAAAAGAACGCCATTGTGTAATAGGAAAGAGGTAGAGGAAACAGTATAAGTCAGACAGAGACAGATGGTACAAAAGGGAAATACTTAAGGGGTGTTATCAGTTGGGAGCTCAAATGCCTGTTGAAATAGATGGGTTTTAAGTAATGTCTTGAATTTCTGATAAGATGGTTCTCACCGGAGGGAGGATGGTAGAGTGTTCCAGAGTGTAAGGCTGAGAAAGTAAAAAGCGGCACGAGGGGTCTGTTCCAAATGGGCCCGGGAAGGGGATGGGAGGGAAAGCCAATTTGCATGAATGGAGCAAAACTGCCAGTGAGGAGTATGCAGTGAGATGAGATTAGCAAAATACAGTGGGGTCGAGGTATGGATTGCTGTATGGGTCAGAATTAAGAATTTGTACTGGAATCTATATTGGAGAGATGGAGTAAGAGAGGAGTGACATGAAGACGGAGTAAGAGAGGAGTGACATGATCGTACCGACCAGCGTGGGTAACGAGTCGCGCTGTCGTGTTTTGCAATAGTTGCAAGCGCTACATTTGATAGAGTGGTAGGTTAAGCTAATGCCACATTATTGTAGTCTAATCTACTTATAACCAGGGCCAACAGCAGAGTGATAAGCGATGCCGGAGGTAGCAGAGAACGGACTGCCCTAATTTGCCTACGTGCATAAAAGGAGCGACGAGTGAGGATAGATACATGTTCGTGAAAAGAGAGGGAAGAATCCAATGTTACACCCAAATAACGGAGGGAAGTGACTAAGGGGATAGCAACTGAAGCAAGCTGAGGAGCAATGATGGGACAGGGAGTACTCAAAGATACCCACATGGCAGTAGACTTAGCGGGTTTCAAATGGAGGAAGTTAGAAGAGAGCCAGGAAGCAACGTGGGTGAGACAGTCATTAAGTGGTGTGATATCCACAACTATAGGTGAAGTATGAAAGAGAAGGACAATATCATCTGCATAAAGATAAGTGGAGACCGGGTACTGTTGGATGAGGAGAGGGAGAGGAGCAAGAAAGATGTTAAAAAGCAAGGGAGAAAGAACGGAGCCTTAAGGGACCCCGCATATCAAGGGAAATGAAGATGAGGACTGACCAATGGAATGAACGGAAAAAGTGTGAGACATGAAAAAAGAGTGGAACCAATGTAGTACAGTGCCCTGAAGCCCAGAATCATGAAGACGAGAAAGCAAGGTCTGGTGATCTACTAAGTCAAATGCTGAGGATAGGTCCAAGGACACCACCAAGGTGATATCCCCACGGTCATGTGCAGTGTGCAATTCGTTTAGGAGGGCAAGCAGTACCGTCTCCGTACTATGGCCCGAGCGGAATCCAGACTGTAGCGGATGTAGTATGTTAGTGGCTTCAACATGGGACGCCAATTGCTGGAACACGAGTCGTTCCAATATTTTAGCCAGGAAGGGAAGGTTTGAGACTGGACACCAGTGTGTCAGGACAGACGGATCCAATGAGGGCTGTTTGAGAAGTGGGCGAACAATGACGGACTTCCAGGGGGTAGGGAATAAACCTGTAGTTAAGCTGGAGTTCAGCATAGATAGGATTGTAGGTAGAAACTGAAGAGAGGGTTCAGATAACCAATCAGAGGGGATGGGGTCCATAGGGCAAGTAGTCTTCCTAGAACCAGAGACCGTCTTAAGTAATTCAGTGGCAATGATGGAGTGAAACGAAGACCAGGTTTGAGCTAATGCCTGCTTAAGAGAAGAGGAAGGCGAGCCCACTGAAATGAACGAAGTGCCATGGGAGGAAAGCGCTGTAGGGAGGGAGGAAGAGAGTAGTGGGTGGAGGGGCGACAAAGGCGGAGGCGGAGGACTAGAGAAGGATGAGCAAAGGTTATGAATCTTCTCATAGAAGAAGGTAGCAAGTAATGGCGGAGCTTACACAATATTCAGAGAAGCAGAGCTTGCGGTGGTAGAAGAAAGCTTGCGAAGGATAAAGCTGTCTGCTTTGGAGATTTCGGATGTATAATAGGAACGTTTGGTGGATTGAACTGATGAACGATAACAAGAGTATAACTGTCTGAAACGTGCTAGAGTATCTGTAGATGGCTGCTTGAGCCATAACCGCTCTGCTTGACGAAGCTGTGAACACTGGAGGCACAGACCTGAATGATACCAGGGAGAATGAACCTTATTTGGTGAGGCAAAGGTTGGGCGGAGAGGGGCCAAGTTATCTAAAGCAGAAGTAAGAACTGAATTCCAGGTGTAGACTTGAACATCAGGTGACAGAAGGGCAAAGTCCGAAGGGAATAAAATTTGCGCAGAAGGGAAAGTACGTAAGGTAGTTGAGGTGATACAACGTTGTAAACGGAGGGGAGTCTGGGAATCTGCAAGGCCAACTTTGGCGCCTGATGTCGCCAAGACAGCAGACAGAAGGACACAATAGTGATCGGACCAGGGGATTGTATTTGTGGAAATGGCTGAAAATGTAAGATCAGAGCTGGAGGTGGTAAGGACCAAATCTAGAGTATGTCCTGCACTATGCGTGGGATAGGAAACGTGTTGCGTGAGCGACAGATCATGTAGTAGATTTAAGAACACCCGATCCTTCAGTCTAGAGGGAGAGTCTATGTGGACATTGAAGTCCCTAAGGATAGTGATATTAGAATATATGAGTACTGTTTCAGAAAGAGTCTGTAATGCCGCTTCCCACCGGGGACCAGAGAGGGAAGGGGGAAGGTAGAGCAGAAGGAAGTAACATGGGGGAGAAGAGTGCAAATGAAGGAAAAGGGCTTCTGAATAATGAATGGAGGGCGCCGAGACTTCTGTAAAGAGGAAACTGAAGCGGTAGAGGAGGGCCACTCCTCCCCCTCCTCTACCCATCCTGGGTGTTGAAAAGGCTGAGAACTGGGGAGGGTGACAACTATTCAGGAGGGGATCGTCACCCTCTTTGAGCCGAGTTTCAGTAAGAAAACAAAGGTCGAGAGTGTTGCTATATGAGGTCATAAACCAGCAATGATTTGGCGTGGAGGGAGTGGCAGTTTAGTAATGCCAAACTAAGGGTCAAGGTGGTGACTGCAGAGGATAGAGGGGTCGAGGCACGTTGATGAAAAGGAGAGGCCCCAGGGTGGTTACACGGCAACAGAATTAGCTAGGGAGCGTGTAGCTGAACCCGATAGGTAATTAATAGAGGGGTCAGGTCACCACCCCAGTGACACCCCCCCCCCCCAAGGAATGGCTGTCATACATCCGAAGAGAAAAACAGCCCAACAGAAGGATGGCCGACAATGCAAGGCAGATCGGATCTTACCTAGTCTAGCAGAAAGAAGTAGATGGAGGGGCAGTATAACTGTTAAGATCGTCCTCCAATCGGCCGTAGAGCCAGGCCCATAATATTGTAACAATGTACTCTTCAGATCTTTATTCGCCCAGGACTCGCCACAAGGAGCTCGTCCAAGGCGCGCCGCCGCAGACGTTTTGCTGATATAGGCTGTGAGTACCTGGAAAGGTCACGACCGCAGGAACGCGGTCACGTCACTTCCGGGAGGCAGGAGCAGGCAGACTCTTGTTAACAGCACTGGGTTCAGGCACAGGAGGTCCCTAAATGCAACAGACAATACAATAATATACAGGCAAATGCAGACAAACAGCGCAGCACTTCTGGATGCCGCAGACGTCTTGCTGATATAGGCTGTAAGTACCTGGAAAGGTCGCGACCGCAGGAACGCAGTCGAGTCACTTCCGGGAGGCGGGAGCAGGCAGAATCTTGTTAACAGCACTGGGTTCATATCTCCCCTGTCCCTCCTCTCCTCCAGAGTGTACATAATTAGGTCTTCAAGTCTTTTCTCATAAATTTTCTGACGCAGGCTCCAAATCATTTTGGTCGCCTTCCTCTGAACCATTTCCAGCCTTTTTATATCCTTTGCGAGATACGATCTCCAAAACTGAACACAATATTCCAAGTGAGGCCTCACCAGCAACTTGTACAGTGGCCTTAGTACCTCTTCCTTTCTGCTGGTAATTCCTGTTTGTATGCAACCCAGCATCCTTCTGGCTTTTGCCACCACCTTGTCACACTGTTTTGCCACCTTGAAATCATAAGAACATAAGATATGCCATACTGGATCAGACCAAGGTCCATCAAGCCCAGTATCCTGTTTCCAACAGTGGCCAATCTAGGTCATAAGTACCTAGCAGTTTCCCCAAAAGACACAGGTTCCACAATGCTTGTATGGGGCCAAGCAGTAATATCCTAGGTCCCTTTTAATAATGGTTTATGGACCTTTCCTCCAGAAACTTGTCCAAACCTTTTTTAAACCCAGCTAACAGCTTTTACTACATCCTCCGGTAACAAATTCCAGAGTTTGATTACACATTGAGTGAAAAAATATTTTCTCTTATTAGTTTTAAATAGTTTACCCTGTAGCTTCATTGCATGTCCCCTAGTCTTTCTATATTCTGATGACGTAAACAATTGATCTACATTTACCCGTTCCACTCCATTCATTAATTTATAGACCTCTATCATATCTCCCCTCAGCCGTCTCTTTTTCAGGTTGAAGAGCCCTAACCTTCTTAGCCTCTTTTCATAGGGGTATCCTTCCATCCCCTTTACCATTTTGGTGGCTGTTCTCTGTACCTTTTCTAATAACGCTATATCCTTTCTAAGATACAGCGACCAGAATTACACACAATATTCAAGGTGCAGTCGCACCATGGAATGATACAGAGGCATTATAATATCCTTTGTTTTGTTTTCCATTCCTTTCCTTATGATACCTAGCATTCTATTTGCTCTCTTGGTCGCTGCTGCATACTGGGCGGAAACAGTCACACCGAAGTCTTTCTTCCCTGTTGCTGACTGTATGCATTAGATGTGGCTTGGCTAATTTTGACCTGTTGAGTACGGTCCTGCAAGTAGGAAGCAAACCAGCTTAGGGCAGTTCCGCTAACTCCAATTTGCTGCAATCTAGCTAATAGTATCTCGTGATTGATCGAGTCAAATGCTGATGCGATATCAAGGAATATCAGAATGAAGGCTTGTTTAGGAGCTTCTATTCCCTTAATCATCTTATCAAAGAGAACTAGAAGGAGAGTTTCAACCATGGTACAATCTGAATCCGTATTGGTGGGGGTCCAAGTGGGGCATTAGAATCTTACTGTTCTTGAACTGGTTTTGGACTATCTTTTCTGTAATTTTTGCTATATAGGGAAGACTCGATATTGAATGGTATGAGCTAGAGTGCATTTTGTCCAAGGACGTATTCTTTAGAATTGGGCGAATTAAAGCTTTCTTTAAGGCTTTAGGCATGTGGCCCTGGGATAATGATAGGTTAGCTATTTTGAATATGGCTGGTGCCAGTTCCTCGCGGGACGTTTTTAGCCACCTGGGGATGTAGTAGTATCTGTTGATGTAACTATTTGGTCCAGGTGTTCCAAACTGATTTGGGTGAGGGATTGCCAAGGAAGAATGTTAGATAATGGGCTTGGTCTAGATGTTGCTGGATCGCAGGCATGAAATCCCAACTTGGTCTAAGTTAGCTAGCACTTGTGGGCTGATGGTGGTAAAGCTATCTTCTAAGTTTGGTGATCGAGTTAATGACTTTACAATCTCAAAAAGCTCTCTTGGTCGATTTAGAGATTTCATAAGTAACTTAGTATGATTTTCCCTCTTAAGGCTATTGATGGAGTCTTAGTAGGATCGGAGTAAGTTCATATATTGCATCCTGTCATCTGGGAGCTTGGATCTCCATTTACGTTCCAACTTAGGCAGAGTTCTCTTTAGGGCTCTAAGCTCCTTATTGTACCATATGTTAGATCTCCTATTACCTCCTTTGTGAATATTTGCGGGGGGGGGGGGGGGCAGATGCAGCTTTATATAGTACAGAGTTCCAGTTATCCTGCAGGATATTTATATCAGAGGTGTCATGATTAAGCTGAGGTGTTTCTTGTAGGATTAAGTCTTGTCAAATGACTTAAAGCGGGGCTTTATAGTGGGATTGGTGTGTTGACTAAGAGCCGTATTTTTGTGAGTTATCGTAAAGGTGATGCTGTAATGGTCAGACCAGGGAACAGGTTGGGTTTGGTATGAGGGGAGACCATGATCATCGAGTAAATGATTTGGAAGGAATATTAGGTCCAGTATGTTTCCTTTGTTGTGGGTTGAGCAGCAAGGTGAAAGGAGCAAAGTCTGGAGTTGCAGTAAAAGAGAAGGGCACAGATAGGAGCGATTTGCCAGAAGAGCGGAATTCCCAAGGAGGGGTGTAGGGAGAGATAAGAGAGGAGAGGTAGTGAGGAGCTGTGCATAGTTGCATGTGTGGCGCTTTATAAGTGCTGAATAGTAGTAATAGTAGGAGCTGCATAGTGAATGCACTTATAGGTCAGCAGGAGAAGTTTGAACTGGATGCGAAATGGATAGGAAGCCAATGAAGAGGAACCCACTACACATGACCTCTTGTTTACAATCACTGCCCCTTGACCACTTTACCAGTGTTTAAAGAATTGAAAGACTACAGTGTACTCTCAGGGTTTAAAATCAACCTTGACAAAACTGAGCCATTAATGGTCACTCTCAGTCACCAAGTGGTGCAGAAATGAAGGCACACTACCCCTTCCACTAGATGGCTCGGTCTATTAAATATCTGGGGGTCCAAGTGACTCCTACCCCCGCCGACCTATATATGGCCAATTATCCCCCCCCCCACCCCAATTTCATTAGCTAAGATGTGATCTGAATCTCTGGCGGGAAGGGGAGCTGTCCTGGTTGAGTTGCATTGCGGCCCTAAAGGTGAATGTTCTCCCTTGGCTGCTGTATTTATTTCAGACTTTACCAGTTCGAGTGGTGGTTGCGGACCTGAACCGCCTGCAGAGGCAGGCTTTCGACTTTGTCTGGGGCTCCTGCCATGCTCAGGTGAGCGATCATATTCCTAAGCATTTTTGGGAGGTGGAACAATATTGGTCAGGTGATCTGGCCCTACAGCATCTCCCATGGATTCCAGGCCCACCTCCAGGGGGACACTGGCGTGAGAACCCTTATTTGTGGCATCTGTATTCTCAGTGGTGCTGTGGCTGGAAGCGGCTTGTCCCCTCCATCCAATTTTCCAGGACGAGAAAGTGTTTTCCAAAGATGGGAGAAGGTGGGCTTAGACATATTTGCCAAATTCATTGAGGAGGGGGAATTGCTTTCTTTTCCTGCACTGCATGTAAAATTCCACCTGCCAAGTGGAGATTTTTTTGCTCCTCTCCAGATCACACATTATTTACAGCAACGAGACATTAGGGCAAAATACGAGGAAGGATACAATGGGTTGGAACAGGGGCGGCTCAAGGCAATCTGCTGCCTGAGGCGAGGGATGAGATGGCACCCCCCCCCCATAGTGGGGGGGGGGAGGCGGCTTTCTCAGAACTGAAAGTTTTGCTGACAGCCTATGCCACGACCCCTGGTGTCAGTGCTTCAGTCTTTCAGTCCTCAGCAGCTGAACAGGACGTGGGGGCTGACAAGCTCCCTGGAGAGAGAGAGAAGAGGATTTCTTAGATGAAGGTGGAAGGAGGATTGGCTCTAGCTGGGCTGTAACTCTGCTATATTTCCCTTGTGTGAATTAAAGTGAAAAAAAAAAGAAAGAAGGGCTACTTAAAGGGAGACGGTCCTTAGCTGTGGATTTTGACAGCAGCGTGAAGGGGCAGAGCCTGCCTTATTTCGGAAGACCTGTCCAGTTTGAGTGGGATAGGACCTGGGAGCCCCAGTATCCACCCACCTCTCTAAAGAGTCGCGATCTCCTTCTCCCGCTAGCAGCGGGGAAGCGGAGACGCGGCGGCGAGGCGCTACACTCAGGTGGGTGGTGTTCTGCATTTCAGAGGCCTTATAGCATTCAGACGGCCATGCGTGCCGCATCAGAGGCTGTCGGCAGGGCCGGAGGGACCGCGGCAGTTTGGCAGACATTTGCCGCGGGTTCGGAAAGTCCAGCGGGGAGCTGTTCGGCGGGCGGTGTTTTGTTTCGCGCTTAGTTTTAAGGTGCGGAATGGAAGGCAAGCCTGTTTCGGGAGAGTTGGAAAGGCCACAGATCTCCTCAGAAAAGGCGGGAACGGCAGCCATTTTGGTGGATGCGGCCGTTTCTCCCGCAAGGCAGCACAAGCAGGGGAAAAGGAAGGCTAAGTCAAGTAAAGAGTCTTCTTCTGAAATTAAGGCACAGCGGGAGTTGCCTGAGGCTCAGGAGGGTTTTTCTGCCTTGTTTTCTCCAGATTTCATTTTAGCACTGCATAAGGTCTATACGTTGAAGGTGTCTCAGGCGGTCAGTAGCTCCTCGGGTTCCAACCTCTTTGAGGGGGTGAAACCTGACTTGAGCGGGATGGACCCTGGAGAGGGCTCTTCCCAGAGGAGTGCAGGCATGGGGGCAGGCTTCGAGAGCATCGAGCCGCAGATCCCAGCGCCTCAGGTGGTGGAGGACGGGGAGATCCTCTCTGAGGCGGGCTTGGATCCTTGGCCTGGGGAGTTGGAAGAAGGAGAGATTGCGCCGGGCGAGGACCCAAATGTGTTTCGGGTTTTTCGCAAGGAGGAGCTGGGGGCGCTTATCACGCAGTCCTTAGCTGCTCTAAATATTCTCATGCCCACAGTGTCGCAGGAGCCACTGGAGGACCCTTTGTTACAAGGATTTAAAGTGGAGCAATGTTGTTTTCCGGTACACCGAGTAATAAAGCAGATGATTGAGTCTGAGTGGGAGTTCCCGGAGGCTACTCTAAGGGGTAGCCGCACCCTGGGTCGCCTCTACCCTGTTCCACAGGAGGAAAGAGAATTGCTGAGAATGCCTAAGGTGGATGCATTAGTTTCAGCGGTGACGAAGAAGACAAAATTCCAGTGGAAGGGGGAGCAGCGTTAAAGATCTGCAGGATCGCAAGCTGGAGGTGCTCCTAAAGCAGGCCTTTGATTCTAGTGCGCAGGCATTCATTTGTGGAGCGTATGTGTCTAGGGCTTCGATCCGTTGGCTCCAAGGGGAGGCCAGTGCGGATGGAGGAGAAGGCTCTTCCGTGGAGGGAGCTAAGTTGGAATCAGCGGCGGCTTACCTGGTGGACACCTTCTATGATTTGGTTAGGATTTCCGCGAAGTCCATGGCATCGGTAATCGCGGCCAGATGATTTCTTTGGCTACGGAATTGCGCGGCTGATGCATCTTCAAAGTCAAGACTCAGTAAACTTCCCAATAAGGGCAAGATGCTTTTTGGGGATGCCTTAGAGAAGATTGTAAAATATCTGGGTGACTCCAAGGGGCGTCGCTTACTGGAGGATCGGCCTAAGGCACCCAGACCGGGAATGGTGCAACGAGGGCAAGGTAGAGATTTTCACAGATTCCGAGGGGCTCGGTTTACTCCCTATCCAAGGGGCCGCTTCGTGCCTCGGGGTCAGCCCTTTCTAGGAGCTAGAGGGTTCAGCAGGGGCTATTTCAATGCCCAGCACAGCTCAGCAAAAAAAGCACAATGAAGGTCGACTGGTCCAGGCGGAGATTCCTGTAGGGGGCCGCTTACAGGGGTTTCTCTCTGCCTGGACCACGATAACTATGGACAGATGGGTGCTGGAAATCATCCGAGACGGGTATGCGCTGGAGTTCGCTCACCCGTTGGTGGAAGCCTTCGTGGTGTCTCCATGTGGTCTGGGAACAAAGAGACAAGCGATAGACGACACGCTTCAGCGTTTGTTGTGGCTGCAGGCTGTGGTACCTGTACCCCAAGACCAGTGCAGATTAGGTCGATACTCGATTTATTTTGTGGTTCCCAAAAAAGAAGGGTCTTTTCGGCCGATTCTGGATCTCAAGCACGTGAATCGGTCAGTGAGGGTACCGCATTTTCGGATGGAGACGCTGAGATCAGTTTTGGGCAGTGAGACCGGGAGAACTGCTCTCATCCATAGATCTCACGGAGGCTTATCTGCACATTCCGATCAGGGCAGATCATCAATGGTTTTTGATGTTTGCTGTTCCCATGGGACATTTTCAGTTTCGGGCGTTGCTGTTCGGCCTGGCGACGGCTC
Source organism: Ichthyophis bannanicus (assembly GCA_033557465.1). NCBI lineage: Eukaryota > Metazoa > Chordata > Amphibia > Gymnophiona > Ichthyophiidae > Ichthyophis > Ichthyophis bannanicus. The sequence continues at coordinate 4,597,460 of CM066041.1, forward strand.
CTCGGACTTTCACGAAGGTAATGGTGGTGGTTGCGGCAGCGTTGCAGAAGGAAGGAGTTCGGGTGCATCCTTATCTGGACGATTGGTTGATCAGGGCAGGATCTCTGCCGGACTCGGTCGCAGCAACCTCTCAAGTGGTACAAGTCCTGGAACAGCTCGGTTGGGTCATCAACCGAGCAAAGAGTCAATTGCCACCGGTGAGGCGGCTTACTTAACTTGGAACCTTGTTAGACACGGAAGTGGGATCGGTATTCCTGCCCGAAAACAGAGTGATAAAGATCTTGGATCAGGTGCAAGCGTTCTTGCGGCTGCAGGCTCCATCGGCGTGGAGATACTTGCAGCTCTTGGGATCCATGGCGGCGGCCTTGGATCTGGTTCCGTGGGCCAGGACACATATGCGTCCTCTGCAACAGGCGTTGCTATCGAGGTGGTCTCCGCAGCATCATCCGCTCTCGCAGAAGTTTGTCTGTCCGGAGATAGTGCGCAACAGACTGCTTTGGTGGTTGGACACAAGTCATCTTCGGGCAGGAGTCCCCTTGGAACACTCAGATTAGGTGTTTGTTACCACAGACGCCAGCTTATCGGGCTGGGGGGCTCATTGTCAGACTCGCGTGACTCAGGGAGTCTGGTCCGCGGAGGAGAGCACTTGGTCGATCAATCGGTTAGAGCTCAGAGCGGTGCGTCTCGTGTTTCAGCAATTCGGAAGTCTGCTCGAAGGGAGAGCGGTATAAGTCTTCTCAGACAATGTGGTGACGGTATCATATATCAGTCGGCAGGGGGGTACGGGCAGTGCGCCCTTGCTGGAGGAGAGCCAGGAGTTATGATGCTCTGGGCGGAGGTTCATCTCGTGTCTTTGTCGGCGGCACATGTAGCGGGAAAGGACAATGTGCAGGCCGACTTTCTCAGTCGGAACCTTCTCGATCCCGGAGAGTGGGAGCTGAACGCGGTGGTCTTTCACGACATTACGAGGCACTGGGGGCAGCCGATGATGGATCTGATGGCTATTCGCAACAATGCTAAAGCGTCTCATTTTTACAGCAGACGCAGGGAACACATGTCAGAAGGGCTGGATGGGCTGGTGCAACCCTGGCCGTTGGGCAAGCTTCTGTATGTGTTTCCTCCTTGGCCTATGATCGGCCGGGTCATTCAGCGCATAGCAGGGCACAAAGGGAAGGTGATTCTCATTGCTCCGGATTGGCCCAGAAGGCCTTGGTATGCAGATCTGATACGGCTTTTAGTGGATTCCCCTTGGAGACTGCCGGACCGGCTCAATCTATTGAGTCAGGGACCCGTTCTAATGCCGCAGGTGGATCGCTTCTTGCTTACAGCTTGGCTCTTCAAAGGGAACGGTTGAGACGCAGAGGTTATTCTGTGTCAGTGGTGGCTACGATGTTGCAGTCTAGGAGAAGATCGACTTCTTTAGCGTATGTTCGCGTATGGCGTGTTTTTGAGGCTTGCTGTGCGGAGCGTAGCATTAGGCCTTTTTCAGCGGCATTACCAGAGATTTTGTTGTTTCTTCAGGAAGGACTGGAGAAGGGGTTAGCGCTCAGCACTCTCAAGGTTCAGCTGGCGGCCTTGGCTTGCTATAGAGGAACAGTGCAGAGCCGGAGATTGACAGCGCATGTAGATGTGCAGCGTTTTCTTCGGGCAGCCAAGATTATCAGGCTGCCGATAAGACAAGTAGTGCCAGCATGAGATTTGAATGTGGTGCTGGAAGCCTTAACGCAGCCACCTTTTGAGTCGGCATCGTCGGAGAGTTTGAAAGAACTATCGTGGAAGACCGCGTTCCTTGTGGTGTTGTGTTCGGCGCGAAGGATTTCGGGTCTGCAAGCCCTTTCTTGTAGAGAGCCGTACCTTCAATTTTTGGCAGAGAAAGTGGTGTTGCGGCCGGTGCCCTCGTTTCTGCCTAAAGTACATAGCTCAACCTAATCAAACACACAACACATTTTACACTCAAACCACGATATAACCCTCACTGCATGAAAACCCTATCACTTCTCTTGATTGTTTTGCTGTGATACTGCCTTGATTGTAAGATAAGGCGGTATAGAAATACTGTTAAATAAATAAATAATAAATAAAATAAAGTGGTGTCATCATTTCATGTGAATCAGTCGGTGGTGTTACCAATTTTTTCGGATCTAAAAGGATCCCGGATAGATCGGTCGCTACGGAAATTGGACCTGGGGCAATTGTTGAAGATGTACCTCAAAGCCACAAAGGCCTTTCGAAGGTCAGATAGGTTGTTCGTGCTTTTCAGGGGTCCACGTAAGGGAAAGACGGCTACTAAGGCGTCAATTGCCCGGTGGGTGAAGCACGCGATAGTGGCGGTGTATGAAGCTGGGGGAAGGTCGCCGCCCGATGGACTCAAGGCTCATTCTACGCGGGGTCAAGCGGCATCTTGGGCGGAGTATGCTTTGGTTCCTCCGGTGGATATCTGTAGAGCCGCAACATGGTCGTCGCTGCATACTTTCACGAGGCATATAGGTTGGATGTTCACGCCAGGGAGGATGCGAAAGTGGGGGCCTCTGCCATTGTGGCGGAGCTCGCGGGTCCCTCCCGAGTTTAGGTACTACTTGGTACTGCCCTAACATTCCCTAGACTGGCCCGGAGAAACGAGAAGGAAGGAGAAATTAGGCCTTACCTGCTAATTGTCTTTCCTTGAGTTCTCTCCGGGCCAGTCCAGGGCCCACCCAGTTCTGTCGGTAAGTGTTCTCAGAGGAGTTACGCCTACCTTAGCGTAAGAGCGGTTACAAAGGGTTTTTTTTTCTGGTTGGCGTGGATTTTGGGGCTTCCTCAGGGATAACAGGGGGGCTCTGTAAAGAAAAAAAAAAAAAGAAAAGGAAAAGTACAAAGGACATTTGTTAATGCATGTGAAGACATTCGTAAGGGAGGTATGCATAGCTATCAGTGCGGTGGAGAGAAGGAGGTGATGCGAAAGGTAGGCAAGGGTATCGGAAGTTCACATAGTGTAAGGGCTGAGGTTTTCTTGTTTTGTTATTCTGTTCCTAAGTTAGTGTTAGAGTTAAGCTTCTTTGACAATAGGAAACTGAAGCACTGACACCAGGGGGAGTGGCATAGGCTGTCAGCAAAACTTTCAGTTTTCATTCCTCAGCTGCTGAAAGAGATTGACAACCCTAACGTTCCCTGGACTGGCCCGGAGAGAACTCAAGGAAAGACAATTAGCAGGTAAGGCCTAATTTCTCCTTATAACTCAGTTTTATTTTGTTGTTATAAACTGCGTTTCGGTTCTTGTTTTTTCTTTTTGAACATATATTTTGCATCCACAGAACCCTCTTCCTCAACAGTGGGTGCAGAGCAGAACCAGGACATTCACCTACAGAACTCAATATCTTAAAAAAAAAACATTATCCAGTACCAGGCATATTGTGAAGTAATACAAAACCCTACAACAAAGTCACTGAGTATCTATAGAGCAAATCTACCATACCATACTAGCATCAACTTAAAAAAACTCACATAAGAAGGCCATCTAAAAAAATCCTACAGCGGGCCCTGGAACATCCAAACACCTATTTTGATGGCTGAACAATTCAGATTACTACAGTACAAATCCCTACATATAAACTCCATGTTAACAGAACACCTGGTCTTGGTCACACACTCAAAACACAGACCCTCACCAAGCACAGAATAAGTGACTGTAACCTAAAAATAAACATATGTAGATAAAAATTAAACTACAACCTCAAGAAGCCAGATTTTGCATACAATGCAATCACCAGAGAAATAGAAAGAGATGCATTTCCATGTACTGTATAAAATATAAAGATAGCACCAAGTCTGGTCATTAAACTGAAAATAAAATTCTCTTCTAACTTTATTGTCTGACCATTTTATTCTCTGATCATGTAGGTCCCAATCTGAGGTTTCCATTTTTCTCTGTCTCCCAGTGCACCCTCCTGTCTACTTTCCCCCAGAGACGGCATGAGGGTGATGCAGGGCCATGTGCAAAGACTTACTGCGCATCATTTGGATAAATTTAGTATGCTTTATTTTAAAATGTCTATGGCACCTATCTAAAATCCCAGCCGGCTTCTAAACATACACATGCAACTTAGTAAAACAATGTTACAATAAAACAAACATAATAATAAAACATGAAATTTGATTAATGAAAAGTCACTTACACAGCCCCCCTCTCAATCAAACCATTATAAGTATCTGCACATCAGATTTATTTTGCTATGACCAGATTATTGATGAGGAGGGAACATATAAAATGAGAAACTAATCCTGGTAGCCATGAATTCAAACGCTGGATTGGATTGTGTTAGAGCTGGAAAAGTCCGGAACTCAGCAGCGGTAAAGCTTTCAGGCTACTAAACAAAATTAAACAGAGACATAATCTGAAAATTTGAAATTTCCTTGAATCTGAACAAAATATTTTAAATTTCAGTCTGGCAGCATGAAGAATGCAAAACTGCAAATCTCAAAAACACTACATATTCCAGTACCTCCCCCCAACCAACACCCTACAGTTGACCTCACCAAGCACCCAGAGTAAAGGATCCATAGAGCAAATCTACTAGTCCATAACAGCACTAACTTTCAAAACTCACACAACATGGAGTGTACCCAGAAAAGGCCAACACCATAAATATTGCAGCGGGCCCTAGAACATCCATACACCTGTCTGAAAAGCTGAACAAGCCAAATTACTGCAGTATAGTATAGATCCCTATGTACAAATTCCATTTTAACAGAATACCTGGCCTCAGTCACACACTCAGAACACAGACCCTCACCAAGTACAGAATAAGTGACTACAACCTAAAATAAAAATATGTAGTCAAAATTTAAACTGAAACAGTGCAACATCAGATAGAAATGCAGTTCCCCATAGTGTAAAATATAAAGATAGCGCAAATGCCAATCGCTAAAATGAAAATAAAATTATTTTTTCTACCTTTGTTGTCTGACCATTTTATTCTCTGATCATGCTGGTCCTGATCTCAGCTTCTGCTTTCCTGTCTTCTTTTGTCTCTCTTTCTATGGTCTATAGTCCATCTGTCATTTCTTATCTCTTGTTTTCTTCACTTCCTTCCATCAGTCTATTTCCAGTCCCAGTAACCTTTCCCAGTATCAGCTCCTTTCCAGTCCTCCCTCCCAGTACCTTCCAATGTCAACTTGCATTCCCATGACTGTCACTGTTATCCATTCCCTTCCAGTCCCCCTCCTTCCCCCACTGTCCAGCACTTTCTAGTCCAAATACCATGGCAGCCCCTCTCAGCATCCACTCCCTTCCAATCCCATTCTCCCATCCCCCTGTAGCAGCCCATTTGTAGACCTAGCTCCCAGTTTTCTTCCAGGGTTAGCAGCTCTATCCTCCCCTCCCCGCCATCAGCCCATTTCCAGTTCTAGCCCCCCAGTCATCTTCCAGGGCCAGCAGCTCCCTCCCCCCATCAACCCATTACAGTCCTAGCCACCCCTAATAAGCTCACTTCCAGTGTTAGTCCCCCCCCATCAGCCCATTTCCAGTGCTAGTCCCCCTTCAGCACCATTACTAGTACTAGCCTCCCCTAATCAGCCCATTACCAGTCCCAGCCCCCAGTCAATTAATCCATTCCCAGTCCTAGCTTTCCCTAATCAACCCATTTCCAATGCTAGCACCTCATCAGTCTATTACTAGTTCTACCCCTCCCCCATTAGCCCATTATCAGTCCTAGCCTCCCCTAATCAGGTCATTACCAGTCCTAAACCCCTTCTACCCCACTGGCCCATTTCCAGTGCTGGCCCCTCCAATCTGCCCATTTCCAGTGCTATCCCCCTCCCAGTCTTCCCATTTCCAGTGCTAGTCCCCCCAATCTGACCATTTCCAGTCCTAGCCACCCCCCTCACCCCCACGGGAGACCCTGCAAGTTGCCTGACAGTTGGTGACCCCAGCTCTCCAGAGCCGCGAGAAAGAACTGCCGGAGCAGCAGCGGCAGCAGCTTTCCACTTTTTTTTTTTTTTTAAGTTTAAAGGCGGAGTGAGGCGGCTGTTTTGGGGGTATTTGTTGCCGCCCCCAAAACTTTGCCACCTGAGGCGACCACCTCACTCCGCCTAATTATAGAGCTGCCCCTGAGTTGGAAGCATTATGGTTGAGATATTGGAGGAGTAGAGGGCTCATACCAAAAGGATATCTATTTGTGCTTTATCGACTATAGCAAGGCTTTTGACTGTGTAAACCATGAGAAACTCTGGGCCACATTAAGAAGCATGGGTATACCAGAAAACCTGATCGTTCTCTTGCGTAATCTGTACATTGATCAAGAAGCAACAGTTCGAACGGAACAAGGAGAAACAGAATGGTTTAAAATAAGCAAAGGTGTAAGACAAGGCTGCATACTTTCCCCCTACCTGTTTAATTTATATGCAGAACAAATCATCAGAGAAGCAGGACTGTATGAAGACAACAGAGGTGTGAAGATTGGTGGAAGACTCATCAACAACCTTCGCTATGCTGATGATACCACATTACTGGCTGAAAGTGAAGATGATCTGAAACATTTGCTTCTCACAATCAAAGAACATAGTCTCAAAATGGGCCTGCACCTTAATGTAAAGAAGACAAAGATCATGACAACTGGCATAATCAACAGGTTCATCGTTGAAGGAGAAGAAATTGAAATCGTGAACAACTTTAACCTACTTGGATCAACTATCAATAAAGAAGCAACAAGCAGTCAAGAAATCAGACGACGCATTGCTCTTGGCAGAATGGCTATGAAAGACCTAGATAAGATTCTCAAGAGCAGAGATGTCTCTCTCAATACAAAGATTCGACTTGTTCAAGCCATGGTATTTTCAATAACATCATATGGATGTGAAAGCTGGACAGTGAAAAAGACAGACAGGAAGAAAATTGATGCCTTTGAATTATGGTGCTGGCGGCGAATACTGTGTATACCATGGACTGCCCGAAGAACAAACCAGTCGGTACTAGAAGAGATCAAACCTAAGCTTTCTTTAGAAGCTCAGATGACAAGACTTCGACTTTCATACTTCGGACACATCATGCGAAGAGAGAGATCATTAGAGAAAGACATCATGCTTGGCAAGATAGAAGGTCAACGCAAAAGAGGAAGGCCAGCAATGAGATGGATTGCTACAATAACAGCAGCTACGGGTACCAGTCTGTCAACAATGAGCCGCCTGACTGAAGACCGAACACAATTTAGGATAGCTATCCAGAGGGTCGCCATGAGTCGACTCCGACTCGACGGCACTTAACAACAACAACAGAGGGCTCATCTGATTGTTGTACAGGGCCTTACAGGGGACACTCCCCCTGAAGTTCCCCTATCAGAGGGCCTGGGAGCAAGACTTGGAGAGGAAACTTGATGAGAAGGAATGAATGCAGGTGTGTGAAAATCAATCGTGCCAGGCTCTGTCTCTATCTGTGAGGGAAACTTCATATAAGTTTCTCTATCATTGATATTACACTCCTGATCGACTTCAGAAAACGTACCCTGCAACATCTGATCAGTGATGGAGGAATTGTGGCATGAAGGGTACTTTTAGACATATTTGGTGGGAATGTCCTTTGGTAATTCAATATTGATGGGAGGTTAGAACCCAGGTGGAATCTATGTTTCGTCTGAACATGGGCTTTTGTTTATTGGGGATTTGGCCCGAGAAGGTGCCCGCAAGATGGGTCAGGCCTATATTCAAGCAGTCCGGAGTGAGATTGCTCAGGTATGGAAACAATTTGAGGTGCCAGGGGTGGACCCGGCTGTGGCGTTTCGTTTTGATGGAGTAACTCACGGCCCTGCGACACCAAAAGAGCTACTGTTTCCGCAAACACTGGCAACCTATATTGGACTATCTAGCATGTTGAGATGTCTTTCAAATGAGGGGGGACTTCGGTGAGGGGAGGGAGGGGGTATTTCATTTCATTTTGTACAAAAATCTAAACCTACTTTGGTTGTAGTTGTTGTTTATGATAGTGTTGACAAGTCATTTTTTATACCAATTTAATAAATATGAAATATAAAAAATAATAATGAATAAAGTGGAATGGGTAAACGTAGATTGGTTGTTTTCTCCTTCAAAAAGTAGTAAGACTAGGGGGACATGCAATGAAGCTAGAATGTAGCCCTTTTAGAACTAATAGGAGAAAATATTTTTTTTACTTAATGTGTAATCAAACTCTGGAATTCGTTACCAGAAAATGTAGTAAAAGCTGTTAGTGTAGCTGGGTTTAAAAGAGGTTTGGACGATTTCCTGGAGAAAAAGTCTATAAACCGTTATTAAAGAGGACTGGGGAAATCCACTGCTTACCCCTGGAGCAAGCAGCATGGAATCTTCTACCTTTTGGGATCCTGGCAGGTATTTGTGATCTGGATTGGCAACTGCTGGAAACAGGATACTGCAAACAAACAGTAATAAATGTCACTTCCAGAGTGATACTGATTATTCAAACCCAACTAAAAATCACTCCACTAATATTCATACCTTCATAGTAGGCTCATTCTCTTCATATTTCAAAAAAAGGAGAAAAGGGGCCTCATAATCAATGAGATTTAGAGCATCGGTATAAGACAAACACCAATATTTACCATAGCTCTTCCTCAAAACATCAATGGCCCTGAAAAACTCCCTTTATATATTTCTTCTTTTTCTTTTATGTTCAATATTTCTCTTTCTCTCTAGAGCCGGCAAAACTATATATAGACGACATCCAAAAACATTTAAACTTTGCTAGAGTTTACCAAGCTTTACTTAGCTTTAAAGGACTATTGATTAACCAATCCCTTTCCATTAGCTCCCAGACACCGTTCACGGTACCGGCTGAGTGTTTTGCTACCCGCTTCTTCAGGGGGGTACACTCAAAATATTGAATGCTTCTCAAATCAACTGTCCATACCACAGCATGCTCTGGAGTTCAATGGCTGAAGGGCCCAATTTTTGAAGGCATTTACATGGGTAACTGCCCTAGTTACCCATGTAAATGCCATATCCGGGATTTTCGAAGGGCACCTACACGGGTAGTACACTTTGAAAATCCCGGATATATCCCTAACGCGCCCAGATGCTCTGCAGTTAGCGGCATTCCGGGGCAGAGCGTGGGCAGAGGAAAGGGCTAACTGCATAGCAGCAATTTTTGATGCTACCCGCTTAGCTCTCTGCGCCTTAAAGATTTTTCTCGCCTATCTTTAAGACGCAGGAGCTAAGTGGGTAGCATTGAAAATCAGTGCTACCTGGCTAGCTCCTGTGGCTTCCGGGTTGTGCAGCGATACCCAGATTTTCAATGCCGGGGCCGCATATGACCCTGGCATTTAAAATCCAGGTTAGGCAGAAGGGAGGTGGGCTATGCACCAACGCGGCACATAGCACTGCCCAGTTGAAAATCGGGCCCAAAAGAAATATGATCCAAAAAGTTATGGAGAGTTTTCCTGAGACTCCTCAAGCCGGACTGTTATCTGGTGCTACTCATCCATGTTGGCATAAATGCTACTGCTAGGCTTTGTGTCTCTGGGAGAGAAGGTGAAGCAGTTAGTTGCACAGGTGATGTTCTCTTCAATCTTCCCTGTTGAGGGTCAGGCCAGGAGACCAAGAGGTTTGCATCCTGCAGATGAATGCCTGGCTGCATAAATGATGTCATCAAGGACTTTTTGGCTTCCTGGGTGCGCTTTTCCAAGGACTGCTGAGCAGAGATGGCTTCCCCTATCGAAGAAGGGGAAAAGTGTCTTCCACAACAGATTGTCTAATCTACTGAGGAAGACTTTAAACTAAGATGGGTGAATAAAAGCTCAAGGTAAGTAAAACATTGAAAAAATAATATAGAAAAAGGAAAAAAGGGAATATCTGTAAAGGTGCATACACTAATGCCCATAGTATGCAAAATAAAGTTCCAGATTTAGAAGCTTTAATGGAGGAGGCTGACATTGATATAGTGGCAGTCTCAGAGACTTGGTACACGGAAAACAATGACTAAGACTTAGTTATACTAGGCTATAATCAATTCAGGAACAACAGGGTTGGAAGGAAAGGAGGAGGAATGGCAGTATTTGTAAAAAAAAAAAAAATAATATTATTAAAGCCACAGAACTGCAGGACTTGAAAGAAACACTGGGTTAGTCTGGAAAGAAGAAATGGAAAATCTACTTAAATTGGTATGATATATAGATCTCCATCACAGGCAGAAGAAATAGATAGAAATTTAATTCAGGACAATCACAATATTGCTGTGAAAGGGGAAGTACTATCAGTAGGAGATTTCCATCTGCCAGAAGTTGATTGGAATGTCCCTGCTGCAATGCCCAGAAGTAGAGACATCCTGGATTCTCACAGCAGCTGGTACCGGAACCCACATGGCAGGGGCACTACTAGACTTCATGTTTACAGATAGTGAGAGTGTTTCTAATGTTGTAGTGGGCGATCTGGCATGCAACAATCACCAGATGGTGAGCTTCAATATTGGGACACAGGTAGAGATGGAATAGTTCAAGGAGTTGTTAACTGAATGGGAACATCCAGGGAAAGTAGAACAGTGGGCAAAAATAAAAGGAGATAATTTAAGAGCAATAAACCTTTTTGTTAGGAAAGTAATTAAAAATAAGCGAAAAAGGAGGCTGCAATAGTTTTGAAAAGAAATAATTGAAAAGGTAAGGAAAAACAGGTTAGCCTTCATAAACTAGAAGAGATCACAAAAAGACGAAGACAGTCAGCAATGTCTAGAGAAGCTAAGGGAAGCTAAGGTTAAGTAGTCAGAAAAGTAAACATGCAAATGGAAGAAAAATAGCCCATACAGTAAAACATAGGGACAATACCTTTAATTTAGGTATGTTAGTGACAGGAGGAAGTGAAAATGTGGCATTTTGAGACTCAAGGCTGAAGGGGAGGAATATGTAGACTCTAATAAGGACCCTATACGACACCAAAGACTTCCGCAAGGCACTCAAGACCCTTCTCTTTACTGAGGCCTATGAGCAACCATTTTAAGTGCCCACAACTAGATACCACCTAATTGACCCAACAGCTACCTACACCACCTGGCCCTAACTACCCACTCCCATTTAGACTTACAAACACAGTATTTACGTATGTGAGTCGTATCCCCTCCTGTTAAATGTATCCCTCCAATTGAGTTGTGACCACTTTGAATAAAGGATAAGGTGGTATACAAATCTGTCTAAATAAATAAATAAAGTGGAATTACTTAACAAATATTTCAGTTCTGTGTTTAGAGATGAAGGGCCAGGAATGGGACCTCAGAAAACAAACATGAGTAGAAACATAAACAAGACAGCAGATAATGACCATACAGCCTATCCAGTCTGCCCTTCCATACCAACTACAACTTTGCATTGCCTTTTTTCCCCCTCATTCATTCAGTCTCTCCACTATGGCCTTGTCCTCCCTTAGTGCCCCTTTTACCTCTCTATCATCTAATGGTCCATGTGAGAGAGTCAGTTGGACCATTACATGATAGAGGGGTATAAAAGGCACTAAGGGAGGACCAGGCCATAGCGGAGAGACTGAATGAATTCTTTGCTTTGTTCTTTACTGAAGACGATGTAGGGAAGTTATCCATGCCTGAAATGGTATTTAAAGGTGATGTTTTGGAAGAATTGAAAGAAATATAGATAAACCGGGAAGATGTATAACAACTATTTGATAAACTGAAGAGTAGCAAATCATCTGGACCAGATATAGTATGTCTGGATTTTCAGAAAGCCTTTGACAAGATCCCTCATGAGAGACTCTTGGTGAAATTAAAAAGTCATGGGATAGGAGGCAGTGTACTATTGTGGATCAGAAGCTAGTTAAAGGATAGAAAGCAAAGAGTAGGGCTAAATGGCCAATTTTCTGAATGGAGAAAGGTGAATAGTGGAATACCCCAGGGATCTTTGCTAAGCCCACTGCTTTTTGACATCTTCATAAATGACCTGGAAATGGAAATAATGAGTGAGATGATCAAATTTGCAGATGACACAAAATTATTTGAAGTTTTATTTATTTATTTAAAGGGTATTTATATCCCGCCTTATCCTTCAATCAAGGCAGTGTACACAGCAATCAATTTAAATTGGCATTTGTGTTCTCATGTATTCTTATACTGTACAGTGAATGTGTATGAGTGTAGGTAGATTGATTGGGGTGTGCTATTTACAGCATGAGCTTTTATACAGTGTTATAAAAAGTTATTAAAATATAAGAGGATTGTGAAAAATTGCAAGAGGACTTTGATAAATTGGAAGACTGGATGTCCAAATGGTAGGTGAAATTTCATGTGGACAAGTGCAAAATTCTCCGGGAACAAGTAGGAAGTGTCACCACCAGGTGGGCAGGCTGCCGCCTAGGGGTAGCAGGTCTGTGTCTGATGGCAATTAAGTAGTTGTGCACACGAGTGGTTGAAGGTAAAAGGATTTATTTCCCCTCCCGGGGTCGGATTATTCAGATAACACAACACAATATTCAAAATAAATAAGCCATGCTTTCTGGCAAAACATAAAGGGAAGTAGAACAACTTCTTCTTGCTTCAAAGTAAATGGTCAAAGTTAAACATTCAAACTCAGCACATAGTTTCACTATGTGCAAACCAGCAATCTTCCGTTATAGTGTTTTCCTTATACACTACGCACAGCCTTGACTAACACAGAGAGGTTACTTTATCTGATAAAATCAATGTGCAGTCCATTGGGTCACCATTAAATGAACACTCACTGAGTGTGTCAATGATCATAGGCTCTTGTATGCATTCAGAATTCTCTTTATCAAAATACCTTTGCAAGTTCCCCTCTAACGTGCCGTCACAGTGTCTCTCTGCAGCACTCCCTCTATGGCTGGAATAACAGCTATCGTATTCTCTTGTGTCTGGGAGAGAGGGAAGCCACCATTCAGGGTTCTTATAATCCCACTTCTTGTAGGAGGTTCTAACCCTGGAGAGCTTACTGGTTCTATCTTCAGGCTTTGATAGATAATGTTCTTCTCCCCTCCTAACACCAGGATTCAGCCTACGGGGTTTTCTTTGAGGCTTAGGAACTTCTAGGATATCATCCTCAGACATGCACACATCTTCGGGGAAATACCTTTCTCTCTCTGGAGGTGTTAAATGCTCTCTGGTCAGCTCTGTGCTTAAATCCCTCGGCTGGGTGTTAAAGCCCTGCTCCCACCTAGGATTTCCTACATGAGGCTTCTCAGCATTAACCCTGTAGGTATTTCTATTATCCACAAACTTTAGCTTCCCACCAGAATCATTCTTCAGGCTACAGCTTTCTGATACATACAGTTTGTCTTTAGGCTTCCAATCACTCCGGTTGGAACGTTGCCTCTGAGGTCCAAAGGTTTTGCAATCAGCAGAACATTCACACCTGTTCTCTGCCCTCACTAGCTGTTTCCTCCTGTAGGACTCTGGGTAGTTTCTGCAGTGAACTCTTCCTGGTTTCTGCCTCTAACTCACGTCCTGGGTCAGAGTCTGAAACTCCTCCTTCTTCCTCTAGGTCAGCTGGTTCAGGTAAGACAGCCTGTTCTCCTCGCTCAGTCAGTTCTCTCAGTTCTAACTCTGTATTTCCTGCATAGCTCTTATAGTGGCTATAAGCTCTTCCCCTTTCCAGGTGCAAGCTATTAGGAACCGGGGAATGTTTCTCAGCTGGGTGTGTTTTCAAACCTCGTGGCTGAGTTTGTTTTTCTCGTCCCTGACAACAGCTGCTCACATGGCCTGCCTGCCTGTCAGCTTCAGGACTAGAATGCAGTGAATCCTGTGTTTTTAAGGTAGAGAATGGAACTTCCTCATCACAGAAGTCAGTCCTCACATATGGGTGATGTTGGCACAGATGGAGCCTGCACAGATCCACTCCTCAGCTTTCAAAGAAAGCCTTTGGGAGTTACACTGCGCATATGTGGTCACCTTCCGGCCCAAGTGTGCTATTTTACTTCAGTCTTCTTTTTTTCCATCTGTGCCCCCCCCCCCCAGGTTAAAGTTGATTTTTCCCCGCCATTTCTAAAGTATTCTCTTGTGTTTTTTTGCTGGGTTCAGTTCGATTACCTATCTCCAGGAACAAGCAGGAATGTAGTTTTCACATATGGGTATCGTCAGTACCGACGGAGCCTGCGCAGGAACGCTCCCCAGCGTCCAATTAGAAAGCTTTTGGGAGCATCCCACAGCGCCTGCGTGCTGCCTTCCCGCCTTTCCCAACTGCCTCTCTCCAGTTCTTCGTTTTCCACGGAGCCAGCAGGTCATTGTTCTTATCACTGCAGAAAATATTTCCTTATTCTCCTCTTTTTTGTGGTCGCGTCTGCCTTCTTTGACACTATACTGGTACCGCCGGTTCTTTCTTTCTTTAAAAAAAAAAAAGATAAATAGTATTTTTTTCCAAACTTTTCTTTTCCAGGTGCACGTGCCATTTTGGGCCTTAGGCCGAAAATTTCCTCTACCATGGAAAAACCCGCTTCGGGTTTCAAAAAGTGCACCAAGTGTGGCGGTACCATCTCCGTCACCGACACCCATGAGTGGTGTCTTAAATGTTTAGGTCCTGACCACTCCATCTTGGAATGTATGGCTTGTGCCATGATGTCCAAGAGGGTCGACAAAACCGAGCTGCTAAGCTCAGCATCCTTTTTCCCTCCGATGCAGCTTCTGTGGCATCGATGTCTTCCAGGGCTTCGTCTTCCTCCCATGGATCTCAGGTAACTAAACATAAGTCTGGCCAGTCCTCAAAGGATAGATCTCCTTCTAAGCATCGAGATGCCTCTGGCGTTGCCCTCTGTACCGGCAAAATTGCCCCAGCGGGAGGCTTCGGCTTCCAAAGCATTATCGGGGCTCCAGGATGTTCTCGAGGCCTCAACCTCTGCAGAACTACTGGTGCCATGCTCTGGGGTACCGGCTGCTTTCTTCGGTACCGACACCCAGGCATCAGCAGCGTCGATAGACCAGAGGTTCCTGGCTATTGAATGCAGTCTGGCAGCTCTCCTTGCGGCATCGACACTCTCGGAACCGCGTCAGACACTTCAACCGGTACCGGCATGGACTCCAGCACTGGTATCAATACTGGTACCGACAGCATCGGTATCGACATTGGTGTCTGCTTTGCCGGCACCCAGTCATGCTATGCCTTCCGGTACCGATACACCGGTACCGATTCCCCCCGGTACCGACTTCAGTCGGTATGGGTATCGTGCTCTACAGGAGCATCCGGACAGAAGGTACTTTGAATCCTCGGAGGAGTCTGAGGATTCTGACGACTCTGTCGGTACCGGAATACTTCTCCCGGAGGAGCCTTCCTCTCCTAAACGTAGGAAGTCTCTTCCAGAAGATATCTCCTTTCAGGATTTTATCAGGGAGGTGGCTCGAGGTCTTTCCATTACTGTGGCTCCCGAAACAGAGCCCAGGGCAAAGGAGTTGGGGATTCTACAATATCCCAAGGCTCCTAAGGAGGCAGCTACTCTGCCTATCCATGAGATCTTACATGATCTCATGCTAAGAATGTGGGAAAAACCTCTTACCACCTCTCCTCACTCTCGTAGACTGGATACCATGTATCAAGTCCCTCCTTGTCCTGGTTTCCAGAAGACTCAGCTTCCTCACCACTCTATTGTTGTGGAATCAGCTATGAGAAGGATCAGAAGTGCAAAGAGACATGCCTCTAATCCTCCAGGATGTGAGTGTAGAATGTTGGATGCCTTTGGACGTCGTACTTTCCAGGCTTCCATGCTTTCTGCCAGGATCAGTTCCTATATTTTATATATGGGAATGTTCCTTAAAGAAGTCACAGGAGATTTAGAGGTTTTGAGCCCTCTTCTTCCTGAAGATAAGAGGCAGGATTTTTTCACATTGGTTAAACATGCCCAGGATGTTTCTAAGTTTGTCAATCGTGCAGCTTTTGACTGTTTTGAGTGCATAAGCAGAACCTCTGCCATTGCCATAGGTGCACGTAGAAATGCCTGGCTCCAGGCATCCGATTTGGAGCTCTGGGTACAGGACAAACTGGGCAATATCCCTTGTACAGGTGAGAATCTATTCGGAAAAAATTGGCAAGAGAAAGCCAATGAGTTGGATGCTGACAACTCCACCTTGGATAGGTTATCCAAGGCCACAGCTGATCCTGCAAGGAAGAAATCTTTCAAGAAACCATTCTTCTCAAAAAAGAAGAGGTTTTACCCCTCTTATTCCCAGCAGGGACGTTCGGCAGATCAGCCTGCCTGAAAGAGTCAGCAACCATCTAAACAAAGGAAAGCAAAGACTGCTAAGCCTCAACTGTCTCAGCAGTCTCAGCCTCCACAAGGCCTTTGACTTTCATCTAGAGAACCTAGCCTTCCTGACCCTCAATAGACCAGAGCCTTCCACCATTCCAAGAAGGTTCTGTCACTTTGCCCCCAGATGGGGGCAGATAACAGCAGAACATTGGACTCTCTCCATTATAAAAGAGGGGTACAAGCTACATTTTATCTACATTCCCCCTTTCACAATGGTAAGACAGTTCAATTCTCAGACCTCTCTCATCAACCTGTTAGATCAAGAGGTCACTATGCTTCTTGCCCAAGGGGCAATAGAAGAAGTACCCATTCCCCAACAGGGTACAGGGTTTTACTCCCCTTATTTCCTTATCCCAAAGAAAACAGGGGGAAACAGGCCTATTCTAGACCTCAGAGAATTGAATAAATTCCTGTTCAAAGAGAAATTCAAGATGATTTCTCTGGGAACTCTGCTGCCATACCTTCAGAGTCAGGATTGGCTTTGTTCTCTAGATCTAAAGGATGCATACACTCATGTTCTCATCCAACCAACTCACAGAAAGCTCCTTCGGTTCCTTTTTCAAGGAAAGCACTACCAATACAGGGTGCTTCCTTTTGGCCTGACTCAGCACCAAGAGTGTTCACGAAATGCATGGCTGTGGTAGCAGCATTTCTTCGCACTCTAGGAATATTCGTCTTCCACTACTTAGATGACTGGCTCATTCGAGCCCCATCAGAGTCAGAGGCCAGGACTTCTCTATCTTGCACAATGCGTATCCTTTAGTATTTGTGTCTGATCATAAACATCCCAAAATCCAGTCTAACTCCCACTCAGTCTCTAGAGTTCATAGGAGCTTTGCTGGTTACCAGAAAAGCAAGGGCCTATCTCCCCCAGGCCCATTGCCTTCGCATGGTGCAGTTAGCTTCTCAAGCAGTGCTAAAGCCTCATCTCACTACTCGAGAAATGTTACAACTACTAGGCCACATGGCATCTACCGTGCATGTGGTTCCTTAAGCTCGCCTCCACATGAGAGCAGCCCAGTGGACTTTATCCACTCAATGGACCCAGGCATCAGGGTGCCTGTCAGACAAAATAGCAAACACAAATCGCCTTATTTTGTCCCTCCAATGGTGGCAGTCCACTCAAAACCTGTTGCTGGGGTCCCCATTTCAACAGCCTTTACCCCAAGCAACTCTCACAACAGATGCTTCTCCAGTGGGTTGGGGAGCTCATCTGCATGACCTCTCCACCCAAGGCACTTGGACTCCACAGGAGACTCATCTACATATCAGTCTCTTGGAGCTCAGAGCAATCTAACTTGCTCTGCGAGTGTTCCACACCCTGCTCAGCTACAAGACAGTCCTCATCCATACAGACAATCAAGTAGCCATGTTCTATGTGAACAATCAGGGAGGAATAGGCTCCCTTTCGCTTTGCAACGAAGCTTTGCGACTATGGGCCCTCGCCAGAGAGCATCAGATTCATCTCCTGGCAGTGTATCTTCCAGATATCCATGGCTCTTGGGCAGGCAGACTCAGTCGAGTTCTGCTTTCACACAAATGGTCTCTACATGCAGACCAGGTGGCCAAGATTTTTCAAATTTGGGGAACCCCGGACATAGACCTCTTTGCAAGTCCGTTGAATGCCAAATTTCCCTGGTTCTGTTCCAGAATTCCGTCTCAGGGCTCTCAGGACAAGGATGCTTTCCTCCTTCATTGGGGTCAAGACTTCCTGTATGCCTTTCCACCCATTCCCCTGATTCCCAAAACCCTGTTCAAGCTTCAGAAAGAGAGGCCGTATGATTCTCATAGCTCCACATTGGCCACGGCAAGTGTGGTACCCTCTGCTTCTACATCTCTCTCAAGCTCCCTCTCTGGAGTTAGGCTCTGTTCCAGATCTCTTGTCTCAGGAGGGCGGAATGTTATGGCATCCCAATCCCCAGTCTCTGCATTGCAGGGATTGGTTGCTGAAGGCCTAGATCTTCAAGATCTTAACCTTCCTCAGCAAGTAAAGGATATCCTTTATGCTTATAGAAAGCCTTCTACAAGACGCTCTTATGCTTTCAAGTGGAAAAGGTTTACCATATGGTGCTCGCAGAGGGGTCTTAACCCCCTTGCGATACCTCTGGAATCATTACTAGAGTATCTCTTTCATTTATCCAATGCAGGACTTAAAACTAACTCAGTAAGAGTCCATTTAAGTGCTATTGCGGCTTCTTTCAAGCCTTTAAATGGACAACCTATTTCCTCCCATCCTCTCATAGCAAGATTTATGAGAGGCCTTCTTCTAACTAACTAAGCCTCCCATTAAGCCACCACCCGTGGCATGGGACTTAAATCTGGTTCTTGGCCAGCTCATGAAGCCACCTTTCGAACCTTTAGCTACTACCTCATTGAAATTCCTTTCTTGGAAAGTGATCTTTCTCATTGCAATCACATCAGCACGTCGCATCAGTGAGTTGCAGGCACTAGTGGCTGATCCACCTTATACAAGGTTCCATCATGACAATGTAGTCCTTAGGACTCATCCACACTTTATGCCAAAGGTGGTCTCGCCTTTTCATCTTAACCAAGCGGTCTACCTGCCTGTGTTTTTTCCAAGGCCTCGTACATTTTATTTATTTTATTTTTTTATTTATTTATTTATTTACATTCTCTTATATACCGCGCTATTCTGCATCAGTGCAGTTTACATTGAACAAACTGAAATTACATTGAACAGGGCATTATAACTTGGAGATAACTATTTTACAGGGAACATGGGCTATGGAGGGTTAAGTGGCTTGACCAAGACCACAAGGAGCACCTGTGGGACTAGAAACCCCAGTCCTTCCGGCCCAAGGTTGCTGTCCTCTAGTGGGATTTGAACCCCCGACCTTCCGGCCTGTAGTACCTTGCCCCAACCACTAGGCCACTCCTCCACTTTGGAATCTTCATACTTTGGACTGTAAAAGAACTTTAGCTTTTTACTTATGAAGAACATGGCAACATAGAAAGTCCTTTCAACTCTTTGTTGCTTTTGATCCTTATCATTTGGGACGTCCAGTCTCCAAGAGAACACTGTCCAACTGGATTGCACAGTGTATTTCCTTTGCCTATCAGAGTAAGAACCTTCCTCTGGAGGGCCATGTCACAGCTCACAATGTGAGAGCCATGGCAGCTTTAATGGCTCATCTGCACTCTGTGTCTATCGACGACATCTGTCGAGCAGCCACTTTGGCCTCGGTTCATACCTTCACAGCCCATTATTGCTTGGACAAGGACTCCTGCCGGGATGCCTTGTTTGGTCAGGCTGTTCTCTAACACCTGTTCCATACCTAATCAACTCCTGCCCGCCATCCCTGGTTGGATGCCAGAGATCCATGGTGGGAAGTGGAGCCCTTTCACAGGGACACACAACTTCTGGGGTCTCTCCCTGGCATCTAAAGCTAGGGAGTCCCCATATGTGAAGACTACATTCCTGCTTGTTCCTGGAGATAGCATAATTACTCACCTGTAACAGGTGATCTCCGGGAACAGCAGGAATTTAGTCTTCACAACCCACCCACCTCCCCTAGGAGTTGTATCTCTCTATCTATCTCTTTCTCTTTCCCCCTCTCTCTCTGTGTCTCAGCTTTAAACTCAACTGGAGAGAGGCAGTTGGGAAAGGCGGGAAGGCAGCACGCAGGTGCTGTGGGATGCTCCCAAAAGCTTTCTAATTGGATGCTGGGGAGCGTTTCTGTGCAGGCTCCGTCGGTACCGGCGATACCCATATGTGAAGACTAAATTCCTGTTGTTCCCGGAGATCACCTGTTGTGAGTAACTATGCTTTCCGCCGCCCGATTCCACCACCTCAGCATCGTGCTTTTCGGTCAGGTAATTATATATTTTCTTATTATTTTTTGGCATGCGGGTGTTTTGCTCATGACCTAGCTGGTCAAGACATCAGAGTTTGATCTCTCAGGGCCGTTTTTCCCACTATGTCTTCGACCAGAGGATTTAAGCATAAGAACATAAGAACATAAGATATGCCATACTGGGTCAGACCAAGGTCCATCAAGCCCAGTATCCTGTTTCCAACAGTGGCCAATCTAGGTCGTACGTACCTAGCAGTTTCCCCAAAAGACACAGGTTCCGCAATGCTTGTACTGGGTTAAGCATTGATATCCTGGGTCCCTTCTTAATAATGGTTTGTGGACCTTTCCTCCAGGAACTTGTCCAAACCTTTTTTAAACCCATCTACACTAACAGTCTTTACTACATCCTCAGGTAACAAATTCCAGAGTTTGATTTCACGTTGAATGAAAAAATATTTTCTTTTATTAGTCTTAAATAGTTTACCCTGTAGTTTCATTGCATGTCCCCTAGTCTTTCTGTATTCTGATAACGTAAACAATCGATCTACGTTTACCCGTTCCACTCCGTTCATTAATTTATAGACTTCTATCATATCTCCCTCAGCCGTCTCTTTTCCAGGTTAAAGAGCCCTAACCTTTTTAGCCTTTCTTCATAGGAGTATCCTTCCATCCCCGTTACCATTTTGGTGGCTCTTCTCTGAACCTTTTCTAATAACGCTATATCCTTTTTAAGATACGGCGACCAGAATTGCACACAATATTCAAGGTGCGGTTTCACCATGGAACGGTATAGAGGCATTATAATATCTTTTGTTTTATTTTCCATTCCTTTCCTTATGATACCTAGCATTCTATTTGCCCTCTTGGCTGCCGCTGCACACTGTGCCGAGGGTTTTAACATGTTATCCACAGCAGTGTGGCAAGTGCACTATGTCCCTTACGGACCACCACAGTACCTGCCTTAAGTGCCATGATGTGTCTACCTGCTCGCTCTTCCTTTCGGATGTTGGCTAAGACCCAGAAGGAACGTGAAAGGAGGCAGGGGGAGCTGTTTGAAAAGTCTGCTTTGGGATTGGCATCGGGAGTGAAATCCCTGCCTTTGACGCCAGCGTCCGGCAACTCGTTGTCGCACACCCGGGCTCGGACAGAGCGCTGATATCATGGAACTTCAGAGTCATCCTCCAACGACCTTCCTCATGCATCGTGTGCTTCATCGAAGCTGAAGGCGAGGTGTGACTCTGGCCCGGTAGGTAAAACCTCCGACTCCTGGGCATGGAGCCCTCATCCCGATGATGGCCGGGAGTGTCCCCTCAAGCAGCCCCGGCGAGAGGAGACTTCTGTGGCATCGGGGGATCGGGTTGAGTCCTTTGACACTATCACCATCAAGGATTCCCCTGCAAGGGACCCGGTGCCAACATCGGTGTCACCAAGACCAGTGCCTGCTGCTGCAGAGCCCACTGGTATCGAGGCCAGCATGGCAGCCCTGGAGTGCAGCTTTGCTGCATTCCTTGAGGCACAGCGGGGCCTGACTCCCGGTCACTCCGGATCGCCAGTGCTGACCACAGGGCCATCCTCATCGAGGACCTCCCCAGAGGATGCGCCACCCATCCTTGAGAGATTGGCTCGATCAGTGCAGACTCCGTTGACATCTGTATTGAGGCATGACTCAGTGCCAGAACACAGACACCAGGCGCCATCGACACCGAGTCAGTCCATTGACCGCAGGGCGGCCACTGATTCCTCCAATGACTCAGCTTGGGAGATGGACGAGGAGTCGCCCGACACCATTCTTCACCGGGACGTCCCCTCTGACCCCTCCCCGCCTCATCATTGGCGGCGGTCACCTCTAGAGCACCTCGCCTTCCTGGAGTTTGTGAGGGAGATGTTCCAAGCCCTCGCCTTCGTGGCGGTGCCCGAGGACGAGCTACATACCGAAGATCTTGAGATCCTCCAATACGACGCCCCTCCGAGAGAGGCACCGACAGTGCCCATACCACCCATTCTGGAGCTGCTGTTCAGGATGTGGGAGACCCTGGTGACAGTGCCGATTGTGAACAGTCGACTCGATTCTCAGTATCAAATTGGCCAAAGCCCCGGCTTCCAGAGGGCACAACTGCCCCACAACTCCATGGTGGTGGAGTTGACCATGCTTCGAATGCAAAGCCAGAAGACGCACTCTTCGGTGCCCCTGGTAGGGAGGCCCACACCATGGATGCTTTCAGTAAGAAGTGTTTCCAGGGCTCTATGCTCACAGCCCAGATGCAGGCGTACCAGGGGGACCTGGTGATGGAACTCACCGGGTTCTCAGCTGGGTTACTGGTGAACCCTTTCAGTGCTTCAGGACCTTGGTTTCCTCTGTTAAAGAGTGCTCCAAGTTTCAAACTTGGGCATCCTTTGATGGCTTTGAGTTGGTGGCCCGGGTAGCTGTGGTGGGCATTAGTGCCCACTGTCTCACCTGACTACAGTCCTCTGACTTGGAGCAGTGGGTTCAGGACAAGTTGGCAAATGTCCCTTGCTGGGGAGAAAACCTCTTTGGCAAGCCTATAACTGAGAACACCAATGAGTTGGAGAAAGAATTCATGACCAGAACCAGGCTGTCCAAGAAAGTGTCTGAATCTTCCCACAGAAAGACTTTGAGGAAAAAAGTCCTTCCACCCAAAGACCAATAAGGCTTATGGGAACTACCCCGTTTTAGCCCTATCATGCTGCCCCCAAGGGCCAGGGGCATGGCCCCCATAAGCCAAATGCCCCCAAACCCCAAACAGTGTCCCAGCCGCAGTCTGGGAAAGCTTTTGACTCCTTGGGCATAGCCTCACTCTCCCAGGAGGTAACAGGCCCAGGGTTCATGGGAGGACAACTGGTCCACTTCGTGCACTTCTGGCCGTACATCACCACAGATGCCTGGGTGCTGCAGATGGTCAGGGAAGGGTATCTCCTCCACTTCTTCCAGCTGCCTTCTCCCTTCTTCCCAAGGAAATTACCCATGGACCCCTTGCACAGCGAGCTCCTGCAAAGGGAGCTCAAGGTCTTGCTTGAGGATCTACAGGGCCAGGGGTTCTACTCCCACTACTTCCTTGTGCCCAAAAAAACAGGGGGCTTCAGGCCCATCCTGAATCTGTGGGATCTCAACCGCTTCCTGGTCAAGGAAAAGTTCAAAATGTTATCCCTTGGAACCTTGCTGCCTTACCTCCTGCAGGGAGATTGGCTATGCTCCTTGGATTTGAAAGATGCCTACATCCACATCCTGATACATCCAAGGCACCATCAGTACCTCTGGTTCGTGGTCGGCAGCCGACACTACCAGTACATGGTAATCTCCTTTGGCCTAGCCTTGGCCCCTCGGGTTTTTACCAAGTGTCAGTTGTGGCCACATGCCTCCAGCCTCTCGGGTCTTCGTCTTCCCATACCTGGATGACTGGCTCATAAGAGCCAGCTCACCGGAGGAAGTGCTAAATGCAGTGCTTCGCACCATAGGGCTGCTCCAGTACTTGGGGTTTGTGGTCAACTTCCTGAAGTCACACCTTATGCCACCCAGCGCTTGGAATTCATTGGCACCCTGCTGGATTCCACCCAGGCACGGGCCTTCCTGTCTCTAGACTGTGCGCTGTGTCTGCCCTAACGCGGACAGTGCAGGGCTGCTCAGCTTCCACGCTTCTGTTCTTGGAGGCCGGCCTGGGGGCAGGAGGTGGCGGATGCCTTTCTCCTCCACTGGTCCAGACATTTCCTGTATGCATTCCCACCTACACCCCTGATTCCCAAGCGCTCCTGAAGATACAAGCGGTGGCGGCCTTAGTCATCTTCATCACTTCAGGGTGGTCCTCTGCCACTGGGGAGCTCTCTGGACCTACTATCTCAGGAGGATGGGATGTTGCTGCATCCCAACCTTCCATCTCTCGCCCTGATGGCCTGGATGCTGAGAGGTTAGCTATAGTGCACCATCGCCTTTCAAGGGAGGTGGAGGATGTTCTGCTAGCCTCACGTAAGGACTCCATGCATCAGGCATATGCATTTAAGTGGTGCAGATTCTCCCTGTGATGCACAGATGGGGGACTCAAATCCTTCTCCTGCACTGTGCAAGACATCTTGCATTACTCTTGCATCTTTCTGGAACTGGCCTAAAATCCAACACGGTCAGAGTGCACCTCTGTGCCATTTCAGCTCACTACCGCCTGGTGGATGGCTAGACCATCTCAGTTCACCCTCTGGTGGACCGCTTCCTGAGGGGCTTCCTCCTGTCCCGGTCCCATCCATCCATCGCCAGTGCCATGGGACTTTAATGTGGTGTTGGGAAAGCTCATGGCTCCCCCCCCCCCTTTGAACCTTTGGCTACTTGCCATCTCAAGTACCTCTCCTGGAAGGTCATTTTCTCCAGGTCCAAGCAGGAAGTCAGTCCTCACACATGGGTGACGTCGGCGCCGACGGAGCCCTCGTGCGGAGCATTTCCCCAGCTTTCAAAGAAAGCCTTTGGGAATGCAGCGCGCATGCGCGGTCCCCTTCCCGCCCAAGGGTGCCATCTTGCTCAGTCTTCTTTTTTCCGTGAAGCCCGACAGACGTGTGTCTTGGTCACCCGGTTAAAAGTCGATTTTTCTTCGAAGATTAGTGTTTTTCTTGCCGGTTCGATGCCGGTTCCCCTTCCCGCCTGGGCACAGTACACCGATATCAAGCCCGGACCTGTTTTTTCGGTTTTTGTCCTTTGAGACTAACGTTCGCGCTCTTTTTTCTTTTTCACTGGCTGCCTGGTCTTTTGACCTTGCAGGGGCCCTTTTTCCCCCGATGGCTGCCAGCGGGTTCAAGAAGTGTGATCGGTGTAAGAAGCTGATGTCTCTCACCGACACACACAACTGCTGCCTCCGGTGCCTCGAGCCCGATCATGCCCCTTTGATCTGTGGCCCGTGTGGCAAGATGTCCTCTAAGGCGCTGAGGAGCTGTCAGCATCAACGAGAAAGGATCTTCTCTGAATCCGCGTCTGGCTGAGCCCGGACTTCGTAAGAGGCCTCGATGTCTCGGGAGTCCGACCCCAAGCATTGTCGGGGCTCCTCTGAGCGGGGGTCTCCCTCATGAGAGCACAAAAGGAAGAAGAAACCTGCGAGGGCAGCGTCGGTGGATGCTCTTGGTCCCTCGAGGGCCAGGTCGCATAGCCCCGACCGCCGTCCTGGGTCCTCGGAGCCGGAGAGGCCTGCCAAATTGCCTTGTGTGGAACCGGAGTCCCCGAGTCACGTGAGTACTGTTGTCCTCATGGACACTCCTCTAGGGGAGCCGACTTCGGGCCCAACGCTGTCGGGGCCCGAGTCAGGGGCTGCTGCGTCTCCTGAGCTTGGACTTAGTTTGACGGCCTTGGAGAGCAGTTTGACTGCCTTCATGGAACAGCAGCGGGTGCTGATCGCCGGTCTCACCAGTGCATCTGCCCCAACCACCGGGACCTCGACATCCAAGTCGACCCCGGAGGCCGAGCTGATCCTCGAGCCAATGAAGTCTCAAGTCGATCCTCGGCCAAGGTCTCCCTCGGCCTCCCGTATGGGGCCGAGGTCGTCGACGCCGGTACCCTCAGCGTCGGGGTGGATGGCATCGGTGCCCGCCCGACCGGAGCTGCTCGATTCCTCCTCGGAGGGGTCGGGGTGGGAGACGGAGGACGAGGAGTCCCCGGACACGTTCTGGACCCGGTGCGTCCCATCTGACTCACTGGAATCCGAGCCTCGGAGAAGGTCCTCCCCGGAGGATACCCGGTTCTCGGACTTCGTGAGGGATATGGCCAAGGCCTTGGCCTTCCCCGCGGATCCCGATGAGCCTCGAGCCGAGGAGCTCGAGGTCCTCCAGTATGACTCTCCCCCCAAGGAGGCCTTTACTGTTCCAGTTCCTCCGATGCTGGAACAGCTCCTCTTCCGCATGTGGAAGGCTCCGGCCTCGGCACCAGTTCTTAGCAAACGGGTCGATTCCATTTATCGAGTCCGTAAGAGTCCTGGGTTCCAGAAGGCACAGCTACCGCACCACTCCATGGTTGTGGAATCGGCCATGCATCATCTGAAGAGTCAGAAGATGCACTCCTCGGTGCCCCCCGGCAGGGAGGCCTGGAACCTGAATGCCCTCGGTAGAAAGTTCTTCCAGGGCTCTATGCTGGCTTGCCGTGTCCAGACTTACTAGCTGTACATGGGCATGTACCTTCGAGACCTGGCAAAGGAGATTGCCGGGTTCTCTGCTGGCCTCTCCGAGGAACCTTTGCAGAGGTTCAAGGCTTTTCATCGGGTATTCGAGAGTGCTCGAAGTTTATATCTCGAGCAGCCTATGATGGCTTCGAGGCTTCGGCCTGAGTAGCAGCAGCCGGCATCGGTGCACGCCGTCAGGTCTGGCTACAGTCATCTGACCTCGAGCCATGGGTCCAGGACAAGTTGGTCGATGTCCCTTGCCGGGGTGAGAACCTCTTTGGCAAACCCATGGCTGAAAAGGCTGCAGAAATCGAGACTGAGACTCTCACCAGGACAAGGCTGTCCAGGAAGACATCTGCCCCTTCTCAAAAGAAGAAGGGCTCGGGGAAAAAGCCCTTTTACGCGAGGAAGGCCTCTGCCTACAAATCCTACCCTCACTTCCAGGTCTCTACAGCTCCCCAACAGGGTCAGCAGGCCAAGGGGCAGGGACATGGGCCCCATAGGCAGAACCCCCCCAAGCTGCCAGCTCCGGCTCCTGCACAGCAGGGAGCGGGGTTTTGACTCCCACTGCATAGCCTCTCCCTCTCCACTCAGCACAGGAGGCCAGCTGACCCTGTACGCACACAGATGGTCAGCTATAACAAGAGATACCTGGGTATTGAGCATAGTCCAGAAGGGCTATTTGCTCCACTTCAACCAGTTACCTCCCTCCTATTTTCCAGGGGAGCCTCCACAACTCCCTCTACACAGGAACCTTCTCCTTCAGGAGTTAGCAAGTCTTCTACAGGAGCAGGCGGTGGAACCGGTGCCTCACCACCTGATAGGACGAGGCTTCTATTCCAGGTACTTTCTGGTACCAAAAAGGACAGGAGGCCTCAGGCCCATCCTAGACTTGCGAAATCTCAACAAGTTCCTGGAGAGGGAAAAGTTCAAGATGCTTACCCTTGGGATACTGCTGCCCTACCTCCAGCAGGGAGATTGGCTATGCTCCTTAGACCTAAAGGATGCTTATACTCACATCCTCATTCATCCAGACCACAGACAATATCTCAGATTTGTGGTGGGAGGAAAGCATTTTCAGTACAGAGTACTTCCATTTGGCCTAACCTCCACACCCAGGGTTTTCACCAAATGCCTGGCAGTGGTGGCGGCCTATCTCAGGAACCAGGGCATTTTTGTCTTTCCATACCTGGATGACTGGCTCATCAGGGGTCAATCTCCACAGGAGGCCAGACAGGCCACTCTTCGCACTGTCTCTCTTCTCCAGCACCTGGGCTTTGTCATAAACCTTGCAAAGTCCACGTTGCTCCCCTCACAAGACATAGAATTCATAGGGGCAAGGTTGGATACCTTACAAGCAATGGCTTTTTTGCCCGAGAACAGGGCTCACAGACTAATGGCCCTGGCCCAGCAGTTTCGCAAGGGTTCTCTGGTCTCTGCCAGACATTTCCTAAGGCTTTTGGGCCACATGGCATCCACGGTCCATGTAACTCCAAATGCTTGTCTGCATATGCGGCCTGCTCAATGGTGCCTCAGAGCTCAGTGGACACAGGCCACAGGAGACTTAAGAGACAGAGTAAGTGTCCAAACTACTAGCAGCCTCCCTGCAGTGGTGACTGCATCCCCCGAACCTGACCAAAGGGGTGCCATTCCAGGCACCACCACACACACAGGTTCTAACCACAGATGCTTCTCTTCAGGGTTGGGATGCACATTGCCAAGGGGCATGCACTCAGGGTCTCTGGTCCCCTTGGGAGACAACACAACAGATCAATCTGTTGGAATTGCGAGCTATTTGGTTAGCTCTACAAACTTTCTCTCATGTCCTCTCTCGCCAGTCTGTCTTGATTCAGACGGACAACCAAGTGGCAATGTTCTATGTGAACAAGCAAGGAGGCACGGGCTCCAGGCTTCTTTGTCAGGAAGCACAGGCCCTGTGTGCCTTTGCAGGCCAACACGAAATGTTTCTCAAGGCAGTTTATTTACCTGGCCAAGAAAATTACCTGGCAGACAGGTTGAGCAGGATTCTACAGCCCCACGAATGGCATTTGAATCCCCTGGTGGCCCAGCAGATCTTCCTGAAATGGGGTCTTCCAACCATAGATCTTTTTGCCAGTCCACTGAACTGTCAACTGCCCACGTTCTGTTCCAGACAACCACATCCTCTGCGAATAGCAGCAGATGTCTTCCTAATCTCTTGGTCTATGGGCCTGCTGTATGCGTTTCCTCCAACACCTCTAGTGGCCAGAACCCTATTCAAGGTTCTTCAGTACAGGGCCTCGGTGATCCTGGTAGCCCCCTGATGGCCGAGGCAACCATGGTTTCCACTCCTTCTGCAATTGGCGGTGGACACTCCACTCCCGCTGGGGGTGCAACCCAATCTCCTGTCTCAGGATCAGGGATCTCTCCTGCACCCCAACCTCCGTCCCTCCATTTGATGGCCTGGCTGCTGAAAGGGTAGTTCTAGCCCCCTTACTTCTACCTAGGGACGTGGAGGAGGTGGTTTTGGCCTCTAGGAGACAATCCATCTGAAAATCTTATGCCCTCAAGTGGCGTAGATTCTCCACCTGGTGTGCTCAGCATCAAGAGGATCCGTTTTCGTGCCTGGTACCAGTGGTGCTGCAGTATCTGCTTCACCTATCGGACCTGGGCCTTAAATCCAACTCTGTTCGGGTCCACCTCAGTGCTCTGTCAGCGCATCACTCACCGGTGGAGGGCCAGTCTCTGTCGGTCCATCCCTTAGTGGCCCGTTTCCTCAGAGGTCTGCTTTTGCTCAAGCCTCCGATTCGTCCACCAGCCCCTGAGTGGGATTTGAATGTGGTCTTGCAACAACTTACTCGCCCACCATTTGAGCCAATGACTACCTGTCATTTATGCTTCCTTTCCTGAAGGCATTGTTCTTGATGGCTCTTACCTCGGCCAGGCATGTGAGTGAACTACAAGCTCTGGTTTCTGATAGACCGTACACACGGTTCTATAAGAACAGGGTGGTCTTACGGACTCATCCTAAGTTCCTTCCAAAGGTTGTCTCCTCCTTCCACCTCAATCAGGAGGTGGTTCTTCCGACCTTCTTTCCCAGGCCGCATGCCAGCCAAGCTGAAATGGTCTTGCATACCCCGGACTGTAGGAGGGCGTTGTCTTTCTACCTTGACCATACGCAAGGGCATCGAAGGGCTGTCCAGCTCTTCGTCTCTTTTGACCCTAATAAGCTGGGGTTACCTGTCTCCAAGCGTACCCTGTCCATTTGGGTAGCAGACTGTATCACCTGGGCGTACAGAGCAGCCGGCCTCTCCTCGCAGGGTCGAGTCACGGCCCACCGTGTCAGGGCAAAGGCTGCGTCAGTAGCTCATCTCCGCTCTGTTCCGATGGCAGACATCTGCCAGGCCGCTACTTGGTCTTCAAGCCAGACTTTTGCGGCACAGAGAGGGAGTCCCAAAGGGACAGTGCTTTCGGACAGGCGGTACTCCGTAATCTCTTTGAGGTTTAGGCAACTCCTACCCTCCGGCCCTTGTGTTGGGCTACCGTTCGGGGGCGTTCTCAGAGAAGATTCTTATCTCGCATGCTGAGGCTCTAGAGGGAGCTTATTTTTCAGCTTTGGGTTCTCAGTAGCCTAGAGCTGGGGAGTCCCATATGTGAGGACTGACTTCCTGCTTGGTCCTGGAGAAAGTGTAGTTACTCACCTGTAACAGGTGTTTTCCAGGAGCAGCAGGAATCAGTCCTCACAACCCTCCCTCCTCCCCTTGGAGTTGCAGTCCTATATTTCATTTTGTTTTTTGCTGTCTTTTAGCTGTGTCATCAGACTGAGCAAGATGGCACCCTTGGGCGGGAAGGGGACCGTGCATGCGCGCTGCATTCCCAAAGGCTTTTTTTTGAAAGCTGGGGAAATGCTCCACACGAGGGCTCTGTCGGCGCCGGCATCACCCATATGTGAGGACTGATTCCTGCTGCTCCTGGAGAACACCTGTTACAGGTGAGTATCTTTGCTTTCCTAGTACGCTCACCTCTGCCAGGCGCATGAGCGAGCTTTAGGCGCTAGTGGCCCTTTTGCCCTACACTAGATTCCACAGGAACAGGGTCGTCCTTCGGACTCACTCCAAGTTCCTGCCAAAGGTGGTCTCTGCTTTCCACCTGAATCAGGAGGTGGTGTTCCCCACCTTCTTTCCCAGGCCTCACTCCTGCAGGGCAGAGGCCTCCCTACACACGCATGACTGCAAGAGAGCCTTGTCTTTCTACATCCAGAGGATACAGCACCACCATCGCTCAATGCAACTTTTCGTCTCCTTCACTCCATTCGGCTTGGGATTGCAGTCTTAAAGTGCGCACCCTCTCAAGCTGGGTGGCCGACTGCATTTCCTTTGCCTATGGGCAGGCTGGACTTTCTCTGGAACATCATGTCACAGCACACAATATGCGTGCCATGGCAGCCTCTGTGGCCAGTCTGTGTTTGGTGCCTTTGCAGGATATCTGTCGGGCCACCACCTGGTCCTCTGTGCACACCTTCGCAGCACACTACTGTTTGGAGGAGAGTTCATTGCATGATAATGCCCTTGGTCAGGCAGTACCTTGTCACCTCTTTAAGGACTAGTGCAACTCCTTCCCTCCAGCCCTTTGTGTCCAGGCTAACGGAGAGGGGATTGCATCTTCGATGTTAGTACTGCAGTGCCGGACTTCCAGCCAACAGCACTCCCTGCCGTCATTTACGGTCTGCTTTTTGGGTCGCCCATGGCCTTTTACAGGTTCAGTAGCTTGTAGCTTAGGAGTCCCATATGTGAGGACTGACTTCCTACTTGTTCCCAGAGAAAGCGTAGTTACTCACCTGTAACAGGTGTTCTCCGGGGACAGCAGGAATCAGTCCTCACAACCTTCCCTCCTCCCCGTGGAGTTTTTTATTTTTTTATGCTTGATTAAGTTATTTCATCATACTTGGGTGGGAAGGTGACAGTGCATGCGTGGTGTAACTCCCAAAGACTTTCTTTGAAAGCTCTATCGGCGCCGACATCACCCATATGTGAGGACTCATACCTGCTGTCCCCGAAGAACATCTGTAACAGGTGAGTAACTACGTTTTATGCACTTAGGGAAGAACAACCCAAACTATGATTACATGATGCAAAGTTCCACATTAGGAACCACCACCCAGGAAAAGGATTTAGGCATCATAGAAACATGTGGTCTTTTTCTGCTGACATGTTTCAATCTAGTCTGCCCTTTCATATTTATTTTATTATTTATTATTTTATTTAACAGCTTTTATATACTGCTTTATCCTTCAGTCAAAGTGGTTTACATTAAAACTCATTACTGTTTACATTAAACAATAAACAATTTTACATTGAATTTCATATCAAATACTATAGTCCTTTTATTTCCTTTAGAGATCTTCTTTTGTTTGTCCCATGCTTTCTTGAATTCAGATACTGTCCTTGTCTCTACTACCTCCACTGGGAGACTATTCCACACATCTACCACTCTTTCCATAAAGAAATATTTCCACATATTACTCCTGAGTCTATCCCCTTTCACCCTCGTCCTATGCTCCCTCATTGCAGAGCTTAATTTCAATCGAAAGAGGCTCTCCTCTTGTGCATTTATGCTACAGAGGTATTTTACATCTCTATCACATCTCCTTTATCCGCCTTTCCTCTAATGTATGGATAATACGTTGAAACCCTCTGCCCAGTGCGCAGCAGCGGAACGACCAAACAGAGCAAAGGAATACCTGCAGCGTATAACTGGAAACCAGAAATGGCTGGTACAAAGACTGGCAGATTTCAGTTTAAACGTCCCTTTTATTGATCCCTATGCGTTTTTGGCTGGACGGCCTTCTTCAGTAGGATTTCTTAGGAGACAAACCTCGAGAAATTACAGTTAAAAGTGAAAATACATAATAACACATTAAAAACAATTAAAAAGGCAATTCAAAAATAATAAATAAGAAACAAGAAACAAATAATATATAAATAATAAGACAGTATAACAACAATATTATAAAGAAAACTATAAAACCATATTCAAAACCAATCATAAAAGGAGAAACTGGTCAGAACCACCCACGTGCATATTATACACATGTTAATTGTCACTGTATTACATCATGGACTTGTTAAAACGAATGCTACAATAAATACGAGGGGGTACCCAAAAAAAACAGGAATAACATTGCCGTGGGCGGAGCTTGTGTAGTACGCACCTCTGCCGCTAGGCGTGTATAGTGCAACTCATTGTCAGTTCAGTGCCGCCTGTGTTGTCGACCTGGCTTGTTCTGTTCATCTGCAGTGATTGTTTTTGCTAGCGCTGTTTTGTTCTTGTTTCTTTTTTTATGATGACAAGTTTAAGTGAACAACGTGCAGCTGTGAAATTTTGTTTTCTACTCGGTAAAAATGCTGCTGAAACTGTTTTAATGTTGAAAACAGCTTATCAAGATGACGCTATGGAAAAAAGTCAAGTGTACCAGTGGTTTGCTCGGTTTAAAAATGGCGACATGTCGATTGATGACAAACCTCGTTCTGGGCGTCCATCAACTGCCTGAATCGACGAAAATATTGAAAAAAATTAGAGAGCTTGTGCTCACAGACCGTCGACAGACAATTGATCAACTGTCAGAGATTAGTGGGTTATCTTGGAGCTCGGTTCAGCGAATTTTAACGGAAGATTTGGGAATGAAAAGGGTTGCTGCCAAGTTTGTTCCTCGGGTTCTGACTGACAATCAAAAGGAACATCAAGTTGAAACATGTCATGTTTTGAAACAACAGCTTGAAACTGATCCAGATTTTCTGTCAAAGGTCATTACAGGTGATGAGTCATGGTGCTATGGTTACGACCCAGAAACAAAGCAACAGTCAAGCCAATGGAAGACGTCATCGTCACCCCGTCCAAAAAAATGTCGTCAAGTCAAATTTATTTTATTTATTTATTTATTTATTGTTCTTTTATACCGCACTCTTTTTCATCAGCGCGGTTTACATTAAACAGAAATACTCATTACAATCAACAAATTGTGATAAGTTTACATATAACAGGAGTAGTCAAATCAAACATCAAAACAATGCTGATTTGCTTTTTTGATGCCAAGGGGGTAGTTCATTCAGAGTTTGTTCCCCCAGGTCAGACCGTCAATCAAACCTTTTATTTGGAAGTTTTAAGAAGATTGCGCAACAGTGTTCATCAAAAAAGACCTGATTTGTGGCAGACAGGAGACTGGTTCTTCCACCACGACAACGCACCTGCACACACAGCCATCTCTGTTAGACAGTTTTTGGCTAAAAATGGCATGGTTCCGCTGCCCCATGCGCCTGACCTGGCTCCGTGCGACTATTTCTTATTTCCACGCATGAAAAGGGGCATGAAAGGACACCGATTTGACAACATTGAAGAAGTCAATAAAAAAAAGAGGGAGGAGCTGTCAGCCGTTTCTAAAGATGACTACAAAAAATGTTTCGAACAGTGGAAGCACCGGTGGGACAAATGTATCAGTTGTAATGGAGAGTATTTTGAAGGGGATAAGGTTGTTTTGTAAAGAATTTGAAATAAATAGCTTTTAAAAAATAATTCCTGGTTTTTTTGGGTACCCCCTCGTATATCAATAACATCCATGAAAATTCTAAAAAAGAAAGGGTTGTAACACTCGACTGCAACCTGAAAATGGAGACACACCTACGCAAAACAAATAAAGCCATCTTCCATAAACTTAGAGTGATACAACCACTACGGAAAATACTTGAGCCCAGTGATTTTCGGTCAGTAGCACAAGCCCTCATAATGCCACACCTAGACTACTGTAATGCCATCCTTCAAGGTCTGCCTAAAAAATCACTAAATATACTTCAGATGGCCCAAAACGTGACGGCCAGGATCATAATGGGAACAGGCATTACTGAACACATTACCCCCATCCTGATAGAGCTACATTGGCTCCCAATTGCAGCTAGGATACAATACAAGATGTTGGTGACCACCTTCAAACTAATAAACAACATATCCCCATCATTCCTATCATCACTAATCAGCACGCAACCTACAAATAGGGACAGAAGAACTATCAACTCAGGCAACCTACAAGTCCCCACCAACTTCAGAACAGTGAAAACAAGTACGAGTCGTAGAGCGTTCTCATTCTCTGCACCAACTCTCTGGAATCACCTCCCGTGTGAGCTGCGTTTAATCAAGGACATCACCAAATTCAGGAAGGAGCTAAAAACTCACCTATTTCGATGTCATTACAATCAGCTATGACCATCAACTGAGAGAGTATTCAAAACTGCTATATGTATAATTATGTAAATATGTATATATAGATGTAAGAATGTATAAGTCACCCCCTAAGACGCTAACCATGTGTGCTGTGACCCCAGTTATTTGTACATACCACCCCCCCCCAGTCTTGATTGACAATCCCAGAACATGAATCAAACCGCTGCTGATCGCTGGAAGTAGCGGTATATAAATGTGCAGTAAATAAATAAATAAAATAAATAAATAAAGTAAAAAGAAAGAGATGAGGAGGACACATGAAAAGTGTGCAAATACCTTATTTTTATTTTATTTTATTTATTTAATGTCTCTTCTCTACCGCGCTATTCCCATCAGTGCGGTTTACATTTAACAGAACCTTATACAATGCAGTCAGGCTACATTGTATTTCCAATAAAACAGGAGCTAGAACTTGGACCTAACTGTATAAAGATACTATTGCCACTGAAAAATAAATATTGTAATGTTGTGTTATACATTAAAGTAAAATGCCAGCATATATTTAAAATCCTAACTATTGGAGAAAAAAAGGACCAGAGAGCACTATAAAATATTTCCATAAATAGCTATGAATGACCACCATGTAAAGAGGAAAGAAAAATGTGGAAGAAAAATGAACCGCTCAATGGCGTTTACAAGTGGAAAAACTGCCAAGGGAAAATGCACGCGTGCCAGATATACTATATCTTAAAAAGGTTGTACACATAAAAAGGCTACACTGTGTGCCCTCAGGAAACTATTCAAAATGTAAAGACTTATGCTGCAGCTGTACTTACAAGGCACCTTCCTAAATAAATAAATGAATTGCTTTTGCTGGCGTTCTTGAGAGAGCCGTCAAAACGGCAAACCTGCTGGAATGAAACTGCATGTGCATTGAGCATTGTATGTAAAGAAGGGCTGCTCACAAAAAAAAACTATTTATGTACCTTCATGGAACTATTTTAAAAGGTCGTAATAAATTGACACTTTTGGCTATATAAATTTATAGCCCGTGCTCCCTCTCAGACCGCAAGCGTAAAGGTCTGTCTTGGAGAAAAGGTGAATTCTAACAGAAACACCCGAGCTGAATTATTAAAAAGATAAAGCAATATTGCATTGGAACCATAGAGGAGTTTCACCAAGTCAAATGCCGTTGTATGTTCCGTAGTCAAATGACCAAAGAGAGCATATCCTCTGTCTGAAAGAAAATTTAAGTGGAGTGGAGGAGTGGCCTAGTGGTGGGGCAAAGTACTTCAGGCCGGAAGGTCGGGGGTTCAAATCCCACTAGAGGACAGCAACCTTGGGCCGGAAGGACTGGGGTTTCTAGTCCCACAGAAGCTCCTTGTGGTCTTGGGCAAGCCACTTAACTCTCCATAGCCTATGTTCTCTGTAAAATATAATGCCCTGTTCATTGTAATTTCAGTTTGTTCAATGTAAACCGCACTGATGCAGAATAGCGCGGTATATAAGAGAATGTAAATAAATAAATAAAAAATAAATAAATTAAGGAAGCTTTCCTGCCATTAGAGGTGAAAGGTTACTCCATGGTAATGGGAACCAAACAAATGAATAATATAACCAAACAGTAAAATTCAAATTCCAAAGGGAGGGAATGAATGTGAAAAAAAAATATAAAAATATATCATAAACTGACTTATAATAACGACTGCAGACAAAAGGGGATCCTCCTATGATGGAAATGTCATGAAGAAACTACGACTGAGTTATACTTCTGCCAATCCAAAATCATAAGTAAAAAGATAGGGCGGAGGGGAGAGGGGGAGGGGGAAAGGGGAAAAGGGGGAGGGGGGAAGGGAAGGGTAAGAGCGGGGAAGGGAGGAGGGAGGTGGAGGAGGGGAAGGGGAGGAAAAAGGGAAGGCGGGAGAGGGGGGAAGGGTGGAGGAGGGGGAGAAAGGAGGGATAGAAGGAGGGGGAGGGGAAATGGGGAAGGGGGGAGGAGGGGGGAGTCTGTCCAGAGAGCAACTACTTCAAAAGTAAGTGGCTTTCATCATAAGGCATATGGGGATATGCTTAAAGATCTCAATATGTATACTTTTTAGGAAACATAAATGACTTTAAGTATCTTATGGCGCCTGTTTGCATCAATGACACACTATCCGGCTTTTTTTGAGCTATTTCCCTCACCAATCTTATTTCACCAATCTTATTTCTCACTTATCTTCTATAGCGACGGTGTTGATACTGTGTTCAAAAAATAGGACTGTTTCTCAAGTAGTTTCCCAACGCCTCACATATGACGCCGTTGCTGAGTTTCTCTCATAATATCTGAGGTTCTTCAGGGGAACTTTCTTTTAATCAGCCAAGTTATTCACTATAGAAAAAATCGTAAAGTGTGTATAAATTTTTTTTTCATATGATGACATGTATTAATTTGACTCTCATAATGTCTAATACAAAACTTAAAAACCTACCCCACTATAGCTAAGACATGCTGCCAGCGTCATTCTTCCATTCCATTCTGCTTTTGTGGACTGTTGCCATTCTGCTCTCCAAAAACGCCGCGCATGTGCACATGGATCATGTTGGACTATCTTATAGCTCCTCCCCTGGGAGGATTCTAACTCACAAGGGCTAGCTATTAATTAACTCTATCCATTCTGGTCACATCTTGAAAATGTTCCCCTCATCCCGGTCAACAAACTCCCCACTCTATCACCACATTTAATCCATTCGGAATAACTGTCTGGAGATTGTAGATCCAACGTTGCTCGCGATAGAGTAGTGTTTGTTCCAGAGATTTACCATGCATGGATACAGTTATTTGTTCAATGCAGAAGCATCGCAAATCTTCAAAAGTATGTTTGTTAACCATGCAGTGCTGAACTAAAGGTGCTGTAACCACCTCGTGTTTAAGCCGACTTTTGTGTTCCAAAATTCTAATCTTAAAAGGTCTAATCGTTTTCCCTATGTAGAACAACTCACAAGGGCAGGTAATCGCGTAAATAACATTGTTAGATGCACAAGTGGTGTGCGTTCTCAAAGCATGCTCCCTATTGTGACAAATAAAGCTCTCCCTTTCACTCGTAATAGCACAAATAGAACAATGACCACATTTTGAATATCCTGGTTTTGTTGCCTCTGTTCTCCTATTTCAGAACGTAATTTAGCCGGGCTCAATTTTTCTTTTAAGTTCTTATTTCGACGCCAAACACATCGTATGGTTTTGTTTATTAAACCTGGTACTGCACTAAGGATGTTGATGTGCTTTGAAATAATCTTCTTAATTTTAAAGCTCAATGGCGAGTACTGTGTTATTAAATTCACCATTTCTACATCTTCTCTCCTGGTTTTATTAGGCTTTTTTAACAAGGTAGAGCGATCATTATAGAGCGCCCGATGATATGCTCTCTTTATAACCCGAGGGGGGTACCCTCTCTCCTCAAAATTCTTAGCTAAAGCTGAAGCTTTTTCCTTAAAATCCCCAACCTCAGAACAGTTTCGGCGATAACGGAGAAACTGTGAAAAGGGCAATCCTTCCTTTAACTATAAAGGGTACACGCTGTGAAAATGAAGCAGGGTATTGCGATCTATCGCTTTTCTAAATACTGAAGTTATCCAGTTTGTAGTGCCTTTTTTGACTATAACGTCCAAAAAAATAATTTCTGACGTATGCGCTACATGAGTAAATTGGATATTTCTATCCTGAGCATTCAACCAGCTCACAAAAAGGTTCAGAGATTCTATTGAGCCTGACCATAACAGAAAAATATCATCAATAAAGCGGTGCCAAAATTTTATACTTGGCATATAATGTGAGGAGAAGATCTTCAGGCCTTAGAGACAGTGGCCAGAGCTTTACAAACTAGGGGGGATCTATCAGGGAATCAGATTCAATTTCTGTTAGATTTGGCAAGATTGACAATTTGCAATAATTATTTCAAATTTGAAGATCAGATATTCCAACAAATTTCAGGGGTGGCGATGGGGGCGACATGCGCCCCCTCCATAGCTAATTTGTTTATGGGGGATTTTGAGCGCCAGGGGTAGGGTGATAGACATTTAAACACAGAGGAAAGTGTACCACTACAGAGGCAATAACCCTTACTGAGCGGTACCTAGAGGTTGAGAAAGTCACCCAACATAGGATGGGTAACCCCAAGGCAGCAATAGGTAGGGAAGCCAGGAAAGTAGGGAGCCCTTCCCGACCAGTATATGGTAATATAAAGAGAAATAACCTTCCAGATAAGGAACAAGTTAAACGCTGTTTTTCCTGTGGTAAAATGGGACATTTAAAAAATGACTGTTATGCTCGAACTGCTCTTGTGGGGGAGGCCCCAAAGACAGTCCGAGAAGGGTTTGTGTTGACTGTGCAAATACATGGAGTGGATGCAAGGGCGCTTCTGGATTCAGGCGCTGATCAAACAATGATGTCCCAAAAGTTATGGTCCGTGATCAGAGGCCAAGGTTGGTCAGTTCCTGAATATCCAGAAGGCCGCGTTAAAATAAAATGTATTCACGGGGCTGCCACAAGCTATCCTCTCTATAGGCTATGGGTCAAAGGCTTGGGAATAAGGAAGGAAATGCTGGTAGCAGTCGTGCCAAAATTGCCCCAAGAATTAGTATTGGGCCGTGACTGGCCACAGTTCCGGAGGAGCCTTAAAGAGGGCTTGTCTCCAACCAAAATCCCAAATTCCACCTGTAGTTGGCATGAGTCTGTAGACAACCTGGAGTCGCGGTCTAAGCCGGACGATCGCTCCATCGCCCAGCGAAACAGCCTAGCTGTGACTACGAACCCCATGGTTCCTAGCCCTCTGTGGGAAAAGCCGAAGAAAAATCGAGAGAAAGAATTACGGGAGGTGCCTAAAATGTTCGTGATGAAATTTTGCAGGACTTCGGAGAAAGCCCGGTGTCCGCAAAGAGCTTCCGCACAAGCCGCCGGCTACGACCTTTACAGCGCTGAAAGCCAGGTCATCCCATGCCAAGGACGCAAGTTAGTCAGTACAGACCTACAAGTTCAACTACCTCCAGGGTGTTACGGGAGAATAGCTCCACGATCAGGACTGGCTGCGAAACACAGCCTGGATGTGGCTGCAGGGGTAGTGGACCCTGACTACAGGGGCGTCTTGAAAGTACTCCTCTGCAACTTTTCGGACGAAGATTTTAAAGTTCAAGTGGGGGACAGAATAGCTCAATTAATTTGTGAGCGAGTGAGTTTCCCCAGCCTGGAAGAAGTCGCCATGCTGGCTCCTACTAGCCGAGGAACGGATGGTTTCGGCTCCACCGGGAGGGCAGAGATGGAAGGCTTCGTGGCCGTAGGAAACGACCCCCCAGAAGAGGATCTTGGCCCTCAAATAGAGGATTGTAAGGAAGGCTCCATACCCAAGATGGGCGAAGAACTTTCCGTAAGCCAAGAAAAGAATTAGTCCAATTACTAGAGGAGTATACAGATGTTCTCACTCCGATACCCGGAGAAACGTCACTAGTGGCTCATGAAATTCTAACGCCGCCGGGAAAAATCATCCGGCAACGTCCTTATCGCTTGCCGGAGGCTAAGAGGCAAGAAATTGTCAAGCAGGTGGAAGAAATGCTGCAATTAGGGGTCATCGAAGAGTCGCACAGTCCGTGGTGTAGCCCAGTGGTACTGGTGCCAAAACCAGACGGGTCTCTATGTTTCTGTATTGACTTTCGCCAACTGAATGCCGTATCCACTTTCGATGCTTACCCCATGCCCCGAATTGAGGAGTTGCTCGACCGGCTTGGCCAAGCGAAATTTCTGACGACATTAGATATGACGAAGGGGTATTGGCAGGTCCCTTTGACGCGGGATGCCAAACCCAAGACTGCCTTCAGTACGCCCTCGGGTCTCTTCCAATTTCGTAGAATGCCGTTTGGTCTACATGGGGCAGCGGCCACGTGCCAGCGCTTAATGGACATCATTCTACGACCCTACCAAGCGTTCGCCACGGCCTACATGGACGACGTGGTAATCCACAGCACCACCTGGAAGGACCACCTACACCAAGTGGGCATTATATTAGGTGCTATGAGAAAAGCGGGCCTCACGTTGAACCCAAAAAAGTGTACCTTCGCGGCGAAGGAAGTTAAGTATTTGGGTCACCTCGTGGGCCGTGGAACAGTACGTCCTCTACAAGATAAGGTAGAAAGCGTCAGGAACTTCCCTGTCCCACGACAAAAGAAGCAGTTACGGAGCTTCCTTGGCCTTATCGGCTATTATCGACGCTTCATACCACACTTTGCGGAGGAAAGCCATATTTTCACTGAGATGCTGAGGAAAAATGCCCCAAATTTGATAAAGTGGACACCAACGGCGGAGACAGCTTTCCAACGTTTGAAGGAAAAGCTATGCCAAGCACCCGTGCTACGCGGGGTGGACTTCCATCAGACCTTCCTGCTGCAAACGGATGCGTCGGAGATGGGCCTCGGCGCCGTGTTGTCCCAGATACAGGAGGGGGCAGAGCATCCTATTCTGTTCCTGAGCAGAAAACTATGGCTGGCGGAACGAAAGTACGCTACGATTGAGAGAGAATGTCTCGCTATCAAGTGGGCCATAGAGGCATTAAAATTCTATCTAACGGGGAGAAAATTTGTCCTCATAACCGACCATGCCCCTCTGAAGTGGTTGCATACCATGAAGAACGAAAATAATAGATTGACCAGATGGTATATGGCTTTACAGCCTTATGATTTCAGAATAGAACATCGAGCTGGGAAACTACACTTTAATGCGGACGCAATGTCGCGTATTCCGTGCTGTGTGGAAGAGGCTTCACCAGCCCGTCATATTTTAAGAGGGGGGATATGTGGCACTGCAGACCAGCTGCAGGCAGAAGAAAATGTTTTAAACCCAGAAAAAAGAGGCAGACACCGGCTGCAGCATCACGAGGAGCCATATAGGGGGAGCAAGAG
Source organism: Ichthyophis bannanicus (assembly GCA_033557465.1). Taxonomy (NCBI): domain Eukaryota; kingdom Metazoa; phylum Chordata; class Amphibia; order Gymnophiona; family Ichthyophiidae; genus Ichthyophis; species Ichthyophis bannanicus. The sequence goes on from CM066041.1 coordinate 4,638,735, forward strand.
AGACCTCTGGAGGACTGAGGAACCACGCCCTAGAGCCAATGATGCAATACCGGCCTACACCCAATCCAGAAAGGGAAGGATTCCTTTTAAAAACCCAGATAACTGGAGGAAGTCAGAAGAAGGAGGAGAAGGGGAAGAGTGGCAAAGAGATTTGCAAGCAGAGTCGCAAGGAGACTGCCAAGGGGACTGGCAGGGAGTTGTGCAAGGAGTTCCAGTTCCAGATTTGCATGGAGATCCGGAGGATCCAGGAATAGGAGTCCTGACAGAGGGAACCGGCCTAGCAGACTCAGCAGAGCCAGGTGAAGAAACTAGCTTTAAATATTTCAAAAGGGGAAAAGATACACTTTCCAGGAGGGAAAGATACCGTAAGGAAGCTAACCCTGAAAGGAGGAGGACTGTACCAGAGCGTCCAAGGCCTGAGTTTAACAAGGGCCAGCAACTGTTGAAAGGCGCAACAGGGAGTAGCAAAGAAAGAGGTGAAAGAGGAATTTTGAAGGGTAACTTTCAAGGCCCTGGGAGAAAGGAGCTGTGGCACAAATACGGCCTAACCCCAGCAGAAGGCAGACCTGAGAACCAGAGGCCTACCTGGGCACCTGAGAAACCAAGACCCAGCAGGAACAGGCCTCAGCCCTCACCTCACTGTGATAACCTTAGAAGAAAAGGTAATTACCATTTTACTAACTATGATTTTATGAATGCTGTGACGCAGAAGGAGCCGGGCACTGGAGAATGCTGTCCTTCTAGAGGCATTCATGCTACAAAATACAAACCTGTATTAAACAAGAAACTTTCTAGAGAAGGAACAGTGTGCAGGAGAGACTGTCCGCATTATAAAAGTATACAAAGCAAAGACTTACCTTTAGATGCTGAACATTGGGGCATCATACAAGCATTGTACAGAAAGCCTGAAGGAGAGCCCATAGACATTCCGGACTGCGAGCCCATGCAGGTGGAATTCCCAGGGGATCCCTCGGACCTCCCGATGGATTGTAGCTATTGCCTGGCCGAAAGAATTGAGCCCTGAGCAGAGGAATAGCTGTGGTCTGGGGTAAAGTTTGATGCTGTATTTCGTTTGACATTGCTGTGAAGTTAACAGATTCTTCAGTTCATGATTCTTTTTCTTTTAACCTGGAGCAAGGACATTCTTTTTGTGTTGATGTAATCTGAGCTATTTGAACCTATTTGCAACATGGGAAATAAAAGCCTTTATTTTTCCCTACTCTCGGACTGTGATATTCTTGGGATCTTTTAGTACACAGAAGGCTACCAGGACCATAAAACCTGGGCCCTGCAATTGAACTAAACTCCTCCACAAACAAACTTTGCATGTCCACCCCCTTTCTGCTGTGACCCGCCATTGCCACCAGGGGGGCGGTGTGACACAAGGCAATAGCGGAGAGACTGAATGAATTCTTTGCTTTGGTCTTTACTGAGGAAGACGTAGGGATGTTACCCATGACTGAAGTGGTATTTAAAGGTGCGGAAGAATTGAAGGAAATATCGATACATCGGGAAGATGTCTTACAACTATTAGATAAACTGAAGAGTAGCAAATCACCCGGGCCGGATGGTATACATCCAAGGGTGTTGAAAGAACTGAAATATGAGATTGCAGACCTGCTATCAGTAATCTGTGAACTATCACTAAAATCTTCTCTAATACCTGAAGATTGGAGGATCGCCAATGTAACACCAATTTTTAAAAAGGGTTCCAGGGGTGATCCGGGAAACCACAGACCGGTGAGCTTGACGTCAGTACCGGGAAAAATGGTAGAAACCATCATAAAGAATAAAATTACTCAGCATGTAGATAGTCACAACCTAATGGGAGACAGCCAACATGGTTTTAGACAAGGAAGATCTTGTCTTACTAATCTGTTATGTTTTTTTGAAGGAGTGAATAAACAGGTGGACAAAGGTGAGTCGGTTGATATTGTGTATCTGGACTTTCAGAAAGCCTTTGACAAGGTCCTTCATCAGAGACATTTGGCAAAACTAAAGAGTCATGGGATAGGAGGCAGTGTACTATTGTGGATCAGGAACTGGTTAAAAGATAGAAAGCAGAGGGTAGGGCTAAATGGCCAATTTTCCCAATGGAGAAAGGTGAATAGTGGTGTACCCCAGGGATCTGTGCTGTTACCGGAGGATGTAGTAAAGGCTGTTAGTGTAGCTGGGTTTAAAAAAGGTTTGGACAAGTTCCTGGAGGAAAGGTCCATAAACCATTATTAAGAAGGGACCCAGGATATCAATGCTTGAACCAATACAAGCATTGTGGAACCTGTGTCCCTTGGGGAAACTGCTAGGTACATATGACCTAGATTAGCCACTGTTGGAAACAGAATACTGGGCTTGATGGACCTTGATCTGACCCAGTATGGCATATCTTATGTTCTTATGGTGTATTTGGATTTCATTAAAGCCTTTGACACTGTTTCTCACAGGCAACTTATAAAAAAAACTGAGCACCCTTGGGATGGACCCTAAAGTTACTGCTTGGGTTAGAAATTGGTTGAGTGGGAGGTGACAAAGGGTACAGGTAAATGGAGCTCACTCTGAGGAGAAGGAGGTTGGTTACCAGTGGCATGCCCCAGGGATCTGTCCTTGGTCCGATTCTTTTTAACATCTTTGTTAGTGATATAATGGAAGGGCTGTCAGGTAAGATTTGCCTCTTTGCAGATGATACCAAAATCTGCAATAGAGTACACACCCAGGAAGGTGTAGATAACATGAGGAGAGATCTAGCTAAGCTTGAAGAATGGTCTAGAATTTGGCAGCTGAGATTTAATGTTAAAAAATACAAGGTCATGCATTTGGGCTGCAGCAATCCAAGTGAGCAATATATTATTGAGGGTGAAATGCTTTTGTCCATTAAAGAAGAGCGGGACCTAGCGTGATTGTATCTGATGATCTTAAAGTAGCTAAACAGGTAGAAAAGGCGACAGCAAAAGCTAGCAGGATGCTTGGATGCATAGGGAGAGGAATGGCCAGCAGAAGAAAGGAGGTGATAGTGCCTCTGTATAAGTCTTTGGTGCGACCTCATTTGGAGTATTGTGTGCATTTCTGGACAGCGCACCTTCAAAAGAATATAAACAGACTGGAGTAAGTACAGAGGGTGGCTACTAAAATGGTTAGTAGTCTTCATTATAAAGCATATGAGGACAGACTTAAGGATCTTAATTTGTACACCTTAGAGGAAAGGTGGGATAGAGGTGATATGATTGAGATGTTTAAATACTTCTGAGGCATAAATGCACAGGAGAGCCTCTTTCAATTGAAAGCAAGTTCTGCTACAAGGAGACAATGTGCTAATCAACCAGATGTCACCACCTGGATTCTCGGCCTTCGCCTGTCACCGGACTCACCAAAAAGGCGGAGGCACACTCATCCTCGCCAGATCCGAACTCCACTTTACCCTGACCTACACAGCTAGCTCTACACGTCTTGACACAATATCCATCTCAAATGAACAATGCTCAATCAACCTCATTTACCGAGCACCATCCCCGCAACCAGACGACCTATCATCAATAATCGACCTAGCCTGCAACCCCCATAATACACACTCTCTAAACTGGCTACTGGGTGACTTCAACCTACCCTCCCTATAGGATATCTACTCCTCAGCCTTCCTTGATGCAATGAATGAGCTGGGATATACCCAACTCATTAATGCCCCCACGCACAACAAGGGTGGCAAACTCGACCTGATATTCACCCCCCAGACTGGCGTCAACCCACCCCAGAACCTGCTTCATTCCATAACGCCCGTACCTTGGTCCGATCATCACCTAATCCTACTCAACATACCCACATCCCACCTCGGCAATAATAACAAAACATGCACCCCTCCTAGACCTAGCACAATACGCTTTCGACCCCTCGACAAGGATGAGGCCCTCAAGAAGATCCTGCCACTCCTCTCCACTGAATCTCTCGACCCTGACGACCTAGTAGTCAACTGGAACGACGCCCTCAGAACCGCTGCCCACATCCCACCCACCAACAAGAGCGCAGCAAGACGCGAACATGCAGCATGGTACTCCCAAGATCTTCGAGCATCACTCCTTCAGCTACACAAACTAGAGAGGCAGTGGCGCCATTGCCGGACCTCAGATGCACTCCGTACGTACTCCACTCACTTACAGATTCATCGAGAAAGAACCATGGAAAAAAGAAAACAGTATCACTCAGGGCTATTGAAACGATCACTAAACAGACCACGCGACCTATTCAACATTGTGAACTCCCTAACAGGTGATACAGATCCAGTTCACCCAACAACTCCTCAGCCACAAGACTACTCCGACTACCTCCAGTCGAAGATGATACAAATTAACATGAACACAACCACCATACCCACCTTAACCCCACATGCAACCCCCCAACCAACCCCCTACATGATTTCGCTAAAGTATCCAACAAGGAGATCATCGACACCATCTTGTCCATCAACCTCACCACCGCCCCCAATGATCCTTGCTCCGCAAGCTGGATCAAAGAGCTACGCCATGACCTCAGCCCAACCATCTGCAAAATCCTTAATCAATCCCTCTTAACAGGAACCTTCCCCCAAAGCCTCAAACTCACATCCATCCGCCCACTGCTAAAGAATAACAAGCTCGACCCAGCCAAAGTCAAATCCTACAGACCAATCTCAAGCATTCCGTTACTTGCAAAAATCATTGAGAAGGTCGTCCTGCGACAATTACAACACCACATCGACAATGAGGCACCTTTAGACTTCGCCCAGCACGGCTTCAGGGAAGCCCATGGATTTGACACCATCCTCACCATCCTCTTCAACAATCTAATCACTGGCCTCGATAACATCCACCAAGGATTTGTCCTCATCTTCCTAGACATAGCTGCCGCCTTTGACTCGGTCAACCACGAGACACTCCTACACCGTCTCAAAGAAAAAGGGATACAAGGCACAGCACTAGCCTGGTGCAAAACCTATCTATGCAACCGATGGCAACAAGTCAGAGCCGGCTCCACGACTTCTGAACCTTTTCCTCTGAAGCAAGGCGTACCACAAGGATCATCCCTCTCCGCGCTGCTATTCAATGTCTACATGCAGCCTATCTGTGCATTAATCCGCTCCTTCAACATTCAATGCCTGGCCTATGCCGACGATATCCTCATTTACGCTCCGTTCAAGACCGAGCAACCCGACTTCTCCCAAATACAAAAATGTTTTGCAGCAATATCTGATTGGCTCCTAGCTCAAAATCTCCAAATCAACCACAATAAAACAGACATCCTATTCGTCACGAGGAACCGGAAATTCATATCTCCTCCATCACTGCAAGTCAACAACATGGAACTAAAAGCGAAATCCACAATTCGATACCTAGGCATTACCCTGGATCAACACCTTGATATGTCAGCCCACGTCACAAACATCACAAAAGCTATCTATTATAAGATCCGGTCACTACGCCATCTCCGCCCATTACTCGAATTCTCCGACTACCGAACCATCTTTCAAGTCTTGGTCATCCCACACCTTGACTTTGCGAACGGCATCCTCCATGGACTACCACAATCAACCTTGAATCCACTCCGACTTGCCATGAACTCGGCGGCAAGGGTTTTAGTTGGATCCTCAAGATCCAACCACATAACGCCAGTCCTGAAGAACCTACACTGGCTACCGCTACCTGCCAGAATTATCTACAAGTTGCTAGTTCTGACATTTAAAGCCACCAGGAAACTACCTCCCACACCGATCAGCACGCTTCTCCATCACACACCAACAAACAGGATCAGGAGATCCACACAGTCGAATACCCTTGAAGTCCCTAAATCCTTGACAAAATGCACTAAGTCAACAGCAAGTAGAGCCTTCTCCATCTTCACACCCATGGCCTGGAACGCCCTCCCTGCGGAACTCCATGCCATCTCGAACCTAATGTCGTTCAGAAAAGCCCTCAAACACTACTTGTTCCTTCAGCACTACCCTGATTCCAAGCCGGGTAAACACACAACCACTACATTGACCCCCGCCTACCACATCCCATTGAACAGCCCCCAGTCGACAATAGATAATCAACCGCCACCTCCTGCTCCCCCCATCTCAAGAGCACTCCCAGCCACTATGAATCCTACATGCCCCGTCTGAATACTTATCACTATAATTTGTATATAATATGTATGTTTATATTTATGTTTATTACATTTGATATACTGCTCAGGCCAATGTATATAGTTCTCCCCAGTTCATCCAAGTTTTTGACCACCTGTTCCATGTAAACTCAATGCATCATACCGCATTGCAGTGTGTTTCTGTTCTTCTGTGAACCGCACTGATTATAATAGCGCGGTATATAAGAAATGTTAATAAATAAATATGAGATGAGGGTGAAAGGGGATAGATTCAGGAGTGATATGCAGAAATATATCTCCAGGAACAAGCAAGAATGTAGTCATCACATATGGGTATCGTCGGTACCAACAGAGCGTGCGCAGGTACGCTCCCCAGCTTCCAATTAGAAAGCTTTTGGGAGCATCCCACAGCGCCTGCGTGCTGCCTTCCCACCTTTCCCAACTGCCTCTCTCCAGTTCTTCTTTTTCCGCGGATCCAGCAGGTCGTCGTTCCTGTCACCGCAGAAGAATTCTTTTTTATTTCTTTATTTTTTGTGGTCGCGTCTGCCTTCCTCGACGCTTTACCGGTACCACCGTTTTTTTTCTTCTTATTTCTGTCTTTTAAAAAAAAAAAATATATATATATATTCTCTTTTTTCTTTTTCTTCAGGTGCACGCGCCTTTTTGGGCCTTAGGCCCAGAAACATTTCCTTACCATGGAGAAACCTGCCTCAGGTTTCAAAAAGTGCACCAAGTGTGGCGGTACCATTTCCGTCACCGACACCCATGAATGGTGTCTAAAATGTTTAGGTCCTGACCACTCCATCACGGATTGTATGTCCTGCGCCATGATGTCTAAAAGAGGTCAGCAGAACCGAGCTGCTAAGCTCAGTACCCTGTTTCCCTCTGATGCAGCTTCGGTGGCATCGACGTCTTCCAGGGCTGCTTCTTCCTCCCGTGGATCTCAGGTAACTAAACATAAGTCCAGCCGGTCCTCAAAGGGTAGATCTCCTTCTAAGCATCGAGATGCCTCTGGCGTTGCCCTTGAGGATTCTGCACCGGCAAAATTACCCCAGCGGGAGGCTTCGGCTTCCAAGGCATTATCGGGGTTCCAGGATGTTCTCGAGGCCTTAGATGATTAGATGATTAGATGATAAAGGGGTTAAAGGAGCACTAAGAGGCGACAAGGCAATAGCGGAGAGACTGAATGAATTCTTTGCTTCAGTCTTTACTGAGGAAGATGTAGGGATGTTACCCATGACTGAAGTGGTATTTAAAGGTGCGGAAGAATTGAAGGAAATATCGATACATCGGGAAGATGTATTACAACTATTAGATAAGCTTAAGAGTAGCAAATCACCTGGGCCGGATGGTATACATCCAAGGGTGTTGAAAGAACTGAAATACGAGATTGCAGACCTGCTATTAGTAATCTGTGAACTATCATTAAAATCATCTCTAATACCTGAAGACTGGAGGATCGCCAATGTAACACCAGTTTTTAAAAAGGGTTCCAGGGGTGATCCGGGAAACTACAGACCGGTGAGCCTGACATCAGTACCGGGAAAAATAGTAGAAACCATCATAAAGAATAAAATTACTCAGCATGTAGATAGTGTCACACAGTGGCATAAAAATTATTATTATTAGACAGGAGAGTCCTTTTTAAGAACCAAGGAAACTTGGTCTAGTGGTTTTAAACTCCAATCCTTTAAAGCAACAATGAAACAGAGTGGTAGGGATGAAAAAGGCTTTTATTCCCTTTTACGCATGGGTTCATAAATTGGTCACAACTGAAAATAATGTCCTTAACTTCAGGCACAAAAGAAAACACAAGGTTTAAGGAAAACTGTTAACTTCACAGTAGTAGCAGGTCACAAACATAGCTTTCAGTTTAAAGCACATTTGTACAATTTGTCTGCTCAGCACATAATAGACATTCTGCAGATGATACAAGCAGTTCATACGTCCTCCAAAGACTCTGTGCTATGGGAAATGCAGAGAGAGCAATCCATCTCCTCTGGGTCTGGCAACTGTTCCACCAGTTCCACTTGCACAAGAACTTTTACAGGGCAAAGGTTTCTTTGTAGGAATATAATTCTCATACCTTTTATTGCAGCAGCACGATGAGGAAAGGTTTTCTCCTTGGGCTTCCTTCCTCCCTTCAGAAGCTTCATGCCAAGCTTTTCTCTGAAAGTTTGGTTCCTCTCTCACCCGTGGGAACAGCTCTTCTGGTAAATGCCTGCTCTTGCAACAGCCCAAATCCTGGCTTCCTTGCTCAGCCTGGCTTTTCCTTCCCAGCTGATTCCTACTTGCTTCTTGCTTGCAATCAGTATAAGTCTTTCTCCTCTGCCCCGGTCCTCGCTCTTTCTCTTTCTCTTTCTCCTCCTCCTTAGCTTGAGGCAGTCCTTCCTTATTAAGGACTCCTCTCTTTGAGGCTTGTGAAATGTTTGTCATGTGCTCCTGACCAGCTGGGCGTGGCCCTTCAGTCTCTCTGACTGCACTCCTGCTCCCTCTAGCTGGTCCCTGTGAATATTGCACTCTGTGCACATCTTTTCCTTGCTGACAAACAGCTTCTTTTCTTCTATCTTGGCTTTCATCAGCCCTCGCTGCATGACAATAGTCATGACCTAATGGGAGACAGCCAACATGGCTTTAGACAAGGAAGATCTTGTCTTACTAATCTGTTATGTTTTTTTGAAGGAGTGAATAATCAGGTGGACAAAGGTGAGTCGGTTGATATTGTGTATCTGGACTTTCAGAAAGCCTTTGACAAGGTCCCTCAAGAGAGACCTTTGGCAAAACTAAAGAGTCATGGGATAGGAGGCAGTGTACTATTGTGGATCAGGAACTGGTTAAAAGATAGAAAGCAGAGGGTAGGGCTAAATGGCCAATTTTCCCAATGGAGAAAGGTGAATAGTGGTGTACCCCAGGGATCTGTGCTGGGTCCGCTGCTTTTTGACATATTCATAAATGACCTGGAAAGTGGAATAACGAGTGAGGTTATCAAATTTGCAGATGACACAAAACTATTTAAAGTTGTTAAAACCCAAGAGGATTGTGGAAAATTGCAAGAGGATCTTGATAAATTGGAAGACTGGGCATCAAAATGGCAGATGAAATTTAATGTGGACAAGTGCAAGGTTATGCACCTAGGGAAGAACAACCCAAACTATGGTTACACGATGCAAGGTTCCACATTAGGAACCACCACCCAGGAAAAAGATTTAGGCGTAATTGTGGATACCATGTTAAAACCCTCGGCCCAGTGTGCAGCGGCGGCCAAGAGAGCAAATAGAATGCTAGGTATGATAAGGAAAGGAATGGAAAATAAAACAAAAGATATTATAATGCCTCTATATCGTTCCATTGTGAGACCGCACCTTGAATATTGTGTGCAATTCTGGTCGCCGTATCTTAAAAAGGATATAGCGATTTTAGAAAAGGTTCAGAGAAGAGCCACCAAAATGGTAAAGAGGATGGAAGGATACTCCTATGAAGAAAGGCTAAAAAGGTTAGGGCTCTTTAACCTGGAAAAGAGACGGCTGAGGGGAGATATGATAGAAGTCTATAAATTAATGAACAGAGTGGAACGGGTAAACGTACATCGATTGTTTACCTTATCAGAATATAGAAAGACTAGGGGACATGCAATAAAGCTACAGGGTAAACTATTTAAGACTAATAAAAGAAAATATTTTTTCACTCAACGTGTAATCAAACTCTGGAATTTGTTACCGGAGGATGTAGTAAAGGTTGTTAGTGTAGCTGGGTTTAAAAAAGGTTTGGACAAGTTCCTGGAGGAAAGGTCCATAAACCATTATTAAGAAGGGACCCAGGATATCAATGCTTGAACCAATACAAGCATTGTGGAACCTGTGTCCCTTGGGGAAACTGCTAGGTACATAGTTCTCTGTGTGCTGTGCTTTCCTGTCTAATCAATGTGTTTATACCTCAAAAAAAAAAAAAAAATTTCCTGTCATGATTTGACAATTTCCAATCTGTAATCAAAACCGCTGCTGATCGCTGGAAGTAGCGGTATACAAATGTATACTAAATAAATAAATAAAATATGACCTAGATTGGCCACTGCTGGAAACAGAATACTGGGCTTGATGGACCTTGGTCTGACCCAGTATGGCATATCTTATGTTCTTATGTTCTAACTACTGGTGCCATGCTCTGGTGTACCGGCGGTCTCCTCCGGTACCGAAATCCAGGCATTGGCTGCGTCGATAGACCAGAGAGTCCTGGCTATTGAGCGCAGTCTGGTGGCTTTCCTGGCGGCATCGATGCCCTCGGAACCGCGACAGACAGTTCCACCGGCACCGGCATCGGCACCGGCCCTGGCATCGGTACCGGTACCGATAGCATCGAAATCGGCATCGGTGTCTGCTTTGCCGGTACCCAGTCATCCGATGACCTCCGGTACCAATACCCCGGTACCGACTTCGGTCGGTACGGGTATCGGGCTCTTCAAGAGCATCCGGACAGACGGTACTTCGAGTCCTCAGAAGAATCTGAGGATTCTGACAGTTCTGTCGATGCAGCGATGCTTCTCCCAGAGGAGCCCTCCTCCCCTAAACACAGGATGTCTCCTCCAGAGGATATTTCCTTCCAGGATTTTATCAGGGAGGTGGCTCTGGGCCTGTCCATTACTGTGGCCCCTGAAACAGAGCCAAGGGCCAAGGAGTTGGAAATTCTACAATATCCCAAAACTCCTAAGGAGGCAGCTACCTTGCCCATTCATGAGATTTTATATGATCTCATGTTAAGGATGTGGGAGACACCTCTTACCACCTCTCCTCATTCTCGCAGACTCGATACTATGTATCGAGTCCCTCCTTGTCCTGGTTTCCATAAGACTCAGCTTCCTCACCACTCTATTGTAGTGGAATCAGCTATGAGAAGGATAAACATTGCAAAGAGACATGCCTCTAATCCTCCAGGACGCGAGTGCAGAACCCTGGATGCTTTTGGACGTCGGGTCTTCCAAGCTTCGATGCTTTCTGCCAGGATCAGTTCCTATAGTCTCTACATGGGAATGTTCCTGAAGGAGGTCACAGATGATTTAGAGGCTTTAAGTCCTATTCTTCCTGAGGATAGAAGACAGGATTTTCTCACTTTGGTCAAACATGCCCAAGATGTTTCTAAATTTGCCAACCGTGCAGCCTTTGGTTGCTTTGAGTGCATAAGCAGAACCTCGGCTATTGCCATAGGTGCACGTAGAATTGCTTGGCTCCAGGCATCTGATCTAGAGCTCTGGGTACAAGACAAATTGGGAAATATCCCTTGTACGGGTGAGAACCTGTTTGGTAAAGATTGGCAGGAAAAGGCCAATGAGATGGATGCTGAGAATTCCACCTTGGATAGATTATACAAGTCCACTGCTGATCCTGCTAGAAAGAAATTGTTCAAGAAACCATTCTTTTCTAAGAAGAAAAGATTTTATCCTGCTTATGTTCAGCAGGGACGTTCTGCAGATAAGCTTGCCAGGAAAGTTCAGCAACCACCCACAGGGCCTTTGACTCTCAACTAGAGAACTTAGCCTTCCTGGCTCTCGGGGGACCAGAGCCTTCCACCATTCCAGGAAGGTTATGTCATTTTGCCCTCAGATGGGGGCAGATAACAGCAGAGCATTGGACACTCTCCATCATAGAGGAGGGGTACAAGCTTTATTTTTCAAGCATGCCTCCTCACACAATAGTAAAGCTATTGATGCTTCAGCTGAAGCTATTGATGCTTCGGCCTGGGCGGTTTATCAAGTGTATGGATAAAGATAAAGATAAAGAAAGCAGTTCAATTCTCCGACCTCTCTCATCAACCTGCTAGGTCAGGAGGTCGCTATCCTTCTTGCCCAAGGGGCAATAGAAGAAGTACCCATCCACCAGCAGGGTACAGGGTTCTATTCCCCTTATTTCCTTATCCCAAAGAAAACAGGGGGTTACAGACCTATCTTAGACCTCAGAGAATTGAACAAATTCCTTGTCAGGGAGAAATTCAAGATGATTTCTCTCGGATCTCTGCTGCCATACCTTCGCAGTCAGGATTGGCTTTGTTCTCTAGATCTCAAGGATGCATACACCCATGTCCTCATCCATCCAACCCACAGAAGGTTCCTTCGGTTCCTTTTTCAAGGAAAGCACTACCAATACAGGGTGCTTCCTTTTGGCCTGGCCTCAGCACCAAGGGTGTTTACGAAATGCATGGCTGTAGTAGCAGCATTTCTCCGCACTCTAGGGATATTCGTCTTCCCCTACTTAGACGACTGGCTCATTCGAGCCCCAACAGAGTCAGAGGCCAGGACTTCTCTATCCTGAACAATGCGTATCCTTCAATATTTAGGGCTGGTAATAAACATCCCAAAATCCATTCTGACTCCCACTCAGTCTTTAGAGTTCATAGGAGCTTTGCTGGATACCAGAAAGACAAGGGCCTATCTCCCCCAGGCCCGTTGCCTTCGCATGGTGCAGTTAGCTTCTCAAGCAGTGCTAAAGCCTCATCTAACTGCTCGAGAAATGTTACAACTATTAGGCCACATGGCATCTACTGTGCATGTGGTTCCCTATGCTCGCTTCCATATGAGGGCAGCCCAGTGGACTTTATCCACCCAATGGACTCAGGCATCAGGATGCCTGTCAGACAAAATAGCTAACACAAGTCGCCTTATTTTGTCCCTCCAATGGTGGAAGTCCACTCAAAACCTGTTGCTGGGGTCCCCTTTTCAACAACCCTTACCCCAAGCAACTCTCACAACAGATGCTTCTCCGATGGGTTGGGGAGCTCATCTCCAAGACCTCTCCACCCAAGGCACCTGGTCTCCACAGGAGAGTCATCTACATATCAGTCTCTTGGAGCTCAGAGCAATCTTCCTTGCTCTGCAAGTGTTCCACACCCTGCTCAGCTGCAAAACAGTCCTCATTCATACGGACAATCAAGTAGTCATGTTCTTTGTGAACAAGCAGGGGGGAACAGGCTCTCTGTCGCTTTGCAACGAAGCTTTGCGACTATGGGCCCTCGCCAGAGAGCATCAGATTCATCTCCTGGCAGTGTATCTTCCAGGCATACAAAACTCTTGGGCAGACAGACTCAGCCGAGTTCTGCTTCCACACGAATGGTCTCTGCATGCAGACCAGGTAACCAAGATTTTTCAAATTTAGGGAACCCCGGACATAGACCGCTTTGCAAGTCCGTGGAATGCCAAACATCCCCGGTTCTGTTCCAGAACTCCGGCTCAGGGGGCTCAGGCCAGGGATGCTTTCCTCCTTCATTGGGGTCAAGACTTCCTGTATGCCTTTCCACCCATTCCCCTAATTCCCAAAACCCTGTTCAAGCTTCAGAGAGACAGAGGCCATATGATTCTCATAGCTCCACATTGGCCATGGCAAGTGTGATACCCTCTGCTTCTACATCTCTCTCAAGCTCCCTCCCTGGAGTTAGGGTCTGCTCCAGATCTCCTATCTCAGGAGGGCGGAATGTTATGGCATCCCAATCCCCAGTCTCTGCATCTCAGGGCTTGGTTGCTGAAGGCCTAGATCTCCAAGATCTTAATCTTCCTCAGCAAGTAAAAGATATTCTTTTTGCTTCCAGGAAACCTTCCACAAGACGCTCTTATTTATTTATTTAGATGTATTTATATCCCGCTTTTCACCGGGTCAAAGCGGTCAATTGGGAGATACATTTAACACGAGGGGATATGACACACATACGCTAATACTTACAGGGAACATGGGCAATGGAGGGTTAAGTGGCTTGCCCAAGACCACAAGGAGTGTCTATAGGACTAGAAATCCCAGTCCCTCCGGCCTGCTGATTGCTGTCTTATGCTTTTAAGTGGAAAAGGTTTACCATATGGTGTTCGCAGAAGGGTCTTAACCCCCTTGCGATACCTCTGGAATCATTGCTGGAGTATCTCCTTCATTTATCCAATGCAGGACTTAACACTAACTCAGTAAGAGTCCATTTGAGTGCTATTGCAGCTTCTTTAAGCCTCTAAATGGACAACCTGTTTCCTCTCATTTATGAGAGGCCTTCTTCTAACTAAGCCTCCCATTAGACCACCACCGGTGGCATGGGACTTAAACTTGGTTCTTGGGCAGCTCATGAAGCCACCCTTTGAACCTTTAGCTACTATCTCCTTGAAATTCCTTTCTTGGAAGGTTATCTTTCTCATTGCAATCACATCAGCATGCCGCATTAGTGAGTTGCAAGCGCTAGTAGCTGATCCACCTTATACAAGGTTCCATCATGACAAGGTAGTCCTTAGGACTCATCCACACTTTATGCCAAAGGTGGTCTCGCCTTTTCATCTAAACCAAGCGGTCTACCTGCCTGTGTTTTTTCCAAGGCCTCATGCATCAAATGCAGAAAGGAATCTTCATACCTTGGACTGTAAAAGAGTTTTAGCCTTTTACTTACAAAGAACACAGCAACATAGAAAGTCCTTTCAACTCTTTGTTGCTTTTGATCCTTCTCATTTGGGACTTCCAGTCTCCAAAAGAACACTCTCTAACTGGATTGCTCAGTGTATTTCCTTCGCCTATCAGAGTAAGAACCTTTCTCTGGAGGGCCATGTCACAGCTCACAATGTTAGAGCCATGGCAGCCTCAATGGCTCATCTGCACTCTGTGTCTATCGATGACATCTGTCGAGCAGCCACTTGGGCTTCAGTTCATACCTTCACAGCCCATTACTGCTTGGACAAGGACTCCCGCCGGGATGCCTTGTTTGGTCAGGCTGTTCCATACCTTATCAACTCCTACCCACCATCCCTGATAGGATGCCAGAGATCCATGGGGGGAGGTGGAGCCCTGTTCAAGGACACACAACTTCTGGGGTCTCTCCCTGGCACCTAGAGCTAGGGAGTCCCCATATGTGATGACTACATTCCTGCTTGTTCCTGGAGATAGCATAATTACTCACCTCCGAGAACAGCAGGAATTTTAGTCCTCACAACCCACCCACTTCCCCTAGGAGTTGTATTTTTCTATCTATCTCTTTCCTTTCCCTCTCTCTCTCTTTGTCTTAGCTTTAAAACTCAACTGGAGAGAGGCAGTTGGGAAAGGTGGGAAGGCAGCATGCAGGCGCTGTGGGATGCTCCCAAAAGCTTTCTAATTGGATGCTGGGGAATGTTCCCGCGCAGGCTCCGTCGGTACTGACGATACCCATATGTGAGGACTAAATTCCTGTTGTTCCTGGAGATCACCTGTTACAGGTGAGTAACTATGCTTTCTTTACGGAAAGAGTGGTGGATCCATGGAATAGTCTCCCAGTGGAGGTGGTAGAGATGAAGACAGTATCTGAATTCAAAGAAGTATGGGACAAACACAGAGGATCTCTAAAGGAAAAAAGGGGACTGTTGTAGTGGTTGATATGGAAGGACAGACTAGATAGGCCATGTGGTCTTTTTCTGTCGTCATGTTTCTATGATAAGGAAATATATATATAATCATCAAATTAGTAAATGACATTAAAGGGGTTCAAAGGAAACTTTTACCTTTTCTAATAGCAGAACACCCAATAAGTTCAGAGACTATACAAATCCAATTAATATTAAGAGTCACAGAAGTGTTAGTCTTATTTAAAGAAAGGGTCACAGCTGTGATGGGGATTCTATTATGGAATAAAAGACTGGAGAGGGATAGCAGTATTGATCTTATTTTGGGTTTTTATTTGTTATTTATTTAGATTTTCTTGTGTAAACAGCTAGATGTCTTTTGATTTATTAATGGTATATCAAATTAATAAATCAAATCAAAACGATCCATAACCACAAAAATAAACTGAAAATAATAATGGATTATTCAAAAGAGTTTTGTTCTTCCACTGAGGCTGGTTGCGAGTCTTAAATATTTGTCTGAAAACTTAGCCACTTAGCTGATGCAGCATCTTCTATTGAACTCCCTGAAAAGGCTTGGTTATGTATAGATATATATATTTTTTTCATTTATATTTCTGGTTTTCTGAAGTCTCCCTTTTAAATGGCTTATGTTTATGTTTAGACTTTATTTGATATATCACAATTCGTGGACCAAACATTGTGGTTTATTATTCATGAAGATTAAAATATATTTAAAAATATAAAATGCAAAATAAAGGCAATATAAAATAAAAGAAAATTACATATCAAATAAGAAAAAAAAGAACTCCAAAACATGTAATAGTACAGGAAAAGATTAAGCTTAGCAGTTCCATCAGCATTATTTCATCTGATATCTCTGCAACCCTTCAGAGGTGTTTCATGTTTCTCATTGCAGATTGTCTGGTAATACTAGCACCTCTTTTGAAGAACCTATTAGTAGTTTCTATTTAGTGTTCTAATTAGTATCCTAGTAAATTATTTACTGTAGCAGCACTAGTAAAGGCTAGAATTGGTAGCATTGCAGGATGGAACTGAAAGGCTAGAAGTGACAGGCTGAAACCAAAGGTTTGTCTCAAAGAATTTGAGAAGTCAAGGTTTAATGGGTGGTGAGTCTGATAAAGAAGAAGCCAGGACAGTTTCCATGATTTAAATCAAGGGGAGGTCACGTGATTTTTA
Source organism: Ichthyophis bannanicus (assembly GCA_033557465.1). Lineage (NCBI taxonomy): Eukaryota > Metazoa > Chordata > Amphibia > Gymnophiona > Ichthyophiidae > Ichthyophis > Ichthyophis bannanicus. Next base: position 4,655,359 of record CM066041.1, read on the forward strand.
TTTATTTATTTATTTACATTCTCTTATATACCGCGCTATTCTGAATCAGTGCGGTTTACATTGAACAAACTGAAATTATATTGAACAGGGCATTGAACTTGGAGATAACTATTTTACAGGGAACATGGGCTATGGAGGGTTAAGTGGCTTGCCCAAGACCACAAGGAGCACCTGTGGGATTAGAAACCCCAGTCCTTCCGGCCCAAGGTTGCTGTTCTCTAGTGGGATTTGAACCCCCGACCTTCTGGCCTGAAGTACCTTGCTCCAACCACTAGGCCACTCCTCCACTCAATGATGTGGTGAGTTCGGGAAACAGCACGTTCTCAGAACTCCTGGGCCCTCCCTGTAACTTTGTACAGTATCGGGATAAAACTGACTTTCCATTTCAACCAATTGGTTTCTCACCATGTTTTTTCATCCTGGACATTGGACCAGTGGTCTAATTGAAGTGGATGGTAGCCAAAATCCAGCATAAGGAGAAGCTCCAGCCTCCTAGCATCAGGATGATGGCTGGGTACCCTGGGTTGAATCCTGATCATGCTCCAGCCACTTTGGTGGATGATGTTTCAGCAGTTGTGGTCCTTGCACTGGATTCTAAGTTTGAACGACTGTATGCTAAGCCGAACAAGGTGACTGCCTTATTGGATGGGTGGCCACACTGGAACAGCACATTGGAGAGGTGGAAGAGGGCTCTTCCCAGGCAACCCAAGAAGTCGCTACCTTAAAAGATATGGTGGAGACTTCCGGTGACGTCATCAGACCGAATGGCAGCATAGCGAGTGAGCTCCGCCGACAAAGCCTGCCTTAAAAGGGGGAAAGTACCCCTAACAGTGAAAAAACAAAGGTGCAATGGAGGGGAATTAATCGCAGAAACTGTCGAGAGCTAGGAGATGGCTGAGCGGGCCGTGGCAAGCACCCGACCAAGAAGTGGACACGGAGTGTGGAGCCGGAGTGGGGAAGCACGTGGCAGATCGGAAAAGCAGAAAAACGGAACGGATGTGAGAAGAGTACGGCAGGAGGGCCGGTGAGGGCAGGAGTAGCAGCAAAGGATAACCAGGACAGCAGGAGAAGTGATCTGAAGAACAGGAAACGGCAAAGCGAAGGGCGGCCGGTGCCAGATTTGTGAGTACAGGAGCAGCGTAGGGCTCCATCGGGGAGGCACGAGGAAGTCTGGAGCGGCGGTCTGAAGAGTCGCAAAGAGCGCGAACGTGGCAGGAAGGCCGGTGAGTGCAGACGGAGAAGTGCAGGAACCCCTGTAACAGCGCAGAAGAGGCCGAGGAAAAGAGGCGACTTGGGAACTGAGAGGCAGAAGAGGTGAATACAGACCAGGCACAGAGGGAGAGGAACAGCTCACCGGAACACAGCACAGAACAGCAAAGCACAGCACAGCCATGTGAAGAGCAGCATAAGACCAGCAAGTAAAGCACAGATAACATAGACTCAGTAAATAAGGGGGGGGGGGGGAGCTATACCACACAGCCCCGAAACAAAAAGACATGTTGATTAAATGTAGGAAGAAGAAGCTTCGCCAAAAGAGGCAGCAGAAAGACAGCCAGGACAGAGTCGGACACAGTAGGGGGGAAGATTCACAGCATTGTAGCAGAACTTGAACTAAGCCCAGAGAACGCGGCAGCCCGCATCTTATCTGGAGCTTCTATAAGAGATCATATAACACCAATACTGATCGATCTGCACTGGCTTCCGATAAACTGCAGAATAACATACAAAACCCTCCTCATCACATTCAAGGCTATTAATAAATTATCTCCTGCATCGATCTCAAATCTCATCACCCTGACACCAAACAACAGACCCAGGAGACTAGTAGCAGAAAACACACTAGTTACTCCTAGTATCTCCACAAAATGGACACAACAACAGAGCTTTTGTGTCCTATGCTCCCAAGTGTTGGAACAATCTACCTCCAAACATCAGATCAATCAGGGATATCACCCAATTTAGAAAGTCCATCAAGCACTATTTATTCACTTTGCACTTCAGGCTACCATACACACAATAGAACCGGCTATCGCCCACTCAGATAACTCCTACACATAACAGCAATCCAGAACAAAGGATCAAAATGTGAAAACACTGTATTCTTGTATTCTGTATTCTTGTCAAATATCGAATCTTGATGTAACCTATTCAATGTATATATAATTATGTATAATTATGTAGATAGTTATCCCCAGTTCACACCCAGTTTATCTTCCCTGTTATCTGTAAACCTAGATCAGTCATGTATTGGCAGGTATATTGTTCAATGTAAACCGCACTGATGATGAATAGTGTGGTATATAAAAAATGTTAAATAAATAAATAAATAAATAAAGAGAGCACATGGATAAAGTAAAAGGAGGGATGTCAGCTAAGAAAACAATTGGCAGAATTCAGATCATCATATGTGCCCTCAAGAGGAGGGAAGAAGGGGGAGAAAGAAGGTAAAATGGTGGCTGAGTGTGCAACTGAGCAGGAGGAGGAGACGGAGGGTGTGGGGGGCCCAGAAGTGGCAGAGATGATCAAGCTGTGGTTAACAGAATTGAAAGAGGAGCTCAAGGTAGAAATCTGCGGAGTTAAAAATTAATTAAAAGAGACATTGCAATTTTTGAGACAAGACTTGGTGGAGTTGGGAGCTCGTGTAGAAGAAACAGAGAATCAGGTGGAACAACAAGGGGAAGTATTGGAAGACCTGCAAAAAAGGATGGGAGGAATTAAAGCAGGGTCAAGAGGAGCTGAAAATGAAAGCAGAGGACTTGGAAGACCAATCCAGAAGATTCAATATAAGAGTGCGAGGAGTCCCAGAGGACCCTAAATACAAGAATTGTGATGAAGTAATTACTAAAGTATTTGGATCTCTGCTACAAACTGCAGATATAGAGGATGGAGGAGCTGGAGAGTCTCTGCAAATTGAGCGGGCTCATAGAGGATTGGGGCCTTAAGGGATTACAGACCAAGAGCCATTGTGGTGTGCATGAACTCTTTCAAAACTAAAGAGCGTATCTTAAGGCTGCCAGGAAACTGAGACAGTTCAAATGGGATGAACATGAGTTGCAACTATTTCAGGACTTATCCCTGGGCACGCTACAATGGAGGAGAGAGTTGAAGGAGATGATGGTCTTGTTGAGGAGAGAAGATATGCGATATAAGTGGCTGTATCCAGGGCCGGATTTACCTTGAGTGAGGCCCTACGCCAACAAAAATTGTGGGCCCCCAGCAGGGGCGGCCCAAGGGGGGTGCGGGGCCTCATTTGCATAAGGGGCCTCATTTGCATAAATATTTGCATAATGTTACCATATACTAACTTTTAGTAAACGTGCCTCTTAATGAGTGTATGGATAAAGAAAGACTAAAAGATTTCTACATTACTATAATCCAGTGCCAACTGCCAGACACATTAGGAACTACTACAAACACTGCCCATTTAGAACCCATAGCAAACCCGCCGTATCCTAACAGCACTACCAGGACTCACAAAGCACCATACCCTACCTATCAAAAGGCAACACTGCAAATATTAAACCAATACATTTCAGAGAACAACAATACATGACCTACTGGGGAAAGAGAACAAGTGGCAATGTCAAATAGGAATTATATAAACAGAACACCTCAGCTCAGTTACACATGCAGAACATAGACCATCACCAAACAAGTAATCACAATTTAGAAACAGGAAGACAATAATTAAACTGGGAATCCCAAAAGCCAAACTTGGAATGTACTACACTATAGAAATAAAACTATACATTAATTTGCTCTTGTACTAAACAAAGCGCAGACGTTAATGATGCACATTTACCAGAGCTGACATATTCCAATTAATAAATTCAAAATAAAGAGATATTTTTCTACCTTTTGTGCAATTTTTTCAGCTGCAATTGCTCCAGCCACTTTCTTCTGGTTTCTTCGTGTCTTCTGCTAACTCTCCATCGTCTGCTGTCCATTTGTCCTTTCTTCTCTCTTCTAGTTTTTTTCCATTCTCTCTCTACATCTGCTTTAACATACTAATCTTTCTCCTTTTGCTCTTTCCTCATTCCTATTTCATCCACTCAAATTTTACCCCTCCATCCTCAATCCCCACTTACTCTCCCAATACCCGGCCACTGCAGATAGAGAAAATGGTTGAGCGTGCATATTATTTCCATCCTTATATATTCATTTAAAAATGTGATAAAAATTAAGGGGGAAATTTTAAAAATTTCCCACTGAGTGCCAATTAGGTCCTGGTCAGGGCTGGATTTACATATAAACTAGAAAAGCTGCAGTTTGGGCCTCAGATTAGGAGGAGCCTCTCTTTTTTTTATTTTTTTTAAGTAAATGTATTTGTAAAGAATGAAAATCACAATACAAAATTATTACTATTATTGTTGTTAGTATTAACTATTGTTTACACCTCATGGTTTTTTGTGATCCTACTGTGCAAATATTTTTCATGATTTTCAGGACCTCCCTCAAAATCCAACCCCCCTCCCCAATCACAATTTCACTGTGAAATCCATCATTTTGGAGGCTGTGTTGGCAAAAATCTTTCTTAAATGATTCAGGCCCTTCTGCGATGAAAAGCATTTTAGATGATGATCCATTGCTTCCTCAGTTACCATACACACTTTCCCCAGTGACTGTAGGGTGGAAGTTGTCAGACATGGGATTTTCTGAACACTCACTAAACAGCAACAGGGAGTCCAAAATAATCTGGAAGGAATCCACACTGAATTCAAATTGCCTTCTCAGAGAGTCAACAAATTTGAGCTCCACATTCTTACCACTATTGTTGGAAAGAGAAATAAGGCTCCAACAATCTGTTTCTGTGCACACTTTTACAAGTTTCTGAACGTAAGCTTCTTTCAGGGTCATGGGAGTGATCTTATCCTTGTTAACACCCTCTGGCAGGAAGTCTAGCAGGCAGTCCAAGACCACATCTTTCACCATCTGAAAGGCATCTTCACTCTTAAGGTCCACTGCAAAAATGAGGTCAAGATCCTTGTAGCCCAGTCCACTATTGTGATGTAGCACATGGCTGGCTGCAGAGCCATTGAGTCTCACATTATGAACAGCAATGCCTTTAGCCATCAAACAGCTGCGAACCACCTGCATGATTTGCCGAGGGTGCACAGCGAGCGTGGGGAAGTTGCCGCGGCCATGCACGGGTATGCTCTCGCTCAGGATAGCGTCCAGTCTCTGCACCTGCTGCCAGGAGAGCATGCTGAAGCGGCGCGAGTCTTCCGCGAGCACCTGCTGCGGCGCTGTCGACGTCATGGTGACGGCAGTGGGGCCCGCCGGGGACAGCTCCGGTCACGCTCGTTCCCTCTTTCGCGCGCACGCCCCCCTCGTGCACCTTACGTTTCCTCAGAGAACACAATTTATTATTTTTTAAATTTAAATTTGGCGAAGGAGCGTAGCCGTCTTTCTCTTACTAAATAATCCTCGGCAAGCTCGCGCTTAAGACGTAAAGTTACTAGAAATCGAGCAAAGAAAAAAAATTTAACTTTGCTATCAGAAGTTTCACGAGAATGTCGTCACGGGGCGTTAAGCGGGCTTAACAGAGACGCGAGGGAGACACTCTCCCTTCGCACCTCTCAAAGCCGGCACGGAGGGAGGGAGGGGGCCCCTGCGGGACAGTCCATGCTGCCGCGGCAGCAGAGGGGGGCCCGCGGGACAGTCCATGCTGCCGTGGCAGCAGGCAGCGTTTTGTTTTTTTTAATTGAATTTTAAGAATTTACAATGTTTGTGGGCCCTTGTCAGCTGTGGGCCCTACGCCACGGCGTAGATGGCGTATAGGTAAATCCGGCCCTGGCTGTATCTATTTGGCCTACTGATCACAGTGAAAGGAAAGTCGAGGCGAGTGAAGATGAGCGAGGAAGCATGGCGAGTGCTTAGAGACTTGGGATTAACAAATCTCCCTGATGGAGCAGGCGGTTAAGTCAGAACAAAAACCAATATCACAGCTACATCGAGGGCGGATAACTTGAGGTGGCAGAGAGCACCAGCAGTTGGCAGGAGGCTGGCGAGACTTACCAAAGGCAGCCATGCAGGGAGAGAGGTGGAGAAGGGAACTGGCTGAAGTCAAGGACATTGGCAAGCTGTGCTGAAAAAGAAACCATACATGGGAAATGCTGATGGACGTTGATAAATGTTTTGTAAGGGGTTGGTGTTTAGAAGTAAGGGGGGGAAGAGCGTGGGGAAGGGGGGGGAGTGGTGGAGGGGGGGAGGGAGGAGAGAGCTGGAGTGATTAGTATTAGCCAGGTTATATTAACCCTCGGATACACTCGGTAAATCGACTGACACGTATACACTACCCCCAGGTCACCCCTGACCCATATGTAGAAATATGGTAAAACATCTACTTTTGTTTGTAAAACATGGTTAAATTGTGAAGAAAAAGACATACTTTTATTTATTTTTTATAATACTTGTTATTAATTCACCCTTTCAAGTGAATAATGTGCAATGCTAGCCAAGATCAGGCGGGACAAGTTGTACAAGGTCAGATATATGCTGCATAATGTCAATACCTGTTAACTATTCAGTTGCAAGCTTAAAAATGGTGTGCAGCACTGCACGCTTTGCAAACTACAATAGTTCTATATTTATTCGCTAGGTGGACAGCAACAGTCAAAGTATGGTGCCATTATGTCAAGTAATGGCATGATGCAAATTGTGACAAAAAAATTACCGTGTTATAACAAATTGACAACGGTGCATTGTAAACAACAGAAAACTAGTAAGCAATACATGAAGTACAGATTTCACATTCGGTAAATACTTTTCGATCTCTGTCACTTGGACAAAAGGAGCATCTTTTTCTTTTCTTTGCTGATGCCCGTGTGGTCAACGGTCTTGGTGGCTTAGGCATTTCAAGGCAAGGATAGCCAACATTGGCCATGGATTGACGTGTATGGCTTGTCAGACCTTCTGGATGGCTTTGACGATTTTGTAGCTGAGGCTTCATGAGATTCAAAGCGAGTTCCTCCAGAAAAAACCTTCTCTTGCAGTTTTCCTTGTGATGAAACATAGGATTGTTGTACATAAATATTATGAATGAATTTACAGCCGCGATATCAAGCAGTCCATAAAACACGCAAAGTGGCCATCGACGAGTTGATCTTTTCACACTGTATGTGTGGCGCAACTGATCTACTGTGTCAACAGCCCCTTTCGTTCTGTTGTAGTCAAGTATTATTTCTGGCTTCTTTGATGTTTCATCAATTTTATTGTCATGGTGAAGTGTTGACAGCAGCATAACTGATTTGTTTCGTTTTGGGACGAATGACACCAAAGCCTTGTCTCCACTGAAGCCAAATATTGAGGATCCCACAATTCTTGAGCGATTTGCCTGGAATTCTGAAGGTATGTCACGGTTGCAACGTCTTACAGTGCCCAGTAGTGTCAAATTCTTGCTAAGAAGAACATCAGCCAGTTGTACGTTAGTAAAGAAATTGTCGCAAGTAATGTTCCTGCCAGACCGTTCCAGAGGTTCAATAAGCTTCAAAACAACATCAGCTCCTAGAGATACTGTTTTGTCACGAGTAACTGACTCTTCACGCCCTAGGTATGGCTTCATGTTGAATACATAATACGTTTCGGCATCTGCACACACCCATAACTTTATACCGTATCGGTCTGGTTTAGACTTGATGTATTGACGAAACGGACACTTGCCTCTGAACCCCAACAATTGTTCATCAACAGTCAAGTATGCAGATGGTGTGTACATTTTCATGCACTGAGAAATGAATAAATTCCAAACATCTCTGACTGGAGTAAATTTGTCATTGGCCCTTCGTGATTCACGGGTTTGTTTGTCATCAAATCGAAGTAAACGCAATATTTCTGCAAACCTTTTACCTGACATAACAGCTGGAAATATAGGATTCTGGATAGGACTTTTAGCCCAAGTTCTGCGTACAGATACTTTGTTCAACCTGAAAACACCACTCATGTACAGAAGACCCAATGTTGCTTGGAGCTCTTCCATTGTTACCTGCTTCCAGTCAGTACATGGTGGCTGCATTGCTTCAGCTCTACGTATGCCTTCAGAATTTGTGAAATCTAACACTGCTGACAATATATCTGGAGTTACAAACATGTCAAAAATATCCTTAGCATTAGTTATACCTCTGATCAGAGCAATTGGTCCAGAAGATTCTCTGACTATATTTGCTTCCCTTGTTCTTGATGTTGGCGGTACAGTTTTATTCCAATGCATGCCAGAACGAGCTGTGTAATGACTGTCAGTAACTTCCTCATTTTCAGAATGTGATTCAGAAGTTTCAGAATTGCTGTATGAACTGCTATCGTCATCACTTGTTTTATTTTCTTCGACAGCATCTTCCGCTTCACTGCCGCTATCATCAAGATTAAGCTGATCGGACTGGGCGGGAACGACTGCACTATCCGTATCAGCACCTTCAGTATCATTACTCAAACTATCATTACTGTCACTTTCTTCATTCAACCAACGTCTAATTTTTTCAGTTGCTGCACAGCTGCTGAAGCGTTTCGGGAGTGGCATTGTTTACCTTTGTCGTAAAAAATTTTAATCCACAGAAACAAACAAGGAACTGACGTCAGGTGACGTTATAAATGTAAGCAAGACGTTAGAAAACACAGGATTGTAATGTGGACTTGGAGTGGTGACTTTCTTTGCTGCTATAAAACAAAGGAGAGTGTTATTGTGTGAGTGTCGAAAATCACCCCTTGTTTGTTCAGCAGCATGCAGTACTGTATAAAAACGTTATTTTTGCAAACCATATGTATGAAAATACTTAAAAATGGTTCGTTGAGGAATACCTAGAGTACCAAAATACAATTCCTTACCATTTTGAAGAAAAAACACAAAAACCGACACCCGGGTCACCCCTGACCCGGGGGTAGTGTATCTGAGGGTTAAGGACGGAGGAAGGGGTTAGGGAAGAGGGTAGAAGGGTGAGGGGGATGGAAAAGGAAAAAGGAGGAGGGAGGAGGGGTGGGGAAGGGCGAGGGAGTGGTCTAGGGTTACAAGGAAGATGGGTAAAATCAGTTAATGGGGTAGGAGAAGGTAGGGGTCGACAGAGGGTGAACGGGTAAGGAGGTGATAAGTTAGTAGAGGACTGGAGGGGGAGGGAGGGTGGGAAGAGTGAGTTGGGGATGGCAAGAATGGGAGGAGCGGGCCGAGTAAGGAGAGGGGGGTTGGAAGAAGAGGGGGGAGGAGGTGGAAGAGGGGCAGGGGTAGGCGGCGGTCTGAGAGTTAGTCACTACAAATGGAAGGCAAGTCTCCCTTGAAGAGGCGGGGGAAGAGGGAAGAGGGCTGGGAGGGAGGGGGGAAGGGAGGAGAGGGAGGGGGGCTAAGAGAGGGTGGGGAGAACAAATCTCAAAGATGAGTTAAAAATAATAACCTTAAATGTAAAATGGCCTACTTCGCCATTTAAAAGACAGAAATTATATAAAGAAATAACACGCCAAAGGGCCTCGTTAGTGCTTATACAGGAAACACATCTCACTAGGGCGACAGAACATCTGGTTAAACCTAAGGGATATGGGGTGTGTGTACATGCATCAAACACAGTGGAAAAGAAAAAAGGAGGGGTTGCAATTCTGATAGACTCAAAGTTAAAGATGGAGTTACAGACAGTAGTAAGGGATAAAGCGGGGAGATACGTGTTATTACGCATGAAACTAGGGAGTGAATTGTATTGTATAATGAATGTATATGCCCCTACAGGGGTGCAAAGTGAATTTTGGACAAAGCTCAATGAAGAAGTTGGGAAATTAGGGGAGGGTATCCTCATATGTGGGGGCGATTTTAACTTAACTTGGAGCCCTGCTAGAGATGCTACAGGGAAAAGAGAGCTGATCCCATTGAATAACAGGAGAGCAAAAACACATATCAAAAATAGAATCAAATGTCGGAAAAGTCCGTTATACAAGGGGGAAAGTGAAAATCCTCCAAACAGCGGTTAATCTTTAATTCAGTGATGTGTTAAAGTGAAAACATTTGTGATTTCTATCAAATATCCAAAAAAAGTCATAAGTGCTAAGATGTAACACAATGTAAATTTTATACTTAGCTGGCAGTTGGAAAATCACAACAGGATCAATGGAATGGAGACTGAAGGCAAGCCAACCAGCGTGAAAATCAGTCCAGGAGAGCTAGCTATGACACAACATCGTGTTTCGGGTCCAGCACGACCCTTTTTCAAGTAGTATTTTTTTTTTTTTTATTTATTTATTAACAATTCTTATATACCGCACTATTAGACATCAGCGCGGTTTTCATTAAACAGAAAACTAGTAGAGCAGAAAATAAGCTCCCTAATAATACGATGAAATTTTAAAACGAAATCCTTTGCAAATGCCCCATATATTCAAAGATCCGTAGGAACGCACTTGTTAAATCTCATAGTCCCTCAAAGAAGGATAGCGTCTGACGTCACAGGGCAGAGTGTTGTAATATATACCCAATTGAAGGCAGCTATGGAAGAGCCAAAGGGTCAAACCAAATTTAAGGTCCCAAGGTACTCCACCAATCTAGTTCTAAATTTAACCCATTAGGGATAACAGTATTTAAGGTAAAAATCCAGCGTTGTTCTAATATCTGTAGATGATTTTCTCTGTCTTCATCTCTAGGATCCAAATGAACATGATCTATGACACACCATTTAAATCTGAAAAAACATGCTGTAATAAAACACAATGAGAAACCAGTGGGCTGTTAAGGTCTTAAGGTGATTTGTGCTCCGATAGACGCTTTTTTACAGGACGAATAGTATTTCCTACATACTGAAGGCCACAAGGGCATGTCAATAAATAGACCACAGAGGATGAAGTGCATGAAGTATGGACAGACACGGAACACTCTTTATCTCAATTTTTGCAATGGTTGAACACTATTAAAGTGAATATACAATTTATGGCCAAATATCACTCTACTACAATAGATTTTTTAGATGTCTGCCTATGCAAATCTGATAACCATCTGTGTACTGCCTTATACAGAAAATCTGTTCAACGCAACACTTTGCTGCAGTTTCAGAATCCTGGTCCTCTTCGCAGAGCTTTACCCTTTGGCCAATTTCTCTGTTTAAAATGGATTTGTTCATCTACTGAGCAATTTATTATTCATTCCAAAGATTTATATACTCGTCTCCTTCATCGGGGATATCCCAAGCAGGTTCTTGACAAAGCATACAAAATAGCGAAATATGTGCATCAGGACTGGCTCTTAAACCCAAATAGAGCTACATCTTCGACATCTGAAGGGTCTGACAAAATTGTAGGAGTTCTACCTTATACGATAGGTTCTTCTCGAGTTGTGGATATTTTAAGAAAACATTGGCATGTTCTAAGCTTGCATGCTTGCTTCCAGAAAGAACTTATGATGGCATTCCAATGGAGCAGTAATCTCCAGGATATAGTTTCCATTCCACAGTGGGTTTTGATCGCCCTATATGGGCCCATGAAGATCCGGGCCATTTTTCCTGTGATTCAGCTAGATGTCTTTTTTGTCCACTATCTCAGGTTGGTGCAGATTGGATACATCCCGGGACGGGTCAGCGATATGTTAATAAATGGCATACTTCATGCACTTCATCCTTTGTGGTCTATTTATTGACATGCCCTTGTGGCCTTCAGTATGTAGGACGTACAGCTAAGTATAAAATTTACATTGTGTTACATCTTAGTGCTTATGGCTTTTTTGGATATTTGATAGAAATCACAAATGTTTTCACTTTAACATATCACTGAATTAAAGATTAAAAATGAACAGTCCGCTGTTTGGAGGGTTTTCACTTCCCCCTTGTATAACGGACTTTTCCGACATTTGATTCTATTTTTGATATGTGGTTTTGCTCTCCTGTTATTCAATAGGATTAGCTTTATTTTTTAGTTGATTCATTGTGCTAATTCAATTTTGGTCATTATATAGACAGGGAAAAGAGAGGGCAAGAGAGCTGATAGAAGAAAGTATCACAATTTTGTAACACAACATTGTTTGATAGATGCATGGAGATTTCAACATCCCCGGAAAATACAATTCTTCTATTTTTCACCAGTACACAGATCATACTCCAGAATAGACACCATTAAGGTAACGAAAGAGGTGGGGGGAAGGATTACAGGGGCGGAGATGGATTCAATAACGTGGTCGGACCATGCACTAGTGGTGGTTAGGATGACCATAGAGGGGGAGGGGAGAGGCATTCAGTTCTGGAGGTTAAATGAATCCCTATTAGAGGATGAGAGGGTTTGAGAAGATATAGTGAGGGAAACGGGAATATTTTAGATGGAACGACAATGGTGAGGTGGCTTGGGGAGGAGTTTGGGATGGATATAAGGCAGTAGTAAGGGGAATACTAATAAAATGGGGGCGCGTAAAAGAAAGGAAAGGGAGGGAAGGGATAGGGAATTGAGAGAAAGCTTAATGAAATTGGAGGAATTGGATGTGCAAGATCAAAAAGGAACATATGGAGGCCAAGTGTTGGCAGTAAGAGCGCAGTTAAATGCAATGCAGGCTGAAACTATAAGGTACCACATGCAGCTATTACGACAATAATTTTTTGAGGGGGGAAATAAGGCTGGGAGATATATGGCACAGAAATTGAAGCAGTGGAAATTAAGATCACAAATACTGAAAGCTAGAGATCCGGGAGAGATGCTGGTTCATAAAGACGGGGATATTAGAGAGGCATTTAATGGATTCTACCAATCACTGTATGAAGCAAGACCCCCTCCACAGCTAGAGAGGGTACAGAGTTACTTAGATTCTATAACGATTCCAAAATTGGAAGGGAGAGAACAAAAAGGACTAAATAGGGCTATAAAGGAAGAGGAGGTCTGGAAAGCTATAAAACAGTTGAAAGTAGATAAGGCGCCGGGGTTAGATGGACTAACAGCGAGGTTTTATAGACAATTTGGAGAGATATTAACCGAATCATTAGTGTGTTTGTTTAACCTACCAAGGGAAGGAGGGATGCTAGCAGACACTATGGGGTGAGCAGGTATAACAGTAATACATAAAGAGGGGAAAGACCCACAAGAATGTTTGTCATACAGACCAATTTCACTGCTCAATCTAGACACTAAATTATTGGCTAAAATATTAGCTATGCGATTAAATAAGGTGATAGGGAAACTGATCTACCAAGATCAAGCGGGATTTATTCCTGGTAGGCAGGTAGCAGACAATATTCGTAAGATACTAAACATTATTTGGTAGAATAAACAAAGTAAGGAGGAGGCATTGCTGTTATCTCTGGATGCGGAAAAGGCTTTCGACCAGCTGTCTTGGCCTTTTCTCTTTCAGGTAATGGAAAGGGTGGGGTTGGGGGAAGAGTTCATGGGTTGGGTACGAGCGTTATATCGAAACCCGAAAGCTTGTGTTCGGGTGAATGGAGCGTATTCTATGTTTTTTGAGCAGGGGAGAGGGACGAGGCAGGGATGCCCCTTGTCACCTCTTCTATTTGCTTTATATGTGGAGCCATTTGCAGCAAGGGTGAGAGAACGGGCAGATCCGAAGGGCATAGTAGTAGGAAAGACAGAATATTGAATATCATTGTTTGCAGATGATATAATTTTGAGCGTGACTAGGCCATGCTTCTCTATACCAATATTAATGTGTGAATTAGAAGAATATGGAAAACTGTCAGGATTTACTATAAACTGGACAAAATCTGAAATATTGAACCTGTCAATAAAAAAAGAAGTCCAGGGAATACTGCAAAAGAAATATCCGTTTAGGTGGGCCCGGGAGAATATTAGGTACTTAGGAATTCAAATAAGTAATAGGTTGGAACAACTATATGACCTCAATTATCTAAAGTTATTTGGGCAAGTTGAAAGCTAGTTGAATGGGTGGGCGCAGGGATACGTTTCCTGGTTTGGACGCATTGCAGTTATAAAAATGATGCTTCTGCCCAGATTCTTGTTCTTGTTTCAAACGCTGCCGATAATGGTGCCATATAGGAAGCTAAAGCAGTTGCCAAGAAACGTCAATAGATTCATATGGCTAAATAAGAGCCCTAGGGTAGCTATGTCAATCATGCAAAGAGCGAGGGAGGAGTGGGGCTGGGGGTACCCAATTTTAGAAAATATTATATGGCAGCACAATTGAAAACGATATACAGTATGAATGCACAGAGATAAACAGAAACACTGGGTCCAAATGGAAGAAGACTCAGTAAGGGGAGTGGGATTGGAAAAGATAGTGTGGAGGGGAAGTAAAGGGTCTGAAGGCAGACCTGTCAACCCCATGATTGCACATACCTTGACTGTTTGGAAACAAAATAGAAAAATATTAATACAAGATAAAGGATATACACAGGGAATGACATCGGAGGCCTGTTTTGAGAGGGGACAGGGGCCAAGGGCGAGGGTACTGCGAAGATGGGCAGAGTTGGGACTTACACATATCTCCCAATTAGTGGCTAAAGAGGGAGTTAGAGCGTTTGAGGGGATTAAGGACCTATATGGGTTATCCAACAACGATTACTACCACTATCTCCAGATAAGCCACTTTCTGAGACAGCAGAAGGTATGGAAGGATTTATGGGGTAATAGGGGGTGGTTTGAAGCCCTATGCTCAGGACAACTAGTTTGAAAAAGAGCTTTGTCCAAAATTGATAAAGGATTAAAGAGAGGGAGGAGAGAATAAACTAGAGTATATGAAGAAATGGGAGGAAGACTTAGGAGTGCAATGGAATGATGAGGTGTGGGATAAGATAATACAGACGGTGGCAGGCATATCTATAGCCACTCAAATAAAAGAAAATGCTTATAAAGTACTATATCGGTGGTATTGGACACCGTCACGTAAAAGGCGAGCTGGATTGGGACAAAATGATCAATGCTGGAGAGGATGCCAAGAGATAGGGGATTTGTTGCATATGTGGTGGAAATGTGGAAGGATTCAAGAATACTGGGAAAAGGTGTTGGATATAATTTATGAAATGACAGGACATAGACTGCAAAGGAAACCAGAGATTTGCTTGTTGCATCAATTAGAGAAGGATATCTCGGAGAGGGAAAGGAAGGTACTACACCATTGTATAGTGGCAGCAAGAAGTGAGATAGAAAAACACTGCACGGGGGCGTGTATACCACAAAGTGCAGGTTTTGTTCGAAGAGTGGCAGATATGTGCTTGATGCAAAGACTGACTGGGTTAAGACAAGGGAAAGGAGAGAGGAGTGCGGAACAATGGAAGAGTGTGTGGAGCTGGCTGGCAACTTGGAAGGATGGAGAGAGGGGGCAGGAGAGCAGGAGAGATGCAATACAGTAAAGAAAGCCACAGGCAGGTAATACAGTTAATGAGCAAAATGGCAAAAATGTGTAATTATTTGTGTTAATTAAGATAGTTAGGAGGTGATATAGAAGAATAAATAAATGAAGGGGGAAAAAGAGATGTGGGGGAGGGGGGGAAACAGAAGTCTGGGCAGTATTGAATGCTGTAGTAGCGAGTACGGGATAAAATACGTTAGCTGGTTGGATTGTTGTAGAAAATGTCTAATGTTGTGTAAGAAGATGTTTGTTTTATATATTGAAACATTTAATAAAAGCTTCAAATGGAAAAAAAAAGATATGGTGGCAAAGCAACAAGAGAAGATTGACAATCTGGAAAACAGATTGCACCAAAACACCTTGAGGTTCATCAGAGTGCCGGAGGCAGTGGCAGACCCGGAGTTGCGTGGCTTCTTGGAGATGTGGCTGCCAGTTAGCCTGAAACTGGAGCAATCATTGGGGCCCCTACAAATTGAACGGGCTCATCATCTTGGACTGTGGTGGGAGCAAGAGGGGAGGCAACACGCAGTCATTGCCCGCTTCCTCAACTTTGTTCAAAAACAGGCAGTTTTCAAGTGGTGTGCAAGTAGTATTTAGTTATGCTTGCTGGGAAGAAAATCCAATACCCAGCAATGTTGTGGATTTACCACGATGGTGTGGCCCACACCTTTCATTTTCTCGACTTGGTCAAAACATATTACAAGGAGTGACGTGTGGGTACATTATAGAAGGCTGGGGTACACGTGGCCGAGCTGTGGGCTTATTGAGCAAGGATGGGACGGCTGGGTTTAAGTGGATTATGGCTGACTGGAGACTTGGCATTGTAAACGGGCCATTGACTTTGCAGCACTTCCGCTCTCTAATCTGGTGCCTCTCTGCAGGGGATAATTATACTTTTATGGCTCCTCTTTCACATCTGTATTAGAGACTTTTTTGTGCACTCCTGGAGTTGCCACTGAGGGATTCATTGTGAGGGCTAGTGCTTCTGGCCTCCTGGTCCCAGGCGGGGACCTCCCCCAAGAATATAGAGCTAGTGCCTGGATATTGACGGGTGTGACTGTTTGTGGACACCACCTATTGGTTCCCTGCTATGATTTCTGCATTGCCCCACTGCAGTGACTGGATGCCATAGGGGTTCCCCCCTGTTGCCTTTGAATGGCGCTCAGTCCAAGGGGCAGCAATGGACCCTTCTATGTCTGCATATCATCTCTTGGGTTCTGCCCCTGCCGCCTGCTTTAGGTGATTCTGGCACCATGGGAGGACACTGGACTCTATGGACTTGATGGCAGTCTATACTTCCGCCACTTGCTGGGGTCTCCCATTCTTATATACCTGCTACTGTGTCTCTCAGGCGATTTCTCACCTTCCATAATGTATGCCTCTGGAATGTGCATGGATGCCCTTTGTATTTCTGTTGTGGTGGTTGAGAGTATGTGAGTTTTACAAGATATAGCTTGTTCTTGAGAGTGTGGGGGTTAGGACATGGGGGGGGGGGTGGGAGTGAGTGCCTGATGTGTATTAAGGAAGCATGGGTCGCAGGCAGGACCGGCCCAAGGGTTTCTGTCACCCCAGGCAGAAGCCTCAGCTGCACCGCCACATCCTCTGTGCCAAGCCACACCACAGACCCCCATTGCCACCGATTCTATCGGGGGGCAACTTGGCACGGCAGCAGCAGGCCACGTGCTTCAGCATACATGGTCTGCCACTTCTGACTCCCCTCCGACACAACTTCTGTCAGAGGGAGGTCAGGAGCAGCAGGCCATGTGTGCTGAAGCACATGGCCTGATTCTGGCGTCGTACCACCTACAGAGCATTCTGCCCTAGGAGACCATCTAGCCTGCCTAATGGACGGGACAGCCCTGATAGCAGGGCGAATGTATGGGAGATACCTGATACTGGGGTGGGAGGAAGGTGGGAATGTTGCGTGACAATGCAGTAGGAGGGCATGTTGGATGTATTGTGTAGGGAGGGATGTTTGTTTATCCCGGGGCATTTTCTCCAAATGGGTTAATTTTGCGGATACTATGACAATTGTGAATCTTACTTCTAGGCCAGGGTATGTGGAGTATGATCTTAGTCTCTCAAATTTACTGCTAATGCTCGGTGTAGTACTTGCATCGTGCCAAAGAGAGCTTCCTTCTGGAGTTCGTAAGATGTAACAGGTATGGGAAGTTTGTCAAGATGTGCTTGGAAATTCTTCTTAATCAAGTTTGTGGCTCCCAGTACAATGGGAAAGATTTCTATAACTTTCTGCCACATTTTCTTCGTCTCTGACTGCATTTCTTGGTACTTCAGGATCTTCTGCTTCTCCCTGCGATTCACAGAATAATCACTTGGTACCGACAATTCTATTATCAATACCATTCTCGTGTTCTTTTCCTTTACCACTATGTCACATTTCCTGGCAACCAGTTTCTTATCCATCGGAATGGGAATGTCCCTAATGATCAGAACCTCTTCATTCTCTGTTATTCTCTTAGGGTCATGATCCCAGTGCTTTTCAGGGACAGTGATGTTGTAGTGTTTTGAGTTTCCAATGGAGGAGGTGTGCTACTTTGTTGTACCTTTCTGTATAGAAATATTCTGCCATCAGAACTTCACAGACTGCTCTAAGGTGAGTCTTTGTTTCCAGCTCTTTCTTACAGAATCAACATATGTCTGTTTTGCCAGTTTTTCATTGCTCGCCGTAAACCATCTCGTCCCTAATCCGCTGTCCTGGTCTGCAACTATCAATCTTTAGTCCTTCGGTTTCAGTTCACCTCTCCTTAGCCATTCATGTGTCCATTCTTATTTATTTATTTATTTATTTAATTTTCTTATATACCACGCTATTTGTCATCAGTGTGGTTTACATTGAAACAATACAACAATTGGTCAGATATAACAGACCTATTACAAGTAACAGGAAAATTAACATGGAAGTAAACAGGGAAATCATTTATATTTCTAGAAAATACATGTTGGAGATATATAAAATCTATACAATTAGTTAGGGTAGGTATGAGGTTAAAAGGATGGGGGAGGGGAAGTGGTGTTTAGGTGTTTGAAGTGTGCGATGAAAAGGTGGTGTTTAAGGGCTTTTTTGAATTGTTTGATGTCTTTAATTGCTCTGATATTGGGAGGGAGTTTGTTCCATCATCTAGGAGCATAATTCAAAATGTCATACTCACATACATTTCATCTAAGAATATTTTGCAGCTGTGCCATAATACTAACAATAATTGCGCTCACACACAGTCTAAACACCAAACATTATAAACCAATCCCAATCATACAAAGTCTTAACCGTCATCATACACCATCAGCACATCCACCAAATTGGCCTAATACAAAGGTAAATCACAACCGCCTTATACATATAAAACCTACCACACTCCACCAACCAAATACCCTGCCAAACATAAAAGAACCAGCCATTTTATCATGTATCCTAACAAATGCCAGATCCATGAAAAACAAACTCCCTATCTTCACTGATCTCTTAAATGACAATAAGCCTGACATACTCTGTGTTACAGAAACATGGCTATCAGACACAGATGTGGTCTACCTAAACCAACTAAATAAGAATGACTACGACATTTACCATACACATAGAAACAACAAAAAAGGAGGAGGAGTGCTTGTAATGACTAAAAAGGCCCTAAATGCTAAACAACAATCCTCAGAGATCATTAACAACACTGACACCCTCATCATAAAGATCGACCATTTTAGAATATGCCTGATATACAGACCACCTGACCATAAAACAGAAAATATGGATGTCCTAATAGAGCTTCTCAGTTCATCCACTGACCAATGTCCAATTATAATGTTAGGAGATTTTAATCTCCCATCTCTACCCATCACATATTCAACCCTCTTTCTTGAATCTATACATGACATAGGTTTCCACCAAATCATTAATACAAAAACTCATATCAAAGGAGGAACCTTAGACCTCATATTTCTCCCAGATGTACGCCATAAACTTTTTAATCCGGAATCCCTACAGTGTATGCCGATCCCATGGTCAGACCACTACCTGATTAAATTTAATATTATACACACGGACCCAAATAACAAAAGCAACCAGCAAGAACCCCCACCCCCCAGATTTAAAAAATTCAATGCAGAAGATTTCCTAGACCTAACAATCCCTCACCTCTCATCATCACCTTCCAACCTTGATGTGGCTATTACAGCTTGGCATAATACAATCTCAAAAGCAGCTGCATATAACCAATCAAACAAGAGGAACATCCGTCCCAGAACTGGTGATGCCCCTTGGTTCAACAACACTTTAAAAGTTATGAAAAGAACACTCAGGAAAATTGAATCAAAGTGGCGCAAAACTAAATCCACATTACACAACGAACTCTATAATACTTATCTCAAAAACTACAAAGAGGCCACAGACAGCGCTAAAAAAACTTCCACTCATCTGTCCTAAACAAATCTATTAACAGACCTTGGGAATTATTCTCCATTGTCCAAAACCTAACTAAAAACACATACAACTCCAGTCATGAAGCCAACGACATATCTCCCCAAACCTTAGCAAATCACTACATAAACAAATCAAAAATAAATAATATCCCACCAACTCCACAAGCCATATCATACCAACCTCTATCAGATTCTTGGAATAAATTATATCCCATAACAAAAGAGACCCTTAAGTATATAATGGCGAACTTAAATACTACAACTTCTCACCTTGATCCCTGCCCCATAAATTGGATAAAGAACACCCTTCCAACATTATCCCCTTTCATAATACCACTAATTAATCTCTCATTAAATCAAGGCTACCTACCGCCCATACTAAAGCATGCACAAATCAGACCTATATTAAAAAACAATACTATGGACAAAACCTCACCGAATTTTATTTATTTATTTAACATCTTTTATATACCGCACTATTGTCACCAGCGCGGTTTACATGTAACAAACATATACATACAAAGAACTGTAATGCATTTTACAAGTAACAGGGATTTTGAACTTGGGAATAACAAGGTACAGCTATATAAGGCTAGTTAACTATATACAGATTATTGAAATACATTAGTCAAATTTGGATATCAGTTGGGGAAATGTCTTGGTCAGAAAAGTGTCTGTGATATTTTCATGTGCGAAGGTTAGATTGGGAAATAGCTTAGGAAGAGGTGGTGTTTGAGACTCTTTCTGAATTGTGTTAAGCTGGTTATAACTCTCAGTTCTAGTGGGAGGGCATTCCAGGTTTTTGGGGCGTGGATACTGAAGGCTCTTTTGGTTGTTTCCTTAGTGTATCTGACTGTTTGTTTCGGGATTACTAATGTATTCATTGCAATTGATCTTCTGGATCTATTAGGGGTCTGTGGGTGTACAAGGTTGGTAATGGTTGATGGTGCTTGGTTGTTTATGGCTTTGAATGTAGTGATCAGTATCTTGTAGTGGATTCTTGCGTTGGTTGGTAGCCAGTGGAGTCGTTTTAGAACTGGGGTTATGTGATCTGTCTTTGATATTCCTTCAAGTACTCTGGCAGCAGTGTTCATCGCTAATTGGAGAGGATTTAATGTTGCTTGAGGGAGTCCGTATAGAATTGCATTTGCAAAGTCGATGTGAGGCATTATCAGGGCTTGGTAGACAGTTCTGAAATCTGAGGGTTCCAGTAGAGGTCGCAGGTGGCGTAATGTGCGTATCTTGTGGTAAATTAGTTTTGTTATGTTTTTTATGTGGGCTTTCATATTGAGGTGCTGGTCAAGGGTTATACCTAGGTAGCGTAGTGTAGGCTTTACTGTTAATTCCTTGTCCTTTATCTTCACGGAGGTAGGAGGTGTGAAGTTTTGGTTTCTTGTTACAAACATCACATCAGTCTTGCTGTGGTTGATTCTTAGATTTTGGGAGATGAGCAAATCTTCTACTGCTTCGAGGCATGTTATCAATGATGTATAATCAGGGTGATTGATGGAGAATGGCATGAATAGTAGAATGTCATCTGCATATGCTAAACAGGTGACATTAAAGGAACAAATGAGGTCACAAATGGGTTGCATGTATATATTAAACATCAACGCTGACAGAGAAGATCCTTGTGGTACCCCTTGGTCTTGAAGAAATGGTTCAGAAGTAGTTTCGTCAATTCGTACTTGTTGCCAACGGTTAGTTAGATATGATATACACCAGTCAAGTGCAGCGCCAACTATTCCTTTTTCCTTGAGACGATCGATAAGTATTTGGTGGTTTACTGAGTCGAACGCCGCTGAGATGTCCATGAATATAAGTATGAATCCTTGATGAATGTTATCTATTCCTGTGATTAGTGTGTTGAATAGTGTGATGAGGAGGGTTTCAACTCCATGAGCCTCTCTAAAGCCGTGTTGTGCAGGGTCAAGTGGAGCTTCATTGTCTATGTGCTGTTGTATTTGCCGTTGGACTACTTTCTCAATTATTTTCGCTAGGAGTGGGATACTGGATATTGGCCTGTAGGATTCTACTTTTTGGGGGTCTAATTTACTGTTTTTTAGTAATGGTCTAATTGAGGTTTGTTTGAGGCTTTGAGGAAAGGTTCCAGTTGAAAAGGATTGTTCAAGGATATTCTGTATGAAGAAGCTTACTTCATGTTTTAGATTTTTTATCCAGGCTGCCGGGCATGGATCGCTTGCAGCGGTGGTAGCATTTATTGATGCGATAGTGTTCTCAATTTCTTTGATTGATAGTGTATTGAACTTGGTTAATGTGGTTGACTGTGAATATATATCATTCTTTGTTGGTCCAGAAGTACAAATGTTGGATGTTTTTGTCATCTTTGACTTTAGGTATTCGGCATATTCTTGCGGGTGTATTGCTTGTGTTTGATGAGGTGTTGGTTCCTTTGCCATTGTTCTTACGATGTTGAAGAGGTCATGATGTTTATTTAGTGATTTCTTTAGAAGGTTGGTATGGAATTGTTTCCTTCGATCTGCTATTTCTTTGCGATGCTTATCTAAGTATTTGCAGTAAGCTGTGTAGGCTTCAGTAGAGCGTGATCTTCTCCAATATTTCTCGAGTCTCCGAAGATGGAGGAGGGATGTTCTTAGCTCCTTGGAATACCAGGCTACGTGTGTACGATGGTTGGTATTTTTTGCCATGTTTGATGGTTGAGAATTGAATCTAAGGGAGTGATCCCAAGTGTTGATTAGACTGTCCAAGTCGGGTTCAGACGCTTGTAGTGTTGGGAGGAGATTATTAAGTATTTCCTCTTTGACAAAGGGGCGGAACCTCCTAGCTGTTGGTTTCGCTTGAGTAGGTTTGGATTTAGAGGAATTGGAGTAGTTGGGGATTTTGAATAAAATGAGACTGTGGTCAGACCACGGTACTGGTATTATTGAAAGGTCGTAATTGTGGTTGGTGTCTGGGGCAACTTGTGGGACGAATATCAGATCAAGTATGTTTCCCATATTATGAGTAGGGTCTTTGACTATTTGGTTGTATCCAAGGTTGTCAATTGCTTCTATAAATGCTGTGGCTTGCGAGTCCTGTAGGGAGGGAAGGTTGAAATCTCCCATTATCCAATTGGATAGTCTTGGTTTTTCAGTGTTGCAGGCAAGGTCAACTATCGTTGGTAGATCCTCAGCTGATGCTGTTGGAGCTCTATAGACTAGGCTGATTGAGTGTTCTTTGTTTGATATATTTAGTATATTTAGATGTGTTGAACTGATGTTGTTGTCAATTTGAAATTGTAGTTGGTTGTTAGAGATAATAAGTACTCCGCCTCCTCTTTGTTGGTTTCTATGGCACGTGTGTATAGAGAATCCTGGCGGTAGCATCTGGTTAAGAATGACATTGTCAGAATCGGTTAGCCAAGTTTCTGTGATCAGCAAGATGTCAAGGTTATGTGCAGTTATGAGATTAGTTATCAGAGGCCATTTTGTGCGGATGGACCTTATATTGATAAGGGCACAGTGTAATGGTGGATGGTACTGTTGTTTTGGTTGAGGTCTTTTGGTAACGTGAAGGGCAATGTGAAGTAGATGTGAGTAGTGGGTGTAGTTAGGGTTTGTCTGATTTGTTTGAGTTTTGTTTGACCATCTCCTCCAATTATTTCGTAGTATTGGTATGTATTTTTGGTCATCATTAAAGGCACTTGCTTGACCAGATAGTGCAGTGAGGAGGTAGGTGATGGTAAGGGTTACTAATGTGTGCATTCTTATAGTGAACATTGTGTGTTCTGAGAGGCGGTAGTGTTGCTAGTTGCACAAGGTTGTAGACTGTTGGTTTTGGGGTTGTAGTAATTTGTAGATAATATTGATGGAACCTTAATTGTGGTGAAAGACGTATCAACAATATATTTGGATGCTGAGAAAAACAGTAATTGAAAAATTTGTGGGTAATGATACAGTATGTCTCTCTATCTACTGACAACAGTATATCTATTGGCAGAATTTGTGGGTAATGATACAGTATGTCTCTCTATCTACTGACAACAGTATATCTATTGGCAGAATTTGTGGGTAATGATACAGTATGTCTCTCTATCTACTGACAACAGTATATCTATTGGCAACAGTGTATCTCTCTGGGTAGTGGTAGCAGTATGTCTCTCAATCTACTGACAACAGTATATCTCTCTGGGTAGTGATAACAATATGTCTCTCTAACTACTGACAACAGTATGCCTCTCTGAGTAGTGATAACAGTATGTCTCTCCAGACTACTGACAACAGTATGTCTCTCTATCTACTGACACAGTATATCTCTCTGGGTAGTGATAACAATATGTCTCTCTAACTACTGACAACAGTATGCCTATCTGAGTAGTGATAACAGTATGTCTCTCCAGACTACTGACAACAGTATGTCTCTCTATCTACTGACACAGTATATCTCTCTGGGTAGTGATAACAATATGTCTCTCTAACTACTGACAATAGTATGTCTCTCCGAGTAGTGATGACAGTATGTCTCTCTAGCTACTGACAACAGTATATCACTCTTGGTGCTGACGATAGTAAGTTCATTCTGGCTACTGGGAACGATATTTGCAACTGATGAGTACTGATACTTATAATTACTAACAATAGTATGTAAAACTTTATGGGAGATGTGCAAGAAGTCAGTTAGAGATAGTTCCTTTATCCGTAGTATACTTGCTGTGCTCAGAGAGGGATCCGATTCTGAGGGGGAGCGAGCTCAACCGTGAGGGAGCTCAAGCTGCTCGTTTTTGGATGAGCTTCAAGATGGCGATTTTGCTTGTAGAATGTTGAGGCGTTGGGTTGACGTTCTTTTTCCGCCTATCGTGCCCCGCCTAAGGGCCACGCCAAAGGGCCCTCTTGCGAGGCCCTCAGGCACGGGCCCGCAAGGCGCGGGCGCGCTTGCGCGCGGCTGCTTTTGTTGCGCCTCTGGGTCCTCCCACGGCCCGGATTGGGCCGGAGTTGTAGGAGCGGGAAAGCGCTCGTTGTTTGCTCGACCCCGACTGGGGAGCTACTGTGGCTGGAAGCTGGAGCCGAAAAGGGCCTTCTCCTGCCCGCGGCTGCTTTTGTTGCGCCTCTGGGTCCTCCCACGGCCCGGATTGGGCCGGAGTTGTAGGAGCGGGAAAGCGCTCGTTGTTTGCTCGACCCCGACTGGGGAGCTACTGTGGCTGGAAGCTGGAGCCGAAAAGGGCCTTCTCCTGCCCGCGGCTGCTTTTTTTGCGCCTCTGGGTCCTCCCACGGCCCGGATTGGGCCGGAGTTGTAGGAGCGGGAAAGCGCTCGTTGTTTGCTCGACCCCGACTGGGGAGCTACTGTGGCTGGAAGCTGGAGCCGAAAAGGGCCTTCTCCTGCCCGCGGCTGCTTTTGTTGCGCCTCTGGGTCCTCCCACGGCCCGGATTGGGCCGGAGTTGTAGGAGCGGGAAAGCGCTCGTTGTTTGCTCGACCCCGACTGGGGAGCTACTGTGGCTGGAAGCTGGAGCCGAAAAGGGCCTTCTCCTGCCCGCGGCTGCTTTTGTTGCGCCTCTGGGTCCTCCCACGGCCCGGATTGGGCCGGAGTTGTAGGAGCGGGAAAGCATACCATTTATGGCTAAACTCATAGAAAAAGTAGTTCAAACACAAACACAAGAATACATAGACACATCAGCTCCCCTTGATGACCAACAATATGGCTTTCGCCCTGGTCATGGGGTAGACACTCTTTTAACGGTCCTCCTAGATACACTAGTAAGAGGAATAGACAGCCCTAAAAATGCATTCCTACTACTTTTTCTAGACATATCTGCAGCTTTTGACAGTGTCCACCATACACTAATGCTCAATAGGCTCAGACAAATAGGTGCCAACTCAATAGTTCTTAAATGGTTTACATTGTATCTATCCAACAGATCTCAAACTGTCAGGATCAACACTCAAACCTCTAACACATATAAACAGGAAATAGGCCTCCCCCAAGGTTCTGCTCTCTCTGCTATTATATTTAATATATATACAACCAATTTGCAATATCTTTAAAAAATTCAAAATCCATTATCACATATACGCGGACGACATCATGCTGTACATTCCTTTCACAATCCCTACGATCCCTCTCCAACTTTTAACAGATTGTTTCAAGGAATTAGCAACTTGGTTAGAAGACCACAACCTCTATATTAACCATTCCAAAACCGACATACTGATTGTAACAAAAAACAAATCTTTTACCCCCCCTACCCACATTACACTTCAGAATCATGACATCCACATAAAAAATGAAATAAAATACCTAGGGGTTATACTAGATACACACCTTAGTATGAACACACACATAAGAAATACAACAAAGAAAATATACTTTAAACTCAAAGTATTAAAACAATTACGCCCTCTAGTCCACCTGCAAGACTTCCTAAGTATCATTCAAGCCATTATCACCCCACATTTTGACTTCGCCAACCTCTCTCTATTAGGCACAACTAACCAAAACATCAAAAGGCTTCAATTGGCTCAAAATGCTGCAGCCAGAACCATAATGAAGGTACACCCTTTTGAGCACATATCACCCTTTCTAGCCAAACTACACTGGCTCCCCATTCAATGTAGAATAAACTATAAATTAATAATAACCACTTTTAAAGCATTAAATAACACTGCCCCAGCTACCCTAAATAAACTAATCACTAAAGACACACCCCAATTAGCACATAGAAGAGGCAACGCCAATAAAATAAGGATTCCAAAAGAATTCACAAAGACCAAAAAAACAACTAATAAAAAAGCATTCTCCCATGCAGCCCCTACACTCTGGAACTCTCTACCTGATGAAATCAGAGCCTTAACCGACCTTAAAGACCTACGCAAAAACTTAAAAACTCACCTTTTTATCTCCCACTACGGTCCAATGGTAAATTCTCAACCTCAAAACGAAAAGGGATAATTTATATAACACACGGAGACTAATACCGCAATGACTCAAAGACCGCAATGACTAATACCGCAATGACCGCAAAGATATTTTGACCTTGACACTGACTATGATGTTTACACTGTTGAACTCACTTTTCTAACTGTACATAGTTAATTGTACATAGTTCTACTAAGTTTAATAGTTAAAAGTTCAATTGTTAATGCACATAGTTCATGAAATGTTTAATGTAAAAACAGAAATGCCTTTCTGTCTCCTTAACTGTTATATGTAAACCGCACCTGATCATCGGAAGGTTGCGGTATATAAAAGTTTGTTAAAAATAAAAATAAATAAAAAATAAATAAATAAATGAAATAATTCGAAAAAGCCCTATTGATGGATGATTGATTAGCTTTTAAGGAAACTTTTGGTATAAGTAGTGTGTCAACAGCAGGAGATCTCCTGGACCTGTTATTTGTTGTGTGTATGATGAGATCAGAGATGGAATCTGGAGAAATATTATTGAAGGCCCTAAAGGTGGTAAGGATGGCCTTATATTGGATTCTACAGTTTATTGATAACCAATGAAGCTTCTCTAGAATGGGGGAAATATGCTCACACTTTGATGATCCGCAGAGGACACGAGCAGCTGCGTTCATGGCTAATTGTAGAGGATTAATAGTTATATTTGGTAAGCCATGGAGTATTATGTTAGCATAATCAACGTGCGGCGTGACTAGAGCTTGAAAGATGGTGCGGAAGTCATCAGACTTCATCATAGGTCTCAGATGACGAAGGGTTTTTATCTTGAAGTAAACGGCCTTTACGGTGCGTTTTATATGTTCCTTGAGGTCTAACCTTTGATCCAGAATTACTCCTAGATATCGAATATTTGATTTGACTGGGAGATCAGCATCTCTGACTTTTAGAATTGATGGAGGGGAGAAAGATTTATTCCTTGTGATTATTAGAACCTCTGTTTTTTTAAAGTTAATACGGAGGTTTTGAGAGAGAAGCCAATCAGTTATTGAATTAAAACAGTTGATTAGCACTGTATAGTTTGGGTATGATACAGATATCGGTGAGAATAATAGCACATCATCCGCATACATAAGGCAGGATATACCAAAAGAGCGTGCGATGTCACAGATTGGCTGCATATAGATGTTGAACAGCAGCGCAGACATGGAGGAGCCTTGTGGTACACCTTGTTTCTGCTGAAAGGGATTTGAAGTAGCATTACCAATACGAACTTGTTGTAATCTACCTTCCAGGTAGGATTTGCACCAGTCCCAAGCACGGTTCTTGATTCCCTTCTCATGAAGTCGCTTTAGTAGTTGTATGTGATCCACAGAATCGAACGCAGCAGCTATATCAAGAAATATTAGAGCAAAGCCATTTTTCAGATTGTCAATGTCGTTGATAAGTGTATTGATTAATGTTGTTAGGAGAGTTTCTACACCGTGGGCTTCCCTGAATCCATGTTGACATGGATCTAAAGGGGAAAATGAGTCTATATGCTGTTGTATCTGCCTGAGAGTTAATTTCTCAAGAAGTTTGGCTAGAAATGGGATACTAGAGATTGGACGGTATGAGTCCTCCTTCTTTGGGTCAAGCTGGTTGTTTTTCAGCAGTGGTCGGATGGATGTATGTTTGAGAGCATCTGGGAAGACACCAGATTCAAATGACAGCTTTGCTATGTTAGCTATAAAAGGGCTAAGTTCTGTGCGCATAGATCTTATCCAGTGTGCTGGGCATGGGTCAGATGGTGAAGTTGTCGTGTTGATGGAGGTAATAACTTCATTTATGGTTTTTACAGAGGGTGGTGAGAGGTTGGTGATTGAAAACTGCAGAAGGGAAGTTTGGACAGGTTCATGTAATGATGTAGTATTTGTTTTTATTGATTTGGATTGGATGTAGTTCGCATAGGCTTGGGGCTGAATCCCTTCTTGTTGTGGCGGAGATGGTTGATTGATAAAGGACTTTACTAGATTAAATAAGTCTCTTGGTTTATTCAGAGAGCGGCTGAGGATATCAGCATGGTATTCTTTTCTCTTAGCCCAAATTGATTCACGATGTTGTTTAAGATGTTCTAAGTAGGTGGTTTGGTCAGAGGAATTACGTGTATTTCTCCATTTTCTCTCAAGCTTTCTGAGGTGGAGGAGAGAGGTACATAGTTCATGTGA
Source organism: Ichthyophis bannanicus (assembly GCA_033557465.1). NCBI lineage: Eukaryota > Metazoa > Chordata > Amphibia > Gymnophiona > Ichthyophiidae > Ichthyophis > Ichthyophis bannanicus. Next base: position 4,684,106 of record CM066041.1, read on the forward strand.
GAACCATGGGGCAGATTGTTTTTTAGTAACTCGGTTGTCAGATGTTGACTTTTTGATCAAGGCTGGGAGTTGCGAGTATGAGGAGAGGGTATTGTTCCAGTTATTTACAATATCATTGAGATTATCTGATAGTTTGGCAAGCTTTGGGAGAGCATGGTTTTTGAAGTCATCACTGTCTAGTTGTTTGAATCTTGTAGATCTTTTGCATCCAGTTGAGTTTAGACAGTAGTCTGTGGATTGATATGCTGGTATCTGAAAAGTTATTAGGTTATGGTCAGACCATGGGACAGGGGTAATAGAGAGATCAATTTTGTTCATCATAATCATGTCATGTTGAGGGATAAAGATTAGGTCCAAGAGATTCCCACTTTGATGGGTGGGATTAGCCACTACTTGTTTGTAGTTGAGGTCAGACATTGCTTCTAAGAAAGACTTGGCTAGGGTAGGTTGAGTAGAAGCCAGATTAAAGTCGCCTAATAACCAGTTTGGTTTGGAGGGGATTGATTGATTCTTGATTGACAAAAGGTTTTTGGAGTAACACTCTGTATTTTCCACTGTATTTGTGCATTTGCCACTTGTTCTTCCTCGCTTGCTGATCTAATTCTTTGTAGAGTTGTTTTCTCCGGGAACAAGCAGGAAGTCAGTCCTCATATATGGGTGACGTCGGTGCCTATGGAGCCCTCACAGAAGCATCCCCCCAGCTTTCAAAGAAAGCGTTTGGGAAATGCTACCACACATGCGTGGTGCCCTTTCCGCACAAGGGTGCCATCTTGTTCAGTCTCCTTTTTTCCACAGAGCCCTTCAGATGTCTGTCTGGTCTTTCCCTGGAAAAAGTTGATTTTTTTCGACCCGAGTTTCATACTCTCCTCCAGTAGTGCACTTGGACTCTTCCCACCACCAGAACTTGCTGCCCCAGCATCAAGTCTCGAGTTCTTAGGTTTTTTTCCCTTTTTCGGTACCTTGGTGTCTTTTTTCCAACTGGCAGCACCACGAGTCTTCGACCTCGCAGGGGTATTTTTTTCCCCCCATGGCTAACATTGGCTTTAAGAAGTGTGATTCGTGTGCCAAAATAATGTCCCTGACCAATCCACACGACTGCTGCCTTTGCTGCCTGGGGCCAGACCACAACCCCACAGCATTCGGCCTCTGTAAAAAGATGTCCACTAAGGCCCTCAGGAGCCGCCAGCAGCAGCATGATAAGTTTTTCCCGGAGTCCCCGGTACCTCCGAAGGCCAGGGCTTCCTCTGAAGCAATGGAATCTCAGAATAGCCTTACGGACCGCGATCGACACCATGGCTCTTCAGAAAGGGGGTGTCTCTCGAGGGAACTCAAGAAGAAGAAGAAAACCCTGAAGGCGTCATCCCTGGACAACTCTGACAGGCCGGGTAAGTCCCGAGCCAGGTCCTGCAGTCCTAGACACTTGTCTGAGGGATCGGAGAAGGAGCGGCCTGTGAAGGGACTCAACCTTGGACCTGGCCCCTGTCAGCAGATACCATCCTCGTCGAAGACTCCCACTCGGGGGAACTGGCGCTGGGCCCGATTCCTTCAGTGCCCTCACCAATGGCTGAGGAGTCTTCTGGCCTCGAGTCCAGAATGGCGGCCCTGGAGCGCAGCTTGTCTGCCTTCATGGACCAGCAGTGCATGCTGCTGTCTGGTACCACCCGTTTCTCCGACCAGACCACTGGGCCCTTGACGTTGAAGACAAACCCGGAGGCCGAGCCAATCCTCAAGACCCTTTGGCCTCGAGTCAGTCCTCGGCCGAGGTCTTGATCCAGTTCCCACTCCATGGAGGCCGCGATCTTCCCCAATTAGTGCGCTCGGCACCAGCCGCAGGGCCTTTGAGGGACACAGGTGGGGGTCAACCCTGGAGCCTGCGATCCTTCCTTCCCTCGAGTCCTTGATGGACTATTCCAAGTGGGAGACAGAAGACGAGGAGTTGCCGGACACCCGTCAGCACCACGATGTCCCTTTGGACTCCCCTTCTTCGGAGCCCGGGTGTCTGTCCCTGCTCAAGGAGATGGCGTACCTCGACTTCGTCAGGGACATGTCCAAGGCTCTAGCATTCCCAACAGAATTGGAGGAGGACCCTCGAACAGAGGAGCTAGAAATCCTCCAATATGAGGCCCCCCCTGAAGGAATCGCTTATGGTGCTCATTCCACCCATCCTGGAACGGCTAATGCTCTGTATGTGGGAGACACCAGCATCAGTGCCAGTGGTGAGTAAGCGACTCGACTCGATGTATCGAATCCGCTGGAGCCCAGGCTTCTAGAAATCACAGCTGCCACACAGTTCCATGACGGTGGAGTCGACTGTGCATCGGCTGAAGAATCAGAAGATGCACTCCTTGGTGCCCCCCTGGCAGGGAGGCACACACCCTGGATGCCCTCAGCAGAAAGTGCTACCAGGGCTCGATACTCATCAGCTGGCTGCAGGCCTACCAGCTGTACATGGGCATGTACCTGAGAGACCTGGCGGAGGAGCTTGCCGAGTTCTCAGCTTGTCTTTCCGAAGAACCCCTGCAGTGTTTCAAGAACCTGGCCAAGGCCATCCGTGAGTGCTCTAAATTTATGTCTCGGGCAGCCTATGATGGCTTTGAGTCAGCGGTGTGAATAGCAGCGGCGGACATTGATGCCCGATGCCAGGCTTGGCTACAGTCATCCGACCTTGAGCAATGGGTTCAGGACAAATTGGTTGACATTTCATGGCAAGGAAAGAACCTTTTTGGCAAACCCATGACCAACAAAGGCTGCCGAGCTGGAGACCAAGTTCATGATGAGGACCAGGCTCTCTAAAAAGACCGCTGCTCCTCCCTAATGTTGGGTAAAAAGCCCTTCTACCCAAGGAACAGGGCTGCTTACAGAAACTACCCATCTTTTCAGGCCTCCCCAGTTCCCCAGCAGGGTCAACAGGCCAAGGGACATGGGCAAGGTCCTTATAAGCAGAAGGCTCCCAAGCCTCAAGCGTTGACCCGCCCAGCCAGGGGGGAACCTTTGACTCCTTGGGCCTAGCCTTTCTACCCCAAGGAAGTCAGCGGCCCACAGGGGGATGTCTCATTCACTATGCCCAAAGGTGGCCAGGAATCACCACCGATTCTTGAGCACTTCAGGTGGTCAAGGAGGGCTACCTCCTCCATCTGGCTCAGACACCTCCCTCTTTCTTTCCGGGAGAGCCCCCCAGGTCTCCCCTTCACTGGGACTTTCTACTGAAGGAACTGGCAGGCCTTCTTGAGGATAGAGTGGTAGAACCAGTTACTCACCATCTCAGGGGCAAGGGGTTCTACTCCAGATACTTCCTCATACCAAAAGGAACAGGGGGCCTAAGGCCCATCTTCGACCTACGCAATCTGAACAAATTCTTGGTGAGGGAGTTCAAGATGCTCTCCCTTGGAACATTGCTGCCTTATCTCCAGCAGGGAGATTGGCTATGCTCCTTGGATCTGAAGGATGCTTACACCCACATCCTCATTCACCCCAACCACAGGTAGTACCTGAAGTTCATGGTGGGGGGCGGCCACTACCAGTACAGGGTGCTGCCCTTTGGCTTGGCTTCTACCCCAAGGGTCTTCACCTAGTGCCTTGTAGTCGTGGCTGTCTTTCTCCGCCTCCAGGGGGTCTTTGTCTTCCCCTACCTGGACTATTGGCTCATAAAGGGAGGCAAGGCCTCATAAGTGCAGCAGGCAACAACACGTACCATCCAGGTCCTGCAGCATCTGGGGTTCATAATAAACTACCCCAAGTCCCACCTCCTCCCAACACAGTGTCTGGAGTTCATAGGGGCAAGGCTAGACACCCTCCAGGCAAAGGCCTTCCTTCCCAGACCGAGCCAACCTCCTCAGTGCACTGGCCCTGGACAGACAACACCACCCCTCGGTGTCCACTCGGCTCCTGCTCTGCCTACATGGGCACATGGCCTCCATGGTCCATGTCACCCCAGATGTTCACCTTCACATGAGGGCCGCACAGTGGTGCCTTCGGGACCAGTGGACACAGGCCACAGGTCATCTCCGGGACAGAGTTTCAGTGACCCGCCAGTTGGCAGAATCTCTGATCTGGTGGCAAAACCTCCAGTACCTTGAGGCAGGGATGCCCTTCCAAACTCCGACCCCCTTAAGGGTTCTCACTACAGATGCCTCTCTACTGGGATGGGGAGCCCATTGTGAGGAACTCCACACCCAGAGCAGCTGGTCGCAGGATGAGAGCAACCAGCAGATAACCTCCTGGTGCTGCAGGCAGTATATCTAGCCCTCCGAGCTTTTTGCCACCGCCTACAGCACCAGCCGGTGTTGATCCAAACAGACAACAAGGTGGCAGTGTTCTATGTGAACAAGCAGGGTGGCACAGGATCTCACACTCTCTGCCGTGAGGCAATGGCCCTCTGCTCCTACGCAGTCCAGCAGGGCATACTCCTATGGGGTATACCTGCCAGGCCAGAACAACTCTTTGGCTGACAGATTGAGCAGGGTCCTCCAGCCGCACGAGTGGCAGCTGGACCCCAGAGTGACCAACTGGCTTTTTCATCTCTGGGGAAAACCATGGATAGACCTGTTTGCCAGCTCAGACAACTACCAGTTGCCCCACTTCTTCTCTCGGTAAGCTCACCCCTCCTGGGTGGTGGCAGACGCATTTCTCATTTCGTGGTCGGAAGGTCTCATGTACATCTTCCCACCCACACCACTAATTGCCAAAACATTATTCAGGACCCTCTGTGAAAAGGTCTTCCTGATTCTGATAGCCCCTCAATGGCCCAGGCAACCGTGGTTCCCGCTACTCCTCTGGCTGTCAGTGGAGACTCCTATCCCATTGGGGAGCTCCCCAAGGCTCCTATCTCAGTAAGGAGGCTCTCTCTTGCACCCCAACTTGGGGTCCCTGTCACTGACAGCTTGGCTCCTGAAAGGGTGACCTTGGCCCCTTTCAACCTCTCGGGAGAAGTGGAGGAGATCCTGCTGGCCTCCCATAAGGCTCCCACTAGGAAAGCATACGCCTTCAAATGGCACAGATTTTCAGTTTGGTGTGCAGAGCACGGGGTTAACCCATTCTCCTGCCTGGTGCAGCTGGTGCTGCAGTACCTTCTCCATCTCTCACAATCCAGGCTCAAATCAAACTCTGTCAGAGTGCATCTCAGTGCCCTGGCGGCACATCACCATCCAGTGGATGGCAAACACCTCTCGGTCCATCCGCTGGTGACCCACTTCTTGAGGGGACTTCTCTTTATCTTTATTCGTCACTTTATATACTGCCCACACACAAGTACCAGAACGGTTTACAATATAAAAATTAGATTAAAGGTTGTAGGAAAGGGAAACGGAACTCCATTGGTTGGTCAGGAAAGAGATAGAATTGACAATAGAAACAGACAGGCAGACCTAAGACAGGGAAGGACAGACTAAACAGAAAGCTGGGGGGGGGCAGGAGGGGGGAGGACAATGGTGGAGTCAGATCGAAAGCAGTACAGAAGAGATGGGTCTTGAGGCCGGCTTTGAATCTGACAAAGGAGGGCTCGAGACAAGGGCGGATGGGAGCGAGTTCCAGAGCCTGGGGCCAAGGAAGAAAAAGGCAGAGGAATGGGTAAACTCTAGGTGGGCATGGGAAGGGGAGGGGAGGAACATGCGGTTGGCATGGATGGATCGGAGTGAACGTTAGGGGTGTGGAGGTGGACCAGGTTGGAAAGGTACTGGGGGACACCGGTGTGAATGGCTTTATGGACAAAGATGAGTATCTTATACTGGATTCTGTAGGACACGGGGAGCCAGTGAAGATGGATGAGGAGGGGGGATGATGTGATGTAAGGATCTGAGCTGCTGTATTTTGAACAAGTTGAAGCCTGTGCAGTTGGTACTGGGGAGCCCAACAAGTGAGACGTTACAATAATCCAGACGAGACATGACAAGGGAAAGGAGCAGAGTGGTCAGGGAGGAAACTGCGAGGAAAGGACGGACAGCACAGATTTGCCTTAGGGAGTGAAATGAACGCTGAATAATGGAAGATATATGATCCTGAACCGACAAAGCTGAATCCAGAATGACGCCAAGGTTTAGTTTAGTTTATTCAGATTTGATATACCACCCTATATGACATCAGGGCGGTTTACAATAAGCCAAACAATCGTAAAGAGGCACAAGGCCAGGAAAAGGAAAAGAAAATGCAGGAAAAGGTAATGCAGGGAGGAAACAACAGGAATGGAGGAGGAGGAGGAGGAGAGCAGAGGAGTGATAGTGGGAATAGGACTGCCAAAGGTAAACCAAATGGCCATGGTTTTGGAAAGGTTGATGCGGAGGTAGTTAGTGGACATACAAGTACTGTCATGATGCGGGCACTAATAAAGTTGGTTTTAAGAAAAGAAATCCTGTTTAAGAAGAACTAGATGTGCAGTTACCTCCAGGTACAGCTAGAGGGAGCAGGAACAGACATATTGGTCTTAATGAACCTAAGCTCACTGATGACCTGCAGCTGAAAGGGAACCAGGAAGTCAGCAGTAACGGTTCACTTTATAAGCCAGAGCAGAATGCTTCTGGACAGCAGTGGCATAAGCAGCAGTGGAAGAGAAGGCAGTGGAATGAGCATATGAAGCAGCAGGAGCTGAGGAAGGAGGAGAAAGAGGAAGAAGGAACTGGAGCTGGACTAGAAGGAGAAACGGCAGAGAAGCCTGGAGGCTATCAAGGACATAAGCCTGATTGCTGTGAAAGAAGCCAAGCTGGAAGCTGGAGGAGAAACAGACCTCACAAGGTGGGAAGCCAGAAAGCCCAAACTGGACCTGTTGTGCAAGGGGAGTTTGGTGGAAGTTGCTCCAAGGTGAGAGGCTCTGCCACGCCTAGTTCCTATACTCTGCCTGTTTGTAACATAGAGAGAAGAAAGCTAAGAACCAGAGAGGGAGGTTCTGACAGAAGCTTATCTCTAGAGGATCATTGCCCAGTTTCACCTATTCAGAGGGAAAAGCAGTTTTATAAGCAACGGAAGTTTTTACTCAGTGAGCCAAGGTATGAGGCATTGAACTTTAACTGTAATGATTGCACTGCTAAAAGCTATGATAAAAGAAGGATTCCTCCTAAGAGAAACCAGAGTCAAGACTGGTTCACTAAACTACCGCCAGCCTTAAGAGTCCCTGGTTATGTGAAGCCAAACTCCCAAGTGGTAGATTACCATGCTGAAATAGACAGGGACAGTGGAAGCCCTTTGAATCAGTATAGGGGAGAGGATTTGATGGAAGTGGATTCTCCCAGCACTATTCCCTCACCTTTGCCTGAGGAAATGGAATGTGATTGGTGCACTGCCTATGCTCCAAAGTATGTATGCTCCACAGAAGAATAAATGAAGTATAATTTGATGTTTATTATACTGAATATTACTTTGAAGAAAACCTGCTTTAAACTGTGATGTAACAGTTAACTAGCCAGTGAATATTGGTACCTTTTAAAACAAAGGACTGTTTCTGTTATCTAAAATATCTCTTAGTTGAACCTTGCTTTAAACGGGGAATAAAAGCCTTTATTACCCTACACTTGGACTCTTTGTTCTTTAACAGCGCTACCTAGTGGCGTATAATCTTTGTGTCACCGGCAACCGAGTGACATAAATGGCGTAGTTTTTAGGATTTTTGCATATAAGCCTAAGAGATACAGCAAAGAAATATAGAAACAAATTGCCAGTCTTCATCTTGAAAAAAAAAAAAAATCAAAAAAACCCGGACCGGAGTCAAAGAAAACCGGACCGGAGTCAAAGAAAACCGGACCGGAGTATAAAAAAAACGGACCGGAGTTAAAGAAAATCTGGACCGGAGTGCCAGAAAGGAAAACCCGGGCTGGACTTTTGAAAAGAACCGGATTGGACTTGGAAAACAAAACGTGGACCGGACAGCAGCAAAAATTCCGGAACGGAAGGCGAGTTCCTGGAAGGTGCTACGACGCGGAGTCACACCACCGTTGCTGAGAGCCTGAGTCTACACTTCTACCAGGTAATGGGTAGAAGGGCCTAACTTGTGGGGATACAAGTGTCTGTCAGTTTGGAAAAAAAAACAAAAAAAAAACCACAAGGAAGTGTAGGGCTGAGTGTTGTACAGCCGCACTTGGTTTTTTCTTTGTTTCTTTTCAGGGATCATCGCGATGGAGCAACGCAACATATTGGATTGGATGGCCTCACAATTCAGTAAGCAGGCTGAACTGGCTACGCAGACACAGCAGCGTGCTATCCTGGCGATGCAGGAGCAGCAAAAGCCAGTCCTGCAGATGCTGGAGACTTGGATGAGCCATCAACAGAAGACACAGGAAGCAGCCGCTGGACTCATAAAGCAGAGCTCAGGACTGAGCCATGGTCTGGTAGGATTGGGATCCTGTGACTCTCTGACTATTGGGAAGTTGGGGGAAAAGGATGATCCAGATGAATTTCTGGAGGCATTTGAAAGAATTGCCCTTTCAGTGGGTTGGCCAGAGGACCAATGGTCCATCCGACTGGCAGTGTCCCTTACAGGAGAGGCACTGTCAGCCTACAGGGCAATGCCTGCTGCGTTAGCTGCAGACTATAGCGAAGTGACAAAAGCCATCAGGGAACGCCTGGGCTTGACCCCACTTACCTATAACCGCAGGCTACGTGCAGCACGACTTGAAGTAGGTGAAACGCCTAAGTCATTGGGTCACCGACTGAGGCGCTTGGCTGAAAAGTGGCTAAGGCCCAGTGAAAGATCCGTAGATTCATTGATCGATATGATTGTTCTTGAGCAATTCATGACTTCAGTGCCTGGTAAAATAAAGAGCTTCCTTATTCTCCAGAATTGTCGCTCAACTATGGAGGCGGTTGCCTTGACCGAGAGGTATTTGGAGGCCGAATTAATTACTCAGCCTATGGAGGGGGTAGCTAAGACAGCCGTAGCGACATTCAACCCAGTCTCAGGAAGTCTCTACCCGGCTAAAACACCTAATGTAAAGGGTGATAAAAAGGCAGAGAAAAGTCTTGTTAAGAGATGTTTTAACTGTGGAAAGTTAGGACATGTCATGAATGAATGTAGGGTACGTACTGCTCTCATGGGGGAGCATAATCATTTATTGTCAGAAGGTTTTGTACTAGATGTCACGGTAAAAGGGGTAGCTGCAAAAGCCTTACTGGACTCTGGTGCGGACCAGACAATGATTTCGCGCAAGCTCTGGTGTACCATTCAAGAGCAAGCTGCGTCCGCCCCAGACCGTCCAGCAGGGCATGTGAAGATTAAGTGTGTACATGGTGCTGCTACCTTGTATCCCGTGTACAAGTTGCTGGTCAAAGGTCTGGGAATAGAAAAAATTATGCTTATAGCAGTAGTCCCTAGATTACCCAAAGAGCTGGTTCTTGGTAGAGACTGGCCACAATTCGAGAAGGGCCTAGAAAAAGGTTTAAACCCCAGAGAGGCTTTTGTCTCCACTCGTGGCCAGACGAGTGCTGTAGAAAAACCCTCATGGTCTAGGGAAGAAAGTGTAATTGATCTCCCATCCCATGATGACAGTCAACATTCCTCCGGATAGGGATAGAAAGACTAGGGCTCAAAAGCGAAAAGAGAGAAAGGGACGCTCTCAAGGCCGAGCGGGTTTGGAAGCGTGTGAAGAACTACCATGGATCCCAGCGGAACTGGTAGAGAAGTTCCCTTCATTTGCCGCTGAGCAAAGAGAGGACCCTGTGCTAGCACGCGCATTTGAATATGCTTCAACAAAAAGAAATGAGTTTCCTCGCTTCATAAAGGAAGAAGGACTCCTGTACCGAGAGAGTATCGACCCACGGACTAGGAATGTCCGAAAACAGTTGGTAGTCCCAAATACCTTTAGGGCAGCAGTACTAAGGATAGGCCATGATCACCCGACAAGCGGTCACAAAGGGGTACAGGGGATCCTTGACCAGATACTGGCCAGATTTTATTGGCCAGGAATTTTTAGGGAGGTCGCACGTTTTTGTGAGTCCTGCGCCTCCTGTCAAAGGGTGACCTCCATAAAACCCGCTGGAGTGCCATTATTACCAATGCCAGTGATAACGGAGCCTATTAAAAGGATAGCCATGGACATAGTTGGCCCCCTTTTAAGGACTCCCAGGGGTTTCCAATATATATTGGTTATTGTTGACCAGGCAACCCGGTTCCCTTGGGCCATACCCTTGAGGAATATATCAGCAAGGTCTATTGCCGGGGAACTTATAAAACTGTTTTGTGAGGTGGGCTTCCCTCAAGAAGTTTTGACGGACCGCGGTACAAACTTTTTGTCCAAATACCTAGCCCAAGTGTGGGATGCTTTTGGCATCAAGCATCTCAAAACCTCCGCATATCACTCCCAATGCAATGGTTTGGTAGAGAGGACAAACCAGACCATCAAGCAAATGTTGCGACGAGCGCTGGATGGAGAGATGGAAGAGTGGGACACAATGCTGCTGTTTATATTGTATGCCTGCAGAGAAAGGATGCAAGCTTCATTAGGCACGTCTCCTTATGAGCTAATGTATGGGAGATCACCCAGGGGGGTGCTCGATATTCTGAAAGAGCAATGGGTGGAACCCGAAGAAAAGGAAATAGGGATACCACAATTCTTAAAGAGATTAAGAACACGATTAAGAAAAACTTCACGATTTGCTGAGGGGCAACTGAAGTGCAGTCAGAAAAGACAAAAACAATATTATGATAGGAATACCAAGCCTAGACACCTAGCTGTAGGCGAGAAAGTAATCGTCTTGGTATCAGGCATCACGCCAAAATTTGAAGCCAGATGGAAAGGACCTTATGTAGTGGCCCAACCACGAGGTACAGCATCCTATTTAATAAGGGATGAAAAGGGACATGAACAGGTCTATCATATCAATCTCCTTAGATGATGGCATGAGAGACACGCCTTATTTACATCAACACAACAGAGCTCTAAGATTACGTGCTGTAATGAGGGTCATTCAGCCCGTAATATTTTAAGAGGGGGGGATGTGTCATGATGCGGGCACTAATAAAGTTGGTTTTAAGAAAATAAATCCTGTTTTAGAAGAACTAGATGTGCAGTTACCTCCAGGTACAGCTAGAGGGAGCAGGAACAGACATATTGGTCTTAATGAACCTAAGCTCACTGATGACCTGCAGCTGAAAGGGAACCAGGAAGTCAGCAGTAACGGTTCACTTTATAAGCCAGAGCAGAATGCTTCTGGACAGCAGTGGCATAAGCAGCAGTGGAAGAGAAGGCAGTGGAATGAGCATATGAAGCAGCAGGAGCTGAGGAAGGAGGAGAAAGAGAAGGAACTGGAGCTGGACTAGAAGGAGAAACGGCAGAGAAGCCTGGAGGCTATCAAGGACATAAGCCTGATTGCTGTGAAAGAAGCCAAGCTGGAAGCTGGAGGAGAAACAGACCTCACAAGGTGGGAAGCCAGAAAGCCCAAACTGGACCTGTTGTGCAAGGGGAGTTTGGTGGAAGTTGCTCCAAGGTGAGAGGCTCTGCCACGCCTAGTTCCTATACTCCTCCTGTTTGTAACATAGAGAGAAGAAAGCTAAGAACCAGAGAGGGAGGTTCTGACAGAAGCTTATCTCTAGAGGATCATTGCCCAGTTTCACCTATTCAGAGGGAAAAGCAGTTTTATAAGCAACGGAAGTTTTTACTCAGTGAGCCAAGGTATGAGGCATTGAACGTTAACTGTAATGATTGCACTGCTAAAAGCTATGCTAAAAGAAGGATTCCTCCTAAGAGAAACCAGAGTCAAGACTGGTTCACTAAACTACCGCCAGCCTTAAGAGTCCCTAGTTATGTGAAGCCAAACTCCCAAGTGGTAGATTACCATGCTGAAATAGACAGGGACAGTGGAAGCCCTTTGAATCAGTATAGGGGAGAGGATTTGATGGAAGTGGATTCTCCCAGCACTATTTCCTCACCTTTGCCTGAGGAAATGGAATGTGATTGGTGCACTGCCTATGCTCCAAAGTATGTATGCTCCACAGAAGAATAAATGAAGTATAATTTGATGTTTATTATACTGAATATTACTTTGAAGAAAACCTGCTTTAAACTGTGATGTAACAGTTAACTAGCCAGTGAATATTGGTACCTTTTAAAACAAAGGACTGTTTCTGTTATCTAAAATATCTCTTAGTTGAACCTTGCTTTAAACGGGGAATAAAAGCCTTTATTACCCTACACTTGGACTCTTTGTTCTTTAACAGCGCTACCTAGTGGCGTATAATCTTTGTGTCACCGGCAACCGAGTGACAGTACTAATGGAGGAAAGACAAGAGTTGAGGGGGGTAAGGTCAGGAGTGACAGAGTCAGTGTGGTGAAGGAGGATGACATCATCCGCTTAGTACGAGTAATAAGCGGAAATACCAAATTGCTGCACTAGGAGGGTAAGGGGAGCCAGAAAGACATTGAACAGGAGAGGAACCAGGACAGAACCCTGAGGGACACCACAAGTGAGTGGGTGTGCAGGCGAGGAGGAGGAGCCAGAAAGGACTGAGAAAGATCTGTTAGCCAGGAATGAGTGGAACCAAAGGAGAACAGAACCCAAGATCCCAACATCGCGAAGGCGAGTAAGCAGGGTGTGATGATCAACAAGATCAAAGGCAGTGGATAGGTCAAAGTAAATTGCAAAGGAAATAGAACCATGATTATGTGTGGAACGTAATTCATTCAGGATAAGCAAGGAGGATAGATTCTGTACTGTGGCCAGGGCGGAAACCAGACTGACGTGGGTGGAGTGATAAGGTGGCATCTAGGTGAGAGGAGAGTTGGGAGAAAACCAGTTTCTCTAAAAGCTTGGACAGGAAAGGGAGGTTAGAGATGGGGCGCCAGTTGGCTGGGACAGAGGGGTCCAGAGAGATTTTCTTTAGGATGGGTCAGATTAGGGCGTGTTTCCAGGGAGATAGGAAGGAACCAGAAAGAAGACTAGAATTAAATATAGAAAGAATGAGCGGGGCGAGGGCCAGAGTGGGGTCAGGGAGCCAGGAAGAGGGGATAGGATCGGATGGACAGGTTGTTTTATGGGTAGAAGCGAGAACCTTGTACAATTCTGGAAGAGTGATAGGCCGGAAAGAAGACCAGCAGCGGGAGAATGCTGGACCTTCAACGCTGGAAGGAGAAATAGGGGAAGGAGGATCAGGGGAGGTGGGGGTGGGGCAAGAGGGAAATGATGAGCATAGAGTTTGCACCTTGTCGCTGAAATGCAAAGCCAGTGAGGCTAGATCAGGAGCAGGGGAAGGAGGAGCAGGGGAGGCAAAGGAGTGAGAGGCAGAGAGAGAGCATAGAATGGAATAAAGTTGACGAGAGGAGCTGGAGGCTGAAGAGATAAGATCAGAAAAGTAGGCTTGTTTGCTGGAATGAAGAAGGTGGTGGTAGTGACAGTGGCAGTAGCAATAGTGGGCCAGGATATCAGGAGAAGGGTGCTTGCGCCAAAGATGCTCAGCTCGGCGAAGGTAGGAGCGGTGAAGGAGGAGGGACCTCAACATAGTATTGGTGCAGCTTACTCGCCCGCCTTTTGAGCCTTTAGCTACCTGCCACTTGCGATACCTCTCGTGGAAGGTGGTGTTCCTAGTTGCGCTCACCTCCGCTCACAGGGTTAGCGAGCTTCAAGCCTTAGTGGCAGAGGCACCGTATACCAGGTTCTACAATAACAGGGTGGTGCTCCGCACACACCCCAAATTCCTTCTGAAGGTAGTATCTCCCTTTCACCTCAACCAGGAGGTGGTGCTGCCCACCTTCTTCCCAAGGCTTCAACGTACCCAGGGCCACCATAAAGCTCAGATTTTCGTTTCATATGACCACAGTAGGCTGGGGGGAGGTGGTGTCCAAACGTACACTGTCTACCTGAGTGGTGGACTGTATTTCCCTCACCTATGAGCAGGCGGGGCTCCCGCTGGAAGACTGGGTCACGGCACACTGTGTCAGAGCCATGGCAACCTCTATGGCATCTGCCGGGCTGCCACCTGATCTTCAGTCCATACCTTCGCAGCTCATTACTGCCTAGAGAGGTCGTGCTCTGTAATCTTTTCAGGATCTAGGCAACTCCTACCCTCCGACCCTTCTATGTTCAGGCTACCAGAGCGTTGCTTCTGTTGGACACCCAGATCCTGCTGTAGTCTGCACCCGTGGACTCAATTGCTGCTGCTCACGGTTTCCCTTGAGGGCAACCGTATTTTTTTTCTCTATGGGCTTTCGGTAGCCTGTAACTAGGGAGTCCCATATGTGAGGACTGACTTCTTGCTTGTTCCTGGAGAAAGCGTAGTTACTCACCTGTGACAGGTGTTCTCTGGAGACAGCAGGAATTGGTCCTCACAACCCTCCCTACTCCCTACTGGAGTTGCTTCTTTACCATCTTTTTTTTTTTGCTGTCTTTTAGCTATGTCATCTGACTGAGCAAGATGGCACCCTTGGGTGGAAAGTGCATGGTAACATCTCCCAAAGGCTTTCTTTGAATGCTTGGGGTATGCTTCTGCAAGGGCTATGTCGGCGCCAATGTTACCCATATGTGAGGACTGATTCCTGCTGTCCCTGGAGAACACTTGTTATGGGTGAGTAACTACACTTTCTCTTGTTTTGCAAATTCTGTTACTTCCTTTCCCGTACATGCCTGTGGATTCTCACTCATTCCTTCTAATCATCAGAACGCTTGTACAAGATTTATGATGGAGACAGATTCTGGGCGTTTACTTTCCTTTTTCAGCACTTTCTGCGTATTTGGATCCAATGATGCCATCAGGTAGACTTGAAGGCCTATGATAGTAGCTCTGTAGGTATAATACATCTCTATAAGTCCCAGCCCTCATTCAGCTCTAGGAATGTACAGTCTTGGCATACACTGATTCTTGTAAATTATTTAATGAGCATGGAGGAGTTTTCTTGAAGGACTACAAAAGGGGACTGCTACTTCTGGAGAAAGATCTGCAATAGTGAGTATATACTTCTGGGAAAGTTTCTGAAGGGAATTCTTTGGATTAAAGCTGATTAATCTGTGAACCCAGTGTATTTGTTAAATCAATCAGGGCCTAGTAGCAGCAGTTTAAGTTTAAATTAAAAACACAGAAGAGAGCTTTCTGATTAAATTTAGAACCCAACAGAGAGCTTCTAGTTTAAATTTAATACTCACTCAGGGCCTAGTAGCAGCAAAGTGCTTTTAGTTTAAATTTAAAACACAGAAGAGAGCTTTCTGGTTAAATTTAGAACCCAGCAGAGAGCTTCTAATTTAAATTTTATACTAAGTCAGAGCCTAGCAGCAGCAAAGAGCTTTAATTTAAATCAAATTGGAATATAACTTAGCATAAAAGGCAAAACAGGGTCAGTATTCTTTGAGCAATAAATAAAGTCTTCTAGAGACCTTTACAAAGAGGCCTTCTACCTAGGGGGCAAGAGACCTGTGAAACTTTTTAAATAGGTGTTAAAGCCAGGTGGCAGGTCAAAAGGCCATTTTGAAAGACTCCTTCTATCCAAGCAAGGACTGTTAATCACCCAGGAAGTTGGTCATAGCTTACCTTAGAAGCACAGGACAGGGTACTGTGTAGCAGCCCTCTTTTAATAAGTCTTATTTCCCTCCATCCTCCCCAACACCCACCTACCCCTGGGATAATCGTAGCTTTATAGGTACTTACACATCTTAAAGGAAAGGAGCTGCTCTCAGGTGCAGCTCTTTATCCACATCAGTCATACATTAAGGACCTGAGATTAATTAAGCTTCAGGTGAACAAGGTATATTAAACGTATTAAGTACACTTTTATTAGTATAAGTATCCACAACGTTTTCTATTTTCTTACAAGTGTCATTGTAGTACTTTTCCTTGTCCTGTCTTGCTGCATGTTGGAAATCTCTGTTGAGTTCTGTGATTGTCTTTCTTTCTCCTCTGGCTTTAGCTTCTCTGCGTTTCTGGGCAATTTTCAGAGTTTCTTCCGTCATCCATTTTGGCCGTTTTTGCTTTTTCACCTTTTGTAGAGACTTCTCGCTTTCTTCCAACACAACCTTCTTGATGTCATTCCATAACTCTTCCGGAGCTCTGTCATTTGTATCTAAAGCAGCAAATCGATTTTGCAGACAGTCTTTAAATTCCAGTGGTATATTCTCAAGGTCATATTTTGCTGCATTCATGAGTGGTTTGCTCTTTTTCAACTTTAGCTTGAGTTTGCATACTAGTAGTTGATGATCTGTACCACAGTCAGCTCCAGGTTTTGTCTTTGTTGATGTTACAGAGCTTTTCCATCGTTGACTTCCACAGATGTAGTCGATTTGATTTTTATACAATCCATTGGGTGAGGTCCATGTGTACAGTCACCGCTTGTGTTGCTGGAAGAAGGTGTTTGAAATGAATAGATCATTGGTCTTGCAGAATTCTATCAGTCTTTCTCCAGCTTCATTTCTGTTGCCAAGGAAAAGTACTACAATGACACTTGCAAGGAAATAGAAGCAGAAACTATTAGAGGAAGAACAAGATCGGCTTTCCTAAAGCTACGAGAGTTAAAGAAAAAGTTCCAGCCTCGAATTGGAATGTTACAAGATGCTCAAGGTTCTATGTTGAATGATGCTGAGAAGATCAAGAAAAGGTGGAAGGAATATAGAGTTTTTATATGATAAAGATCAAGTGGACCAACAGCCGTTTCAACCTGTACCTTATGATCGGGAACCATTGGTGATGAAAGAAGAAGTTGAAGCAGCATTGAAAGCCTTATCAAAGAGCAAAGCACCAGGCATTGATAGCATTCCCAAAGAAGTATTGCAGCAATCTGATGCAGCTGTTACCGTACTCACAAGGCTCTGCCAAGAAATATGGAAGACAACATCATGGCCAACTGACTGGAAAAGATCTGTGTTTATACCAATACTAAAGAAAGGTGATCCAACTGACTGTGGAAATTATCGCACAATCGCTCTGATCCCACATGCCAGCAAGATTCTATTGAAGATTATTCAAAAGAGACTACAACCATACCTGGAACAAGAACTACCTGACGTGCAAGCAGGGTTTAGGAAAGGGCGAGGAACGAGAGACATCATTGCGGATGTGAGATGGATCCTTGAAAAGACTAAAGAATACCAAAAGGATATCTATTTGTGCTTTATCGACTATAGCAAGGCTTTTGACTGTGTAAACCATGAGAAACTCTGGGCCACATTAAGAAGCATGGGTATACCTGAACACCTGATCGTTCTCTTGCAAAATCTGTACATTGATCAAGAAGCAACAGTTCGAATGGAACAAGGAGAAACAGAATGGTTTAAAATAAGCAAAGGTTTAAGACAAGGCTTGTGACACAGTAGCTCCTCAGGAACAGATGGATACAAGTGAGCAGCCGGTGGTAGAAGCCGGTACTGCAGGAGAAAGCAGGGATTTGTCTGCAGAAAGAAAAAAACACAGTTTCAATCAAGCAAAACAGCTCACCTCGAGGGAGGAGAGTAGGAAGGCTTGTGATTGGGCACGCCCCAAGGGGAGGCGGGCAGTGCAGGCTAGAAGCACCTGGTTAAATACACAGGAACCAGGAAGTGAAAGGCAGATGCAGATCCACGGGCAGAAGCAGATGCAGACGGGGATCCAAGGAGAGATCCAGAGAGAGAAGACAAGAGAGCAACGGAGGTTTCCTTGCTGTGATAATTTCCCTAACAGTCTGCAGCTGGAAGATAGCTTGGAGCAGCATTCAGATGAGGAAGGAAACTGCTGGAGGCAGAGCTCCTTTAGAACGCTGAGAAACCCAAGGCTACAGGACCAGGCAGAGCTGGGGAACAAAGGCAGAAGGATAAAGAATCCTCCCAGGGAGAAGCTCCTGTATAAGGTACCCAGAGAAAGAGGAGTTTATGCTCTAAAGCCAGAAAGTCTATGTTCTGCTTTTAAAAGCAAAGCCAGTCAAGATGGTGGCAGCTGGTGTCAGAAAAGAGAAGCTTTGAATGACAATAATTATTCTTTTAAACTAGCTGAGTCACCTAGCCAGGACAGGGCTGATATACATGCTTTTAAATATTCTCCTAGCACTGCTAAGTTTGAATGTACAGCACCCACGTGTAGGGAAGGCTGGGGAGCTAACGGGAGCCCAGCACATGTTTGTTTTCCAAACACAAACCAACCTGATAAGCAGCCTGAGATAGATAGGCTCAGTCAATACCTATTCACCGAGGGACAGGAAGACAGCTCAATGAAGAAAAGTTTCATGCTGAATCACTTCTTAAAGAGTTCCAGAATTATTTAGAACAGAAGAAGAGTTTTAACCACAGTGTTCCAGTTACTGGCTGTAAGGAAGAAAACTCCGTTCATAATTCTGTGTTTTCCCCCTGCTGATGATGATGAGATGATGATGGACTGTTCTACCTGTTTAATTGATAGAGGCAATTAAGCAGAGAGAGGATTGTGCTGGTATATGAAGTAATATAACAGTGACGTAACTTTGACTGACACAAGAAAGCTTGTGGAGGGAAACTGAATTAGAGCACTACTAGTGATTGACAGAACCTGAGCATCATTAGTGAAGGACTTTTCTGTTATCAGCCTGTATGTTAAAAGCACATGAAAGGAATGTGAAGAAATACAGCATTTAAAGCCAGTCAGGCAAAGTTTCAGTTAATCCTGTTTTATTTGGTTTAAACTTCTGCACCGTCTGTAATCTTCTTTTGAACTGCACAATGGCAATATGAGCCACATGAAAAAAATAAACCTCATGTAAATAAATAACTCTTGCCAGCCTTACTGCTCGAAGCATAACACAACTACAACTAACTGCCTCAAGGGCATAACAAGGCAACCCCTCCTTAACCCACAAGGTTAAGGGGCGGGCGGTGTCATAAGAGTGGCGTAGTATTGAGGATTTTAAGATTTCTGCAGACACAGGAAGTGGCCATAGCAGGAGCTGCAACCACAGACTTCCAGAGGAGCCCAGCAGAGGTGCTGCCGAGCCCAGCAGTGGAAGGGGATTGCAGGAGGCTGAACTTCATTGCTGACACGCCTATATAACTCCTGAGCCAGGTTCCAAGATGGCGTTGGAGGCCAAAGAGGTCTTTACTTGGATGGCAACGCAGTTGGAGCGCCAGAGAGACATGTCGTTGGAGGCTCAGGCGAGAGCTAACGCCAGCTTCCAGGAGCAGCAGAGACCTCTGCTAGAGTTGATGGAGGAGATGCTCCGGGAGATGAAGCCAGCGCCTGTTCCAGCTCCCGTACCAGGTTCCACTCTAACAGACAATTTACATCATGTTAGCATACAACCAGGAACTCTGTTCAATTTTGGACAACTCACAGATAAAGATGACGTAGATGATTACTTAACCAGCTTTGAAAGGGTTGCACAGCTTAGTTTGTGGCCTAAGGAGCACTGGCCGCTAAGGTTGGCAGCGTCCCTTACAGGGGAGGCGCTAGCTGCCTACCGTGCCATGCCAGCTGATTTAGCGGGAAGCTATGAGGAAATTAAAAGAGCAATCAGGGAGAGATTGGGACTCACTCCGGTAGCTTATCGCACTCGCCTAAGGAGTGTAAGATTAAAGCCCGGTGAGACTCCAAAATCTCTGTGCCATCGGATACACAGTATACTTACCAAGTGGTTAAATCCAGAAGGGAAAACTGTGGAAGCTATTTTGAATGAGCTAATACTAGAACAGTATATGAATGCACTTCCTAGTAGTTTCCGTACTTTTCTGATATTACAGAACTGCAAAACCCCTCAGGAGGCAGTAGCACTCTCGGAAAGGTATATTGAGGCCGAGATTACAGGCCAGAGAGGTGGCTCTACTTCCCAGGAGTGGCAGGGGTGCAGATCAGAAAAGGCACGAAGGGATGAGAGCAGTCCTGTGAAAATATGCATGCCTTTATGGAAAGGAGGGAAAGATATGAAAACCTGTTATAAATGTGGTCAGCAAGGGCATTTGCAGAGACAATGTCATGTAAAAACTGCATTAATAGCTAGTAACGCTATAAGAGACAGGCAAGGTTTTCTTCTGTCCATAGAAGTACAGGGAATTACTGCCCAGGCGTTGCTGGACTCCGGGGCGGAGTTGAGTATGCTCTCGAAGGAGTTGTGGCATGAGATAGAGGCCAAGCAAGGGGGAGAAGTGATTCAGCCTGTTACTTCTGTGAAAATAAGGTGCATACATGGTGGAACTTCCACATACCCAGTGTACAAATTACACATAAAGGGGTTAGGTACACATAGGACTATCCCTTTAGCAGTGGTCCCGGGTCTTCCCCAAGCGGTAATCTTAGGGAAAGATTGGCCCCAATTCCACAAAGGGATAGAGCAGGGCCTGCAGGAGCGAGAGGGTGCCCACACAGAAAAGTTGCCAGCGAGGTTCAAGCTCTGGCCACGGAAAAAGTAAAATACGTTCCTACTTCTTCAGTGGCTAGAGCCAGCAAGCAGGGACAAGAAAGGGAAGTTCCCAGGGGAGAAAAGCCTAGGTTCGTCCTAAAGTTCTGTAGGCTGACGCCCAGCGCTCAGGCACCTAAAAGAGCCACGCCCAGCGCCGCGGGATTCGACCTCACTAGCGCTGAAGATGTGGTAGTCCCGGCGGGTGGGAAGGCACTAGTGGACACCGCTTTGCAAATAGAGCTGCCAATTGGATGCTACGGGCGACTAGCACCCCATTCTGGGTTAGCCCTGAAATACTTTATAGACGTCGGGGCAGGGGTCATTGACCCAGACTACCGAGGTTCTGTAAAGGTCCTACTTTTTAACTTCGGGAAGAGTAATTTCAATGTCAAGGCGGGAGATCGCATAGCACAGTTGATCTGTGAGCGAGTGGGTCTCCCCCCTTTGGAAGAAGTGCCTGTCCTGTCGGCAACGCAGCGGGGTGTGCGGGGATTCGGATCCACTGGAACTAAGAGTCTACAGGGCTTATCGGCTTCGGTGGAAATGGCAGAGGTCGAGGAAGAGGACCTTGGACCCCAGCTGCCTGAGGGCAAGGAAAGCCCTGAGCCCCGACTGGATGAGAATCTTTCATGGCCGCAAAAACAGGAACTCCATCAAGTACTCTCCCGTTACAAAGATGTTCTCACGCCTACACCAGGCAAAACAAGGCTAATAAAGCACGACATCATAACTCCCCCAGGCCAAGTCATAAGGCAACGCCCTTATCGACTGCCTGAGGCAAAGAAGAAGGAGGTAGTCCGCCAGGTGGGGGAAATGCTGGCCATGGGAATCATTGAGGAGTCGCGCAGCCCATGGAATAGCCCCATTGTTATGGTGCTGAAGCCGGACGGATCAATACGCTTTTGTATTGATTTTAGAAAAGTGAACTCCATTTCTCGATTGATTCCTATCCGATGCCCCGGATCGAGGAATTACTTGACCGCCTAGGACAGGCTAAATACTTGACAACGTTGGACATGTCCAAAGGCTATTGGCAGGTGCCCCTTACCAGGGAGGCCCGGCAGAAGACAGCCTTTAGTACACCAATAGGCTTATATCAATTCAAGCGAATGCCCTTTGACCTGCACGGAGCCGCGGCCACTTGCCAACGACTTATGGACATGGTCCTCCGTCCGCATCAGGCATATGCTGTCGCCTATATGGACGACGTCGTCATCCACAGCGAGAATTGGACACAACACTTACAGAGGGTCGAAGCGGTCTTGCTATCCATCAGGGAGGCTGGGCTCACCCTAAACCCGGCCAAGTGTCTCTTCGGAGGGCAAGAAGTAAAATATTTGGGGCATGTTGTAGGTAATGGAGTGGTGAAACCACTGATTAGTAAGATAGCAAGCGTCCAGACCTTCCCTACACCTGCTACGAAGAAGCAACTGCGCAGCTTTCTAGGACTGGTCGGATATTATCGGAGATTCATTCCCCATTTCTCAGAAAAGACGGCCCTCCTAACGGACATGCTGCGGAAAAACGCACCCACTAAGCTGAAGTGGACGGAAGATGCGGAGAGAATGTTTGACCTCCTGAAGAGGCAACTCTGCGGGGCACCAGTTTTAAAGGGGGTGGATTTTGCCAAGACGTTTATAGTTCAGACGGACGCCTCGGACACAGGCCTGGGTGCGGTCTTGTCGCAAAGGCATGATGGCATTGAACATCCAGTCCTGTTCCTTAGCAGGAAGCTGGTCCCAGCGGAAAAACACTACTCCACCATTGAACGGGAATGTTTAGCCATAAAATGGGCTATCGAAGCTCTGCGTTTTTACCTGGTGGGAAGAAAGTTTATTTTAATCACCGATCACGCCCCATTGAAGTGGTTGCATCAGATGCATAATCACAACTCACGGCTGACGCGGTGGTTTATGGCCCTCCAGGTATTCGAGTTTCAAGTAGAGCACAGAGCCGGAAAACTCCATAAAAATGCAGATGCCTTGAGTCGTATCACGAGCTGTGCAGATGAAATACAGCCAGCCCGTGATATCTTAAGGGGGGGGATCTGTGACACAGTAGCTCCTCAGGAACAGATGGATACAAGTGAGCAGCCGGTGGTAGAAGCCGGTACTGCAGGAGAAAGCAGGGATTTGTCTGCAGAAAGAAAAAAACACAGTTTCAATCAAGCAAAACAGCTCACCTCGAGGGAGGAGAGTAGGAAGGCTTGTGATTGGGCACGCCCCAAGGGGAGGCGGGCAGTGCAGGCT
The DNA here is from genome assembly GCA_033557465.1 of Ichthyophis bannanicus. NCBI lineage: Eukaryota > Metazoa > Chordata > Amphibia > Gymnophiona > Ichthyophiidae > Ichthyophis > Ichthyophis bannanicus. The sequence continues at coordinate 4,706,580 of CM066041.1, forward strand.
AGAAGCACCTGGTTAAATACACAGGAACCAGGAAGTGAAAGGCAGATGCAGATCCACGGGCAGAAGCAGATGCAGACGGGGATCCAAGGAGAGATCCAGAGAGAGAAGACAAGAGCAACGGAGGTTTCCTTGCTGTGATAATTTCCCTAACAGTCTGCAGCTGGAAGATAGCTTGGAGCAGCATTCAGATGAGGAAGGAAACTGCTGGAGGCAGAGCTCCTTTAGAACGCTGAGAAACCCAAGGCTACAGGACCAGGCAGAGCTGGGGAACAAAGGCAGAAGGATAAAGAATCCTCCCAGGGAGAAGCTCCTGTATAAGGTACCCAGAGAAAGAGGAGTTTATGCTCTAAAGCCAGAAAGTCTATGTTCTGCTTTTAAAAGCAAAGCCAGTCAAGATGGTGGCAGCTGGTGTCAGAAAAGAGAAGCTTTGAATGACAATAATTATTCTTTTAAACTAGCTGAGTCACCTAGCCAGGACAGGGCTGATATACATGCTTTTAAATATTCTCCTAGCACTGCTAAGTTTGAATGTACAGCACCCACGTGTAGGGAAGGCTGGGGAGCTAACGGGAGCCCAGCACATGTTTGTTTTCCAAACACAAACCAACCTGATAAGCAGCCTGAGATAGATAGGCTCAGTCAATACCTATTCACCGAGGGGACAGGAAGACAGCTCAATGAAGAAAAGTTTCATGCTGAATCACTTCTTAAAGAGTTCCAGAATTATTTAGAACAGAAGAAGAGTTTTAACCACAGTGTTCCAGTTACTGGCTGTAAGGAAGAAAACTCCGTTCATAATTCTGTGTTTTCCCCTGCTGCTGATGATGAGATGATGATGGACTGTTCTACCTGTTTAATTGATAGAGGCAATTAAGCAGAGAGAGGATTGTGCTGGTATATGAAGTAATATAACAGTGACGTAACTTTGACTGACACAAGAAAGCTTGTGGAGGGAAACTGAATTAGAGCACTACTAGTGATTGACAGAACCTGAGCATCATTAGTGAAGGACTTTTCTGTTATCAGCCTGTATGTTAAAAGCACATGAAATGAATGTGATGAAATACAGCATTTAAAGCCAGTCAGGCAAAGTTTCAGTTAATCCTGTTTTATTTGGTTTAAACTTCTGCACCGTCTGTAATCTTCTTTTGAACTGCACAATGGCAATATGAGCCACATGAAAAAAATAAACCTCATGTAAATAAATAACTCTTGCCAGCCTTACTGCTCGAAGCATAACACAACTACAACTAACTGCCTCAAGGGCATAACAAGGCAACCCCTCCTTAACCCACAAGGTTAAGGGGCGGGCGGTGTCATAGGCTGCATACTTTCCCCCTACCTGTTTAATTTATATGCAGAACAAATCATCAGAGAAGCAGGATTGTATGAAGATAACAGAGGTGTGAAGATTGGTGGAAGACTCATCAACAACCTTCGCTATGCTGATGATACCACATTACTGGCTGAAAGTGAAGATGATCTGAAACATTTGCTTCTCACAATCAAAGAACATAGTCTCAAAATGGGCCTGCACCTTAATGTAAAGAAGACAAAGATCATGACAACTGGCATAATCAACAGGTTCATCGTTGAAGGAGAAGAAATTGAACTTGTGAACAACTTTAACCTACTTGGATCAACTATCAATAAAGAAGCAACAAGCAGTCAAGAAATCAGACGACGCATTGCTCTTGGCAGAATGGCTATGAAAGACCTAGATAAGATTCTCAAGAGCAGAGCTGTCTCTCTCCATACAAAGATTCGACTTGTTCAAGCCATGGTATTTTCAATAACATCATATGGATGTGAAAGCTGGACAGTGAAAAAGACAGACAGGAAGAAAATTGATGCCTTTGAATTATGGTGCTGGCGGCGAATACTGTGTATACCATGGGCTGCCCGAAGAACAAACCAGTCAGTACTAGAGGAGATCAAAACTAAGCTTTCTTTAGAAGCTCAGATGACAAGACTTCGACTTTCATACTTTGGACACATCATGCGAAGAGAGAAATCATTAGAGAAAGACATCATGCTTGGCAAGATAGAAGGTCAACGCAAAAGAGGAAGGCCAGCAATGAGATGGATCGATGCAATAACAGCAGCTATGGGTACCAGTCTGTCAACAATGAGCCGCCTGACTGAAGACCGAAAACAATTTAGGATAGATATCCAGAGGGTCGCCATGAGTCGACTCCGACTCGACGGCACTTAACAACAACAAGTATCCACAGCAACCCTTAGTAAGTAAAGAACATAAAGATCTAAACACAAGCTTAAAACTAAGATTCAGAAAGCAGTCCAGCAGCGAGGTGCGGGCTTTCCAGTCTTTTGCATTGAGTGGCACATGTATGATTTTCTCCCAGTTGGTAAGAGGTCTTACGTGTGCACTACGTGCAAGGAGCTCTTTGCTCTCAGGGAACGAGTCAGTTCTCTACAGGCTAGAGTAGCAGACTTGGAAGACATAAGAAAGACAGAGAAGTACATAGACGAGACCTAGAGGGATATAGTCCTGAAGTCCCACCTCCAGTCTGGCAGCATCCCTGTTGCCATGAAGGAGAGAGGTCATGTAACAGGAGAGCATCACCCTGGTGTGGCAGGAAGTGATCCTGTAACTAGGACCTGTCCTCCAGGTGATGTAAAACCCTCTCGCACCGAGGAAGTTTCTCCAGGGCCATGTGCCCATGAGGGAAGGGTTAGGACAGCCGTTATAGTTGGTGATTCAATCATAAGGCATGTAGATAGCTGGGTGGCTGGTAGACATGACAATCGCCTGGTGACATGCCTGCCTGGTGCGAAGGTAGAAGACCTCACGCGCCACCTAGATAAGGTCTTAGATAGTGCTGGGGAGGAGTCTGCTTTCTTGGTACATGTCAGTACCAGTGACATAGGAAAATGTGGTAGGGAGGTTCTGGAGGCTAAACTAAGGCTTTTAGGTAGGAAGTTGAAATCCAGAACTTCCAGGGTAGCATTTTCTGAAATGCTTCCCGTTCCACGCGCAGGACCCAAAAGGCATGCAGAGCTCTGGAGTCTCAATGCGTGGATGAGACGATGGTGCAGAGATGAGGGTTTTGGATTTGTTGGGAACTGGGGATCATTCAGGGGAAAGGAGGGGCTCTTCCGAACGGATAGGCTTCACCTTAACCGGGATGGAACCAGGCTGCTGGCATTAACATTTAAAAAGGAGATAGAGCAGCTTTTAAACTAGATAATAGGGGAAAGACGACAGTTGCCCAAGAGCGCATGGTTCGGAAGAATGTATCCTTGAAGGATACTACCAAAAGCAGAGAGGTTCCAAAAAAGATTAAAGTAGCCCAAATGCCCTTGAGTATGGAGCAGACAGAGTTTAAAGATTCCAAATTACCCATGCCTACCAATAGTCAGATTAATATGAATAAAATACAGTCTCTAAAATGCTTGTATGCAAATACTAGAAGTCTAAAAAATAAGATGGGAAAGTTAGAATATATAGCACTAAATGAGAGGTTAGATATGCTTGGAATCTCAGAGACATGGTGGAAGAAGGACAACCAGTGGAACACTGTGATACCTGGGTACAAACTATATCATAATGATAGAGCTGATCAAATTGGTGGAAAGGGGTGTTTTCTATGTTAGACAGGGCATTGAGTCAGAAAGGATTAAAGTTTTGCAGGAAACAAAATTTGCTATAGAATCTCTATGGATTGAAATTCCATGTAAAAAGGGGAAGGTGATGGCAGTGGGGGTGAACTATCGACCGCTTGGCCAGAATGAACAAATGGATGATGAAATGCTCAAAGAAATCAAGGAAGCTAACAAAGGTTACAGTACAGTAATAATAATGGGTGATTTCAGTTACCCCGATATCGACTGGGTCAGTGTCACAGCAGGACATGCTAGGGAGATAAAATTCCTAGATGAAATAAATGACTGCTTCTTGGAGCAATTGGTTCATGAACCAGTTAGAGGAGAAGCCATATTGGACCTAGTCCTTAGTGGAACACCAGATCGGGTGCAAGAGATAAGGATGTTGGGGCCACTTGGCAATACTGATCATAGCATGATCGCATTTGATTTAATTAGTGTAGGAGGGATGGTAAAGAAATCCACAGTACTACCTTTTAACTTTTGAAAGGGAGACTTTGATAAAATGAGGAAAATAGTTAAGAAAAAACGAAAAGGAGCAGTTGCAAACGTTAAAGACTTACATCAAGCTTGGGTGTTGTTGAAAAATACTATCTTGGAAGCTCAGACCAGCTGTATTCCACGCTTTAAGAAAAGTGGAAGGAAGTCCAAAAAACTGCCAGCATGGTTTAAAGGTGAGGTCAGAGAGGCTGTTGCTGCCATAAAAGCATCTTTCAAGAAATGGAAAAAAGAGCCAAATGACGGAAACTGGAAACAGCACAAGCACTGGCAAGTTAAATGCAAGGCATTGATAAGGCAGGCAAAGGGAGAATTTGAGAAGAAGCTTGCTGCGGAAGCAAAAACACGTAATAAAGACTTTTTCAAGTACATTTGAAGCAAAAAACCTGTGAGAGAATCAGTTGGTCCATTAGATGATAGAGGGGTTAAAGGGGCACTAAGAGGCAACAAGGCGATAGCGGTGAGACTGAATGAATTCTTTGCTTTGGTCTTTACTGAGGAAGATGTAGGGATGTTAATCATGACTGAAGTGGTATTTAATGGTGCGGAAGAATTGAAGGAAATATCAAAATAACGGAAAGATTTATTACAACTATTTGATAAACTGAAGAGTAGCAAATCACCTAGACCGGATGATATACATCCAAGGGTGTTGAAAGAACTGAAATATGAGCTTTCAGACCTGCTTTTAGTAATCTATGAACTATCATTAAAATCATCTGTAATACCTGAAGATTGGAGGATGGCCAATGTAACACCAATTTTTAAAAAGGATTCCAGGGATGATCCGGGAAACTACAGACCGATGAGCCTGACGTCAGTACCGTGAAAAATGGTAGAAACCATCATAACGAACAAAATTGCTGAACATGTAGATAGTCATGGCTTAATGGGAGACAGCCAACATGGCTTTAGACAAGGAAGATCTTGTCTTACTAATCTGTTATGGTTTTTCTGAAGGTGTGAATAAACAGGTAGACAAAGGTGAGTCAGTTGATATAGTGTATTTGGACTTTCAGAGAGCGTTTGACAAGGTCCCTTGTCAGAGACTTTTGGCAAAACTAAAAAGTCATGGGATAGGAGGCAGTGTACTATTGTGGATCAGGAACTGGTTAAAAGATAGAAAGCAGAGGGTAGGGCTAAATGGCCAATTTTTATTTTATTTATAGTTTATTTATAGTCTCTTATATACCGCACTATTCAGCATCAGCGCGGTTTACATGTAACAAAAATGCTCAGTACAGTTGAACGCGTATGAGTTTTACAGGTAACAAGGTGCAAAAACTTGGATAACAGGGGAAACTATTTACAAAATTTATTACATGGAGTCATAATAACAGTAGTTTCGCAGAAACATAACCACCACTAAGGGTTTGAGTATCATACTTGGTGTGTTGTTAAGATACCATAATTTGTATGGAAATGGTATCGCCATGAAACTTTGGGCTCTAGGGGTTGTCGTTAGGCTCTATAAGGTGTTTGTTGAAGAGGTGGCATTTGAGGGCTTTCCTAAACTGTGGTAGGTTCTTTATGGCCCGGATCTCAGGAGGTAATGCATTCCAGCATCTTGGGGCACTAAGACTAAAGGCTCTGTTGGCTGTCGAATTGGTGCAAACAGTTACTGCCTTCGGGACTTTTAGGGAGTTTATAGCCGTGGATCTTCTTGCTCTATTTGGGGAAGTGATATGGATGAGTGAGGTTAAGGATGCAGGTGAGAGATTGTTAATAGCTTTAAAAGTGGTTATCAAGGTCTTGAAAACTATTCTGGCCTGGATGGGTAGCCAATGCAACTGTATCAGCAGAGGCGTTATGTGGTCGCTCCTGGAGGCTCCATGGAGGACTCTTGCTGCAGCATTCATGGCTAGCTGCAGCGGGTTCAATGTAGATTGGGGAAGACCTTGTAGGATGGCATTGGCATAGTCAAAATGGGGTATGATCAACGCCTGGAAAATTGTCCGGAAATCAGTTGATTCAAGCATGGAACGTAGATGCCTAAGTGAGCGGATCTTGTAGTATACTGATTTGACTATGTTTCCTATATGGGCCTTCAAATCCAAATGCTGATCTAAAGTGACTCCCAGGTAACGTATTGAGGATTTAGATTGCAGCTCAGCTTCTTTTACCTTAAGATATTGTGGTGGGGTAAAGTTGGGGTTCCTCGTAATGAAGAGTACTTCCGTTTTCTTATGTTGTATTCTAAGGTTTTGAGAAAGAAGCCATTCGGATATTGCATTGAAACAGTTTGTCAGTGGAGAGAGGTCCATATGCTCAGTAGAGAAGGGAATGTAAAGCAGGATGTCGTCTGCGTATAACATGCAATCGACATTGAAGGACCGGATAATATTACAAATTGGTTGCATGTAAATATTGAACAGGAGCGCAGAAAGGGAAGAACCCTGTGGGACTCCCTGGCTTTGGTGGAATGGTTCAGAATTTTTCCCTCCGGAACGAACATGCTGCCATCTTTCGGTCAGGTAGGATCTGCACCATTCAAGCGCTCTTCCATTTATGCCTTTGTCAATCAGTCGTCTTAATAGAAGCTCGTGGTTTACAGAATCAAACGCTGCAGCGATGTCTAGAAAGATGAGGGCAAATCCTTGACGAATGTCGTCAATGCCGGTGATTATCTTGCAGAAGAGAGTGGTGAGTAGGGTCTCCACTCCATGGAATTCCCTAAAGCCATGTTGGCAAGGATCTAACGGTGCGGCGGAGTCGATATGATCTTGCAATTGACGTTGAGCCTCCTTTTCTATGATCTTCGCGAGTAGTGGGATGCTGGATATAGGTCTGTAGGATTCTACCTGTTGGGGATCGAGCTTGCAGTTCTTTAGCAGAGGTCTGATAGAAGTATGTTTAAGGGCTGAAGGGAAAGAGCCAGTTGAGAAGGAGAGGTTCATTATTTTGGATAGTACTGGGCTGAAGTGACTGCGAAGCTCCTTGATCCAGAAGGCTGGGCATGGATCCGACTGGGCAGTGGTGATATTAAGGGCCGCAATAGTGTCTTCAATCCCTCTCTTGGTGGGGGTAGAGAACATGGTTAGGGCTGTTTGGTAGACTTGCTCTGTGGCGTTAGTTGTAATGGGGGTTTTGTTGGTCTGGCATATCTTGGATTGGATGTAGGTTGCATAATCTTGTGGGTGTATCTCGAATGGGGGTCCAGAGGATGGTTCCTTCGATAAAGTCTTTACTAGGTCGAAAAGGTCGTGTGGTTTATTAAGCGATCTCTTTAAGGTATCAGCGTCGTACTGTTTCATCGTATCGGTGATTGCGTTGCGGTGCGCAGCAAGATGAAGGTTGTATGTTGTCTGGTCATTTAAAGAATGAGATCGGCGCCAGCGTTTCTCTAGTTTCCGAAGTTGGTTAAGCGATGCTCTGAGATCAGCTGAGTACCATGGGGCACTCGCTCTCTTCCCTGGAGGCTTGTTGGTTGGTGTGCGTAGTGCGATTGAGCTAAGGCAATTGTTCCAGTGGGAAATTAGGTTGTCAAGGTTCTGGGTGGCTTCACCGATGAGTTGTTGCGTTTCAGCAAGGATAAGCTCTCTGTTGTAAGGCTTGAAACATCGAGAGGGTGGTCTTGCTGAGTTGTTTTGTATTTTGTTGATTTTTGTATAGGCTTTGTGAGAAGGAATCTGGATAATGATCAGTTTGTGATCTGACCAGGGAACAGAAGTTATGGAAGTTATGGGGTCCTGGGCCGGGTTAAGAGATGTTTGCGGGGCGAATACTAGGTCCAGGATATTTCCCTTAATATGAGTAGGGTCTTTAACCAATTGCTTGAAGCCAAGATTTTCAAGGGCATCAAGGAAGGCTGATGCTTGATTATCTTGTAGTGTAGGCAGGTTAAAGTCGCCTAGGATCCAATTTGGGATGCTTGGGTTATGGGTGTTGGATGCAAGATCGATGATAGCCGCAAGATCATCGGGGGAAGCAGAAGGTGCTCTGTAAAGCAGGTTGATTGAGCAGTGTTTGTTGGAAATGGTAATGGTCTCCATGTGATTTGTACTGGTGGAGTCTATCGTTCGAAAATGGAGGTCTGTCCTGGTGAGGATGAGCACGCCACCTCCTCTTTTGTCTTGTCTATGGCTTGAATGTGCGGTGAAATTCTTGGGGAGGAGCTGATTGAGTATGACGTTATCTTCGGCGGATAGCCACGTCTCAGTGACCATGAGTATGTCAAGGTCATGGCTGGCAATGATGTCAGTGACGGCTGGCCATTTCTTCCGGATAGAACGTGCGTTGATGAGGGCACATTTTAGACTATGAGGGTAGGGGTTTTCAACTTGTTTGGGTTTCATATTGTGTTGAATTGCAATGTGTAACAGATGGGAGTGGTGTGAGCGGGTATCCCAATTTATGTTATTATGGGATGCACTGGTCCACCTCCTCCCATGGCTCCGTAGTATAGGAATCTGGTTGGATGCTGGGGTTAAGGCGAGAGAGTTGGTGGTAGCGGGGGAACCCATCATTGGCAGAGCACTGTGTGATTGTGGTCAATTAGGGTAGACTACCAGAAAGTTATTAACAAACCCTTAATATTTAGTGTAGTAGGTTGGGTCACAACAGACAGTATGATAATAGACAGTGGTTAATGTTAGATTACTAGCAACATTACATTTATGAGGCTACTGACAACAGTAAAGTAGATTGTTTGCAATGGTAGATTACTGGAAACGGTGCAATGGTGACTGGTACTAATAAGGCTACTGAGGACAGAACATTGGTTGATTGGCCATGGAAGACTACTGGCAACAGTAAAATGGTGACTGATACTATTAAAGGTTACAAGCAACAGTACAGTAGTGACTGGTATTACTAAAGGTTACTGACAACAGTATGAATAAATAAATAATGATATGCAATGGGTACTGGCAACAGTACAGTAGTGACTGGTATTACTAGAGGTTACTGACAACAGTATGAATAAGTGAAGTACAATAGTAATGATATGCAGTGACTATACTAGTGAGTCTATACTTGCAATTGACAGCATGGGAGAGGAGAGTCTGAGGCTAGAGATTAATCCAGGTTCTGTCGCGTGGTGTCTGCTTTGCTGGCTATGGGTAATGCGAGGAAGTATAGTGCTGTGGACTGTGGCTTCGGTGAACGAGCTAAGCCTCGGGGGAGTTCCAGCTGCTGGAAAGTCGTATGCTGGTTCTTTATGTGGTGGCCGTTGATCTGTGTGGGCCAGCTGCCTAAGGGCCACGCCAAAGGGCCCTCTGGCGAGGCCCTCAGGCGCAGGCCCGACAGGCGCGGGCACGCCCGACAGCACTTCTTTAAATTTAAGATGTTGGCTGCCCACATTTTCCCAATGGAGAAAGGTGAATAGTGATGTACCCCAGGGATCTGTGCTGGGTCCGCTGCTTTTTGACATATTCATAAATAACCTGGAAAAGGGAATAACGAGTGAGGTTATCAAATTTGCAGATGACACAAAACTATTTAAAGTTGTTAAAACCCAAGAGGATTGTGGAAAATTGCAAGAGGATCTAGATAAATTGGAAGACTGGGTATCAAAATGGCAGATGAAATTTAATGTGGACAAGTACAAAGTTATGCACCTAGGGAAGAACAACCCAAACTATGGTTACACGATGCAAGGTTCCACATTAGGAACTACCACCCAGGAAAAAGATTTAGGCGTCATTGTGGACAACATGTTAAAACCCTCCGTCCAGTGTGCAGCGGCAGCCAAGAGAGCAAATAGAATGCTAGGTATTATAAGGAAAAGAATGGAAAATAAAGCAAAGGATATTATAATGCCTCTGTATCGTTCCATGGTGCGACCGCACCTTGAATATTGTGTGCAATTCTGGTCGCCATATCTTAAAACGGATATAGCGTTATTAGAAAAGGTTCAGAGAAGAGCGACCAAAATGGTAAAGGGGATGGAAGGATACCCCTATGAAGAAAGGCTAAAAAGGTTATGGCTCTTTAACCTGGAAAAGGGACGGCTGAGGGGAGATATGATAGAAGTCTATAAATTAATGAACAGAGTGTAACAGGTAAACATAGATCGATTGTTTACGTTATCAGAATATAGAAAGACTAGGGGACATGCAATGAAACTACAGGGTAAACTATTTAAGACTATTAAGAGAAAATATTTTTTCACTCAACGTGTAAACAAACTCTGGAATTTGTTACCGGAGGATGTAGTAAAGGCTGTTAGTGTAGCTGAGTTTAAAAAAGGTTTGGAGAAGTTCCTGGAGGCAAGGTCCATAAACCATTATTAAAAAGGGACCCAGGATATCAATGCTTGACCCAATACAAGCATTGTGGAACCTGTGTCTTTTGGGGAAACTGCTAGGTACGTATGACCTAGATTGGCCACTGTTGGAAACAGGATACTGGGCTTAATGGACCTTGGTCTGACCCAGTATGGCATATCTTATGTTCTTACATTCTTGTTCGTACATCCAGTTTTTCAAGATCTTTAAGAGGCCATTCCACATTCCCAAAGCTATATGAGAGTACAGGAATTGCTAACTGATTGATGGCTTGTATCTTATTTTGTGATGTTAAAGTACTTTTCAATAACAATTTTAATCTCCTGTCATATTCTTTTTTTTATATATATAATTTTTATTTTTATTTAGTACACTGCAAAGGAACACAACTTTTTTCAACTGCTTTACAAAACACTGTTATAACCTACATCCAAATATATCCATCATCACAACATGCACCTGCTTACCTTTCTAACCTTACTGTACGATACTTAACAGTATAGATTCCTCTCCAGTTTACCTGTATAATTTGTATTATGTTAATATTCCCTTGTACTCCCCTCCTCCCCCCGGATCCTGCGCTGGTCCCCTCCTCCTTATTAACAATTTCCTTTGGTACTCTTAATTAGCATCAGCCCACTACCTCATTATTCTCCCTCTGTAACCACTCAGTGTACTTTTGTCACCTCCTTTGAAAGCTCTCAATCCTATGCGTTTTGTATGCATTAATTTCATTCATCCTATGGATGTATGCTATTCTACTTAATATCTTCTCAGGTGCTGGTGCTTTTCCGTATCTCCATCCCTTCGCTATTTCCATCTGCACTCCAATTGCAAGCATCTTCAACATATACACCATATCGCTCTTCATATCTCCCCCCCATTCATTCATTAATATTCCATCTGGTGTAATATCTCCTACTCAGCCCACCATCTCCCGCATAAGATTCTTCAGCCACTGCCACTTTTGCTGTATGACAGTTGTCACGCCCTTGCCCCCTGCCTCCAGCTTAGAGGGGCGAGGTTGTGGTTAACTTCTCTTATAAAGCTTAGATAAACTATCTTTCTCCCTGATGCATGCTGGGAGTTGTAGTTTGGCCTTTTAAGATGAAGTGTAGTCATGAAACCGAAGTTGAAGGCAAATGACAAATTTATTTCAAAATGCAAACAAAGTCCATGTAGACCGTAACAGGATACTTCTCCATTCATTCGCTCAGGATTATTTACAACGCAGCATGGATGAGCTTCACTATGGCTTCACAGTCATTAACTATATGCAGCTGCTTAACAATGTAACTGGTATGGGAAACACAGCTTCTTCTCTCAACAAAGCAAAAATGTCTTCTTTTTAACTTTGTCTTCGCTAAGCATTTAATAGCACATGTAACAGGTATCTCCCCATTAGAAGAGCAAGTTCCTACCTTCACTTCAGGCTAGGTTTCAATACACTGCTTCTAGGAGACTTTCACCTTTTCAGCTATCCTTTAGCATAGGGATTCAACGCTAGTAGCCTGGCATAGAGTACAGTCCATGGGTATTTCTGGAGACAGTAAATCCTGCTCAATAGACTCAACCTGCATCTCCTCTGGCTCTGATAATGCAGTGCCCTGCTCTGAGCTCTTAAAGTATGTCTCCGGGTGTATTCTCTCTGAGGATCCCCGTGTCTCTCCTGAGCCCAGCTCCACCCGGTAAGGATAGATTGTATCTGAAGCTGTGGACACTTCTCCCTGGCTGTATTCACTTGCCTCTCTCCAGCCTCTTGGAAACAGTTCTTGGTTCGCTTCTCTGAGTTCCCTCTTGGAGCTCTGCCAATGCTCCCTATTCCAGGCTTGGCTCCTTTGACTCCTGTGCTGAGTCCTGGGCTCCCACCTCTGAGCTCTCCGAACCTTCTGATCAGGAACCTGGATCTGAACCCGTTCCTGCTCCTCTGCTTCCTGCAGTTCTTGCTTCCTCTTCCTCTCCTGCTTCTTCCCCTTCTCCTTCCCTTGCTTTGACTTTAGCAAAGGTTTATATCCCTGCTTCCAGGGCACTAACTTTTCCTCTCTGCTCAAGTGCTTGTAATTATCTCTCAAGCCTGCAACTACGTCAGCAGAGCTTGGGTGTGGCAGCCTAAGCTTAGTTTCTCTCTGCTTACTTTCTTTATGTAGAAGCTGAAATCCATGCACTGCAGGGATTTCACTTTTCCTCAAAGCAAATTCATCACCTTTTCCTATTTCCATAAGCTCAATACAAGTTTCCTTGTCACACAGTACAGCACCACCACATATGCATATGCTCCCTCCGTTCTCCAAACCCTCTCCAACACATCGCATCATTATATCTCCCCATCTTACACAGCCTTACTGGGGTTAGATACATTCGGAACATCATCTTATAACAGTGTTCTTGGATTGCTGCCGAAACCACTGGTATTTTAACCCCATCATATACTTTTTCCCATCTCTGTTCATCCCAATGACCTCCCAAATCAGCCTCCCAGGTCCTCATATGCGTTCCTTGATCCATAGGGCTACTCAAGGCCTTATAGAGTCTAGAAAGCACCCCTCTTGATAAGTCCCCCACCTTAAACATCTTCTCAAAGAGTGTCTCTGTGCTTTTCAGGCCTTCTTTTATATCTTTTCCCCCTAAAAAGTGTGCCAGTTGAAAAAAGCCCAGCCAATCACTCTTTTCTATTTGTAACTCTCGCTGGAGCTCAGCAAACGGCCTTAATTGACCAGCCTCAGTTAATACCTGTCCCATACACTGTAACCCTTTCTCCTGCCATCTTTGGAATATCCCAGAACTTTCTCCCACCAAAAACCACTCACATTGTGTAATTCGCTGTGCCCTAATACTTCCTCCCATATGTGTCAGCCCCCTCCGTTTCCTATCCCAGGCTCTAAAAGTACTTATCACATATGAGTTCTTAACTAGGCCTCGTTCTCTGTCCTCCCTATTCTTCCACAACAAATCCGTAATGTAATTGGGTCTTACCACCACCTGCTCCATTGAGGCCCATCTTTCTCCAATCTCCACCCCATTATCACTTGAAATTGAGCCACCTCATAATATCTTCCAGTCTCATATACCACCAGACCACCTTCCTTTTTTGCTCTGTACATTATTTTCCTTTGTACCCTTGGGGGCCTGCGTCTCCAAATAAAGGAGAAAGTTCTTCTCTGCACCAAATTTATCATGGCTGTGGTAACTTCTATGGGCAAGGTCATAAACAGAAAAAGTAATATGGGCAGTATATTCATCTTCACTATAGCTATCCTTCCCAACCATGAGAAAATGGGTTTGTCCCATCTTACTAAATCCGTTAGCGCATTCCTTACAGTTGGCTCATAGTTCAACTTATATAGTTCAGATCCCTCCGCACTAATCTGGATCCCCAGATACTTCACACTTTTGCTAGCCCATTTAAATGGAAATGTTTTCTGTATCCTATCCTCTTCCTGTGAATTTAACCTTAATTTAAGCACTTCAGTTTTTCCCATATTCATTTTATAGCCTGATACCGCACTATATTTCATAATCTCCTGTACTAGTACTGGTATCGATTTCTCAGGTTGTCCTAGTGTATACATCAGATCATCCGCAAACAATTAGATTTATATTCCTCCTCACCCATCTTTATTCCATGTATTTCCTTATTCTGCCTAACCCTTTCAAGCCAGTGGTTCTATTACCATTGCAAACAGCAAAGGAGAAATCGGACAGCCCTGCCTTGTGCCCCTGCCTAACTTAAATTGCTCCGAGTACACCCCATTTATGCGTATTTGTGCTTTAGGCTCTTTATACAGTGCTTCTATCCATTTCTGAAAGTTCTCTCCCAATCCCATCTTCTTCATAACTGCAAACATAAAAGCCCATTCCACTCTATCAAAGGCTTTCTCCGTATCTACTGCAATCATTACAGATTCTGTCTGCTCCCTTCGCACTTGCCACATTAAATTCAACAGTTTACGTACATTATCACTCGCTTGCCTGCCCGGGATAAACCCTGCTTGGTCCTCCTTTATTAGCCCTAGAATATAATTCTGCAATCTAGCCGCCAATATTTTAGCTAATATCTTAGCATTCAAATTTATAAGTGAGATGGGTCTATAAGACTCACACTTCCCATGGTCCTTCCCGGGTTTAGGTATAACTACCACACCAGCTGTTTCCATAGAGTTTGGTTACTTCTCCCCTTTCAATATTTCATTAAACACATCCCGCAAGATCGGACTAACCTCCTCACAGAAGTTTTTATAAAACCGAGCTGTAAATCCATCCAATCCTGGCGCCTTACCCTCCTTCGAGCTCTTTATAGCCTCAACTACTTCTTCTCTACCTATCTCTCTATTCATCCACTTCTGTTGCTCTAAATCCAATTGTTTCAACGTAGTCTCCACCAGGTATCTCTCAATAGCTACTCCCTCTTCTTGTTGCTCTGATTCATAGAGCTTACCATAATATTTCCAAAATACTTTCTGAACATGTTCTGTACCCTGCACCCACTGTCCCTGTTCATCCTTTATTTTCAGGATCTGCTGGCGCACCCTTTTCTCCCTTAATTTTTATTTATTTATTTATACCGCGCTCTTTAGAATCAGTGTGGTTTACATGTATTTATTTATTTATTTATTACAGGCTCTTATATACCGCTCTATTCAGCATCAGCGCGGTTCACAGTATAACAACAGACCAGAACAACAAACTGTTTGGTTTTACATAGAACAGATCAGAGAACTTGGATAAAACAAGGGGATCTATTACTGTAACTATTTACATGAGTATTTACACGTATATACACGACAGGATTATTCTTAGTTTGGGTAGTAATCGAGATTGGTTGGATGGTCTAGTAATAATGGGGGAAAAGGTGGGATTTGAGTGCTTTTCTGAAAATAGATAGATCTGTGATAGCCCTTGTCCCTGAAGGGTTCACAATCTAAGTGTACCTGAGGCAATGGAGGGTTAAGTGGGCTTGCCCAAGGCCACAAGGAGTGGCCATGGGACTAGAGACCCCAGTCCCTCTGGCCTGAAGTTGCCTGTCCCCATGCGGGAATTGAACCCCTGGCCTTCTGGCCTGAGGTAACCTGTCCCAACCACTGAGCCACTCCTCCCTCCCTTCCTCCCTCTTTCCTGGCAAGATATCTGCCTGGCCTATTATCTTGTACATAAAACTCATGTTTTAGTTGATTTAACCTATAGGCCTCCTCAGTTTCATGTAAGGCCCCTTTCTTGTATTTTCCAAATTCGTTGTAGCCGCTTTCTTCCCCCTCTCTGCTTGTGTATTAACTCTTTGGATCTCAATTCTTTTAACAACTCCCGCTTTTGCTGTTCTTTTCCTCTCTTCCCTCTCACCGCTAAGGCTATATACTGTCCCCTTACAACCGCTTTCAACCCATCCCGTACACCAGCTGGTCCCACTTTGCCCTCTTCATTGTGACACATATACTCTCTTATAGTGCTCCATATGCTTTTATGCCCTTCCAACCCGTCTATAAGGGACTCATTCAACTTCCAAAAACGCAGACCACCTTCTTACTTTTGTAACCTCAAGGAAGCCTCCACTGGGGCGTGGTCTGACCAGCTTATAGGCCCGATCTCCACCTTCTTGGCCTGTTCTATGATCCTCCCATCCACCCATATCATATCTATTCTACTGTATCTTTTATGTGGGTGAGAGTAGTGTGTATAGTCCCTCTTATTCCCATGTATGTGCCTCCAAACATCCACTGAACCCAATTTATGCAGCAACTTCCCCAACTTCTTACTTACCCCCTTTGACCCACCTTTACTGTCCCCTGTAGTGTCTATTCTGGGATTCAGTGTTGCATTAAAATCCCTCCTAGTGTTTATTTATTTATTTAACTGTATTTATATCCCGCTTTTCACCGGGTCAAAGCGGTGGGACACATAACAGGGGGGGGGGGAATCAATAGTGGGGGGGGGCCATCACCGGGGGCTCAACATTAATGATTTTGGGATGGACATAGAGACTGACAGGATAGCACAGTTATTGGTCTGAAGATCTTGAAGAGAATAGGGGTTCCTATTCAGAGATGTTCTTTGAATAGGACGGTTTTTAGCTGCTTTTTGAATGATGGGAGATCACCGTTGTTCCTGATGTGGTTTGGTAGAGAGTTCCAGAGGGATGGGTCATAGAGTTCAAAGGTTCTGTTGCAGGTCCGTTGTGTTGCCTTGGTTCTTTTGTGGGGGACGGCAATGGAGCTGTTGGAGGATTGTCTGGTTGTTCTGCTGTGGGTTGGGCGAGGCAGTAGGGTGCGGAGTGGGGTGCCTTGTGTTTGGTGGATGGTTTTGTGAGTGAGTAGAAGAGCTTTGTACTTGATTCTTGCTTCGATGGGGAGAATATGAAGGTCTCTCAGAATTGGGGTGATGTGGTCCCGTTTCTTTGCGTTGTGAATTATTCTTGCCATGGTGTTTAGGGCAGTTCGGAGGGGATTGGTTTGTGTGGCAGGTAGGCCATGGTAGATTATGTTGCAGTAGTCCAGATGAGGGAGTGTCAGAGCCTGCATTACTGTCCTGAAGTCCTGCGGTTCGAGGAGAGGTCGGAGACGTTGTACCGTTTTTGCCTTGTGGAATACAGTTCCAGTGATCTTGTTGATTTGCTGTTTAAGGGTTAGGGCTTGGTCAGTGATAATTCCGAGATATCTTATGTGTGGTTGTATTTGAATTTGCGTGGTTCCCATGGTGAGGTGACTTTGGAAATAGGGTTCCACCGCCTCATACAACTTCCCATAGAACCACCCTTGCTGTGAATTTGATCCCCACTACTACGGACCTTTCTTCTATTTTCCCTTTCCACAAAATGTAGCGCCCTCCCGGGTCTCTCTCCGCATGCTCTTCTTCCACATTCAATCCTTTTGCAAATATTATGCCCACTCCTCCCCTTTTTGGCACTTCCCGGTTATGGGCCAGATACACTTTATCATATTCTTTACTCATCAACCATCTTTTTTGTACTTTTTAAAAATGCGTTTCTTGTATAAGCAGAACATCCGCTCTTACTCTGCTGCCCTCTTTCAATAGGGCTTGTCTTTTAAACCAGGAATTAAGTCCTTTCACATTTATGGTTACAATCTTACATTCATCCTCCTGTTTGTGATTACTATCCATAACTGCCAATCTCTGCACTTCCTTCTCTTACACACACAGGATCCGGGTACCCTCCTCCTTCCCGCCCTTCCTCCCCTCCCTTAGTTCCCTTCCTCCCGACCTCCCCCCTCTCCCCATTCTTTCTACCATCATTTAGTAGCTTCCGCTTCCTCCCAGACATCATCCTCCCCCTCACGCACATGTTACACATTTCACATTAAACTCACTTCATACCTTAATCCACCCTTTCTTATCACTTCACGTTTAACTTTGCACCTTTTCTCCCTCACACCACCAACTCAGTCCATCTTTGCGGCTTCTTCAACCTTGCTGTTGCTTTCCATTCTTTTTCCATTTCTCTTTCCTCTGCTTATTTACTCAGTCCTATGTCTTTTCTTTTTTGCATCACACGCTTACTCTTTCTCTCTTTGCTCTCCACTCTCTGTCATCTTGTTATCTGTCCATTCACAGGTTTTCTCACTTCTCCCACCTCTGGTAAACGTCTCACTCCTGCCTCCTTCATCTCTGCCGCCAACTGCACTGCTGTTACCGCCCGCCTTGTGATGCCTTGACTGGTGAACGCAATTCCTGCGGGGTACAGCCATTTATATTTAATGTTCTCTTCTCTTAACCCCATTGTAAATCCTCTTCATTCTCTTTGTCGTTGTAGCGTGGCCGCTGCTAAGTCCGCAAAGATTGCAACCTTATTGCCTTTTCACTCTAGGGGGCCTGCTCCCCTCACCTTATTTATTATTCTTTCCTTAATTTTAAAGTCATGGAGGCAGATAATAATGTCCCGTGGTGCCTCCCCTCGTCTTGGGCCCAGTGTGCAGTGCGCTCTATCTATTTTTATTTCCAGTGCCTGCCCCCATCTTCAGGCTCCTCCAGCACCGACATAGGTATATCTCGTGCAGTCTGCTCACAGTCTCTGTAATCCTCATGTTCCGGCACCCCCTTTATTCTGAGGTTTTGCCTTATCGCACTGTTTTCCAAGTCTTCCAGTTTTAATTCAGTCTGTTCTTTCGCAGCTTCTAAACTGTTCATAGCTTTATTTATTGCACTCACATTGCTTTGCATCTCTTCCACTTGCCCTTCTGCTTCCTCCTCTCTTTTCCCCAGCTCCTGCACATCTGCACGAAATTCCATTATGGCCACCTCCATATCGTTTCTGAATCCCGCCATTTCAGACCTCAGCTCACCAAACCATGACCGGAGCTCTTCCTTTGAAATCGGCACCACAGCACTTCTGCTCTGCACATCTTCCAAAGTATTTAACTGTTCCTCGGCCTCAGCTTCATTGTATGCTTCACCTCCCATTTTTTTTCCGTCTCTCTGCTCACCTCTGACCGCAGCGCATGTATATTCTGTTATGTCTGCCGTCTTTTTCCTCGCTGTCGTCATACCTCCAGCTTCCGCTCCCAATGACCTTACCACGTCACTTAGGGTGCTTATCACTTTATTTCGGGGAGAATTAAGCGCTTTTGCGGGGATGAATGGCGGAGCTCGTTTTCAGCCATCCATGCGGTTCAGTGACGTCACCGGAAACCATCCTCCTGTCATATTCTTCACTGATCTCTCTCAATAGTTTCTGCTCAAGTATCATTCCCTCTTCTATTGCAAAATACTTATATGCACCTTCCAGTTCAAGGTCCTTGATATCACAGCCCTCAGCAAGGGAGATGTTTTCAGTTTTGCTCAGTTTTCCTCTGAAAAGGGTTGCTTTAGCTTTAGCACACTTGATATCGCAGCCCTCAGCAAGGGAGATGTTTTCAGTTTTGCTCAGTTTTCCTCTGAAAAGGGTTGCTTTAGCTTTAGCACACTTGATATCGCAGCCCTCAGCAAGGGAGATGTTTTCAGTTTTGCTCAGTTTTCCTCTGAAAAGGGTTGCTTTAGCTTTAGCACACTTGTTATCACAGCCCTCAGCAAGGGAGATGTTTTCAGTTTTGCTCAGTTTTCCTCTGAAAAGGGTTGCTTTAGCTTTAGCACACTTGATGTCACAGCCCTCAGCAAGGGAGATGTTTTCAGTTTTGCTCAGTTTTCCTCTGAAAAGGGTTGCTTTAGCTTTAGCACACTTGATGTCACAGCCCTCAGCAAGGGAGATGTTTTCAGTTTTGCTCAGTTTTCCTCTGAAAAGGGTTGCTTTAGCTTTAGCACACTTGATATCGCAGCCCTCAGCAAGGGAGATGTTTTCAGTTTTGCTCAGTTTTCCTCTGAAAAGGGTTGCTTTAGCTTTAGCACACTTGTTATCACAGCCCTCAGCAAGGGAGATGTTTTCAGTTTTGCTCAGTTTTCCTCTGAAAAGGGTTGCTTTAGCTTTAGCACACTTGTTATCACAGCCCTCAGCAAGGGAGATGTTTTCAGTTTTGCTCAGTTTTCCTCTGAAAAGGGTTGCTTTAGCTTTAGCACACTTGATGTCACAGCCCTCAGCAAGGGAGATGTTTTCAGTTTTGCTCAGTTTTCCTCTGAAAAGGGTTGCTTTAGCTTTAGCACACTTGATGTCACAGCCCTCAGCAAGGGAGATGTTTTCAGTTTTGCTCAGTTTTCCTCTGAAAAGGGTTGCTTTAGCTTTAGCACACTTGATATCGCAGCCCTCAGCAAGGGAAATGTTTTCAGTTTTGCTCAGTTTTCCTCTGAAAAGGGTTGCTTTAAGTCATCCTGATGTCATCAGAAAAGCTTTTCACCACATGAAATTGCTCAGCTAATTGTTGGTCGCCAGAACTGTAGAGCTTCAGATCATCTATAAATAGTAGGTGGGAGTTGCTTCTTTAGGATTCAGGCTAAATCCATATCCAAAAGAGTTGATGAGAGCATTCATTGGATTAAGTGCCAAAAAACCCAGAAGTGGCGATAAGGAATCTCCCTGAAATATTCCTCGCTAGATCTTAATGTTAGGAATGATGTACTGACCATCTTCATATCTCAAAAAGAGTGTGGTTTGCCACATTGTCATAGTGACCTTAGTATACTCTATCAAACCAGGATTTATTTTATACATGTTTGTTTCTGTGTGGAGGAGTGGGTCTCTTTGGAATAGTACTACTGATCATTTGTATAGTGCTACAAGGCATATGCAGTGCTGCACATATAGATGTAAGACACAGTCCCTGCTCATCAGAGCTTACAATCTAATCAAGATAAAACACCTGGGGCACATCTGGATGGCCTGACGTTGTACCCGATTCTCCACCCACGGGAGTCAGACATCCCCGCAGGTGCAGAATTGGGCATTTAGACGGGCCGGATGTGCCCTGATTCTAGCCCATTGCATGAACGGCTCCCTCCCCATCTAACCCTCCCAGTGCTCTTGCATGGAGCCCTGCTCCATGGTATCCTGTCTCCACGGCACCAGGATGCCACGAAGGAGCCTCGATCTCCTACAGAAGTTAAATGATGCTGTTCCACTAAAGAAGAGCAGGACCTAGGTGTGTTTGTGTCTGATGATCTTAAAGTAGTTAAACAGGTAGAAAAGGCGACGGCAAAAGCTAGAAGATGCTTGGGTGCATAGGGAGAGGAATGGCCAGTGGAAGAAAGGACATGATAGTGCCTCTGTATAAATCTTTGGTGCAACCTCATTTGGAGTATTGTGTGCAATTCTGGAGACCGCACCTTCAAAAGGATATAAACAGGCTGGAGTCAGTACAGGGGGTGGCTACTAAAATGATTAGTGATCTTCATTGTAAAGCTTATGAGGACAGACTTAAGGATCTTAATATGTACACCTTAGAGGAAAGGCAGGATAGAGGTGATATGATTGAGACGTTTAAATACACAGGAGGAGAGCCTCTTTCAATTGAAAACAAGCTCTGCTACGAGGGGGCATGGGATGAGGGTGAAAGGAGATAGTTTCAGGAGTGATATGCAGAAATATTTCTTTACGGAAAGAGTGGTGGATCCATGGAATAGTCTCCTAGTGGAGGTGGTAAAAATGAGGACAGTATCTGAATTCAAAGAAGCATGGGACAAATACAGAGGATCTCTAAAGGAAAAAAGGGGACTGTTGTAGTGGTTTATATGGAAGGACAGACTAGATAGGCCATATGGTTCTTTTCTGTCATCATGTTTCTGTGTTTCTATGTTTCTCCGCCATCCAACCCCTGAAGGGGCCTGCCAGCGCCAGGATCAGGCTGCAAGGATCCTCCTAGTGCTCCTCACCTCTGAGGGAGGTCCTCCGGTGCCGATTGTCTTCCTCGCGGAGACTAATAAGTTCTCCAGCCAACTCTGCCTTCCCGAACGTACAGGGCCATGACCGGAATCTGCCTTGTATGTCCGTGGTCATGGGCGTGCCTCCATCCCGCCCACGCTCCACCTCCAGCCTCTCCCTCTCCCGCCCCCTGTCCAGAGCTCACTGCACATTTCCTCTGTATGTGTGGGGTGCTCATGGGGCAGAATCAGCCCCAAGCAATTAGCGGGGGATGTACATCCAAATCGGACATACATTCCCACTAAACGCTGTGCAGAATGACCCACGTAGTGAAACTGGGGACTAGAGTATTGTAAGATACACATAAGTAGTGGACAAGAGAGTGAGGAGTGTAATCTTGTATTTGTGGGAGGGTTTGTGGATATGTTGTGGGGAGGGCCCGGACACCTTATCGAGGACCTCTGTGCCAAGTTTTGGCATTTGTATGGGTTTATATGTTGGGGGGGGGGGTAGGGTGGAGTTCATTGCTCTGTTAGGTTGGATGTGTGGCAGTTATGGCATTGTGTTGTTTTTCTTTGAGGGTGCTGGTGGGAGGGAGGGCTCTGTGGTTGTCCACCATGGCTTACAGTGGAATTGGGAGGGCCTTAGGCTAAGAGGGACCTCCAAAAGCGTGGATGTTGAGTTTAATAGTTAGGAGCCCTGGAGTTGGGGTGACTTGATGCATAGAGGTGTTCATCTGATTTCGTGGAATGTGTGTGGTATTGGGCGCCCTGTTAAGCGCCACAAAATTCTAAAGACCTTATTGGATAGGCAAGCCAATATTAGGGCTACTCCAAGAAACTCATATATCTGCTTTGGAACTAGCTAAATTGAAATGATGGTGGGTGGGTGAAGTTTATGGATCGTCCTCTGGAGAAAAGAAGGCAGGGGTGGTAATCCTAGTACAGAAGGCTCTGGGCTTCCAGTTTGGAAAGCTGCATTTTGATCCATCAGGATGTTATTGGCTAGTTTCTGAGAGCCTGTATGGTAAACCCATTTTGTTGGGTAGTATCTATAGTCCTAATTCTTTTGATCAGCACTTTTTTGATGGGCTGGTGCGGTGCATCTCTTTGGTGGGGAACAGCAGGTGATTTTGGGCAGTGACTATAATTGTGTGCTCGATGTAAGTTTGGATCATTCCTCTAGGTCTGGGGTGGGAACAGCTATTGAGTTTGTGTGCAGTCTGTGATTTGATTGATGCTTGGCACATTTTGCATCCCACAGAGAGAGACCTCATACATCTTTCTAAAGTACATGGCTCTTAGTCCAGATTTGATGAATTCTTGATATTTAGTGACTTGCTGGGTGCTCTGCAGACCGCAGAAATTGGATGTATTTATCTCGGAACGTCCTGCTAGAGAATAGCATTGGCACTTCCTTCTTTTTTTTGTATGGTGATGAGGCATTCCAAAGTTTTTACATGAGCAGTGGAATCTCTTTGAGGAGACTAATGGTGTGCATAAGACTGATCCAGCCTTATTTTGGGAGACTGCCAAGGCTTTCTTGAGGGACGTTATTCTTGGGTATGTTAGTAGATGGAGAAAGGAGATCAATTGTTGTCTGATGGATTTGGCTAGCAAATTGAAGGGGCTGAGGCAGCAGCTGGTGCGACAGGACACGGGAGAGACTCAAGCCTTTTACATGCAAATTGAACTCAACACCTTCCTTCATGCCCGACTACATTATCCCAGCATTATCACCATCACGCACTGTACCGGTTTGAGAAGAGATCAGGCAGAATGCTCTCCTCTGATTAAGGGTGCGAGTGGGCCCTGACATATAGCAGCCATACTTACTGCTATGTGGTTGGTCAGCACAGAGCAGAAATCTACTATTACTACTACTGAACATTTGTATAGCGCTACAAGACATATGCAGTGCTGCATAGACAGATGTAAAAGATGTTCTACAGGAACAAGCAGGAAGTCAGTCATCACTTATGGGTAATGTCAGCACTGACAGAGCCTGCCCGGAGCAATTCCCCAGCTTTCAAAGAAAGCCTTTGGGATCGCTGCCACACATGCGTGGTCCTCTTCCTGCCCAAGGGTGCCATCTTGCTCAGTCTCCCTTTTTATGCGGAGCCCTTCGGACGCACGTCCTCGTCCCTCGGAAAACGTTTAGTTTTTTTGCCTTAACAGGCTTCTCTATTTTCCGGTTGCACCAGTCCTCTACCCGTCCTTTCCCTGCTCTGTTTTTTAGAGCTATCGGGGATATTCTTTTCTTTTCATTTTTTCATTACAGGCTTCGCGCCCTTTTTTCTTCTCTAACCACTGGCCACGTGGGTCTTTGACCTCGCAGGGGCCATTTTTGCCTCAATGGCCACCGGATTCAAAAAATGTGATAGATGCTCTAGGAACATGTCGCTTACGGACACTCATAACTGTTGTCTGCGGTGCCTCGGAGCCGATCATGATCCAGAGCTCTGTTCGCTCTGCAAGAAAATGTCCTCTAAGGCCCTGCTCAGCCATAAGCAGAAGTCCGAAGACATTTTCCGAAAGGCCGCCTCGGAGTCCCCGGTGGCGCCCTCGGTCGTCTCTCCTCCGGTGAGTTCCCCCCTACAGCCCCACGTTCTCGGCGGCACTCAGACCAGGGGTCCCCCGAGGTGGAGTGGCGCAAAAAGAAGGCGGCCTTGAAGTTGCTGTCCGGGGCTCCCGACAAGTGCAAGCGCTCCCGCGCCGGGTCGCTTAGCCCCCTTTGGCGTTCCCGAGAGTCAGACAAGGAGCGGTCCCGCAAGATACCTCGCACGGAAGCGGAGGCCTCCGGTGAAGGCACCCTGTCTCCTCAGGGTTGTCCCGGTGAGGACCCCCTCTCCTCCTTGACACCTGACCTGGTGACCCCGGACTCGGCGTCGCAGGGCCCCACGCCTGTGTGGGGTCCCACATGTTGGAATGCAGTGTTTCTGCGTTCATTGCTTCGCAGTAGGTGCTCACGGCCAGCTTTGCTGACTCGTGCCCAGAGACTGCGGGTCCCTCACATGGGACACCCAACTCTGTCCAGGAAACCCCCGAGAGCCACGGGCCTCGTGAAGGTCCTCAACGTCGGTCTCACTCACCCTCCCGGTCCTCGGAGGCGAGATCATCCAGGGCCTCCAGCACCAGGCCATCGGCCATTGCACAGGGCGATCTGCCCAGCTCGGACTCCTCGACCTATTTCTCGGAGTGGGAGTACGATGGGGACACCTCCTCAGAAACCCATACCCACTGGGATCTTCCTTCGAACCCCTCATCGCCCGCATTCCAGCGGCGCTCGCCACCCAAAGACACCTCCTTCCTGGTGTTCATTCGGGACATGGCACGGGCCCTTAACCTGGTCACCCAGGCTGAAGAAGGGAATCCCTCACTGTGCCTGTATCTCCTATTCTATCTCGGCTGCTTCTCCGCATGTCAGAGCCCCGGCCTCAGTCTCCATCGTAAGCAAGCGCCTTGACACGATGTACAAGGTACAATGTGTCCAGGCTTCCGAAAAACCCAACTCCCACACACCTCGATGGTGGTGGAATCAGCCATGAGGAAGCAAAAGAGCCCAAAATCACACTCGTCGGTACCACCCGGCCACGAGTCGAGAGCACTGTTCCCTTAAGCTGTGCGCGTGTGCGCGCGCACACACCTCGCCAAGCGAGCGCACATACTTTACAACAGAGCGCACAAAAATTACGGCTCTGATTCTGATAGAAAACAACACAGACGTCTTAAAATTTAAAAGTTATGATTGTAATTACTAGAAATTTCCCGCTTCATTTAGTAATCGTCTATTTTCATTTAATTTGATTAAAATCAATGTGGTGTACATACTGTATTCTGATGTGCAGTCAAATTTTAAAGTATATAACTCCGAGTGTCGTTATGTGGCGCACAAAAATTTAACCTTCCTTCAAAAGCTGCACACAGCTGATATTTTATGCGCACACAGCCTACAGAAAATTAGAGGGAACATTGGTCGAGAGCCCTGGATGCCCTGGGCCGCAAGGCCTACCAAGGCTCCATTTTCTCTTGTCGCATCCAGGCATATCAATTGTACTCTGTCCTTCCCTTATCTGACCACCACCTTTTAAGCCTTACTATTCATCATCCCCCACCCCAGCCTCGTCCTATCTGCACTAACCTATTTAGAAACCTTCTTGCCATTGATCCTTTAGCTCTCTCCTCCTCTCTCTCCTTAGCTCTTTCATCCACTCTGCTTTCCAATTCTGTTGATGAGGCTGTGACCTCTTATAAAACTGCACTCTCCTCCACCCTTGATACTTTTGCCCCCCTCATCCCCCGTCCTGTTAGGCGTTCTTCTCCTCAGCCCTGGCTCTCCCCTACTGCCCGCTTTCTGCGCTCTTGTGCCCGCTCTGCTGAGCGTGCCTGGCTCAAATCCCGCTCTTATCCTGACTTTCTGCACTTTAAATTCATGCTCTCCTCCTTTCAATCAGCCATTGCGCTTTTCAAACAAATTTACTTCCTCAATCTGACTAACTCTCTTTCCTCTAATCCTCGTCGTCTGTTCAGCACACTCAATTTCTTTCCTCAGTGTGCCTCCACCCCTGATTCCTCCCTCCCTTTCTGCCCAAACCTTGGCTAACTACTTCCATGACAAAATCCACACAATCACCCTCCAGTTCCCCTCCTCCCCCTCTTTCCCTCCCATTTCCCATTTCTCCCCTCCCTAAACTTCTGCCACCCTTTCTTCCTTCCCTATGGTCTCTGATGAGGAAACGTCACTCCTTCTCTCTTCCTCCAAACCTACTAACTGCTCTTCTGACCCCTTCCCCACCCACCTCCTTAGCTCCAACTTTTCATCTCTCGTCCCTTCTATTTCTCATATTCTTAACCTCTCTCTCTCCACTGCAACCTTCCCTTCTATTTTCAAGCATGCTGTGGTTACACCCCCCCCCCTCAAAAAACCTTTACGATCCCACTTGTCCTTCTAACTATCGTCCCATCTCTCTCCTTTCTTTCATCTCTAAACTACTTGAGCATGCAGTCTATCACCGTTGTCTTGATTTCTTTTCCTCTCATACCCTCTTGGATCCTTTACAATCCGGCTTTCATCCCCTACACTCCACTGAAACTGCTCTTACTAAGGTCTCAAATGATTTGTTCTTGGCAAAGTCCAAAGGCTTTTACTCTGCCCGCATTCTTCTTGATCTCTCTGCTGCCTTCTACACTGTTGACCATAACCTTCTTCTTATCACCCTATCCTCACTTGGATTCAAAGACTCTGTACTATCTTTGTTCTCTTCCTATCTATCCCATCGCTCTTTCAGTGTGTGCTTCGATGGCTCCTCCTCCTCTTCAACCCCACTATCTGTAGGAGTTCCTCAGGGTTCCATCTTAAGTCCACTCCTCTTCTCTCTCTATACCCAATCCCTTGGCACCCTTATCTCTTCCCATGGCTTTCACTATCATCTCTATGCTGATGACTCTCAAATCTATCTTTCTGCAACTGTTATCTCTCCTGATATCCAGTCTAAGATCTCACTCTGCCTCTCTGACATTGCTGCCTGTATGTCTCACCGCTGCTTAAAACTGAATATGGCCAAAACTGAGCTTCTTATCTTTCCCCCGAATGCTTCCCCTCCTCTTTCCCCTTTCTCTCACTCTCTCTGTTGATAACTCTGTACTCCTCCCTGTTTCTTCAGCACGTTACCTTGGTGTTATCTTCGATTCCTCTCTCTCTTTCTCTTCACATATCCAGCTCATTGCTAAAACTTGTCGTTTCTTTCTATACAATATTTCTAAAATTCGCCCCTTCCTCTCTGTTGACACCACTAAATTGATTGTCCACTCCTTAATCACCTCCCGTCTTGATTATTGTAACGTTCTCCTTGCCGGCCTCCGTGCAAGCCACCTCTTTCCTCTTCAGTCAATTCAACACTCCGCTGCTCGACTCATTTTCTGCCAGTCTCGTTTTTTCCACATCACTCCTTTCCTCATATCGCTTCATTGGCTTCCCATCCTTCTCCGTATCCAATATAAACTTCTCCTCCTGACCTATAAATGTATTCACTCTTCTGCCCCCCAGTACCTTTCATCTCTCATCTCTTCTTACACCCCCTCTCGGTTGCTTCACTCTTCTAACAGTCTTCGTTTATCTGTGCCCTTTACTCGTACTGCCAATTCCAGACTTCACTCCTTCCAACTGGCAGCACCCTTTGCTTGGAATAATCTTCCTATCTCTGTGCACCAGGCATCCTCCCTGGCCATTTTCCAGTCCAGACTAAAATCCCACCTTTTCACTATTGATTTCCGTTCCTGTCTTACCCTATGTTGATCTCTTTATCAACATTTGCTTACTTTGTCCAGTAAAGTTTTGTTATTTGTATTATGTAACTTATTTTATTTTCTATCTTATTAGATTGTGAGCTCTGATGAGCAGGGACTGTCTCTCTTCTATGTTTGTACAGCGTTTGGTATCTTGCGACGCTTTATAAGTCTTTAATAATAATAATAATAATAATGGTAATGTTCCTGCGCGATTTGGCTAAGGAACTCAGGGGTTTCTCCGCGGGCCTCAAGGGAGAGCCCCTCAATAGGTTCTGTACCTTGCTAAAGTCCGTCGCGGACTGCTCTAAGTACCTCTCCCGAGCCTCCTATGATGGCTTTGAGACATCGGCTTGGGTGGCGCCACAGGCATTGGGGCCCACCACCAGGCATGGCTCCAATCCTCGGATTTGGAGCAATGGATGCAGGAAAAGCTCCTGGACATGCCCTGTCTCGGTGAGAAGCTCTTCGGCAAGCCAATGGAGGAGAAGGCCATGGAAATTGAGATGGAGTTTGTCACCAGAACCCGTCTCTCCCGTAAAACGTCCACCATATCCAGCTACCCCCATGCCAACCACTCCAACGCAGGGAAAATCTGGCCAGGGGCATCATAAGCCAAAGGGACCAAATGTCCAGACGCTGGCTCCCCTGCAACCCACTCAGGGGTTTTGACGCCATCAGCATAGCCCCTCGCCCTCCGGCGACGCAGCAACCAGTGGGGGGGACGCCTTTCCCGCTTCTCCCCATCGTGGGCTTTCATCACCTCAGACACTTGGGTCCTCCAAGTTGTCTGAGATGGCTATCACCTTCACTTCGACAGGCTTCCACCTCCTTTCTCCCCGGAGGAGCCTCCTCGATTTACTGCACACCAGCTTATGCTGCAGCGGGAATTACACTCTCTCCTCGCCTAACGGGCAGTTGAGAAGGTCCCTCCCCACTTTCAAGGTCGGTGCTTCTATTCCCGAAAAAGACGGGGGGGGGGGGTCTGCAGCCCGTCCTCGATCTCTGCAGACTAAACAAGTTCCTGGTGCGGGAGAAATTCAAGATAAGAACATAAGAACATAAGATATGCCATACTGGGTCAGACCAAGGTCCATCAAGCCCAGTATCCTGTTTCCAACAGTGGCCAATCTAGGTCATACATAACCAGCAGTTTCCCCAAAAGACACAGGTTCCACAATGCTTGTACTGGGTCAAGCATTGACATCCTGGGTCCTTTCTCAATAATGGTATATGGACCTTTCCTCCAGGAACTTATCCAAACCCCCTCTAAACCCAGTTACACCAACAGCCCCACTGCATCCTCCGGTAACAGATTCCAGAGTTTGATTACACGTTGAGTGAAAAAATATTTTCTTTTATTAGTCTTAAATAGTTTACCCTGTAGCTTCATTGCATGTCCCCTAGTATTTTTATATTCTGATAACGTAAACAATCGATCTACGTTTACCCGTTCCACTCCGTTCATTAATTTATAGACTTCTTTTATATCTCCCCTCAGGCATCTCTTTTCCAGGTTAAAGAGCCCTAACCTTTTTAGCTTTTCTTCAAAGGAGTATCCTTCCATCCCCTTTACCATTTTGGTCGCTCTTCTCTGAACCTTTTCTAATAACGCTATATCCTTTTTAAGATACGGCAACCAGAATTGCACACAATATTCAAGGTGCGGTCTCACCATGGAACGATATAGGGGCATTATAAAATCTTTTGTTTTATTTTCCATTCCTTTCCTTATGATTCCTAGCATTCTATTTGCTCTCTTGGCCACTGCTGCACACTGGGCCGAGGGTTTTAACATGTTATCCACAATGACGCCTAAATCTTTTTCTTGGGTGGTGGTTCCTAATGTGGAACCTTGCATCGTGTAACTATAGTTTGGGTTGTTCTTCCCTAGGTGTATAACTTTGTACTTGTCCACATTAAATTTCATCAGCCATTTTGATGCCCAGTCTTCCAATTTATCAAGATCCTCTTGCAATTTTCCACAATCCTCTTGGGTTTTAACAACTTTAAATAGTTTTGTATCATCTGCAGATTTGATAACCTCACTCGTTATTACACTTTCCAGGTCATTTATGAATATGTCAAAAAGCAGCGGACCCAGCACAGATCCCTGGGGTATACCACTATTCACCTTTCTCCATTGGGAAAATTGGTCATTTAGCCCTACCCTCTGCTTTCTATCTTTTAAACAGTTCCTGATCCACAGTAGTACACTGCCTCCTATCCCATGACTCTTTAGTTTTGCCAAAGGTCTCTGATGAGGGACCTTGTCAAAGGCTTTCTGAAAGTCCAGATACACTATATCAACCAACTCACCTTTGTCCACCCGTTTATTCACACCTTCAAAAAAACATAACAGATTAGTAAGGCAAGATCTTCCTTGTCTAAAGCCATGTTGGCTGTCTCCCATTAGGCCATGACTATTTACATGCTGAGTAATTTTATTCTTTATGATGGTTTCTACCATTTTCCTGGTATTGACATCAGGCTCACCGGTCTGTAGTTTCCCAGATCACCCCTGGAACCCTTTTTAAAAATTGGTGTTACATTTGCGATCCTCCAATCTTCAGGTATTAGAGATGATTTTAATGATAGTTCACAGATTACTAATAGCAGGTCTGCAATCTCATATTTCAGTTATTTCAACACCCTTGGATGTATACCATCCGGTCCAGGTGATTTGCTACTCTTCAGTTTATCTAATAGTTGTAATACATCTTCCCGATGTATCGATATTTCCTTCAATTCTTCCGCACCTTTAAATACCACTTCAGTCATGGGTAATATCCCTACATCTTCCTCAGTAAAGACCGAAGCAAAGAATTCATTCAGTCTCTCCGCTATCGCCTTGTCGCTTCTTAGCACCCCTTTAACCCCTCTATCATCTAATGGACCAACTGACTCTCTCCCAGTTTTTTTGCTACGAATGTACTTGAAAAAGGCTTTACTTCGCGTTTTTGCTTCTGCAGCAAGCTTCTTCTCACATTCTCCCTTTGCCTGCCTTATCAATACCTTGCATATAACTTGCCAGTGCATGTGCTGTTTCCAGGTTTCGTTGTTTGGCTCTTTTTTCCATTTCCTGAAAGATGCTTTTTTGGCAACAACAGCCTTTCTGACTTCACCTTTAAACCATGCTGGCAGTTTTTTGGACTTCCTTCCACTTTTCTTAAAGCGTGGAATACAGCTGGTCAGGGCTTCCAAGATAGTATTTTTCAACAACACCCAAGCTTGATGTAAGTCTTTAACCTTTGCAACTGCTTCTTTTAGTTTTTTCTTAACTATTTTCTTCATTTTATCATAGTCTCCCTTTCAAAAGTTAAAAGGTAGTACTGTGGATTTCCTTACTATCCCTCCTCCACTAATTAAATCAAAGGCGATCATGCTATAATCACTATTGCCAAGTGGCCACCCTTATCTCTTGCACTAGATCTGGTGTTCCACTAAGGAATAGGTCTAATATGGCTTCCCCTCTGGTCGGTGCATGAACCAGCTGCTCCAAGAAGCAGTCATTAATTTCATCTAGGAACTTTATCTCGCTAGCATGTCCTGCCGTGACACTGACCCAGTTGATACCGGTTTAATTGAAATCACCCATTATTATTACTGCGCTGTAACCTTTGTTAGCTTCCTTGATTTCTTTGAGCGTTTCATCATCCATTTGTTCATTCTGGCCAGGCGGTCCATAGTACACCCCCACTGCCATTGCCTTCCCCTTTTTACATGGAATTTCAATCCATAGAGATTCTACAGCAAATTTTGTTTCCTGCAAAACTTTAATCCTTTCTGACTCAATGCCTTCTCTAACATAGAGCGCAACCCCTCCACCAATTTGATCAGCTCTATCATTACGATATAGTTTGTACCCATGTATCACAGTGTCCCACTGGTTGTCCTCCTTCCACCATGTCTCTGATATTCCAATCATATCTAACCTCTCATTTAGTGCTATATATTCTAACTCTCCCATCTTATTTTTTAGACTTCTAGCATTTGCATACAAGCATTTTAGAGACTGTATTTTATTCATATTAAGTTGGTTATTGGTAGACATGGGTAATTTTGGATCTTTAAGCTCTGTCTGCTTATCTCTTGGTGTTCTGTTTCCCTTCCTCTGGCAGGGTGACTGGCTATGCTCCTTGGATCTAAAGGACGCTTACGCCCACATCTTAATCCACCCCCAACACAGGCAGTATCTGCGTTTCAGGGAGCAGGGAGAGCACTTCCAGTACAGAGTGCTCCCCTTCGGTCTCGCGTCTGCCCCCAGAGTCTTCACAAAGTGCCTCATCGTGGTCGTTGTTTACCTTCGGTGTCAGGGTGTGACAGTCTTTCCCTACCTCGACGACTAGCTTGTTATGGGCTCCTCGGTTGAGGAGGCCCGGTGAGCGATGTCGTGCGCTGTCCTCCTCTTGGAGAGTTTGGGGTTCTTGGTCAACTACCCGAAGTCTCACCTCGTGCCAGTGCAGGCTGTCGAGTTTATCGGGGCACGCCTCGATACTCAGCAGGCGACCGCCTTCTTGCTGGTGGATCACTCCACCTGCCTCTGAGCTTTGGCGGCTCGCATCCAAAGCGCTCCCCAGATCACAACTTGGACCATGCTACGTCTCCTGGGCGGTTCTAGTGCAAACCGACAACCGTGCAGCGATGTTCTATATCAACAAGGAGGGAGGCACGGGATCATGCTCCCTCTGCCGGGAAGCGGTCCTCATCTGCTCTTTCACTGTCCGATGGAGGATGTCCCTCAAGGCGACATACCTCCTGGGTCAGGAGAATGGCCTGACGGACAGACTCAGCAGAATCCTTTGCCCCCACGAATTGCGGCTGGATCCCAGAGTAGCAGACTGGCTGTTTCTCTGCTAAGGGACGCCGGCGATAGACTTTTTTGCCATCCCCCAGAACATGCAGCTCCCCCGCTTTTGCGGGCCAGTGCCGCACCCGAACAGGGAGGGCCCCAATGCATTTCTCCTGGACTGGTCATCCAGCCTTTTCTATGCATTCCCTCCTTTCCCCCTCATTGTGAGGACTCTTTTCAAGGCTCAGCGGGATGGGGCATCGTTGATTCTCATGGCCCCCTCATGGCCTCGGCAGCCTTGGTTCCCGTTCCTGCTCCAGCCATCGACAGAGCCTCCGGTTCCCCTGAACTCTGCCTGGGGTCTGCTAACGCAGGAGGAAGGTCGGGTGCTACACCCAAACCTAACCTCCCTATCCCTCATGGCCTGGCAGCTGAACGGGTTTCCCTAGCCTTTCTGGCCCTTCCGGAGGAGGTTGAGAAAGTCCTCCTCGCCTCGAGGAAGGACTCCACTAGGCGAGCCTATGCCTTTAAGTGGAGATGTTTCTCCATCTGGTGCTCGGAGTGCCAGATCAACCCCTTCTTGTGCCCCATTCGATGGGTTCTCCATTACCTTCTCCATTTCTCGAGAGAAGGGCTGAAGTCGAACTCTGTCAGGGTTTATTTGAGTGCCATCTCGGCTAATCGCCTCCCCATCGAGGGAAACCCCCTCTCGGGGCATCTGTTAGTCTCCCATTTCATGCAGGGTCTTCTGCTTTCCAAGCCTCCCATCCGCCCTCCTCCAGCAGAATGGGACCTGAATGTGGTACTCACGCAGCTCACCCGTCCACCTTTCGAGCCAATGGTGACGTGTTCGCTCTGGCACCTGTCCTGGAAGGTGGCTTTCCTGGTGGCGCTGACCTCGGCCCGCCGAGTCAGTGAGCTCCAGGGTCTCATGGCTGGCGCCCCTTACACTGGGTTTTATCAGAACAGAGTGGTCCTCCATACCCACCCTAAATTCCTGCCTAATGTCGTTTTAGACTTCCATCTCAGTCAAGAGATAGACCTGCCGATCTTCTTCCTGAGGCCCCACGCCGACCAGGCGTTGACGGCTCTCCACACCCCCAACTACAAACTTGCCCTCGCCTTTTATTTGCAGCTTACCCAGAGTCATCACAAGTCTGACCGGCTTTTTGTGACCTATGATCCCAATAGACTGGTGTAGGCAGTCACCAAGCACACCCTCTCAGTTTGGGTGGCGGACTGCATCGCTTTCGCCCATGCGAAGGCGGGTGTCCCACTAGATCGTTGAGTCACTGCGCACGGGGTCCGGGCCAAAGCAGCCTCGATTGCCTTGCTGTACTCCGTGCCCCTAATGGACATCTGCCGGGCGGCAACCTGGTCTTCCACGAATACCTTGGCTGCCCACTACTGCCTGGAGAGGAACAGCACCTTCGGCCAGGCTGTACTCCGTAACCTGTTCAGGGTATAAGCAACTCCTGCCCTCCGACCCTTCTTCACGGCTATTGAGGACTTTGCCCTGAGGACCCGAGGACTCGGGCTCCTTCGGGCTTTGGCTTCTGCTCACAGCCTCATGGAGGTGTTTTTTGGTTACAGGTTCGGTAGCCTGTAGCTAGGGAGTCCCATAAGTGAGGACTGACTTCCTGCTTGTTCCTGGAGAAAGCGTAGTTACTGACCTGTAACAGGTGTTCTCCAGGGACAGCAGGAATCAGTCCTTACTACCCTCCCGCCTCCCCTGATGAGTTGCTGAATTTTTGTCCTTCCCTTGCCATCTGCTTGGTAGGGCTCGAGCTAAGGGACCCGACTGAGCAAGATGGCACCCTTGGGCGGGAAGAGGACCACGCATGTGTGGCAGCAATCCCAACGTTGTGTTTCAAGTCTAAGGGGTATGTTTACTAAACTGCGGTAACATTACATACCGCGCGTTATGTAACGTTAACGATCGTTAGGTAACGTTAACGCGTGGTATGTAACGTTAACGCGCATTAACGTTACTTAATGATCGTTAACATCCCCGGCCGCAGTAAACACCGCAGAAGGTGGAGAGAGGGCAGAGAGAAGGGGTCAATGGGCGGAGAGTGGGCGGGGAGAGGCCCCTTTCACACTAACGTGCTGAACTGAAGGGCTGAATCCTACCGCGAATGAAAACCTGCCGTTAGATGCACATTTGCAGGAGAGAGAAACCATTTAAGTGTCAGCAATGTATAGCCTAGGCAGGGAGCCCAAGAAATGTGATAGTAGTGCTCCATTTTCAGCAACACCATAGTGCCAAAGTATGAATGGCCACTATGGCGATGGTGCAAATAGGGCATTGGGAGCCGCAGGCGGGACATGTAGCATGGGCAGCTGGGGCACAGGGTGGACCAGGCGGGTGCCTAGGTGGCACATAGGAACATAGAAACCGGAAATCAGCAAGACAGCAGCTGACCAAGGCCAAACACAATCCACCTATATCTACCTGGTTCACCCTAGCCAATAGTTGCTAGGGCACTGACCTGACATCCCCCAGCCATCCCGCCCCCATGTGGAAGGGACATAATATTGGTAGGCAGTGATGGGGGGGGTGTGAGGATGTCCATGTATGCCCCCCACCCCGGGATCCGCTCCCTAGGCAGGCGCCTACCTACACAGTGGATGGCCTGGGACTGTGCACTACCAGCACTGACAGCAAATGGCCATGTCAGCTTGGCAGGGGGGGGTGTACCCGTGCTGGAGGGGGCAGTGCCACCTCCTTGCAGTGGACCTAGGCCATGTCCTGCATCAGTACGTGGTGTGCAGTGCAACATACAAAGTCTGGCTGAGGAAAAATACAGGTAGACCCAGGGACTATTGTGCATCTTTGGCAACAGTGTGGTGCAGTACACCCAGCCAGTGTGTCCAGAAGCAGAGGGTCACAGTTTCAAGCCCCAGCTGTGGTTCCTGCAGAGCATGTCCCTATGTTTTACCCTACAATGCAGATACAACAGCAACATATGCAAAGCCCAAAGCAGCGGCGAACAGGGGTACAAACACCTACCCACACAGGCTCCACAATCCAAAGATGCATGGAGAGTCAGGCCGTTGGTCCCAGCATTGAGCTGAAGTTATCACCAGAGCACTACTACTACCCCCTGCGCAGTTTAGCAATGTCGGCACTGTGATCAGGACCAGTGTGGCGGGCAGGGTTGCCAACCACCCCTATCTTTGTATAATGCTGCAATAGGAGTGAGCGTGTGTGTATGTCTATCCATTGTTTTGTGGCTGCCCACCCTTCACTGGGCCCAAAATGTCCCACTGTTACCAGCGTTAGCCTGAATAGGTGCATAATGAGGAGCAAGGTATTTTGGGTATGGCCCGGACAGGGCAGATTGGCCAGGATGCATCTTCATAGGGTGAGGGGCAATGGCTGGGACACTGTAGTGCCTGACCACCACCTGCATGAACAGGGTGGCCACAGCATGGAATGCTGGGAGGGCACACACTCTGACCGAGCAGTGACCATGGCAGGTCTAGGTTCCCACATAGCGCTCTACACTGTCTGCCTCCAGTGATATATTTGTGTTCCCCAGTGCTGGGGTCCCAATCACTGAGATGCCTGCTTGCTGCACATAGGTCCTCTGTGAGCATGCACCATTGACTGGCTGGTGGACTGTCTGCAGTTAGACTGTGCATGGTCAGAACACCTATAATGTACAGTCTGACTGTGCTGTCTGCTGGTGACTGGCAGACGGTGGTGGGAGGCAGTTGGGGTTTTCCAGACCTAACCCCAGCATTGCTGCTGGTCTGCCACTGCCCCAGTCATAGGTATGGCTCTGGCCCACCAACCCTGGAGGGTTGTCTCATACAAACAGG
This sequence comes from Ichthyophis bannanicus, assembly GCA_033557465.1. NCBI lineage: Eukaryota > Metazoa > Chordata > Amphibia > Gymnophiona > Ichthyophiidae > Ichthyophis > Ichthyophis bannanicus. The sequence continues at coordinate 4,743,066 of CM066041.1, forward strand.
ATGGAGGTTGCTTCCCTGGGGTGGGGGCACCTGTTCTTTACCTACAAAAAGGGTGATGTGGGCCCTTTGGGCTATGTAGTGTATACCACTGTGACCTATAAAGGCACTGCTACACACACCTCATGCAATTCTAGGAACCCCTCTGCCCTGATAACAGCTGCCCATGTCAGCCAGACCCTAACACGGGGTACACACCAATCTGGCTGGTGTCTGGTCCCACAGGGCCACATGTGACTGCAGGATACAGATGGACACCAAATTACCTTCGGCTCCACTGCAAGGAACACCTGTCACACACTGGTAGTGATGGGGATGTACAGCAGGACCTATCTCTAGCACCACATGTACTGCGGACCTAGTGCTGGGCACCCATCCTATCCCTCAGGATGAACACAGAACCTGCACAATGGCATGGTCTGTAGCTACTCTGTGCCAGTATCACTCACTGTCAGTTCATCTTTCCAAGCTGAGGTACCGGAGAGGTGCAGACCCCATTTGGTGATCAGCTGTAGACTGCTATTCAGCATGTGCATTGCATCATGGGTACTGGTGGGGTTACCCTATACTGGCACTCAGAGCAGACAGTTTGTGCGATAACCTGCAGTCCTTCTGTACCCAGACATTGCTGTGACATACACCATGGAAGTATAGCCTACTGGTTAATACAATGCCATTCTTGTCAGCGTTCATGGGTTCAGTTCCTCATTGTTCCCTCCTGTCTTGCCTGTCCTACTCAAATAGTGTGCATGCCTGTAGAGGTCATATTTTTGCAGATCTGTGCTTCCAGCCCATAATACCCTCGCCACAATTGCCAACATTCCCTCGGCCCGTCTATCTGCGTCTGTCAGCTGTGTAGAGTCCTGTCTGCCAGTGCAGGCTGCCACCCCATGTCATGCACTGCTACCCTTTCCTGCATTGTGCCTTTTCATGCTTGCCTCGCCTGTGCCTGATCTGCATGGCACCACCACTCCTCTGTCCACCCATCATTGTAACTATCCTGCCACCTCTGCCTCCACTGGGGGACATGTATTCCCATCATCTGCCACCAACTGTTTTTCCGGTACTTTACATTGCCAACACCCTGTGCTATGGTACAGCTGCCCCACCATGTTTGTCATCAGTACTGGCAGGCACATGGGATGCCCACAGATATGGCAGGTCCAGCGGCCCCCACCTCTCCCTCCTTCACTCACCTGTTCATTGCCTTTCCTGAGTGCTCTATCTAGCGTTAGGGCTACATCTGTCTCTGTTCCGCACAGGTCATGCATGTCATCCTGAGGCACCTTGCAGACCCTAGGGCACACTAACCTAGGACACCATAACCTTGTTAGGTCACCTTAACCTATGGTTACACAGCCTAGGGTGCCTTCTGCGGTGCCTTGTCCAAGGGTGCCTAATATGGTGCTTAGCCTAGGAGGCCCTATAGGGCACCTTACAAGGCACCCTATAAGGCACCTTGCAAGGTGCCTTACAAGGTGCCTTGCAAGGTGCCTTACAAGGCACCTTGTAACACTCATTAGTCTAAGGTGCCTTGTAACGCGCATCAGCTGCTACAGCTTGCTGTAATGATGCAACGCCCACGCCTTTATATGGGCATCTCTACCTTTACCGCGGAACCTAACGCGAATGACATTATTGCAGTTTAGTAAACATACCCCTAAGACTCTCTTGGCTGTTCTTCAAACTGTGTTTCTCCATGTCACACCTGGAAACTTCCTGGTGTGATGTCCCCTTAGGACTTGTTAGGGTTGCATCCTTAAAAAAAGAAAAAAAGAAACATCACACTATGAGAAGAAATTGTTTCTTCAAAGTGTAAGTTCCAACAAAAAATTGTTTGTCTGTATATTTCCCTTGTTTGATGAGTATAATTGTGGGAGATATAGTGGGGTTAATTTCTAAGGATGGGTTCTAAATGGGCAGTGTTTATAGTACTTGGAAACATTTATGCAAATAAGGCCCCTTATGTAAATGAGTCTCCACACATGGCCTCGCACCCCCCTTGGGCCGTCCCAGAGTGTGAGATCATTAAGACCTGGCATGCTTAGTCTCCAGCTGCTGGTGAGGGGAAATAACCCACGTGTTTGAACTTGAATGGAGGGACTCAAGGAAAGCAAATTAGTAGGTAAGGTCTAATTTCACCTTGGACACTACTCTGACGGGCGAAGGTTTGGTCAGAGTTATAGCTAAGATATCCAAGACGACTGGTTGGGTGGCCCTGCATGATATGTAATATAAAATCATACATCGAGCCTATCTCTCACTGGTCTGTTTACAGCAGATGGGACGTCTTGATTCAGCCCAATGCCAGAAGTGTGGTGCAGCAGAGATGTTGCTGGGACATTTGTTTTGGTTATGCCCACTGGTTCAGTGATACTGGTGGGAGGTGCATGCTTATGTGAGCGGGTTCTCCGGTGTATTTGGGATATTACACCGCAGGCTGCTCTATTTCATATTCTTGATGATGTGCCAGTAGTGGGGCGGGATAAGTGTTAATGACTATGGATGGCTTGGTTGCTTGCCAAAAAGTCTATCCTGTCCACTTGGGTGGGAAGTGATCTGCCCAACTTCTGGCATTGAAAGAGTGTATTGCACCAGCATATGCAGTTGGATAGAGTCTTGGCTTGCAGTACTTGGAACCGGTTCCCAAACTTTTTAGCTGTCTGGGAAGATTACATCCAGACACTGTCCCCAAAGGGTCGCAGCTTGATTCTTAATTATTTGTGAACCCTGGGGTTTCCGGGGTAGTATTGGGCAACCACAGGGCTCTGTTGGGTGGGGGGAGGGGGGGTGAAAGACTGTTTGTATGGGAGGTTGGGCTGGGGCCTTGTTTTTCTCTTGTTCTAAGGTTATTGGCGGTCCAGGGCTGTGCCAATGTCCTCACACTTCGGGTCACTGAGATCTGTTTGTTGATTGATTCCTATGATTCAAGAGAATGGAGAAGAGGTGGGAGGTTGGGGGATAAATTTGTCTTGAGCAGTGTTTGTTTCTTTCAGCTGTTCTGTACTCCTGTTTGTATGTTAGTCTTACTGCTTCAGTAAAACGGATTTGAAAATAAATCAAGGGACTTTTCCTGCTGCATAGAAACATTCTATTGTTTTACCAAGGCTTAAGGACCCCATGATGGACTCCTCCTTTGTTTCCAACTATCAACCACTTTTGACTCTCCCATTTGTAGCTAAAGTTGTTGAGAAGGTTGTAGCTTTGCAACTTACCTCTTTCTTTGAGTCATCAAGCATATTGCATGCTAGGCAAATGGATTTTCATGTCCATAATTCCACTGAAAAAAGTCTTCTTACTTTGGGGGACTGTGTCCATCTTCTATCTGGCGCTGCCTAAGATGTCCTGTTTCTTTGGATTTAAGCCTTTGACCTTATCAATCATTCTGTTCTGCTTGATCGTTTGGCTACCTATTCCATTGCTAGAGTTGTTTTGAACTAAGAACATAAGAAATGTCATATTGGGTCAGACCAAGGTCCATCAAGCCCAGTATCCTGTTTCCAACAGTGGCCAATCCAGGTCACAAGTACCTAGCAGTGTTGGGGCAAGCAGTGGATTTCCTGGGTCCTCTTTAATAATGGTTTATGAACCTTTCCTCCAGGAACTTGTCCAAACCATTTTTAAACCAAACTACACTAACAGCTTTTACTACATCCTCTGGTAACAAATTTAGAATTTGATTACACATTGAGTGAAAAAATATTTTCTCTTATTAGTCTTAAACGGGTTACACTGTAGCTTCATTTCATGTTCCCTAGTCTTTCTACTTTTCAATGGCATAAACAATCAATCTACATTTACCCGTTGCAATCCATTCATTAATTTATAGACCTCTATCATATCTCCCCTCAGACGTCTTTTTGCCAGGATGAAGAGCCCTAACCTTTTAAGCCTCTCCTCATAGGGGTATCCTTCCATCACTTTTACCATTTCGGTGGCTCTTCTCTGTACCTTTTCTAATCCTGCTATATACTTTTTAAGATACGGCGACCAGAATTGCACACAATATTCAAGGTGCAGTCGCACCATGGAACAATAGAGGCATTATAATATCCTTTATCTTATTCTCCATTCCTTTCCTTATGATTCCCAGCATTCTATTTGCTTTCTTGACCACCGCTGCACACTGGGCGGAGCGTTTCAACATGTTTTCCATTATGACACCTAAATATTTTTCCTGGATGATGGTTCCTAATGTAACATTCTATCTTTCAGCCTGTATCTTTTTGGTTCATTGACAGGTTATCGCTTCCCCTTCATTGTCATTTTCCTGTGAGGTCCTGCGGGTTTTTTATTCAACCCGATACTTTTCAGTATTTATCTTTCTTCTTTGGCCTATTTGTTGGACTCCTTGGGCTTTACATTCTTTATTTATGCTGATGATATACAGCTCCTTGGATCCCTTTCACCACTTCACATTCACATTGATCTGTGAGGTTTCTTCCAAGCTGAATGTTATGGCTTCATGACTACAGGCCAGTGCTCTTGTTGAACTTCAAGAAATCTGAAGTCCTGCTTTTATCGAGATCTGGATCCATCTTTTCTTCCTACTATTTCTGGAACCATGCTTGTTTTGCAGGATTCGGTCAAGGTTTTAGGTGTTCTTTTTGATAGAAAACTTATTTTTGCTCCACAGATCTCAAATCTTATGTGTAATATTTTCTTTCTCTTATCCCATCTGCGTTCAATTTGGTCTCTCTTGAATTATTCCTTCCTATGCACTCTTATTCTGGCCCTGGTGGTCCCTCAGATTACTGTAACTCTCTGTATCATCGTTTACCTTTTGGTTCTCCAGCTGGCTCAGAACACTGTTAAGCTTCTTCATGGGACTAAGAAATCAGATCACGTAACTCCATTATTATTCGTTGAACATTGGTTACTAATTCGTTATCGTATTTGCATTGAGTTTCTTCTAATCTTTATCAAATTCATAATACTGCCTTCCCCTTTTTGAATTTTCTCTATTTAGTGTCTTGCATTCCTTTTTGGTCACTTCATTCTTTGCAGCATAACCTGTTGGTTGTTCCCTCCTTCTCTGTGGTTCATTTGCATTGTTGCTGTCATTCCTGCTTTTTTGTTGCTTCCCCTACCTTGTGGAATGCGCTGCCTCCCAAAATGCATTTGGAGTCTTTGTAAATTTAAGACTGTTCTTAAGACATTTTATTTCTTGCAGGCTTTCCCACTGGCTTGATTTTTTTGAAGAAAATATTTTATTTTTTTCCCTGTGTTTTGACTGAGCTTTGCCTCCCTCTTTTTCTCTTGTATTCCTTGTTGGCTATTGCAATTTCCTTTTGTTTCTTCCCCTGTTCTCCCTTGTAGCGTTTTGGTGCTCTTTTCCATGCATTTTGTTTTTGTAAGCTGCATAGATACTGTAATTTTGATTTGCAGTATTTCAAATAACTTATAGTTTATTTGCAGCAAAAAGCTTCCTGCTTCCCAGCAACCTCTTATACTAAGCTTTAAGAAAGAAAAACGTTATCTTAATCTTCCCTTAGAAAGCAAAGCGTAGTTACTCACCTGTAACAGGTGATCTCCGGGAACAGCAGGAATTTAGTCCTCACATATGGGTATCGTCGGTACCGACGGAGCCTGCGCGGGAACGCTCCCCAGCATCCAATAAGAACGCTTTTGGGAGCATCCCGCAGCACATGCGCACTGCCTTCCCGCCTTTCCAACTGTCCCTCTTCAGTTAAGTTTGTAGCTAAGTGAAAGGATAGAGGGAGAGAGGAAAGAGACAAAGAGAGAGAGAGAGAGAGAGAAAGAGACAACTCCTAGGGGAGGTGGGTGGGTTGTGAGGACTAAATTCCTGCTGTTCCCGGAGATCACCTGTTACAGGTGAGTAACTACGCTATCTCCAGGAACAAGCAGGAATGTAGTCCTCACATATGGGGACTCCCTAGCTGAAGATGCCAGGGAGATAGCCCCAGGAAGGTGCCACCGTCAAGGGTGGGGATCCTTCCTCCCATGGATCTCTGGCATCCCACCAGGGTTGGTGGATAGGAGTTGGTTTACGTTTGAAAAAGGTTTTGTAGAACAGCTTGGCCAAAGAAGGCATCCCGACGAGAGGCTTTATCTAGGCAGTAGTGGGCTGTGAAGGTGTGTACCGAAGCCCAGGTGGCTGCTCGACAAATGTCATCGATAGACACAGAGTGGAGATTAGCCATAGAAGCTGCCATGGCCCTGACATTATGAGCTGTGACATTGTCCTGAAGAGGAAGACCCTTACTCTCATAAGTAAAGGGTATGCATTGGGCAATCCATTTAGATAAAGTTCTTTTGGAGACTGGAAGTCCCAAATGACTAGGGTCAAAAGCTATAAAAAGTTGTGAAGACTTTCTATGTTGCTGTGTTCTTTGTATGTAAAAGGCCAAGGCCCTCTTGCAATCCAAAGTATGAAGGTTCCTTTCTGCATTAGAGGCGTGAGGCCTGGGAAAAAAATACAGGAAGGTAAATTGATTGATTTAAATGAAAAGGCGAAACCACCTTTGGCATAACATGAGGGTGAGTTCGAAGAACAAACTTATCATGATGAAGCCTAGTATAAGGAGAATCAGCCACTAAAGCTTGCAATTCACTGATGCGATGGGCAGAGGTGATTGCAATTAGGAAGATGACCTTCCAGGTCAAAAACAAGGGCTGCAGTGGCTAAAGGCTCAAAGGGCGGCTTCATGAGCTGCCCGAGAACTAGATTTAGGTCCCATGCCACCGGTGGTGGCTTGATGTGAGGTTTGGTAAATAGAAGGCCTCTCATAAATCTTGATATGAGTGGATGAGAGGAAATTGGTTGTCCATTCAGAGGCTTATAAGAAGCTGCAATTGCACTAAGATGAACTCTTACCGAATTGGTTTTTAACCCAGAATTCGATAAGTGAAGGAGATACTCTAGTATTGATTCTAAGGGTACGAGCAGGGGGTTTAATCCCCTCCTGGAGCACCATATAGTAAAACGTTTCCACTTGAAGGCATAAGATCTTCTTGTGGAAAGTTTCCTAGAAGCTCGAAGGATATCTTTTACCTGCTGAGACAGGTTGAGGTCCTGGAGGTCTAAGCCTTCAGCAACCAGGCCGTGAGGTGCAGGGACTGGGGATTCGGGTGTTCTGAGAAAGGAGATCTGGCACGTGCCCTAACTCCAGAGGTGCCGCTTGAGAGAGATGCAGAAGCAGGGAATACCACGCCTGGCGTGGCCATCGTGGTGCGATGAGAATCATGCGACCCCTGTCTCTCTGAAGCTTGAAGAGTGTTTTGGGAATGAGGGGAATGGATGGGAAGGCATAAAGGAAGTCTTGACCCCAGTGAAGGAGGAAGGCATCCCTTGCCTGACAGTGGTGTGCCGGTATCCTGGAAAAGAACTGGGGAAGTTTGGCATTCAGTGGACTTGCAAAGAGGTCTATGTCTGGAGTGCCCCAGAGATGAAATATCTTTGCCACCTGGTCTAGGTGAAGTGACCACTCGTGAGGTAACAGTACTCAACTGAGTTTGTCTGCCCAAAGGTTTTGAATGCCTGGAAGATATACCACTAGAAGGTGAATTTGGTGCTCTCTGGCAAGGGCCCATAGTCATAAAGCTTTGTTGCTTAACAACAGAGAGCCGGTTCCGCCCTGCTTGTTCACATAGAACTTGGCTACCTGATTGTCCGTCTGGACCAGGACTGTCTTCTAGCTGAGCTGGGCGTGGAACACTCGAAGAGCTAAATATATTGCTCTTATTTCCAGGAGGTTTATGTGTAAACCTACCTCCTGTGGAGTCCAGGTGCCCTGGGTAGAAAGATGATCCAGGTGTGCTCCCCAACCCACCTGTGATGCATTTGTTGTTAGGGTGGCCTGAAAGAGGGTTTGATGGAAAGGAGACCCCACTGTCAGATTTTCTAGTGATTGCCACCATTGGAGGGACAAAATTAGTCTTTGAGAGACTGTTATTTTGTCCGACAAATTGCCCGTGGCCTGTGTCCACTGTGTGGAGAGGGTCCACTGAGCTGCTCGCATGTGTAGGCGAGCATATGGGACTACATGAACTGTGGATGCCATGTGTCCCAGTAACTGCAGAAGTTCCCGAGCCGTGAGGGAGGTTTTTCCTGCTGCTTGGGAAGCTAGCTACATAATGCGAAGACAGCAGGCTTGTGGAAGGAAAGCCCTTGCCTGCCTGGTATCCAGACAAGCTCCTATGAACTCTAGGCATTGGGAAGGAACTAGTTGAGACTTCGGGAAGTTGATTTCCAATCCCAAGTATTGGAGGATTCGCATTGTACGAGACAGTGCAGTGCTGGCCCCTGCAACTGTGGAGGCTCGAATGAGCCAGTCGTCTAAGTAGGGGAAAACAAAAATCCCCAGGGTTCGTAGAAATGCTGCCACTACTGCCATGCATTTCATGAACACCCTTGGTGCTGAAGCCAGACCAAAAAGGAAGAACCCTGTACTGGAAATGTCTTCCCCTGAAAAGGAAACGTAAGAATTTCCTGTGATCTGGATGCATGAGAATGTGTGCCTATGCATCCTTTAAGTCTAGAGAGCAAAGCCAATCCTGGCCTTGAAGGTATGGCAGAAGAGTTCCTAGAGAAATCATTTTGAATTTCTCTCGAAACAGATATTTGTTCAATTCTCTGAGGTCTAGAATGGGTCTGTGTCCCCCTGTTTTCTTTGGGATAAGAAAATAGGGGGAGTAGAACCCTGTTCCCTGTAGAAAAATGGGTACTTTTCTATTGCCCCTTGGGCAAGAAGTGTGGAGACCTCGTAATCTAGCAGATTGTCTGCAGAGGTTTGTGAATTGAACTGCTTTAGAATTGTAGGAGGGGGTATGCTGTGAAAATGAAGTTTGTACCCCTCTCCTACAATGGACAAAGTCCAGTCTTCTGCTGTTATTTGATGCCATCTGTTGATAAAGTGGCATAACCTGCCTGGAATATTGGGGGGTTGGGGACCCCTCAGAGGCAGGAAGGCGAAGCTCTCGGGGAAGGAGTCAAAGGCCTTGAGGGGGCTGAACCTGGAGAGCTGGTTGGGCTCTCGGTCCTTTTGGCTTCTTTTGCTGTCTAGGTTGTCCCTTTTGGGCAACCTGACCTGAAGTCTGTTGGGTATAGGAAGGATAAAACTTCCTCTTTTTGCTAAAAGAGGGTTTTTTATAAGGCTTCCTTTTGGCTGGAGTGGCTGTAGACTTTGACAATCTATCTAAGGTAGAATTGTCAGCATCTAACTCATTAGCCTTTTCCTGCCAGTTCTTGCCGAAGAGATTCTCCCCCATGCAAGGAATGTTGCCTAATTTGTCCTGTACCCAAGTCTCCAAGTCTGATGCCTGCAGCCAGGCAATCCGTCGTGCTCCAATGGCAATAGCAGAAGTTCTGCTGATGCATTCAAAGCAGTCAAAAGCTGCACAATTGACAAACTTGGAGACATTTTGAGCATGCTTAACTAGAGCAAGAAAATCTTGTCTCTTCTCATCTGGGAAAAAAGGGCTCATAAGTTCCAAGTCTCCTGTGGCTTCCTTAAGGAACATTCCCATATATAGGATGTATGAACTGATTCTAGCTGAAAGCATGGAAGCTTGAAACGTTCTGCGTCCAAAAGCATCCATAGTCCTACATTCACGACCTGGAGGATTGGATGCATGTCTCTTTGCACTTTTCATCCTACGCATGGCTGATTCCACTACCATTGAATGATGTGGTAGCTGGGTTTTCTGAAAACCAGGACATCGTGGAACTCGATACATAGTATCAAGCCTTCTAGAGTGAGGAGAAGTGGTCAGAGGTGTCTCCCACATTCTGAGCATCAAGCTATGTAGAATTTCATGGATAGGCAGAGTAGCTGCCTCCTTGGGACATTTAGGATATTGGAGGATTTCCAATTCCTTTGCTCTGGGTTCTTCTTCAGGAGCTACTGTGATTGAAAGACCTTTGGCCATATCACGGATGAAATCCTGAAAAGACATGTCCTCTGGAGGTGACATTCTGCGTTGGGGAGAAGAGGGGTCTTCTAGGAGAAACCCTATAGTGGCAGCAGAATTGTCAGAGTCTTCGGAATCGGAGGAATCAAAGTATTCCTGACTCCGATGCTCTTACAAAGCACGATCCCGGTACCGATCGAAGTCGGTACCGAGATGAGTCGGTACCGCTTTGTTCCCTCCAGCCAGAGATGGCATAGGAAGAGTTCCCACCAGGGCTGGCACTGTCGGTACTGGCATCACCGGTGTCAGTACCGGTGTCTGTACCAGTGTTGGTACCGGTATCGGTGTCGATGTCAGCACCGGTGCTCTTGGGACCACTGGTACCGCAGCTGAGAGAAGAGCTGCGATACTGTGCTCGATAGCGAGGAACCTCTGGTCTATCGACGCTGCCGATGCCTGGGTGTCGGTACCAGTAAGGACGGCCGGAACCCCTGAGCATGGCACAGGTAGTTCTTGCGAGGTTGAGGCCTCGAGAACATCCTGAAGCCCCATCGATTCTTTAGAAGCCGAAGCCTCCCGCTGGGGCTGTTTTGCCGGTGTGGTTCCCTCAAGGGCAATGCCAACGGCCTCTCGATGCTTAGCAGTTGAGCTACCCTTTGAGGGCCAGCTCTTATGTTTAGTTACCTGAGATCCATGGGAGGAAGAAGAGGTCCTCGACGATGTCGATGCAATGGATCTGGCATCTGAAGAAAAAAGGGTACCGAGCTTTGCAGCCCAGTTCTGTCTTCCTCTTTTGGTCATCCCCATGCAGGAGAGACATTCAGTTGGAGAATGATCAGGTCCTAAACATTTTAGACACCAATCATGGGTGTCAGTGACGGAAATGGTACCGCCACACTTAGTACATTTCTTAAAACCACTAGTTGGTTTTTCCATGATTCAGGAAAATGGGGCCTAGTGCCCAAAATGGCGCCTAGCACCAAAAGGGAAAAGTTTCTGAAAGAAACAGTAAAAGGTTTTTTGGGGTTTTTTGAAAAGAAGGAAAAGAAAAGAACTGGCGGTACCGGTAGGCGTCGTGCGGTAGGCAAACGCGACCACAGAAAGAAGTTCAAAGATGTAATTTTTTGCTGTGACAGGGAATAGGTCCTGTTGGCTCCGCGGAAAACGAAGAACTGAAGAGGGACAGTTGGAAAGGCGGGAAGGCAGCACGCATGTGCTGAGGGATGCTCCCAAAAGCGTTCTTATTGGACGCTGGGGAGCGTTCCCGTGCAGGCTCCGTCGGTACCGACGATACCCATATGTGAGGACTACATTCGTGCTTGTTCCTGGAGATTAAGAAAATATTATTCATGTAAAATCAGAAAATAAAGGGGCAAGCTTTTCTCTGTCAGAGCTCACGGAGGAGTGATGACGATGCACTGGAAGAACAGATCAAACGAACAAGTGAGGATTCCAGGGCCCTGAGGGAGCTACTTCAAGGAGAACAACAGAGGATGAAAGAGAGCCTGCAGGAGCTGCAGAAACTCCATACTCAGGTGAGCGCTAACCTGCTCTAGATTGCCTGCCCATCAGCATGTCCCATCCCTACAATAGGCCCTGTATGCTCTATGTTCTACTACCCCTTCGGCATGACCTGTCCTGACAAATGCTAAGTTCTAACTCCCCTTCAGAATGGCCCCACCCTTACACAAGCCCTGACAAACACTAGATTATACTTCTCCTCCAGAAGATGAGTGACATGATCTTTAATATGCATTGACTCTGTCTGCCCTTCAGCATGTGCCACCCCTCCACGCGTCCTTAACAAACTGTAGGTACCTCCCCTCTATAATGGCCCTAACTCCTACACCAGGTCTTGAAAAACTCTAGCGTTTTACTCCATCTAAAGCATGAATACAACAAAGCCATCCGAAGAATGGATCTTGAGCAGAGTCCCTTGCAGGTGTGATGTTGGTACATTTAATGCATAACTACAGCACAGCTAGTTGAAGAATGGCTCATCATCAGAGCACCATACAAGGGGCCAGTCTTGTGGCTTAGTGACAGTGGCACTGCTATACAGAAGATCCACTCCTTAGGTCAAAAGGGGCTGTGAATGCTGTTGAGGCAGGGTTCACAACTTTCTAGGGGGATGAAGTCATGGTTATTCTTTAAGCGTGATACTTGGTGATTAGATTCAAGCCTCATGATTGTAGCATTTCAGAAGGAGCCCATATACATGGCTTCTGGCCCAGGACCATTACTGCACTGGCCAAATAGGTATATTTAGGGGAGTTGGGCTATAAAACATATGAATCCTCTAGTAGTAAGTGAAGGCTCATTGCACCAGGATATCGCCTAGCTCCCATTTAGCAGAAAGCCTAAAGGAGTAGTAGGAGAAAACAAGTCAGTCAAATTGGTATGTGTAAACCACGAATGCATCACGAGTGAATTGGTGGCTTGGAACTAGTTCTTTGAATCATAAGATGGATGCAGTTTACACCTTTCATTCCTAAGGAAGTAATGTTCAGTAGCACACATTGTTGCAAAGTATGCAGGTAGCACTCCATACTTTGTGGTCAATTTATAAAAGGGAAATTCCTCATCATCCCTCCTGTCCAGTCCTGCTTTAACTTCTGTCAGAACAGGGGCCAAACACCAGTCAAAATTAACATGTGCCATTTACTTCTCTAGATGGAAACAGATGTCCAAGAAGACCTCTTTAAGAAAGCCCAGCTGAACCTTTGACACAATGGGGGAAATCTAGCCCAGTAATTAATAAACTTAGCTAAATAACTTTGAAAGTTGTCCTCAAAATATATACAATTCCTAGTTATCCCTCCAGTCTAGTCTAGATGCGTGGGTTTATGCTCACCTACCAGCAGATGGAAACTGAGAACTATTGGTTTGATGATGTCATCCTATAAGGGTCCCATGCAACTCTCCTCAGATCATTATTTCTCAATTTCAAACAGATGAAGGTGGCTTTGATGCCTGTGCGGTCAGGACTTTGCTAGATGGCTTAAAAAAAAAGGCAAAGCAGCAAGAGCAAAGTCATACAGTGGTTTCTCATTGTCCTTGGCTTAGCTTCGCTGGGGGCCCGGAATAGTGCATTCATGGGTGTAATACACAGTGGGCCAGGACCCTCCCCTTCAAACCTCCCCCCTTTATACCTCTCCTTAGCTGCCTTGGTGTTGAGGGGTAAAGCCCTCCTTCGATACTTAGTTTTGAGCAGTGTATTTGGAGATCCTGGCTGCAGGGCCCGGCCCTTAAATAGTAAGAGGGTCATGCTGAGAGGCAGCAGCAGGCTGGCAGAGGATTGTCAGGAGGCGGAGAGAGTGGTCAGGACACTTGGGTGAGTAGTCCAGTGATCACTAGCTTTGGTGGAGGAGGGTACGCATGCGTGGCTCTGCTGCCATGGTGAACAAGTGTGTGGCCTGCGGCAGCCATGCAGCCAAAAATGAGTTAATCTGTTGTCGGAGGAGGCAGCAGGGGCTGTGGCTGAAACAGATTCACTTTCTTCTCAGCTGTAGCAGGACTCTAGTTTGGCAGGAAGCGCCACCATTTTGTCTGGGTCTGCTTCAGGCTGTGGGGGGCCTAGTCATACCTCTGCTTTGCCTGGGACAGCAGCCCAGGCCCCTAGTTTGGCAACAGTTGGCCAAAGGGGGGTATCAGGAATTCAAGAGGTTCCTTTTCCCCCAGAATTTCTGCTGCTGCTACATCAAGCCTACTGCATAAACAGGGCCTGGTGCTGGGGGCCGATGAGGTTTGGACAGTGCCTGTACAGTGTGGTGACAGGCATTGGCAGCCAAGTGGCCTTGGATGGACCAGTTAGAGGATCAAGTGTTAGTAGGTTCTGAGGGCTCAGAAGATCCCCTGGAGGGTCTGTCGAGCCATTGAGAGGATGCCCAGGAAGAAGATCTTGAAGAATGTGGGATTCTACCAGAGGAGGATCCTACAGTGGTGAAGGTCTTCCACAGGGAAGAGTTGGCAGCATTCATTTACCATGCCGTGGCGACCCTTAATATTCCTGAGGACCTTCCTGCAGAGGGGGCGGTGGAGGACCCTTTATTGGAAGGGATCTGGAAGCTGTCAAAATCCTTCCTGCTGCATAGGGCCATCAGGGATATGATTGCGGCCAAGTGGGAGATGCCAAATGCTACCATATGGGTGCATAGGTTCATGGCTCAGCTTTCTCCCATTTCAGCAGATTGTAAGGAACTCTTCAGGTTTCCGATGGTGGATGCACTGGTGATGGCAGTCACTAAGAAGACTACCATTCCAATAGAAGGTGATGCGGTACTGAAGGACACACATGCTGAAGCAGTCCTTTGAGATTTTGGAGTTGGCTCTGCAGAGATCAATTTCTGATGCATACGTGGCTCGGGCATGTTTGAGATAATCTCAGAAGTTGGGAGTGCTCAGGACATTCAGGAGTCCCAAGTCGGGTTTGGCTTTTCTGGCGGACGCTCTTCATGATTTGATTAGGGCGCCAGCAAAAAACATGGCCTTGGTAGTTACACCCCGTCAGCTTTTGTGGTTGTGTATTGGTCAGCGGATATATCTTCCAAGGGCCGCTTTAGTAAGCTTCCATTTAAGGGTAAATTGCTTTTCAGAGACATCTTGGAAAAGCTGGTGAAGGATTTGGAAGAGACTAAGGTGCCATGGTTGCCTGAGGACAAGCCAAGGGGAACAAAATCTGCTTCCTCCTCTCGAGGGCATTTTGGGATTGCTGGAAATTTCAATCAACAAGGTTTGGGCCTCCCCAAAGATCTTGTTTTCTTTCCTGGGGCCACTCCTTTCATGGCAATCAGAGGGGTAGTAGAGAAGGGGTATCGGTGGCTTCAGGTGGCTCTAAGCCCTTGCAATAAAGGTTTGGGAGTCCAGGCAGAGTTGGTACCAATAGGAGGCCATCTGCAGTCCTTTTATTCCGCTTGTAGAAGTGGGTTCTGAAAGAAATTTGAGAGGGGTATGCCCTCGAATTGGTATGGCCCTGTAAAGGCTCATGCAGTGGCAGAAACATTTCTGTATTTGATTCAGCTGTGGGCAGTCGTATTGGCTCCTCCAGAGGAGTGCTGCTGGGGTCAGTATTCCATTTATTTTGTATTTCTCAAGAAGAAGGGGACTTTTTCAATCTATCCTGGTATACTTAAATTTCAGTAAAACCTTTGACACCGTTCCGCACAGGCGACTTATAAATAAATTGAACACCCTAGGGATGGACCCTAAAGTGATTGATTGGTTTAGAAATTGGTTGCGTGGGAGGCGCCAAAGCATACAGGTAAATGGATCTCACTCTGAGGAGAAGGATGCAACCAGTGGTGTGTCGCAGGGATTTGTTCTTGGTCTAATTCTTTTTAACATCTTTGTTAGTGATATTGCAGAAGGGCTATCGGGTAAGGTTTGCCTTTTTGTGGTGATACCAAAATCTTCAGTAGAATAGACACCCAGGAAGGAGTAGATAACATGAGGAGGGATCTAGCTAAGCTTGAAGAATGCTCTAGAATTTGGCAGCTGAAAGAAGAGCGGGACCTGGGCGTGATTGTTTCTGATGATCTTAAAGTGGCTAAGCAGGTAGAAAAAGGCAACTGCGAAAGCCAGAAGGATGCTTGGGTGAATAGGAAGAGGAATGACCAGCAGAAAAAAGGAGGTGTAGTGTCTTTGTTTAAATCTTTGGTGAGAGCTGATTTGTGGTATTATGTGTAATTTTGGAGGCCACACCTTCAAAAGGATATAAACAGGATGGGATTGGTGCAGAGAGTGGCTATTACAATGGTTAGTGGTCTTTGTTATAAAGCATATGGGGATGGACTTAAAGATCTTAATATGTATACGTTAGAGGAAAGGCAGGATAGAGGAGATATAATAGAGATGTTTAAATACCTCTGAGGCATAAATGTACAAGAGGAGAGCCTCTTTCAATTGAAAGCAAGCTGTGCAGCAAGGGAACATAGAATGAGGGTGGAAGGGGATAGGAGTAATATGCGGAAATATTTATTTACGGAAAGAGATGTGTGGAATAGTCTCCCAGTGGAGGTAGTAGAGATGAGGACAATATCTGAATTCAAGAAAGCATGGGACAAACACAGAATATCTCTAAATGAAAAAAGGGGACTATAGTAGTTGATATGGAAGGGCAGTCTAGATAGGCCATATGGTCTTTTTCTATGTTTCTTTAAAATAGGTGAACTGAGATTTCTGGATTCTGCATTTCTACATGAAGACATTGAAGTCCGTCATGGTGGCAGTTCATCAGGGAGGGTATCTGATCACCTTGGATCTGTCAGAAGTATATTTGCACATTCCGATCCAGCGCAACAATCCGTGCTACCTGCAATTTGTGGTACCATTCGGTCATTGTCATTTTCATTTTCATTTTCGGATCCTACTATTTGGTCTTGCCACAGCCCCAGGAGTTTCACCAAATTGATAATAATGGTGGCAGCTGCCCTGCACAAAGAAGGGGTGTTGGTACAGCCTTAGTTGATGACTGGCTGATCAGGTCAAAGTCTCTTCAGGAGAGCTGGCTGGAGACTCAGTGAGTGTTATCTTTGCTGCAGCTGTTGGGATGGGTCATCAACTTTGCAAAGAAAAGGGGGAGCTGACTTAGTCTCTGGATTACCTGGAAGGTGTTTTGACACCACTACAGGCATGGTGGTTCTGACACCAGAGCACATTTGAAAGTCACAGGATTAGATTGTGCCATTCATGAAGAGGCCTGTTCTCCATGCTTGGGATTATCTTCAAGTGCTGGGATCTATGGCAGCTATGCTGCAGTTAGTGCCTTGGGCCAGGGCGTATATGCATCTTCTACAGCATATGGCATTGTCTAGATGGGCAGCACGGAGGCACTTGGGGGGAGGAGTCTGTTGCTGCCAGATGAAGCCCAAATCAGCCTACAGTGGTGGCTCAGCAAGGCCAATCTTTTCATTGGTGTGCCTCTTGAAACCCCCAACTTGATAGTGGTCATAACGGGTGCCAGTTAAATGGGTTGGGAGGCCCATTGTCTGTCCCTGGTGGCTCAGGAACAGTGTTCTGTGGAGGAAAGGTCTTGGTCAATCAATAAATTGGAAACAAGGACTACTATTCCTGGCACTCAAGGCCTTTCTTCTACTGGTTCAGCTTAGGGTAGTGTGACAGCAGTGGCCTACAAAGGTGAGTCGGTTGATATAGTGTATCTGGACTTTCAGAAAGCCTTTGACAAGGTCCCTCATTTTGGCAAAATTAAAAAGTTATGGGTTAGGAGGCAGTGTACTATTGTGGATCAGGAACTACTTAAAAGATAGAAAGCAGAGGGTAGGGCTAAATGGCCAATTTTCCCAATGGAGAAAGGTGAATTGTGGAGTACCCCAGGGATCTGTGCTGGGTCCGCTGCTTTTTAACATATTCATAAATGACCTGGAAATGGGAATAACGAGTGAGTTTATCAAATTTGCAGATGACACAAAACTATTCAAAGTTGTTAAAACCCATGAGGACTGTGGAAAATTGCAAGAGGATCTTGATAAATTAGAAGACTGGGCATCAAAATGGCAGATGAATTTAATGTGGACAAGTGCAAAGTTATGCACCTATGAAAGAAAAACCCAAACTATGGTTACACAATGCAAGGTTCCACATTAGGAACCACCACCCAGGAAAAATATTTAGGCATGATCGTGGATAACATGTTAAAACCCTCCGCTCAGTGTGCAGTGGCGGCCAAGAGAGTAAATAGAATGCTAGGTATCATAAGGAAAGGAATGGAGAATAAAACAAAGGATATTATAATGCCTCTGTATTGTTCCATGGTGCGACCACACCTTGAATATTGTGTGCAATTCTGGTCGCTGTATCTTAAAAAGGATAAAGCGTTATTAGAAAAAGTACAGAGAAGAGCCACCAAAATGGTAATGGGGATGGAAGGATATGTTTATGTTTATTGAATTTGATAAAACCGCCTTTCTGCAGGAATCAAGGCGATGTACAATTTTCCAAAAAACACAGAAAAGTCAAGGCCGGGAGCCAGTGAAAATAAGAAAGGAAGTTACAATGCTTTGACAGGAAAGAAGAAGAGGGAGGAGAGATAAGACGAGACGGGAGAGAATACATATTCCAAGATAGAAACAAAAGGAGAAGGAAAGCAAGAAGGTCACACAAAAGGGGAGGGAAGGTCAAAGGCCAGGGAGAAAAGATGGGTCTTCAGATTTTGTTTGAAGGTGGTATGATGGGTCTCTAAACGTAAGGAGGAGGGGAGAGCATTCCAAAGAGCCGGTCCGGTGAAGAAGGTAGAAGAGCGGGTGGATTGCAGGTGAGCAGATGAAGGGGAAGGGAGGGTGAGGCGGTTGAGCTGGAAGGAACGAGGAGTGTGCCTGGAGAGTGAAAGTTGATGAGGTCTGCCAAATATTGGGGGGTGCTAGTGTAGAGAACTTTGTGGACCAGAGTAAGCAATTTGAATTGGAAGTGAGCAGGGATAGGCAACCAGTGGAGGTGGAAGAGCAATGGAGTTACATGGTCGCGGAGGGTGGCATGGGTAATAAGACGAGCTGCAGTATTTTGAATCCTTTGGAGCCGAGACAGTTGAGACTTAGGGAGACCAAGAAATAAAGAATTTGAGAAATCTACGCGTGTCATGACTAAAGATAGCAGTAGGGTATTAAGAGCTGTAGAGGTGAGAAATGGACGAATGGCTCGAATTTGCCTAAGAAAGAAAAAGGACGTTTTAGAGACGTGCGAGATGTGGGATTGAAATGAAAGCTCAGGGTCAAAATGAACCCCAAGATAGCGAAAGGTAGTGACTAAAGGGATGGAAGTGCCAGAAAAGGAAGGGGCAATAGAAGGAGGTGGACTTCCATATGAAAACCAGATTGCGATGATCTTAGTGAGGTTGAGATGGAGGCAGTTTTGAGTCAACCAGTTAGCCACGGAAGAAAGACAGGAGTTTAACACAGAAAGGTCGGGACAGGAAGAGGAGGTATGGTGTAGTAGAACAATGTCGTCTGCATAGTTGAACGCGGTGATGCCGAATTGCTGTATTAGAAGGGCAAGAGGGGCCAGGAAAAGATTGAAGAGGAGAGGGGCCATCACCGAACCCTGAGGAACCCCACAAGGAAGAGGAAATGGGTCTGAAGGAGGGATAGAGGGAGAAGAGGAGAGAACTGTGCAAGACCGAGAAGAGAGAAAAGAGTGGAACCAACGATGGACAACACTACAGAGCCCCGCATCCCGTAGGCAAGAAAGAAGGAGGGAGTGGTCTACCAAGTCAAATGCCGCTGAGAGATCAAGTGCTACCGCCACCGAGATGTCACCACGATCACGAGCCACATGTAGTGCGTTAGTGAAAGCAAGCAGAACTGTCTCAACACTATGGCCCTGGCGGAATCCGGACTGACGAGGGTGGAGGTAGTTAGTGGAGTCAAGGTGGTGTGAAAGCTGAGCAAAGACTATTTTTTCTAGAAGTTTAGAGAGAAAGGGGAGATTAGAAACAGGGCGATAATTGGCAGGAACCAGAGGATCAAGCGAGGGGTTTTTAAGAATAGGGCGTATCAGTGCATGTTTCCAGGGGCGGGGAAAGATACCTGTGGAGAGACTCGAGTTAAACATGGTAAGGATAGGGGGAAGGAGTGCTAGATGAGGAGCAAGTAGCCATGAGGAGGGGATGGGGTCAAGGGTACATGAGGTCTTTTTGGAGGAGGAAATGAGCTGATGGAGCTCAGGGGCAGTGATCAGGGAGAAAGAAGCCCAAGTGTGGGAGAGTTGAGAGACAGGGGGAGGGGAAACGGTGGGGGGAGGGGAGAGAATGGGTGTAGGGTAAGGATGCTCTTAGAGAAGTAATCTTGCCGCTAAAGAATGACGCGAGAAGGGGAGGAGCAGGAGAGGGGAGATTTGGAGGAGCAGAGGCTGAGGAATGAAGAGAAGTAAGAGTCCTAAGAGTAGAGTAGAGATGTCGGGTTTGGTTAGGGGCATTGGAGATGGCGTTGGAAAAATAGGAGTGTTTGGCTAAGTGAACCTGGGAACGATAGTGGGAGTGAGTTGATTTGAAGAGAGTAAGTTTGGTAGGTGAGGGGTCCTTCCGCCACAACCGCTCGGCCCTACGGAGGTGGGAGCGCAATAGCCGAAGGCCCCTGTGGTACCATGGATGAGTGGGCTTACGTTGTGGGGGCCGGGGAAGGAGAGGGGCAACGTGATCTAATGCAGCAGAAAGGGAGGATGACCACAGAGTGGCCTGGGAGTTTGGCGAGAGAGAGGGAAAGTTAGAGGGTAGGATCTCGGAAGCTGCGGGAAAACGCTGAAGTGTAAGGGGAGTAATAGAGCGAGAGAGCCGCGGAGGAGGAGATAGAGAGGAAGAAGGGGGAGAAGTATGGGAGAGTCCTGAGTGTGAGCAGGAGACAGAGAGGCAGGCATGGTCTGTCCAAGGAAGATGTGTGGCACGTAGGTCTTGGAGTGTAAGTGAAGAAGTGGAGGGTGTCAAAAGTAAATCAAGGGTATGGCCAGCTTGATGGGTAGGGAAAGTGACGTGTTGCAGAAGGGACAAATCATGTAGGAGGGACGCAAAAGACAAATCTCTAGAAGAGATAGGAAGGTCCAGGTGGAGGTTGAAGTCACCAGCAATAAGAAGATGAGGGAAAGTTAAGGAGAGGTCAGTGATAGTCCAAAGGAGTGCATCCCAAAGGTCAGGGCGAAGAGCAGGCGGAGAGTAGATAAGAAGGATGTGTGTAGGAGGTGAGATATGAAGGAGGAGTAAAAGGGATTCGGGGTAGTGCAATGAGGGGGAGAGAAGCTGGGTAAATGGAAGGGAAGGACATATTATAGCGGCCACACCACCACCTGAACGGCTAAGGCGGGGGACAGAGATGGCAGAGAAACCAGGAGGAAGACAGCGCGCAAGGAGTGCCTCCTCCCCCTCTCTGAGCCATGTTTCTGTGAGGAGAATGAGACTGAAAGATGACTGAAGGATGAGGTCCTGAATAAGCAAGGTTTTGTTACGCAGGGACCGACAGTTTACAAGGCCAAGGCGGAAAGGAAGCAGAGCAGAGAGGGAAGGTTCAGAAGGTAGAGGGAAGGCAGAGGGGGAGAACAAACAGGGTTGCAGATTGAAGGGACAGCGGGAACGAGTGCAGAGTGGTCTAGGTGGGCGTCTGCCCCATATCACGGGAATAGTAGCCATAGGGAAGGGTTGAGGATACTCCTATGAAGAGAGGCTAAAAAGGTTAGGGCTCTTCAACCTTAAAAAGAGATGGCTGAGGGGGAGATATGATAGAGGTCTATAAATTAATGAATGGAGTGGAACGGGTAAATGTAGATTGATTGTTTACACCATCAGAATATAGAAAGACTAGGGGGCATGCAATGAAGCTATAGAGTAACCTATTTAAGACTAATAAGGGAAAATATTTTTTCACTCAACGTGTAATCAAACTCTGGAATTTGCTACCGGAGGATGTAGTAAAAGCTGTTAGTGTAGCCAGGTTTAAAAAAGGTTTGGATAAGTTCCTGGAGGAAAGGTCCATAAACCATTATTAAAGAGGACCAAGAATATCCACTGCTTGCCCCAATACAAGCATTTTGGAACCTGTGTCTTTTGGGGAAACTGCTAGCTACTTGTGACCTAGATTGGCCACTGTTGGAAACAGGATACTGGGCTTGATGGACCTTGGTCTGACCCAGTATGACATATCTTATGTTCTTACATCAACCATCAGGGAGGTACCAGCAGTTGACAGTGGAGGTGGCATCCCTGCTGGTATGGGCAGAGACACATCTTCTGGCTCTGTCTGCGGCTCACATGGCCGGAAGAAAAATATAAAGGCTGACTTCCTCAGCAGAAATCTGTTGGAACCAGGGTGGTAGTCTCTGGCGTAGTCTGTCATTCATCAGATTGTGCAGCATTGGGGGATGCCAATAGTGGATCTCATGGCGTATGCAGTCAATGCCAAGGCAGGTCAGTTCTTCAGTCACAGGCAGGAAAAGATTTCCGAAGATCTCGATACATTGATTCAAAGTTGGCCTCAAGAAGGTCTGTTGCATGTGTTTGCCCTGTGGCCTCTCATAGGGCGAGTGGTCCAGAGGGTGGAGGTTCATCCATATCTGGTGATTGTTGTGGCATCAGATTGGCCTCAGAGGCCGTGGTATGCAAATTTGGTTCATCTGGCAGTGGAGGACCTGAGGCCCTAGTCAATAGTGGAAGATCATGTCTCAGGGGTCAGTTGTGATGCTTGATACGGGTTGGTTCTCACTTACAGCTTGGCTCTTGAGAGAGCAAGGTTGAGGAAGAATTATCACTCTTCTCAAGTCAGTGCTATATTGTTATACATGCACAAGCAGTCCAAATCTCTCGCATATATACAGGCGTGGTGGCTGTTCGAAAGTTGGTCTGCTAGTAGGGGGTAATATTATCTTGATGCTTCTTTACCAGAGATCGTGGAGTTTTTGCAGGCAGGCCTAGAGAAGGGGCTTTCTCTAAATTCTCTACGGGTGCAGGTGGCAGTGCTGGCATGATACAGAAGGATTCAAGAAGTTTCCTTAGCTTTGCATCTGGATGTGGTGCGCTTCTTGAGAGGAGTCAAACATGTCTGCTCACCGGCACGTGTAGTGGTTTCATTGTGGGATCTTAATTTGGTATTGTTGGTACTGGTTGAGGCACCATTTGAGTCCCTATTAAGTCTTCTCTGAAAAATCTCACACTGAAGATGATCTTTTGGGTGGCAATTTGTTCAGTTCGGAAAATTTCTGAGCTTCAGGCCTTATTGTGTAGGGAACCTTTGCTAGTGATGTATAAGGAGAAGGTAGTCATTTGACCAGTACCCTCCTTTTTTCTAAGGTGGCTTCAGCTTTTCACGTTAATCAGCTAGTGACACTTCCGATGTTTGCAAAAGGTGGCGAGAACCCAGAGGGTCAGACTTTGTACAAGTTGGATGTTTGGCGTGCACTACATCAGTATTTAAAGAAAACAAATTTGTTTCGCTGATCTTATCATCTCTTTGTGCTATTTGGGGGGCCATGTAAAGGAGAAATGGCTTCCAAAGCTTCCATAGTGCGCTGGCTGAAGGAGTCTATTGTTTCTGCCTATCTTCCTAAAGGATGGTTGGTCCCATAGTAATATTATATAGTAATGTGGAGCCCGAATCTATCAGGGGCATGTCCGGGCCATCTGGATGGCCCTGACCAAGACAGGGCCATCAGCACCCAATTCTGCACCCTAAGAGCAAGACGTTCCCATGGTTTCAGGATGGGGCGCAGGGAGACAGCCCAGCAGCCCCAGCATTGCCGCGGGGATGTCCTCCCCGTGGCACTGCATGTCTTTCACCCCCTGGGGCCCCTATTCCCCGCCACCTGAGCCCAACAGGGCAGTGGGGACCCACCTGCTGCCTCAGAGCATCCATGGAGGGCCTGGCCATCTGATCCGGGAGGGTGGGGGGGGGGGCAGCCAGCATTTATTCCACCTCTGAGATGGAATAGTCTGGCCATCCCCACGGTACTCCCAGGATGTACAGGACTGTGAGCCCTGTACATCCTGGTGCCAGTCCTGCCCATGCTCCTCCCTCTCTCTGCTCCCATGCCGCTCCCGTCCCCCACAGCATGTACAGCGTCCCTGTGCGTGCGGTGGGATGGAAGGCAGTATATGGCACAGACGGCTAGCCGGACTGTACATCCCAGCGGGATGTGCAGCCCCACTATCCGCCTTACATAATTGGGGCCATAGTATATGATGGCAGATAAAGACCATTATGGTCCATCTAGTTTGCTCAGTAAGGTGGCTAGAGTGATTGTCACCACCGCTCCATGGAAGTCGCCTGTCCCATGCCTTTCTTAGGGTTGTACCAGCCTCCCCGTGCAGGTCATCCCCCATTCTACTAGGTCTCAATTGTCTTCTTGGGTGGAGTTTGGATTATTGCCACCATTCAAGATTTGTAGAGCAGTGGCGTGGTCTTCGTTACATTCCTTTACTCAGCATTACCATCTAGATGTAGATGTGCAAAGCGATGCTAGCTTTGGGGTGTGGATCTTGAGGGCTGGGCTCTCTTGTCACTCCTGTTAGGTGCTGCTTTGGTATGTTCCATGTGTGTGGACTGGACTGGAGGAATGATTAGGAAGGTGAAATTAAGTCTTACCTGCTAATTTATCAGGTTTATTATACCACTTTATCAAAGCAGTTTACATTGTAACTTAAACTTGTAATGTACATTAAACAGGGGCATTTATAACTTGGATTTTAATGAGGCAATGGAGGGTTAAGTGACTTGCCCAAAGCCACAAGGAGTCTTTCTTTGAGTCTCTCCATTGCAGTCCAGGAGCCGCTGTATCTGTTATGCCTGTTACTTTCAAGCCCGGGGAAGTGCAGAAAGTGTTTAGTCTTATTGTCCCTGTTCAGGATCAGGAAGGCCGAGACTGTGCTATTTTCTATTGCCCTTACTTATACCTGTGGTTGGAAGGGGGTTACTTAGGGAGTGGGGTGGTTTTTCTTTCCACCATCCCCAGGCCCCTTGTAGAATGATTACTAGTTTAATGGTTTCACTGTTTAGTTATTTGACATTCTTTCTGGAATGGTAGTAAATTAATAAGCCGTGTTTGTGGAGTCTGCTTTGTTACAGAAATACTGGTCTGAGAAGTGTTACACAGGACCCTTCATAGGGCGACATCATCAAACCAGTAGTTCTCAGTCTCCATCTGCTGAGTTGAACATAAACCCACACGTCTGGACTGGACTGGAGAGACTCCAAGGAAAGAAAATTAGCCGGTAAGAACTAATTTCACCTTATCAGAAATAAAATATACCAGAAGCAGGACTAATGGAGGCAAGCAAAGAATTTCTATGACTTGCCTTTTCCAAATCTGAGCACAGGAGCATTACATTCAGGAATTGTATGTATGTTGGTGGGTTTAATGCAGATTATCTTCCTGCTTATAGGTGACTTTCCTGAGCATGGAAATTAACACACTGAAAGAGGAGAGGGATCATCTCCAAGCAACATCTAAGGAGAAAAAGCCCAGTGAGCAACTAGTGAAAGCCATCAGAGATCGTGATGAGGCCATTGCTAAGTAATGCTCCTTTACTTTATCTGAAAGCACAACATGTTTGAGCTGAGCATGCAGTCAGCAAGATCTTGCAAACAAACAATATGATTTGTTGACACAGATTTACACTTGCTCTAAAGAAAGGGAAGTTTGTGCCTGTACTCTCTGCATGTGTATGCATATCTTATAAATTCATGCCTATATCTCATCTCTGCCCCAGGAGAACCTCTATGAGTGATTCACACATAACTTGTACAGCTGTCCATTTCCCACATATGAAAAATACTTTATTACATTAGCCTCTTGGGGTGTAATTTTATAACTGATGTTTCACACATAAAAGAACTAGCATTACATGCATAAACAGTGTCAGCTAGGTGCTCCTGAGCACTTGCAAATCTCCACAGCTTCGGTTTAGGTACAGTTTCTGTCACCTTTGTCCTAGTATTTTATAAAGAAATATAGGGTTAGTATTGGTGATAGCGACAGTACAGCCACAGTAGATGGAAATAACTTTCCTACAGTAGACAATAGCGCATGGTAAACTTGTTCATGAACCCATTGCAGCAGGAGGAGGGAGGCCACAGAGGTTAATGAAAAAGTTAAGAGGGCTAATTATAATTAAGTGATCCCCAGTAGATAAAGAGGATCTTAACTACTCCAGCAAATAGTGGCATGGGGTGTGGTTCATTCCTATCATGGTATGTGCAAAATTAAATACCAACCGATATAAGCTCTTATAATCTAATCCTGACAATTACAACAAATCCTCAAGCAAAATCACAATTCTAACATAGGCAAAGTGACCTCAGGATAGCTCAATATCTTACACATAGTGAAAATATCACTGTAAAGAGCAGCTGACGCTCACATCATTGGTCACCAAAGCCTGACATGCTCTCATCAACATTCTCCACACATACTTAAAAAAACACTAAACTAGACCAAATATCACTGGGACAAGACTCCTTATCCAATCACACAAGCATACCCTTCCACACCACACAAACAAATAAGCGTCTTATTAATTTTCAGATTATGACGATCCAAATATATCAATCTATATCAAGATCCACTGGGAATGCATGTATATCCCTATAAAGGAAAAACATGTAATAAATACTTAAACATATCACCAACCCAACAGGGTTTACAATTACTTATCTTCAAAAACGTTAATCCTCCAGCAGCCTCAACCAGATACGATAGTTGAATGTGATCTTCATAGCTAACAAGCTACAAGTTCAGCGGGGAAGAAAACATCTTCAAAATTCCATCCTCTATAATCAAATACATAACCCTACAGGAGCTGCTGTTTCGCCAACCAAAGGCTTCATCAGGGGTTAAACAATAACCAAAAGAACATCTCTTAGCCGCTCAAACCACCATTTCTCCCGCCGTCGAACAACACGGCGTATGACGCACCACTTATCACAAAACCAACCAATCACAAACCTCAACCCAAAGACTGCCTGCAAAATCGATTTGCTGCTTTAGAATCAAATGACAGCGCTCCAGAAGAGTTATGGAATGACATCAAGAAGGTTATGTTGGAAGAAAGAGAGAAGTCTCTACAAAAGGTGAAAAAGCAAAAACGGCCAAAATAGATGACAGAAGAAACTCTAAAAATTGCCCAGAAACGCAGAGAAGCTAAAGCCAGAGGAGAAAGAAAGACAATCGCAGAACTCAACAGAGATTTCCAACGTGCAGCAAGACAGGACAAGGAGAAGTACCACAATGACACATGCAAGGAAATAGAAGCAGACACTATTAGAGGAAGAACGAGATCGGCTTTCCTAAAGCTACAAGAGTTAAAGAAAAAATTCCAGCCTCGAACTGGAATGTAACAAGATGCTCAAGGTTCTATGTTGATTGATGCTGAGAAGATCAAGAAAAGGTGGAACGAATATACAGAGTTTTTATATGATCAAGTGGATCAACAGCCATTTCAACCTGTGCCTTATGATCCGGAACCATTGGTGATGAAAGAAGAAGTTGAAGCAACATTAAAAGCCTTATCAAAGAATGAAGCACCAGGCATTGATGGCATTCCCATAGAAGTACTACAGCAATCTGATGCAGCTGTTACCGTACTTACAAGGCTCTGCCAAGAAATATGGAAGACAACATCATGGCCAACTAACTGGAAAAGATCTGTGTTTATACCAATACTAAAGAAAGGTGATACAACTGACTGTGGAAATTATCTCACAGTCGCTCTGATCCCACATGCCAGCAAGATTCTACTGAAGATTATTCAACAGAGACTACAAACATACCTGGAACAAGAACTACCTGAAGTACAAGCAGGGTTCAGGAAAGGACGAGGAACGAGAGACATCATCGTGGATGTGAGATGGATCCTTGAAGAGACTAAAGAATAACAAAAGGATATCTATTTGTGCTTTATCAATTATAGCAAGGCTTTTGACTGTGTAAACCATGAGAAACTCTGGGCCACATTAAGAAGCATGGGTATACCAAACACCTGATCGTTCTGTTGCACAAACTGTACATTAATCAAGAAGCAACAGTTTGAACGGAACAAGGAGAAACAGAATGGTTTAAAATAAGCGAAGGTGTAAGACAAGGCTGTATCCTTTCCCCCTACCTGTTTAATTTATATGCAGAACAAATCATCAGAGAAGCAGGATTGTATGAAGACAACAGAGGTGTGAAGATTGGTGGAAGACTCATCAACAACCTTCGCTATGCTGCTTGCAAGATCCGAGGCAACATGGTTTTACCAAAGGACGATCTTGCCAAACAAATCTGATTGAGTTCTTTGACTGGGTGACCAGAGAACTAGATCAGGGGCATGCGATGGATGTCATCTACCTGGATTTCAGCAAAGCCTTTGATACTGTCCCTCATAGGAGGCTTATCAATAAACTCAGTAG
Source organism: Ichthyophis bannanicus (assembly GCA_033557465.1). NCBI lineage: Eukaryota > Metazoa > Chordata > Amphibia > Gymnophiona > Ichthyophiidae > Ichthyophis > Ichthyophis bannanicus. Next base: position 4,770,809 of record CM066041.1, read on the forward strand.
TTTGGGGATGGGTCCCAAGGTGGTAAACTGGATCAGAAATTGGTTGACTGACAGACAACAGAAGGTGATAGTAAATGGAGCTCACTTGGATGAGGGGAAGGTGATTAGCGGGGTGCCTCAGGGTTCGGTCCTGGGCCCGGCACTGTTCAATGTAGTTGTGAGTGATATTGTTGAAAGACTGAATGGAAAGGTATGTCTTTTTGCTGATGGCATGAAAATTTGCAACAGAGTGGACTCCCCGGAGGGAGTGGTTAACATGAGGAAAGATCTACAAAAGCTGGAAGAATGGTCTAATGCTTGGCAATTAAGATTTAATGCAAAGAAGTACAGTGTCATGCACTTGGGTAGCAGAAATCCAAGGGAAATGTACGCAATAGGGGGCGAGAGGTTGATGTGCATGAATCAGGAGAAAAGCCTTGGTGTGATTATTTCTGTAGATCTCAAGGTGGCAAAACAGTGCGACAAGGCGGTGGCAAAAGCCAGGAGGATGTTGGACTGCATACAAAGAGGAATTACCAGCAGAAAGTAAGAGGTACTAATGCCACTGTATAAATCACTGGTGAGGCCTCACTTGGAATATTGTGTTCAGTTTTGGAGACCATATCTTGCAAAGGATGTAAAAAGAATGGAAACTGTTCAGAGGAAGGCAACCAAAATGATTTGGAGCTTGCGTCAGAAGCCTTATGAGAAGAGACTTGAAGACCTAAATATGGATACTTTGGAGGAGAGGAGGGATAGGGGAGATATGATTCAGACCTTTAAATACTTAAAGAGAAATAATTAACAAACACACCTCTTCCAAAGAGGGGGAAGCTGTAAAACTAGAGGGCATAACATGAAGCTGCAAGGTGGTAAACTGAAAGGCAATGTCAGGAAATACTTTTTCACTGAAAAGGTGGTGGTTGCTTGGAATGCCCTCCCGATGGAAGTGGTGGGGGCAAACACAGTGATGGAGTTCAAAGTGGCATGGGACAGACACAGTGGGTCCCTTTACAGCCACAGGATAAAATCAAAATAAACTGAACCATCCAATTTCTCAGCAAATAGGGGTGTGCTACACGAAGCGGCGGGTTCACCCCTAAACAAAGACATGGGGAGGGGTGGCCTGCACAGAATGGCAGGTGCACCTACTCTTGCCATCTTACTGGGCAGACTAAATGGACCATACTGGTCTTTATCTGTTGTCATTTACTATGTTACTATGATACCACATTACTGGCTGAAAGTGAAGATGATCTGAAACATTTGCTTCTCACAATCAAAGAACATAGTCTCAAAATGGGCCTGCACCTTAATGTAAAGAAGACAAAGATCATGACAACTGGTAAAATCAACAAGTTCATCGTTGAAGGAGAAGAAATTGAAATCGTGGAAAACTTTAACCTACTTGGATCAACTATCAATAAAGAAGCAACAAGCAGTCAAGAAATCCAATGATGCATTACTCTTGCTAAAAATGGCTATGAAAGACCTAGACAAGATTCTCAAGAGCAGAGATGTCTCTCTCCATACAAAGATTCGACTTGTTCATGCCATGGTATTTTCAATAACATCATATGGATGTGAAAGCTAGACAGTAAAAAAGATAGACAGGAAGAAAATTGATGCCTTTGAATTATGGTGCTGGTGGCGAATACTTTGTATACCATGGACTGCCCGAAGAACAAACCAGTCAGTTCTAGAGGAGATCAAACATAAGCTTTCTTTAGAAGCTCAGATGACAACACTTCGACTTTCATACTTTGGACACATCTTGTGAAGAGAGAGATCATTAGAGAAAGACATCATGCTTGGCAAGATAGAAAGTCAACACAAAAGAGGAAGGCCAGCAATGAGATGGATCTATACAATAACAGCAGCTATGGGTACCAGTCTCAACAATGGGCCGCCTGACTGAAGACCGAACACAATTTAGGACAACTATCCAGAGGGTCACCATGAGTCGACACCAACTCGACGGCACTTAACAACAACAACAACACCAATAATTTACTAACCCCAGAGGTTAGACTAACCAGCCTGTAGTTCTTGATGTCATCCTTACGTCCACTTTTGTGTCAAGGGACCACATGTGCCTTTCTCCAGTCCTCTGGCACCACTCCCAGCTCCAAAGAGGCATTGAAAAGGTCAGTCAGTGGAGCTGCTAGAACATCCCCAAGTTCCCTCAGTATTCTTGGATGTATCCCATCTGGACCCATGGCTTTGTCTACTTTTAGTTTAGCTAGTTTCTCACGAACACAGTCTTCTGAAAATAGTTCGAGATCCCTATCGCTTCTGTTCCTATTTGTGAGTGTTTTCTGAGGTCCTGCTCTTGGCCCATCTGTGAACACAGAACAGAAATATTGGTTAAGCAATTCTGCTTGATCCTCATCAGTTACTGCATATTCCTCCCCTGCACCCTGGAGTCTGACAGTACCACTTTGCCCTTCCTCCTTTCATTAACATATCTGAAAAATGTCTTATCCCCACATTTTATTGTATTGCATTGGCTATTTCTTCTTCTTTTTGTATCTTTGTTTTCCTGACCACTTTATTTTATTTATATATTTATTTAACAAGGTTTTTATACTGCCTTATCTTACATTCAAAGCGGTTTACATTATAACAAATGGAACTTTACATTGAACAGGTAATTAAACTTGTTTCGTTGGATACTATTTGGAGGATGTTAGTGAAGCTTGAAGCAACAGTTTCTAAGTATGCATCGGACCTCTCTGCTCTAGTGCAAGTAGTGGCTCAAAACTCTATGCAACGTTTGAACTTTGAGAAAGACACACATGAGAGATTTTCTGAGCTTGTCAAAGACGTTAGTGATTCTAAGGGATATGTTTACTAAACGGCGCTAATGTCGCAGCTGCGACGTTATCGCGCGATACGTGATGTTAACGCGCGATAATGGCGCTTTACCGTGGGAGAACATCACGTATCGCACAATAATGTCTGCGGCGGCATTAAGGTGTGCAGAGGGTGGAGTAAGGCTCCCCAGAGGGTGGAGTAAGGCTCCCCAGGGGCAGAGATGAGGGGTCAATGGGCAGAGAGTGAGCGGGGAGAGGCCCAATGCATACTAACGCCGTGAAATGAAGGTCTGAAAATTAGCGCCAGTGAAAACCTCGTGCTAGAGGCACATTTGCAGGAGAGAGAAACCATTTCAGTCAGCGCTGTACAGCAAAGCCAGGGAAACCCAGAAAAGTGATAGTAGTGATACATGTGCAGGAACCAAAAAGGCAAATAAACATATTAAATGACCAGAACTACATTTGAAATCGCCATAACCAAGCTGCCCAATAGTGCTACTAATGATAAACATAAAGCAACACTACTGACAAAGCGTAAAAAGGAAGATATCATGTTTGGAAGGGGCTATGCTCTGTCCCCCTACAAAGAGACCAATCATTCACTCCACCCAATGCACTAAAAGTAAGAGACGCTGACCTCCAAATCAGGCCCACAATACGCTACCTAGGGGTAACGCTTGATCAACGGCTTGATATGAAAACACATATAACCAACACCATTAATACAGTATATCTCAAGATTCGCACAATCCGTCAGAGAAGAGCAGTGCTTTTTACAGTGCTCTGCTAGAGAAGTGGATATTTGTCTCCTGTGACACCTTGCTGTGAGTTCTAGCTGTTTATTAATTATTTATTGTTTGTCTAACTGTTTATTTAATTATTTATTGTTTGTCTTAGTGGTGTGCTAGTTCAGCCTTCTCAGCTATAACTTACCTTGCCTCTCTCAACTAACTGGGCTTTGTGTGGTAGCCAGGTTAACTGTTCATTTTAAATTAAATCTCTCTCCCCAGAACCTGCTGTGTGTTAAACTTTTTTTCCTGTCCTAGCCTGCCTGAATGAATCCTCCCCCTCCCCCCCCCCTGCTGAGGTATTGTGTAGCCTTCTTCCTGTTTCCTCTACGTGTGCATAGTCTGTTTTAGTCTGCTTTTCTCTGATCAGAGAAGAGCAGTGCTTTTTACAGTGCTCTGCTAGAGAAGTGGATATTTGTCTCCTGTGACACCTTGCTGTGAGTTCTAGCTGTTTATTAATTATTTATTGTTTGTCTAACTGTTTATTTAATTATTTATTGTTTGTCTTAGTGGTGTGCTAGTTCAGCCTTCTCAGCTATAACTTACCTTGCCTCTCTCAACTAACTGGGCTTTGTGTGGTACCCCCCTCCCCCCTGCTGAGGGTTCAGGACAGGGTACCTTGTAACTGCCCTCTTTAATAGGACTTATCTCCCTCCCTCCCTCCCCAGCACCCACCCACCCACCCTTGGGATAATTGTAGTTTTATAGGTACTTGCACATCTTAGAGGAAAGGGGCTGCTCTCAGGTGCAGCTCGTTATCCAAATCAGTCATACACAGAGGACCTGAGATTAATTACTTAAGCTTCAGGTACACAAGGTGTATTAGGGGTATTAGATACACTTTTATTGGTATAAGCATCTACACCAATCCTTATTATTTACAGAATTTAAAAGACCTAAACACAAGCTTTAAACTAAGATGCAGACAGAAGTCCAGCAACGAGATGGGGGTTCTCCGGTCTTTTGCATTGAGTGTCACATGTATGATTTTCTCCCAGTTGGTGAGAGATCTTACATATGCACTAAGTGCAAAGAACTCTTTGCTCTCAGGGAATGAGTCCGTTCTCTAGAGGCTAGAGTAGCAGACCTGGAAGACATAAGAAAGACAGAGAAGTACATGGACGAGACCTACAGGGATATAGTCCTGAAGTCCCACCTCCAGTCTGGCAGCATCCCTGTTGCCATGGAGGAGAGAGGTCACGTGACAGGAGAGCATCACCCTGGTGTGGCAGGAAGTGATCCTGTAACTAGGACCTGTCCTCCAGGTGATGTAAAACCCTCTCGCACCGAGGACGTTTCTCCAGGGCCATGTCCCCATGAGGGGAGGGTCAGGACAGCTGTTATAGTTGGTGATTCCATCATTAGGAATGTAGATAGCTGGGTGGCTGGTGGACGTGAGGATCGCCTGGTAACATGCCTGCCTGGTGCGAAGGTAGCGGACCTCACGCACCGCCTAGATAGGATCATAGATAGTGCTGGGGAGGAGTCTGCTGTCTTGGTACATGTTGGTACCAATGACATAGGAAAATGTGGTAGGGAAGTTCTGGAGGCTAAATTTAAGCTTTTAGGTAGGAAGTTGAAATCCAGAACTTCCAGGATAGCGTTCTCCGAAATGCTTCCTGTTCCACGTGCAGGACCCAAAAGACAGGCAGAGCTCCGGAGTCTCAATGCGTGGATGAGACAATGGTGCAAGGATGAGGGTTTTGGATTTGTTAGGAACTGGGGAACATTCTGGGGAAAGGGGGGGCTCTTCCGAAGGGATGGGCTTCACCTTAATCAGGATGGGACCAGACTGCTGGCATTAACCTTTAAAAAAGAGATAGAGAAGCTTTTAAACTAGAAAATAGGGGAAAGCCGACAGTCACCCAGGAGTGCATGGTTCGGACGAAGGTATCCTTGAAGGATACTACCAAAAGCAGTGAGGTTCCAAAAGGGAGTATAGTAGCCCAAATGCCCTTGAGTAAGGAGCAGACAGAGCATAAAGATTCCAAATTACCCCTGCCTACCAATAGCCAGATTAATATGAATAAAATACAGTCTTTAAAATGCTTGTATGCCAATGCTAGAAGTATAAACAATAAGATGGGAGAGTTAGAATATATAGCACTAAATGAGAGGTTAGATATGATTGCACTCTCAGAGACATGGTGGAAGGAGCATAACCAGTGGGACACTGTGATACCTGGATACACACTATATCGTAATGATAGAGCTGATCAAATTGGTGGAGGGGTTGCGCTCTATGTTAGAGAGGGCATTGAGTCAGAAAGGATTAAAGTTTTGCAGGGAACAAAATTTGCTGTAGAATCTCTATGGATTGAAATTCCATTTATGAAGGGGAAGGTGATGGCAGTTGGAGTATACTATCGACCACCTGGCCAGAATGAACAAATGGATGATGAAATGCTCAAAGAAATCAAGGAAGCTAACAAAAGTCACAACAGAGTAGTAATAATGGGTGATTTCAATTACCCCGGTATCGACTGGGTCAGTGTCACAGCAGGACAAGCTAAAGAGATAAAGTTTCTAGATGGAATAAATGACTGCTTCTTGGAGCAGCTGGTTCATGAACCGACCAGAGGGGAAGCCATACTGGACCTAGTCCTTAGTGGAACGCCAGATCTGGTGCAAGAAATAAGGGTGTTGGGACCACTTGGCAATAGTGATCATAGTATGATCATGTTTGATTTAATTAGTGGAGGACAGATAGTAAAGGCATCCACAGTACTACCTTTTAACTGTCAAAGGAAGACTATTATAGAATGAGGAATATAGTTAGGAAAAAACTAAAAGGAGCGGTTCCAAAGGTTAAAGACTTACAGCAAGCTTGGGTGTTATTTAAAAATACTATCCTCGAAGCCCAGACCAGCTGTATTCCACGCATTAAGAAAAGTGGAAGAAAGTCCAAAAAACTGCCAGCATGGTTTAAAGGTGAGGTCAGAGAGGCTGTTGCTGCCAAAAAAGCAACCTTCAGGAAATGGAAAAAAAGAGCCAAATGATGAAAACTGGAAACAGCACAAGCACTGGCAAGTTAAATGCAAAGCATTGATAAGGCAGGCAAAGCGGGAATTTGAGAAGAAACTTGCTACGGAAGCAAAAACATGAAATAAAGACTTTTTCAAGTACATTCGTAGCAAAAGGCCTGTGAGAGAGTCAATTGGACCATTAGATGATAGAGGGGTAAAAGGGGCAGTAAGAGGAAACAAGGCTATAGCAGAGAGACTGAATGAATTCTTTGCTTCAGTCTTTACTGAGGAAGATGTAGGGATGTTACCCAAGACTGAAGTGGTATTTAAAGGTGATACTGCAGAGGAATTGAGAGAAATATCGCTACACCGGGAAGATATATTACAACTATTTGATAAACTGAATAGTAGCAAATCACCTGGACCGGATGGTATACATCCCAGAGTGTTGAAAGAACGGAAATATGAGATTGCAGACCTGCTATTGGTAATCTGTGAACTTTCATTAAAATCATCTGTAATACCTGAAGATTGGAGGGTCACCAACGTAACACCAATTTTTAAAAAGGGTTCCAGGGGTGACCCAGGAAATTACAGACCGGTGAGCCTGACGTCAGTACCAGGGAAAATGGTAGAAACCATCATAAAGAACAAAATTACACAGCATGTAGATAGTCATGGCCTAATGGGAGACAGCCAACATGGCTTTAGACAAGGAAGATCTTGTCTTACTAATCTGCTATGTTTTTTTGAAGGTGTGCATAAACAGGTAGACAAAGGTGAGTCGGTTGATATAGTGTATCTGGACTTTCAGAAAGCTTTTGACAAAGTCCCCCATCAGAGACTTTTGGCGAAGCTAAAAAGTCATGGGATAGGAGGCAGTGTACTATTGTGGATCGGGAACTGGTTAAAAGATAGAAAGCAGAGGGTAGGGCAAAATGGCCAATATTCCCAATGGAAAAAGGTGAATAGTGGAGTACCCCAGGGATCTGTACTGGGTCCGCTGCTTTTTGACATATTCATAAATGACCTGGAAAAGGGAATAACTAGTGAGGTTATCAAATTTGCAGATGACACAAAACTGTTTAAAGTTGTTAAAACCCAAGAGGATTGTGGAAAACTGCAGGAGGATCTGGATAAATTGGAAGACTGGGCATCCAAATGGCAGATGAAATTTAATGTGGACAAGTGCAAAGTTATGCACCTAGGAAAGAACAACCCACACTATAGTTACATGATGCAAGGCTCCACATTAGAAACTACCACCTAGGAAAAAGATTTAGGAGTCATCGTGGATAACATGTTAAAACCCTGCCCCAGTGTGCAGCGGCGGCCAAGAAAGCAAATAGAATGCTAGGTATCATAAGGAAAGGGATGGAGAATAAAACAAAGGATATTATAATGCCTCTGTATCGCTCCATGGTACGACCGCACCTTGAATATTGTGTGCAATTCTGGTCACCATATCTTAAAAAGGACATAGCGTTATTAGAAAAAGTACAGAGAAGAGCCACCAAATTGGTGAAGGGGATGGAAGGCTACTCCTATGAAGAGAGGCTAAGAAGGTTAGGGCTCTTTAGCCTGGAGAAGAGACAGCTGAGGGGAGATATGATAGAGGTCTATAAATTAATGAATGGAGTGGAACGGATAAACGTGGATCAATTGTTTACACTATCAGAGTATAGAAAGACTAGGGGACATGTAATGAAGCTACAGGGTAAACTATTTAAGACAAATAAGAAAATATTTTTTCACTCAACATGTAATCAAACTCAGGAATCTGTTACCGGAGGATGTAGTAAGGGCTGTTAGTATAGCTGGGTTTAAAAAAGGTTTGGACAAGTTCCTGGAGGAAAGGTCCATAAACCACTATTAAAAAGGGACCCAGGATATCAATGCTTGACCCAGTACAAGCATTGTGGAACCTGTGTCTTTTGGGGATATTGCTAGGTACGTATGACCTAGATTGGCCACTGTTGGAAACAGGATACTGGGCTTGATGGACCTCGGTCTGACCCAGTATGGCATGTCTTATGTTCTTATGTTCTTATGTACGCCCTCTACTGGAACCAGATGACTTCAGGACAATCTATCAGGCCTTAGTCATCCCACACTTCGACTATGCCAATGTCATCCTACACGGTATACCGAAGAGCACGCTGAATCCACTACAGCTGGCTATGAACACAGCAGCCAGATTACTGCATGGTGCCGCCAGGTCTGACCACATAACACCAATATTGAAACACCTTCACTGGCTGCCAGTCCACTTGAGACTAACCTTCAAGATCCTCCTCATCACCTTCAAAGCCATCAACAGTCTCACATCCCCCCTCCATCACCGACCTCATCCACCCCACTCCGCCAAACAGAACCCGAAGATCAGTCACAGCCAATACCTTATCTATACCCAGCGAAATCACAAAATGCTCACAGACAACAAGAAAGAGAGCCTTCATGTTTTATGCTCCCTCATGCTGGAACGCACTCCCACCTGACATCCGTGCTATCGCAGACCTCACCCAGTTCAGGAAAGCACTCAAGCACCACCTTTTCCTACTGTATTCCGGTACCACCCAGCAACTACCCTCCCACAGACACCAGTCTGTCACCCTCAATCACCCCATCCCAACTACCACACATGACACCAGCACCACACAATAGCACCGCTTTCTCCCAGCAGATGCATACAGATAGCAACCTGTCTTAGCCTAGAGTTGTAGATAGTTTACCCAGTTCAACCCAAGTTCTTCTATCCTGTTTTATGTAAGTCCAGTATGGTTTCTCCTTACTCATGGATAAAGTTTTTGTTATATGTAAACCGAGCTGATTTGAAGAGCGCGGTATAGAAAAGACTTTAAATAAATAAATAAAAAGTGAATGATCCCACAGTGAAATAGCGGTGATCAGGGTTTTGTCGTTTATACTGGGCAGGTTTGTTATGCTGTGATCCAGCTGGGGCACAGTGCAGACTAGGCAGATGCCTAGGTGGCACATAGGAATGCCGAAACTGTAAATCAGCAAGACAGCAACTGACGAGGGTCCAACATGGGCACGAGTGTGTGTCCCACAGTGTCACAGGGGATATTACCCAGCTGGTGCCCCCAAGGGCACATAACATTGGCAGGTGGTACCGGGGGGGAAGTGCGCATGTCCATGTAGGCACCCCTACCCGAGAACCCACACCATAGGCAGCTGCCTACCGGCACACTGGATGGCCTGGGACTGCGCACCACCAGCACCACTGGCATAAGGGCATGTCAGCATGGTGGCGGAGGGTTGCTGGTGGTGGAGGGGGCAGTGGCATCTGCCCACAGCAGACCAAGGCCAAACCTTGTTTAGGTAGGTTGGTGCCGTGCGGTGCAACAGACAAGGTCTGTCTAACAAGCACTAATGGTAGCCCCAGGGAATGATCTGCTTCTGTGGCAACAGTTTGTTGCAGTACACACAGCCAGTGTGTTCAGGGGCAGAAGGTCACAGGTTCAAGCCCCAGCTGTGGCTCCTGCAAACCATGTCCTCATATTTTACCCAGTACTAAACTGTGGTAATAAAGACGGAACTGTTATTGCAGATTAAATAAACAAGCCATAAACGCCTATATTTTACCCTTCAGAGCACAGACACCATAAACATTTATTTATTTATTTATTTTATTTAGCAGGTATTTGTATCCCGCTCCTTCCAGCGATCAGAAGCGGGTAGGATTACATTGAGAAACTGCCGAATCAGGGCAGGTACAATTTTTGTATACATACAGATTGGTTAGAGAAGCATGTGCAATCCCTAGAGCAGAGTTTCCCAACTGCAGTCCTGGAGGACCAAACACCATTCAGGTGTCATACTGTCCCTAATAAATATGCCTGTGCTACATTTGTATGCGCCGCCCCCATTGTATGCAAATGTATCTCATGCATATTTATTAGGGACAGCATGAAAACCTGAACAGAGTTTGATTACACGTTGAGTGAGGAAAAGATGAAGCGGAACACCAGAGACCACGTATGTTTTTAGTGCTTGCACCCTTTTCACAAATGTGCAATATCGCTATCCATTTACTTTCTATTCTACATGGGTGTGTGTGCAGTAGGCATCTGTTATAGTCTGTTTGCTAACAATCTCTATCTGTTTCTATTTTCGTTTTTTATCTTTTGTAGTTTATTTTTATAAATTTAACAATTTTTATTTGATTCTATTTTCGAATTTCATCCATTATAGTCTGTTTGCCAGCAGTTTATCCTTATGAATTTAACAATCTCTATCTGATTCTATTTTCGAATTTTATTTAATACAGATTGGGAAGCGTGGCTTGTTCCACATTTCATATGCTGTTTTCTACCCTCTGTGGTAATGTATATGTTTAGTTGTTTTATACATATTGATACACATGTATATTTTATTATTTTTTAGTTTTTATTAAGTATATATTATGTATGTAAAAAGCTTTTTATTATGTATGTATAATTTTATGTTTATGTTTACTTTTAGACCCCTGAAGAAGGCCTCCGGCCGAAACTTGTTAGTTGGGTCTACCTAATAAAGTTTTTTACTTTCATTTTTGTGTTGGGCCGTGGTCTCTGGTGTTCCGCTTCATCTTTTCCTTGCATCCCTGCGGATCCCCTCTTCTTCTGCTGGTTTGGTACACGTTGAGTGAAAACATATTGTCTTTTATTAGTCTTAAATAGTTTACCCTGTAGCTTCATTGCATGTCCCCTAGTCTTTCTATATTCTGATAACGTAAACAATCGATCTACGTTTACCCGTTCCACTCCATTCATTAATTTATAGACTTCTATCATATCTCCCCTCAGTCGTCTCTTTTCCAGGTTAAAGAGCCCTAACCTTTTTAGCCTTTCTTCATAGGAGAATCCTTCCATCCCCTTTACCATTTTGGTGGCTCTTCTCTGAACCTTTTCTAATAACGCTATATCCTTTTTAAAATACGGCGACCAGAATTGCACACAATATTCAAGGTGCGGTCTCACCATGGAACGATATAGAGGAATTATAATATCTTTTGTTTTATTTTCCATTCCTTTCCTTATGATACCTAGCATTCTGTTTTGCTCTCTTGGCCGCCGCTGCACACTGGGCCGAGGGTTTTAATATGTTATCCACAATGACGCCTAAATCTTTCTCCTGGGTGGTGGTTCCTAATGTGGAACCTCGCATTGTGTAACCATAGTTTGGGTTGTTCTTCCCTAGGTGCATAACTTTGTACTTGTCCACATTAAATTTCATCTGCCATTTTGATGCCCAGTCTTCCAATTTATCAAGATCCTCTTGCAATTTTCCACAATCCTGCTTGGTGTGTGTGCTCACATCCCATTTTTGGGTGCACACAGTTCCTCCAGGAACATGCACTATGTACTAGCTAGCAGACAGTCTGTGTATGGTTGAAACACCTTGCAGGGTGTAGCGGGTGGAGACTGACTGTGCCCTCTGCTGGTGAATGTCAGATAGTGGTGGTGGGGGCAGCTGAGCTGAGCTTTTCCAGCATTCTGCCTGTCTGCCATTGCCTTATTAATGCGTACAGATCTGCATTGACTGCCCTGTAGTGTGCCTGTTCCCCAGCAGCACTGGGGTTGATGGTCCCCTCTACTGCCACCATTGCAGAGATATACAATGTGGATCTGTTGGTGAGAGATCCTGTCCCCCATCCTGAGCCACAGAGGGCGGGTTGGGTGGTGCTACATAATCCGCCTTGGGGTCCAAACACCCCCCTTCACTTATAACATGTGACCATGACACCCACACAGGATATGCACTATTCTGGGTGCATCATAGTCCACAAGGGCTGACTGGGAAATACAAATGGACACAGGTGTATCCTAGGTGTGTCTGCAAGGACTACTTATCACACACTGGCACTGATGGCAACCTGCAGCATAGCCTATCTCAGCAAAGCCAGGTACTGCGGACCTGGTGCTGGCCGCCCCACCTCACCCTAAGGGAGAGCTCAGGAACCGCACAATGTCACGGTCTGTAGCTACTCTGTGCCAGTAACACATATGGTCAGTTCCCCCTACCAGGCCGAGGTGATGTGAGGATGCACACGGTCAGTTCCCCCTACCAGGCCGAGGTGCTGTGGGGGTGTATACCCCATCTTGTGATCAGCTGTAGACTGCTGATCTGCATGTGCAGTGCATCATGGGTACGGGTGGGTTTACCCTATCCTGGTAACCACAGCAGACAGTTTGTGTGGTGACCTGCAGTCTTTCTGTAGCCAGCCAGGGGTGTGTTAGTAGCTATAGAGATGTAACCCACTGGTTACTTCAATGACTGTGGAGGCAGAGGTCATGGGCTGATCCCATAGTGGTGTTATTTAATACGGCTTTTCCTTTTCATTTAAATCAGTGCTGCCAGCAAAATGCACCCGCACAGTGCTGTAACCTTAAGATGACTCATAAGGCGCCCTATTGGTGCCTTGGCGGACAGTGCACTTTATAATGTGCCCTATGGAGTGTCTTATAGGGTGCCTTATGCGGCACCTTAGGTTACGGCACTGTGAGGGTGTTTTTGCTGGCAGCACTAATTTAAATTTAAAAAGGAAATGCTTCAGACGGTACTGATTTAAATTAAAGGGTAATGGCTCAGACAGCCTTCTTACATAACACCACTGGCGGATTGAACTCATGACCCCTGTTTCAGCAGTCATTGTATTAACCAGTGTGCTACACCTCTGTTGCTGTGATTGTAGGTCAGCACACGAAGTTAAGGTTAACGCAGGGTAACGTGCACGGCTCCCTCTATCGCAAGATAATGGACATGGCGCACTTTATCGCGCGATAACCTGCGATTGCTACCTTAAGACCAGAACGCCCACTCCTTATATGGCATTCTTCACATTATCGCTGCAACTAGCGCCAGTAACATTAGGACGGTTTAGTAAACATACCCCCAAGGCTGTGATCAACCAGCTTGTGAAAGATAAAATTTCTGTCCATCAGCAATTAGAAGTTTGAAAACAAGTTTAGGGGTTAAATTTGAGAATTTTAAATTTTCCCCAGCTTTTAAATGTTTCTCCTTTGGATACTTTCAAGAAATATATGTCTCAGGTACTTTCTATTCCTGATTCTGCATTTCCTCCAATAACTAGAGCCTATTTTCTACCTGTGAAGAAAGTTGGGCAAGATCTATCTGTTTCTGTTGTTCCTGATAATCTTTCAGATTTTCTTGAAAATTCCTCTCTCTCTGTGCGGGCTCGATCTACCCTATTGGTTACTTTTGTATTTGAAACTGATCTTTCTAGAGTGTTGTCTTTGTATTTTAAAAAGCTTTTTGTACCTTTTCTGGGTGATAGCATAAGAATTTTTCCTGATGTGAGTCGCGCTACACAAGAGCATAGACGTCAGTTTTTGACCGACAAGAGACAGATGCCTTGGGGGCTAGTTTTCGTTTGCATTATCACTGCTAATGTTTTGTTTCATTTGCTAGAGTAAAATATATTTTCTTTGCACCTGAGCAGCTCCGGGCCTTCTTGGACCTTAAGAAGTTGCCGATATTGGTGGGGCTGGGAGGGGGTGGTGATGACCAGGAATAGGCAACGCAGTGTGTTGTAGATTGCTGGAGTGTGTGCCTAGGGCCAATTTTTAGATATCATTGTTACTTGTTCTTTTTTTGAATTCCCCATGTATTATCACTCTGTCCCCCTCTATTTATTGGCGTCTATTTAGAGTTGTATTGTAGTTACAATTGAGGGATTTCTTTCTTTTTTTGTTATTTAATTTCTTTTTGGCTTTACAACTCTTATATTTCTGTCACAAGAATTAGAACATAATAACATAAGATATGCCATACTGAGTCAGACCAAGGTCCATCAAACCCAGTATTCTGTTTCCAACAGTGGCCAATCTAGGTCATACGTACCTAGCAGTTTTCCCAAAAGACACAGGTTCCACAATGCTTGTATTGGGTCAAGCAGTGATATCCTGGGTCCCTTTTTAATAATGGTTTATGGACCTTTCCTCCAGGAACTTGTCCAAACCTTTTTTAAACCCAGCTACACTAACAGTCTTTACTACATTCTCCGGTAACAAATTCCAGAGTTTGATAACACGTTGAGTGAAAAAATATTTTCTCTTATTAGTCTTAAATAGTTTACCCTGTAGCTTCATTGCATGTCCCCTAGTCTTTCTATATTCTGATAACGTAAACAATCGATCTACGTTTACCCGTTCCACTCCATTCATTAATTTATAGACTTCTATCATATCTCCCCTCAGCCGTCTCTTTTCCAGGTTAAAGAGCCCTAACCTTTTTAGCCTTTCTTTATAGGGGTATCCTTCCATCCCCTTTACCATTTTGGTGGCTCTTCTCTGAACCTTTTCTAATAAAGCTTTATCCTTTTTAAGATACGGCGACCAGAATTGCACACAATATTCAAGGTGCGGTCGCACCATGGAATGATACAGAGGCATTATAATATCCTTTGTTTTATTTTCCATTCCTTTCCTTATGATACCTAGCATTCTATTTGCTCTCTTGGCCGCCGCTACACACTGGGCGAAGGCTTTTAACATATTATCCACAATGACGCCTAGATATTTTTCCTTGGTATATGGTTCCTAATGTGGAACCTTGCATCATGTAACCATAGTTTGGGTTGTTCTTCCCTAATGCATAACTTTGCACTTGTCCACATTAAATTTCATCTGCCATTTTGATGCCCAGTATTCCAATTTATCAAAATCCTCTTGCAATTTTCCACAATCCTCATGGGTTTTAACAACTTTAAATAGTTTTGTGTCATCTGCAAATTTGATAACCTCACTTGTTGTTCCCTTTTCCAGGTCATTTATGAATATGTCAAAAAGCAGTGGACCCAGCACAGATCCCTGGGGTACACCACTATTCACCTTTCTCCATTGGGAAAATTGGCCATTTAGCCTTACCCTCTGCTTTCTATCTTTTAACCAGTTCCTGATCCACAATAGTACAACTACCTCCTATCCCATGACTCTAGTTTTGCCAAAAGTCTCTGATGAGGGACCTTGTCAAAGGCTTTCTGAAAGTCCAAATACACTATATCAACCAACTCACCTTTGTCTACCTGTTTATTCACACTTTCAAAAAAACATAACAGATTAGTAAGACAAGATCTGCCTTGTCTAAAGCTATGTTGGCTGTCTCCCATTAAGCCATGACTATCTACATGTTCAGCAGTTTTGTTCTTTATGATGGTTTCTACCATTTTCCCCAGTACCGTCGTCGGGCTCACCGGTCTGTAGTTTCCCGGATCATCCCTGGAACCCTTTTTAAAAATTGGCGTTACATTCGCCATCCTCCAATCTTCAGGTATTACAGATAATTTTAATGATAGTTCACAGATTACTAATAGTCGGTCTGCAATCTCATATTTCAGTTCTTTCAACACTCTTGGATGTATATCATCCAGTCCAGGTGATTTGCTACTCTTCAGTTTATCAAACAGTTGTAATACATCTTCTCCAGGAACAAGCAGGAAGTCAGTCCTCACATATGGGTGATGTCGGCGCCTACAGAGCCCTCGTGCAGAGCAAATCCCCAGCTTTCTTAGAAAGCCTTTGGGAATTGCATCACGCATGCGCGTTCCCCTTCCCACCCAAGAGTGCCATCTTACTCAGTCTCCTTTTTTCTGTGGAGCCCAACGGACGTTGTCCTGTAGTCCCCGAGAAAAAAGTGTTTTAAAGTTAGAAATTAACGTTTCTCTTTTACCGGTTCGATATCGGTTCCCCTTCCCGCCTTTGGCTCAGTACACCCATATCGAGATCAGTTAAAAATTTTCAGTTTTTGTCCTTCGTGACTAGCGTTCACGCTCTTTTACTTTTTCACTGGTAGCCCGGTCCTTTGACCTCGCAAGGGCCCTTTTTCCCCCCATGGCTGCCAGTGGATTTAAAAAAATGTGATTGATGTACAAAGTTGATGTCTCTCACCGATACACATGACTGCTGTCTCCGGTGCCTTGGGCCTGACCTCGACCCAAAGGTCTGTGGCTCGTTTAGGAAAATGTCCTCGAAGGCCCTGAGAAGCCGCCAGCAGCAGCATGATAGGATTTTTCCTGAGTCCGCACCCTCCCGGGCCTGGACCTTGTCTGAGGCCTCGACGTCTCGGGAACTTTCTGAGCCTGAGCAGCGTCAGGTATCCTCAGAAAGGGGGTCTCCCTCACGGGAACATCAGAGGAAGAAGAAATCCTTCAAGGCGGTGTTGTTGGATGGTTCCGAGTGGCCTGGTTCCTCGTGGGACCGGTCGCGGAGCCCTGACTGCCGGCCCGGATCCTTGGAGTTGGAGCGGCCAGCAAAACTCCCTCGAAGGGACCTGAAGCAGCCGAGGCAGGTAACCACTGTCCTTGTTGAGGACTCTCCTCCAGGAGAACCGGTGTCGGGCCCGATGGCATCTGGGCCCAAATCGGGGGCTGCGGAGCCTTCTGAGCTCGGTCTCAGTATGGTGGCCTTGGAGCACAGCATGTCTGCCTTCATGGAGCAGCAGTGGGCGCTGATAGCTGGTCTCACCAGTCCTTCCGTCCTGACCACCGGGCCACCGACGTCCAAGTCAACCCTGGAGGCCGAGCCGATCCAATCCTCAAGACCATGCATACTTGAGTCGATCCTCGGCCGAGGTCTCCCTCGACCTCCTGTTCGGGACCGAGATCGTTCATCAGCCTCAGGGCGGTTGAAGCTGAAGCCCTCAAGGCTGGAGCCACTCGATTCCTCTTCAGAAGCATCGGGCTGGGAGACAGAGGAGGAAGAGTCCCCGGACACCTACCGGACCAGGGACATCTGATTCCCCAGTGTCCGAACCTCAGAGAAGGTCCCCCCTGGAGGACACTCGGTTCTTGGACTTCATAAGGGACATGTCGAAGGCTTTAGCATTCCCTGCGGAGGCCAAGGAGGAGCCTCAAGCTGAAGAGCTCGATACCCTCCAGTATGACTTTCCCCCTCGGGAAGCCCTTACTGTTCCAGTGCCTCCGATCCTGGAATGGATAATGCTCCGCATGTGGGAGACACTGGCGTCGATGCCGGTACTCAGCAGGTGGATCGACTCGATATATCTAGTCCGTGAGAGTCCTGGATTCCAGAAAGTACAACTGCCGTACAACTCCATGATTAAGAACATAAGAATATAAGATATACCATACTGGATCAGACCAAGGTCCATCAAGCCCAGTATCCTGTTTCCAACAGTGGCCAATCTAGGTCATACGTACCTAGCCGTTTCCCCAAAAGACATAGGTTCCACAATGCTTGTACTGGGTAAAGCATTGGTATCCTGGGTCCCTTCTTAATAATGGTTTATGGACCTTTCCTCCAGGAACTTGTACAAACCTTTTTTAAACTCAGCTACACTAACGGCCTTTACTACATTCTCCAGTAACAAATTCCAGAGTTTGATTACACGTTGAGTGAAAAAATATTTTCTTTTATTAGTCTTAAATAGTTTACCCTGTAGCTTCATTGCATGTCCCCTAGTCTTTCTATATTCTGATAACGTAAACAATCGATCTACGTTTAATATTCAAGGTGCGGTCCCACCATGGAACGATATAGAGGCATTATAATATCTTTTGTTTTATTTTCCATTCCTTTCCTTATGATTCCTAGCATTCTATTTGCTCTCTTGGCTGCCTCTGCACACTGGGCCGAGGGTTTTAACATGTTATCCACAATGACGCCTAAATCCTGGGTGGTGGTTCCTAATGTGGAACCTTGCATCGTGTAACCATAGTTTGGGATGTTCTTCCCTAGGTGCATAACTTTGCAATTGTCCACATTAAATTTCCAGGTCATTTATGAATATGTCAAAAAGCAGTGGACCCAGCACAGATCCCTGGGGTACACCACTATTCACCTTTCTCCATTGGAAAAATTGGCCATTTAGCCCTACCCTCTGCTTTCTATCTTTTAACCAGTTCCTGATCCACAATAGTACACCACTGCTTCCTAGGGACCTTGTCAAAGGCTTTCTGAAAGTCCAGATATACTATATCAACTGACTCACCTTTGTCTACCTGTTTATTCACACCTTCAGAAAAAACATAACAGATTAGTAAGACAAGATCTTCCTTGTCTAAAGCCATGTTGACTGTCTCCCATTAGGCCATGACTATCTACATGCTGAGTAATTTTGTTCTTTAAGATGGTTTCTACCATTTTTCCCGGTACTGACGTCAGGCTCACCGGTCTGTAGTTTCCCAGATCACCCCTGGAAGCCTTTTTAAAAATTGGTGTTACATTGGCGATCCTCCAATCTTCAGGTATTACAGATGATTTTAATGAAAATTCACAGATTACTAATAGCAGGTCTGCAATCTCATATTTCAGTTCTTTCAACACCCTTGGATGTATACCATCCGGCCCAGGTGATTTGCTACTCTTCAGTTTATCTAATAGTTGTAATACATCTTCCCGATGTATCAATATTTCCTTCAATTCTTCTGCACCTTTAAATACCACTTCAGTCATGGGTAACATCTCTACATCTTCCTCAGTAAAGACCGAAGCAAAGAATTCCTTTAGTCTCTCCGCTATCTCCTTGTCGCCTCTTAGTGCCCCTTTGACCCCTCTATCATCTAATGGACCAACTGATTCTTTCACAGGTTTTTTGCTACGAATGTACTTGAAAAAGTCTTTATTTCGAATTTTTGCTTCCGCAGCAAGCTTCTTCTCAAATTCTCCCTTTGCCTGCCTTATCAATGCCTTGCATTTGACTTGCCAGTGCTTGTGCTGTTTCCACGTTTTGTCGTTTGGCTCTTTTTTCCATTTCCTAAAAGATGCTTTTTTGGCAACAGCCTCTCTGACCTCACCTTTAAACCATGCTGGCAGTTTTTTGGACTTCCTTCCACTTTTCTTAAAGCGTGGAATAGAGCTAGTCTGGGCTTCCAAGACAGTAGTTTTCAACAACACCCAAGCTTGATGTAAGTCTTTAACCTTTGCAACTGCTCCTTTTAGTTTTTTCTTAACTATTTTCCTCATTTTATCATAGTCTCCCTTTCGAAAGTTAAAAGGTAGTACTATGGATTTCCTTACTATCCCTCCTCCACTAATTAAATCAAAGGCGATCATGCTATGATCACTATTGCCAAGTGACCCCAACACCCTTATCTCTTGCACAAGATCTGGTGTTCCACTAAGGACTAGGTCTAATATGGCTTCCCCTCTGGTCGGTTCATAAACCAGCTGCTCCAAGAAGCAGTCATTTATTTCATCTAGGAACTTTATCTCCCTAGCATGTCCTGCCCTGACACTGACCCAGTCGATACCGGGGTAATTGAAATCACCCATTATTATTACTGTTGTTACTGTTAGCTTCCTTGATTTCTTTGAGCATTTCATCATCCATTTGTTCATTCTGGCCAGGCGGTCGATAGTACACCCCCACTGCCATCGCCTTCCCCTTTTTACATGGAATTTCAATCCATAGAGATTCTACAGCAAATTTTGTTTCCTGCAAAACTTTAATCCTTTTTGACTCAATGTCCTCTCTAACATAGAGCGCAACACCTCCACCATAAGAACATAAGATATGCCATACTGGGTCAGACCAAGGTCCATCAAGCCCAGTATTCTGTTTCCAACAGTGGCCAATCTAGGTCATATGTACCTAGCAGTTTCCCCAAGAGACACAAGTTCCACAATGCTTGTACTGGGTCAAGCATTGATATCTTCGGTCACTTCTTAATAATGGTTTATGGACCTTTCCTCCAGGAACTTGTCCAAACCTTTTTTAAACCCAGCTACACTAACAGCCTTTACTACATCCTCCGGTAACAAATTCCAGAGTTTGATTACACGTTGAGTGAAAAAATATTTTCTTTTATTAGTCTTAAATAGTTTACCCTGTAGCTTCATTGCATGTCCCCTAGTCTTTCTATATTCTGATAACGTAAACAATCGATCTACGTTTACCCGTTCCACTCCGTTCATTAATTTATAGACTTCTATCATATCTCCCCTCAGCCGTCTCTTTTCCAGGTTAAAGAGCCCTAACCTTTTTAGCCTTTCTTCATAGGAGTATCCTTCCATCCCCTTTACCATTTTGGTGGCTCTTCTCTGAACCTTTTCTAAAATCGCTATATCCTTTTTAAGATACGGCGACCAGAATTGCACACAATATTCAAGGTGCGGTCTCACCATGGAACGATATAGAGGCATTATAATATCTTTTGTTTTATTTTCCATTCCTTTCCTTATCATACCTAGCATTCTATTTGCTCTCTTGGCCGCCGCTGCACACTGGGCTGAGGGTTTTAACATGGTATCCACAATGACGCCTAAATCTTTTTCCTGGGTGGTGGTTCCTAATGTGGAACCTTGCATCGTGTAACCATAGTTTGGGTTGTTCTTCCCTAGGTGCATAACCTTGCACTTGTCCACATTAAATTTCATCTGCCATTTTGATGCCCAGTCTTCCAATTTATCAAGATCCTCTTGCAATTTTTCACAATCCTCTTGGGTTTTAACAACTTTAAATAGTTTTGTGTCATCTGCAAATTTGATAACCTCACTCGTTATTCCACTTTCCAGGTCATTTATGAATATGTCAAAAAGCAGCGGACCCAGCACAGATCCCTGGGGTACACCACTATTCACCTTTCTCCATTGGGAAAATTGGCCATTTAGCCCTACCCTCTGCTTTCTATCTTTTAACCAGTTCCTGATCCACAATAGTACACTGCCTCCTATCCCATGACTCTTTAGTTTTGCCAAAAGTCTCTGATGAAGGACCTTGTCAAAGGCTTTCTGAAAGTCCAGATACACAATATCAACCGACTCACCTTTGTCCACCTGTTTATTCACTCCTTCAAAAAAACATAACAGATTCCTTCCTTGTTTCCTTGTCTAAAGCCATGTTGGCTGTCTCCCATTAGGTCGTTCAGTCAATGGAAACTCATTCAACAGTTAACCTTCGTATCACAAAATGAACATCTAGTTTAGTGTCTTCCACAAGCCTCAGAAAACAACCCACAAAAGCACCACAATATCAAAGAATATTAAATAATCTCTTGAGTGCGTGCAGGGGCGTATCACATCAATGGCTTAGGAATAATGAAGACCTAATGAAACCATTTATAATTCTCCAAAAAAATAGAAAAGTACTTAGCTCTTAAGCTCTTGAGCCATGTTGAATAGTCTCAGTCTTCATAAATTTTTGTTGTTGTTAATTTTATGTGCTGTAATTTCCTTTTTTTTACTTCATTTCTTTTTATATGTTAAAACACCTCTTTTTAGCTTGCCTGAACCTCCATTATTAAGAGGAAGGCAATGTTCCTCTTAATAATGGAGGTTCAGGCAAGCTAAAAAGAGGTGTTTTAACATATAAAAAGAAATGAAGTTAAAAAAAGGAAATTACAGCACATAAAATTAACAACAACAAAAATTTATGAAGACTGAGACTATTCAACATGGCTCAAGAGCTTAAGAGCTAAGTACTTTTCTATTTTTTTGGAGAATTATAAATGGTTTCATTAGGTCTTCATTATTCCTAAGCCATTGATGTGATACGCCCCTGCACGCACTCAGGAGATTATTTAATATTCTTTGATATTGTGGTGCTTTTGTGGGTTGTTTTCTGAGGCTTGTGGAAGACACTAAACTAGATGTTCATTTTGTGATACGAAGGTTAACTGTTGAATGAGTTTCCATTGACTGAATTGTATTTCTCATTCATAAAATTTGGCCGTTTGTATGCTTAGTACTCCCATTAGGTCATTACTATCTACATGCTGAGTAATTTTATTCTTTATGATGGTTTCTACCATTTTTCCTGGTACTGACGTGAGGCTCACCGGTCTGTAGTTTCCCGGATCACCCCTGGAACCCTTTTTAAAAATTGGTGTTACATTGGCGATCCTCCAATCTTCAGGTATTAGAGATGATTTTAATGATAGTTCACAGATTATTGATCAGCTCTATCATTACTATATAGTTTGTACCCAGGTATCACAGTGTCCCACTGGTTGTCCTCCTTCCACCATGTCTCTGATATTCCCGTCATATCTAACCTCTCATTTAGTGCTATATATTCTAACTCTCCCATCTTATTTTTTAGACTTCTAGCATTTGCATACAAGCATTTTAGAGACAGTATTTTATTCATATTAATCTGGCTATTGGTAGACATGGGTAATTTGGGATCTTTAAGCTCTGTGTGCTCCATACTCGAGGGCATTTGAGCTACTTTACTCTTTTTTGGAACCTCTCTGCTTTTTGTAGTATCCTTCAAGGATTTTATTTATTTATTTAACAGTATTTCTAAACCTCCTTATCTTATTAATCAAGGTGGTATCACAGCAAACAATCGGGTAAAGTGAGTGTGTTATACATGCCGTGAGGGGGAAATTTAGTTGAGTGTGTTGTATTGTGTGCAAGATTAGTTTGAGCTATGTACAAAGTGAGCTATATACAGTGGGGCTATAAAACCTTTTCTATACATACAGTGTTAGGCGGAATCATGTGCTGTTATACATTCTCTGAGGTTATGTGATGTGTCCATAATGTTCTATGAACAGCATGGTCTTCAGCTGTTTTCTAAAGTCTTTGAGGTCTGTAGTTGCCCTCAAATCGTCCGGTAGTTTGTTCCATATTGTTGGAGCAGCCATGGAGAGTGCTCTGTCTGTTGTTTCCTTGCGAGTGTGTTTGTATTCACTTGGGGTGCTGACTCGGTTGTGTGTTTGTTTTCTTCTAGGACGTGTGCTGGTGTCTGGTTGTATGAGTGTGTGCAGGCTGTTGGCTGATGTGTGCTGGTTTATCTTAAATAGGTTTATGATAGTTTTGTATCTGATGCGTGCACTGATTGGGAGCCAGTGTAAGTCCTTCAAGGTAGGTGTGATTTGCTCCTGTCTTGCAGTACCGGATATTATTCGTGCTGCAGTGTTTTGTGCCAGTTGGAGTGGCTTGAGGGCTTGTTTCGGTAGTCCAAGGTATATCGGATTGCAGAAGTCCAGAAGTGGGGTTATCAGTGCTTGACAGACGGTACGGAAGTGTTCGGGGGCGAGGAGTGGTTTCAGTCTCCTGATGATTCGCATCTTGTAGTAGGCTTTTTGGATTGTTTTGTCTATGTGTGGCTTGAGATTGAGTTTATTGTCCAGAGTAACTCCGAGGTATCTGACTTCTGATCTTATTGGTATAGTGGTGCTTTGTATCTTTATATTTGGCGGGTGTATGAAGCTGTGGTTCCGAGTGATGATTAAAGCTTCGGTCTTGCTGTAGTTGATTGCGAGGTTGTTGTTTTGACACCAACTTGTCATTTGGGTAAGGCAGTCTGTTATCTTAGAGAAGTCCGGGTTGTCGATTGATATCGGGGTGTATATCATGATGTCGTCTGCATATATTGTGTATTGAATGTTGTTCTCTTTCATGATGTTGCATATTGGTTGGATGTAGATGTTAAATAGGAGTGCTGAGAGTGCGGATCCTTGAGGTACTCCTTGACGGACATTTATGGGTCGGGAGGTGTTGTGTCCCACCTTGACCTGAAGCTGTCTTTCGGTTAGGTATCAGTGGAACCATTTCAAAGTGATACCGTGTATACCAGTGTTCTTTAGTCTTTCCAGGAGTGTGTTGTGGTCCACTGTGTCGAAGGCTGAGGAGATGTCGATGAAGATCATTACGACTCCATTCCTGGTGTTGTCAATTATTTTTAGGATGCTGTCGAAGAGGTAGATCAGTAGCGTTTCGACTCCATGGTTGGGATGAAAGCCGTGTTGGTTGTCGTCAAGTGTTTCATGTTTGTCGATGTGTTCCTGTAGTTGTAGTTGAACCGTTTTTTCGATGATTTTTGCCAGGAAGGGTATGCTGGAGATTGGTCGGTATGCTGCTGGATCTTTTTTGTCGAGAGTTGTTTTCTTTGTGATTGGTCTTACTGAGGCGAGCTTTAGTTGCTTTGGCATGAGTGAGTGAGTTGTTTACCATGTTGTGTATGGTGTGGATGAAGCTTGATTTGGTGGCTTTGACCCATGACACTGGGCACGGGTCTGTAGGAGCAGTGCTTGTGTTGATTGTGGAGATGATGTGGGATAGCTGCTCTGTTGAGGGTGAGTAGAATGTGCCCCAGGTTTTGGTGTGTACGTCTGTCCTGGTGGTCACACTGGGTGTTGTTCGCTCTGTGGAGTGAAATTTGTCTTTGATGTGGTCGGCGAATTCCTGTGGATCTACTTGTACTTCTCCTTCTGTTGCTTGCTCTTTTGTGAGGATTTTTACGATTTCGAAAAGCTCTCTGGGTTTGTTGATGGAAGTATTTATCATGTTTGTGTGGAATTCCCTCTTTGATTGGTTAATGTGTTCATTGTATTGTTTTTGCCTTGTTAGGTAAAGATGCTGGTTGTCTGTTTTGTTTTTTCTCCATCTCCGTTCAATCTTCCTGAGCTCCCTCTTTTCCTGTCGTATTTTTGTTGAGTACCATGGTTTGTTTTGTTTCCTGTTGTGGTGGTGTTTCTCGGGCCCGCCACCAGATGGCTTGGCGGCGTTAGCTAATATGCTGTTCCAGCTGGAAACTTGTTCCTCCAGGTCGTCTGTAGTAATGTTCAAGTGTTGTATTGTGTCCTGTATGAATTCGTCCCTGTCGAAATTCTTGAACCGTCTTTGTATGTGTGAGATGTTTGCTCTTTCGTTTGTCTGGTCCTCTTGTAATCGCAGCTTTGTCTCGATTAAGTAATGGTCAGACCATGGCACTGGGGTAATGGTGGGTGTGAAATTAGGTCTCTTGATGTTAGGTAATTGGATGCGAAGATGAGGTCTGGGGAAGATCCATGTCTGTGCGTTGGTGCATTGATTATCTGTGTGAATTGAAGTGAGGTCATTGCTTGTAGGAAGGCCTCTGCGTCTTTGGCATTGGTGGACTTGAGGTTGAAGTCTCCAATCAGTAGCGCTGGTTTGTTATTTGTTGTTATAGCACAGGCTTCCTCTAGAGTGAAGGCTAGTTCGTCGGGTGGAGCTCTGGGTGCTCTGTAGGTTAGGCAGATTGCAATGTGTTTGTTCTTGATGCTGATTGTGTTACATTGCTGTGTATCGGTGAAGTTCTGTGCTTTGAACTTTAGTTTTGCCTTTGCTATTATCAGGACTCCTCCTCCACGCTTGCGGGTGCGTGGGCAGTTGTACGCTGAGTAGTTGTCCGGTACTAGTTGGTTGAGTAGTACATTGTCGGTGGGATTGAGCCATGTCTCTGTGATGCATATTATGTCGGGCTGTCGGTCTTCTATGTGGTCTACAAGAGTGTGTATCTTGTTGCAGACGGATCTGGCGTTTATGAGCTCAATCGTTGTTGTCTTTGTTGAGGAGGTTGCTGTTACATGTTCTTCCTTTGTGCAGGTGTGGGAGTTTGATTTGTGTCTGGTTGGTCATTTTGTCTGGGATGTTCTGTGTGTCTCTTTATGTGTGTGCTGTTGTTCTAAATATGGCCATGCAGTTGGTGGGTGCCATGGTGTGTTTGCTTGTGGGTAGTGGAGGTGTGTGGTTGGTGGGAGGAGTTGTGTGACGAGTAGGTAGAGTGGGAGGAAGTATGTTGCGTGCATGTTGGTTTTTTGTGATGCTCTGTTGGGGTGATGCTTGCTTTTCTTAAGACTTCGTTTCTTGTCTGTTTTGCTGTTGATTTTCTTCTGGTGTACTGGTGGCTGTGGTTCTCTCTTTGTAATTCCTTTGTTTGCCTTCGTGCCGCGCCTAAGGGCCAAGCCGAAGTGTCCTCTGGCGAGGCCCTCAGGCGTGGGCCCGCCCTGCAGGGACGCTGCTTTTATGCAGCCGGGGGTGCCGCTGTTTTCAGGCTCCCACTGCCCCGGTTGGGCAGGAGCTTCGGTGGAGGTGGAGTGTCCGGCAGCCGCTTCCTGAACGCAGGGACGCTGCTTTTGTGCCTGATTCTGCACCTGTGGAAATGATTAGATCCTGTTGGGGCAGAATTGGGTACAAATCCAGCCCATCTAGATTTTGGATGTCCGGGCGGGCCGGAAGTCCCCTGATGGGAATGGCCTCAAAGTATCAAATCTTAGTGCTCGACGATAGAAATTGTTTAGCATAAAAAAGTAACTCCCAAGGAGCAGAAAGCAGATACTTATCTGTTCCTTTGTTGTCTAAAACAAGTTGTTACTGTTCACCTGGGTGGTTGCGTTGGTTTAGGTGTCCGGTGCTGTTGGACTCGACCCAGCCAGGGGAGCTCAAGTTGCGTGGTGTTCAGTGTTGGCGAGCTCAACCTAGGCAGGGGAGCTCAAGCCGACTGCGACTGTGGCATCTTGCGATTACGTATCCCAGGTTGCGTTTCAGTGAGTGAAACAAAATGACTGTGTTTCTTGTGGCTTGATTCCTCTGTGTTGCCCTCTGATCACTGTTGTGTGTTTTCTCTGTAGTTTCTCAGGCGATCGATATGAAGAGGGGTTTGTTCTAGTTTTGGTGGCCCAGTAGTTTTGGTGCTGCCGAGGAGGACTTCTTCTCTTTGGGCCTAATTGCCACCGCCTAAGGGCCACGCCAAAGGGCCCTCTGGCGAGGCCCTCAGGCGCGGGCCCGCCCAGTAGGGACGCCGCTTTTAAGCGTTTTCGGTTTAGCGGGCTGTGTGTCTCCCACTGCCCCGATTGGGCAGGAGCTCTCCCACTGCCCCGATTGGGCAGGAGCACACCGAAGCTACAGCCGGGGGGTTAGAGGCAACAAGCAGCTCCCTCGGAGTAGGGATGCCGCTTTTAAGCATTTTCGGTTTAGCGGGCTGTGTGTCTCCCACTGCCCCGATTGGGCAGGAGCTCTCCCACTGCCCCGATTGGGCAGGAGCACACCGAAGGTACAGCCGGGGGGTTAGAGGCAACAAGCGGCTCCCTCGGAGTAGGGATGCCGCTTTTAAGCGTTTTCGGTTTAGCGGGCTGTGTGTCTCCCACTGCCCCAATTGGGCAGGAGCTCTCCCACTGCCCCGATTGGGCAGGAGCACACCGAAGCTACAGCCGGGGGGTTAGAGGCAACAAGCAGCTCCCTCGGAGTAGGGACGCCGCTTTTAAGCGTTTTCGGTTTAGCGGGCTGTGTGTCTCCCACTGCCCCGATTGGGCAGGAGCTCTCCCACTGCCCCGATTGGGCAGGAGCACACCGAAGGTACAGCCGGGGGGTTAGAGGCAACAAGCGGCTCCCTCGGAGTAGGGATGCCGCTTTTAAGCATTTTCGGTTTAGCGGGCTGTGTGTCTCCCACTGCCCCGATTGGGCAGGAGCTCTCCCACTGCCCCGATTGGGCAGGAGCACACCGAAGGTACAGCCGGGGGGTTAGAGGCAACAAGCTGGGGGGTTAGAGGCAACAAGGATACATTCTTCTGAACCATGTGCTCTTGGGCGACTCTCGGCTTTCCCCTATTATCTAGTTTAAAAGCTGCTCTATCTCCTTTTTAAAGGTTAATGCCAGCAGCCTGGTTCCATCCCAGTTAAAGTGAAGCACATCCCTTCAGAAAAGCCCCTTCTTTCCCCAGAATGTTCCCCGGTTCCTAACAAATCCAAAACCCTCATCTCTGCACCATTGTCTCATCCACGTATTGAGACTCCGGAGCTCTGCCTGCCTTTTGGGTCCTGCACATGGAACGGGAAGCATTTCGGAGAACGCTACCCTGGAAGTTCTGGATTTCAACTTCCTACCTAAAAGCCTAAATTTAGCCTCCAGAACCTCCCTACCACATTTTCCTATGTCATTGGTACCGACATGTACCAAGACAGCAGACTCCTCCCCAGCACTATCTAAGACCTTATCTAGGTGGCGTGTGAGGTCCGCTACCTTCACACCAGGCAGGCATGTTACCAGGCGATCCTCACGTCCACCAGCCACCCAGCTATCTACATGCCTAATGATCGAATCACCAACTATAACGGCTGTCCTAACCCTTCCCTCATGGGCACATGGCCCTGGAGAAACATCCTTGCTGCGAGAGGGTTTTACATCACCTGGAGGCTGCCACACCAGGGTGATGCTCTCCTGTCACGTGACCTCTCTCCTCCATGGCAACAGGGATACTGCCAGACTGGAGGTGGGGCTTCAGGACTGTATTCCTGTAAGTCTCGTCTATGTACCTCTCTGTCTTTCTTATGTTTTCCAAGTCTGCTACTCTAGCCTCTAGAGAACGGACTCATTCTCCAGGACCAAGCAGGAATCAGTCCTCACATATGGGTGTCATCGGCGCCGATGAAGCCCCTGCGGAGCATTTCCCCAGCTTTCTATGAAAGCCTTTGGGAATGCAGGCACGCATGCATGGTTCCCTTCCTGCCTAAAGGTGCCATCTTACCTCAGTCTCTTTTTTTCAGTGAAGCCCACCGGACGTGTATCCAGTTTTCCCGGTTAAAATTAGATTTTTCAGCAATTTTTTGCTCTTTTTCTACCGGTTCGACGCCGGTTCCCCTCCCGCCGGGTTCGGTACACCGGTATCGAGCCCAATTACTCTTTTTCGGTTTTTGCCCTTCGTGGCTGGCATTCGCACCCTTTTTCTCTTTTTCCCTGGAAGGCCGGTCCTTTGACCTCGCGGGGACTCTTTTTCCCCGATGGCTTCCAGTGGTTTTAAGAAGTGTGATCGGTGTAAGAAACGAATGTCTCTCACCGACACACACGACTGCTGCCTTTGGTGCCTGGGCCCCGACCACGATCCTAAGTCGTGCGGGGCCTGTGGAAAAATGTCTTCCAAGGCACTTCGAAGTCGCCAGCAGCAAAAGGAAAGGCTTTTCTCGGAATCAGCCTCCGGCCGGGCCTGGACCTCGTCTGAGGCCTCGACATCTCGGGATTCCAATCCCGAACGCTGTCGAAGCTCCTTGGACAGGGGGTCCCCTGAACGGGAATGCAAGAGGAAGAAACGGCTCGTGAGGGCGTCATCGGAAGTGGTCCCTGGCTCCTCAAGGGCCAGGTCTAAGACAACCAACCATCGCCCCGGGCCTGTGGAACCGGAGAAGCCTGCCAAAGTTCCTCGTGTGGAGCCGGAGTCTGCTGGACACGTAAGCCCCGTAGTCCTCGTGGACTCTCCTCCCAGGGAGCCGACGTCGGGCCCGGTGCTGCCGGGGCCCAAGTCGGTGGCTGCTGCGTCTCCCGAGCTGAGTCTCAGGATGACAGCCTTGGAGAGCAGAATGTCTGCCTTCATGGAGCAGCAGCGGTCACTGATGGCCAGCCTGTCTGGCGCATCTGTCCTGACCACCGGGACATCGACGTTGACCCCAGAGACCAAGCCGATACTCGAGTCAATTGTGGCTCGGAGTCGACCTCGGTCGCGGTCCCCCTCGACCTCCCGCTCGGGACCGAGGGCGTCGACGCCAGTGCTTCCGGCGTCGGGGCGGGTGCTCCAGGGCCCCGCGGGGTCGGAGCCCGACTCTTCCTCGGACAAGTCGGCTCGGGAGACAGAGGACGAGGAGTCTCCTGACACCTTTAAGACTCGGTGCGTCCCTTCGGACTCACCGCAGTCTGAGCCCCGGAGTAGGTCCCTACCGGAGGACACCCAGTTCTCGGAGTTCGTCCGGGATATGGCCACTGCCTTGGCTATTCCGGCGGATCCCGAGGAAGAGCCTCGAGCTGAAGAGCTCGAGGCGCTACAGTCTGACTCTCCTCCGAAGGAGGCCTTTACTGTCCCGATTCCTCCGATGCTGGAACGGCTCTTCTTCCGTATGTGGGAGGCACCGGCCTCGGCGCCGGTTCTTAGCAAGCGAGTCGATTCGATCTATCGGCTCCACAAGAGCCCTGGTTTTCAGAAGGCACAGCTACCACACCATTCCATGGTTGTGGAATCGGCCATGCATCGTCTGAAGAGTCAGAAGATGCACTCCGCGGTGCCTCC
The DNA here is from genome assembly GCA_033557465.1 of Ichthyophis bannanicus. Classification (NCBI taxonomy): domain Eukaryota; kingdom Metazoa; phylum Chordata; class Amphibia; order Gymnophiona; family Ichthyophiidae; genus Ichthyophis; species Ichthyophis bannanicus. The sequence goes on from CM066041.1 coordinate 4,801,083, forward strand.
TGGCAGGGAGGCCCGAAACCAAGATGGCGTCGGTTGAAAGTGTTTTCAGGGCTCGATGCTTGCTTGCCATGTCCAGTCTTACCAGCTGTACATGGGCATGTACTTGCGGGATCTGGCCAAGGAGTTGGCCGGGTTCTCTGCTGGTCTCTCCGGGGAACCCTTGCAGAGATTTAAGTCCTTGTCGTCAGGGATTCGGGACTGCTCGAAGTTCATGTCCCACGCCGCCTACGATGGCTTCGAGGCTTCGGCCCAAGTTGCGGCAGCCGGCATTGCGGCTCGACGCCAGGCATGGCTGCAGTCCTCGAGCCATGGGTTCAGGACAAGTTGGTCGATGTCCCTTGCCGAGGTGAAAACCTTTTTGGCAAGCCCATGACCGAGAAGGCCGCTCAGCTCGAGACCGAGCACCTCACACGGACAAGACTGTCGAGGAAGACCTCTGCCCCTTCTCATAAAAAGAAGGGCTCGGGTAAAAAGCCCTTTTACCCGAGGAAGGGCACTGCCTACAAACAGTACCTGCAATATCAGGCTGCCCAAGCTGCCCCCAAGGGTCAGCAAGCCAAGGGGCAGGGTAATGGTCCCCGTAGGCAGAGAACCCCCAAGCCTCCGGCCAGTGCTACCACTCAGCAGGGTGGGGGTTTTTGACTCCTTGAGTATAGCCTCTCCTCCACTGCTCCCCCAACCCTGCACAGGAGGTCACCTAGCCCTCTTTGCCCACCAGTGGCCCCTTATCACCGGGGACAGTTGGGTGCTGGAGATAATCCACAAGGGATATGCCCTCCATTTCCACCAACTGCCACCCCCATACTTTCCAGGGGAGCCTCCAAGGCCTCCTCTGCACACAGACCTTCTCCGTCAGGAGCTTCAGGGTCTGTTGGTGGGTAAGGCGGTGGAGCCTGTGCCTCCCCACTTGCAAGGTCACGGATTCTACTCCAGGTATTTCCTGGTGCCCAAAAGGACCGGTGGCCTTCGTCCCATTCTGGACCTCAGGAACCTCAACAAGTTCCTAGTGAAAGAAAAGTTCAAGATGCTTACTCTTGGAACCCTTCTGCCCTACCTCCAGCAGGGAGATTGGCTATGCTCCTTAGATCTAAAGGATGCGTTCACTCACATCCTCATTCATCCAGACCACAGAAAGTACCTCAGGTTCATTGTGGGAGGAAACCATTATCAGTACAGAGTGCTGCCTTTCGGCCTCACCTCCACCCCCAGAGTCTTCACAAAGTGCCTAGCAGTGGTGGCGGCCTATCTGAGAAATCAGGGCATCTTTGTCTTCCCCTATCTGGACGACTGGCTCATCAGGGGTCAGACAGGTCAGGAGGCCAATCAAGCCACCCTCAGGACCATTGCTCTTCTACAATGTCTGGGGTTTGTCATAAACTTCGCAAAGTCCACTTTGCTCCCTTCCCAGAACTTGGAGTTCATAGGGGCAAGGCTGGACTCTCTCCTGGCAAAGGCATTCTTGCCAGAAAACAGAGCCCAAAGGTTGATGGCCTTGGCAAGTCAGTTTCTCAGCAGGTCCTTGGTCTCCGCCAGACTCTGCCTGAGACTTCTAGGCCACATGGCTTCGACAGTGCATGTGACCCCCAATGCCAGGCTCCATATGAGGCCTGCACAGTGGTGCCTTCGGACTCTGGTCACAGGCCACAGGCGGCCTCAGAGACAGGATAAGGGTGTCCATACCTTTTCTGCACTCCCTCAACCTACTGAAAGGGGTGCCTTTTCAGATTCCATGGTACACAGTAGTGCTGACAACAGATGCCTCCCTGCAAGGCTGGGGAGCTCATTGTCTGGGCAAGTGCACCCAGGGCCTCTGGTCTCCCTGGGAAGCTGCACAGCAGATCAATCTCCTCGAACTCAGAGCTATTCGATTAGCACTCAAAGCTTTCACTCCTACCCTGGCTCACTAGTCTGTCCTGATTCAGACAGACAACCAAGTTGCCATGTTTTATGTGAACAAACAGGGCGGAACTGGGTCCAGGATCCTTTGTCGGGAAGCTCAGGACCTTTGTTCTTTTGCCCTCAAGCACAACATGCTCCTCAGAGCTGTGTACCTTCCAGGCCAGGACAACTACCTGGCAGACAGATTAAGCAGGATACTGCAGCCCCACGAGTGGCAGCTGCATCCTTCAGTAGTTCAGAAGATCTTCCTGAAATGGGGTCTCCCTTTGATAGATCTCCTTGCCAGCCCCTTGAACAAGCAGCTGCCAAAGTTCTGCTCCAGGCAGCCACATCCTCTGCGGATAGCAGCAGATGCTTTTCTGATATCTTGGTCTCAGGGCCTCCTCTATGCGTTTCCTCCCACGCCCTTGGTGGCCCGAACCCTGTTCAAGATTCTCCAGGACAAGGCCTCGGTCCTCCTGGTAGCTCCCAGGTGGCTGAGACAGCCTTGGTTTCCTCTTCTGCTTCAACTGGCGGTGGATCCTCCACTGCCTCTGGGGTTGCAACCCGACCTTCTCACACAGGACCAGGGTTCCCTCCTGCACCCCAATCTCAGGTCTCTCAATTTGATGGCCTGGAGGCTGCAAGGGTAGTTTTGGCTCCCTGGGGCCTACCTCAGGAAGTTGAGGAGGTTGTCCTAGCCTCTAGGAAACAGTCCACTAGGAAAACCTATGCTCTCAAGTGGAAGAGGTTTTCTGTGTGGTGTCACCTACGTACAGAGGACCCTTTCTCCTGTACTGTGCCAGTAGTGCTTCAGTACTTACTGCACTTATCCAATCAGGGACTTAAGTCCAATTCTGTTCGGGTCCACCTCTCAGCTCTAGCAGCTCACCACTCATTGGTAGAGGGGCAGTCTCTCTCTGGTCACCCCTTGGTGTCCCGCTTTCTCAGGGGCTTGCTTTTGCTCAAGCCTCCCATCCGTCCTCCTGCCCTGAGTGGGAGCTGAATGTGGTCTTGCAGCAACTGACTCTCCCACCTTTTGAGCCGATGGCTACTTGTCCACTACGCTTCCTCTCCTGGAAGACACTCTTCCTGATAGCCCTTACCTCGGCTAGGCGAGTAAGTGAGCTTCAGGCCCTGGTCTGTGACAGGCCTTACACCAGGATTTATAGGAACAGGGTAGTCCTCAGGACTCATCCAAAGTTCCTCCCTAAGGTTGTCTCCTCTTTCCACCTCAATCAGGAGGTGGTTCTTCCAACATTCTTCCCTAGGCCTCATGCTAGCCAGGCTGAAGCAGTCCTGCATACCCTGGACTGTAGGAGGGCCTTATCCTTCTACCTTGACCGTACGCAGGGGCATCGAAGGGCTACTCAGCTCTTCGTATCCTTTGACCCCAATAAGTTGGGGTTAGCTGTGTCCAAGCGTACCTTGTCCATCAGGGTGGCTGACTGTATCACCTGGGCTTACAAGGCGGCTGACCTTCCTTTGCAGGGTAGGGTCACGGCCCATCGTGTCAGGGCGATGGCTGCCTCAGTGGCTCATCTCCGCTCTGTGCCCTTGGTAGACATCTGCAGGGCTGCAACTTGGTTTTGAAGCCAGACTTTTGCATCCCATTACTGCCTGGAGAGAGAGTCCCGTAGGGACAGTGCTTTTGGCCAAGCAGTACTCCGGAATCTCTTTGAGGTTTAGGCAACTCCTGCCCTCCTGCCCTCTGTTGGGCTACTGGTGGAGGTTGTGTCCTTGAAAAGCCTTTCTTTGCTGCTGAGACTAGAGGGAGGCCTCTTGTTCAGCCTGGGTTCCTCGGTAGCCCAGAGCTTGGGAGTCACCCATATGTGAGGACTGACTTCCTGCTTGGTCCTGGAGAAAGAGTAGTTACTCACCTGTAACAGGTGTTCTCCAGGAGCAGCAGGAATCAGTCCTCACAACCCTCCCTCCTCCCCTGGGAGTTGCAGTTGTACATAGTTTATTTTTCATTTTTGTGTGCTGTTCTTAGCTATGTCATTTGACTGAGGTAAGATGGCACCTTTAGGGGGGAAGGGAACCGCGCATGCGTGCCTGCATTCCCAAAGGCTTTCATAGAAAGCTGGGGAAATACTCCGCTGGGGCTTCATCGGCGCCGATGACACCCATATGTGAGGACTGATTCCTGCTGCTCCTGGAGAACACCTGTTACAGGTGAGTAACTACTCTTTCCCTGAGAGCAAAGAGCTCCTTGCACCTAGTGCACACGTCTCACCAACTGGGAGAAAATCATACATGTAACACTCAATGCAAAAGACTGGAAAGCCCCCATCTCGCTGTGGTTGTGGAATCGGCCATGCGCCCGCTCAAGAGCCAGGAGATGCACTTTTCGGTGCCTCCTGGCAGGGAGGCCCGCAACTTGGACGCCCTCGGCAGAAAGTGCTACTAGGGTTCTATGCTGACATGCCGGATCCAGGCATACCAGCTGTACATGGGCATGTACCTGCGGGACCTGGCAAAGGAGATTGCCGGGTTGTCTGCTGGTCTCTCCAAGGGATCCTTGCAGCGCTTCAAGACCCTGTCCACTGGAGTCCATGAGTGCTCGAAGTTCATGACTCGAGCAGCCTATGATGGCTTTAAGGCGTCGGCCCAGATAGCCGCAGCTGGCATCGGTGCATGCCGCCAGGCATGGCTACAGTTGGACCTGGAGCAATGGGTACAGGACAAATTGGTCGATGTCTCCTGCCCCGTGGTGGAAACCTGTTTGGCAAACGCATGATGGAGAAGGCTGCTGAGATCGAGTCCGAGGACCTGACCCGGACAAGGCTCTCAAAGAAGACTTCTGTCCCTTCCAAAAAGAAGGGCTCGGGTAAGAAGCCCTTTTTCCCGAGGAAGGGTACTGCTTACCGCAACTACCCCCCATTTCAGGCCTCCCCGGCTCCCCAACAGGGGCAGCAGGCCAAGGGACAGCAGAAATCCCCCAAACCCCAGGCACAGGCTCCGGCCCAGCCTGGTAGTGGCTTTTGACTGTCAAGGCATAGCCCCTCTCACTCCAGGAGAAAGCAGTGCACAAGGGGAAGGCTTGCCATGTATGCCCACAGGTGGCTGGCCATTACCACAGACACCTGGGTTTTTCAGATAATCCAACAGGGCTATCTGCTGAATTTCACCAAGTTACCTCACCCTTACTTTCCAGGGGAGCCTCTCAGACCTCCTCTTCACAAGGACCTTCTTTTGAAGGAGTTAGCAGGTCTTCTCGAGGATCAGGCAATAGAATCGGTGCCCCACCACCTGCAAGGCAAGGGCTTTTACTCCAGGTACTTCCTGATACCAAAAAGGACAGGAGGCCTAAGACCCATCCTCGACCTGCGCAACTTAAACAAATTCCTAGTTAAGGAAAAGTTCAAGATTGCTGGAATATTGCTGCCTTACCTCTGCCAGGGAGACTGGCTATGCTCCTTAGGCCTAAAGGATGCATATACACACATCCTAATTCATCCAGACCGCAGAACGTATCTACGCTTTGTGGTGGGAGGAAACCATTATTTATTTATTTATTTATTATTTATTTATTTAACAATGATTTATATACCGCATCTTCCATAGTTCAGTTGCGGTTCACATTAAACAACAGTTAACAAATCGGAGTTTGTTTTACATAAAACATCATATGACCAAATAACAATAAGATAAACAACTAGTGTTAATACAGAACAGTATAGAACAGTGCAAACTATATACATTATGTACAAATACACATTATGTGGGGCTTAAGCGTTATTCAAAGTACAGTATCAGCTATGAAGAATTGTATGTGTAGGTCATTTGGGATTTGTTAGATAAAAACTGGTTAGCCATTATCTAAGTCTATTGAGGGATGATCTGAGTTGTTGTAATGTTTAGAAAAGAGATAGGTTTTCACTTTTTTGCGGAATTCGATGATCTCGGTTAGTAATCTTAGATCATCTGGGAGGGAATTCCAGATTGTTGGAGCTGCATGAGAAAAAGCTCTATTGTTTGTGAGTTTATTTGCTTTTATGAAGTCTTTGGGAGTTCTTAGTTTATTTGTTTGTCCTTTTCTTTGAGTAGATTTTGAGTGCTCTTTGCTGATTAGGTTACTTAGGGTGACTGGGGCCATGTCGTTTAGAGTTTTAAATGTGGTTATCAATGTTTTGTATACTATCCTAGTTTGTATAGGCAGCCAGTGAAGGGATTCTAGTATTGGTGTTATATGTTGATGTGCGTGTACTTTCGTTATTATCCGAGCTGCTGCATTCTGGGCAAGTTGAATTCTTTTAATGTTTTGTTTTGTTATACCCAATAAAATTAGGTTAGCGAAGTCAAAGTGGGGGGTTATGATGGCTTGAATTATGCTGATGAAATCATGTATGTATACAAGGGGTCTTAGTTGTTTAAGGATTTTGAGTTTGAAATAGATTTTCTTTGTGGTGTTTCTAATGTGGGTGTCTAATGTAAGGTGTTTATCTAGAATAACACCTAGATATCTTACTTCATTTTTTATTTTAATTTCTTGGTTTTGAAGTGTTATGTGTGTAGGTGGAGTATAGGATTGGTTTTTGGTGACGATTAGCACTTCAGTTTTGGAGTGATTTATTTGGAGATTGTGGGTATTTAGCCAGGATGTGACTTCATTGAAGCAATCTGACAGAGTTTGCATCGGTAAGTTGGGAATCGTGAACGGAATGTACATCATGATATCATCTGCGTATAGATGATACAGTACACCAAATTTTTTAAAGATATTGCAAACAGGTTTTATGTATATGTTAAATAGGAGTGCTGATAACGCTGATCCTTGAGGTAAACCGGTTTCCAGTTTGTATGAATCAGAGGTTTGATTACCTATTCGTACATTTTGTGTCCTATTATCTAGATAAGAGGAGAACCATTTATGAACTGTGGCATTTATTCCTATTTGACTCAGACTATTGAGCATTATGGTATGGTGGACGCTATCAAAAGCAGCTGAAATATCAATAAATAATAGAATGAATGCTTGCTTGTGATTGTCGATTCCTCTTAATAGCGTATCTGTTAGAGCTGTGAGGAGTGTTTCCACTCCATGCTTTGGGCGAAAACCATATTGCTGTTCGTCGAGTGGGTAAGATGAGTCTAGGTGCTCCTGCGTCTGTATTTGTACTGTTTTTTCTATTACTTTTGCTAAGAATGGTATACTTGAGATGGGTCTATATGATTTTGGTGAGGTTTTATCAAGGGTGCTGTTCTTGAGAATTGGTCTTATTTGTACGTGTTTAAGTGTGGGTGGGAGGTAACCTTGGAGTAGTGAGAGATTGACAATGGGGAGTATGAATGAAAGAAGGATTGGGAGAGTGTTTTTTATCCAGATTACTGGGCAAGGATCTAGGTAAGAGGTAGTGGTGTTTAGGTTGAGTATGATATTTTTTAATGATGTTTTGGTTATAGGGTGAAATTCTGACCATACGTATATCGGGTGATGAGGTTTGTGGAAAGAGTCTGAAGTCGTGAATTGTAGTTTTGTTTTGTTATGGTAATAGTTAGCTAATGTTTGTGCTGAGATGTCAGTGATTTCCTTGCTGGAAGTTTGTGAGTTATTAGTTAGGTTACTAACAATGGAGAATAGTTCGCTTGGTCTATTATAAGAATTTGATAGGATGCTGGCATAGTAGTTTTTCTTTGTGTTGTCTAAGGTTTCCTTGTATAATGTGAGGTGGTTATAATATAATTCTTTGTGTATGGTGGATTTGGTTTTGCGCCATTTAGCTTCTAGTTTTCTTAGATCTCTTTTCATATGTTTTAAAGTACTGTTGAACCATGGGGTGATTGTGATTGTCAGTACAGGGTGCTTCCCTTTGGCCTGGCCTCCGCTCCCAGAGTATTCACAAAGTGCCTGGCAGTGATGGCCGCCTTCCTCAGAATTCAAGGGGTATTTGTCTTCCCCTACCTAGACGACTGGCTCTTCAGAGCCACATCAGCTCTAGAGGTCCAACAGGCCACATCTCGCACCATTCAAGTGCTTCAGCATCTAGGATTTATCATCAATTACCCCAAATCTACTCTCGTCCCCACTCAAAGACTAGAGTTCATTGAGGTAAGACTAGATACCATTCAGGCAAAGGCTTACCTGCCATCAGACAGGGCACAAAGACTTTTGGCCCTGACACATCAAGTGAGTCGTAGGTCCCAAATATCAGCGAGACATTCCTACGACTCCTCGGGCACATGGCCTCCACAGTACATGTGACACCCAATGCCCGCCTCCACATGCGAACAGCTCAATGGTGCTTCAGGGACCAGTGGACACAGGCCACAGGCAGACTCCAAGACAGAGTCAAGATCTCCAAGAGACTAGTGCAGTCCTTGGCCTGGTGGCTTCAACTAAGCAACTTGGAGGGCAGGAGTGGGTTTTCAGGCTCGTCTGCATATAAGAATCCTGACAACAGATGCATCCTTGCTGGGCTGGGGAGCCCATTGCGAGGGACTTTGCACTCAAGGCATGTGGTCTCCACAGGAGAGCACATAGCAGATCAATTTCCTGGAACTTCATGCCATTCACCTAGCTCTACGAGCCTTCTCTCAAACTTTGGTTCATCAACTTGTCTTAATACAAACAGACAACCAAGTGACAATGTTCTATGTGAACAAGCAGGGAGGCACGGGATCCCACATTGTGTGTCAAGAAACTCTGGACCTGTGCTCCTTTGCAGTCTGGCATGGCATGCATCTCAAAGCAGTTTACCTATCAAGCTAGGAAAATTACTTAGCCAACAAGCTAAGCAGGATTCTCCAGCCCCACGAATGGCAGCTGGATGTGAATATGGCCCAATGACTATTTCAGACCTGGGGACAACTGACAATAGATCTCTTTGCGAGCCTATACAATCACCAGTTGTCCCACTTCTGTTCCAGGCAACCACACCCAAACAGGGTGGCTGCCGATGCTTTTCTCATCTCATGGTCTGTGGGCCTCCTGTATGCCTTTCCTCCCATGCCTCTGGTGGCCAAGACTCTATTCAAGATCCTCCAGGACAAGGCCTCGGTCATTCTGGTAGCCCCCAGATGGCCGAGGAAACCCTGGTTTCCGCTTCTACTTCAACTAGTGGTGGAGGCCCCAATCCCTCTGGGATCCTATCCCAACCTCCTGTCTCAGGAGGGGGGCACTCTCCTGCACCCCATCCTCAGGTCCCTCAACCTGATGGCATGGCTGCTGAAAGGATAGTCCTCGCACGTCTCCTCTTCCCCAAAAATGTGGAAGAGGTGTTGCTAGCCTCAAGGAGGCAATCAATTAGATGGACCTATGCTTTCAAGTGGCATAGGTTTGAGGTGTGGTGCGAAAAACAGAAAGAAAACCCTTTCTCCTGCCAGGTTGCAGTGGTACTTCAATATCTTCTTCATCTTTCAGATTTGGGCCTTAAGTCCAACTCCGTCAGAGTTCATCTTAGTGCCTTGGCTGCACATCACTTCCCAGTGGAAGAAAAGCCTCTTTCTGCACATCCTTTGGTGTCCAGGTTTTTAAGAGGCCTACTTCTGCTTAAGGCCCCAGGTTCGCCCTCCGGCAACCGAGTGGGATTTGAATGTAGTCTTGGGACAACTTACTCGTCCACTTTTCGAGCCGATGGCAACCTGCCATCTACGCTACCTTTCTTGGAAGGTAGTTTTCTTGGTGGCACTCACGTCGGCTCGACGAGTGAGTGAGCTTCAAGCCCCGGTATCCAACAGGCCTTATACAAGGTTCTATAGGAACCGGGTGGTGCTCCGCACACACCCCAAGTTCCTTCTGAAAGTGGTCGCTTCGTTCCATGTCAACCAGGAGGTAGTACTGCCTACCTTCTTTCCCAGGCCGCATGCCAGTCGGGCAGAAGCAGTTCTGCATACCCTGGATTGTAAGAGGGCATTGGCCTTCTACATTGAACGTATGCAAGGCCATAGAAAAGATTCTCAGCTCTTAGTATCCTATGATCCCAGTAAGCTGGGGATGGCCATCTCCAAGCGTATGCTCTCTACCTGGGTAGCGGACTGTATTGCCTGGGCATATAGGGCGGCTGATCTTCCGTTGCAGGGTTGTGTTACGGCCCACCGGGTCAGGGCTATGGTGGCATCAGTGGCTCACGTCCGCTCTGTTCCACTGGCAGACATCTGCCGGGCCGCCACCTGGTCTTCGGGTCAGACTTTCACAACCCATTACTGCCTGGATAGGGAGTCCCAACGGGACAGTGCTTTTGGCCAGGCTGTACTCCGTAACCTTTTCGAGGTCTAGGCAACTCCTACACTAAAACCTTTTGATGTCGGGCTACCGAAGTGTTACTCTCTGTTAGATTCCTATTGCAACACTCCTCCTGGGCCCAAGGGCTTACAGGCAGGAGTGGCCTATAGAATGTCCCTTTGGAATAAAGCTTGTTAGATGTCCCTAGGAATTCTGGGACCTGTAGTTTGCTTGTCTCCTTTAAGGACTGAGTTGTAGTTATGACTCGAGTAGGTAAGGCTGCAAGAATATTTATTTGTGGGGATTTTCTCCAGCGCATCAAAATTCAATACAACAAACGCAAAAGATGCAACTCCAACATAAAGGTTGTAACATAAACTCAGGAAATGCAACAGAAAACAGTTCAGCAGTATTTGGCTGTTTCACAGTTCCTTTGCCTTTCACTAGGCACTGCCTCTTGTGGTCATTCCAAAGAATATACAGGAACTGAAACAATTGCTTTTCTATACAGCACGGCTTCACACTTTCAGCCGGTGATTAAGCTTATTAAACCACTTTCAAAGCTTTTCAAGGTGGCAGCAGGTATGGCAAATTCCTCTATATTCCTTCATATAGCTTTCAACGCTCTGTACCACTGCCCTTTTCTACAAGACAGGTTGAACAGTCCATAGTGCAAAGTTCTTGCTCTATTGCAGGCAAACACTCATCAACCTGCATACATTCCTCAGAGCCAGCATTAAAAGTATCTTTGTCAGGTTTGTTATCTTTCCCTGACCTCGCTTCCAAAAACTCCCGGAATTGGTTTAAAAGCAATTCAGCTTGTTTATGCACATTTTCCTTGGGATAAACGTTTTCCTTTTCTGATAAAAGCCTGCATAAGGTTCCTGCCCCAGAGGGTTCAGCTGTCCTGCTTTTATCAAGGGAATAGCTTCTAGCAAGGGTAACTCCCTTCCCCCACTTGCTATCAGTTAACTGTGCTCTGCTAGTCTTTTGAATGTTAGCATGGGTAAAAGGCTTCTCAAGCAAAGAGTTAAAAGTGGAAATATCAGCTTTACCTTTGCCAGGGACTCTTAGACAAGTGCTGGTACCTTTTCTCCTGCTATCTCCCAGGGTTTTGAACTCAGCTTTCTTGTAGCTATTTCCACTAGCCTTCAGGTAATTGCTCGGCTGATAGTTTTCCTCTTGGCCTTCTCTGTTGCAGTTATAGCCTTTGCTGCTATAGATCCAACTACCGTTTCTCCAGGTATTTTCTCTGCAAGCTTCCTTGTTCCCAGGCTCTACCTTGCAGTAACGTTTCCGCCAGAGACGTTCACTGCTCCCAGGTTCTGCCCTGCTCCAAGGCTCTGGCTTGCTTATCCTTCTGGCAGTTCCTCCTGAACTCCTTCCTGGACTGCTTCCCGTCTCAGTCCTTCCTTCTCTCCTCTCTGTGATGACGCTCCTTTCTGTTCTCTCTCTCTGCATTGCTTGAGGATTTAAAAAAGGTTCACTTCCCTGCACTCCCTGACCTTCCCCTGGGCGTGACCAATCAGAGAACCCACCTGTCTCCTCCCCTGAGCTGAGGTGTGGCCTGAGCTCAGCAGAGAGCTGTGTATTTTTCAACTCTGGCTTGAAAATCCTGTCTGTCAGTGCAGTGCTATTTACTCCATCAGGATTTTCACCTATTTCCATCTCTTCTTGAGGGCATTCCTCACTATACTATTATGGCTGCTTGTGGCTTTCGTAGAGGGAGCCTATTTTTCAGCTGTGAGTTCTCGGTAGCCTATAGCTTATTTACTCTACACTACAATAACCTCCATAAGGATGATAACCCTAACTCAGAGAAAACCACTGATCAGCAGTCACTCACTGACCCTACCTAGACAGGACATAAAATCCTTTTTCACTCATATTCACATTGCTCACCTAGTTAAACTTTCTCTTTGAAAGCAATTACTTGTCGCTAATGTGAATAAGTGTAATTAATGTAATATACCCAATTTCCGTTGATTTACTGTGGAGAGACAGTTTTCCTCATTGTATTATTGAGTTGTAATTTTAATAGTTGAATGTTATTTCTCTAAATCCATTCTACATAATATAATAGTTCCTCTGTTATACTGTTCACTGTTCTAAAACCTGTTCTATTGTAAAAATAGTTCTAATCCTGTTCTATGTAAAATAGTTCTGAACCTGTTCCATGTAAAATAATAGCATGCTATTATTAAACTTTGTTTACCTGTAAACCGCCACTGATCGCTGGAAGTGGCGGTATAGAAAAGATGTAAAATAAATAAAAAAATAAAATAGCTGGGGAGTCCCATATGTGAGGACTGACTTCCTGCTTGTTCCTGGAAAAAACATAGTTACTCACCTGTAGCAGGTTTTCTCAAGAGACAGCAGGAATCAGTCCTCACAACCCTCCCTCCTCCCCTTGGAGTTGCAGTCCTATTATTATATTTTGTTCTTTTTGCCGTCTTATAGCTATGTCATTTGACTGAGTAAGATGGCACCCTTGGGCGGGAAGGGGACCGCACATGCGTGATGCAATTCCCAAAGGCTTTCTTAGAAATCTAGGGATTTTCTCTGCATGATGGTTCCGTCGGCGCCGACATCACCCATATGTGAGGACTGATTCCTGCTGTCCCTGGAGAACATCTGCTACAGGTGAGTAACTACATTTTCCCGATGTATCGATATTTCCTTCAATTCTTCCGCACCTTTAAATTTATTTATTTATTTATTTACAGTTTCTTTTATACCGCACTATTCGACATCAGCGCGGTTTACAATGAACAGAAACTACACTTCTCAAAAATTGATCAGTGCTTACAATGAACAGCTGGGTATACATTAAACAGGTTACATTCAACAGGTTTCATAAACAGAGGAACATAATAACTATGTACAAAAAGCAACTATGTACAGAATAACTAAACGCAGCTATATGTTTCTTGATAAGGGAAGAAGCAAGGTGAGATTGCAGCTCTTCGCGTTAAGACTATGGAGTGCATGGGTTTAACGTGTTGGCCTGGAGTGTAGAGGTAGGTTGGTGTGAGGCGGTGTCTAAAATATTGTAGTGCTGCAAGAACAGGTGATGCTTCAGTGCCTTCCTGAACTGGGAGAGGTCACTGATGGTTCTGATTTCTGTTGGTAGTGCATTCCAACATGATGGTGCGAAGTAAGAGAAGGCTCTGGATCTGGTGGCTTGAGAGCACTTCGTGATTGCCTTGGGTAATATAAGAGAATTGGAGGCAGTCGATCTCCTTGCGCGATTAGGGGGTGTAGTTGATATCAGGTCGGTGATGGAAGATGCGGAGTTGTTATTGATCGCTTTGTGAGTCATGGTTAGGATCTTGAAAGAGATCCTGGAGTGCATAGGAAGCCAATGTAACTGTTTGAGTATTGGAGTGATGTGGGTTCGCTTGGAGGCTCCATAGAGGATTCTTGCAGCCGAGTTCATGGCCAATTGTAAGGGGTTAATCGTGCTCTTTGGTAGGCCATGTAGGATGGCATTGGCGTAGTCCAGGTGGGGCATTATTAAGGCCTGAAAGACTGATCGAAAGTCATCTGGTTCAAGCAGCTGACGTAAATGACGAAGGGTCCGGATTTTATGATAGACAGATTTCGCTACGTTGGTGATGTGGGCCTTCATATTGAGCTGTTGATCGAGGGTAACCCCTAGGTATCTGACTGTAGACTTGCAGATGAGCTCGGCGTCACGCACTTTGATGGAGCTTGGTGAGGTGAATGCAGGGTTTCTCGTCACGAAGAGGACTTCAGTCTTTTTAAAGTTTATCTTAAGCATCTGTGATTTTAACCAGTCTGTAACCGCGTCGAAGCACTCGATTAGTGGGGAGAGGTCTAGGAGCTCTGTTGAGAATGGCATATACATAAGGACATCATCAGCATAGACCAGGCAGTTGATGTTGAAAGATTGGATGAGGTCACAGATAGGCTGCATATAAATGTTGAAAAGTAGGGCGGAAAGGGAGGAGCCTTGTGGCACACCTTTGGTTTGCTGGAAGGGGTCGGAGGTTGAAGATCCAGAACGAACATGTTGCCAACGGTCTCTGAGGTATGAGGAACACCAAGAGAGGGCGGATCCATGAACTCCCTTCTTTCTAAGACGCGATAGGAGAACTTCATGATCCACAGTGTCAAACGCCGCGGCAATGTCCATGAAGATCAAAGCAAAACCTTGTCTGACATTGTTTAGGCCTATGGTAAGAGTGTTAAACAAGGAGGTCAGTAGGGTTTCCACACCGTGTGATTCACGAAATCCGTGCTGACATGGGTGTAAGGGTGCATTGCAGTCAAGATGGTCTTGTAGTTGACGTTGAGTGATTTTTTCGATGACTTTCGAAAGGAGGGGGATGCTGGAGATGGGTCTATAAGATTCCATCAAGGAGGGGTCCAACCTGCTGTTTTTTAGGAGGGGTCTGATGGAGGTCTGCTTCAGGGTGTGGGGGAATGTTCCTGTGGAGAACGATACATTTATCATTTTAGCTAGAAAAGGGCTGAGATCAGCTCGTAGTGACTTTATCCAGGAAGCTGGACAGGGGTCGGAGGGTGCTGTTGTAGGATTTATTTTTAAGATGGTATCTTGAATGATTCTGTCATTTGGGGTGGAGAAGGAAGAGAGAGTGTGTTGAGTCTCACCTGAGAATTGGTTAGGTGAGGGTGGAGGGACATTGTAAGGGGTGTTGGCTGAAGTGGGGGGCGTAGAGGTTGGATCGAGCTGATTACTTTTGCTTCGTAAGTAGTTGGCATAATTCTGAGGGTCTAGGAGGGGTGGGGCACTCTGAGAGGGTTCCTTTGTTAGGGTTTTCACAATGTGGAAGAGCTCGTGAGGTTTGTTGAGGGAACGCTGTAATCTGCCTGCGTAGTATTTTTTTCATGTTGGAAGATACGGATGAGCGATGTCTTGCTAATTGCGTTTTGAAAGCATCATGATTTTCGGTTGTTCTTGATCGTCGCCATCGTCTTTCTAGTTGTCTGAGGAGGAGGAGTGATTTTCTTAGCTCTGGGGAGTACCATGGTGCATTCTTTCTCTTATGGGGTGCTTTGGTTGAGGTAGGAGAGTGGATCACAGCATCAAGGCAGGAGTTCCACGAGTCGACCATGTCATCAAGGCTTTTTTCCGGAGAGTAAATTAGGTTCTGGGTCTTCTTTAGGATGTCATCTCTGTTAAAAGGATGAAAACGTCTAAAGTGTTCTGAGGAGAGTGCATCTGTTGGTAATGGCTTGGAAGATCTAGGAGATATAGGCATCTGAAATAGGATTAGGAGATGATCAGACCATGGGACTGTGATTGAGTTTAAGTAGGAATTGTGCCAATGGGGAAGAGCTGATTCTGGTGCAAAGATAAGGTCCAGTGTGTTACCTTTTATATGAGTAGGTGTGTTGACCAACTGAACATAGCCCAGTTCACTGAGAGCATCAATAAAGGTATTGGTGTGGCTGTCTTGAATGGTTGGGAGGTTGAGGTCGCCTAGAACCCAATTTGGGGTGTGTGGGTTCGTAGAGTTACAGGCCATATCAATGATTGTGGCTAAATCGTCTGGTGAGGAGGATGGTGCTCTATAAAGTAGATTGATAGAGACCTGCTTATTTGTGATGGTCACAAAGTCAAGGGTTGATGTGCTGTTTGAGGCTGCAAGCTGGAACCTAAGGTCTGATTTGGATAAGATGAGTACCCCTCCGCCACGGCGGTCAGTTCTGTGACATGAGTGAACTATGAAGTTGGAGGGAACAATCTGGTGGAGGAGCACAGAGTCAGAGGAAGATAGCCAAGTCTCAGTGATACATAAGATGTCGAGGTTATGAGCTGAGAGAATATCTATTAATGCTGGCCATTTTTTCCGCATTGATCGGGCATTTATTAGTGCACATTTGAGGTTAGAGGGATGGGGAGGTTGTGTGCTCTGAGGGGAGTTGTGTTGCTGTAAGGCAACATAGATCACATGTGGACCAGGTGGGCGTCGTGGTGGTTCAGTTTGATGGTTGGGGAGGCCAAAAGGTCTATTCCCTGGTCTGTGAAGGATTGGAATAGTGTTGAGAGGTGCAGTGAAGGCTAGGGTATCATACGTTAAAGCTATTAACATATAACAGAGGGAGAGGGTGAAGGGGTATGAGGTTGAAAAGTATGATAGCATGGTGGAGGTAAAGTTTGAGCTAGTATAATAATAATAGATAATCTGTGTGCACTAGGAAATGTTTGACATATATATCTAGACAGAGGCAGAATACTTGCACAGTTAATTACAGAAACTAGAGCAATTCTGGAATGGTATCTGTTTAGAGTATACTAGTAAGCAGGATGCATCACATTAGGAGACAGAGTAACTGGAAATAGTATACAATGTTGCAAGGTGACTGACAGAGAAACTAGATGTAGTGTACAATGTTGCAAGGTGACTGCCTCTAGCGGTATAATCTAGTGAGAAGCATGCATAGGCATAAGGTATGCAAAACAATACAGACCTGGGCAGGCTTATATATGGGCTATGTTTCGGGTTGCATGTAGTGCCCCGCCTAAGGGCCACGCCAAAGGGCCCTCTGGCGAGGCCCTCAGGCGCGGGCCCGCCTGTCGGCGGCACAATTTAAATGGAGCTGCTGCTCCCCTCCCACAGCCCGGATTGGGCTGGAGTAAGGCAGATGATCTGGCCTCGCGACCCCGAAGGAGTCCTTCCCGCCGTCGGCGGCACAATTTAAATGGAGCTGCCGCTCCCCTCCCACAGCCCGGATTGGGCTGGAGTAAGGCAGATGATCTGGCCTCGCGACCCCGAAGGAGTCCTTCCCGCCGTCGGCGGCACAATTTAAATGGAGCTGCCGCTCCCCTCCCACAGCCCGGATTGGGCTGGAGTAAGGCAGATGATCTGGCCTCGCGACCCCGAAGGAGTCCTTCCCGCCGTCGGCGGCACAATTTAAATGGAGCTGCCGCTCCCCTCCCACAGCCCGGATTCCCTCGGCGCCTCTTATGAGCGTTTCACTCCTTTTCGGAGTTTTTTCAGGAGGATTATTAAATGCTGCCCGCGTCTCTCGGTGTCTTCTGCTGGATCAAAAAAACGCCGCGCCGAGGGAGGCGTAGAGAAAGATCAAGATAATGCTTTCATAAAAGTAGTAAAAGATCAAGCGAAGTGTGAGAACCACTAAGATACAGTGGACACAAGATAAGCTGGTTTAATAGCTTTTATGCTTGCTCAATAGCATTTTGAAAACACAGAGGTGGTGGAATACTGGTGATATTTATTGCAATGAAAAAAGGTGCTTTACACCAAAAGAAAAGTTTCCCAGTAGTCATTGATGCAATCAAAGCGCGATTTGTTTCTCACTCAAATAGTGGTCAAGAGCGCTATACTGGTCTGAGACTACAGATGGGAAAGGAAGAAATAACTAGCTTAATAATACACAATATATAACAAATATTGCTGGTAATCCAAATAGCTGCATGTTAAAGTGAAGTAATTCATTATCATTTTTATAACAGTTTTATACTCCGAAAAGACCAAAACTAATTTTTGTAATTTTTGAAGCAGAGAGGGGGCAGGATTATTTAGTGAGAGGATAGATGGAGGCAGTAAGGATCATAAATTAACTGCGCCAGTTGGTAAATGAAATGTGGGAAAGGGAAGGCTATACTACTTAAAGCTACTTTGCTATCTTCTTTAAGTTTTTCTAAATACAGATGCCTGTCTTCCTCTCTCTGTGATCTTTTATATTTCATGAAGGCCTTCCTCTTTTTCTTCACCTTTACAGCTACTTCTTTTGAGAATCATAGCGACCTCCTTTTCCTTTTACATTTATTTACCTTTCTAACAAAAAGGTTTGTTGCCCATAAAATATCTCCTTTCAGTTTTGTCCACTGTTTTTTTACATCCCCTAGCTGTTCCCATCCCACTAATGACTCTTTGAGGTATTGTCCCATCTTGGCAAAGTTAGTATTCCTAAAGTCTAAGACCCTTGCTTTTGAATGGATTTTATCAGCCCTAATCCTAATGCTGAACCATACCATCTGGTGATCACTGGATGCGAGAATCTGTGAACTATCATTAAAATCATCAGTAATACCTGAAGATTGGAGGATGGCCAATGTAACGCCATTTTTTAAAAAGGATTCCAGGGGTGATCCGGGAAGCTACAGACCGGTGAGCCTGACGTCAGTACAGGGAAAAATGGTAGAAACCATTATAAAGAATAAAATATCTGAACATGTAGATAGTTGTGGTTTAATAGCGACAGCCAACATGGCTTTAGCCAAGGAAGGTCTTGTCTTACTAATCTGTTATATTTTTTTGAAGGTGTAAATAAATGGGTAGACAAAGGTGGGTTGGTCGATGTAGTATATCTGGATTTTCAGAAAGCCTTTGACAAGGTCCCTCATGAGAGACTCTTGGCAAAATTAAAAAGTCATGGAATAGGAGGCAGTGTACTATTGTGGATCAGGAACTGGTTAAAAGATAGAAAGCAGAGGGTACGTCTAAATGGCCAGTTTTCCCAATGGAGAAATATGAATAGTGGAGTACCTCAAGGATCTGTGCTGGGTCCGCTGTTTTTTAACATATTTGTAAATGACCTGGAAATGGGAATAAGTGAGGTAATCAATTTGCAAATGACACAAAATTATTCAAAGTTGTTAAAACCCAAGGATTGTGAAAAATTGTAAGAGGACCTTAATAAATTGGAAGACAGGACGTTCAAATGGCAGATGAAATTTAATCTGGAAAAGTACAAAGTTATGCACCTAGGAAAGACCAACCATAACTATGGTTACACAATGCAAGATTCCATATTAGGAACCATCACCCAGGAAAAAAGATTTAGACATCATCATGGATGACACATTGAAACCCTCTGCCCAGTGTGCAGTGGTGGCCAAGAAAGCAAATAGATTGCTAGGAATCATAAGGAAAGGAATGGAGAATAAAACAAAGGATATTTTAATGCCTCTGTATCGTTCCATGATGAGACTACACCTCGAATATTGTGTGCAATTCTGGTCGCCGTATCTTAAAAAGGATATAGCAAAATTAGAAAAGGTACAGAGAAGAGCTACCAAAATGGTAAAAGGGATGGAAGGATACCTCTATGAGAGGCTAAAAAGTTTATGGCTCTTCAACCTGGAAAAGAGATGGCTGAGGAGAGATGATAGAGGTCTATAAATTAATGAATGGAGTGAAAGGGGTAAATGTAGATCGATTGTTTACACCATCAAAATATAGAAAGACTAGGGGACATGCAATTGTAACCCATATATGACTAATAAGAGAAAATATTTTTTTCACTCAGCGTGTAATGAAACTCTGGAATTCGTTACTGGAGGATGTAGTAAAAGCTGTTAGTGTAGCTGGGTTTATAAAAGGTTTGGAGAAGTTCCTAGAGGAAAGGACCATAAACCATTATTAAAGGGGATCTGGGAATTCCACTGCTTGTGCCAATATAAGCATTGTGTTTATGCTGTTTATATTTATGCAATTTTTGATATACTGCCCAGGCTGAAGGGCATCAGAGCGGTTTACAATCACTATATAAACAGGTACTGAATACATTCCCTCGTCCCCAAAGGGCTCACAATCTATGTGTACCTGAGGAACCTGTGTCTTCTGGGGAAACTGCTAGGTGACCTAGAATGGCAACTGTTGGAAACAGGATACTGGGCTTGATGGACCTTGGTCTGACCCAGTATGGCATATCTTAGGTTCCTATGTACAAAACTGATTATACAATAAAACAGAACCAAAAATTCAAGCCCCAAATGCCTTACAAAACAAATGGTGCTTCAATAGCTTACGGATAGATAACAAATCTCGACAACCCCACAAAGAATCAGGCAAACTATTCCAGAAACAAGGCACAGCAATTGCAAAAACACATGACTGGGTAACATGTAGGCTAGTCAGGAAAGAAGGCAGCAAAGTATGGGTATCATAAAGACCTCGTTGAACCAGATGAACAGAAGTGTACTACAACAAACAACCCTTGCAAACATAAAGGAGATAGGCCCAACCGGAGCTTCAGCACTACACATAATTGGATGGCCTAAAGACCAATGGGCGGTGCGTTTGTCCATGTCTCTCACCGGCGAGGCCTTGGCCGCTTACTGGGCCATGCCAGCGGCTCTCGCCAACAATTATGATGAGGTCAAAAAAGCCATTAGGGACAGGTTAGGTCTAACACCCTTGGTGTACCACCGTTTATTAAGGAGCACGAGGCAAAAACCCGGTGAAACACCCAGAGCGTTATGCCAGCATGTGAAAAGTCTGGTCATAAAATGGTTAGTGCCAGAAAGGAAGACAGTTGAAGCGATGATTGATAGCATCATATTGGAACAGTTCATGGTCGCTGTACCACTAAGTGTGCGCACCTTCCTGATTTTGCAAAATTGCCAAAACACCCAGGAAGCCACTTTGCTTGCGGAACATTTCATGGAAGCGGAGTTAGCTGTGCAAGAGAAAGTCAGTGCTTCCAGTAAGGCAATTCAGGCTTTATCAGAAAGGAAAGAAAGGCCGCGAGATGAAGTTGCCAAAGTGTGTATGCCTATGTGTAGAAACAAATGTGTGAAAAGAACATGCTTTAGGTATGGAAGCGATAGTCACTTGCAGAGGGAGTGCAGAGTGAAAACAGCACTGATAACAGGTGACCCAAAGAAGATCAAGGAAGGGTTTCTCTTGTCAGTAACAGTGCAAGGGGTGGAGGCTAACGCTTTACTAGACTCTGAATCGAACCAAAGCATGGTATCCAGAAAGCTTTGGAAAAGGATAGAGGCCCAGAGTAAGGCAGTACCCCGCCAACCCAATGAAACCATGAAAATTAGGTGCGTTCACGGGGCAGCATCCTCGTACCCCATCTACAGAGTCTTAATAAAAGGATTGGGCGTAGAAAAAGAGATCCTGGTAGCAGTAATACCCAGGTTGCCCCAGGAATTGGTATTAGGCAGGGACTGGCCACAATTCCAGAAAAGTCTCAAACAGGGTTTGCAGCCGAAGGAAGGGATAATTTCTACGAGGTCCCAGACAAAGTCTCTAGAGGAGGAAGAACCCCCAGAGGGAGAGTTAGAGGATCTTCCATCCCACGAAGATCTGGTAACTATCCCGGTAGCTAAGGATATAAAGGGTAAAGGAGAGAAATGTCGGGAGAGGCGGACCTGCTCCCAGAGCAAAGCTGAGATACAGGCCGGGCAGGAGTTGCCTTGGGTCCCAGCCGAATTGGTGAATAAATTTCCCTCTTTTGCGAAAGAGCAGCAGGCAGATCCAGCTCTCACACAGGCCTTCAAGTATGCCCAAGATTGGAGGGACACCCTGCCAAGGTTCTTTCTAGATGGAGAAATTTTGTATAGAGAAGGTTTGGATCCAGGCACAGGAAACCAGCGTAAACAGCTTGTAGTGCCTACTACATTTAAAAGCCTGGTATTAAGACTTGCTCATGACCACCCCATAGGAGCGCATAAAGGGATTCAGGGAACACTGGACCAAATATTGGCACGCTTCTATTGGCCAGGTGTTTTTAGGGAGCCCGCAAAGTTTTGTGAGGCTTGTCCATCATGCCAAAGGGTCACCTCAGTGCGGCCAACAGAAGTACCAATGGTATCCATACCGGTAATCACGGAACCCATTCGTAGGCTGGCCATGGACATAGTGGGCCCCATGATAAGGACGCCTCGGGGATTCCAGTATATATTGGTCATAGTGGACCAAGCCACAAGGTTCCCCTGGGCGGTTCCCTTACAAAGTATTTCTGCAAAAACAGTGGTGGCAGAAATGATAAAACTGTTTTGTGAGGTAGGATTCCCTCGAGAAGTATTGACCGACAGGGGCAGCAATTTTATGTCCAAATATTTAGCCCAGGTCTGGGATGCCTTTGGAATTAGACATGTAAAGACCGCAGCCTATCATCCACAGTCAAATGGACTGGTGGAAAGGCAAAATCAGACATTAAAGAAAATGTTAAGACGAGCGTTAGAAGGGAAAATGACGGAGTGGGACACCATGCTTCCCTTCGTGTTGTATGCTTGTAGGGAAAGAAAACAAGCATCTTTAGGAATCTCTCCATATGAATTAATGTATGGGCGACCCCCGAGAGGTATCCTAGATGTCCTCCGGGGACAGTGGGTTGAACCCGGAATAGAAGAAGTAGGGGTGCCCCAGTTCTTGAGAGATTTAAGAAGCCGACTGACACGAACCGCCCAGAGGGCGGAAGAAAATTTAAAGGCCAGTCAGCAGAAACAAAAAGGCTACTATGATCGCAATACCAAGCCTCGCCAGCTGAGTATAGGTGAAAAGGTAATCGTAATGGTGGCAGGAGCCGCCCCGAAGTTTGAAAGCCAATGGAAAGGGCCCTTCAGAGTGGTTTTCCGACGGTTGCTTGAGCTACGAGATGAAGAGCACTTGATACAGGGAATCAATTCCCGAAACGTGCACGTCGTGCCAGGATTTCAAGAAATATTACCGGACTGAGCTAAGTCTTTTTATGAAATAATACTTTAGGTTAATAAAATGGATTGAACTGCTTGGAGGCATTGTTTTACATCTATGCTTTGCTGCGGTGATATCCGACAAAAAAATTGTTTTCACTTTGAGATATATTTTGGGGCAGTGCTTTGGTGATTCTGTTGTTTTAATGCATAAGGCTGGCTGAGGCATCAGCTTTGACATGTAAGTATTGTTTCTTGAGGCATTTTATTTGTATTTTAATTATTGCTGCCAGCAAACACACCCTCACGTGCCATAACCTAAGGTGCCACATAAGGCACCCTATAAGGCACTCCATAGGGCACATTATAAAGTGCACTGTCTGCCACGGCACCCTATAATGTCCCCTATGGGGCACCCTATAAGGCGCTCCATAGGACAACTTATAAGGCACCTTATATGGACTGTAACCATAAAGTGTTTTTGTATGGACTGTAACCATAAAGTGTTTTTGCTGGCAGCACTAATGTACATTAAAAATTGACAATGCTCCGGATAGCCCTATCAAATAACCCCACTGTGGGTTTGAACCCATGACCTCTGGGTCCACAGGCAGTGAAGTAACCAGTGGGCTACAGCTATTAACAAGCCCCTGGCTGGCTACAGAAGCACTGCATGTCACCACACAAACAGTCTGCTGTGGTTACCAGGATAGGGTTAACCCACCCGTACCCATGATGCACTGCACATGCAAATCAGCAATCTACAGATGATCACAAGATGGGGTATGCACCCCCACAGCACCTCGGCCTGGTAGGGGGAACTGACCGTGTGCACCCCCACAGCACCTCAGCCTGGTAGGGGGTACTGACCGTGTATGTTACTGGCACAGAGTAGCTACAGACCGTCACATTGTGCGGGTACTGTGCTCACCCTGAGGGTGAGGTGGGGCACCCAGCACCAGGTCCACAGCACCTTTCATGGCTGAAATAGGCTATGCTGCAGGTCCCCATCAGTGCTAGTGTGTGTGATAGGTAGTTCCTGCAGACACATCTGTATTTCTCAGTCATGTCTAGCCCTTATGGGCTATGATGCACCCAAAATAGTGCATATCCTGTGTTGGTACCATGGTCACATGATATAGGTGAAGGGGGGGGTATTTGGACCCATAGGTGGATTATGTACCACCACCCAACCCACTCTCTGTGGCTCAGGGTGGGAAACAGGATCTCCCACCAACAGAGCCACACTCTACCTCCCCGCAATGATGGCAGTAGAGAGGACCATCAACCCCAGTCCTGCTGGGGAACAGACACCATACAGGGCAGGCAATGCAGATCTGTACACATCCATAAGGCAAGGCAGACAGAAGGCCTGGAAATGCTCAGCTGCCCCCCACCACTATCTGACATTCTCCAGCAGCAAGCCTCCAGCTGCTGCACCCTGCAAGATGTTCCATCCAGACACATACTAGCTGCAGACAGTCTGCTAGCTAGTCCATAGTGCATGTTTCTGGAGGAGATGCATGTACCCAGAACTGGGATGTCAGCATACACACCAAGCAGATAAGTCAGTGATTGGGCCCCAAAAGGGAACCATAAACATCACATGAGAGAAACACTATATAGCACTATGGGGGAACCTAGCCATGCCGTGGTCACTGCTCAGTCAGGGTGAGAGTGACCTCCCAGCAGGACATGCTGTGGCCACCCTGTCCGTGCAGGTAGTTGTCAGGCACTACAATGTCCGAGCCATTGCCCTGTGCAGATGCATCCTGGCCAGGCCACCATGTCCGGGCTATACCCATGGTATCTTGCTCCTCATTATGCACATTGGCAGGCTTACACTGGCAACAGTGTGGGCTGAGGAAGGTGTTGGCAGACACCACACACTGGATAGACAAACACACGCTTCCACATCTATGCCAGCATTGTGCAAATATAGAGGCTCTTGGCAGCCCTGGCCACCGCACCAGTCCTGGGCACAGTGCAGGCATGGCTATGGTACGCAATACTGTTGGGGTCACTCCCCAGGGTGGTAAACACTGTCAGACATCACACCTGAAGCACACTCCACAGACAGCAGAAAGGTTGCTATGAGGCAGCTCAATCAGCAAATTGTGCTTAACTTAGGAATTGCTATCTGCCAGTAATCATAGCAACCGTTTTATAGGTGTGTACAATATTCCCAGGTTTAGGGTGGCATTGCTAAGGTATGCAAGTGCTAGTATTGGGAGATGCACGCATGGCCCAACATCCTGCCTCTCCAGGAGGCTTTGGATAATGGAGCCTGTGGGTGAGGGTGTGTCTGCCCCTGTTGGCCGCTGCTCTAGGGCAGAGGTTCCCAACTCCAGTGCTGGAGGGCCAAACACTGTTTGGGTTTTCATGCTGTCCCTAATGAATATGCATGAGATACATCTAGATACCATGGGGGCGGTGCATAGACATGCAGCACAGCCGTGTTTATTAGAGGCAGCATGGAACCTGAATGGTGTTTGGCCCTCCAGGACTGCATTTGGTAGACTCTGCTCTAGGTAATGTGCATGTTTATGGTGTCTGTGCTCTGTAGGGTAAAATGTAGGTTTATTGGGCATGTTTCTGTTATCTGCAATAAAGGTTCTGTCTGTATTAGCACGTTTTAGTAGTGGGTAAAATATGGGGACTGGGTTGGCAGGAACCACAGCTGGGACTTGAACCTGTGACCTTCTGCTCCTGAACACACTGGCTGTGTTCACTGCACCACCGTGTTGCCACAGAGATAGTGCATTCCCTGGAGATACCATGACTGTCAGACAGAGCCTGTCTGTTGCAGTGCATGGCACCCACCTAAACAGGGTTAGGCCATGGTCTGCTCTGGGCAGCTGCCACTGCCCCCTCCACCACCAGTACCCCTCTGCCACCATGCTGACATGCCCTTCTGCTGGTGGTGCTGATGCTGCGCAGTCTCAGGCCATCCAGTGTGCGGGTAGGTGGCTGCCTATGGTGCGGGTTCTGGGGTAGGGGTGCCTGCATAGCTGTCCACGCTTTCTCCCAGCACCGCCTGCCAATGTTCCGTGCCATTGGGGGTACCTGCTGGGTACTATTCCCTGTGACACCGTGGGAAGCACACTCTTGCCCATGTTGGGCCCTCAGCAGTTGCTGTCTGGCTGCTCTACTGTTTCAGCATTCCTATGGGCCAGCTAGGCATTACCCTAGTCCACACTGTGCCCCAGCTGCACCACAGCATGTGCCGCCTGCAGCCCTCTGTGTCCCCTTTTCCAGCATCTGTCCAGTTGCCCATTCCGACATGCCCGCCCTGCTGTTGTGGAACATGTGCACACCATAGGAAACCTGTCCAATGGAGAGGAAAACCCTGATCAGCGCAATTTCATTGTGGGCTCATTCACCTTGTATGGGGACAGAGCATAGACCCTTCCAAAATTCATATCCTTTTTTTGGAGCTTTCTTGGGGGTGTTTTTTGATGTTTCCCACTGATATCACTATTGCCCAGCTTGGTTATGTTTTTTTTACATTTTCTTCTGGTCATTTTCACTGTTTCTTTGCCCTTTTGTTCCGTGCACATGTATCACACTTATCATTTTTTTGTAGGTTTCCCTGGTTTTGCTGTACATTGCTGACGGAAATGGTTTCTTTTCCCTTTAAATCAGCTCTAACGCCAGGGTTTCACTGGCGTTAGTTTTGAGCCTAGGATTTCACAGCGTTAGTGTGCAGGGAGCCTCTCCCCTCCCACTCTCCACCCATTGACTCTCTCTCTCCGCCCCTGGGGAGCCTTCCTCCGCCCTCCGGGAGCCTTTCTCCGCCTTCAGCGCTCATTTGCGCCTTAGCGCGCAATAAGGCGCCATTATCGTGCGATAACGTGGGAGAGCACACGTTAAGATAATTTAGTAAACATACCCCTAAGTGCAGAACAGAATGCTAAAGGAAACCATGCAGGCAAGAGGACAGTGAAAGCTGTTACAAACAAAAGTAATCAGAGTTCAAGTGAAGACAGAGAGACAGACCTGAACGCTGTTGAGTTATTGGAGAAGCTGTTTCAGAATAGGAAGGCTCATTCCCAAAGCACTTCTGGTTGTGACCAGAGGGAGCAGTTCTTAGGAGAGCTTCACAAGTTTCTGTATAACAGTAAGCTTGAACCTATTGCCAAAAGCCTGGAGAAAGATAAGCAAAGTGCAGCTTATGAAGATATGCAAGTTAATGTTTATGAGAGAGTTCCTGAGTGTGACGAGACAGAGATGGACTGTTCTTTTTGTAAAGCAGAAGGCTTAAACATGTGCTAGCCTTGAACTGTGGAAGGAAGTTTACATAGCATATTTGTTTAGCTAATGGAGAGCTGAGAGCGTCTGTGAGAAAGAAAGAATTTCCACTGAAACCTGAGGGTTAAATGCATCAGCCTTGGATAAAAGAGAAAAAGAATTTACCTGTTGTAAATACCAGCAGTAGCTGTGAAACTGTTTGTGCTGAAGAATGCTATGAACAGCTACTGTGCAAAGAGTCTAATTGAGTTCTGATGTTCCAGCCACATTTTTGTTCCTGGTGATTTTCATTTGGAGAAATAATCCCACTCTGCATAGCGTTTGTGAATTTTGATGCGAGAGGGGAAACCCAAAAATAAATATCTTTGTTTTGCCTTAAAAAAAACCCGAGTGGTCATACTACTTTGTCTTCAAGTAATATAAGAACTACAAGTCCCAGCAACCCCTGCTGGAAGAAACATCTTGTGACATTACTTAAGGGCAAATAAGGCAGCCCTTTTGCCTATCAGCCTTTGGCCTAGGCAGGGGGTCACAACAATATATATATATACACATATATATAGTCCATTGGGTTTTTCTGCCACAAAATGTGCAATCCCACATTATGGTGTCTTCCACAATATTTTAAGATTTTTATTGAGCCATCACTTGTCTGCTCATGTCTTGTTCAACATTGGCACATTCTATAAAAGCCATGGATCCATTGTTAATTGTTAATCCATTGTTAAACTGCCCTTTAAGATCTCCTGAGCCAAAATATATAATCAATAGGTAATTTTCAGATCTCCCTCTATATTTTAGATTTTTTTGTCATTTTTATGCTTCATTTTTATGCTATATTTTTAACATGATTTTATCGGGACCAGTTTTCCCCTCCTATGTTTTAAATTTCTTTTATGGTATTCCCATTTTTTATTGGTTTCATGTCCCCGTTTATATTAATTATTATTTAAAGAATCGTTATGCTGGTTTTTGTTTCATAAGCTGTAACACTTTCTTTTTTGATGTCCATATTCGTGTTCTGATCTGGCCTTTAAACTAGTGTGTTTATCATACACTTGGAGCCCGATTCAGATAGGGGCACGTCTGGGCCGTCCTAATGGCCCCAAGCAAGTGGGGCCCATTTGGACCTGATTCTGGACCATGGGAACAAAACGTTCTCGCGGTAACCAGAATCAGGCCCGAGGACAGCCCGGTGTGCCCCTGCCGCTTGCGGGAACGACTTCTCCGCAGGCGCCTCCAACTCCCGTGACCTCGGCCCCCCTTTTCCCAGCTGCCCGACCCACGGCTGGCCTGCCGTGGCCTGGATCGGGCGGCGGGGAACCCCTGCACCAGGCCCTGACCCTGGAGTGGGATCCCTAGGACTGATCATCAGTTTTGTACTGCCTATTCCACCTTTGAGGTGGAATAAGCAGCCTGTCCCCACGGGCCTGGCAGGACATACAGGGTCTTGACCTGAATCAGCCCTGTACGTCTTGCTGGGCTGGCCTGCATCAGCTCCGCCCCGATCCTGCCCAGCTGGCTCTCCCCTTCCTAATGTTCAGGACGTATGGGGAGAGCCGGAGGGGGAATCGTGCCTTAATGGCTTGTGGGGCTGCACGTCCCACCGGGACATGTAGGCCCACAACCTGCATCCCAGAATCGGGCTCTTAGTCATATTTGTATTCCCTGACATCTAATTATCAAGATATGTAAGATTTTAGTTTTATCTTTTTATTTTTAATCATATAAGCTTCTTTTATTGGCAATTTAAACCTGGACATAAATGATTCCCGTTCTTGATATGTGTAATTTTTAGTAACCTCACATTAGCGACCTTTGATTTCTCAGCCCAGTGACTTTGTTTTGTTTATCTGGTTTCCATGACTCTGCTGTGGCAAAGTGCAATCAATGAATAAGTCCAGGAGTCAATTGACAGGGTCCAAGCCAGTTTAATGTGCACAGGCCCAGTCAGTCAATGCTTCAAAAGGAACTGAGCAAAGGTTTATACAGAGACATAACCATTTATACCTCTTTTTCAGTTTGATACATGAGAACTTTCTATTGGTTCCAATTCGATACATGCAAACTTTTCATTGGTTATACATTCCCTTCATTTGTCCAATTAGAAATCCCTCCGGAGCCTAGCAACCGGCCCCCTCCTTTAGGATTGCTTGAACAATGGTATAGTTCTTAATTTCGTTACTTCTCTACTGCAAGGTTAACTTCGGCTTCTGGAATGCATATACTGAAACATTTCTGTTCTTTCACACACAAGAGAATAATAGAAGACTTATGAATTCATGAAAACTTCTTATTAAGCATTTTAAAACAGTTTTCTTATTTTTCACAGATTTTTGGTTCTTTTCTAGCTATAATGGGAGTTAGGATCCAGGCCTAACTTACAGGCCTTTCACAGTAGCAGGCCATGCTAGGCCATAGCCTACCACATTCCCCCCTTTGATTATTCTCACCCGCAAGTGAGGAAGGGTGAGAATTAAATCACTCATTAGTCAATTAACACGTTATACTGGTGTAATGGCATCATCATCGTGGGGTATAGGGTAATATTGCCACATAGCTAATACCTTCGCAGCTGCCTTCCGCTCTATAGTGTTATCAATTGATGATGTTATCATGCATAAGAAAAGGGGTAGGACAAGGGAGCAATAAGCACATGGCTAATATGAAGAGTACAATAAACATAAGGGCTTTCAGACCTCCAATCCAGGAAAACAATGAACCAAACCACCCATCCATCTTTAAACTGTGCCAAGTCTGGACAGGCACAAATGTCTGCTCTCACATCTGGGTGGCTAAATCTTCAACTACATGCCCATTATTATCAATCTGTAAACAACAATTACTTAGATTCAACTTCCCACATACCCCACCTTCAGCTGCTAACAAATAATCTAAAGCTAAATGATTTTGATAAATAGCTGTATGCATTTGCGTACTTTGCTTTGCCAGAAGGGTTAGTGCTTTACTAGTTTCATTGGTTATTATTTCAACAACAGCTTGCAAACGTATTATTCGATTAATCATATAAACAGGAGTACGATATCCCCAAGTCCCATCCTGCTCCCAAGTAGCAGGTCCATAGTATGAGATGATTCTTTCTGGTGGCCATTCTTCAGATGACGCATCCCATTTGTCCCATTGGCCTATCTTCAAGGCCTCCTTCAGCTGTCGACTTCTGTACACAGGATATCCCAGCTGTTCTCCCTGGGATGTTGGCAGAAGGAAAAAGGAAGGTCGTATGGTTCCCAGCACACATGCGCTTCCCCAGTGATGAGGAAGTCTGGCATATGCTCGGGTTCCGCAAATCCAGTACAGTCCAGGTGGTGCTTGCCAAGAATTATATGCTGCTAAGTTAGTCCAGATACTGGCAAGTTTGGGGAATTGAACTAAAGGATTGGAAGGTTCAGTAGTGTTGACTCCTGACCACCAAGATGTCTTCTTAGTGGTACTGTTGTAGAACTTCTGATTGAGACAGACCAGCTGCCCCACTTCCATATTAAACATTGGTCCATAGCGAGAAAAACATAAGTTACCCACAATGGAGTGGGTCAATACCTATTCACTTGTGGTATTGTGTATATTAGTCTGATTATATGGAATAGAATAGTTCAGTTCTTGTGCCTCCCAAGGCCATTGGTCTCCCATTGTTGTTCCTCCACAAAACAGTCTGAAACATGAAGACTAGACGCAACTGCTCCCGCTAATTCAAGAAATAAGTTCTGGGAGGCAGGAGGAATTTCAAACTCTGATTTCATGGCTTCGTAGAAGGAGTGATGTATACGATAGGGTGAGGATACATGAGTTTTGGTGTTTAATTGCAGATATAAGATAGTCCCAGGATCTACACCTCCTCCTGCAATACGCAACCCAAACTTGTATCCTTGCTTCCAGTGGCTGGGGTAGGCTATGAGGAGTTGTAGAGGATTACAGGCACCTTTCTGGCATTTCTTGGGTTCTAGTAGTCTGATCTTTGTTAGGCTGCCTTTGCGATGATCTCCATCTCGTCCCGTCGGTGCATTCTTCCAGGTAGCAAAATATACACATTCCCATTTTGGGCAAAAGTAATCATGTCTAGATGCGGTGGTGTAAATGGTGGCTGCAGTACTCTTTCCTGTACACCGTCCCCATCCGTAGGCTCCTTCTGGACACATGTATTTATCATCATGGTAGTATGCTCGCTCCCATGACCCACATCTGTGGTAAGCATTTCTGTTGATTGCATCACAAGCATCAAAGTTCAAGATGATAGGTTTTGGGGGGTTGGTGAGGGGCTTTGTCGCATTCAGGATGGCTAAATCTTCATCATTCCAGCGTATCTCAAATGTATAGTATGATGGGTTCTGTCGAGGGTTATAACAAGTCTTACTTTTCCCCTTTGTGCAAATATTCAGTTCGGTGCCGTTATAAATACACCGGCTGACTGTACCAGTGCAAGTATAGTAGGAATGATAGAGCAAAGTCTGAGTAATCTTTTGTCCTGTTCGGGTGGTGGTTATGCAGGCTGCACAAGGGGGTAGGGCAAAAGTCTTTTCCAGGATTCCCAAGATCACCACTCCCACAAGGCAATAGTGGAAGAACATCGTGATTACAGTCTTTGGAAGTTAACTGGAAAATTGAGGATAATGAACTTTGCTGAGTTTTCTTCTGTTTCTGCGGTGATGGTCACTTTCGCGTGACGTAAGTGGATTCTGAAGATTCTCTATAAAGCTGGCTGTCTCCTCAAGGTGAGTCGCAATGGAGTCTCGGGATCATTCACTGATGTCCATTGGCCAGGATCAGGAGCAGCTGCCGGCTTCACTCGACTGTGGTGGATCCAGGGTTCGAATTCTGCAACTTTCACTGCGGTGGGGGTTGACAGGATGACGACGTAGGGTCCCTTCCAATGCGGCGCCATGGGGTCTTTCTCCACTCTTTCACCCACACGGACGTTCCCGGCTTGAAGGGATGCAGAGGCTCAGTCAGGTTGATGGGTAGTCGGTCTTGCACCCACGTTTGGAGTTTCTGCAAAACAGAACCTAAAGCTAATAGTTCTTGTCTAGTTATTTCAGATCCTATCTGTCTCATGTCTCCCTTTATTCCCTGCACTATGGGTGGAGGTCGCCCATACAAAATCTCAAAAGGGGAGACTCCTAAGGATCTGGTGGGAGCTGAACATATCCTAAGAAGGGCTATGGGGAGAACTTGGAGCCACTTCAGGTGTGTTTCTTGACAAAGCTTGGATAACTGAGTTTTCAGGGTTCTATTCATACGTTCTACTTTCCCTGAACTCTGGGGTCTGTAGGCAGTGTGCAACTTCCATTTTATTTGCAAAGCTTGAGCTAACTGTTGAGTCACTTGGGATACAAATGATGGACCATTATCTGACCCTATAGTTGATGGTATTCCAAATCGGGGAATGATCTCATGGAGCAATACCCTAGTGACTTCTCGGGCTTTCTCAGTTCGGGTGGGGTAGGCTTCTACCCACCCTGAAAATGTGCAGACTAACACTAAGATATAGTGATATTCATTTGCACGGGGCATTTCAGCAAAGTCTATCTGTATATCACTCATGGGGGTCACCCCTACTGACTGAACTCTTGGGGGTGGAACAGGACCTTGATTGGCATTATTTTTGGCACATATCAGGCATTGCTGTGCCACCGAGGCGGTCAGGGATCCTAGCAGTGAAATACAGAAATGGGGCCTCAGGGCTTTCTTCATGGCTGTTTTTCCATAATTTATTTATTTATTTACATTCTCTTATATACCGCGCTATTCTGCATCAGTGCGGTTTACATTGAACAAACTGAAATTACATTGAACGGGGCATTATAACTTGGAGATAACTATTTTACAGGGAACATAATGTGTGGCTTGATGAAAAGCTTGGACAAAGGCTGGCCCTAGTGCTTCAGGGATGACTGTAGGACCTGGAGGTGGACTACCTTCTGGGGGTGGCAGCACTATCCAACCTTGTTCTGTCAAGACTCCTCCCTCCTTTTCACAATAATAATCTAACTCTCTTGTAGTATATCGGGGTGCCCAGGAACTAAGGGGCACAGGGAATAGGGCTGCTTGCATTACAGTATCTTGGGTCCTAACTTGTCCTGTGGTGGCTGCCTTTCGGGCTTTGGCATCTGCAAATCTATTTCCTCGGGTGACTTCTCCTGCTCCTGCCTGATGACCTCGGCAGTGCATGACTGCCACTTGTTTGGGGGCCCATACAGCATCTAATAACATCAATATCTCGGGCCCATACCTAATGTCCTTACCCACTGAGGTGATCAACCCTCGCTCTTTATACAAGGCTCCATGTGCATACAAAGTAGTGAAGGCATATTTGGAATCTGTGTACACATTTATGCGGAGTCCTTCTCCTAATGTCAAGGCTCTGGTGAGGGCTATCAATTCAGCTTTCTGTGCAGAAGTTCCTGGGGTCAGGGCCGAGGACTCAACTACCAGATCAAGGGTCACCACTGCATATCCAGCACAACGATGTCTATTGATGACCAAACTGCTTCCATCTACAAAGAAAGTCCGTTCTGGGTCCTCTAGAAGGACATCGGTCAAATCAGGGCGACTTGAAAATACAGTGTCCATGGTTTCTAAGCAATTATGATCAGGTGGCCCAGGACCAATTGGAAACAATGTAGCAGGGTTTAGAGCTTGACTAACTTTCAACTGTATCCGAGGGTTTTCACAACATGCTTTGATACTTCAACATTCGTGCATTGGTTAGCCAGAAGTTTCCTTTGTGTTCCATGAGAGTCAGAACAGAGTGTGGCACAGTGACTTGAAGAGTTTGTCCTAGTGTGAGTTTGTCTGCTTCGCCCACTAGGAGGGCTGTTGCTGCAACAGCTCTCAGACAAGGGGGCCATCCTTTTGCAACTACATCCAATTGTTTTGACAGATAGGCTACTGGTCGCTGCCAGGATCCCAGAGATTGAGTCAATACTCCCAATGCATTTCCTTGTGACTCATGGACAAAAAGATGGAAAGGCTTCTGAACATCTGGAAGACCTAAAGCTGGAGATGACATCAAGGCCTTTTTCAAAGTCCGGAATGCTACATCTTGTTCGGGTCCCCAGTCTAGTGGAGATTTTTCCATTCCTCTGGTGACTTGGTATAGTGGTTTTGCAATCAGGGCAAAGTTGGGGATCCATATGCGACAATATCCCGCGGCCCCCAGGAAGGCTCTTACTTGCCTCCTAGTGGTTGGAATGGGGATATTACATACAGCTTCCTTGCGTTCTGGTCCTAAACGTCGGATCCCACTGGACAATTGGAATCCTAGATATCTGACTTCAGTTTGGCATAGTTGTGCCTTGGCTCTTGAAACTCTGTATCCAGCATCTTTGAGAAGGTACAAAAGTTCACTAGTAGCTTGTAGGCATTCACTTTCTGAGTTGGTGGCTATGAGCAAGTCATCTACATACTGAAGAAGAACCCTCTTTCCTGGGTCCACTGGATAACTTGAGAGATCTTGATTCAGGGCAGCACTGAAGAGAATAGGTGAATTCTTGAATCCTTGGGGTAATCTGGTCCAGGTGAGCTGACCCCGCCTTCCTGTTGTGGGGTCTTGCCATTCAAAAGCAAATAAAAGTTGACTGGTGGGTGCTAGGCGCACACAGAAAAAAGCATCTTTCAGGTCCAGGACGGTGAAGTGAGTAGCCTCAGCGGGGATCAGTCCCAAGAGAGTATAAGGGTTTGGTACTACTGGGTGTATAGTTTCAACTGCATCATTTACTCGCCTTAGATCTTGTACTGGGCGGTAGTCCCCTGTCCCAGGCTTCTTTACTGGGAGAAGGGGGGGTTCCAAGGCGACTGGCATTCCTTGAGAAGTCCGTACTTTAGCAGTTTCATCAAATGGCAGTGAATTCCTTCTATGGCTGGTCGAGGGAGAGGATACTGCTTCACATGCACTGGTTCCACTCCTGGCTTGAGGGTGACAATGACAGGGGCTATGTTCTTCGCTAGGCCAGGTGGATTATCTTCTGCCCATACTTCAGGTGGGGCTATAAGGTTGGTAGGTATACAGGGACTAGTTGACTTTATTGGAGGTGCACTATAGAACCGCCATTCTTCTTCTCGGGGAACAGTAAGCACCATTAATCCAGCATGCTTTGGGTTCACAGTCATTTTCATTTCTCCCCCTTCAGCAAAGGATATTTGGGCCTGAAGCTTGGCAAGCATGTCTCGGCCCAATAGTGGAATAGGGCACTCAGGCATATACAAGAACTGGTGCGTTATCTTCTGTCCCCCTAGTTCACACATGCGGTTCTGCAAGAATGGTTTTGTGGCTTTATTTCCAGTGGCTCCCACAATGGTGACAGATCGTGAGGACAGAGGAGCTACTGGCTTGGCTACTACTGAATGTTCTGCTCCTGTATCTACCATGAATTCCATGTATTGGTCCCCTATCTTTAAACTGACCATAGGCCCCTGGGGACCCAGGGTGAACTTGGAGCCCGGTCTGGCCTAGTCTTCATCTATGTCATCCAGGTCATAGCCCGTTGCTACTGCCACTCCCTCAATGGCTTCCTCCCTCTCCTGCTGGAACTGTGTTCGACTCATTCCTCCCCTCCTTCGAAATCGTCCTCCTGGCCTCCAGGGACTCCCTCCTCCCCTTGCAGGGGCGGAGTCCAGATGCGGGCACTCATTCCTCCAATGTCCTTCTTCCTTGCAGTAGGCGCACTGATTTGCACTTAATGGAGGCCTTTCGCTTCCGCGGCCTCTTCCACGTCCTCTGGTCCTTTGATTAGGAATACCTCCTCCACGTCGTTTGGTTATAGCAGCAGCAAGAAGATCTGCCTTCTTCTTCATCTTTCGTTCATTTTCTCTGTCTCGTTCATTTTCACGATTCACAAATACTTTCTGAGCGACTTCCATTAACTGAGCTGTATTCATGCCCGCAAATCCATCCAATTTCTGCAATTTTCGTTTTATGTCTCTCTGGGACTGACTAACAAAGGCCGCATTTACCATGGTTAATTTTCCTGAGCGGCGGGATCATATGGGGTATACAATCTATAAGCTTCAGACAACCGCTCATAAAAGGCCGCTGGGCTCTCATCTGGACCCTGGAGAACTTCCGATACTTTCCCGATATTCATGGCCCTCTGGCCTCCCTTCTTCAGGCCCTGCAATAAGGCCTGGCAAAATCTGGTTAGGGCCGCCGCCCACCTTTCCTCATTCGGGTCCCACCTGGGATCTTTATTGGGGTATTCTGCAGCTGCTGCTTGCGGGGGATTTATTCCTCCCCTTTCTACAGGGTTCTCTTCCAACCATCGGAGGGCTGCTTGCCCGATTCGGCCTCGCTTCTCAGTAGTGAAGAGGGTGGACAGGAGCTGGCGACAATCAGCCCAGGTAGGCTGATGGGTTTGCATAATGCTAGACATTAATTCTGTTAATTCCTGGGGCTTGGCTGTATAGGAAGCATAATGCGTTTTCCAGTTTAATAAATCTGTGGTGGAAAAGGGTACATAAACTAAGCTGGTTGGTCCTGGCGCCATCTGGCCCTGATCATTTAAAACAGGCATTCCAGGCACTTGGCGTAATGGCATTAGGTGCCCTGCTTTCTCCTTCTTCTTGGGAGTTACGCTTCTTAAATCATAAGGCTCCCGGACACAAATCTCCTTGGTGGGTGACCCTGAACCGGCAGGAGAGCCTCCGCTTTCTATCTCATCAGAGGACTCGAGTCCCCCTGCTGTGCTTGGCCTGACTCGGGACTTTCACTTGGGGTAGGGCGCTTCTTAGGCTGTTGCATCGGTATTTTCTGGGGCTCCTCTTCTGGCTCTACTTCAAGTCGTGGTGCTGTGGGGACTAACTTCTGTGGGTGCTGGGGTAACCTATCCAGAATATCTGGGGACTCTGGGTCAGAATATACAGGCGGCTTTTCTTTCTTAGCCTTTTTGGTTCCCCTAGTAGTAGCTACAAATATTTTACAGCGCTCCTCATAACAGCGCTTCATCCATGAGAGCTGCTGTTCACATACACTTAACCAGGAATCTATATAGGGGAACTGGTCAGGATACACTCTCAATATGAGCTGATGGATTTGTAAAACTGTCTCAAAATCAAAGGTGCCCCCTCGGGGCCATGAAGCAGCTAATGCGGGCCACTCCCTTTCACATAACATTTTTAATCTGGATGGAGTAATTTTTGTACCATAATCGCCCGAAAATCCTTTACGGAAATTCTTGATCATACATGCCAACGGAGTTTGCGTGGACTCCGTCCCTCCCATAATCTAAACGTACCTACGTACACTACCTACGTACTCAACGTACCTGCGTACGTTACGTACCCTACGTCCCTACGTACACGTAATGACGTACAAGACAACGAACAATAAGGATAGGTAGTATGGCTGTAGGTAAGGGGTCCGTACAGCCCACAGAACACTGGGGGGGACAAACACCACTCGCTTCCTCCTGTTCGCGACCTGGGCGCAGTCGCCTGGCCAGGAACTGCGCTACTTAGGAGTCTGCTCTCGCTCGGTCTGTATTTCAAGACCTCTCACTCACACACGCAAGCATATTTCAACAAGATATCATATTTCAATATTTCAAGTGCCCAGGTTTTCTGACTGACTATTCCAAACAAGAAGGGTCAATGGCTTCGGCTTTCCTTACGCGGAGCTTACTAGGACCGCCCTTATGGGAGGTGATCAGGCTCCCTTGTCTCGCGCATACTGTCATGAGGTGCAGCACTCAGAGCCCATGGAGACAGGGGATTCTGAACAAAACGGAGCTAACTTTGACAGCTCAGAGATACACAGGGCAAAAGGTTGCCATAGGAACTATACACAAGCTATTTCACATGGTGTAGGGGAACGCCCAGACCCAAAGCTAGCTCGTGGCTCATCAGGAAATGAGGGGCAGCTGACAAGGGGCAGAGCCAAAACGAACACCACAAACTACGCACTTAAAAATCACTCACCTGAGGGTAGTGAGGAGAGACGTGCTGGCAGGGAGAGAAGTCCCGATAGCTGGAGAACCCCAAGCAAGGAGAGAAGCTTGAGAGGCAGGAGAGAAGGATCTCCATGCTGGTTAAAACCTATTGCTGACCAAAGGAGACTACCAGGGAGGTGCAGAGCTGAGAAACCCAGGAAGGGCTGCTTAGAAGAGCAGTGCACAGCTGACCATTGCATCCAAGAACCTTGCTACAGAGGAAGCAGAGGTAGTAGCTCTGAGGCCAGGCTAAGGCAAGACCAGTCACCCAGCACAAGGTACCAAGCAGAAGAAAACTATTATCCTGAAGATAATTTGGTGCCAAGGAGAAAGCTTAAACAGACACGGAGTGAAAAGCCTTCCCATGAGCAGAGCTGTGCTCGAGGGAGGAACGTTTAAGGGAAACTGCTGGAAGGTAACCTTATTCTTCCTAATAGGAGAAGCATAGAGTGTAGCAAACAGCCTTGCACTTACCAAGAACTATGTGCCACCTCTGAGAGAGACTGTAGTGATTACGGTAATTACCCATTCACCTCCAGGCTGGTGGGGGTAGGGAACTCCCAGAGCTATAGAGAGGAACTCAGCAGTCAGAACAGAAGTTTCACTCACCGGGAAACTTGCCCCGGTATAGAAGATATGCAATGTGAGCCGTATGAGGAATATAATGATGATATTTACATGGACTGTACATACACTTTATCTGATAACATAGTTTCTCTATGCTGAAGAGCTGTAGGAGCTGATTCATAAAGAAAACAGAAAGGAAGAGTTTTGTGAAGGAAAACTGTTTTCTTTTTCCATTTTGCCTCCATTGTGAAAGCTGAAGATAAGCATATCCTTTGTTCAAATGTTTCTTTAATTTTGATACCAGACGTATGGTCTTTTGTGTTGCCTTATTTCATTGTGTGAAAATCCAACCCTGGGAAGGGAATAAATCCTGTTTCAAACCTTATCACTCCGACTGCAACTATTTTCTTTTTGCTAAAGTTGTAGAACTACAAATACCAGAAGGCATTGCCAAGCCTCTCTACTATACTCCACAGCTATTAAAGAACTTACCCTGCTAATCCACCCATGCCTATGGCCTCTGGGAGGTGAGCGGGCGACATTTGGCGTAGTTTTGCGGATTTTTACCTTGAAATAAAAAGAACACTATTAAAGAAACTGCTACGGTACCTGAAGACCTTGGAAGCAAGTTCACTGGCAGACCGTTTGGTGAAGGAAGCAGTAACTTTTCTTGTAAGCTGACCTCTACACGAAGCCTAAGGTAACGTCACCTGGGGCATAAACGTGGGAGGATTTGTGCAGGAAAGAGGGCGCTGCTGTGCTGAAGGACTAAGGGGAGAGGAAATATAAGGTGCCACACTTGGTGTTTTTTTTTTCTCTTTTCTCCACAGGGTACAGAAGGGAGGAATGGAGCCCAGAGACGTCATGCAGTGGATGCAACTCCAGTGGGATAAGCAGTTTGAACTAGCTCGCCATATCCAGGAGCAAAGTGCCAGCATGATGAGGGAGCAACAGAAACCACTGTTGGACGCTATGGAAGCGCTTTTGAGAAAACCTCAAGAACTTGGGACTGAAAGCCCCTCAGTAATACCAGGGGTAGGACTAAATGCTAGTCATGCATTCTCTCTAGGGCAATTGAGTCCTCATGACAATGTAGATGATTTTATTGATGCTTTTGAACGCATAGGCAAAGCCTTAAAATGGCCTAGTGAGCAATGGGCAACCCGTTTTGCGGTTTCACTTACCGGTGAAGCCCTTTCAGCCTACAAGGCAATGCCTGCGACCCTTGCTGTTGATTATAGTGAAATAAAAAAGGCAGTCAAGGATAGGCTAGGGCTTACTACCTCACATTATAGGAGAATGTTCAGAGAGGCCAAAATGAAGTTGCAGGAGACACCAAAAGCCTTACATCAAAGATTGAGGAATTTGGCCTGGAAGTGGTTAACTCCGGAGAGGAGAACCATGGAAGCTATACTGGACACAGTGGTCTTGGAGCAGTTTATCCAAGCTATGCCCACTGAAATGAAAACATACCTTACTTTACAAAACTGCCAATCTACTGATGAAGCAGCTAGTCTGGCAGACAGGTTTTTAGAAGCCCAGATAGCTGATACCTCAGGGTTTGGGGTAATGCAGGCAGTAGGTATGTCAGATTGTAAGAAAGGGAGGTATCCCAAGGGGAAAATGTATAATGTACAAAATATGAATGCTAATGATAATGTTTTGCTTGCACATAAGGGGAAATGCTACCTATGCGGGAGAGCTGGACATTTTCAAAAGGACTGTATCAAGCAGACTGTCCTCATGTCTGGAGTGGACAAGCCTGCACAGGACGGTTTTCTTCTACATGTTCAGGTAGAGGGGGTAGAAGCGCTGGCACTGCTGGACTCGGGGGCTGACCAGAGCATGATTTCCCGCAGGCTCTGGGAAGCCATCGAGAGATGCCGTTCGTCACCCCCGAGTCAAGCAGAGGGCCAGGTCTGCGTACGATGCGTGCACGGCGCGTCGGCACCTTATCCTTTACACATGCTATCTGTAACAGGGTTGGGAACCACACACTCGCTACTAGTTGCCATTGTCCCACTGTTACCCCATGAAATTGTTCTGGGGCGTGATTGGCCGCCTTTTTGCAGGGAAATAGAAGAGGGCCTTAATAGACTAGGATATGAGTTTGCCCCACACCCAACAGAGACGACAGGAATAGGGTTGGAAGCCTTAACAGCCAAGATCACTGGCCCCCTGTTTGGAAAGACAAAAAGGGCTAGTATTCAACCCCAGGCCCGAGTCAGTGAAGCACCTCCGAAGAAGCAGAAATTTGTGCTGCAATTCTGCAGGGCCACTCCAAGAGCAAAAAGCCCACAAAGAGCTACAGCTGGGGCAGCCGGATATGACCTTTTCAGCGCTGAAGAGGCCATAGTAGTAAAAGGCGGAAAGGCCCTGGTTAACACGGGGATACACATAAAGATACCCGAGGGATGTTACGGCCGAATAGCTCCAAGGTCGGGCCTGGCTGTTAAACACTTTATAGACATTGGGGCAGGGGTGATAGACCCCGATTATCGAGGCCTTATAAAAGTCCTCCTTTTTAATTTTGGGGAAAAGGACGTCAAAATTCAAGAGGGCGAGCGCATTGCACAGTTGGTGTGTGAACGTGTAGGGTTCCCCACCGTAGAAGAGGTTCCTGAATTAACACCCACTACTAGGGGAACGGGTGGGTTTGGTTCCACAGGCCAGAGAGAAATTAAGGGGATGACAGCCCTGGCGGAGGAGAGGCGAGAGGAGGACCTCAGGCCTCAGACCGCCAATTGGAAGGAAAAGCCAGAGCCTAGATTGGGCGTAGGCCTATCTGTCTAGCAGCAACAAGAGTTGTCCCAGGTGTTAGGGAGATTTGGTGATGTCCTTACAACAAAGCCTGGCGAAACCCATCTAGTCGCCCATGAGGTGATTACGACACCAGGGCGAACAATCAGACAACGGCCCTATCGTATGCCCGAAGCCAAAAAAGCCGAAGTGATCAAACAGGTGAAAGAGATGGTTGAGATGGGCATAATTGAGGAATCTCGCAGCCCTTGGTCAAGCCCCATAGTCCTAGTTCCGAAGCCGGATGGAACACTTAGGTTTTGCATCGATTTCCGGCAAGTAAACGAGATTTCGCAATTTGACGCCTATCCGATGCCGCGTATAGACGATTTGTTAGATCGCTTGGGTCAGGCCAGATACCTAACCACTTTAGATCTAACCAAGGGGTACTGGCAGATACCCCTTACACGCGATTCAAAACCAAAAATGGCGTTCAGCACCCCCATAGGGTTGTTTCAATTTAGGCGGATGCCGTTTGGGCTGCACGGGGTGGCAGCCACCTGCCAGCGCTTGGTGGACCAGGTGCTGAGGCCTCACCATGATTACGCCCTGGCCTATTATGGATGACATAGTCATCTACAGCACAACGTGGACCCAACACCTCGCTAGGGTGGAGGCGGTGCTCCGAGCACTACGCAAAGCGGGTTTGACCCTTAACCCAGCGAAATGTGTGTTTGCCACCGAAGAGGCAAAATACTTGGGCCACATGGTGGGGAGGGGGATAGTAAAACCCTTAGCCTATAAAGTGGAAAGCGTCAGGGATTTTCCCCGTCCCATCACAAAAAAACAGGTACGCAGCTTTCTGGGGTTAATCGGTTATTACAGGAGGTTTATACCTCGGTTCGCCGAGGAAAGCATTTTGTTTACAGAAATGCTGAAGAAAAACGCTCCCAACACTGTGAAGTGGACCACAGAAGCTGAGAGGGCATTCACCGCCCTTAAGGGAAA
The DNA here is from genome assembly GCA_033557465.1 of Ichthyophis bannanicus. Lineage (NCBI taxonomy): Eukaryota > Metazoa > Chordata > Amphibia > Gymnophiona > Ichthyophiidae > Ichthyophis > Ichthyophis bannanicus. The sequence continues at coordinate 4,843,015 of CM066041.1, forward strand.
ACTCTGCACAGCCCCGGTACTGCAGGGAATAGATTTTAGTCTACCCTTTGTGGTGCAGACAGATGCGTCAGAAAGTGGGTTGGGGGCAGTATTATCCCAAGAGTTTGAGGGGGTGGAGCACCCGGTCACCTATTTAAGCCGGAAGCTCTCAAAGGCGGAAAAGAACTACTCGACAATTGAAAAAGAGTGCCTGGCAATAAAATGGGCCATTGAGGCATTCAGGTTTTACTTGACAGGTAGAAAATTCCTCCTGATAACAGACCACGCCCCTCTGAAATGGTTGAATCAGATGAGGAATACCAACGCGCGTTTGACTAGGTGGCATCTGGCGCTACAATCATTCAGTTTTACAATACAGCACAGGGTTGGGAAGCTTCATGGGAACGCGGATGCGCTCTCCCGGATTACGAGCTGTCCGATTGAAAGTTCGGCAGCCCGTAATGTTTTAAGGGGGGGGGGGATCTGTCATGAGGTGCAGCGCTCAGAGCCCATGGAGACAGGGGATTCTGAACAAAACGGAGCTAACTTTGACAGCTCAGAGATACACAGGGCAAAAGGTTGCCATAAGAACTATACACAAGCTATTTCACATGGTGTAGGGGAACGCCCAGACCCAAAGCTAGCTCGTGGCTCATCAGGAAATAAGGGGCAGCTGACAAGGGGCGGAGCCAAAACGAACACCACAAACTACGCACTTAAAAATCACTCACCTGAGGGTAGTGAGGAGAGACGTGCTGGTGAGAGACGTGCTGGCAGGGAGAGAAGTCCCGATAGCTGGAGAACCCCAAGCAAGGAGAGAAGCTTGAGAGGCAGGAGAGAAGGATCTCCATGCTGGTTAAAACCTATTGCTGACCAAAGGAGACTACCAGGGAGGTGCAGAGCTGAGAAACCCAGGAAGGGCTGCTTAGAAGAGCAGTGCACAGCTGACCATTGCATCCAAGAACCTTGCTACAGAGGAAGCAGAGGTAGTAGCTCTGAGGCCAGGCTAAGGCAAGACCAGTCACCCAGCACAAGGTACCAAGCAGGAGAAAACTGTTATCCTGAAGATAATTTGGTGCCAAGGAGAAAGCTTAAACAGACACGGAGTGAAAAGCCTTCCCATGAGCAGAGCTGTGCTCGAGGGAGGAACGTTGAAGGGAAACTGCTGGAAGGTAACCTTATTCTTCCTAATAGGAGAAGCATAGAGTGTAGCAAACAGCCTTGCACTTACCAAGAATTATGTGCTGCCTCTGAGAGAGACTGTAGTGATTACGGTAATTACCCATTCACCTCCAGGCTGGTGGGGGAAGGGAACTCCCAGAGCTATAGAGAGGAACTCAGCAGTCAGAACAGAAGTTTCACTCACCGGGAAACTTGCCCCGGTATAGAAGATATGCAATGTGAGCCGTATGAGAAATATAATGATGATATTTACATGGACTGTACATACACTTTATCTGATAGCATAGTTTCTCTATGCTGAAGAGCTGTAGGAGCTAATTCATAAAGAAAACAGACAGGAAGAGTTTTGTGAAGGAAAACTGTTTTCTTTTTCCATTTTGCCTCCATTGTGAAAGCTGAAGATAAGCATATCCTTTGTTCAAATGTTTCTTTAATTTTGATACCAGACGTATGGTCTTTTGTGTTGCCTTATTTCATTGTGTGAAAATCCAACCCTGGGAAGGGAATAAATCCTGTTTCAAACCTTATCACTCCGACTGCAACTATTTTCTTTTTGCTAAAGTTGTGGAACTACAAATCCCAGAAGGCATTGCCAAGCCTCTCTACTATACTCCACAGCTATTAAAGAACTTACCCTGCTAATCCACCCATGCCTATGGCCTCTGGGAGGTGAGCGGGCGACAATACTCATGTGAGATTTCCCAGTTAGTCTATACCAAATACCAAATCAGTCCTGCGCACGCAAGACGTTGTCCCAGGCTGTTCTTTCTGACTATCAAATCACGAAAATGTCTACTCACCGGATTCGGTCCCCAATACCACACCAGCTTCTGAGTTGGAACCTGGACTCTCCCGGGTCGGAGGTGTTGGCCAGCTGGACCCGATGGCCCGCCGAGGCAGGCGGCACCCTCTCCAGCACAAAGGCGCCGGCGGCGCCTGAGGTTTCCCCCGCGGTCGGACAGACACGGTTCCAACCGGGCCAAACCTCAAGGCGAATTACGTGGATTACTCACTTGAATACCATTTACCACTCGCACTTCCCGGCCAACGCACCAAGAATATGCTGTGGCAAAGTGCAATCAGTGAATAAGTCCAGGAGTCAATTGACAGGGTCCAAGCCAGTTTAATGTGCACAGGCCCAGTCAGTCAAAGCTTCAAAAGGAACTGAGCAAACGTTTATACAGAGACATAACCATTTATACCTCTTTTTCAGTTTGATACATGAGAACTTTCTATTGGTTCCAACTCGATACATGCAAACTTTTCATTGGTTATACATTCCCTTCATTTGTCCAATTAGAAATCCCTCCGGAGCCTAGCAACCGGCCCCCTCCTTTAGGATTGCTTGAACAATGGTATAGTTCTTAATTTCGTTACTTCTCTACTGCAAAGTTAACTTTGGCTTCTGGAATGCATATACTGAAACATTTCTGTTCTTTCACACACAAGAGAATAATAGAAGACTTATGAATTCATGAAAACTTCTTATTAAGCATTTTAAAACAGTTTTCTTATTTTTCACAGATTTTTGGTTCTTTTCTAGCTATAATGGGAGTTAGGATCCAGGCCTAACTTACAGGCCTTTCACAGTAGCAGGCCATGCTAGGCCATAGCCTACCACAACTCGCCTTTGTCATTGGCACCAAATTCAATTTAAAAGTGCAGGCTCAGGACGCCTTTTGTTTCAATGGCTGCTTGCTGAATGGCGATATGCTGACAGTGCTGGGTGGGCATCCAATTCAAGACTCCCGCAGCAATACTGCGATCTTCTGACAAAGATATTTGTCCCCATGATTCATTTGTATGGTTCCATGCTGATGATCCTTTGGTAGATTTAGGCTTTTATATTAGATGTTCCCTCCACTTTCTACCCTAGTGGCTGCTCCTCTTTCCTCCGCCGGCTTTTGGTCTTTCATTCCATGACGGTTTTAATTGTTTTTAATGCCTATCAGTCCGATTAAATTAAAATTCTTTATTTTTTTAAAATATACTTTATTTGAGGAGAGTCCCTGCTTACCTTCTGTTTTGATCTAAGTGCAGTTATAGGTGACGGCTTATAATTTTGTCTTAATGATTATTGTAGATCGTGCAATTCACAACTTTCTGACATTGCTACTTGAATGTCTCACCGCTGTTTGAAATGTATTTATTTATTTTATTTAACAGGGTTTTTTATACCGCTTTATCATTTAGTCAAAGCAATTTACATTGTAACTTAAACTTGGTAATGTACATTAAACAGGGACATTGATAATCTGGATTTTTTATGAGGCAGTGGAGGGTTAAGTGACTTGCCCAAGGCTACAAGGAATGCTAGTGGGAATCGAACCTTGGTCTCTTGGGCCTGATATTCGAAAGGTATTTACACAGTTTAAAGTCCTGTAAACCATGTGAATGCCTTAGAGGAGAATAATCAATGGTACCTACTGTCGCGCCCCCTTGTGGCCAGGCGGTAGCCTAGTGGTGGGGGACGGAACTTATTTTTTTAATGTCCCTTGTTTAATCACCAATGCATGTAGTTGTGAGGTTGAATGAATTCAGCCGAGAGGTTTTTCCACACAGGATTTTTATTATTCTTCAGCCAAATGAACTTTGCTGTTCAAAAATACCAAAACATAAAAATGGTGGATACTTTCTCCAGTGAAACAAAATCAACAGAATAAATTGCTTCTGAAGTTAGCTTATTTACAATGCCAGGCAACCGTATATCTTCAGGTGGAAATAGCCAGTACTCTTCATGCCAAACAACAGCTTCTAGCTTGGTTACAAACTTTACACTCTTCAAGTTATGCAGACCAATGGCACTTTTACTGCAACTATTTTTCTCTCACCCACAGGCTTTCCTTAGAAGCTGAATTACAAACTCTGGCCTTCACTTGCAAAACAGTCTTTTGAAAAACTCTGAGTCAAGCCTTGGAGCTCAGCACCTCATTTGCATATTCTTCTCAGCACTGCCCCACTGAAAGCTAAGCTTCTAGGTTTCCTACTTTCTAAACCTTATAGCTTGTCAGTTTTGGGCATAAACTAAAGAGCAATCCATTTCCATATCTGAGGGCAAATCCTCTAGCACAGATTCTTCTAGGTCCATGCTTTCCCCTTCAGAATCTGTTGGTAAATGGTTTAGCATTGTCTCAGAAGTCACAGGCTTTAACTTTTCTAAAACCTTTAAAACTTTCTGTAATATGGCTTCCTCTCTCTGCTGAGGGCTCTTGGAGGAATTAGGAGGTTTCTTATCTCTCAGGAAGCTATGAGAGGCTTTTAAGGTGCTCACCTTACTTTGTGGAAATAAGCTCTCCTCAGACTTTACTGCCGAAGGCTCTGTTTCCATCTGCTCTGCTGGGGACAACTCTCTGCCATTTTCATAGCTTGGTTCGTCTCCCTGATAAGCTTTCCCTCTCAAAGGATTTCTTCCGTACCTCCTGCAGGACTCCTTGGGCTCATGCCTTACTCTGTGTACAGGCCTTGCTCCATGTTCCTTCTCTCCTCCGTGCTGCTTATGCTCCTTCCCATGCTGCTTATGCTCCTTCCCGTGCTGCTTATGCTCCTTACGCTCCTTCCTTCCTCTAACTTCCTCCACCTTATATCTGTGTATTTCCCTTTCGTTTTCTATCTCCACTCCCAGCTGTTCCTCGTGAGCAGTGCTGGTTGCCATGGAGCTAGGGCGTGTCTTTCTATCACCAACTTTCTGCAGGGAGTTTTTTTCTAACTCTGGAGTTTTAACCCCTAAACTCCTGGAGCTAATTCGTTTCCCAGAGGAAAATGCCTGTTTTTTCCCCCTTTCCTCCCGCTCTCCCGTGGCCTCGCCACCACACTACATGGTTAGTTCATTGAATATTCCCATCTATGTCCTCTATGCACCTCGATGCTATCTGGTTAGAATCAGGGCATTTTGGGGGCTAAGCAGAGGCGGGGAGTCCCGGTAACTGGGTAGTGGTGATATTGGACCACTATCCAGTCAGTCATCCACATCTAAAACTAGGTGAGCTTTTGGCTCGACTAGTTCTATCTGTGGATGCCTAACTGGGTAGCGGTCCAATATCTCCGCTACCCGGTTAGGCTCTGCAGGTAGATCCCCTCGGCGCCTAACCTGGATATGCAATGCCATTGCCGTGGCATTGAATATTCGGGTTTAGAGGTCAGTGAGCAGGTCTATGCGCCGATGAAATGCATAGCCCACCTAACTGAATATCGGGCCCTTTGTTCCCAAGCCTATGCGCTAACCATTAGGCTAGTCCTCCACTCCTCCTCCTCCGCATGGCCAAAACTGTGCTTCTTATTTTTACCCCTAAATCCACCTCTCCCCTTCCTTCTTTCTCAATCTCTGTGGATAATGCCCTACTCCTCCCTGTTTCCTCGGCTTGCAACCTTGGGGTAGTCTTTGACTCCTCCCTCTCCTTCTCCACACACATCCAACTGATAGCTAAAACCTGTCGTTTCTTTCTCTATAACATCAGCAAAATTTGTCCCTTCCTTTCTGAACATATTACTAAGCCACTTATCCACTCTTTAGTCACCTCCCTAGACTATTGCAACCTCCTCCTTGCTGGTTTCCCTCTGAATCATCTCTCTCCCCTTCAGTCGGTTCAAAGCTCAGCTGTGCAGCTAATCTTCCACCAGCCTTGATATGCTCATATAACCCCTCTTCTCAAATCACTTCACTGGCTCCCTATCCATTTTTGTACCCAATGTAAACTTCTCCTATTGACGTATAAGTGCACTCATTCTGCTGCTCTTCAATAACCTTTCTTCTCTTATCTCTCCCTACACTCCCCCCCCCTTATGAACTCTGCTCTTCTAGCAGATCCCTTCTATCTGTGCCCTTCTCTTCTACTGCTAACACCAGACTTCGATCCTTTCACCTGCAGCTCCTTATGCCTGGAACAAACTACTTGAGTCTGTGTGTCAGGCTTCATCTCTGGCCCTTTTCAAATCCAAGCTGAAATCTCATCTCTTCGAGGCTGCTTTTGAATCCTGATATGCTTAGTCCCCAATGTGTTTCCTTACCATTCTCCTAGATGTATCCTTGTCCTCAGCTGTTGTGCTGTCTTGGCTAGATTGTAAGCTCTGATGAGCAGGGACTGTCTGTACAGCGCTGCGTATTGTGATGAAGCTGAAGCCATTGAAGCTATAGACTTAGAAAAAAAACACTGTTTATTATAAAGCAACTGACTCACAGAGGGTGCAGTTACCTAAAAGTGCAACTAGAGGGAGCAGGCACAAGGCTGCAGAAGCTAAGCTGACACACCCAGGTTTTGAGAATGCAGGAGCTAATCAGGTACACCTGAGTAGAGAGCCAGGAAGCTCAGTGGAGAAACAGCTATATAAACAGTGCTCAGAAGGAAGAAAGCAGAGAGGACCTCGAGCTGAGAGAGGAACTGAGAGAGGACTACGAGCTGAGAGAGGACCTCAAGCTCAGAGAGGACCACAAGTTTGGAGAGGAACACAAGTTCAGAGAGGAACTGAAAGGGGACCTGAGAGAGGAGCCTCACATACTGAAAGGCAGAGAAGCTTGGAGTACTTACAAGGAAGAGCTAAGTTCCAGGGAGGACAAGCCCGTTCCAGAAAGCTCCAGGAGCCAGTCTTCAGGGAAGACGATGATAGAAGGAGACTGCCAGGTAGAGCAAATACCAGCAGAGCACGTCTCAAAGATCCAAGGTACAGTTATATTTCCTTTCCAAGATGTGAACCAGCTCCTAGAAAAGCTTATAACCCAGAGAGCCGTACTGATAGGAAACAAAGCTGGGAAAGGCTTGTTAAACCTTTACAGAGAGGCATAGTAAAAAGCCATAACAGTTATTTGTCAAACCAAGACCAGCAAGGCTGGGGAATATGGGAGAGATCTATTGAACTACAACCTGCCTCATCCATGGAAAGCTCAGGACTAGCTGACAACACGGCTGAACAGGAACCTATGCAAATAGAGGTGATAGAACCAGAGCCGTTGCAGTTAGAGCACCCGATGGACTGCTCACTCTGTGTTTCCAAGAGTCTAGAGTCTCTCACAGAATTGTAACCGGCATGACATGCTTTAACATATCTTTTTGCTTTTGCTAAGCTGAAAGAAGAAGTTTTGTATTTGTTTTTCCTCTTGGTGTTGAAAACCTTTTTGAACGCAAAGAACTGTGAAGCGCCTGTAACAGTTACTGACTTTTAAATATTTTGGCATAAACCCTGAAGTAAGGTACATTCTGTTTTTATCTTCCTGGAGAACCTTTGCGCAACAAAGGGAATAAAAACCATTTAAGTTTAACCGTGCACAAGGCTCACAACTATTTCTTTATGAAGTGGGACTACAAAGACCATGATACACCTGGTCTAGAAAAGTTTTTCCTTCTTCAACCAACAATAAGTGTCCGCCCTCTCCTTTCTGCACGCTGCCACTAGGAGGGGCTGTGACATAATGGCATAGTTTTTAGGATAATTGCTGGGAAGCAAATGAAGAAACTGAAAACTGGAAACAGCACAAGCACTGGCAAGTTAAATGCAAAGCATTGATAAGGCAGGCAAAGCGGGAATTTGAGAAGAAACTTGCTACGGAAGCAAAAACACGAAATAAAGACTTTTTCAAGTACATTCGTAGCAAAAGGCCTGTGAGAGAGTCAATTGGACCATTAGATGATAGAGGGGTAAAAGGGGCAGTAAGAGGAGACAAGGCTATAGCAGAGAGACTGAATGAATTCTTTGCTTCGGTCTTTACTGAGGAAGATGTAGGGGTGTTACCCAAGACTGAAGTGGTATTTAAAGGTGATACTGCAGAGGAATTGAGAGAAATATCGCTACACCGGGAAGATATATTACAACTATTTGATAAACTGAATAGTAGCAAATCACCTGGACCGGATGGTATACATCCCAGAGTGTTGAAAGAACTGAAATATGAGATTGCAGACCTGTTATTGGTAATCTGTGAACTTTCATTAAAATCATCTGTAATACCTGAAGATTGGAGGGTCGCCAACGTAACACCAATTTTTAAAAAGGGTTCCAGGGGTGACCCGGGAAATTACAGACCGGTGAGCCTGATGTCAGTACCAGGGAAAATGGTAGAAGCCATCATAAAGAACAAAATTACACAGCATGTAGATAGTCATGGCCTAATGGGAGACAGCCAACATGGCTTTAGACAAGGAAGATCTTGTCTTACTAATCTGATCTGTTTTTTTGAAGGTGTGCATAAACAGGTAGACAAAGGTGAGTCGGTTGATATAGTGTATCTGGACTTTCAGAAAGCTTTTGACAAGGTCCCCCATCAGAGACTTTTGGCGAAGCTAAAAAGTCATGGGATAGGAAGCAGTGTACTATTGTGGATCGGGAACTGGTTAAAAGATAGAAAGCAGAGGGTAGGGCTAAATGGCCAATATTCCCAATGGAAAAAGGTGAATAGTGGAGTACCCCAGGGATCTGTACTGGGTCCGCTACTTTTTGACATATTCATAAATGACCTGGAAAAGGGAATAACTAGTGAGGTAATCATTTGCAGATGACACAAAACTGTTTAAAGTTGTTAAAACCCAAGAGGATTGTGGAAAACTGCAGGAGGATCTGGATAAATTGGAAGACTGGGCATCCAAATGGCAGATGAAATTTAATGTGGACAAGTGCAAAGTTATGCACCTAGGAAAGAACAACCCACACTATAGTTACAAGATGCAAGGCTCCACATTAGAAACCACCACCCAGGAAAAAGATTTAGGAGTCATCGTGGATAACATGTTAAAACCCTCCGCCCAGTGTGCAGCGGCGGCCAAGAAAGCAAATAGAATGCTAGGTATCATAAGGAAAGGGATGGAGAATAAAACAAAGGATATTATAATGCCTCTGTATCGCTCCATGGTACGACCGCACCTTGAATATTGTGTGCAATTCTGGTCACCGTATCTTAAAAAGGACATAGAGTTATTAGAAAAAGTACAGAGAAGAGCCACCAAATTGGTGAAGGGGATGGAAGGCTACTCCTATGAAGAGAGGCTAAAAAGGTTAGGGCTCTTTAACCTAGAAAAGAGGCGGCTGAGGGGAGATATGATAGAGGTGTATAAATTAATGAATGGAGTGGAACGGATAAACGTGGATAAATTGTTTACGCTATCAGAATATAGAAGGACTAGGGGGCATGTAATGAAGCTACAGGGTAAACTATTTAAGACAAATAGGAGAAAATATTTCTTCTCTCAACGTGTAATCAAACTCTGGAATCTGTTACCGGAGGATGTAGTAAGGGCTGTTAGTATAGCTGGGTTTAAAAAAGGTTTGGACAAGTTCCTGGAGGAAAGGTCCATAAACCACTATTAAAAAGGGACCCAGGATATCAATGCTTGGCCTAGTACAAGCACTGCAGAACCTGTGTCTTTTGGGGAAACTGCTAGGTACGTATGACCTAGATTGGCCACTGTTGGAAACAGGATACTGGGCTTGATGGACCTCGGTCTGACCCAGTATGGCATTTCTTATGTTCTTATGTTCTTATAAACTGCCAAGTTCAAAGGAAAAGAAGCACTGAGTGGAAGACAGAAGTGTTGTCACCAGTACTGCTGGAGGACGTTGGACACATCGTTTGCTCAAGGCATGAGTCAACACCTGAAGCAGGTAACATGTAATTGGGCATAACCTGTGGTGGATTCAGGTGTGGGTATTGAGAAAAAAAAAAAGGAAAAAAAAGGGGGGACTGACAAAAGAGTGCCAGTGCCACACTTGGGTTTTCTCTCTCTCTACATTTCTCTCTAGGAAGTGGTCGCCATGGACCCAAAGGAGATCCTACAGTGGATGGCGGTACAATTTGACAAGCAACGAGAGATGGCTTGCCAAGCGCAGCAACAAGCGGTGTCGGCCATGCAGGCGCAACAAAAGCCCGTGTTGGAGATGATGGAGGCTTGGTTAGCTCAGCAGAAGACAGCACAAGCAGCAGCTCCTTCTCTTCAAGGACTAAATGCTATAGCCAGCAACAGTGGGGTAGGACCGTGGTCTTATGAGACACTGACTTTGGGAAAGTTGTCACCTAGCGATGACATTGACGACTTTTTGGAATCCTTTGATAGGATAGCGCATACCATAGGATGGCCAAAAGAGCAATGGGCTATACGCCTGGAAACCTCACTCACAGGAGAGGCGTTGTCGGTGTATAAAGCTATGCCCGCAGCCCTAGCGAATGATTACGCAGAAGTAACGAAGGCTGTAAGGGACCGCCTTGGCTTAACTCCTTTGGTGTACAACCGGATGCTAAGAGCTACCCGACTTAAAGCGGGAGAAACTCCAAAAGCTTTAGGTCAAAGGCTTAAGAGCCTGGCGATAAAGAGGTTGAGGCCCGAGAGTAAGAGCATTGACACCATAGTTGATGTTATTGTATTAGAGCAATTCATGACTGCCATGCCCCACGAGGTGCAGACCTTCCTGATACTGCAGAACTGCTGTACCACTGAAGAAGCAATCCTATTAACAGAAAGGTATTTTGAAGCACAATTGGCTACTCGAAAAAGTGGTGAAGCTTCAAAGACGGCAGTAGAGGCTATGATGCAGTCATCAGAAAGGATCTCAAGGTATAAACCAGGAGGTTTGGAAACTGGTAGGCCTATGCCAGGAAATCACTCTGAGAAAAAGAGATGTTTTCTTTGTGGGAAAATAGGGCATCTAAAGAGTGAATGTAAATCGCGTACTGCACTGATAAGTGAAAATACAAAGGATTTTTGTTAGAGGTCAAAGTGCAAGGTATATCTGCGAATGCTCTTCTCGATTCTGGTGCAGACCAGAGCATGATCTCTAAAAAGCTATGGCGCACAATTGAAGATCAAGCTGAGTCTGCACCGAATCAAGCAGAAGGAAAAGTAAAATTTAAATGCATTCACGGTGCTTCTTCTTTCTATCCTGTATACAACTTGATAGTAAAAGGTTTAGGGATAGAAAAGGATATGCTACTAGCTGTAGTTCCAAAATTGCCTCACGATTTGGTGCTAGTTAGGGACTGGCCCCAATTTAGAAAGGGGTTGGAAAAGGAACTATCTCCCCAAGAGGCCCTTGTGTCTACAAAGTCCCAATCCAAAATAGCTATGGTTCCCAGTCCACTCTTTGCAAAAGCTCCAAAGACTGATCGGGCGGTAAAGAGAGAGCCTGTGAGTAAACCAAAATTTGTATTAAAATTCTGCAAAATGTCCGAAAAAGCACAGAGTCCACAGCGAGCCTCGGCTCAGGCCGCTGGATATGATTTACACAGTGCGGTAAACCAAATCATTCCCAAACATGGAAGAGCTTTAATAGACACAGGCCTCCAAATAGAATTACCCCTAGGATGTTACGGCCGTATTGCGCCCCACTCTGGCCTGGCATCAAAACATTTTATAGACGTGGGGGCAGGTGTAATAGACCCGGATTATAGAGGAGCCATTAAAGTCTTGCTCTTCAACTTTGCAGGAGAAGACTTCGAGGTCAAAATAGGAGACTGCATTGCGCAGCTTATCTGTGAGAGAGTGGGTTTTCCCGTTTTAGAGGAAGTGCCCATGGTAACCCCTACTGGCCATGGAACCAGAGGGTTCAGGTCCACTGGTCTATCCGACGTAAAAGGGTTAACCGCTACTTGCGAGGAACAAGTAGATGAAGATTTGGGCCCACTTCTGGACGATTGCAGGACTAAACCCGAGCCACGGGTAAGTGAGGAACTTTCTCTGATACAGAGGCAAGAGTTGGCCAGTGTATTAGAAAGGTTTGATGATGTTCTGACACCTGTTCCTGGCAAAACGGAGCTAGTCGCCCATGAAATAATAACGCCACTCGGAAAAGTGATCAGACAGAGGCCCTATTGGCTTCCTGAGGCCAAAAAGCAAGAAGTGGTGGCTCAGGTGCACGAAATGCTAAGAATGGGGATCATAGAAGAATCCCGAAGTCCCTGGTGCAGCCCTATTGTCCTGGTGCCCAAACCAGATGGCACGATGAGATTCTGCATTGATTTTTGCCAAGTTAATGCAGTATCTAAGTTTGATGCGTATCCAATGCCACGCATTGAAGAGCTCTTGGATAGATTGGGGCAGGCGAGGTTCCTCACCACGCTCGATATGACCAAGGGATATTGGCAAATTCCCTTGACAAGAGTCTTGTCCCAAGACAGCTTTTAGCACACCAGTGGGGCTATTTCAATTCAGAAGAATGCCTTTTGGGCTGCATGGCGCGGCGGCAACCTGTCAGCGATTGATGGATTTGGTTTTACGTCCCCATCAGGAGTATGCCGTCGCGTACATGGACGATATTGTCATACATAGTTCCACCTGGAACCAGCATTTACCACGAGTAAAAGTGGTGCTACAAGCAATGAGGCAAGCTGGCCTAACATTAAATCCAGAAAAATGCATGTTCGCGGCGCAGGAAGTCAAATACTTGGGCCACCTGGTAGGACGAGGTATGGTCCGGCCACTGTTAAACAAGGTAGAAAGCATTAGGAAATTTCCGATGCCACAAAACAAAAAGCAACTAAGGAATTTCCTAGGGCTTATAGGCTACTATAGGCGTTTCATCCCTCATTTTGCGGAGGAAAGCGCCGTGTTTACAAACATGTTAAGGAAAAATGCCCCAAACCAGATACAATGGACCTCAGAGGCCGAGGAGGCTTTCATGATGTTGAAAAGAAAACTTTGTAAGGCACCTGTATTATGCGGGGTAGATTTCCGCCAACAATTTATTGTCCAAACAGATGCTTCTGAAACCGAGTTAGGAGCTGTCCTTTCACAAACACATGAAGGAATAGAACATCCCGTCATGTTTTTGAGCCGAAAATTATCCCCGGCGGAGCAAAGGTATTCTACAATTGAAAGAGAATGTTTGGCAATTAAGTGGGCAGTCGAAGCCCTAAGATTTTATCTAACTGAGAGAGAATTTTTACTGGTCACCGACCATGCACCGCTAAAGTGGTTAAGTCAGATGAAGAACAACAACAGTCACTTAACATGATGGTATATGGCATTACAACCCTTCGAGTACCGGGTGGAGCATAGAGCAGGAAAACTGCACCGTAACGCAGATGCCATGTCGCGGATTACGTGCTGTGCAGGCGATGCAAGGCAAGCCCGTAATATCTTAAGAGGGGGGATATGTGATGAAGCTGAAGCCATTGAAGCTATAGACTTAGAAAAAAAACACTGTTTATTATAAAGCAACTGACTCACAGAGGGTGCAGTTACCTAAAAGTGCAGCTAGAGGGAGCAGGCACAAGGCTGCAGAAGCTAAGCTGACACACCCAGGTTTTGAGAATGCAGGAGCTAATCAGGTACACCTGAGTAGAGAGCCAGGAAGCTCAGTGGAGAAACAGCTTTATAAACAGTTCTCGAAAGGAATAAAGCAGAGAGGACCTCGAGCTGAGAGAGGAGCTGAGAGAGGACCTCAAGCTCAGAGAGGACCACAAGTTTGGAGAGGAACACAAGTTCAGAGAGGAACTGAGAGGGGACCTGAGAGAGGAGCCTCACATACTGAAAGGCAGAGAAGCTTGGAGTACTTACAAGGAAGAGCTAAGTTCCAGGGAGGACAAACCCGTTCCAGAAAGCTCCAGGAGCCAGTCTTCAGGGAAGACGGTGATAGAAGGAGACTGCCAGGTAGAGCAAATACCAGCAGAGCACATCTCAAAGATCCAAGGTACAGTTATATTTCCTTTCCAAGATGTGAGCCAGCTCCTAGAAAAGCTTATAACCCAGAGAGCCGTACTGATAGGAAACAAAGCTGGGAAAGGCTTGTGAAACCTTTACAGAGAGGCATAGTAAAAACCATAACAGTTATTTGCCAAACCAAGACCAGCAAGGCTGGGGAATATGGGAGAGATCTATTGAACTACAACCTGCCTTATCCAGGGAAAGCTCAGGACTAGCTGACAACACGGCTGAACAGGAACCTATGCAAATAGAGGTGATAGAACCAGAGCCGTTGCAGTTAGAGCATCCGATGGACTGCTCACTCTGTGTTTCCAAGAGTCTAGAGTCTCTCACAGAATTGTAACCGGCAGCACATGCTTTAACATATCTTTTTGCTTTTGCTAAGCTGAAAGAAGAAGTTTTGTATTTGTTTTTCCTCTTGGTGTTGAAAACCTGTTTGAACGCAAAGAACTGTGAAGCGCCTGTAACAGTTACTGACTTTGTAAATATTTTGGCATAAACCCTGAAGTAAGGTACATTCTGTTTTTGTCTTCCTGGAGAACCTTTGCGCAACAAAGGGAATAAAAACCATTTAAGTTTAACCCTGCACAAGGCTCACAACTATTTCTTTATGAAGTGGGACTACAAAGACCATGATGCACCTGGTCTAGAAAAGGTTTTGCTTCTTCAACCAACAGTAAGTGTCCGCCCTCTCCTTTCTGCATGCTGCCACTAGGAGGGGCTGTGACAGTATGCCTTGTAGCGCTATACAAATGATCAGTAGTAGTAGTTCTCCAGGAACAAGCTGGAGGAAGTCAGTCCTCACATAGGGTGACGTTGGTGCCGACAGAGACCTCATGCGGAGCAATTCCCAGCTTTCAGAGAAAGCTTTTGGGATTGCATCACGCATGCACGGTCCCCTTCCCACACAAGGGTGCCATCTTGCTCAGTCTCCTTTTTTCCGCAGAGCCCAACAGACGTCGTCCAAGTTCCCTCATGAAAAAAATGTTTAAAAAAGCCAGAAAATCCCTTTTCTGCCTAGCCGGTTTGATGCTGGTTCCCCTTCCCGCCTCGGCTCGGTACACCGGTATCAAGTCTAGTACAAATTTTTGTTTTTTGTCCTTAGAGACTAGCGTTCACGCTCTTTTTCTTTTTAACTGGCAGTCCGGTCCTTTGATCTTGCAGGGGCCCTTTTTCCCCCAATGGCTGCCAGCGGGTTTAAAAAGTGTGATCGGTGCACAAGGTTAATGTCTCTCACTGACACACATGACTGCTGCCTCCGTTGCCTCGGGCCCGACCACGAGCTGAAGGTCTGTGGCCCATGTAAGAAAATGTCTTCCAAGGCCTTGAGGAGCAGGCAGCAGCAATATGATAGTATTTTTCCCAAGTCCGCACCCGCCCGGGCCTGGACCTCATCGGAGGCCTCGATATCTCGGGAGCTCTCTGACCCTGAGCAGCGTCGAGTGTCCTCCGAAAGGGGGTCTCCCTCGCGGGAACACTGGAGGAAGAAAAAATCCGTGAGGGTGGTGTCCTCAGATGGCTCCGAGCGGCCTGGTCCCTTGCGGGATAGGTTGCGGAGCCTGGCCCGCTGCCCCGGATCCTCAGAGAGGCCTGCAAAACTCCCTCGTAAGGAACCAGAGACACCGAGGCAGGTAAGCACTGTCCTCGTTGTGGACTCTCCTCCGGGAGAGCTGGCGTCGGGTCCCGACCCAGGGGCTGAGGAGCCTCCTGAGCTCGATCGCAGGATGGCGGCCTTGGAGCGCAGTATGGTTGCCTTCATGGACCAGCAGCAGCCACTGATAGCCGGTCTCACCGGTCCATTTATTTATTTATTTATTTTATTTTATTTAACAAGCTCTTATATACCGCCGCTTCCGGAGATCAGCTGCGGTTCACAAATAACAACAGTCAACAAATCATAGTTTGTTTTACATATAACGTCATATAACTATAACCAATATACAGTAAACATAAATGTTGAACAGATTAGCACAGAACAGTGCAGCACTATATACATTATGTACATTTACATTATATTATTAAATACAAATCGAGTTATGTGGGGTATGATCGTAATGAATAGTTCAGATGCAGATAGGGCGGGTTTTCTTTTTCTGTTATAGTGAGATGTTAGACAAAAACTGCTTAGCCTTTATCTAATTCTTTTGATGGCTGGTCTATACTATTGTAGTGTATTGTGAAGAGGTGTGTTTTCAATTTTTTGCGGAATTCATTAATCTCTGTTAATATTCTTAGTTCAACTGGGAGGGAATTCCAGGCTATTGGGGCTGCATGTGAAAACGCTTTGTTGTTTGTTGATTTATTTGTTTTTATGAAATCTATTGGGGTTTTAAGTTTGTTTAGTTGACTTTTTCTTTGAGTAGGTTTTGAATATTCTTTAGTAATTAAGTTACTTAATGTGCATGGTGCCATTTCAAATAGTGTTTTAAATACTGTTATTAGTGTTTCATATGTTATTCGGCTTTGAATTGGCAGCCAGTGAAGGGATGCTAGAATTGGTGTTATATGTTGATGCGAGTGTGTTTTCGTTATGATCCTAGCTGCTGAGTTTTGTGCGAGTTGCAGTCTTTTGATGTTTTGTTTTGATGTACCTAATAATATAAGGTTTGCAAAGTCAAAGTGGGGGGTTATGGTGGCTTGAATTATACTGATAAAATCTTGTATGTAAACTAGAGGTCTAAGTTGTTTAAGTATTTTAAGTTTGAAATAAATTTTCTTTGTGATGTTTCTGATATGGGTATCAAGAGTAAGATGTTTGTCTATAATCACTCCTAAGTATCTCACTTCATTTTTTATTTTAATTTCTTGGTTTTGTAGTGTTATATGTGTTGGTGGGGTGTAATCTTGGTTTTTGGTGACTAATAGCACTTCGGTTTTTGAATGGTTTATTAGGAGATTGTGGGCATTTAGCCATAATGTTATTTCATTAAAACAATCTGATAGTAGTTGCAACGGTATGTTAGGGATTGTGAATGGGATGTACATCATAATATCATCTGCATATAGATGATAGAGTACACCATATTTTTTAAAGATATTGCACACTGGTTTTATGTAAATATTAAATAGCAGAGCTGAAAGCGCTGAGCCCTGTGGTAAACCTGTTTCAAATTTATATGATTCAGAAGTTTGATTGCTTATTCTAACATTTTGAGTTCTATTGCTCAGATAAGAAGTGAACCATTTATGTACTGTAGAGTATATTCCTATGTGTCTTAAGTTGTTAAGCATTATTGAATGGTGAACACTATCGAAAGCGGCTGATATGTCGATAAATAAGAGGATGAAGGCTTTTTTGTGGTTGTCTATCCCTCTTAGTAGTGTGTCGGTTAGAACAGTCAGGAGAGTTTCAACTCCATGTTTGGGGCGAAATCCGTATTGTTGGTCGTCAAGAGGGTAGGATGAATCAAGAAATTCTTGAGTCTGTATTTGTACAGTTTTTTCTATGACTTTTGCTAAGAATGGTATACTTGAGATAGGTCGGTAAGATTTTGGGGAGGTTTTGTCAAGTGTATTATTCTTCAGGATTGGTCTGATTTGTACTTGTTTAAGTGTGGGTGGGAGGTAACCTTGAAGTAATGATAGATTGACCATAGGGAGTATGAAGGATAGAAGAGTTGGTAGTGTGTTTTTTATCCAGATTACTGGGCAGGGGTCGAGATAGGAAGTTGTAGTGTTGAGATTGAGAATAATATTCTTTAATGATGTTTTGGATAAAGGGTAAAATTCTGGCCATTCATTTAGCGTATGGAGAAGTTTGTAGGTAGGGTCTAAGGTCATTGGTGAATGTTTTGATTTGTTTTGATAATAATTGGCTAGAGTTTGTGCTGAGATGTCGGTGATTTCCTTGTTAGAATCTTGAGGATTGGTTGTTAGGTTGGTAACTATGGAAAATAGTTCTCTTGGTCTATTATATGATTTTGATAGGATTGTAGCGTAATCATTTTTCTTTGAGTTATCAATGGCGTCTTTATAGTGTTTGAGGTGGTTGTAATATATTTCTTTCTCAATGGTAGATTTGGTTTTACGCCATTTATGTTCTAGATTTCTTAGATCTCTTTTCATTTGTTTTAAAGTGCTATTAAACCATGGTGTGCAGTTGGTTTTGGAGTGGGTTGGTTTTTTATTAGTTTGATTTATTTGGGCTGCATTGTATATGGTAATATGCCAGTTTTTGACCACTTCATCCAGGGTTGTTGGGGAAAGATCAAGGTGAGGGATTGTAGCATCCAGAAATTCTGTTTCGTTGAATTTTTTAAATTTTATTATATGGTCATTTCTTGTGTGTTTTATGGTGTCAGTGGTGTCATCTGCCCCAACCACCGGGATATCGATGTCGAAGTCGACCCCGGAGTCTGAGCCAATCCTCGAGTCACTAAGGTCTCGAGTCAATCCTCGGCCGAGGCCCCCCTCGACCTCATGTTTGGGACCGAGGTCATCGATGCCGATTCCACTGGCGTCGGGGCGGTTAAGACTGAAGCCCTCGAGGCCAGAGCCACTTGGGAAACGGAGGATGAGGAGTCACCAGACACCCACCGGACCAAGTACATTCCCTCAGATTCCCCGGGTTCTGAACCTTGGAGAAGGCCCCCCCAGAAGACACCCATTTATTGGACTTCATCCGGGACATGGCCAAAGGCTTTGTCATTCGCGGCGGAGGCCAAGGAGGAGCCTCGAGCCAAAGAGCTCGAGATCCTCCAGTATGACTTTCCCCCTCAGGAAGCCCTTACTGTACAGGTGCCTCCCATTCTGGAACGGCTGATGCTCCGCATGTAAACATTTAAACATTTGTTTACATGCGGAGCATCATGTGGGAGACACCGGCCTCGATGACAGTGCTCAGCAGGCGAATTGATTCCATCTATCGAGTTTGCAACAGCCCTGGGTTCCAAAAGGCACAACTGCCGCACAACTCCATGGTTGTGGAATCGGCCATGCACCAGCTCAAGAGCCAGAAGATGCACTCCTCGGTGCCTCCTGGCCGGGAGGCCGACAACATGGATACCCTCGGCAGAAAGTGCTACCAAGGTTCGATGCTGTCATGCCGAATCCAGACATACCAGCTGTACATGGGCATGTACCTATGAGACCTGGCAAAGGAGATTGCCAGGTTCTCAGCTGGTCTCTCCGAGGGACCTTTGCAGCGCTTCAAGATCTTGTTCACTGGAATCCGGGAGTGCTCAAAGTTTATGACTCGAGCAGCCTATGATGGCTTTGAGGCGTCGGCCCAGGTAGCTGCGGCCAGCATCGATGAATGCCGCCAGGCATGGCTACAGTCGTCTGACCTGGAGCCATGGGTGCAGGACAAGTTGGTCAATGTCCCTTGCCAGGGTTAAAACCTCTTCGGCAAGCCCATGACCGAGAAGGCTGCCGAGATCGAGTCTGAGTACCTGACCCGGACAAGACTTGAGAAGAAGACTTCTGCCCCTTCTAAGAAGAAGGGCTCGGGTAAGAAGCCCTTTTTCCCGAGAAAAGGTACTACTTACAGCAACTACCCCACAGGCAAGCCCCAGGCACCAGCTCCGACCCAGCCTGGAGGGGTTTTTTGACTCCCAGAGCATAGTCCCTCTCTCCAAGGCCATGCACAGGAGGGAGGCTGACCCTGTATGCCCACAGGTGGCCAGCCATCACAACAGATAGCCCACCTGGACTATCTGGAGAACCCAGGTATCAGCTACATCTCACCCAGGCACCTCCCTCTTACTTTCCAGTGGAGCCTCTCAGACCTCCTCTTCACAGGGACCTCCTTTTAAAGGAATTAGCAGGTCTTTTCGAGGATCATGCGGTAGAACCGGTGCGCCACCACCTGCATGGTGTGATGTTCCCCCTTGCCAGTACCCGTAGGTAGGTAGGGCTTAAGGAGGTTAAGTTTTCTTCTTGAACTGAGGTTTACTATTTCCTGTAGAACTGCATGTAGGGAAATGTATTTCCTTTGATAGCTCAATGAAGAGTAGTGTGACTCGAGTTGATAAAGCAAAAAGGGATTTATTCCCCTCCCGGGGTGGATTTCACCAGGATAAAAGGTAACATAAATTCTTGCACTCTTGGCAGACAAAAGGACAAAATAAAGCAGCTTCCTTCAGCATCAAACATTAACACAGAGATATTATTCCCTCTGCCATAGAAATCGTACAGCCCATTGCTTCCGACGAAATATTTACAAAAGATGGCTCAATTTCCATGCCCTCCTCCTCTGAGGCAGAAATTGTTTGCTCTGTTCTCCCTGGAGCCACGCCCGCTCCCACGCTAGGCCTTGAGATAAACTCTGGGGTTTGGTACAGCTCTAAATAACCATTCTCATTATAATCCCCTGTACCGTAGCCCCAACTTTCCTGGTCAATAAACCCACAGTGGTTATTGTACTTCAAGCCCTTGGGCTTACCTTTTACTCTGGCTGTATAAGATTGTCTCTGGGGTTTACAAATTGTTGTCGGTTCCCAACCTGACTTGTGCAGAGTGTAATTTAATTGCCTTCCTGGCCTTTTCTCACGTTCAGAATCAAGAGAGGACTTCCATTGACCAGGTCTGCTCCTGCTGTATCTCTCACTACGAGCTTCTGACCTTTCCTCGTCTCCGTCTCTCTCTTCCTTCTCTGTTCTGCTCTCAGCTCTGCCCCCTTCTCCATTAACTGGGCCCTCTTTATAATTCAGCTTCCTCGGGTAAAGCCTGGCTCCACCCCCCAGCAGGTGTTCAGAATTACCCCGTGACTCTCTGCTGAACTGATAGCAGGGGCCTGTTTCTCTCTCTGGGGCTTGGTTTCCCTGACAACCAGCCATGTGCTGTTGTTTACGTTGCAGCCCTGCACTTTTTTGCTGATCTTTGGGAGTTTCTCCCTGACTAAAAGGACTCGCTATGTCACAATGGAAAGGGCTTCTACTCCAGGTATTTCCTGATACCAAAGAGAACTGGAGGCCTAAGACCCATCCTTGACCTGCACAACTTAAACAAGTTCCTGGTGAGGGAAAAGTTCAAGATGCTTTCTCTTGGAATATTGCTGCCTTACCTCCACCAGGGAGACTGGCTATGCTATTTAGACCTAAAGGATGCTTATACACACACCCTCATTCATCCAGACCACAGACAATATCTACAATTTGTGGTGGGAGGAAACCACTTCCAGTACAAGGTGCTTCCATTTGGCCTAGCCTCTGCACCCAGGGTGTTCACAAAGTGCCTAGCTGTGGTGGTGGCGGCCTTCCTAAGAAATCAGGGAGTATTTGTCTTCCCCTACTTGGACGACTGGCTCATCAGAGCCCAGTCAGCCCTGGCCTTCTGTCAAGCCCTGGCTTATCAGCCTGTCCTAATTCAGACGGACAACCAAGTAGCAATGTTCTATGTGAAGAAGCAGGGGGGCACAGGGTCTTGCATCTTCTGCCAAGAGACCCTGGACCTATGCTGGTTTGCAGTCAGCCAAGGTATGCACCTCAAAGCAGTTTACTTGCCAAGCCAAGAAAACTTCTTAGCCGACAAGCTCAGCAGAATCCTGCAGCCGCCCGAGTGGCAACTGGATCCCACTGTAGTCCAGCAGCTGTTCCAGTGCTGGAGGCGTCCATCCATAGATCTGTTTGTGAGCCCACAGAATCACCAGTTGCCCTGCTCCAGACAGCCACACCCAAGCAGGGTGGCTGCAGATGCTTTCCTAATATCATGGTTGGTGGGGCTCCTGTATGCGTTTCTTCCCATGCCCCTGGTGGCTCGGACTCTATTCAAGGTCCTTCAGGACAAGGTCTCAGTCATCCTGGTAGCTCCCAGGTGGCCAAGGCAGCCATGGTTTCCTCTGCTGCTTCAACTGGCGGTAGAGGCCCCGATTCCTCTGGGATTGCACCCCAACCTCCTTTCACAGGAGAGGGGCACTCTCCTGTATCCCAACCTCAGGTCTCTCAACCTGATGGCATGGCTGCTGAAAGGGTAGTTCTCGCACCACTTCTCCTCCCTAAGAATGTAGAGGATGGACTGCTCGCCTCAAGAAGGCAATCGACTAGAAAGACCTATGCGTTCAAGTGGCATAGGTTTGAGGTGTGGTGTAATAAACAGGCAGAAAACCTTTCTCCTGCCAGTGTCAATGGTATTGCAGTATCTGCTTCACCTCTCAGATTTAGGCCTCAAGTCAAACTCTGCCCTACTACTACTACTATTTAGCACTACTAGAGTGCCACGCACGCAGCGCTGTACAGGTAATCTACAAGAGGTAGTCATCATACATGAGACAGTCCCTGCCCGTCAGAGTCATGCTCATCGGAGCTTGCAATCTAGTTAGAATAGTACATTAGTTAAAAACAGTGCAGAGCAACAATCAGTTCTACGCAAGCATTAGTCGGTTCTATGCAAGGAACGATGAGGTACAGTTTGGTCTGTAGTTAGTCATAAACGTTGACGGAGGTTGGGAGTGAGATGAGGAACGAGTCAGGATCTGAATGCAACGGTGAAGAGGTGGGTCTTCAGCCTGGACTTGAAGAGGGCCAGGGAGGGTGCCTGGCGCACAGATGCAGGTAGGCTGTTCCAGGTATGAGGTGCAGCAAGGTGAAAAGAGCGCAGTTGGGAGTTCGCGGTGCGGGTAAAAGGCATTGATAGAAGTAATTTGTTAGCGGTGCGCAAATTTCGAGAGGGGACGTAGGGAGAGATAAGAGATGAGAGGTATTGAGGGGCCATAGAGTGAATGCATTTATAGGTCAGCAGGAGAAGCTTGAATTGGATGCGGAACTGGACAGGGAGCCAGTGAAGTGATTTGAAAAGAGGAGTAATATGGGCATGGCGAGGCTGGGAGAAGATTAGTCGAGCAGCGTGATTTTGTATAGATTGAAGGGGAAGGAAGTGGCTCATGGGAAGACCAGCAAGGAGTAGGTTGCAGTAATTGAGGCGGGAGGAGATTAAGGAGTGGACAAGCGTTTTGGTAGTGTGTTCAGAGAGGAAGGGGCGGATTTTGCTGATGTTGTAGAGAAAGAAGCAGCAGGTCTTAGCTACAAGCTGGATATGCGCGGAGAAGGAGAGAGAGGTGTCGAAGATAATCCCTAGGTTGCGGGCCGAGGGAACAGGAAGGATAGTAGATCCATCCACATGGATTGAGAGAGGAGGAAGTGGGGGGGAGGAGTTGGGTGGAAAGACAAGGAGTTCAGTCTTGGCCATGTTCAATTTCAATCGTCGATGAGACATCCAGGCAGTGATGTCCGAGAGACAGGCAGAGATCATGGACTGGGTTCAGGAGAAATATTAGGTGCAGAGAGGTAGATTTGTGAATCATCAGCATAGAGGTGGTACTGAAAGCCATGGGAGGAGATAAGCGCACCAAGGCCTTGGGTATAGAGAGAGAAGAGGAGGGGGCCTAAGACAGATCCCTGGGGTACATCTACATGGAGGGGGTAGGGGAGGAGGAGGAGCCACCAGAGCATACGCTGAATGAGCGATGGGAGAGGTAGGAGGAGAACCAGGATAGTACGGAGTCCTTGAAGCCAAGCGAGGAGAGGGTGATGAGGAGAAGGTCGTGGTCAACGGTGTCAAAGGCAGCAGAAAGGTCAAGAAGGATGAGGATAGAATAGAGGCCCTTGGATTTAGCCAGGAACAGGTCGTTTGTGACTTTTGGAGTGCCGTTTCAGTGGAATGTAGGGGACGGAAGCCAGATTGAAGTGGATCAAGGAGGGCCTGGGAGGTGAGGAAGTCGAGACATCGATGGTGGACTGCTTGTTCTAATAGTTTGGATATGAAGGGAAGGAGGGAGAGGGATCGATAGAAGGGCATGTGGGATCAAGTGAGGGTTTCTTGAGGAGGGGTGTGACAACAGCATGTTTGAAGTCAACAGGGACAGTTGCAGTGGAGAGTGAGAGGTTGAGGATATGAGTGATGGAGGGGGCAGTGGTGAAGGGGATGGAGCGCAGGAGATGGGTGGGGATAGGGTCTGATGAACAGGTGGTGGGTTTGGAGGAGGACAGAAGGAGAGCAGTTTCTTCCTCAGAGATCGGAGGGAAGGAGGAGAGGGTGGCAGAGGGAGTATGTATGGGGGAGGAGAATTGGGGAGGAGGGGAGGTAGATGGGGGGGTAGGGAATTGGAGGGTAATCTTGTGGATTTTGTCGTGGAAGTAGTCAGCTAGGGTTTGGGCAGAAAGGGAGGGCGGGATCGGGAGCGGGGGGACCTTGAGGAGAGAATTGAGGGTATTAAAGAGATGGCGAGAATCAGAGGCAAGGGAATTGGTCAGATGGATGTAGTAATCTTGTTTGGCAAGTGCTAAGGCTGACTGGAAGGAGCCAAGCATGAATTTGAAGTGTAGAAGGTCTTCCAGGGAGTGGGATTTGGACCAAGCTCGTTCGGCAGAACGGGTGCAGATGCGTAGGTAACGGATTGTGGGTGAAAGCCAGGGTTGGGGAGTAGATCGTTTGACAGGGCGTGGGGTGGGAGGGGCAAGGGTGTCAAGGGCTGAGGATAATGTAGCATTGTATGAAAATAATGCCTCGTTGACGGACTTGGATGATAAAATGGTGGAAAGAGCTGGAGAGATGGTGGAGGAGAGAGTCAGGGGATCAATAGTATGACAGTTTCTAAATTGGATGGAGGAGGCAGGACGAGGTTGGGACGGCGGAAGTTGAAGAGTAAATGTTAGGAGGTGATGGTCAGATGAGGGAAGGATTGATTTGCAGAAGTTTGAGGGAGAGGAGTTGGAGAAGAGTATTAGGTCAAGGCAGTGGCCATGTAACCTGCATCTACCTTAACTATACTGTTGTCAGTAACTAATAACCTACAAATACTCTTGTATACTGCAATTTATATAGTCTGTACTGTTGACAGCATATAACAGCATATAGCTGGTACTGTTGTCAGTAACCAACGACCTACAATTACTGTTGTCAGTATCCACCTAACTTGAAATCTGTAATTACAAAGCTTGAACTGTTGCCAGTTGCTAAGATCTATACATACTGCTACCAGTAACAATTTAACTTATAAACTGCATTTACACAGCGTGTACTGCTCGCAGTAGCCAGAGATTTGATCATTCTTTTGTCTGTTTTACACCTCGTTAGTAAACTGTACTTATTTACACCACCACTGTTTCAGAGTATATCAAAACATCCTAACCATCTAGTATACTCATTAATCCCTGCAACAAAAATCCCGACTGATTTGAATACCATAGACCCCATACCAAGTACAAAAACCCTTTCTCCCTTCTTCAATCGTACAGTGTAAGTCACAAGATATCCAGAAAACACCTTTACAATTGCCAGCGCTCAAAATGTCACCCTCACATACCTTTTACCTAAGAATAGTATGTAGCCGTGCTATAATACTAACTTTAGTTGCTCTCACACACAGCCTAAACAACAAATACTATAAACCAATCCCAATCATACAAAGTCTTAACCAACCTCACCTACCATCAGCACAGGCACCCACTAGTCTCAATTCAAAGGTAAATCATCACCGCCTTATACATATAAAACCCACTACACTATATCAAGCAAATACCCTACCAAACAAAAAAGACCCAGTCATATTATCATGTATTCTAACAAATGCTAGATCCATGAAAAATAAACTCCCCATCTTCACCGATCTGCTAAATGACAATAAACCTGATATCCTATGTGTTACGGAAACATGGCTGACTGACACAGATGTGGTTTACCTAAACCAATTAAATAAGAATGACTACGACATTTATCATACGCATAGAAACAATAAAAAAGGCGGAGGAGTACTTATAATGACTAAAAAAGCCCTAAATGCTAAACCACAATCCTCTGAACCCATTAACAATACCGACACCCTCATCATAAAGATCAACCATTTCAGAATCTGCTTGATATACAGACCACCTGATCATAAATCAGATAATATGGATGCCCTAATCGAACTACTTAGCTCATCCACTGACCTAAGTCCAATAATAATGTTAGGTGACTTTAACCTCCCATTCCTACCTCTTACACATTCAACCCTCTTCCTTGAATCTATTTCCGACATAGGCTTCCACCAAATCATTAAAACAAAAACTCATAATAAAGGTGGTACCTTGGACCTCATCTTTCTCCCAGAAGCATTCCATAAAGCCTTTAATCAGGAATCACTGCAGTGCACACCTATCCCATGGTCAGACCACTGTCTGATTAAGTTCAATCTTACATACACTGACTCAAATAACAAAAGTAGCCCACAAAAATCCCCACCCCCCAGATTTAAAAATTTTAATTCAGAAGATTTCCTCGATCTAACAATCCCTCACCTCTCTCCATCTCCTTCCAACCTTGATGAGGCTATTGCAACCTGGCATAAAACAATTTCAAAAGCAGCTGCATATAATCAACCAAACAAGAAGAACATCCGACCCAGAAATGGTGATGCCCCTTGTTTTAACAATACCTTAAAAGCGATGAAAAGAACACTCAGGAAAATTGAATTAAAATGGCGCAAAACTAAATCTACATCATACAACGAATTATATCTTACCCACCTCAAAAATTACAAAGAGGCTACAGACAGTGCTATGAAAAACTTCCACTCAACTATTCTAACCAAATCTATCAACCGACCAAGGGAACTATTCTCCATTGTCCAAAACTTAACTAAGTACACATACAACTCCAGCCATGAAGTTAACGATATATCTGCTCAAACCTTAGCAAACCACTACATAAATAAGTCAAAAATATATAATTCCCCACCAATTTCACAAGCCATCTCTCACCAACTCCTACCAGATGATTGGAATGAATTCTACCCCATAACTAAAGAAACACATTATGTCAAACCTAAATACTACATCTTCCCACCTAGATCCCTGCCCTCTAACTTGGATAAAGAATACTCTTCCAACATTATCCCCCTTCATGCTACCTTTAATTAATCTCTCATTAAATCAAGGCTACCTTCCACCCATACTAAAACATGCACAAATTCGACCTATACTAAAAAACAATACCCTGGACAAAACATCACCGAAGTCATATAGGCCTATTTCAAGTATACCTTTTATGGCCAAACTCATAGAAAAAGTAGTTCAAACCCAAACACAGGGACACATCGACACATCAGCTCCCCTTGATGACCAACAATATGGCTTTCGCCCCGGTCATGGAGTTGATACACTCTTAACAGTACTCCTTGACACCCTAGTAAGAGGAATTGACAGTCCTAGAAACACATTCTTATTACTTTTTCTGGACATATCTGCAGCATTTGACAGTGTACACCACACACTAATGCTCAACAGGCTCAGACAAATAGGTGCTAACTCAATAGTACATAAATGGTTCACTTCCTATCTGTCTAACAGAACTCAAACTGTCAGGATCAACACACAAACCTCCACCACATACAAACAGGAAATAGGCCTCCCCCAAGGATCTGCCCTCCCGGCACTCCTTTTTAATATTTATATACAACCAATTTGCAACATCTTTAAAAAATTCAAAATACACTACCACATATACGCAGACGATATCATGATGTACATTCCTTTCACGATCCCTACGCTTCCACTGCAACTTTTAACTGACTGTTTCAATGAATTAACAACTTGGTTAGAAGCTCACAACCTTCACATTAATCATTCCAAAACTGACATATTGATTATAACAAAAAAACAAATCTTACACCCCCCCTACCCACATTACACTTCAGAAACATGACATTTACATAAAAAATGAGATAAAATACCTAGGGGTGATCTTAGATACTGCGACACCCACCAGCTGGGCCAAGAGGCTGACAGCTGGTAGGCGGCCTTAGGGTCCCTTGGAATAAAGTTCTTTCACTCCTCAGGCAATAAATTTGTAGTTGAGTCGGTGGTAAGGCTTTGCAAGATTTTTATTTTCTTTTATGGGGATTTCCAAAAGCACGCTGGGGTTCAATTACAACCAAGGCAGAAGGATAACATCTCCAAACAGAAAAGATGAACTCAGGAAAACCAGGAGAAATAAATCAAATAAACTTTTCTTTTCTCAGCCTTACTGCTGCTCTGTGTCCTCACACTCTGCACTGCTCTGTGTGGTCACACAATGAACTGCAGCAGAACTCTATCACAGCTGTTCTCACTTTGTAATGCAACGTTCCCTCACAGCTCCGTTGCTCTCAGTCAGTGAACAAACAAACATTGAATGCTTCTTACAACTCTCGTGGTAAGCACTACCCTTACTATAGGGTTTTTACATTTCTTCCTTTCTTATCTCACAACTGTAGCTTTCCTTTGAGCCAGAGAACAATCCATAGGAATTGGGCAACAGACCTCATTAGGCACACATGTCTCTATTTGCATTTCTTCAAAATCATTTGTACCAACAGAGTCTCTCTCATATTGTGGAGTTTCTTTAAGTTTCCCCTCTCTTAGAAACTGCTGAAACTGGTCCCACAGCAAGTCAGCCCTCGTAGGTATTTTTGCATTGGAGATAGAATTCCTCTCATTAGAGTGTATCCCTTGCAAAGCCCCTAATTTAGAGGATTCAAAAGCTTCTCTGTTATCTGCACTGGGGATTCCAACACTGGCTAAGCTTTCAATCCACTGGTTAACGGTGGGAGGTGAAGGTTTCAGTTCCTGCCCTTTTAAACCAGCCCTTAGCCCTCTTACCACATTATCAAGAAAGAAATTATCGGCTTTACCTTGAGGCTGTTTCTGTATATCAGCACTGATACCTTTTCCACCTCTCCAGCTATCACCGTTGTCCCGGTTGCTGGCCTGACGTGCACTTCTCCTCCAGTTACTTGTACTTCTGCTTTTAAATGCTGGCTCAATATCTCTTTCTTCCTGGTCTGAAACAGTAGACGGGCTTTGGCCTGAGACTGCCACTGCCTCTCGGTGAGCTGCTGCTGCCTGAGTTTGAGCCTTCCCTCTGGCTCCTTCTCTCACACAGACTTCTCTCTCTCTGTCTGGCTTCAGCCACTCTCCTCTGGCATTCTCTCCAGCAGGTCTCCCGCTGACTCTCAC
This sequence comes from Ichthyophis bannanicus, assembly GCA_033557465.1. NCBI lineage: Eukaryota > Metazoa > Chordata > Amphibia > Gymnophiona > Ichthyophiidae > Ichthyophis > Ichthyophis bannanicus. Next base: position 4,871,702 of record CM066041.1, read on the forward strand.
TCCCTGGAGTCTCCCTTCGTCTCTCCGTCTCTGTCCTTGAGCTTGACTCTGTGCTTGTCTCTTTCCTTGGCTCTCTCCTTGGCTCCTTCCTTGTCCCCCTTCTTGTCTGCTACACGTGGTTTTTAACCACTGCTTCCTGCTGGGCCTTCCCTGTGCTCCGCCCTCCTCTGACCAATCAGGAGGGTGGCTTGTCTCCACCCCTGAGCTAGGGTGTGTTCTACCCCTTGCAGGGAGCTGAGCTTTCCTCTGACGTAGGTTGAAATTCCCTTGCACATGTGCACTGTCATTGACTTCAATGGGGCTTTCAGAATTTTCATCCATATCCATGCTTTCTACTATGCTTTCACTATCACAATACACACCTCAGTATGAACACCCACATAAGAAATACCACAAAAAAATATACTTTAAGCTCAAAGTATTAAAACAATTACGCCCACTAGTCCACCTGCATGACTTCCTGAGCATAATTCAAGCCATTATTACACCGCACTTCGACGTTGCTAATCTCACGCTACTAAGCACAACTAACCAAAACATCAAAAGGCTTCAACTGGCCCAAAATGCTGCAGCTAGAACCATAATGAAAGTACACCCTTTTGAGCACATATCACCCTATCTAGCTAAACTACACTGGCTCCCAATTCAATGCAGAATATATTATAAACTAATAATAACCACCTTCAAAGCTTTGAATAATACTGCCCCAGCTAATCTAAACAAACTACTCACTAAAGACACACCCCAATCTGCTCAGAGAAGAGGCAACGCCAATAAAATAAGGATTCCAAAAGAGTTCACAAAGACTAAAAAAACAACAAATAAAAAAGCTTTTTCCCATGCAGCCCCCATACTCTGGAACTCCCTACCTGATGAAATTAGAGCCTTAACTGATCTTAAAGAACTACACAAAACATTAAAAACCCACCTATTTAGCTCCCACTACGGTCCACTTGCGAATTCCCAATACCAAAATGAAAAGGGATAATACATAACACATTGAGTTTAACACCATAATGTCCCATAAAACATGACCTTTAACACAGTTTATGATGCTTGTAAATAGCTACCTTGCTCGTTGAACTCAACTTCTGTTGACTGTACATAGTTGATTGTACATAGTTCCCCAAAGTTTATTTGTTAAAGTTAAGTTGTACATAATTCAAGCATGTTTAATGTAAAAACAGATATGTTATACTGTTTCTTTACCTGTTATATGTAAACCGCACCTGATCATTGGAAGGTAGCGGTATATAAGCGACTGTTAAATAAAATAAATAAATAAATAAATGTAGAGGTGTGGGGGCAGTGGAGCAAGGTTGGAGGTCAAACGAGGAGGTAAGAGTGAGGAACTTTGAGGTATGGGGGTCAGAGGGGTTGTTGATGTGAATGTTGAAATCGCCAAGAATAAGGGTGGAGGAGGAGGGATCCATAAAGGCAGAAAGCAAGGAGTCGAAGTTGGTGAGGAAGGTTGATTTGGATTTGTCCAGTGGGCGATAAATAACAGCTATTCGGAGGGGAAGTGGTGAGAGGAGGCGACTTGAGTGGACTTCGAAGGAGTCTCCATGGGGTGGTAGAAGGGGTTGGAATTGGAAGGAGGGAGAGAGTAGGAGGCCAACACCACCACCGCGACCAGTAAGTCGAGGTGTATGGGAGAACTGGTAGCCCCCATAACAGAGAGAGGCAATGGATGCGGTGTTGTCTGGGGGGAGCCAGGTCTCGGTCAGGGCAAGAAGGTGTAGGGCATTGGAGATAAAAAGGTCATGAATGAAAGTGTTTTTTTTTAATGACTGAGCATGCGTTCCACAGGGCACATGAAAACGGGAGAGCGGAAGGGGGGGAGGAGAGGGATATGGATAAGGTTGGATAAGTTACGTGTAGATTTCTTATCAGAGTAGCGTGGGGGTCTATTTCTAGGGTAATGCCGAGATTTAGAGGGAGCAGGGTGTGGGTGGGTGTGCTTAGGTGAGTGCGCTCTCCAAGAGGGACATGAGGGAGGGGAAATGAGGGGTAAATTTTTGGTATCGGGTAGGTTATGTGAGGGATTATTTTTGGGGTAGGGTTGGGGTTGATATCTATGGATAATTGAGTGTGGGATGAATGGGGGAGGGTGGAAGGAGGGAGGAGCGGGATGTGGATGAGATTGGATGGGGTACGTAAGGAACTTTTTCTAGTGTGAGAAAGAAATCGGGGGGTGGGGGGCAGGGTTGGGATTGATGTTACCAGATAAGGGAAGGAGAAGGAGTATTAGAGAGCGAGGTATAGTGGAGATGGTATGGTGGAAGCGAGGGTGGGGTTGTCTTAAAGAGAGTTGAATGCGGGGGATGGTGTGAAGAAGCTCAAGAGCCGGTGCAAGGCTAGGGGGCAGGATGGAGGGAGAAGTGAGGAAGGTAGAGAGGGGGCTGGTTGAATGCGGGAGATGGTGTGAGGAAGCTCAAGGGCAGGTGCTAGGCTAGGGGGCAGAGTGGAGGGGGAAGTGAGGAAGGTAGGGGAAAGGTAGGGGGATGAGGAGGGAGGGTGTTGGTGGGTGTTGGTAGGAGGGGAGGCAGTTGGGGAGGATAATGAAGAGGAGGACAATGAGGTGTGGGGTCATGGTAGTGGGCAGCAAGGTCTGAGCAAGCAATGGGTAGCAAGTCCTAGGCAAACAATGGGTAGCACTTGATAAGCAGACAAGCAGGCAGTGGGTAGCAGTTCAATGCAAGCAATGGGTAGCAAGCAGAGGATAAGCAGTGGATAACAGTTCTAGACAACAATGAGTGATGGTGCTATGCAACAATGGGTGGTGATAGTATGCAGTTAATGGGTAGCAGTACTATGCAACAATGGATAAGCAATGGATGACAGTTCAGTGCAACAGTGGGTAGCAATACTATGCAAACAATGAGTGACAGTGCAAAACAAAACAATGGGTGGCAACAGTGTGGGTGACAACAGTATGCAAAACAAAACAATGGGTGGCAACAGTATGCAAACAATGGGTGGCAACAGTTCAGTGCAACCGTATACAGAAGAATGGGTGGTAGCAGTATGCAAGACAATGGGTGGCAGCAATATGCAAGACAATGGGTGGCAGCAGTAATGGGTAGCAACAGTATGCAAAACAATGGGTGGCAACAGTATGCAAAACAATGGGTAGCAGTACTATGCAAGCAATGAATAAGCAATGGATAATGGTTCTATGCAGCGATGGGTATGCAGTTCTATGCCCAGCAGTTGGTAGCAGTACAATGTAGGCAATGGGCGCAATGCTAGGCAAGCAGAGGGTAGAGGTGCTGTGCAGGCAGTGGGTAATAGTTCAATGCCAACAATGGGTAGCAGTACAGCGCAGGCAGTGGGTAGCAAGTTCTAGGCAGGTAGTGGGAAGAAGAACAATGCCAGCAGTGGGAAGCAAGACAAGGAGAGTTACATGGAGGTGCCAGGGTGGAGCTTGTGAGATAGTTTGGTCTGGAGGCAATGTATGGAGGAGCAATCAAGCCTGCTCGACCCCAGCAACTGCGGAGCACCGGAGGTCATGCCCCGGGCCCGCGCCTAAGGGCCACGCCAAAGGGCCCTCTGGCGAGGCCCTCAGGCGCAGACCCGCCAGACGCGGGCGCGCCTGGAGCACTGAAGACTTTTAAACCGCTGGTTCTTCGGCCTGATTGGCCTCGTGGTGGGGAGCAGGGAGGAGTCCACCTGCCTGCTCCCTTCCCCGACGCCGATCGGGTAGCTGGAGGGAGACTTCCGCAGCACGCCTGGAGCACTGAAGACTTTTAAACCGCTGGTTCTTCGGCCTGATTGGCCTCGTGGTGGGGAGCAGGGAGGAGCCCACCTGCCTGCTCCTTCCCCGACGCCGATCGGGTAGCTGGAGGGGGACTTCCGCGGCGCGCCTGGAGCACTGAAGACTTTTAAACCGCTGGTTCTTTGGCCTGATTGGCCTCATGGTGGGGAGCAGGGAGGAGCTCACCTGCCTGCTCCCTTCCCCGACGCTGATCGGGTATCTGGAGGGGGGACTTCCGCAGCGCGCCTGGAGCGCTGAAGACTTTTAAACCGCTGGTTCTTCGGCCTGATTGGCCTCGTGGTGGGGAGCAGGGAGCAGCTCACCTGCCTGCTCCCTTCCCCGACGCTGATCGGGTAGCTGGAGGGGGACTTCCGCGGTGCGCCTGAAGTCCAAGTCCACCTTGGTGCCTTATCAGCACACCACTCTCCAGTGGAAGGACAGCCTCTACTGTATCTGTGCACCCTTTGGTGTCCAGGTTCTTGAGAGGTTTACTTCTGCTGAAACCCCCGGTTCGCCCTCCGGCGACCGAATGGGATTTGAACGTGGTCTTAGAGCAGTTTACTCACCCACCTTTTGAGCCAATGGCAACCTGCCATCTCCGCTTCCTCTCTTGGAAAGCGCTTTTCTTGGTGGCTCTCACATCGGCCAGACGAGTGAGTGATCTGCAGGTTCTGGTTTCCGATAGACCATACACATGGTTCTATAGGAACAGGGTGGTGCTTCACACTCACCACAAGTTCCTTCCAAAAGTAGTCTCCGTGTTCCACCTCAACCAGGAGGTGGTACTTCCGACCTTCTTTCCCAGGCCGCATGCCAGTCGGGCAGAAGCAGTCCTTCACACCCTGGACTATAAGAGGGCTTTGGCCTTCTACATGGAGCGTACGCGGGGACATAGAAGGGCTTCTCAGCTCTTCGTCTCTTATGACCCCAGTAAGCTGGGGATGCCTGTCTCCAAGCATACCTTGTCCACTTGGTTGGCGGATTGTATCACCTGGGCATACATGGCGGCTAATCTCCCATTGCAGGGTCGAGTCATGGCCCACCGGGTCAGGGCTAAGGCGGCATCAGTGGCTCACTTCCACTCTGTTCTGCTGGCAGACATCTGCCGGGCCACCACCTGGTCTTCAAACCAGACTTTTGCGGCCCATTACTGCCTGGATAGGGAGTCCCAACGGGACAGTGCTTTTGGCCAGGCTGTACTCCGTAACCTGTTTGAGGTTTAGGCAACTCCTACCCTCCGACCCTTTGGTGTCAGGCTACCAGAGTGTTACATTCTCGGTTGAACTCCTATCATGGCTATTGTGGCTCTTCTAGAGGGACCCTATTTTTCAGTTATGGGTTCTCGGTAGCCTATAGCTAGGGAGTCCCATATGTGAGGACTGACTTCCTGCTTGTTCCTGGAGAAAGCGTAGTTACTCACCTGTAACAGGTGTTCTCCAGGGACAGCAGGAATCAGTCCTCACAACCCTCCCTCTTCCCCTGGAGTTGCAGTCCTATTATTACTATATTTTGTTCATTTTGCTGTCTTTTTAGCTATGTCATTTGACTGAGCAAGATGGCACCCTTGGGCGGGAAGGGGACTGCGCATGCATGATGCAATCCCAAAGGCTTTCTCTGAAAGCTGGGGATTGCTCCGCATGAGGGCTCTGTCGGCGCCGACATCACCCATATGTGAGGACTGATCCTGCTGTCCCTGGAGAACACCTGTTACAGGTGAGTAACTACGCTTTCTACAGACCGTAAGTGTACAGTTGCGCTACTTTGTAACCTCAGACTTATTGTTGCTTTTATATAAAAATCTATCTATTATATGTTTTATATGACATTATTATTACTATTTTATCTTGTACATGATTCATTACTGGGATCTATATGTCCCTTTATTATTTATATATTTAATTGCAATTTATGTCCATTGTTACATTTTTAATAATTGGTATTTGATCTTAGGCTTCTTCTTACATATGTTTTACAAAAAATGACTTATTGATGACTAGTAATATGTATGCTGCCTTTAAGGTATTAATCCACCTTTTGGATACAACCTGAATGTTTTCTCACTGGCTCTTTTAGTTTTTTAGTTGCCTTTAGTTCAAGTCTCTTAATCTACTATTTTTATGATGTCATTTTATTATGCTATTGTTTTAATTTTATTGCTTTTATATATGTTTTTAGTATCTATCTGTTACCCCTGACGAAGGCCCTGCCGAAACACGGCCATGTCTGGTAACTGCATGACTAGCATTCCCTTTATCTTTTGTTTGTGACCTCGTTCCGGATTTGTCTTGCTAAAGCAGTCCAGGACCCCGGCCCTTTGTGGTCTTGTCTTATATCTCAATGGTCTAACCTTGCGCCCTTCTGGGCTTCTGATCTTCCTGGCAGATTTGCTTGTAGAGTGGCCATCCTTTACATGGCTTTTGTACATAGTTCTCTATGTGTCTTCCTTTCTCTCTTATTCCCAATGAGGTTGTGTGAGATCAGGTTTCTTAACCATATGCACCAGCTGTAGTAGCAATGTCATTATCACTGGAAGTTTCTAGTTCTTACTGTATCTCCACATCTGCTGGTAGGGAAACACAACCCATTTGTCTGGACTGGTCTAGCAGGACTCCAGAAAAGGAAATTATTTGGTAAGTAAAACTTTACCATACTGCATCAGTGGCTGAAAGTGATGACGTCTTCCTTAATTTTTGGAAAATTCATAGGCATGAGCTATTTAGAATGGAAAAGCTGACTACACTGCAGGTCAGTGTTAACTGCAGGAGTCACTTTCTAGAAAATGGAATCCATTTCTGAGATCCATGCTCTCATAGTTGTAAAGAGAAGCAATGGAATAATTACAAATCAAATGGTATGTAGAAATATACTTACAAACTGCATGATGACAAGGTACCACTGGTGAAGGGGGGGGGGTGGCAAATAAAAAAAAATCATACAATCATCTATACTTGTTATGGTGTATTGTTGTTCTGAAACACTGACTGAATACACAGATTTCAACTAAAATTACTCCAACCCTACTCTGTAGACATAGAAACATAGAAACATGATGACAGAAAAAGACCACATGGCCTATCTAGTCTGTCCTTCCATAACATATCTATCCAGTCTGGTTTTCAGAATTACTGCAATTAATATGCATGGGAGAGATCTGCATAACTAGGTCTATCTTATTCACAGACTAAATGTACCTCCCAGGACTATCACCAATCTAGTGGTCCAAAAACTCTGCATAGATTTCTTGCTTTGAATGTACTTGAAAAAGTGTTCATTTGCTTTTCTCTCTATGGCAAATTTCATTTTACATTTCTTTTGGATCTGTTATTGATGCTTTACATCTAACTTCTCTATTTTCCTCTCTTTGAATGGAAGGATGCAAAAGGAGCTTGCTTTGTTTTTTTTTTCAGGAAGAATGCATTGGAAATGGAACTGGGCAAATGTAAGATTGATCTGATGTCCCTGAACAGTCAGTTGTTGGATGCTATCCAGCAAAAACTGAACCTCTCACAACAGCTGGAGGCATGGCAGGTAGGTAAGAGGACAGAGTGCAGGTGGAGAAAGCACGCCTATAGAAAGCTTTCTCAGTGCAGACTTATGTGCAACCCTGGATTCTGCAGGTGGGGACTACATGAACCCAGTAAATTGTTTCAAGGCGGATGTTAGGATCTGCTGCATATAAAGATTTTGCTAATAACATAAGATCTGCTAAAGAAAGTAAAAAGAATTGGTGTGGAAAAGTATAAAAAAAGAAAACTTGAATGCCAAGGAGACACTCCAAAACTCATTTTAGAGCCATAAGAGATCCAAGAGAGATTTAAGGGCCTTATTCAAAAATGTTGTTTCCCTGTCTTTATCTTTGGAAAAACTCTTTACTGAATAAAACATTTAGAGTCAAAAAGTGAAACAAAAACAAAGAGTCAATAATAAATAGAAAGCGAGAGGCAGACTCGGTAAGAAGCTTCAGCACCCAGGCTGATAACATTTCTTGCAGTGAACCCCCAGGTATTGAGTACTTTGTTACTGAATGTCTTACTTTTGAGATCAGACCACACCTTTCTTGTGTAGCATTCTTCTGTTTCAACACCTCTATTTTTTTATTTCTCTTTTTTCTCCTGGCTACAGTTTGCTTCCTCAGGGCTTTTTACTATCTGGCTCCTTTGGTTTCTGATCTAGTGGCCTTTCTCACTTCCCGTACCAACAACTTTAGTTGTACAGGCCTCCTGCCTTTGAGGTGAGCACATCCTTCATCTCACCTCCTCAATCATCTTAATATTATTTCACTGTTTTCTGATACTATGTCCATGTATCATGTTACCCACCACTCCATGTTCAAGTAACCACCTTAATATTCGCTTATTCCAGGTTGAAGTCTATCCAGTAATAGATGTTGCTAGTCAGCTGGCCCACTCTCACTGATGTACAGCCTCTTGCCATGCTGTAACAAGTGGGGGAGTGGCTCATTTAATTCTCTTCCACCCCTTGGGAGGTGTGTGTATGTCTGTGCATGCATGTGTGTGTGTGAGTGCTTGAATGTTTGTATCTGTGCACACCTCAGCATTCGTTCTGTGTGTGTCTGTGAGCAGGAGAGATGAGATGAGGGCGGAGGACACTTAGAAAGCTGCAATTACATAATTGCTATGTTACTATTAATCAGTGTATGCTGCAGCTGTTGAAACAACTTTTCGTATAAAAATGCATTGGGGCATTTTTGAGGATGGCTTAATTGTTGTTCTATCTCTTACCACATGCATAAACTTCACTTATACACTACAGGAACTTCCCTCAGCTCACCACTTGCCTTGCTGTGACTAGCGCTACCTTCCGGTGTTCCACCCCCACAGCCTTTCAACTGGTTGGACCCTACCCACAATCTCTACTGTTAGTTACATTGGGAACAGGCAGGACAGGCTCACTTGCATGGGAGAAAGTATTAGAGGATTGCTGAGTTTTTCAACCGAACAATATCCAGATTTATTATCCATTCTTCTAGCTTCTGGACATTAATATACAAATCAGTAGAATCTTGAAGAAGCCAGACAGTTGTGCTCTGGACCGGGGAGTTTAGGAGTGACATCGGACAGCACTCTCCCGCCCCCCTGAACTTTGGTCCATAGATCTATTCCAGATTTGTCAATGCCTTAATCTAGCCCTGCCGATGGCAGCAGATATTACTTGGATGTACCCACAGCATCCAGTAAGAAAACTATACAGTTCAGTCAGTAGCTTTCACTGTAAAAATAACAATAAATAAAATGAAATACATATCTGAATAACTTAAAATGCAGTACATCACAGCTAGGGAATTATTTGTAATCTGTGTTTATGCATAACTCTGTCAGGGCCGGTACAAGGATATGAGGCGCCCTCATTGCTGGCGCCCCCCTGCTCTTGCCTCCATTGCCGTTGCCACTGCTGCCCCTCTTCGGGACCTGCAGCGGCATAAATGACTTTAAACAGTACCACAGCGCTTTCTCTGGAGACAAGCAAGGATGCAGGCACACTCAATTGCTGATGTCTGATTGATAGAACCAGTGCCAGCTCTCCTCTAGCTCAGAGAAGTCTCGCGATCCCCCTCCATCAGAGTTCTTCATGTTTCTCCTGATTTCTTTGTTTTTAAAGTTTTCACCAAACTGCAGCTGCACCATCGGCAATGCTGCGAGTCACGTTTAAATAAACAAAACAAAAACAAGCCAGTTTCCTCAGCTATGCATTTCACCACACTGCAGAGGGGAAACCCCTCAGCATTCCTTCAGTCGCCCAACACAAGCCTCTCGTAAGAGCTGCCAATGAACTGAAATTTAAACGAAAAAAAGAAAAAAAATAGCTCATCCATAAGGAACAGCACTGAGGACAGACTGCAACAGCTCTGTCAGCCCCAAGCACTCAGCGAACTGGAAGTTAAAAAAAAAAAAAAGAGGGAAAAGTAATTTAAACGACAACTTCAAGCAGCTCCACTCTTCACATGGTGGCTCCTTCTCCTCCCACTGCCCAGTCCCATCTGGCCCAGACAAGGCACAATCGGGGACAGACAGGGCTGCCGTGTGGCTGGAGGCAGACCTCCTATTGGTGCCGGCACTGAGCAAAACAGCCTAGAGCCTTAAAACCCAGGCCAAAGGCTCTACTGCACCTAATCCAGAGTCTTATGCTCTCTCTCCATGGGCCGACCGCAGGAGGAGAGAAGCACAAGTCAAAATCCAAACACTCTAAGAGGGATGATTCTGGTGACTCCAATAATCTACACGACCCACAGACCCATAAGCAGAAGGCAGTAGAAGTCCATCCATTGAACCTTTAACACACAGGTCCAAGCAGGGGAGATCTCAGGCTGCCTCCATGTCCGCCCTCTCTCCCTCCATGTCCATGGCAAGCATTATGTCTTCCCTGACTGACCCCTTACTGCAACTGCTCAGGCAGTTTGTCTAGGATAGCTATGGGCCACCCTGCCAGGGGATCGAGTCCCCCCCACTTCAACAGAACCTGACTTTCGAGCCGCCTCTTGCTAGTTTTCAGGATCCGCTTCCTCTAAGGAACTGGAAGGCTCCTCAACCCCTTGGAGATGATGCTCGCTCCTCATGTAGCATGTCATACTCACAATTCTGGAATCCAGACCCATCCCTCATGGGGGACATTGACTTATCCCCTTCCCCAGACCTCCTGGCCATGAATACTCAGAAGACTTCTCCTACTCCAAATTCTTGCAGAAGATATCTTGTGTCCTTGCACTGAATGATTAGCAAACCCTTACCAATAAAAGGGATTTTCAATCAATCCTCTGCTCCTGTAGCACCCCAAAAGCGATCCTGGCTCTACTGGTCCCCCAAATCTTGTAGGACCTCCTCACATCTGTCTGGAAGACACTGGTCTTGGTCCACATCACCTCCAGAAGTCTCAACCTCAAATATAAGGTGCTACCTGCACCAGGTTTCCAGCATCAACAACTGCACCACCAGTCCATAGTCTTCAAGGCCATCCTTAAAAAGTCCAAAATAACCAAATCAGTTGCCCAAACCCTGCCAGGAAAGGACCAGTAGACCCTGGACTCCATAGGCAGGAAATCCTTCCAGAGTGGCCTCTTGACCATGAAATTCTGGCCCATCAGCTCAAAATACTCCAGTATCATTATGACCTCCTCCTATAGATGGAGGACCAGGGTACACTGGTGGCGAGGACCAACATCAACTGCAGGATAATCTCCAAAAGTCCTTGTACCATATCATTCGGGCCACCTACGATGCATATGATACAGTGGCCCATTCCACATCCACAGCAATCTATGCGTGCCGCACAGAGTGGTTCAAAGTCTCGGGCCTTTGAGAGGACCTCCATGACTGCCTCACTGATGCCCCCTACCAGGGCAACAGCCTCTTCGGGCCCAAAGTACAGGAAGCAATCTCCAAAGTCAGGGGTCATTCCTCAATGGTGAGGGAGCTGTCGGCTCAGCCGCATAGTCCGTCCTGCAATCCTGCCATCCACATTATCCACAGTACCGCTGGGCGTATCACTACCAGTACTTTAAACAGTTCTACCCTCATCGGCATTTCCAACCTTACCCCAGAGCTCACACCCAACCTACCCCAAACACCAACTTCTACTACTACTACTATTGCTACTGAGCATTTGTATAGTGCTACAAGACGTATGCAGCGCTGCACAGACATGTAAGAGACAGTCCCTGCTCATCAGAGCTTATAATCTAGTCAAGACAAACAACGCAGTAGGTGTAGACAGGGATACATCTAGGGGGAATGGTAAGGAAACACAAAGGAGATCAGGTGAGTCAAGATCCGAAAGCGGCAGTGAAGAGGTGAGTTTTCAGCCTGGATTTGAAAAGGGCCAGAGAAGGCGCCTGACGTACAGACTCAAGTAGTTTGTCCCAGGCATAAGGAGCAGCAAGGTGAAAGGAGTGAAATCTGTAGTTAGCAATAGATGAGAAGGACACTGATAGAAGCAATTTGCCAGAAGAGTGGAGTTTTCGGAGAGGGGTGTAGGGAGGTATAAGAGAGAAAAGGTAGTGAGGAGCTGCAGAGTGAATGCACTTATAGGTCAGCAAGATGCCACTCTGGAAGGATATAGAAGTCCTCTTCTATATCATTTATACTTGCTTCCGATAGAATTTCATTTACACTACAAGACACACACACTGGTACATCAAGTTATTCATACACATACACCACAGTATCTTACAGATCTTCTCCAATTTCATGTTCCCACACGCAACCTCCGTTCCCTTCATATTAACCGTCTTCATCTCCCTTCCCCTTCACGTGCACATCTCCAGTCCACACGTCGCTCTGCTTTTTTCTTCCACGGTCCTGCTCTCTGGAACTCCCTGCCTACTCCCCTTCGTCTTGAACAAAATTATCTCACTTCAAATCTCTTCTGAAGACCCACCTGTTCACCATTGCTTATAACCTCCCAGTATCGCAAAATTGACCTGGTTTATCCCTGTTTTGTCTGACCTCCTCTTTATGTCTTGTCTTTGCTTCACCTTTTGCTTCTTCTTTCCTGTTATAATTGTAGTTCTTTTCCTTTTTCCGTGGCTTTTAAGCCATCCTGTACACAACTTTTAATTGTACACCGCCCTGACGTCATAAAGGGCGGTATATCAAATGTGAATAAACTGAAACGAAATAAACTGAAGTTTAAACTGGATGCGGAAATGGATAAGGAGCCAGTGAAGTGACCTGAGAAGAGGGGTAATATGAGCATGACGAGGCTGGCAGAAGATTAGCCGTGCAGCAAAGTGATGAACAGATTGAAGGGCAGAGAGATGATTCAGCAGGAGACCAGCAAGGAGTAGGTTACAATAGTCAAGGAGTGATTAAGAAGTGGATAAGTGTCTTAGTAGTGTGTTCAGAAAGGAATGGGCAGATTTTTTTGATGTTATAGAGAAAGAAACGGCAGGTCTTAGCTATAAGATGAATGTGTGTGAAGAAGGAGAGAGAGGACTCAAAGACAACCCCAAGGTTGCGAGCAAAGGAAACAAGGAGGAGTAGAGAGTTATCCACAGAGACTAAGAAAGGAGGAAGGGGAGAGGAGGGTTTAGGGGGAAACTATGGGCAAAGACCTCAACAGCGTGAAAGGAAACAACCTGCAGTCACCCTGGCACTCCCTGGCAAGGCTGCACCCAGTTTTTGACTATCCATCAGTAGGAGGCCGAGTTCAGCACTTCCAGAAGGCTTGGCAATTGATTACAACAGACCGGTGGGTTCTCAATATCATCTCAACGGGTTACAAACTCAATTTCATAGGGCTGCCGCTTCCCCATGCCACCTCCGGCCAGCAACCTCCCTGTACATCACCTCACTCTACTAGCAGAAGAGCTTGCAGCCCTATTAAAGAGTAATGCCATCAAACCCATACCAGTGCAGGAACACAGCCAAGTTTTCATAAGAACATAAGATATGCCATACTGGGTCAGACCAAGGTCCATCAAGCCCAGTATCCTGTTTCCAACAGTGGCCAATCTAAGTCACAAGTACCTAGCAATTTCCCAACTCCAGGTTCCACTATGTTTGTATTGGGGCAAGCAGTGGATTTCCCGGGTCCTCTTTAATAATGGTTTATGGACCTTTCCTCCAGAAACTTGTCCAAACCTTTTTGAAGCCCAGCTATACTAACAGCTTTTACTACATCCTCTGGTAATGAATTCCAGAGTTTGATTATGCATTGAGTGAAAAAAAATATTTTCCCTTATTAGTCTTAAATGGGCTACACTGTAGTTTCATTGCATGTCTCCTAGTCTTTCTACTTTCTGATGGAGTAAACAATCGATTGACATTTACCCGTTCTACTCCATTCATTTATTTATAGACCTATATCATACCTCCCCTAAGTCATCTCTTTTCCAGGTTGAAGAGCTCTAATCTTTTAAGCCTCTCCTCATACTGGTATCCTTCCATCCCCTTTAGCATTTTGGTGGCTCTTCTTATTTTATTTATTTATTTAACTTTCTTATATACCGTGCTCTTCAGTATCAGTGCGGTTTACATCGAACGAAACTGTTCAGTGCAGAATGTCTGTTCTCTCTACCTTTTCTAATTCTGCTATATCCTTTTTAAGATATTGCAACCAGAATTGCACACAATATTCAGGTGCGTTCACACTATGGAACGATACAGAGGTATTTATTTATTTTAATATCCTTTATTTTATTCTCCATTCCTTTTCTTAATGTTCCTAGCATTCTATTTGCCTTTCTATTCCTGGTTCTTCCTCATTCCCAAAAAATCAGTGTGCCTTCGCCAAGTCCTTGACCTCCAAGATATCAATCTCCACATCAAAAGAGAGAAATTCAAAATGATTTCTCTTGCCACCATTCTTCCACTTCTACTGTACATCAGAGCAACTGGCTGGCCTCCCCGGATCTAAAGGACGCTTACATTCACATTCCAATTCACCCACATCACTGGAAATACCTCCGGTTCTGGTTCAAGACCTAACACTACCAGTATAAAGTGCTTCCTTTGGCCTCTCCTCCACCCCAAGATTTTTCACCAAGTGCCTTGCAGTGTTGGCCGCACATCTCCATTGGCAGGGGCTCAGTGTTTACCCCAATCTGGAAGACTGGCTCATCTCGGGCCCTACCAAGGCATCAACCCTCGACTGAATCCAAAAAACAGCAGACCTCCTACAACAACTAAGTTTCATCATCAATTTCCAAAAGTTTGAGTGTGAGCCCACCAGATACTCAACTTCATAGGGGTTCGTTTGACATCATTACCGTCTGGGTGTTCTTGTCAGCCAACAGAGCAACCGTCATCTGGCAGCTCAGTTCCAGTCTTACAGCTCCAGAGCGCCTTGGCCCACATAGGCATTCGGCTCCTCAGGCACATGGCAGTGGCGGTGCACATTGTTCCCTTAGTATGCCTCTACATGTTCCCTCTCCAGTGGCATCTCAGGCTCAATTGGAACCAACACATGCAATCCCTTTAACATCGAATCCCCTTGAAGGGTCCTAATCAGCAAAAATTGAGAGTCCCTCCAGTGGTAGACTGCCCCCTCCAGCCTCGTAGGGGGCTGTCCCTTTCTGGAACCATCACACCAGCTCACGCTAACTACAGATACCTCTCACTTGGGCTTGGGAGCCAACCTCCTGTACTTCATCACCCAAGGGAGTTGGTCCCTGGTGAAAGCCTCTTTACACATTAACCTCCTCGAGTGGTACTCTAGGCCCTCACGCCTTCCAACCTTAGGCCTGCAACAAAACCCCCTTGGTACAGACTGACAACCAAGTCACCATGTTCTACATCAACAAGCAGGGAGGTTCTGGGTCCCTTAGCCTCTGCCGCAAAGCAACCTGCCTCTGGCTCTTCGCACAATCTATTGGTGTGCCCTTATGGGCAACATATCTCCCTGGATCTCAGAACCAACTAGTGGACTTGTTCAGCCGTTGCATTGACTCCAACGAGTGGTCTCTCAATCCCCAACACACATCTTCCAGACGTGGAGAATCCTGGAGGTGGACCTCCTCACCTCGGACGAGAACACTAAGTGTCCCCTCTTCTATTCCATCCAATCCAGCCCTCGCAGATGGGCTTCTGATGCCTTTCTCATATCCTAGGAACACCAATTTCTCGATGCATTCCCCCCCTTTCCTGTTATCCCCTGCATCCTTCTCAAGACATGGATAGAATGGGCCTCTTTGATCCTCATAACCCACCAGCGGCCCAGACAACTCTGGTACCCACACGTCCTTGCAATGGAGCAAAAGAGACCCTGGCCTTTGGACCCTCACCCCTTTCTTCTCACACAGCAAGAGGGTTAATGTCTCCACCCTTGTCTTTCATCACTCACCCTGGCTGCATGGAAGTGGAACAGCCGATAAACACACAACATGACCTGCCGGTTGAAGTCCAACTATCCTCTAAGCATCTCAAAGACCCTCAATCCAGCAGTCCTACCAGCGAAAGTGGCTACATGTCACTCAATGGGCCATACTTGGAAGTCTGGACTCACTCATGCTCTCTCAGTCACCTGTTGACCTACTTACTCCACCTCTCTAATTCCGATCTCCAGACCTCCTGGGTTCACTACCACTTCTCAGCCATAGCAGCCACCCACCAACCGGAGAATGGCAAGCCAATTTCTCCTCACTTAGTAGTAAGTCGCTTCATGAAAGGCCTAATGAACACCAAACCTCCGCTCTAGCCCCTGCATCTTACCTGGAAAACCATCTTCCCTAGTGGCTGTCACTTCCGCGAGACGAGTAAGTGAACTGAAAGAATCCATGCATTATCCTCCCTATATGCAATTTCTGCAAGACAAGGTCCTGCTGCGTACCCATCCCAAGTTCCTCCCTAAAGTCATCTCCAGTTTCCTGTCTGCCTGGTGCCAAAATCCAAGATGTTACAGAGAGTTTGCCGGGACTCATCAAGCCCACTGACTATTACCCAATGTTGCTAATCCATGTTGGAACAAATGATACTGCCAGGTATACCTCGGAATGTATCAAAAGTGACTTCATGGCTCTGGGACAGAGGGTGAAGCAGTTAGGTGCACAGGTGGTGTTCTCTTCAGTCCTCCCTGTTGAGGGTAAAGGCCAAGGCAGAGAGGCTCGCATCCTGGAGATGAATGCATGGCTGCGTGGATGGTGTCATCGAAAGCATTTTGGTTTCCTAGACCATGGGATGCTGTTCCAAGGGTTGCAGAGCAGAGATGGCATCCATCTGTCCAAGAAAGATCAACGCATCTTCGGTAGTAGACTGGCTAATCTACTGAAGAGGGCTTTAAACTAGATTTGTTGGGGATAGGTGAAGAAAGCCCCCAGGTAAGTGAAAGCCACCAGGTAGGTGATACATTAAATACCTTCATGGAAATGGGTAACAGGGGCAACATATGGAAAGCAGTGTGTATAAATGCCCGTAGCATGGGAAATAAGATCCCTGATGTTGAAGCTTTGGTGGGAGTGGCTGACTTGGATTTAGTGGCAGTTACAGAAACATGGTTAACAGAAAACCATGACTGGGATGTAACTATACCTGGCTATACTTTATTCAGAAAGGACAGGGTAGGAAGTAGGGGAGGAGGAGTGGCACTATATGTAAAAACTACTATTAAAGCTTTGGAATTACAGAGCTTAAAAGGGAGAGGGGAGGCATTGTGGGTTAAACTAGAAAGAGGGAAAAAGAAATCTATTTACATTGGTGTGATATACAGACCTCCCTCACAAGAGGAAGAGGTGGACAGAGAATTAATTGAAGACATGCGCAGCATTGCTAGGAAAGGGGAAGTGCTACTGATAGGAGATTTCAATATGCCAGATGTTGATTGGCACATTCCTGCTGCAGTATCATCTAGAAGTAAGGAGATCCTGGATTCTCTACAGGGAGAACTATTCAGGCAATTGGTAACAGACCCCACACGTGAAGGGGCCATACTGGACTTGGTGCTTACCAATGGTGAAAGTGTTTCTGATGTTGTAGTGGGAGATCATTTTGCATCCAGTGATCACCAGATGGTGTGGTTCAGTATTAGGACTAGGGCTGTTAGAATCCATTCAAAGGCGAGGATCTTAGACTTTAGGAAGACTAACTTTGCGAAGATGGGCCAATACCTCAGGGAGTCGTTAGTTGGATGGGAACAGCTGAGGGATGTAGAAAAACAGTGGGAAAAACTGAAAGAGGATATTTTAAGGGCAACCAACCTTTTTGTTAAAATGGTAAATAAAGGTAAAGGGAAAAGGAGACCGCTATGGTTTTCAAAAGAAGTAGCTGAAAAAGTGAAGAAAAAGAGGGAGGCCTTCATGAAATACAAGAGATCACAGAGAGCTGAAGACAGGCATCTGTATTTGGAAAAAATTAGAGAAGCTAGCAAAGTAGTCAAGAAGGCAAAGATTCAAAAGGAGGAGGAAATAGCTCATGCAATATAATGGGGGGATAAGACATTTTTCAGATATATTAGTGAGAAGAGGAAGGGCAAGAGTGGTATTGTCAGACACAAGGGTGCAGGGGAGGAATATGTAGAAGCTGATAAGGATAAAGCGGAATTGCTTAACAAATATTTTTGTTCTGTGTTCACAGATGAAGAACCAGGAGCAGGACCTCAGAAAACACCCACAAATAGGAAAAGAAGCAAAGGACATCTTGAACAATTTTCAAAAGACTGTGTTCGTGAGAAACTATCTCAACTTACAGTAGACAAAGCGATGGGACCGGATGGGATACACTCGAGAATACTGAGGGAACTTGGGGACGTTCTAGCAGCTCCACTGACTGCTGACCTTTTCAATGCCTCATTAGAGTCGGGAGTGGTGCCAAAGGACTAGAGAGAGGCTCATGTGGTGCCTTTACACAAAAGTGGAAGTAAGGATGTGGTTGAAAACTACAGGCCGGTGAGTTTAACTTCGGTGGTGAGTAAATTATTGGAAATGCTGCTGAAAGAGAAAATAGTGAAGTTTCTGGAGTCCAGCGGATTACAGGATCCGAGGCAGCATGGATTCACCAGAGGCAGGTCTTGTCAGACAAATCTGATTGATTTCTTTGACTGGGTGACCAGGGAGTTGGACCGAGGGAGAGCCCTAGATGTGGTGTATTTAGATTTCAGTAAAGCCTTTGACACTGTTCCTCACAGGCGACTTATAAACAAACTGAGCACCCTAGGGATGGACCCTAAAGTTACTGCTTGGGTTAGAAATTGGTTGGGTGGGAGATGACAAAGAGTACAAGTAAATGGAGCTCACTCTGAGGAAAAGTGCCCCAGGGATCTGTCCTTGGTCCGATTCTTTTTAACATCTTTGTTAGTGATATAGCGGAAGGGCTTTCAGGTCAGGTTTGCCTCTTTGCGGATGATACCAAAATCTGCAATAGAGTAGACACCCAGGAAAGGGGTAGATAACATGAGGAGGGATCTAGCTAAGCTTGAAGAATGGTCTAGAATTTGGCAGCTGGGATTTAATGTTAAAAAATGTAAGGTCATGCATTTGGGCTGCAGCAATCCAAGGGAGCAATATAGTATAGGGGGTGAAGTACTTTTGTCCACTAAAGAAGAGCGGGACCTAGGCGTGGTTGTGTCTGATGATCTTAAAGTAGTTAAACAGGTAGAAAAGGCAACGGCAAAAGCTAGAAGGATGCTTGGGTGCATACGGAGAGGAATGGCTAGCAGAAAAAAGGAGGTGATAATGCCTCTGAATAAGTCTTTGGAGCGACCTCATTTGGAGTATAGTGTGCAATTCTGGAGACCGCACCTTCAAAAGGATGTGAACAGGATGGAATCGGTGCAGAGGGTGGCTACTAAAATGATTAGTGGTCTTCATTATAAAGCATATGAGGACAGACTGAAGGATCTTAATATGTACACCTCAGAGGAAAGGCGGGATAGAGGTGATATGATTGAGATGTTTAAATACCTCCGTGGCATAAATGTTCAGGAAGAGAGCCTCTTTCAATTGAAAGCAAGTTCTGCTACGAGGGGACATGGGATGAGGGTGAAGGGAGATAGATTCAGGAGTGATATGCGGAAATATTTCTTTACGGAAAGAGTAGTGGATCCGTGGAATAGTCTCCCAGTGGAGGTGGTAGAGATGAGGACAGTAACTGAATTCAAAAAAGCATGGGACAAACACAGAGGATCTCTAAAGGTAAAAAGGGGACTATTGCAGTTGTTATGGAAGGACAGACTAGATAGGCCATTTGGTCTTTTTCTGTCGTTATATTTCTATGTTTCTATGTTTCTATCTCAGTCAGTCTATTGTCCTGCCCACCTTTTTCCCAGCAGCACAATCAGACTTGCCCGAGCGTGCCCTCCATTCCCTTGACTGCCGCGCTCTACTCTACTACCTACAAGCTACCCAACAGATTCGCAAAGCTTCTCAGCTCTTTGTAATCTTCAACCCTAACAACATGTCCCGTAGCATGGATAAAAGCAACCAAAACAGAACTAGCCCCTTTTATTCGCAGTATGGTTAATCTTTTCTCCAGGAGACAATGCCAAATGATCTCAAACTTTCCACCATTCGCCCCATATTTAAGAACAGATCCCTAAATAAGGATGATCCCATCTCTTATAGGCCAATTGCAAGCATCCCTTTTCTAGAAAAAATCATCAAAAAAATAGTTCAAATTCAGCTGCAGGACTTCATTGATCTAAACGCACCTCTTGACGAACACCAGTATGATTTCCCTTCATACCATGGCATCAAAACCCTGCTCATGGTCTTATTTGACTCCCTCATCTGCGGTATGGATAATTCTAATCAGGCTTTCATACTCGGCTTCATAGACATTGCCTCAGCCTTTGACAATGTAGATCATAACATCCTCCTGGCAATTGGGAATAGCCGAAATTGCCCTTCAGTGGTTCAAATCATACATTACCAACCAATACTAATATGTAAAGATCGACCAAGAATATTTTATGACCTTTCTCCAAGAAAAGGAAATCTCCCAAGGCTCTGCATTATCCGCTCTCCTTTTCAACCTTTATCTTCAACCAATTTGTACAGTCTTCAAAAAACACAGAATAAGATATCACATATATGCAGATGATATTATGTTATACTCCCCAGTAGACATAAAAAAACCCAATTACCAAAACCTTATAGACTGCATCCTTGAAGCCAAAGCCTGGCTAACCGAAAACAACCTCCAAATTAACTACAAAAACCTAGAAATCCTGTTTACAAGAAATCAAGACTATACCCTCCCCCCAGCAATCAACATGAACAACTCCACCCTCCCAGTAAAGCAGGACGTGAAATACCTGGGAATTATATTAGACAAGTCCCTCAGCATGTCATCTCATATAAAACAAATAGTTAGAATTATATTCTTTATTCTAAGAACCATTCAGAACCTCAGACCTCTCCTGGAACCAGTGATTTCCGAACTGTAGTCCAAGCTCCATTCACTCCCCACTTGGACTACTGTAACAGTTTTTACAGGGCCTGCCCAAAAAGACCCTTTACACCCTACAATTAGCTCAAAATGTGACTGCCAGAATTATATCCAAAGCACGCCTAACAGATCATATCACTTCCATCCTTCAGAACCTCCATTAGCTCCCGATGGCAAGTAGGATAAAGTACAAAACAATAATCACCACTTTGAAATTACTCAACAACATCTCCCCTTCTGTCTTTGCATCAAAGATACACACACAAACAGATTCTAGGAACAGAAGGAAGAGCAACCAAAACCTCGCAACACCATCATCAATCCGTAGAACGAAACAAACAACCAGCAACAAAGCCTTTACATACACTGCACCTACACTATGGAATTCTCTGCCAGAACCCATCAGGTCAGTCAAAGACCTACAAACGTTCCGGAGAGAACTAAAAGCCTTGCTCTTCTCCGCATACTTTATCAATAATGCCTGAAGTATTATTAGTACACACCTTCCTTCCCGACACCTGTATATACATGTAAATAGTTGATGCTCCTCACCTAATAATATGCTGAAAGCTACTTTGTAAATAGTTGAATAGTTTCACTGTTTGTAATAATGTTCTCTGTAACTGGTTTGTTTATTGTAAACCGCCCTTGATCTTTGGAAGGGGCAGTATAGAAAAACTGTTCAAATAAATAAAATTAAAAATAAATAAACCCGGGTCGCCCCACTTCCAAACAGTCTCTTTCCTCCTGGATCACGGACTATATAGCCTTCTGCTACACACAAACGGGCCAAATGCCATCAGCGCAAGTTGGAGCCCACCGCCTTTGAGCTACAGTGATAACCATCACCAACGTGGCCTCAATTCCTCCACAGGATATCTGAAGAGCAGTTATCTGGGCATCAGGTCACACCTTTGCAAAGCACTACAGTTTGGATCACTCTTCCATCCAAGATCTCACCTTCGGTGTGGTCATCCTCTGCAACCTCTTTGCCTAATCTTCTACCACCTCCCAGACTCCAACCCGGGCTGCCCTCAGCTCTGGACTCCCCAATCAAGTGTGCCTGTATCACCGTTCTTGTCTACAGAGAAAGCATAGTTGCTTACTTTTAATGGGGGTTCTCCGTGGACAGCAAGGGGATGCAGCTACACTCACCTGCCCACTTGCCTTCCCCTAAAAATAAAAAAAACACCAAACACAAGTGCAAAAGACAGAGTGGAACACTGGCCTATGAATGCAGTCTGAAACACAGTAAGGACATCTATGCTGTGCTACACTGCTCTGAGATGGACTGAGGAGCAAGATCATAAGAACATAAGAAATGCCATACTGGGTCAGACCAAGGTCCATCAAGCCCAGTATCCTTTTTCCAACAGTGGCCAATCCAGTTCACAAGTACCTGGCAGGTTCCTGAAACGTTTCACAGGTTCCACAATGTTTTTACCGGGGTAAGCAGTGGATTTCCTCCAGGAACTTGTCCAAACATTTTTTAAACCTAGCTACATTATCAACTTTTACCACATCATAATGAATTCCAGAGTTTGATTACACATTGAGTGAAAAAATATTTTCTCTTATTAGTCTTATATAGGTTACATTGTAGTTTCATTGCGTGTCCCTTAGTCTTTCTACTTTCTGAAGGCGTAAAGAACCGATCTAAATTTACCTGTTCCACTCCATTCATTCATTTATAGACCTTTATCATACCTCCCCCTCAGCCATCTTTTTTCCAAGTTGAAGAGCCCTAAACTTATAAGTGTCTCCTCATAGGGGTATCCTTCCATCCCCTTTACCATTTTGGTGGCTTTTCTCTGTACTTTTTCTAATTCGGCTATATCCTTTTTAAGATATAGTGACCAGAATTGCACACAATATTCAAGGTGCAGTCGCACCATGGAGTGTTACAGGGGTATTATAATATCCTTGGTTTTATTCTCCATTCCTAGCATTCTATTTGCTTTATTGGCTGCCGCTGCACACTGGGTGGAGGGTTTCAACGTGTAATCCCAGATGACGCCTAAATCGTTTTCCTGAGTGATGGTTCCTAATGTGGAACCTTGCACTGTGTAACTGTAGTTTGGGTTGTTCTTTCCTAGGTGTATAACTTTACACTTGCCCACATTAAATTTCATCTGCCATTTGGAAGTCCAGTCTTCCAGTTGATCAAGGTCCTCTTGCAATTTTTCACAATCCTCTTGTGTTTTAACAACTTTGAATAATTTTGTGTCATGTGCAAATTTGATCACCTCACTCGTTATTCCTATTTCCAGGTTATTTATGAATATGTTAAAAAGCAGCAGGCTCAGCAGAGATCCTTGGGGTACTCCACCTTTCTCCATTCAGAAAATTGACCATTTAGCCCTACTCTCTGCTTTCTTTTAACCAGTTATTGATCCATAATAGTACACTGCCTCCTATCCCATGACTTTTTAATTTTGCCAAGAATCTCTCATGAGGGATCATGTCAAAGGCTTTTTGAAAATCCAGATACACTATATTAACCGGCTCATTCTGTGAAGCTAGCCTTAAGTGTCTGGAACAGCTACTAGAACTACCCCTATTGCAAAGACATCCATCTTTGAGATGGCTGTGAGGGAAGGGATGACTGAGATTTTAGTCCAATGAGGCATCCCTGGAAACAGCACCTGGTACTGAGGCGGGATAGGCTGAGTCAAAAGTTAAGATGAAGAGACTTGGGGGGGTTTTCTTTACTTTTATTGTGTGAAAGGTATACTGGGTGCATAGTCTGGGATGGTTTGAATATGACTGAGGTGGATTTGCTTTTCTTTTTTTAAGTGCCGTCAAGTCAATGCTGACTCCTGGCAACCCAGCAGCCCCTGGGTTTTCTTGGCAAGGTACAACCAGAAGTAGATTGCCAGACCTTTTCTTCCGAGGCAATGGAGGGTAAAGTTACTTGCCAAAGGTCACAAGGAGTGCCAATAGTAATCAAACCCAGAACTCCTGGGTGCTAGACTATTGCTCTAACCACTAGGCTACTCCTCCACTCCAAGGTGGACTAGAAGCTTGTATATTGTATTGAAGGTTGGCCAGCTAGGTGCATGAATGGTCAGTGTAGGGATTGCATGATTGGTATCTACGTATTTTTGCTGGAGAGGGTCTGAGTAGTGATAAGTGTATGGTCATACCTCCAGTTCTGGACTTTACTTTCCAGTCCTATTACAAGGAGGAGGGAGGGGGTGGCTGGGGGGGGAGGAGGTGTCAGAGGGCCATAGGTTGAGTAGTCTCTGAAAAGTTAAAACCCATGAGGATTGTGGAAAATTGCAAGAGGATCTTGATAAATTGGAAGACTGGGCATCCAAATGGCAGATGAAATTTAATGTGGACAAGTGCAAAGTTATGCACCTAGGGAAGAACAACCCAAACTATCGTTACACGATGCAAGGTTCCAAATTAGGAACCAGCATCCAGGAAAAAGATTTAGGTGTCATCGTAGATAACATGTTAAAACCCTCCGCCCAGTGTGCAGCAGCGGCCAAGAGAGCAAATAGAATGCTAGTTATCATAAGGAAAGGAATGAAAAATAAAACAAAGGATATTATAATGCCTCTGTATCATTCCATGGTGCGACCGCACCTTGAATATTGTGTGGAATTCTGGTTGCCGTATCTTAAAAAGGATATAGCGTTATTAGAAAAGGTACAGAGAAGAGCCACCAAAATGGTAAAGGGGATGGAAGGATACCCCTATGAAGAAAGGCTAAAAAGGGCTCTTCAACCTGGAAAAGAGATGGCTGAGGGGAGATATGATGCAATGCAATGTGTGCCTTCGAGGGAGATATGATAGAGGTCTATCAATTAATGAATGGAGTGGAACGGGTAAATGAAGATTGATTGTTTACATCATCAGAATATAGAAAGACTAGGGGACATGCAATGAAGCTACAGGGTAACCTATTTAAGACTAATATTTTAATAAATATTTTTTCACTCAACGTGTAATCAAAAACTCCGGAATTTGTTACCGGAGGATGTAGTAAAAGCTGTTAGTGTAGCTGGATTTAAAAAAGGTTTGGACAAGTTCCTGGAGGAAAGGTCCATAAACCATTATTAAAAGGTCCTGCGATGTTCTTGCTTGACCCATTACAAAAATTGTGGAACCTGTGTCTTTTGGGGAAGCTGCTAGGTACTTATGATCTAGATTGGCCACTGTTGGAAACAGGATACTGGGCTTGATGGACCTTGGTCTGACCCAGTATGGCATCTTATGTTCTTAAGTTTCAGGAATTTTCTGGAATAGGGGACTTTGCCTTTATTTAAAGTTTAGAAACTATTGGGCGAGGGTGACTGTTTTGTATAAGTACTATGATGCAGGGTAAAATATACATAGTTATACATAATGTAAAAGAACTAAACTTACCCCAAAAAAGGGCACTAATGTTTAAAGAGGTTGGTAATTGGCACTCTACAATCAATTTCATTCAGGAATCCCAGCTATTACAAAAGGATGAAATAGTGCCAAAAAAGGGCTATTTTAAACATTGTGATTGCATCTAATGTAGTTGAGGAGAAATACAGTGGAGTGGCTATTTTGTTTTCTGCAGATGTAAAATCCATTCACCATTGTAACACTGTGGATCCAGAGGGGTAACTTCTGATTTTTGGAGGCCACAGTCTCTGGGGAAAGAATGTTACTGACAAATGTATATAGGCTAAATATTGGTCATAGATACTTTTTTGAGAAATTGTCAGCCAGATTGCAGCAAGCCCCCCAGAGTTCTGTGACACGGGTGTGGAGGGGGGATTTCAATCTTACTATAAACCATGAGCTGGACAATTAGCTCGTTACAGGCTATAAATATTGTGATTGTGAAAGATTTCAAAAATTGTTGTTGCAGTTGGGTTTGGTTGATGTCTGGATGTTATTGTATCCTCAGTCACATAGTTTTTCATATTTCTCCCCAACATATAACTTACTCAAGAATTGATTTTCTTTTTTTTTGTAGAAAAGGCTTATTTTACTAACAGGCTGATGCAGAAAGCCGGTGCTGAAGTCGTGCAATATCAACTTTTTTTTTTCGTAATTAAAGTTCTCCAGGAACAAAGAGGAAGTCAGTCCTCACATATGGGTGACATTTGCACCAAAGGAGCCCATGCAGAGCATTTCCCAGCTTTCACAGAAAGCCTTTGAGAATGCTACCACGCATGCGTGGTCCCCTTCCCGCCCAAGGGTGCCATCATGTTCAGTCTCCTTTTTTCTGCGGAGCCCAACGGACCCTTGTCCTGTTTCCCAGGAAAAATCCCTTAAAAATGATCCTTAAAAGTTGTTTTTTTCCCGGCTTGTGTACTGGTTCCTCTTCCCGCCTTGAGCCGGCACCGTTTTCAACTCTTCCCTTCTTTTTTGACAAGGTTTGCCTCGACCAGCATTCATGCTCTTTTTCGCTCAGGGGTTATTGACCCCAGCCAGGTGTCTCCCAACATGTCTCCCAATGGGTTCAAAAAGTATGATCGCTGCAGACACCCACCACTGCTGCTTGCACTGCCTCAGCCCGGACCATGACAGTACCACCAGGCCATGACTCTGAAAACCAAGAAGAAAAGGTCAGAGTTGCAGGAGAGGATGTTCCCGCGGTCCGACTTAGCCCCGGCTTCCCCGATGTTGAGCCCAAACCAAGCACCTCCCACGAGGCCCGGGCATCTTCGGAGTCCTGCAGCGGCGGCTCCTCTGTAAAGACCCCAGACCCGGAAAAGAAAAAGGAAAAATCCTTAAGACCAGTCGAGATCCCACCGGTGAAACCCAGTAAGGTCCTGTGGCGGGACTTGGGTGACTCTGAGCAGCGCCCCCTAAATGTCTCTAAGAAGGAGTTCTCAGCTGGCGATGACCGTGCGAGGATCCTCGAGGCCATAGTCCTCATCGAGGATGAACTTGCGGGAGTGCTGGTGTTGGGCCCGAGGTCCTCGGTGCCCTCTCCAACAGCTGAAGAGCCTTCTGGTATTGAATCCAGAATGGAGCAGAATATCTCTGCCATCCTGGCCTTGCATCACGCAATAATGTCAGGTTCATCCGCATCATCTACCCCGACAACCGGGCCCCTGACTGCAGGGGAGTTCCCAGGCATCGAGCCAGACCCCCGAGCGCCACCCACCTCGGACAAGCTCTTGGCACTGATCGAGGTCCCAGTCCCGATCCTCAGTTGTCCGGTCCTCCCAGGCCAGTTTCCAGGAGTCTGACTCGAGATCCACCGAGGGCCGGCCTCAAGGCATGAGAGTCCCGTGCCTCGGAATCCTCAACATCCTCCGGCTCTGACTGGGAGACCGATGTTGAGGCCTCCCCCGAGACTTCTTAACACCGAGACATCCCTTCGGAGCCATCTCTCCCAGAGCCCCAGCGCTATTCCCCTCCTGAGGATGGGAGCAGCAGCGGGTATCAGGTTGCAGACCTACAACCTCAAGCAATGAGGTCCCCTGCACTGGGGAAAACTTGTTTGGCAAGCCCATGGCGGACAAGATGGCTGAGATAGAGGCAGAGGCCATGACCAGGCAGAGGTTCTCAAGGAAAACCTGGATCCTCCCTCGGAAAAAACATTTGTGGAGAAAGACTATCTTTCCTGAGGAAAAAGGGTTATTTTCACTAGGGCCATTACCAGCCCTTCTAGGGCCAACATCAATAGGGCCCCCAGCTCGAGAACCATAGTCATGGGCAGAGGAAGCCAAAGGCTCAGAAACCTCAGACACCAGCTCCCACCCAGCCTGGGGGGAGCTTTTGACTCCCCAGGCAGAGCCTCCTATCCCCCAGGAGACCCTCCCCAGCTCACAGGGGGCTGCCTGGCTTTCTTCGCACAAAGGTGGGCCGGGGTCATCACTGACCATTGGGTTGTACAGGTGGTAAAGGAGGGCAATCTCCTCAGGTTCCAGCAAACACCCGCAGGGTTCTTCCCAGGAGAGCCGGTGCGGTCTCTTCTTCACCAGACCTTGCTCCTCTCAGAGCTCGCAGGTTTGCTCAAGGACAGGGCAGTAGAACTTGTACCTGGGCATTTGTGGGAAAAAGGTTTCTACTCCAGGTATTTCCTTTCCCTCAAAAGAACCGGGAGCCATAGACCCATACTAGACCTGCGAAACTTGAACAAGTTTCTGGTGAGGGAGAAGTTCAAGATTTTCCCCCTTGGAAGTCTGCTGCCCTACCTCCATCAGGGAGATTGGCTGTGCTCCTTAGACCTAAAGGATGCATATACACACATCCTGATCTACCCCTCCCACAGACAATACCTAAGGTCCATGGTGGGAGGAGAGCAGTACTAGTACAGGGTACTTCCTTTTGGTCTGGCCTCCTTGCCAAGAGTCTTTACAAAGGGCCTGGTGGTCATGGCCATCTACATGCGCCTGCAAGGGGGCCTTCGTCTTCCCCTACCTGGATGACTGGCTCATCAGAGGCAACACAGCTCCCAACGCCAGCCAGGCCGCAGGGTGAACAATCTGCCTCCTGCAGCACCTAGGGTTTGTCATCAACTACCCCAAATCCCACATTTTTCCAGCCCAAAACCTGGAGTTCATAGGTACCCAGTTGGACACGTTACAGGTCAAGGCCTTCCTCCCAAAGAAAAGGGCACATCACCTCGTGCAGCTGGCTGGAGAAGTGCAGACTCACCGGTCAGTACCAGCTCGCCTCCTCCTCTGTCTCCTGGGCCATATGGCCTCCACAGTACACGTCATGCCCCTAGCCCACTTGCACATGCAGGCAGCCCAGTGGTGCCTCCACTCCCAGTGGGCTCAGGCCACGGGCAGGTTGCGCAACAGGGTCAGGCTCACCCGTCAACTGGCAGAATCCCTCAAGTAGTGGCAGTCCCTTCGTCACCTCCAAGCAGGGATGCCCTTCCAGGTGCCTACGCCACAGAGGATCCTGACCACGGACACCTCCCTCCCGGGTTGGGGGGCACACTGTGGAGACCTCCGCACTCAAGGCAGCTGGTCGCAGGAGGAATCACTCCTGCAGATCAACCTCCTGGAACTCAGGTCCATCTTCCTGGCCTTGCGAGCATTCCACCATCTCCTGTGCAACCATCCTGTGCTGATCTAAACGGACAACTAGGTCACCATGTTTTATGTAAATAAGCAGGGGGGCATGGGTTCATACTCCCTCTGCCAGGAAGCGGTGGCTCTCCTCTCCTTTGTGGTGTGCCACGGAATGCTGCTATGAGCAGTATACCTTCCAGGTCAGGACAATTACTTAGCGGACAAACTCAGCAGAGTCCTCCACCCGCACAAATAGTATCTGAACCCCAGAGTGGTGCAAAGACTCTTCTGCCTCTGGGACAGGCCTGTAATGGACCTGTTCACTTCCCCAGACAACATGCAGCTGCCCCGCTTCTGCCCATGCCAGCCACAACTGGGAAGAGTGGCAGCAGATGCTTCCTGATCCCATGGTCCAAGGGCCTCCTCTATGCCTTCCCACCAACACCGCTGGTGGCCAAGACCCTTTTCAAGGTCCAGAGTGAGCAGGCATCAGTGATTCCGATTGCCCCCAGATGGGCCCGACAACCCTGGCTCCCTCTGCTGCTCTCCTTATCGATGTCACTGCCAGTCCCACTGGGTCAGGATCCAGACCTCCTGTCCCAGGAGGAGGGCTCCCTCCTGCACCCCAACCCGGGGTCACTATCATTGACAGTGTGGCGACTGAAAGGGTAGCCTTGGCTCCTTTAAGTCTGCTGGGGGAGGTCGAGGAGATCTTGCTAGCCTCCCGAAAACCTCCACCAGACGAGCATATGCCTTTAAATGGAGAAGATTCTCCGTCTGGTGTGCAGAGAGAAAAGGGAACCCTTTCTCTTGCCACTTGCAGCTAGTGCTACAGTACCTACTGCACCTCTCGCATGCCAGCCTGAAGTCTAATTCGGTGAGGATATACCCGAGTGCCATAGCCGCTCACCATCAACCTGTAGAGGGGAGAACCCTCTCAAACGAGCCCCTGGTCTCCAGGTTCCTCTGGGGCCTCTTGCTATCAAAGCCCCCTCTCTGACTTCTGGCAGTAGAATGGAACCTTAATGTATTGCTTTCTCAACCCGCCATTCGAGCCTCTGGCCACCTGCCATTTGAGCCTCTGGCCACCTGCCATTTGAGATACCTCTCCTGGAAAGTGATGTTTCTGGTGGCCATCACGTCTGCTCGGAGAGTGAGTGAACTCCAGGCCTTGGTGGTGGATATGCCATATACAAGGTTCTATAAGAACAGGGTAGTGGCTCCGCACACACCCCAAATTCTTCCCCAAGGTGGTATCCCCCTTCAACCTC
Source organism: Ichthyophis bannanicus (assembly GCA_033557465.1). Taxonomy (NCBI): domain Eukaryota; kingdom Metazoa; phylum Chordata; class Amphibia; order Gymnophiona; family Ichthyophiidae; genus Ichthyophis; species Ichthyophis bannanicus. Next base: position 4,901,529 of record CM066041.1, read on the forward strand.
AACCAAGAGGTGGTTCTTCCTATCTTTTCCCTCAGCCCCACGCTGGCAGGGAGGAACTCATATTGCATATACTAGACTGTAAGTGGGTCATGTCCTTCTACCTGCAGAGGATCCAGGCCCATCGCAAAGCTCCTTAGCTCTGTGTGCCATATGACCCCAGTAGGCTAGGCTCCCAGTAATGAAGCGAACTCTGTCCACTTGAGTAGCAGACTGCATTGCCCTCAACTATGAGCGAGCAAGCCTATCCCTTGAGCACCAGATCACTGCACATTGTGTGCAGACTATGGCCACGTCTGTAGCCAACCTCCCCTCAGTGCCGGTGACGGAAATCTGCAGGGCCTCCACATGGTTTCGATTCATATGTTTTTAGCTCATTACTGCCTGGAAAGCGAGTCCCACAAGGGAAGTGCCTTTGGGCAGGCATTACTCCATAATATTTTCGGGGTGTAGGCAACTCCTGCCTCTGGCCCTTCTGTGTTCAGGCTACTTGAGTGATAGTGTCACTGGGCGCTAGGGTCTTGCACAGTCTCTCTGTCTGAACTCACCTTCTGGAACTTACGGCTATCTACTGGGTCGCTGGTATTGCTGTTGTGGTTCGGTCCTCGGCAGCCTGTAGCTAGGAAGTCGCATATGTGAGGATTGACTTCCTGCTTGTTCCTCGAGAAAGCGTAGTTACTCACCTGTAACAGATGTTCTTCAGGGACAGCAGGAATCAGTCCTCACAATCCTCCCTCCTCCCTACATTGTTTAAGTCCTTTTTTGCTATGTCATCTGACTGAACAAGATGGCACCCTTGGGCAGTGTTTTGCTAATTGAACAAGATGTGAAAATAAAAGCCAACACACTTTAGAATAAAGATAAGCAGTTTATTTATAAAATAAAGAAAAGGTAACTTAAAAGCAAGTAATTCACTTATTCACCTATAATTAGTTAGAAAAGATACGTGAATCACCTGCTTTCAAGTTATCTACAAACAGCAAGATACAGGAAAATGATAAATCACCGACAGAGCCATGAACTTCATCTCATGCCACACTTTGACTAAATGGATCCCGGATTCAGCCAGGCGAGAGAGACTTCTCAGTCGGGAGACTTCCAGGCAGCGCACGTGTTCACTCCATGGATGGGATCCCTTTTTCTCTTCACTTTGGCTGAAAAAGGCACCCATTTTATCCTGTTACAGGAGCAACCAGTAATTTTCCATCAGGTGACATATGAGGTGTGGCAAAAAAGAAACAAGACTGTGGCAGCCACGCCAATGACACAATGCCAGTTGGCTAACCGCTTATGTCACTGTGTTGTGCAACATCTTGCCACTATTCTGCTGTAATATTTTTCATCTCTCACTCTGTTTTTCTTTTTCAGGTTTTTTGTAGCTTACTGCTCCATCGCTTTGTCACGCAACTGGAGGTGGCAGAAATATGGAGCAAAGAATCAACTTGAAATTTCTGGTTAAGTTGGAGAAAGGCCAAACTGAGTGTCTCCAACTTCTCCAAAAGGCTTATGGAGAAGATGCAATGTCAAGGCCGCGAGTCTTCAAGTGGCACAAACACTTCAAGACTGGCTGCAAGGAGGTGGAGGATGACCCCAAATCAGGACGGCCTTCCACGACAAAGACAGATGAGAACATTGACAGAGTGAACCAGCTGGTGTGGAGTGATCGCAGATTGACAGTGCAGATGATAGCTGAGGAGCTCAGCCTGAACAGGGAGTCAGTGCGGACCATCTTGGTGCAGGAGCGGGGGATGCAGAAGGTGTGCACCAAGATGGTGCCCAAGCTTTTATCGGACGACCAGAAGGAGCACCGGGTCAATGTTTGTCGAGACTTGCTAGAGAACATCGGAGAAGATCCAGAGTTCGTTGGCCGAGTCATCACAGGAGACGAGACTTGGGTCTTCCAGTATGACCCTGAAAGCAAGAGACAGAGCCTGCAGTGGAAGACTCGACTGTCACCCAGACCCAAGAAGGCGCGCATGTCCAAATCAAGGATCAAGGTCATGCTGATTGCATTCTTCGACCAGAAGGGAGTGGTCCATCATGAGTTTGTGCCTGAGGGTCAGACAGTCAAACCAACACTTCTATCAGCAGGTCCTCAATTGCATCCATGACCGGGTTTGGCACAGCAGGCAGACTCTGTGGAGAGACAAGTCGTGGCTGCTCCACCACGACAATGCGCGCGCACACACACCGCTCACTGTCAGGCAGTTCTTGGCTAACAAACAGCTCACAGCTCTTGACCACCCTTCTTATTCCCCAGGTCTCGCACTATCCAACTTCTGGCTCTTTCCCAGGCTGAAGAGTGTGCTCATAGGAACTCATTTTGCCTCTGTAGAAGAGATCAAGGCCACTGTGACAAGGGAACTGAGGGACCTCAAGGGGGAGGACTTTACCGCGTGCTTCCATATGTGGCAGAAGCAAATGCAGAAGTGCATTAACTTTGGGGGGGGGATTACTTTGAAGGGGACAATGCGTAATTTCTCTGTAGATTTTGTAATAAAACATTTATGGGACAGTTGTTTCTTTTTTGTCACACCTTGTACACACAGAATAGGATCAGCTGTCCATTAAACATAATCAAGACGCTGGCCAGATGCCTGAGAATGCTCAAGGGAAGGGCATCTCCCATCCCATGGTTCAGAAGCTCAGAACTCTGGTAGATGACCTTCACTTTATGAGAAAAAGCACAGTTGCTATGGGAAGAAGCTTTTCCTTATCTACATCCTTGTATTAGGATTCCCTCTCATAAGTTTCACATGATGTAGTTATGCAAGAAGATGTTTTTCACGAAATTGTACAGGAATCTCTCTCTTCCATAAAACTGAGGTTCAATTAACCCTTAACTCACTGCTGATGCATAATGAGTAGTCAACTTTAACTCATTTTCACTACAGGCGGGAAGAGGACCATGCATGCGTGGTAGCATTCCCAAAGGCTTTCTATGAAAGCTGGGGAAATGCTCTGCGCAGACTCCGTCGGTGCCAACGTCACCCATATGTGAAGACTGATTCCTGCTGTCCCTGGACAACACCTGTCACAGGTGAATAACGACGCTTTTTCAACAAGTTACATAAAGCAACCTATAGGCAAGCAAAACTTCATTTAGACAATCAAAATAAAATAGTTAAAGGAAAATCCATAAAGAAGATTTGCACTAGTCCACATTATGGGAGAAACACTGTGTGGGTAGAAACCAGAACATATTTCTATACAGTCGTCCCTCGCCACGTCGCGCTTTGACTTTCGCGGCTTCACTCTATCACGTTTTTTTTCAAATACATGTATATTCATTAAAAAGTTGATTGAGACAGTGAAAATGATACAGCGCACGCTGGGTTGTCTTAGTCAATTATACACCCCTATATTACAATTTAAATTAAAATTACTGTACGTATGGACTGTAGGCCTTTATCTAAGCCCCACAATGTCTCCTAAACGTGCTGCTTCTTCTAAGCCTTCTGACGATGAAACTAAGCGCCGGAGGAAGATGCTTACCATCCAGGAGAAGGTAAAACTCTTGGATATAAATAAAGAATCCTACTTCGCAGAAATTCACTTATCGCGGTAGAGTCTGGAACTGATTAACCGCGATAAACGAGGGACGACTGTAACCCCTTTTACTTCACCAGACAAAATCATAACAAAGGAAATCTCAAGACTGTCCAACAAAAACTTCTCAAGGTGCGAAACCTCCATAAAGGCATATCTACTGCCTGAAAAAGTTACAATACATTTACACAGAAACTGTAGATAAAAAGTCCCACCAATCACTTTAACTGCAAAAATGCTTTACAATGGAGTTGAGTAGCTCTCGCTACATTTGGAAAAACCATTACAGGTTAACCACAAAAAGAGACAGTCTTTTTTGAAAAATAAAGCTTCATAATGGCACTCTTCTCAGTCTCTGAGCAAAAGGATGCTAGAACATTTTCCAAGGAGGAGTTTGTAAGGCAATAATAAATACAAGAAATTGAGACACATAATAAATACAAGAAATTGAAGACTCACTAAAAGCTGAGTACAATAACGTTTCTTTTACATAGTTTTAAAATAATTCCAGAGGAGAGAGAAGATGAACCACAGAAAAATTTAAAATCCTAAGGTTCTGAGCCCTGGCACAGTTCTCCAACAATTCTAATTTACTGTGTATCAATAAACAGTCCTTAATGAAGGAATAACTCGCAGCTTGAACACTCTCGAAACCGCTCTCCAACTGGAAAATTCTCCCATTCTCTTCAATGAGTAGGTTCCCATGCTGATGCAGTGTCCTGAGAAAAAACACATAACTGTGCCAAAGTGCACGTAAGCACTCCTTCCATCCTGTCGATTGCCGACCATATATCTCTGAAAGAGATGTCTCTGGGACTAGGATCTGGCAATTCCAAATTAGTAGAAGCAGCAGGTAAAATCACAGGTGCTGGGTACTTTAGTCTAGAATTGGAAGGAACCCCTAAATGACCAGCATGAACCACAGATAGAAGAGTAGAGGAAGATGGTACCACATCCCCAACAGGGGAACCCTCAGATACACTAGCAACTATAACATTTGGCTGGGGGGAGGAGGGATACATAACCCAAAGCTTAAAGAGGCACCCGAGGAAGATGTTCCCCCCATACTTTGCACCGGAGCTTTCCCATGCATAACAGTACTCACCAGATGATGGTCCATCGGGACTTTAACTGCTCGCACCTCAACAGGCCCCTTATTCTTGGCTTTAAACTTAACCATGGGCAAAGTACGGCTCACTTAATCCTCAGGCTATGTCAGGTGCCGCCATTTTTCAAGATGGCGGGGCAAGAGCGGTAGTGCGTAGTCAGCACTCCTGCTTGTTTGTAAAAATACTGGGAGAAGGGTGGAGGTTCAGGGCCACTAGGCCACCAGGGTTATTTTTAGTTGGGTGGTGAGTGGGGGCTTTGGGGCTGCTGGGCCACCAAGTTTATTTTTAGTTGGGAGGGGGGCTGGGAGTTTGGGGCCGCTGGGCCATCAGGTTTATTTTTAGTCAGGAAGGGTGGGGGGTTTGGGGCCACTGGGCCACCAGGTTTATTTTTAGTTGGGAGAGGGGATTGGGACCATTGGGCCACCGGGATTCGCTTTCTGTCGGGAGCACCAGCCATCGACAGTATTAGGATAGCATCAGGGGCTTTCTCTGATGCTTGGATCATCTTTGACATCTCTCCTCAGATAATTCAGGCATTAGGGAAAGCACCTGATGCCATCAAAATACTGTTGGGAGCACATGCTAGATGTTTAAGCTACCTCAGACCCAGGCGTAGAGATATTGGTGCCAAGGCTGGTTGCAAAATCCTCTATGCATTTTTCTGCATTGGGCACAGCCAGTATTTGCATACCATTTTATTATGTGCAGTTCATTTGCCTATAATTTAAAACATTTAAATAGTCTTGGCATTAATTTTGCACTACTTTTTCCTTTGCTGTTTACATGCCCATCTGTTTCTTTTCTGCATTTGGCAATAGCAGTAAGAGTGCTTAAAAGTGGTGTTACCTGTGCTTAAAGGCCGCACTAGTTTTCCACATCAGCCCGTAAGATCATAGGGGCTGACACTGAATCTTTCACATGGTCTGACTATGCACTAGTATGGGGAAGATGGATAGCCATTTAAAGTTCTGGAAACTGAATGATGTTCTGTTTAAGCAAACGAGAGACATTACTGAGCTTGAAAAAGATATCCCAGGCTACATGAAAATTAATAGTACAGATGGAGTGTTACCTTTTGGTTTTGTGGGATGGGATGAAAGTGATATTGCAGGATAAGATGTTGATGTGGGCTAGTATATTAAAGAGGGAAAGCGAGGTTCTGGGAGGTGTGTCTAAGATGGCGTCTGAATAGGACATGATTAGTGTTGCTGCTCCTGCTCGGCTTATTTTTTTTTTCTTTTCCGCTGCTGAATTTTCCTGTACTTCTATGTCAAAACATGAATTCAAATTAAAGGGTGCCCTCCTTGCGATGTTGGTGGCTCTCTTGCCAGACCAGCAGACTATGTACAGCTTCGCGACACCCAAGTCCATCTCTGTCGGGGCGGGGAAGAGTCTAGACCAGGGGAGCAAAGTCTCGCTCAGCCCACTTGGTCCAGTCACACTTTCAGGACCGGACAAAATGGCAGTGGTGCAGGCAGGCACTGGAGCCGTTAAAGCGATTCAGGAGACTCTGCCTGCTGAGGGTCCTCGCACTGTGGAGCCTGGGTATTCCACAGGAGGGAGGAAGGTTTCCTCCCCCTCTGTGAAGACTTTCCAGAAACAAGTTCCTGGGGTGGGATCAGTAGGTGTCAGCATGTCATCTGTACAGTCTTCTGTTCAGCTATTCCCTCCTTTGACCCGACCCCAGGAAGTGACTCTGGATTTCATTTGGCTGGCTTTGGAAACTAGCTACAAGGTGTGTGCTTCTGTGTTCAAAATGCCTCAATAAACATTGCAAAATTCAACACTTTGAAGCGTAAGCTGGCTAACCAGCAGGGAACGTTGATGGCTCTTCAATCTACAGTTAAACATTTAGAGAGAACACAGGGAGGCTTTGTTCAGGACAGGTTAATGTTTCAGCAGAAGACTGAGAATTTGGAGAACTATAGGAATTTAAATCTTCGTGTTTTGAATTTTCCCCAGATTTTTTTATTTATTTATTTAACGCTGTTATTTACTGCCTTTCTAAGAGTCAAGGTGATTTACAATGAACTGTGAACAAACGAACAGTTGATGGGATCATCTAGATGGAGTTTGAGAACTGCATACTTAGAAATCCAAGGGTCAGAGGTTCAAGCCCAGAACCAGGTCAGCATTTGCCAAGTACATTTATGGACTCCTTTGTGGCTCAGAGGAATGTGGCACCTAAATGAGTGCTTACTCACGAGAAGGACGCTGGTTCACACACAGGCCCTGGTCAGTACTACCTATTAACTTTCAAAAGGAACAAGGCCATAGCAGAGAGATTGAATGAATTCTTTGCTTCGGTCTTTATCGAAGAAGATGTAGGGAAGTTACCCATGACTGAAATGGTATTTAAAGGTGATGCATCAGAAGAATTGAAAGAAATATTGATAAACAGGAAGATATATTACAACTATTTGATAAACCAAACAGTAGCAAATCACCTGGACCAGATGGTATATACCCAAGGGTGTTGAAAGAACTGAAATATGAGATTGAATTCCTACTATTATTAATCTGTGAACTACTACTACTACTATTCAGCACTTCTAAAGCACCACGCACGCAGCGCTGCACAGCTAACCTACAAGAGGTAGCCAACATACAACATACAAGAGAACTATCATTAAAATCATCTGTAGTACCTGAAGATTGGCGAATGGCCAATGTAATGCCAATTTTTAAAAAGGGTTCCAGGGGTGATCCGGGAAACTACAGGCTGGTGAGCCTGACGTCAGTACCAGGGAAAAATGGTAGAAACCATTATAAAGAACAAAAGAGGACCTGGGAAATCCACTGCTTGCCACCGGGACAAGCATTGTGGAACCTGTGTGCCTTTTTGGGAACCTGCCAGGTACTTGTAATCTGGATTGGACTCTGTTGGAAACAGGATACTGGATCTTGGTCTGACCATGTATGACATTTCTTAAGTTCTTATGGTCATGGTTTAATGGGAGAAAGCCAACATGGCTTTAGCCAAGGAAGGTCTTTCTTACTAATCTGTTATATATTTTTGAAGGTGCGAATAAACAGGTAGATAAAGGTGAGCCGGTCGATATAGTATATTTGGATTTTCAGAAAGCCTTTGACAAGGTCCCTCATGAGAGACTCTTGGCAAAGTTAAAAAATCATGGGATAGATGCGGGCAGAGAACGTGGAGGATTTGGAGCAGGACATCAGCTCCCAGACTGCCTGGACTACCGCAGCCAGTATTGGCTTCAGCGTTCCCTCCGGTGCCTTTGAAGATCAGGCAGGCGGGCCCCGGGCACCCTCTTGTCGGCGGGGACTTTCCTCCCTTTAAATCAGCTTCCCCTGCAGTGGCACCTTGTGTGGGCAGAGAACGTGGAGGATTTGGGGCAGGACATCAGCTCCCAGACTGCCTGGACTACCGCAGCCAGTATTGGCTTCACCGTTCCCTCCGGTGCCTTTGAAAATCGGGCAGGCGGGCCCCGGGTACCCTCTTGTCTCCAGGGACCTTTTGTTATAAATTTAGCTCTATCTTTGTACCGCGGGGCGTGGATCGAAGGGGCGTGGTCAAAGGAGCAGGTCTTGCTCCTTTGGTGCTCCTTCGGCGATACTGCGGCGACTCGCTCCTGGTTCTTCCTTACTCCCCTTCCTAGGTTAGTGATGGGGAAGCGGAAGGCCAAAAACGTGGATAAGGCCCCTGAAGTTGGTTCTGGAGGGAAGCAGATTGGTCCTTTGGATAGGCACTTCGTGCCGGTCCCACTTGCGCAGTCTTCTCCAGACGGAATCTCCCTCAATTCTAGTGGGAGATCTCCTCCTCCATTACCCGCGCCTTTGCATATATCTGAACTATCTGTTGAGTCTCCTGAAACTGCAAGTATTGTTAAATCTCCCATTGTATTTCCTACACCTGTGCAATCTGTGTCTTTAACTACTGTTTCTGATATTGCTCCCGCCCCTGTCGGTGGTGAAATTACATTGAAAGATATTTGGTCTGCTTTATTAGCTATTGATAAAAAAGTTTCTTCGACTTTGAATGCGCTTTGCGCCTTTTCTCAAGATGCTGTTGTAACCTTGCAGCAACTTGATCAAAAGGTTTGCTCTGTTGATAAAACTGTTACGCATGTGAGTTCTCAGGTCCCTTCACTCGTGGCCGCACATGTTGTTGGGGTTAAAAATTCTTTGGTTCTGTATTCTCGGTTGGAGGCTCTTGAGAACTCTTTTCTCTCATGCAACCTCCGGTTTCTTAATTTTCCACGTACTTCGTTATTGTCATCTAGAATACTTTTAGAAAAGTATTTTAAGGAAGTTCTTAATATTCAGGAACCAGTTGTTGTCATTCAGGCTTATTATATTCTTGCTAGTACTAAAAATGTTAATCCCATCAAAGGGGAGATGGATGAAATTGTTCCTGCTATATCAAATCTTACTGCTTTTCTGGAAGACTCCACTGATAATATTACCTCTCGCTCCACTTTACTGGTTACTTTTGCCTCCACCAAAGTTAAGCTGCGGATTCTTCGAGCTTTCTTTAAAAAGAAGTCTGTCCTGTTTTGTGGTCAGGCCATCAACATATTTCCTGATGTTTCCCGCGAGACTCAGCTTCGGCGAAGGCATTTTCAGGCTCTTAAACCTAAGGTTGTGGCCTTGGGTGCCACTTTCTTTTTGCGTTTCCCATGTAAATGTGTGATTGGTTTTGATGGAGCCTCCTATGTTTTTACGGATGTGACCCAGTTGGAGAAATTTGTTGCTGATCGCTCTGGTGTGGGGACTGGAATTAAATCTGGTTGATGGAAGGTTCCTCCAATTAAGTGTAGGCTTGTGCCTGGTTTACTTTTGCTTTGTTTCTTATACTTAACTTTTTGCCAGCATCGCTTGATGTGGACTATATCACTATATTATGTTTCCTTGTACTTTGTATTTTGTTTTGTATCTGATTGACCTTTTTGATTTGGTGTAAATTTCACTAAAAAGCTCAATTAAAAAAAATAAATCATGGGATAGGAGGCAGTGTAATATTGTGGATCAGGAACTGGTTAAAAGATAGAAAGCAGAGGGTAGGGCTAAATAGTCAGTTTTCCAAATGGAGAAAGGTGAATAGTGGAGTGCCCCAGGGATATGTGCTGGGTCCGCTGCTTTTTAACATATTCGTAAATGACCTGTAAATGGGAATAACAAGTGAGGTAATAAAATTTGTAGATGACTCAAACTTATTCAAAGTTGTTACAACCCATGAGGATTGTGAAAAATTGCAAGAGGACCTTGATAAATTGGAAGACGGAACATTCAAATGGCAGATGAAATTTTATGTGGACAAGTGCAAAGTTATGCCCCTAGGAAGGAACAACTCAAACTATGGTTACACGATGCAAGGTTCCACATTAGGAACTACCACCCAGAAAGATGATTTAGGCATCATTGTGGATAACAAGTTGAAACCTTCCGCCCAGTGTGCAGCGGCGGCCAAGAAGGCAAATAAATGCTAGGAATCATAAGGAAAAGAAAGGAGAATAAAAAAGGATATTATAATGCCTCTGTATTGTTCCATGGTGCGACTGCACCATGAATATTGTGTGCAATTCTGGTTGCCGTTTCTTAAAAAGGATATAGCGATATTAGAAAAGGTACAGAGAAGGGCCACCAAAATGGTAAAGGGGATGGAAGGATACCCCTATGAGGAGAGGCTTAAAAGGTTAGGGCCTTCAACCTGGAAAACAGACTGCTGAGGGGAGATATGATAGAGGTCTATAAATTCATGAATGGAGTGGAACGGGTAAATGTAAATTGATTCTTTATGGCACCAAAAAGGGGACATGCAATGAAGCTACAGTGTAACCCGTTTAAGACTAATAAGAGAAAATATTTTGTCACTCAACGCATAATCAAACTCTGGAATTCGTTACTAGAGGATGTAGTAAAAGCTGTTAGTGTAGCTGGTTTAAAAAAGGTTTGGCCAAGTTCCTGTAGGAAAGATCCATAAACCATTATTAAAGAAGGCCCAGATATTCACTGCTTCCCCCAATACAAGTATTATGGAACCTGTGTGTCTTTTTGGGAAACTGCTAGGTACTTGTGACCTAGATTGACCACTTTTGGAAACAGGATACTAGGCTTGATGGATCTTGGTCTGATCCAATATGGCATTATTTATATTCTTATGTTCTTATGACTATGATAAACAGAGAAAAACAGTTAAGAAAAAAACTAAAAGGAGTAGCTGCAAAGGTTAAAGATTTACATCTAGCATGGGCATTGTTTAAAAATAAGAACATAAGAAATGCCTTACTGCATAAGACCAAGGTCCATCAAGCCCAGTATCCTGTTTCGCTGGATATGAATTAAGGACTTTTTTATTTGACATCTCGCTTTCTGTGTCTCCTTGTTCTTGTGAGTACAGTGTGTTCCCCCTAGGTAGAGGAATGGTCAGCATTAAAAAAGGAGGTGATAATGCCTTTGTATAAGTGTCCGGTGCAACCTCATTTGGAGTAATGTGTGCAATTCTGGAGACCGCACCTTCAAAAGAATATAAGCAGGTTGGAGTCTGTGCAGAGGGTGGTTACTAAAATGGTTAGTGGTCTTCATTATGTAGCATATGAGGACAGACTTAAGGATCTTAATATGTATACTTTAGAGGAAAGGTGGGATAAGGGCAATATGATAGAGACATTTAAATACCTCCATGGCATAAATGCACAGGAGGATCTCTTTCAATTGAAGGCAAGCTCTGGTATGAGGGGGACATAGGATGAAGGTGAAAGGGGATAGACTCAGGAGTGATATGTGGAAATATTTCTTTATGGAGAGTGGTAGATGCGTGGAATAGTCTCCCAGAGTTGGTAGACATGAGGATAAAAAAGCAGGAGACAAACACAGAGGATCTCTAAAGGTAAAAAGGGGACTATTGTAGTTGATATGGAAGGGAAGACTAGATAGGCTATGTTTCTAAAATATTTTTTCGCTCAACGCGTAATCAAACTCTGGAATTTGTTACCGGAGGTTGTAGTAAAAGCTGTTAGTATAGCTAGATTTTAAAAAGGTTTGGACAAGCTCCTGGAGGAAAAGTCCATAAAACATTATTAAAGTGGACCTGGGAAATCCACTGCTTGCCCCGGTACAAGCATTGTGGAACCTGTGTGCCTTTTTGGGAACCTGCCAGGTACTTGTAATCTGGATTGGACACTGTTGGAAACAGGATACTGGGCTTGATGTACCTTGGTCTGACCTTGTATGACATTTCTTATGTTTTTATAGGTACATGGTAAGTCTTCGATAAAACTGTTGATAAAACTAATACATTTTTTGAAGGCGCCAGCGTTGAAACAGCTTCGTAACAAACTTATTTACAGGAAGAATATTACTGGTCATTAGAGGACTTATTTACAAGCAGGAAAGCAGTATTTACGATCTAAGAGCCAGGAACTATTGGAGTCCAGCAAGTGTCTTGTGGAGAAGATGCTTATGGGAGCTATTCAGAGATCTGAAGTTGTATGGTGGTGGCATGTCAGGCATGAGTGAGCAGGGGCGGTCTTACTCCTGATCTGGGTTTAGGCCAAAGGATTCCAGAAAGAGGTGGGTCTTTAGCCTTTTTTGGTATTCAGTTAGCTGTTGTGTGGCCCTGAGCTCTGCTCAAAGGGAGTTCCATATGGCTGGGCCGTAGAGCATGAAGGCATGGATGCATGACGCCTGTTTGCTCTTAACTCTGTGGGGTGATATAGTGAGAAGGTTCTGGTTATTCTGCCTCCTTAACCTGTCGCTTCTGGTCTGTGTGATTAGTGACTGTAGGCATTCTGCTGATTGCTTCTAAATCACCTTAAATGTGGTGAGTAGCGCCTCGTTTTTAATTCTGGAGAGAATTGGGGGCAATCTTAGTATGGGGGTGATGTGTGAGTGCCATTGTGCGCCAAAGATGATCCAGGCTGCGGTATTCTGGGCTAGTTGAAGCGGATAGAGAGCCTGCTTAGGTAATCCATGATAGTTGATGTTGCTATAATCTAAGAACGGAGTTATTATCGCTTGGCACATCATTCAAAAGTTGGAATTTAATAAGAATTTAAATCTTGGTGTTTTGAATTTTCCACAGATGCCAATGTTGAACTCTAGAGATCTTTTCTCTAGGTTTCTAAAGGAGGTATTTAACTATCCTTCGTCGGGTTGCCCTCTATTCCAGAAAATCTATTACTTGCCTTCTAATTCTATGCAACAACAGAAGACAGATACCTCCCTAGTAGATATCTCATCTGATAGTTTGGATTTGGCAAATCTGACTATCTAGAGAAAACTCAATAGGAGGTGGAAGTCAGGTCTACCCTTCTGATTATGTTTGTCTTTTTTGCAAGATAAAGAAGCTTTGTTGTGGTTGTTTTTCAAGAAGGCAGATGTTGTTTCTGGGTGGCAAAATCTAGATTTTTCTAGATGTCTCTAAATGGATGCAGGATAGAAGGAAGAAGTTTTTGCTTTACCGTTCTGAGCTTATTATGTTGGGAGTGAACTTCCAGTTGAGGTTTCTATATTAATGTGTGCTGGCGTATCAGAAAAAAGTTTGTCACTTTTTTTGAGCTTTCTCAACTTCTTTTCTTCCTGGATACTAAACAGTTACAAGGCTAGACTGGAGTATTACTGGACACTTTGATATTTTGGTTTTCACTCCTATTTCTTTTTGTAATGTTTCTTATTTTTATTCCTAGTTTCCCATAGGTCTTTGAACTCTTCTTCATTCTCCCCCCCCCCCCCCTAAAGTGGCCTAAAAGTACTCTGAGAGAGTTTGTTATGGCCTGTAAAATTTTCTATTGTTCTGTTTTTTTGTGTACTACTTTCTGGGTACAGTGTCCTATTCAAAGAATCTGTCTGATGTATATTTGAAACCTAATAGAGTAAATAAATAAAAGAAGGAAAGGGAGAAGAACATTTGTAGTCTTTTTCTACAGCAATTAACGGATTGTGAGAGAGAAAATATGCAAAACCCCTCAGAACTTTTGCAGGACAGATTACTTCATCTCAGAACAGAACTAAGGGGTTGCTATTTTGTGAAGATATATTTTGAATTGCAGCAACTCAAGCAGCAGTATTTTGAGTTTGGGAATAGAAAAGGTAGACTACTGGAGTCATAAATGAAGGCCCAGAAGTGTGGAATCATGTAACTCAAATCAGAGCCCAAGAGGAATGGCTTTTATCAATTCTGAAGGCATACAAGCTTGCTTTGTAGAGTTTAATCAGGAATTGTATACATCTGAAAGGACTAAGATGTGGGCCTATTTGTACACTATTCCTTTATGCGTTAGATGAGGAACAGCAAGGGTTAATAGAAGAGGAGATTAGTGAAAAGGAGGTTCTAGTGGCAATAAAAGCAGGAAAAACACTGGGTTTGGATGGATTTACACCTCAGTTACATAAAAGGTTTAATGCATATTTAGTTGGACCCTTAATGGGTGTCTTTAATTTGGTCCTCCACTGACAGCCTTTAACTCTGACTCCTTGCTAATGGCAGGGATAACTATCATTCACAAAGAAGGAGGATCCAAAGCAGTGCGGATCTTATTGACCTATTTCCCTTCTGAATATTAGTGCAAAACCTCTAGCAAAAATTTTAGCCATCTGGTTCAATAAATTCAAAATGACTTTAGTGCATGAAGACCAAGCAGAATTTATCCTGGGAAGGCAGATAAGTGACAATGTTCTTCAAGTCCTGTTGTTGCAATGGTTTCTGAGCACCCCAGCTCTGTTTTTTAACTATTGATGCTGAGAAAAATTTGCAGATTTCAGTGGGGTTTTATGCTAGCAATATTACATTGAATGGACTTCAGACCGAACTTCCTGTCTTGGATCTGTGCACTATTTAGAAGCCCAAAGAACATAAGATATGCCATACTGGGTCAGACCAAGGACCATCAAGCCCAGTATCCTGTTTCCAACAGTGGCCAATCTAGGTCATACGTACCCAGCAGTTTCCCCAAAAGACACAGGTTCCACAATGCTTGTACTGGGTCAAGCATTGATATCCTGGGTCCCTTCTTAATAATGTTTTATGGACCTTTCCTCCAGGAACTTGTCCAAACCTTTTTTAAACCCAGCTACACAAAGGCATGAGTTAAGGTCAGCAGCAGGTACTACTACTACTGATCATTTGTATAGTGCTACAAGGTTCCCCAAGTTCTATTACCTGTTTAATATAAACCCAATCAGTCTTCGCTGATCGGAGTATTCTTTGTTAAATGTAAACCGCGCTGATAAAAATAGTGCGGTATATAAGAGCTGTTAAATAAATAAAATAAATAAATAAATAAATAAGGTGCACGCAGCGCTGTACAGACACATGTAAAAGACAGTCCCTGATCATCAGAGCTTACAATCTAGTCAAGACAGACAACTGAACAGCTGAGGACAAGGATAAATACTGCTAAATAAATAAATCGATCTACGGGAATGGTAAGGAAACATAGGAGACTAAGCAGATCAGGATCCAGAAGCGGCCTTGAAGAGGTGAGTTTTTAGGTTGGATTTGAAAAGGGCCGTAGATGAAGCCTGATGCACAGACTCAGCTAGTTTGTTCCAGGCATAAGGAGTAGCAACGTGGAAGGATCGAAATCTGGAGTTGACAGTAGAAGAGAAGGGCACAGATAGAAGGGATCTGCCAGAAGAGTGGAGTTCCCGAGGAGGGGTGTAGAGAGAGAGAAGATAGTGAGAAGAAGCAGAATGAATGCACGTATAGGTCAGTAGGAGAAATTTGAACTGGATACGGAAACGGATAGGTATTCTCCCTTTGTTTTTGGGAGAAGCATGTGTCAAGGCTTTTTCATGCATCAGGAGACACACAATGAAGCTACAATGTAACCCATTTAAGAAGATAAGAACATAAGATATGCCCTACTGGCTCAGACCAAGATCCATCAAACCCAGTATCCTGTTTCCAACAGTAGCCAATCCAGGTCACAAGTACTTAGCAGTTTCCCCAAAAGACACAGGTTCCACAAAGCTTTTATTGGGGCAAGCAGTGGATTTCCCGGGTCCCCTTTAACAATGGTTTATAGACCTTTCCTCCAGGAATTTGTCCAAACTTTTTTTAAACCCAGCTACACTAACAGCTTTTACTACATCCATGGTAACGAATTCCAGAGTTTGATTACACGTTGAGTAAAAAAATATTTTCTCTTATTAGTCTTAAATAGGTTACCCTGTAGCTAGCTTCATTGCATGTCCCCTAGTCTTTCTATATTTTGATGGTGTAAACAATCAATGTATTTTTTACTCAACGTGTAATCAAACTCTGGAATTCATTACTGGAGGATGTAGTAAAAGCTGTTCTGCAGGAACAAACAGGAAGTCAGTCCTCACATATGGGTGACGTCAGTGCCTACGGAGCCCGTGCAGAGCATTTCCCTAGCTTTCACAGAAAGCTTTTGGGAATGCTACTACGCATGTGTGGTCCCCTTCCCGTCCAAGGGTGCCATCTTGTTCAGTCTCGTTTTTTCTGCAGAGCCTAATGGACACTTGTTCTTTTTCCCTGGAAAATCCATCAAAATATTATCCTTGAAAGTTGTTTTTTTCCCAGTTCGCATACCTGTTCCTCTTCCCGCCTTGAGCCTGCGTCGTTCTCGGCTCTTTGTTTCTTTTTTGACAAGGCTTGCCTCGACTGGCGTTCGCGCCCTTTTTCGTCCAGGAGTCATCGACCCCAACCAAGTGTCTCCCACCATGTCTCCCGGTGGGTTCAAAAAGTGTGACCGCTGCAGTCAAATCATGTCTGTTACAGACCCCACGACTGCTGCTTGCGCTGCCTCAGCCCGGACCATGACAGTACCACCTGCAACCTGTGCCAGGCCATGACTCCAAAAATCAACAAGAAAAGGTCAGAGTTGCATGAGAGGAAGTTCCCGTGGTCCGACTCAGCCTCGGCTTCCCCGACGCTGAGCCCCAAGCCAAACACCTCCCACGAGGACGGGCGTCTTCAGAGTCCCGCAGCGGCAGCTCCTCTGTAAAGTTGCTGGACCCCGGAAAGAAAAAGAAAAAATTCTCAAAACCAGTCGAGGTTCCGTTGGTGAAATCCAATAAGGTCCCTTGGCGGGACTTGGGCGATTCCAAGCAGCGACCCCCTAAGTTCTCTAAGAAGGATTTTTCGGCCGGCGATGATGGTGCGAGGCTCCCTGAGGCCATGGTTCTCATTGAGGACGCACTTGAAGAGTGCCAGCGAAGGCCCTCGGCCCTATGTGCCCACGCCGACAGCTGAGGAGCCTTCTGGAATCGAATCCAGAATGGCAGCCCTGGAGCAGAATATCTCTGCCATCCTGGCCTTGCAGCAGACAATGATGTCAGGTTCATCCGCATCATCTTTACTGACAACTGGACTCCTGACTGCGGGGGAGTCCCCGGGTGTCGAGCCAGGCCCTGAGTGCAACCGGCCTCGGGCAAACCCTCGGCACTGATCGAGATTCCAGTCCTGATCCTTGGGTGTCTGGTCCTCCCAGGCCAGTTTCCGAGAGTCTGACCTGAGATCCACCGGGAGACCCCGGTTCCTCAGGGCCGGCCTCAAGGCATGAGTCCCGAGCCTTGGACTCCTTGACGCCCTCCAGCTTGGATTGGGAAACCAATTTCGAGGCCTCCCCTGATACTTATCGACACCGAGACGTCCCTTTGGACGTCTCCCCCGGAGCCCCAGTGCTATTGTCTCCCCGAGGACATGGCTTTCCATGGCTTCATCCGGAATATGGCCAGGCCCTCTTGGTCCTGACCGAATCAGAGGAGGACCCTCGCATCGAAGAACTGGAGATCCTCGAGTATGAGTCCCTGCCAAAGGAGACTCTAATGATGCCGGTACAGCCCATCCTTGAGTGGCTGCTTCTGTGGATATGGGAGACCCTGGCCTCGGTGCCGGTGGTCAGCCGACACCTCGATGCCATCTACTGTATCCAGGGGCGGCTCAAGGCAATCTGCTGCCTGAGGCGAAGTATGAAAAGACGCCTTCCCTCCCCCCACCTTAGAGGGGGGTGGGCTTTTTCAGAAATCAAATCAGAGACAGAACCAAACCAAAAAGCCGATTAGATTATATGGAGGAAATGCAAGATGTTTGCACACAGGGCCATATCGAGCTGCAATCACACCCTGTGAGACTTGCAGCTCTGGCGCACCCCCCCCCTCCCCTCATACCTCCGTCCAGCGCTGCCTGCTCTTTCCCTGCTGCTGTTGCCCTCTTTTTTTTCTAATGGAGGCGCCAGCAGCAGGGAAAGAACAGGCAGCGCTGGATGGAGGTATTGGGAGAAGGGGGCATGCGCCCGATCTGAAAGGCACCGGCACTTTAAGCAGATCTGTCCCTCCTTGACATCGAGTCGGAGGAGGAAGGGACCAGACCTGCTTAAAGTGCTGTGAAAAGGCTTGGGGAGCGCATTTCGGCTGCCTGCTATTGTCCTGCCAGCGGACAGCCGAAATACGCCTCCCAAGCCTTTCCACCCTGTGCGGCTGCACCGCTTGCACAAGGCTAGGTACAGTCCCATTTGCACACCAAGGAACTAAAAGACAGCAAGAATTAACAGCACAGATTATAAAACTAAATTATAACTCATTTTTATTTTGTTGTTATAAACTGTGTTATGGTTCTTGCTTTTTCTTTTTCAACATATATTTTGCATTCACAGTAGGTGCAGAGCAGAACCAGGACATTCACCCACAGAACTCAATATTTAAAAAAAGAATCTGATTCTGATCATCTCACTAATAACAACAACAACAACAACAACCATTATTCTCCAGTACCAGGCATATTGTGAACTAATACAAAACCCTACAACAAAGAACAAACCTACCATACCCTACCCTATCAGCACAAACTTCCAAAACTCACATAAGGAGCCCATCCAAAAAAAGCATCACTGTAAATACTACAGTGGGCCCTGGAACATCCATACACCTAAATGAAAAGCTGAACAAGTCAAATTACTACAGTACGTTATAGATCTTTAAGTACAAACTCCATGTTAACAGAACACCTGACCTCAGTCACACACTCACAACATCGACCCTCACCAAGTACAGAATAAGTAACCACAATATAAAGTAAAAATAAAAATATGTAGACAAAATTTAAATTGAAACCCCAAGAAGCCAGAGTCCACATGCAGTGCAACATCAGGTAAATAAGAGATGCAGTTCCCCAATACTGTGTAAAATATAAAAATAGCACAAAGTCCAATCACTAAACTTAAATAAAATTATTTTTTCTACCTTTGTTGTCTGACCATTTTATTCTCTGATCATGCTGGTCCCGATCTGAGGCTTCTGCTTTCCTGTCTTCTCTTAGCTCTCTTTCTGTGGTCTATGGTCCATGGTCCATCTGCCATTTCTTATCTCTTCTTTTGTTTTCTTCACTTCCTTCTATCAGTCCATTTCCACTTCCAGTAACCCTCCCCAGTATTAGCCCCCTTTCCAGTCCTTCCCTCCCAGTACCTTCAAATGTCAACTGACTTATATTCCCATGACTGCAACTGGTGTCCATTCCCTTCCAGTCCCCCTCCTTCCCCACTGTTCAGCCCCTTCTAGTCCAAATACCATCCCAGATATTAGCTCATGTCCACTCTCAGTGCCACCCTCCAGGTCAGCTCCCTTCCAGTCACCCTACTCTCTGTCCATCCCCCTTCCAGTGCCATTTGCATGTCAGCTCCCTTCCAGCCTTCTCTCCATTACCCAAACACCTACCACTCCCATCCCCAAGTGTCAGCTCCCTTCCATTCCCCCTTCAGTACATCCCAGGTATCAGCTCCTTTCCAGCCCCCTCCTTCCCCCGTGTCAGCTCCCTTTGTGCCCCCTCCTTCCCCTGGCAGACCCTCCCATTATCTGCTCCCTTCCAGTCCCATTCTACCATCCTCCCGCATCAGCCCATTTTTAGCCCTAGCCCCTAGTTTTCTTCCAGGGCCAGCAGCATTCTCCTCCCCTCCCCCATTAGCCCATTTCCAGTCCCAGCCATCAGCCCACATCCAGTCCTAGCCCCCCATAGCCCATTACAAGTCCTAAACTCCCCCATCAGCCCATTACCAATCCTAGCCCCCCCAATAGCCCATTACCAGTCCTAAACCCCCATCAGCCCATTTCCAGTCCTAGCCCCCATAGCCCATTACCAGTCCTAAACACCCCCCTATCAGCCCACCTCATCCTAACCCCTTCATCAGCCCACTTCCAGTCCTAGCCCCCCCATAGCCCATTACCAGTCCTAACCCCCCATCAGCCCATTACCAGTCCCAACCCCCCATCAGCCCATTACCAGTCCCAGCCCCCCCATAGCCCCTTACCAGTCATAACCCCCCCATCAGCCCATTTCCAGTCCTAGCCCCCCATAGACCATTACCATTCCTAACCCCATCAGCCCATTTTCAGTCCTAGCCCCCCCCCATAGCTCCTTACCAGTCATAACCCCTCCATCAGCCCATTTACAGTCCTAGCCCCCCATCAGTCCACCTCCAGTCCTAACCCCCCCATTAGCCCATTTCCAGTCCTAGAACCCCCCCATAGCCCATTACAAGTCCTAACCCCCCCCCCCCCGGGAAATAAAAAAAAAAAGAACCTGGCTGCCGAAGCTGCTGCCGCTGCGGCAGCAGGAAGTGCCCTAGGGCCGCCCCGGCAGAGCCCTCCTGTCTCCCTCAGCATGGCTTACAAAGCCGTGAAGGGAGAGTTTCCCCATCTCCCTTCACTGCTCTGTAAAGCCGTGCTGAGGGAGACAGGAGGGGCTCTGCTGGTGCGGCCACGGGGCACTTCCTGCTGCTGCAGCGGCAGCAGCTCCTCTCCTCGGGTTTTTTTTTTGTTGATGTTTTTTGTTAAGGCCGGCAGCAGCAAACTCACCCTCCTTTCCCAGGCAGCCGCGACTCCCTGCCTCTTAGAGAACCGCAGCTGTGCTGTGACTGCCGTTTTAAATAAAAACTAAACCGGTGCGGAGCCTTCCAGGGTCTGTGAAGGACCCCGTGCAGCTTTGTCCCACCCCCAAAGCCCAAAGGAAGTTACAGTTGCAGACTCATCAGCAACTTGTGCACTTTTTTGGGGGGATTTTTTTTAACTTTTGAAGGCGAAGTAAGGCGGCTGTTTTGGGGGCATTTTTTGCCGCCCTCAAGACTTTGCTGCCTGAGGCAGCCGCCTCACTTCGCCTCATTATAGAGCTGCCCGTGACTGCATCAAGACAAGCCTGGGCTTACAGAAGTCCCAACTCCTGCATAACTTCAGGATAGTGGAGTCCTCTATGCAAAAGAGCCAGAGCCCTCGACGCCTTTGGGCGCAAGTGCTTCCAGGGGTCCATGCTGGGCTGTCAGATACAGGCCTATGAGTTGTACATAGACATATACCTCAAGGGGCTCATCCAAAAATTGGCGGGCTCCTCTGTGGGCCTCGCCAGGGAACCCCTTAAGAGGTTTCAAGCCCTGACAGCCGGGATCCAGGACTGTTCAAAGTTCCTATCCTGTGCCACCTACGACGGCTTTAAATGAGCAGCCCAGGTAGCAGCAGCGGGCATCGGGGCCAAGCAGCAGGCCTGGTTGCAGACCTCTGACCTCGAGCAATGAGTACAAGAGAAATTGCTCGATGTCCCCTGCACCAGGGAAAACTTGTTTGGCAAGCCCATGGCAGACATGGCGGCTGAGATAGAGGCCAGAGTCATGGCCAGGCAGAGGCTTTTGAGAAAAACCTCGACCCTTCCCCGGAAGAAACCATTGGGAAAAAGACCACCTTTCCTGATGATAAAGGGGTCTTTTCACCAGGGCCATTACCAGCCCTTCTCATGGCAACAGCAACCAGGCCCCCAGCCCAAGTACTATAGCCATGGGCAGAGGAAGAGGAAGTCAAAAGCTCAGAAGCCTCAGTTACCAGCTCCCTCCCAGCCTGGGGGAAGTTTTTGACTCCCCTGGCAGGGCCTCCTCTCCCCTGGGAGACCCTCTCCAACCCACAGGGGGCCGCCTGGCACTCTTTGCCCATAGATGGGCCGGGATCAAAACAGACCGTAGGTGGTAAAGGAAGGCTATCTCCTCAGGTTCCAGCAAACTCCACCAGGGTTCTTCCCAGGAGATCCAGTGCAGCCTCTTCTTCACCAGACCGTGCTCCTCTCAAAGCTCGCAGGTTTGCTGAAAGACAGGGCGGTAGAACCTGTACCCAGACATTTGTGGAGAGAAGGGTTCTAGTCCAGGTATTTCCTTGTCCCCAAAAGAATGGGGGCCTCAGGCCTATACTAAACCTGCAAGATCTGAACAAGTTTCTGGTGAGGGAGAAGTTCAAGATGCTCTCCCTTGCAACTCTGCTGCCCTACCATCACCAGAGAGATAGGCTGTGCTCCTTAGACCTGAAGGATGCATATACCCACATCCTGATCCACCCCTCTCATAGATAGTACCTAAGATTCGTGGTGTTGAGCAGAGCACCTCCAGTACAGGGTACTTCCATTTGGCCTGGCTTCCTTGCCAAGAGTCTTTACAAAGTGCCTGGTGGTCGTGGCTGCCTGTGTGCTTACAAGGGGCCTTTGTCTTCCCTTATCTAGACGACTGGCTCATCAGGCACAGCACAGCCCCCGAGGCCAACCAGGCTGCAGGGAAAACAACCCTGCCTCCTGCAACACCTAGAGTTTGTCATCAACTACCCCAAATCCCACCTCTCTCCAGCCCAAAACCTGGAGTTCATAGGTGCCCAGCTGGACACGTTACAGGTCAGGGCCTTCCTAACAAAGGAAAGGGCACTTCGCCTCGTACAGCTGGTGGAAGAGGTGCAGACTCACTGGTTGGTACCAGCTCACCTCCTCCTCCATTTACTGGGCCATATGGCCTCAACGGTCTACGTCATGTCCCTAGCCCACTTGCACATGCAGGCCTGCCCAGTGGTGCCTCCACTCCAAGTGAACTAAGGCCACGGGAAGGATGCGTGACAGGGTCAGGGTCATGGTCACTCGCCAACTGGCAGACTCCCTTAACTTGGATCAGTCCCTATGCCAACTCCAAGCAGGGATGCCCTTCCAGGTGCCTACGCCACTGAGGGTCCTGACCACGGACGCCTCTCTCCTGAGTTGATGGGCACACTGCAGAGCCTCCGCACTCAAGGCAGCTGGTTGCAGGAGTTGCCGCTCCTACACATCAATCTTCTGGAACACAGAGCCATCTTCCTGGCCTTGCGAGCATTCTGCCACCTCCTGTGCAACCGCCCTGTGCTGATCCAGACGGACAACCAGGTCATCATGTTTTATGCAAACAAGCAGGGGGGCATGGGTTCGTACTCCCTCTGCCAGGAGGTGGCGGCTCTCCTCTCCTTTGCAGTGCACCACGGAATGCTCCTTTTAGCAGTATACCTTCTAGGTCAGGACAGTTGCTTAGCGGACAAACTCAGCAGAGTCCTATGCCCCCATGAATGGCATCTGAACCCCAGGGTGGCGCAGAGTCTTCCGCAGCCGGGGAAGGCCCGTGATGGACCTATTCACCTCCCCGGACAACACGCAGGTCCCCCACTTCTGCTCACACCAGCCGCACCCGGGGAGAGTGGCAGCGGGTGCCTTCCTGATCCCGTGGTCCAAGGGCCTCCTCTATGCCCTCCCACCGACTCTGCTGGTGGCCAAGATTCTCTTCAAGGTCCAGAGTGAGCAGGTATCGGTGATTCTGATCGCCCCCAGATGGGCCCAGCAAGCTTGGTTCCCTCTGCTGCTCTCCTTGTCAGTGGCACTCCCAATCCCGCTGGGTCAAGATCCGGATCTCCTGTCCCAGGAGGAGGGCGACCTCCTGCACGCCAACCTAGGGTCACTAGGGTTGAGGACATGGCTGCTGAAAGGGTAGTCCTGGCTCCTTTCAATCTCTCAGGGGAAGTCGAGAAGATCCTGCTGGTCTCCCGAAATCCCTCCACCACACACACGTACACCTTCAAATGGAGGAGATTCTCCATCTGGTGTGCAGAGAGAGAAGAAAACCCTTTCTCACATGCTGGCCTGAAGTCTAATTCGGTGAGGGTATACCTTGGTGCCATAGCCACTCACCACCACCCTATAGAGGGGAAGTTCCTCTCAAACCAACCCCTGGTCTCCATGTTCCTCCGGGGCCTCTTGCTATCGAAGCCCCCCTCTCCAGCCTCCGGTGGCGGAATCGAACCTTACTGTGGTGCTCTCCCAACTCACCACTGCCGTTCGAGCCTCTGGCCACCTGCCATTTGAGATACCTCTCCTGGAAAGTGTTTTTTCTGGTGGCCGTTACGTCCACTCGGAGAGTGAGCGAACTCCAGGCCTTGGTGGTGGATCCACCATATACAAGGTTCTATAAGAAGAGAGTAGTGCTCTGCAGACACCCCAAATTCCTCCCCAAGGTGGTAACTCCCATCCACCTTAACCAGGAGGTGGTCCTTCCCACCTTTCTCCCACGGCCCCATGTCAACAGGGGGGAACTCATATTGCATACATAAGACTGTAAGCAGGCCCTGTCCTTCTACCTGCAGAGGACCCAGGCCCATCGCAAAGCTCCTCAGCTCTTTGTGTCATATGACCCCAGTAGACTGGGGCTCCCAGTAATGAAGCAAACTCTGTCTACTTGGGTGGCAGACTGCATTGTCCTCACCTATGAGCGAGCGTGCCTCTCCCTTGAGCACCTGATCACTGCACATCGCGTGCAGGCTATGGCCATGTCAGTAGCCAACCTCCGCTCAGTGCCAGTGATGGAAATCTGCAGGGCCGCCACATGGTCTTTGATTCATATGTTTGTAGCTTATTACTGCCTGGAGAGCGAGTCCCACAGAGACAGTGCCTTTGGGCAGGCACTACTCTGTAATATTTTCAGGGTGTAGTCAACTCCTACCCTCCGACCCTTCTGTGTTCAGGCTACTGGAGTGATAGGGTCTTGCAGAGTCTCTCAGTATGGACTCATCTTCTGCAACTCACGGATACCCGATTGGTTGCCGTTGGTGCTGTCGTGGTTCAGTCCTCGGCAGTCTGGAGCTAGGGAGTCCCATATGTGAGGACTGACTTCCTGCTTGCTCCTGGAGAAAGCGTAGTTAGTCACCTGTAACAGGTGTTCTCTAGGGACAGCAGGGATCAGCCCTCACAACCCTCCCTCCTCCCCTTGGAGTTGCCTCCCTACATTGTTTAAGTCCTTTTTCGCTGTTATCTGACTGAACAAGATGGCACCCTTGGGCAAGAAGGGGACCATGCATGCATGGTAGCATTCCCAAAGGCTTTCTGTGAAAGCTGGGGAAATGCTCCGTGCGGGCTTCATCAGCACCGATGTCACCCATATGTAACGACTAATTCCTGCTGTCCCTGGAGAACACTTGTTACAGGTGAGTAACTACACTTTAGTGTAGCTGGTTTTAAAAAAGATCTGGACAAGGTCCTGGAGAAAAAGTCCATAAACCATTATTAATTAGGACCCAGAAATCCACTGCTTTGTCCGGGACAAACATTGTGCAACCTGTGTGCCTTTTTGGGAACCTATTAGGTACTTGTGACCTGAATTGGACACTGTTGAAAACAGGATACTGGGCTTGAAGGACCTTGCTCTGACCCAGTATGGCATATCTTATGTTCTTATGTATTCTGTCTTTTGCTTTTTGTATTATTTATCTATTTATTTTTATTTATTTAACAGGTTTTATATACCGCTTTATCATTTCAATCAAAGTGGTTTACATTACCAAGTTTAAGTTTCAATATACATTAAACAGGGACATTGATAACTTGGATTTTCCTGAGGCGATGAAGGCTTAAGTGACTTGCCCAAGGCCACAAGGAATGCTAGTGGGAATCAAACCCTGGTCTCTGGGTTCCCAAGCCAGTGTTCTTATTCATTAGGCTACTCCTCCATTCCCTTCGAATCCTTGATGGCCCATATTAGGGTGAACGGGGATATATCAGAGATGTGCAGGTGGGAGAAGAATTTAAAATCCATGCTTTTTGCAGACAATATACTGTTTTCTGTAGGGCAGCCATAATTGACATTACTTGTCTTATCAAGGAGCTTCAAGAGTATGGGAGGCTGTCTGGGTTTAAGGTAAATATATCTAAATCTGAGATATTCAGTATAACCCTGTCTGAAACCCAAATGCAGGATACCGTCTCTGTTTCTCTTTAGGCATGCTCAACAATCAGTTCATTCTCAAGCAGGAAGTAAGCCCTCGCATATGGGTGACATCACCAACGGAGACCACACAGAACACTCCCCAGCTTCCATTGGAAACTTTTGGGAACTGTATCACGCATGCGCGTCTGCCTTCCCATCTGCCACGACACCATCTTGTCCAGTCTCCTTTTTTCCACGGAGCCCACAGGAAAATATTTTTTCTCTCTTTACCCTCTACGGGTGTATTTTTTTCTAGTAGTTTCACTGCCTGTCATCGATTAGTCGTCATCCAGCTGATATTTTTTTCTTTTTCTCTTTATTGTGTTTTTTGTGCTTTTCCCCAATTCGGGCCTTTTCCCTACCATTGCAATCGAGGCCTTTGACATCGCCAAGGCAGTCTTCCCAGACATGTCAAATCCGGTGAGCGGCTTTAAGAAATGCATTGAATGTGGCAGCACTATTTTGTTCACAGACAAGCATAATTGGTGCCTGCAGTGCCTTGGGCCCGACCACCAGTCCGCATCTTGCAACCTATGTCTGCAAATCATGAGGGAGGGCCAGGAAAAGCAGGAGTCTCTCTTTGGAACATTGGATTCAGCAACCCTGGCTCCAGCGTAAACACTGTCATGGAGTCCCGCCACTGCATCAACCAGACAGGACGCCCAGCACAGTCAGAACTAAGGGACCGGGGCATTGAGCGATGGCTCACCAACATCCGATCTGATTCAAGGAGGGACCTGATGCCTGTCCTGTCAATGTCGAAGGGGGCTCTCGAACTCCGGGACAAGCCCAAGGTGCATTAGCTGTGCAGCCCTCCCTGGCATGACATGGACAGTGAGGGCTGACAGTGGCTAACCAAGCTTCCCTGGCAGGAGGAATAGACTCCCAGATCCCAAGAGGGCATTCGTATATCTCCCAGTAAACCGGTCATTGTGGAGTCTCCGCCAGTGGTATTGGTGCCGGTGCTGATGTTTCAGCTCCAGCCCCCTCCAAGACAGTGGTTTTGGAGGAACGCCTGAGGGCTGTCAAGGCTCACATGGTGCAGTCTTGACCTTGTGGCATGTAGGCCCTTCGATGGCTTTAGCATTGTTACCGCACTCCATCCAGCCCATGTTAGAAACCCATGTGCTGCTGGCAGAGACAGAGATATCAAGCGGGAGATCGGAATCAATGCTGGTTCCCATGTTTATCACCTGTCGAGTGTATCTGAATCTGACGTCCCAGGACAATCCCTTTCTCATACGAGGCACTACAGGTCCCACTGACTCCCGCCCTCTACACATGGCCCTGGATTAAGCGGTGGGAGGAAACTTGACACTACTTCAATTTCCTTTTAGTGAGTCCAAAGACTGGAGACAGAGGAGGACTCAGCCATCTCAAACAGGAGCTCCCCAGACCTCTCTTCAGATCCATCCCCTCCATATGAGTGGCGCAAGTCGCCCCCAGATGACATGCCCTTTCATAACTTCGTGCGGGATATGGCTAAGGCCATACCCTTCTCCCTTGAAGCAGAAGATGAGCTGAGGGCAGAAGAGTTCAAGCTCCTGTAGTATCCCCTCGGCGCCCGAGGAGGCAGTGACGGTGATAGTGCACCAGGTCTTGCAAAGACTACTGCTGTGACTGTGAGAGAGTCCCTTCACTGTTCCCACTTTCAGCCAGCTGTTGGACTTGATGTACCAGGTCCAGAAGGCAGTCCACCTTGAAGCGTGTAACGAGCAGTAAGATGCACTCCTCGGTGCCCTTGGGGTGAGAGGCCAGGACCCTGGACTCTTTTGGGAGGAGGGGGCTCCATGCTGGCGGCCCAGATTCTTTCCTACCAACTATACATGGGCATGTTCCTGAAGGACATCATTTTTTATCTAGTGGAGTTTGCCACTCATGTCTCTCCCAAACGCCTCAACTCCTTATGCACTCTGATAGCCATGTAAGGATTGTTCCACGTATGCCATGCAAGCAATGTACATTGCCTTTGTGTCCTCCGACCTGGAGCAATGGGTCCAGGACAAGTTGGCCTTGCAGTGGGGAGAACCTTTTCGGGAATCCAGTCAAGGAGAAGGTGGATGAGCTCAAGAAGGTGCACGTGATGCTCTCAAGGAAGACCACGGATCCCTCACATAAGAAGTACCAGGAAAAGAAGGCCTTCTACCCCCATCCTCACCAGTACTACCTGGCGCATCAGTGTGCCCAGCCAAAGGTGCAGGCTTCCCGCCAGCAGCGACGGGAGAAGCCTCAGAATGTCCAGCCGGCCCAAACAAACCAAGCCATGGGTAGGGTTTTAACTGGTTCCTCAGAAGCATAGCCAACCATCCCTTGCCTGCCGAGGTTCCCCCTCAGTAGCTCATCCATTTCACCCACCGGTGGCCCCTGCTCACCTTGGACGCCTGAGTGTTGTAGCTCATCCAATGAGGCTATCAACTGCACCTCATCCAGCTGCTGCCTCCCTTCAATCTGGGAGAGTACCCCATGGATCCGCTGCACTGGAGCCTGTTGCAGGAAGAGGTCACCGCTCTGCTGACCGACCTCGTCATCGAGCCAGTCCCGCCAGCTTAGGTCGGAAAGTGGTTTTACTCCAGGTACTTCTCAGTCTCCAAAAAGACAGGGGGGTTTCGACCCATCCTGGACCTCCGGAACCTAAACCGGTTTCTCGTTCATGAGTGGTTCAAGATGATCTCGCTAGGGACACTGCTCCCATACCTTCTCAAGGATGATTGGCTATGCTATTTGGATCTCAAGGATGCATACACACACATCCTGATCACCCAAGTCACAAAAAATGCCTCAGATTCATGCTGGGGTGCCAGCACTATCAGTACTGGGTGCTTCTCTTGGATTGGCATCAGCACCTTGGGTCTTCACGAAGTGTCTCATACCTTCACACTTTGGGAGTCTTTGTCTTCCCCTATCTAGATGATTGACTCATTAAAGGCCCCACTCTGGACACAGTCTGGCAGTCAGCTCACCTCACTATTCAGATCCTTGGGGGCCTGGGGCTCATCATCAACTATCTTAAGTCCCACCTTCAGCCCACACAGTGCCTGTAGTTCATCACGGCCCTCCTCGATACTACCCAGGCCAGGGCATTTCTACCGTTAGACCGCAAGCAGCAGCTTACAGATGTGGTCGGCAGCGAGCAGAATTCCCGCCACACCACGGCCAAGAAGATGCTGAATATGCTTGGCCACATGGCCTCCATAGTATATGTTACCCCTGTAGCTCGCCTCTTTGTGCGACAGGTGCAGTGGACCCTCTGCATACAGTGGAAGCAGGCCATGGGTCACCTCAGGGACCAGGTGGTGGTCACCACCCCATTGGTGCAGTCCCTCAGCTGATGGTTGGAGCTGCCAAATCTGATCGGGGCCTTCCGTTCCAAGCAGAGCCCCCCCCTACTGGATGCTGATGACCAACGCGTCCAAGCTTGGGTGAGTGACTCATTTGGATGGCCAGTGGACACAGGGCTTATGATCTGAGCAGGAGAGCCTGCACCAGATCAGTTTCCTCAAGTTGCAGGCCATAGCGAAAGCCCTCCAGGCATTCCAGGTGCACCTGATGAATCAGGTGGTCCTGATTCAGATGGACAACCAGATGGCAATGTTTTATGTGAACAAGCATGGCAGCCTTGGTTCATACCTCCTTTGCTGGGAGGCAGTCTGGCTGTGGAAGTTTGCACTGGACAGTGGCATGGAACTCTGGGCAATTTACTTGCCTGGCAAACTCAACGTCTTGTCAGACCAGCTGAGCAGAGCCCTCCAGCCACATGGGTGGACCCTCCACAGGGAAATGGTGGCATGCACCTTTTGGGAGTGGGGTATCCGTGTGATTGACTTCTTTGCCACAGCACAGAATGACAAGGTGGACCAGTCCTGCTTCAGGAGACTGTCCAGCGGCCAGCTGACCTTGGATGCCTTTCTCCTCCACTGGGGGGGGGGGGGTCTGCTTTACGCCTTTCCTCCAGTCCCCCTCATGGCAAAGACGTTATTGAAACTCCAGGCCGACAAAGGCACCATGATCTTCATTGCCCTGTACTGGCCTCGGCAGCTGTGGTTCCCCCTGCTGCTTCAGCTGCCAGGAGGGAGCCCCTCTGTCTGGATGCTGCCTCAGATCTCATCTCTCAGAACAAGGGGACCCTGCTGCACCCCAACATCCTTTCCCTGGCCCTCATGGCCTGGATACTGAGCAGGTAGTCTTGTCGGAGCTCAATTTCCCTGACAGCATCATGGCTATCCTCCTGGCATTGCATAAGGACTCGACGCATCAGACTTATGTGTTCAAGTGGCAAAGGTTCGCCATGTAGTGTGCAGACAGAGTGCTGGATCCCTTATCCTGCGTGGTGGATCAGTTGCTGGAATACTTCCTGCACCTCTCGGACTCGGGCCTGAAATCCATTTCTGTCCAGGTCCACCTCAGCATGATCAACACCTTCCATCGTGACTTGGGGAGGCCAGCCTGTCTCAACTCATCCACTGGTGGCTCACTTCTTGCAAGGCCTGCTTCTTTTGAAGCCTCCCATCAAGCCTCCCATGGTGGCTTGGGATCTCAACGTGGTTCTTACGCAGCTCATGCAGGCTCCATTTGAGCCACTGGACTCTTGCCCTCTGAAGTACTTGATCTGGAAGGTCCTGTTCTTGGTGGCAGTCGCACCGGCCTGCCGTGTCAGCGAGTTCCAGGCTCTGGTGGCTCATCTGCCTTACACCAGGTTCCACCAGAATCGGCTGGTCTTGCGAACACATCCATGATATCTACCGAAGGTGGTACCCGAGTTTAACCTTAACCAATCGCTTATCCTGTTGTCCTTCTTTCTGAGGCTGCACACCAACCATGAGGTAGCAGCGTTGCACACACTGGACTGTAAGCATGCCTTGGCCTTCTTTGTCGAGCGTACCAAGACCCATTGGCAGTCTATCCAGTTGTTAATTTCTTTTGACCCAAGTAAGCTGGGGGTTGCTGTTTCCAAGCACACGCTGTCCCTTTGGTTGACTTATTCCCAGGCTGGCTTGCACCTGGCGGGTCATGTCACGGCTCGTAATGTTCAAGCCATGTCCGCTTTGGTTACGAAGCTGCACTTGGCCTCCATTGAGGAAATCTGCAAAGCTGCCACGTAATCCTCAGTTCACACATTCACAGTCCACTACTGATGGGAATTCTCAACAGGACAGCAACTTCGGCCAGACCGTGCTCCAGCACCTTTTTGAATCTTTGGTCCAATTCCTGTCCACCAAATCTTCTTTCTGTCCTTGGTGCTGCTGTTCACTGAGGATGATGAATCGGTGGTCCCTAGAGGGACTACCTTACTGTTCTGCTTGTTTCTCCAGTTTGTTGCCCATTCGGCTTCAAGCCTCCTTGGATTTTTGGTAGCCTGTAGCTTGGAAGTCCCATATGTGAGGATTTACTTCCTGTTTGTTCATGGAGAAAGCATAGTTGCTCACCTGTATCAGGTGTTCTCCATGAACAGCAGGAATAAGTCCTCACAACCCTCCCACCTCCCTGAAGAGTTTCTTGGCTACTGCTTTGCGATTTGACTGGAGATGATGGCGCCAAGGCATACGAGAAGGCAGGTGCACATGCACGGTGCAGCTCCCAAAGGTTTCCAATGGAAGCTGGGGAGCATTCCACTTGGGCTCCATTGGGTGACATCATCCATACTTGAGGATTTATTCCTGCTGTTTATGGGTGAGTAGCTATTGTCACACCCTCATCGGGCCCCTCCGGTGGAGACTGGTATTATGGCTTAATACCTTTTCTTGGCTTTCTATATGCTATAGATAGCCCTGCCTGGCCCTCTGTGGGTGGTAGTTGTACCGTTTTCTTGTAATCACTCAAACACACAGTTCACACTTTAAATCAAGGGCTTTATTCCCACGTCCAATGAGGTATTCTTTTTCTTGAAGAACAAAATAATCAAAAGCCACTCTGGCAAATAACAGAAGCAAACATTGAACAAAAAGTGCTTTCCTCAGCTTTAACTTTTTAACAAAAGAAAAACAGTTCTCTTCATGAGCACTTAATCCTTTTCTTTTGCTGATATAAATCAATCAGGATTCACTTTAAACCAAGCAACTTCTGCCAGTTACTGTGTTGCTGTTTAAACCTTCCTTGTACATGTATTTTCTTATCTCAAGGAAAACTCTTCTTCTTCAGTTGTCACTAACGAGCATTCCATGGGTTCAGTGTTATCTGGTACATTAGAAATATCATGTGGTATTAAAGGATAACCATTTGTACCTACGTTTTCTGTAGCAGCTGTCCTGCCGAGCTCACTCTGGTTAATTACGTCAGCTACGTGACTGCTTCCTGGCTTTAGGCTAAAACACTGCTGGGTATTACCGTATACTCTGGATAATGGCTTGTAAGAGCACTCCCCCTGTGTAAAGCTATGAGGTAACTGCCCATAAACACTGGTATTAGAATCAAACAGCTTGTGTCCTGCCTTGAATGGGTTAAAGGCTAATTCCTCTGATACAGCTGTGGGAGTTTCCAGTGCTGACAACGGCACTCGAGAGAAGTCTGAGCATTTAAAGTTGCTAGCAGAATTATAAGGTAAGAGATCTTCCTTTCTCTTGTAACTGCCCGTACAAGGAAAGAAGTTGTTTCCTTTTCCCTTTATCTCTGCTCTAGGCTGGCTTCTTCTATTAATCCTGGACTTAGCCCATTCGGGTGTAAAACAGTCCTGTTCCACTTTGAATGCCTTGCTTCCTGCAACAGGATTCCTCCCTCTTCTCTTCTGGCTTTCACACACACACTCTGTGTTTAACAGCTGATCTCCACACGTACTCACATAGTCCTGAGACTCATTCAAGCTGTCCTCTGGTATACGTTGCTGACACTCTCTCTCATTTCCTTCCTTCCACCAACTTTGGTCCTGGAGATGAGATTGGATTACTGTGTCTCTTTCTCTTTCCCTCCGTTCCCACGACTGAGGTTGTTGCTTCCACCTCTGTCCGTGCTCACTCCCCCTCACTGCTTGTGAGTGTGCCTTATGTATCTGTCCCCGGGTTCCACCCCTTCTCAGCTGATCCCTATCAGGTAAATCAACCTCCATTCTCATGCTGGCTGGGTGTGTCTTTTTACCCTTTTCCCACGTGTGCGGTGGTCGCTCATAGCAACTATTTGACATGTTTTTGTTTACCTCATCAGGTTCTGCCTGATTTTCTCCGTTAATCTCCATTTCCTCTGGGTCCCCTGGGTTTACCTTGTGACACATTCCCCCCCTTAAAACATTACTTGCTGCCGCCATTTCCGATGGACAGCATGTAATTCGTGAGAGCGCGTCCGCGTTACCATGCAGTTTTCCCGCTCGATGTTGAACCTTGAAATGAAAAGCCTGCAGAGCCAAATGCCACCGGGTTAGTCTGGCATTGTTATTTTTCATCTGATGTAGCCATTTTAATGGGGCATGATCAGTTATTAATATGAATTGCCTCCCAGTGAGATAAAAACGAAAAGCTTCAATAGCCCACTTAATAGCCAGGCATTCTCTCTCTATTGTAGCATAGTTCCTTTCCGCGGGAGAGAGCTTCCTACTGAGATAGGCCACAGGATGCTCGCTGCCCTCGAATATCTGGGACATCACCGCCCCTAACCCCGTGTCTGATGCGTCAGTTTGTAGTATAAAGGGCAGGTTAAAATCAATGCCTCGTAAGATCGGGGCTTTACACAATTTCTCTTTAAGGATCCTAAATGCTATCTCTGCCTCGGGAGTCCACCTAACCTTATTTGGCGCATTTTTCTTTAACATCTCTGTAAAGAGAAAGCTTTCTTCCGCAAAGTGAGGTATGAAGCGGCGATAATAACCTAATAATCCTAGGAAACTCCTCACTTGTTTTTTGGTACTGGGCCTAGGGAATTCCTGCACACTTTTTATTTTACTGGCCAATGGCTTTACCACGCCTCGTCCGATCATGTGGCCTAGATATTTAGCCTCCTCTGTGGCGAACATACATTTGTCCGGATTAAGTGTGAGGCCTGCCCTTCTGAAAGCTCTGAGAACCGCCTCAACCCTAGTAAGGTGTTGTGGCCATGTTGTGCTGTAGATTACTACGTCGTCCATGTACGCAAGAGCGTATTCATGGTGTGGACGTAGAACCTGGTCTACCAGCCGTTGGCACGTGGCCGCGGCTCCCTGTAACCCAAACGGCATTCGCCGAAATTGGTACAGTCCAATAGGTGTAGAAAATGCCGTTTTGGGTTTCGAATCCCTGGTCAATGGGATTTGCCAGTACCCTTTACTCATGTCTAATGT
The DNA here is from genome assembly GCA_033557465.1 of Ichthyophis bannanicus. NCBI lineage: Eukaryota > Metazoa > Chordata > Amphibia > Gymnophiona > Ichthyophiidae > Ichthyophis > Ichthyophis bannanicus. The sequence continues at coordinate 4,935,416 of CM066041.1, forward strand.
GGTTAAGTATTTCGCCTGCCCCAAACGATCTAGTAGGTCGTCTATCCGGGGCATGGGATACGCATCAAACTGCGATATGTCATTGAGCTGTCGGAAGTCTATACAGAACCTTAAAGTTCCGTTGGGTTTGGGTACCAGTACTATCGGACTGGACCATGGGCTCCTGGACTCCTCTATTATGCCTGTAGCGAGCATTTCCTTTACTTGGGCAATTACTTCTTGGGTTCTAGACTCGGCCATTCTATATGGTCGTTGCCTTATAACCCGTCCAGGAGTCGTGATGATTTCGTGGGCTACAAGATGTGTTTCTCCGGGTAGGGTAGTTAATACGTCAGAGAATTTTACTAGTAACCGCATTAACTCCTGTTGTTGTTGAGGGGTTAAGTCCGTGCCCATCTTAGGAGAGGGTCTTTTAGCCCAATCCGCTAGTTGGGGTCCTAAATCTTCTTCCAGCCTTTCCTCCCCTAAGGCCGTTAAGCTCTTTACCTCCCGCATCCCCGTGGAGCCAAATCCATTCTTCCCTCTTTCTGTGGATGATAAGGAGGGTACTTCCTCAACAATTGGGAACCCTACGCGCTCACAAATTAGCTGTGCCACTCTATCACCAGTATGTATTTTGAAATCTTTGTCCCCAAAATTAAATAGTAGGACCTTTACCGGGCCTCGATAATCCGGGTCAATAACTCCCGCACCCACATCTATCGAGTACCGTACCGCTAGACCCGATCTCGGAGCTATGCGGCCGTAACACCCTTCCGGCACTTTAACCTGAATGCCAGTGTCTATTAATGCCTTCCCACCTTTAACCACTACCGCGTTCTCTGCACTAAAGAGATCGTATCCCGCAGCTACTGCGGATGCTCTCTTTGGGCCCTTAGCATGTTCAGTAATTTTACAAAATTGTAGAGTAAACTTTGGCTTTACTGGCGTAGGCGATTCCCGGGCCTGTGACTCCCTTTTTAGTGGTTTTCCAAAAAGTGGGCTGGGAATACTAGCTATTATAGCTTCTGCCTGTACTTCCTTAGCTGCTGAGGGACACGGTGTGGCTGCAGGGACCAATATTTCTTGTAAATCCTTCTCCATTTCTCGGCAGAAGGGAAGCCAGTCCCGCCCAAGGACAACCGCATATGGTAAGTTGGGTACCACTGCTATCAGCATTTGGTGTATGGCCCCTAAACCCTGTATGCCTACCTCATACAATGGATAGTGGGACGCTTCTCCATGAACGCATCGTATGCGCACTTGACCCTCTACTTGATTCGAGGGGAATGACCGATGCTTCTCTATGATACTCCAAAAATCTTGCGAGATCATACTTTGATCCGCCCCTGAATCAAGTAGAGCTAAGACCAGTACTCCCTCCACCCGAACCATTTGAACAAATCCCTCAGGTATTGGTTCCTCCTTTTCTATTACAAGGGCCGTCTTAACCTTACATTCTCCTCCAATGTGTCCAGGCTTTCCACATTTGTAACATTTCTTAATGTTTGTGGAGGAAACCTCTTTGGCCATATTACCACTAGGTGCCTTAATTCTTTCATACCTCTTCCATTCATCTGATTCATCCATACCTGCTACTTTTAAAAGGTTTACCCTGGATGTATCAGTTCTCTTAGCTTCCCTGAATACTTCAGCCATCCTAGTTGCTTCCTCCATATTGGAGCAATTCTGTAACGTAAGAAACGTTTTCATCTCTGGGGTTACTGCCAACAAGAACTGTTCTAGAATAATTTCGTCTAGAATTGATTCTACTGGTTTTCCCTCTGGATCTAACCATTTATAGGCAAGATTCTTAAGCCTTTGATACAATGCTTTCGGGGTTTCAGTTATATGCATGTGTGCCTCTCTAAACAATCGCCTATAATGCCTAGGTGAAAGGCCTAGTCTGTCTTTTACAGCCTTTTTAATTTCTACATAATTATTAGCCAGGCTGGCCGGCATAGCTTTAAATGCAGACAAAGCTTCACCGCTTAGGGTCATTGCAAACCGCATTGCCCATTGCTCAGATGGCCATTGAAGATTACTAGCAATCCTCTCAAAAGCTTCTATAAAATCATCCGGATTGTCCTCCGGTTTTAACTGTCCCAAAGACAAAGCAAAGTTAGTGTTCATCTCTACTTGCGGTATTGATGTAGTACGTGCTACTTCTTCACCAGTTTTTTTCAGCAGAGCGTCCACAGCTTCTAATAGCGGCCTTTGCTGCTCCCTCGCAGAAGCTATGTATTGCTCCTGTAAATGCTGCACCATTCGGGCTTGCTTGTCCCACTGTTCAGCTATCCACGACATCACGTCCTGTGGTTCCATCTTCTCCAGACGCTGTTCCTGTAAGAAAAAGAAAAGAGAAAGGCCCACCAAGTGCGGTATCTTTTATACAGGACTTTTCTCTAAACTAGAGCGCCCCCTCTTTCCTCACAGGATATCCTATCCCAGTCTACACAGGCTACTATTACCTTAGTCTCCTGGCAGACTCAAGCATGTGAGAAAAGGGTCTTTTCCAGTCCTCTGGCCGACCTGCCAGCGAATATTCCACTGCACTTGTCTTGTGATGCCAATATTCTCCTTTCCTTTGGGCAATGTCTTTTTGTTTCTTCTGTTCCAAAAATATTTTGCCCCCCCAAAAAAAAAATATCCTCACTCCTACGCCATTTTTATGTCACACCCTCATCGGGCCCCTCCGGTGGAGACTGGTATTATGGCTTAATACCTTTTCTTGGCTTTCTATATGCTATAGATAGCCCTGCCTGGCCCTCTGTGGGTGGTAGTTGTACCGTTTTCTTGTAATCACTCAAACACACAGTTCACACTTTAAATCAAGGGCTTTATTCCCCCGTCCAATGAGGTATTCTTTTTCTTGAAGAACAAAATAATCAAAAGCCACTCTGGCAAATAACAGAAGCAAACATTGAACAAAAGTGCTTTCCTCAGCTTTAACTTTTTAACAAAAGAAAAACAGTTCTCTTCATGAGCACTTAATCCTTTTCTTTTGCTGATATAAATCAATCAGGATTCACTTTAAACCAAGCAACTTCTGCCAGTTACTGTGTTGCTGTTTAAACCTTCCTTGTACATGTATTTTCTTATCTCAAGGAAAACTCTTCTTCTTCAGTTGTCACTAACGAGCATTCCATGGGTTCAGTGTTATCTGGTACATTAGAAATATCATGTGGTATTAAAGGATAACCATTTGTACCTGCGTTTTCTGTAGCAGCTGTCCTGCCGAGCTCACTCTGGTTAATTACGTCAGCTACGTGACTGCTTCCTGGCTTTAGGCTAAAACACTGCTGGGTATTACCGTATACTCTGGATAATGGCTTGTAAGAGCACTCCCCCTGTGTAAAGCTATGAGGTAACTGCCCATAAACACTGGTATTAGAATCAAACAGCTTGTGTCCTGCCTTGAATGGGTTAAAGGCTAATTCCTCTGATACAGCTGTGGGAGTTTCCAGTGCTGACAACGGCACTCGAGAGAAGTCTGAGCATTTAAAGTTGCTAGCAGAATTATAAGGTAAGAGATCTTCCTTTCTCTTGTAACTGCCCGTACAAGGAAAGAAGTTGTTTCCTTTTCCCTTTATCTCTGCTCTAGGCTGGCTTCTTCTATTAATCCTGGACTTAGCCCATTCGGGTGTAAAACAGTCCTGTTCCACTTTGAATGCCTTGCTTCCTGCAACAGGATTCCTCCCTCTTCTCTTCTGGCTTTCACACACACACTCTGTGTTTAACAGCTGATCTCCACACGTACTCACATAGTCCTGAGACTCATTCAAGCTGTCCTCTGGTATACGTTGCTGACACTCTCTCTCATTTCCTTCCTTCCACCAACTTTGGTCCTGGAGATGAGATTGGATTACTGTGTCTCTTTCTCTTTCCCTCCGTTCCCACGACTGAGGTTGTTGCTTCCACCTCTGTCCGTGCTCACTCCCCCTCACTGCTTGTGAGTGTGCCTTATGTATCTGTCCCCGGGTTCCACCCCTTCTCAGCTGATCCCTATCAGGTAAATCAACCTCCATTCTCATGCTGGCTGGGTGTGTCTTTTTACCCTTTTCCCACGTGTGCGGTGGTCGCTCATAGCAACTATTTGACATGTTTTTGTTTACCTCATCAGGTTCTGCCTGATTTTCTCCGTTAATCTCCATTTCCTCTGGGTCCCCTGGGTTTACCTTGTGACACTATGCAATATCTTGGAATGCATCTGCTGAGAAATCCTGGACTGTTGTATGAGTTTAATTATTCCACTCTATTTTGCAAAGTATTTGTAGACTTGGATAGATGAGAGGTGCTTCCCCATTCATGGCTGGGATACATGACTGCTGTTCAGTGGTGTAAGATCCATTGAGGGGCCCCTTAGCAAATTTTGCTGAGGGACCCTCATTGTTGCGGTGGCAGCGCAGTGCAACATTCCCTCCCATGTGGCAGCAGCTAACTTACTGTTATCATTGCCATGTTGCCTATGTTTTTGTGAGTTTTCCTCAGCCCGGTGACTGTTCTCTGCTGAGCCAAAGTCTCACATTGCAGCTGTTATTGTGAGACTTTGGCCCGGCTGGGAACAGTTCACCGAGCATGAGGAAAACATAAAAAGAGTAGAGGCAGCATGGTGAAGATAACAGCAAATTCACTGCCACTGCTATATGGGCTCCTTTTCTTCCCAGGTCCTCCCCCCGCCTTGCGGTGGCTGCTTGGGCAGAATTTACGCCACTGCTGCTGTTAAAATGAAGGTAATACCCTGGTTAGTATATTTATTTTAGGCATTTCCTATCTCTATTTCAGATCGCGTTCTTAAAATACTTGATAGGAAGATTTTTAGATAAATATGGAAATGTAAACCCTCCAGGGTTTTATGTAAGGTACTGATGATGACTAAAAAGGAGGTCAGCTGGTTGTCCCTGATATAAAAAGATATTGGCAGGCAGCTCTGCTGGTGACACTTATGTTTGTATTCAGGACTACCTCTAAACCAGGGGTCTCAAACTCAAATTGCTTTGAGGGCCAAATGAGGACTTGTAAAGTAACCCGGGGGCCGCATAAGATGCGGGGCCTCATTTGCATAAGGGGCCTCATTTGCATAAATATTTGCATGATGTTACCATACACTAACTTTTAGTAAACATGCCTCTTTAATGAGTATGGATAAAGAAAGACTAAAAGATTTAGAAACAAGAAGACAATAATTAAACTGGGAACCCCAAAAGCCAAACTTGGAATGTACAACAACACTGTAGAAATAAAACTATAAATTAATTTCCTCTTGTACATTAATGATGCACATTTCCCAGAGCTGACATATTCCAGTTAATAAATTCAAAATAAAGAGATATTTTTCTACCTTTTGTGCATTTTTTTCAGTTGCAATTGTTCCAGCCACTTTCTTCTGGTTTCTTCATGTCTTCTGCTAACTCTCCATCGTCTGCTGTCCATTTGCCCTTTCTTCTCTCCTAGTTTTTTTTCCATTCTCTCTCTACATCTGCTTTAACATACTAATCTTTCTCCTTTTTCTCTTTCCTCATTCCTATTTCATCCACTCAAATTTTACCCCTCCATCCTCAATCCCCACTTACTCTCCCAATACCTGGCCAATTGTAGATTTGTCTTCTCTCCCAGACAAAATATTTTTCCCCTCTCCATTTCACTTTCCCAGCTCCATCCCATTCTAATCCTCCCCCAACATCAGCTCCCTTCTAGTTCCAGCCCCACCCAGCATCCGCTCCCTTCTAGTCCCCCCATTAGTCCATTTCCAGTCCTATCCTAGCCTCACCATCAGCCCATTTCCAATCCTAGCCCCCCATCAGCCCATTTCCAATCCTAGCTCCCTCCCCTCACAGCCCATTTCCATTCCAAGCCCCCTCCCCATCAGCCATTTGCAGTTCAAGCCCCCCTTCCACTCAGCCCATTTCCAGTCCTAGCAACCCCCCCCAGCCCATTACCAGTCCTAGACCCCCCATAGCCTATTACCAGTCCTAACCTCCCCATAGCGCACTTCCAGTTTTACCCCCCATCACCCCATTTTCAGTCTTACCCCCCCATAGCCCATTACCAGTCATAGCCCCCCCTGCCAATAGCCCACTTCCAGCCCTAACCCCCATTACCCACCCCATTTCAGTCAACCCCTCCATAGCTCATTACCAGTCCTAACTCCCCCCCTCAGCCCACCTCCAGTCCTTCCTAACCCCCCACTGCCCATTTCCACTCCTAGCCCCCACCATAGCCCATTACCAGTCATAACCCCGCTGCCAATAGTCCATCTCCAGTCATAACCCCCCCTGCCAATAGCCCATTTCCAGTCATAACCCCCCCGCCAATAGCCCATTTCCAGTCATAACCCCCCCCCGCCAATAGCCCATTTCCAGTCATACCCCCCCCTGCCAATAGCCCATTTCCAGTCATACCCCCCCCCCTGCCAATAGCCCATTTCCAGTCATACCCCCCCCCCTGCCAATAGCCCATTTCCAGTCCTACACCCCCCCCCCAGGTAAATTAAAAAAAAACCTGGCTTCTGCTGCTGCAGCAGAAAATCAGCTGTCCCGCGGCCCCTTCCCCTCTGCGCGGAGAGCCCTGAGTGTGCTTCATCTGCGGCGTGCTTTTTAAGCCACGAAGAGAGTATTTCCCTCTCGCGTGGCTTAAACCTAGTCACTTTTCAAGCCTCGCGAGAGGGAAATACTCTCTTCGCGGCTTGAAAAGCACCCGCTGATGGAGCACTCTCGGGGATCTCCGGGCAGAGAGGAAGGGGCCGCAGGACAGCTGATTTTGCTGCTTGAGCAGCAGAAGCCAGTTTTTTTTTTTTTTTTAAATTGACCGTCGATTCTGCCGTTGCCACAGCGGCAACGGCAGCAGCAGCAGAAGCCGTCGCGGGCCGCACAACGTTCTCTCGCGGGCCGCATGCGGCCCGCGGGCCACGTGTTTGAGACCCCTGCTCTAAACAATGGGTTCATGTAGCCCAGGTACTTTATCAGAGTCATCTAATGACGTGTTTGGGAGAGGGTGGAAAAGGAGGGAGCAGCAGTGAGCTAGTGGGGATCCCTACAAAACTTGTCTGTTGAGAATCTGGGACTACTACTACTGCTACTGAGCATTCATATAAGCACTACAAGACATACACAGCGCTGCACAAACACATGTAAGAGACAGTCCCTGCTCATCAAAGCTTACAACCTAGTCAAGACAGACAACACAATAGCTGTAGATGCAGGATATGTCTAGGGGGAATGGTAAGGGAATACAAAGGAGATCAGGTGAGTCAAGATCTGAAAGCAGCAGCGAAGAGGTGAGTTTTCAGCCTGGATTTGAAAAGGGCCAGAGAAGGTGCCTGGCGCACAGACTTGGATAGTTTTGTTCCAGGCATAAGGAGCAGCAAGGTGAAAGGAGCAAAGTCTGGAGTTAGCAATAGAAGAGAAGGGCACAGATAGAAGTGATTTGCCAGAAGTGCGGAGTTCTCGAGGAGGGGTGTAGGGAGAGATAAGAGAGGAAAGGTATTGAGGAGCTGCAGAGTGAATGCACTTATAGGTCAGCTGGAGAAGTTTGAACTAGATGCGGAAACAGATAGGGAACCAATGAAGTGACTTGAGAAGAGAGGTAATATGAGCATGATGAGGCTGGCAGAAGATTAGCCGCGCAACAGAATGATGAACAGATTGAAGGGGAGAGAGGTAATGCAGAGGGAGACCAGCAAGGAGTAGCTATAATAGTCAAGATGGGAGGTGACTAAAAAGTGGATGAGTGTCTTAGTAATGTGTTCAGAAAGGAATGGGCAGATTTTGTTGATGTTATAGAGAAAGAAACGGCAGGTCTTAGCTATCAGATGGATGTGTGTGGAGAAGGAGAGAGAGGAGTCAATATGACCCCCAAGGTTGTGAGCCGAGGAAACAGGAAGGAGTACAGTTATCCACAGAAACTGAGAAAGGAGGAATGGGAGAGGAAGTTTTTGGGGGAGAAATAAGAAGCTCAGTTTTGCCCATGTTGAATTTCAAGCAGTGGTGAGACATCCAAGCAGCAATGTCGGAAAGACAGGCAGAGATGTGGGCCTGGATTGCCGGAGAGATTTCAGGTGTAGAGAAGTAGATCTGTGAGTCATCAGCATAAAGATGGTATTGAAAGCTATGGGAAGAGATGAGTATACCAAGGGACTGAGTATAGAGAGAGAAAAGGAGTGGACCTAAGACAGATCCTTGGGATACTCCAACTGAGAACAGGATAGCAGCAGAGGAGGATCCACCAGAATACTGGAAGAGTGATTGGAAAGATAAGAAGAAAACCAGGATAGCACAGAGCCCTTAAAATCAAGCGAGGACAAGGTATCAAGGAGAAGGTTGTGGTTAACAGTGTAAAAAGCAGCAGAAAGGACAAGAAGGATGAGGACTGAGTAAAGGCCCTTCGATTTTGCCAGGAACAGGTCACTGGAGACTTTGGAAAGAGCTGTTTCAGTAGAATGTAAAGGACAAAAGCCAGATTGTAAAGAATCCAAGAGGGCTTGAGAGGAGAGAAAATTGAAGCAACAGCTGTGAACTGCACGTTCAAGTAGTTTAGAAATGAAGGGGAAGAGGGAGGAGATGGGTCGATAGTTAGAAGGACAGGTAGTATCTAGTGAGGGTTTATTGAGGAGAGATGTAACTACAGCATGCTTAGAAACATAGAAACATGATGACAGAAAAAGACCACATGGCCTATTTAGTCTGTCCTTCAATATCAACAACTACAACACTCCCCTTTTTTCCTTTAGAGATCCTCTGTGTTTGTCCCATGCTTTTTTGAATTCAGTTACTGTCCTCATCTCTACCACCTCCACTGGGAGAATATTCCATGGATCCACCACTCTTTCTGTAAAGAAATATTTCCGCATATCACTCCTGAATCTATCCCCCTTCACCCTCATCCCGTGTCCCCTCGTAGCAGAACTTGCTTTCAAGTGAAAGAGGCTCTCCCCCTGAACATTTATGCCACGGAGGTATTTAAACATTTCAATCATATCACCTCTATCCCGCCTTTCCTCTAAGGTGTACATATTAAGATCCCTAAGTCTGTCCTCATATGCTTTATAATGAAGACCACTAACCATTTTAGTAGCCACCCCCTGCACCAACTCCATCCTGTTCACATCCGTTTGAAGGTGCGGTCTCCAGAATTGCACACTATACTCCAAATGAGGTCGCACCAAAGACTTATACAGAGGCACTATCACCTCCTTTTTTCTGCTAGCCATTCCTCATCGTATGCACCCAAGCATTCTTCTAGCTTTTGCCGTCGCCTTTTCTACCTGTTTAGCTACTTTAAGATCATCAGACACAACCACGCCTAGGTCCCGCTCTTCTTTAGTGGACAAAAGTACTTCACCCCCTATACTATATTGCTCCCTTGGATTGCTGCAGCCCAAATGCATGACCTTACATTTTTTAACATTAAATCCCAGCTGCCAAGTTCTAGACCATTCTTCAAGCTTAGCTAGATCCCTCCTCATGTTATCTACACCTTCCTGGGTGTCTACTGTATTACAGATTTTGGTATCATCCGCAAAAAAGCAAACCTTACCCGACAACCCTTCCGCTATATCACTAACAAAGTTGTTAAAAAGAATCAGACCAAGGACAGATCCCTGGGGCACACCACTGGTAATGTCCTTCTCCTCAGAGTGAGCTCCATTTACCTGTACTCTTTGTCGCCTCCCACCCAATCAATTTCTAACCCAAGCAGTAACTTTAGGGTCCATCCCTAGGGTGCTCAATTTGTTTATAAGTTGCCTGTGAGGAAGAGTGTCAAAGGCTTTACTGAAATCTAAATACATCACATCTAGGGCTCTTCCTCGGTCCAACTCCCTGGTCACCCAGTCAAAGAAATCAATCATATTTGTCTGACAAGACCTGCCTCTGGTGAATCCATGCTGCCACGGATCCTGTAATCCAAGCTTGAAGGCTGCAGTGACAGTTGCAGTGAAGAGTGATAGGTTGAGAATATGAGAGATGGAAGGGACAACAGTGGAGGAGATGGGGCTTAGGAGCCAGAGCAGCTAATGAGTTTGGAGGAGGAAAAAAGGTGTGTGGTTTTCTCCTCAGAGATCACAGAAAAGGAAGAAAGGGTAGTAGAGGTAGAGGGGGAAAATTGGGAGTGCAGAGGGGGAGAAGGAGAAAGAGCTGACTTTTTTGAGAATTGGAAGGTGATCTTGTGGATTTTGTCATGGAAATAGACAGAGTTTGGGTAGAAAGAGAGGGAGGGGTTGGAGGTGGAGGCACCTTGAAAAGAGAGTTGAGAGTAGTAAAGAGACAGCGAGGGTAGAGAGGCAAGAGAGTTAGCCAGATGGACATAATAGTCTTGTTTGGTGAGTACTATGGCTGACTGGAGAGAGACAAGCATGAATTTAAAGTGTAGAAAGTCCGCAAGGGAGCGGGATTTGAGCCAAGCATGTTCAGCTGAACAGACACAGGAACGTAGATAGCGGGTAGTGAAAGACGGCCAGGGCTGGGGTATAGTATGCCTTACAGGACGTTGCAGGGGCGGAGCAAGAACATCCAGAGTGGAGGAGAGTGCAGCATTATAGGAAGCTACTGCGTTGTCAACAGTCTCAGATGACATAGTGGAGAAAAGAGGTGATGAAAGAGTGGAGGAGAGAGCCAAAGGGTCAATAGCATGAAGATTTATAAAGAGGTTGGAGCGGCGGGTGATGAAATATGAAGCTTAGCAGGTGATGGTCTGATAAGGGAAGAACAGAGATACAGAAGTTTGAGGGTAAGCAATTAGAGAAGACAAAGCTTTACACATCCTTGTTCCAAGATAAGCAGTTCTCCAGGTCTATGTTGTGTAACATATCTAGCAGTTTCTCAGTGGGATAAAATGATCAAGTCTTTTGCTAGTGGTGATGAAGGGGTTCGATTTTTGTGAACCCACTTTTTGGAACAAGGGAAATATGTACCTCTGAAATTTTGAAAGACTTTTTTTGGCTAGACAACTGCAGTTTTTATGCTTATTTACAAATTTGCCATTTCTTAGTTCACTAAGAAGTCGGTTCAACAGGATCTCAAGCTGGAGTTAAGTCCCTTTAACAACTGACTTTAGTGCAGTATAGGCAATAAAAAGCTAATAACTTATTTTTATAACAATCTAATAACTTATTTTTATAACAATCTTGGAGAGGCTTTCAGCAAAAATATCTACTTTGTGCAGGGGCAGCCCAAGGGGGGTGCAGGACCATGTGCGGAGACTCATTGCGGGGCCTCATTTGCATAATGTTAACATGCGCTTTTAGAAAAATGCCTCTTAATGAGTGTTTGGATAAAGAAAGACTACCAGATTTCTACATTACTATACTCCAATGCCAACCGCCAGGCACATTAGAAAGTACTATAAATACTGCCCATTTAGAAGCCATAGCAAACCCACCGTATCATAACAGCACTACCAGAACTCACAAAGCACCAAACCCTACCTATCAAAAAGGCAACACTGCAAATATTAAACCAATACATCTCAGAGAATAACAATACATCTCACTGGTGGAAAGAGAACAAGTGACATTGTCAAATAGAAACTACATGAACAGAATGAATGAACGGAGTGGAACGGGTAAACGTAGATCGATTGTTTACGTTATCAGAATATAGGAAGACTAGGGGACATGCAATGAAGCTACAGGGTAAACTATTTAAGACAAATAAGAGAAAATATTTTTTCACTCAACGTGTAATCAAACTCTGGAATTTGTTACCGGAGGATGTAGTAAAGGCTGTTAGTGTAGCTGGGTTTAAAAAAGGTTTGGACAAGTTCCTGGAGGAAAGGTCCATAAACCATTATTAAGAAGTGACCCAGGATATCAATGCTTGACCCAATACAAGCATTGTGGAACCTGTGTCCCTTGGGGAAACTGCTAGGTACGTATGACCTAGATTGGTCAGACCAAGGTCCATCAAGCCCAGTATTCTGTTTCCAACAGTGGCCAATCTAGGGGAGAGCCAGAGCAACAGCGCCCAGATTGAGTGAGAACAGGCTCCTGCTCCGGTGGCCCCGACGTCATCAGGGGGCCTCGTTAAAGCCTGGTGAAGTGCGGTGAGCAGTTGGGAGAGCCAGAGCAACAGCGCCCAGATTGAGTGAGAACAGGCTCCTGCTCCGGTGGCCCCGACGTCATCAGGGGGCCTCGTTAAAGCCTGGTGAAGTGCGGTGAGCAGTTGGGAAAGCCAGAGCAACAGCGCCCAGATTGAGTGAGAACAGGCTCCTGCTCCGGTGGCCCCGACGTCATCAGGGGGCCTCGTTAAAGCCTGGTGAAGTGCGGTGAGCAGTTGGGAGAGCCAGAGCAACAGCGCCCAGATTGAGTGAGAACAGGCTCCTGCTCCGGTGGCCCCGACGTCATCAGGGGGCCTCGTTATAAGTCCATCTCACCGGCGCAGCCCGGGGCAGCGATCTAAGGGGCTAGATACAAGGGGCGTGACTCGAACCATTTTAACAGTGTTCCTGCTATACCTATGGACGCAAGTCTTTGCAAGAGTGTTAGATGATGTACTGTGTCGAATGCTGCTGATATATCAATGAATATGAGTAGGAACATCTTACTTTTGTTTTCTAGACCCTTGATGAGGTTGTCTAGGAGTGCAATGAGTAGGGTTTCTACTCCATGGTGAGGTCTGAAACCATATTGATGGTGGTCAAGGATTTTGTTTTTGTCTAGGTGGTCCTGTAATTGCAGTTGGGTTACCTTCTCAATAATCTTAGCCAGGAAAGATATGCTTGATATCGGTCTGTATGATGTTGGGTCTTCTTTGTTGAGCGCTTTATTCTTTAAAATAGGCCTTATTAGGGATCTTTTAAGTTGGGCGGGCATGATACCCTGCTGAAGAGATTGATTTACTATGTGCGTTATCAGGTGGGCAATTTCCTGCTTAGTAGATTTGATCCATTCCGCTGGACAGGGATCTAGAAGCGAGGTGGTTGTGTTAAGGTTAGAGATGGTATTTATGATGATCCTTTCGTCAATTATCTGGAAAGTAGACCAACCTTCTTTCTGTTTACAGCCTGAGTTCATGCTGTTCGGCTGCTTAGGGCATTTATTTATTTATTTATTTATTTAACAGTATTTCTAAACCGCCTTATCATTATAATCAAGGTGGTATCACAGCAAACAATCTGGTAGTGTGAGTGTGTTATACATGCAGTGAGGGAGAAAGTTTAGTTGGGTGTGTGTTGTGTTGTGTGCTAGATTAGTTTGAGTTATGTACAATGTGGGCTATATACAGTGGTGCTAAAAACATCTTATATACATACAGTGTTAGGCGGTGACGTGTGCTGATATATAGCTATTTGGACTATGTGATGTGTCCATAGTGTTCTATGAACAGCAGCAGGGTTTTCAGCTGTTTCCTAAAGTCCTTGAGGTCTGTAGTTGCCCTCAAATCGTCCGGTAGTTTGTTCCATATTGTTGGAGCAGCCATGGAGAGTGCTCGGTCTGTTGTGTCCTTGCGTGTGTGTTTGTATTCACTTGGGGTGCTGACTCGGTTGTGAGTTTGTTTTCTTCTTAGACGTGTACTGGTGTCTGGTTGTATGAGGGTGTGCAGGCTGTTGGCTGATGTGTGCTGTTTTATCTTGTATAGGTTTATGATAGTTTTGTATCTGATGCGTGCACTGATTGGAAGCCAGTGTAAGTCCTTTAAGGTGGGTGTGATGTGCTCCTGTCTTGCAGTTCCGGATATGATTCGTGCTGCGGTGTTTTGTGCCAGTTGGAGTGGTTTGATGGCTTGTTTCGGTAGACCAAGGTATATCGGATTGCAGAAGTCCAGTAGTGGGGTTATCAGAGCTTGACATACGGTACGGAAGTGTTCTGGGGCGAGGAGTGGTTTCAGTCTCCTGATGATTCGCATCCTGTAGTAGGCTTTTTGTATTGTTTTGCCTATGTGTGGCTTGAGATTGAGTTTATTGTCCAGCGTAACCCCGAGGTATCTCACTTCTGATCTTATTGGTATAGTAGTGTTTTGTATCTTTATATTCGGTGGGTGAGTGAAGCTTTGGTTCCGAGTGATGATTAAAGCTTCAGTCTTGTTGTAGTTTATTGCGAGGTTGTTGTCCTGACACCAATTGGTCATTTGTGTAAGGCAGTCTGTTATCTTAGAGAAGTCCGGGTTGTCGATTGATATCGGGGTGTATATCATGATGTCGTCCACATAGATTGTGTATTGAATGTTGTTCTCTTTCATGATGTTGCATATTGGTTGGATGTAGATGTTAAATAGGAGTGCTGAGAGCGCAGATCCTTGAGGTACTCCTTGACGGATTTTGATGGGTCGGGAGGTGATGTGTCCCACCTTGACCTGTAGCTGTCTTTCGGTTAGGTACGAGTGGAACCATTTCAGTGCGATGCCGTGTATACCAGTGTTTTTTAGTCTTTCCAGGAGCATGTTGTGGTCCACTGTGTCGAATGCTGAGGAGATGTCGATGAAGATCATTATGATTCCATTCCTGGTATTGTCAATTATTCTTAGGATGCTGTCGAAGAGGTAGATCAGTAGTGTTTCGACACCGTGGTTGGGACGAAATCCGTGTTGGTTGTCGTCGAGTGTTTCATGTTTGTCGATGTGATCCTGAAGTTGTAGTTGAACCGCTTTTTCAATGATTTTTGCGAGGAAGGGTATGCTGGAGATTGGTCGGTACGCTGCTGGATCTTTTTTGTCGAGAGTTGTTTTCTTTGTGATTGGTCTTACTGATGCAAGTTTTAGTTGCTTTGGCATGATTCCTTGAGTGAGTGAGTCGTGTACTATTTTATGTATGGTGGGGATGAGGCTTGATTTGGTGGCTTTGACCCATGACACTGGGCATGGGTCTGTAGGAGCGGTGCTAGTGTTGATTGTAGAGATGATGTGGGATATCTGTTCTGTTGAGGGTGAGGAGAATGTGCCCCAGGTTTTGGGGTATACGTCCGTTCTTGTGGTTCTACTAGGCGTTGTTTGTTCTGTGGAGTGAAATTTCTCTTTGATGTGGTCGGCGAATTCCTGTGGATCAATTTGTGCTTCCCCTTCAGTTGTTTGCTCTTTTGTGAGGATCTTTACTATTTCAAAAAGCTCTCTGGGTTTGTTGATGGAGGTATTTATCATGTTTGTGTGGAATTCCCTCTTTGATTGGTTGATGTGTTCATTGTATTGCTTTTGCTTCGTTAGATAAAGATGCTGGTCGGCAGTTGTTTTGTTTTTTCTCCATCTCCGTTCAATCTTCCTGAGTTCCCTCTTTTCCTGTCGTATTTTTGTTGAGTACCATGGTTTGTTTTGTCTCCTGTTGTGGTATTGTTTCTCGGTCCCACCCTTGGATGTTGTGGCAGCGTTGGCTAAAATGCTGTTCCAGCTGGAGACTTGTTCCTCCAGGTCATCTGTAGAAGTGTTCAGGTGTTGTATTGTGTCCTGTATGAATTCGTCCTTGTCAAAACGCTTGAATCGTCTTTGTGTGTGTGAGATGTTTGCTCTTTCGATCGTCTGGGCCTCTTGTGATCGCAGCCTTGTCTCGATTAAGTAGTGGTCAGACCATGGTACTGGGGTAATGGTGGGTGGAGAAATCAGGTCTCTTGATGTTAGGTAATTGGATGCGAATATGAGGTCTGGCGATGATCCATGTCTGTGTGTTGGTGCATTGATTATTTGTGTGAATTGAAGTGAGGACATTGCTTGAAGGAAGGCCTCTGCGTCTTTGGCATTGGTGGATTTTAGGTTGAAGTCTCCAATCAGCAGCGCTGGTTTGTTGTTTGTTGTTATGGCACAGGCTTCTTCGAGTGTGAAGGCCAGTTCGTCGGGTGGGGCTCTGGGTGCCCTGTAT
This sequence comes from Ichthyophis bannanicus, assembly GCA_033557465.1. Classification (NCBI taxonomy): domain Eukaryota; kingdom Metazoa; phylum Chordata; class Amphibia; order Gymnophiona; family Ichthyophiidae; genus Ichthyophis; species Ichthyophis bannanicus. The sequence goes on from CM066041.1 coordinate 4,951,172, forward strand.
GTTAGGCAGATTGCAATGCTCTTGTTCTTGATGCTAATTGTGTTACAGTGCTGTGTATCGGTGAGGCTCTGTGTCTTGAAGTTTAGTTTTGATTTTGCTATTATCAGGACTCCTCCTCCACGTTTGTTGGTGCGTGGGCAGTTGTACGCTGAGTAGTTGTTTGGTACTAGTTGGTTGAGTAGAACATTGTCCGTCTTGTTGAGCCATGTCTCTGTGATGCATATTATGTCGGGCTGTCGCTCTTCAATGTGGTCTAGAAGCGTGTGTATCTTGTTGCAGACGGATCTGGCATTTATGAGCTCTATCGTGGTTGACTCTGTTGAGGAGGTTGCTGTTACATGTGTTTCCTTTGAGCAGGTGTGGGAGCTTGATTTGTGTCTGTATGGTCGTTTTGCATGGGAGGTTCCGAGTGTCTCTTTGTGTATGTGCCGTGATTCTAAATATGGCAATACGGTTGGTGGGTGCCATGTTGTGTTTGCTTGTGGGTGGTGGGGGTGTGTGGTTGGTGGGAGGATTTGTGTAACTAGTAGGTAGAGTGGGAGGAAGTATGTGGCGTGCATGTTGGTTTTTTTGACGTTCTGTTAAGGTGATGCCTGTTTTCTTAAGTCTTCGTCTGTTGGCTGTTTGGAGAGAGTTGTATCTGGTGAGATAGCCTGTCTCATGGAGGGATGGCCGGATCTGTGTAGGGCGTCTTGGTGCGGGAGCCTGTCCCGTGGAGGGAGCCTGTCCCGTGGAGGGAGCCTGTCCCGTGGAGGGCGAGCCGGATACGTGTAGGGCGTCTTGGTGCGGGAGCCTGTCCCGTGGAGGGAGCCTGTCCCGTGGAGGGCGAGCCGGATCTGTGTAGGGCGTCTTGGAGCGGGAGCCTGTCCCGTGGAGGGCGAGCCGTATCTGTGTAGGGCGTCTTGGTGCGGGAGCCTGTCCCGTGGAGGGAGCCTGTCCCGTGGAGGGCGAGCCGGATCTGTGTAGGGCGTCTTGGTGCGGGAGCCTGTCCCGTGGAGGGAGCCTGTCCCGTGGAGGGCGAGCCGGATTCGTGTAGGGCGTCTTGGTGTGGGAGCCTGTCCCGTGGAGGGAGCCTGTCCCGTGGAGGGAGCCTGTCCCGTGGAGGGCGAGCCGGATACGTGTAGGGCGTCTTGGTGCGGGAGCCTGTCCCGTGGAGGGAGCCTGTCCCGTGGAGGGCGAGCCGGATCTGTGTAGGGCGTCTTGGAGCGGGAGCCTGTCCCGTGGAGGGCGAGCCGTATCTGTGTAGGGCGTCTTGGTGCGGGAGCCTGTCCCGTGGAGGGAGCCTGTCCCGTGGAGGGCGAGCCGGATCTGTGTAGGGCGTCTTGGTGCGGGAGCCTGTCCCGTGGAGGGAGCCTGTCCCGTGGAGGGCGAGCCGGATTCGTGTAGGGCGTCTTGGTGCGGGAGCCTGTCCCGTGGAGGGAGCCTGTCCCGTGGAGGGCGAGCCGGATCTGTGTAGGGCGTCTTGGAGCGGGAGCCTGTCCCGTGGAGGGCGAGCCGTATCTGTGTAGGGCGTCTTGGTGCGGGAGCCTGTCCCGTGGAGGGAGCCTGTCCCGTGGAGGGCGAGCCGGATCTGTGTAGGGCGTCTTGGTGCGGGAGCCTGTCCCGTGGAAGGAGCCTGTCCCGTGGAGGGCGAGCCGGATCTGTGTAGGGCGTCTTGGAGCGGGAGCCTGTCCCGTGGAGGGCGAGTCGTATCTGTGTAGGGCGTCTTGGTGCGGGAGCCTGTCCCGTGGAGGGAGCCTGTCCCGTGGTGGGCGAGCCGGATCTGTGTAGGGCGTCTTGTTGCGGGAGCCTGTCCCGTGGGGGGAGGGCCGGGTCTGTTGGAGAGTGTGTAGTGGGGTGTGAGCTTGGAGGTGGGGAATGTGTGGTGTACTGAGAGAGTTCTACTTGCGGTTCTGACGTCCTTCGCCTCGGACTGCTCCTTGCTGGGTTCTCCTGTGCTCCTGTCGGCGTTGCTGATTATTTTAGTTGTTTCCTGCTACTTGGCTTCGGGTCTCGGCTGGGGTTCGGGGATGGTGAGGTTTTTCCTTGCAGAGTCGTTGATCTTCGGTTCGGTGGTGGAGGTGTCTGTTGAACATAGCGTGGCTTTTTCGGGGGGGAGGGAATGTTGGGTGCTTGCTTTTTTGTGCGCCTCTGTGCCGCGCCTAAGGGCCACGCCAAAGGGCCCTCTGGCGAGGCCCTCAGGCGCGGGCCCGCCAGGCGCGGGCGCGCCCGCGAGGGACGCCGCTTTTAAGCAGGCGGGCAGCCTTTCCCCTCCTCTCCCACTGCCCGGATTGGGCAGGAGCGCTGTGAGGGGTGTTGCTCTTTCGGCGGCTGCAGCGGCTCCCTCCGGAGGCGAGGGACGACGCTTTTAAGCAGGCGGGCAGCCTTTCCCCTCCTCTCCCACTGCCCGGATTGGGCAGGAGCGCTGTGAGGGGTGTTGCTCTTTCGGCGGCTGCAGCGGCTCCCTCCGGAGGCGAGGGACGCCGCTTTTAAGCAGGCGGGCAGCCTTTCCCCTCCTCTCCCACTGCCCGGATTGGGCAGGAGCGCTGTGAGGGGTGTTGCTCTTTCGGCGGCTGCAGCGGCTCCCTCCGGAGGCGAGGGACGCCGCTTTTAAGCAGGCGGGCAGCCTTTCCCCTCCTCTCCCACTGCCCGGATTGGGCAGGAGCGCTGTGAGGGGTGTTGCTCTTTCGGCGGCTGCAGCGGCTCCCTCCGGAGGCGAGGGACGCCGCTTTTAAGCAGGCGGGCAGCCTTTCCCCTCCTCTCCCACTGCCCGGATTGGGCAGGAGCGCTGTGAGGGGTGTTGCTCTTTCGGCGGCTGCAGCGGCTCCCTCCGGAGGCGAGGGACGCCGCTTTTAAGCAGGCGGGCAGCCTTTCCCCTCCTCTCCCACTGCCCGGATTGGGCAGGAGCGCTGTGAGGGGTGTTGCTCTTTCGGCGGCTGCAGCGGCTCCCTCCGGAGGCGAGGGACGCCGCTTTTAAGCAGGCGGGCAGCCTTTCCCCTCCTCTCCCACTGCCCGGATTGGGCAGGAGCGCTGTGAGGGGTGTTGCTCTTTCGGCGGCTGCAGCGGCTCCCTCCGGAGGCGAGGGACGCCGCTTTTAAGCAGGCGGGCAGCCTTTCCCCTCCTCTCCCACTGCCCGGATTGGGCAGGAGCGCTGTGAGGGGTGTTGCTCTTTCGGCGGCTGCAGCGGCTCCCTCCGGAGGCGAGGGACGCCGCTTTTAAGCAGGCGGGCAGCCTTTCCCCTCCTCTCCCACTGCCCGGATTGGGCAGGAGCGCTGTGAGGGGTGTTGCTCTTTCGGCGGCTGCAGCGGCTCCCTCCGGAGGCGAGGGACGCCGCTTTTAAGCAGGCGGGCAGCCTTTCCCCTCCTCTCCCACTGCCCGGATTGGGCAGGAGCGCTGTGAGGGGTGTTGCTCTTTCGGCGGCTGCAGCATGTAGCGATCACGTTCTGCGATTGGATAGTCAGGCTTTGTGGATTTAGTTTGATAGCATAGTGATTTGCCAGATCTTGGGCCTTTATATTTCCATTGCAGTCGGCTTCCGGCAAGGGCTTCGTGAGTGATTTGACTAGCTCAAACAGTTCTCTAGGTCTGTTAATAGCCTTGTTGAGTACTTTGGTGTGGTGAGCTTTCTTGGCAAGGTTGATCTCGTTTTTGTATTTGGCTAGGAGCTCCATGTATTCCAATTTGTGCAGATCAAACTTAGTTCGTCTCCATTTTCTTTCCAATTTTCTTAAATCCTTTTTCATTTTGTGCAATAGTGATGTGTACCAGGGCTCTGCTCTAGCTTTTGTCACCCTGTTTGATGACTTCCATGTTGGCTCAGAGCTGGCCTCTATTGTAGAGTTCCATTGTTGGATTGTAGATTGTTGGATTGTAGAGTTGGCCTCTATTGTAGAGTTCCATTGTTGTTCTTTTCAATTGTCTCTCTACAGCTGCTTTAACATACTGATCTTCCCCCTTTTGCTCTTTCCACCATTTCTTTCTTTATTCCTTTTTCATCCACTCAAATTTCACCCTTCCATCCTCAATCCCCACTTACTCTCCCAATACCCGGCCAATCATAGATTTTTCTTCCCTCCCTCACAAAATATCTTTTCCCCTCTCCATCCTCACTCCCCCAGCCCCATCCCCTCTAGTCCTCCCCCAACATCACTCTCCCAGCCCCACCCAGCATCCACTCCCTTCTAGTCCCATTCTCCCATCCCCCCCGCATCAGCCCATTTCCAGTCCAAGCTCCCCCATCAGCCAATTTCCAATCCTAGCCTCCCCCATAAGCCATTTGCAGTCCTATCCCAGACACCCATCAGCCCATTTCCTTTCCTAGCCCCCCCCATCAGCCCATTTCCAGACCAAGCTCCCCCCATCAGCCCATTTCCAAATCTAGCTTCCCCCATAAGCCATTTTCAGGCCTATCCTAGCCCCCCATCAGCCACATCCATTCCTATCTCAACTTCCCATCAGCCTATTTCCAGTCCAAGCCCCACATCATCCAATTTCCAGTCCTATCCTTACCCCCCCCCCCCATCAACGCATTTCTATTCCTAGCCCCCATCAGCCATTTCCAGTCCTATCCTAGCCCCACCTCCACCCCGAAAAGCCCTGCCCCTGTCTGAATGACTTATGAGGGAGCCAAGGACTCCAGAGGCCCCGACTCGCCTCTGCACAGTGCTGGAGTGAAGAGCAGGGTGCTCCTTCACTCCTGCTGTGTTCACGTGAAGCCCACTGAGTGCCAGGAAGGGTTAAAGGTCATTTCCTGTTTCCCAGCACTCAGTGGGCTTCATGTGAACACAGAGTGAATGAAGGAACAGAATGCTCTTCACTCCAGCGCTGTGCAGGAGCAAGCCGGGGCCTCTGGTGTCCTCTGCTCCCTCTGAAGCTGGCCCTAAAAAAAACAGTGGAAGAAGTTCACGCGGGCCCTCTTGAAGCGCAGGGCCCTGTGCAAACATCATTCTCGCTCAATGGATGGGCCACCCTGACTCTGTGGCACAATGGGAGAAAGATTTTAAGTGGACTTCCTTGAAGCAAATTTGGGAGGGCATAATTTTTAAATGTCTCCAGATTTTCTACTTTTATAGTGGAGAGCGGATATAAAATTCTTCATCTGTGATATTTTAACTTCAGAGAGAATAAGCACTATATATCTGTGAGCGATCAATTTGTCCTGGAGGAATTCTGGTCAGGTGGGAACACTGACGCACATTTGGTGGCTTTGCATGATAGTCATCGAATATAGGTGACAGATTTAAGAATTTATTTTCCAGGTAACCCAAGAGAGGCTGCCAGTCACTCTTGAAATATATATTTTGTTGTACTTAGTTGATAATATCGCCACTGCCTGGTTAGCGACTGTTGCTGCCCCAGAATACCCCCAGCACGCCCCGATACTAACCAGTTAGTATCAGGGCATATAAGAATTTAAGATATGCCATACTGGGTCATACCAAGGTCCATCAAGCCCAGTATTCTGTTTCCAACAGTGGCCAATCTAGGTTATACGTACCTAGCAGTCTCCCCAAAAGACACAGGTTCCACAATGCTTGTACTGGGTCAAGCATTGATATCCTGGGTCCCTTCTTAATAATTGTTTATGGACCTTTCCTCCAGGAATTTGTCCAAACCTTTTTTAAACCCAGCTACACTAACAGCCTTTACTACATCCTCCGGTAACAAATTCCAGAGTTTGATTACACGTTGAGTGAAAAAATATTTTCTTTTATTAGTCTTAAATAGTTTACCCTGTAGCTTCATTGCATGTCCCCTAGTCTTTCTATATTCTGATAACGTAAATAATCAATCTACGTTTACCCGTTTCACTCCGTTCATTAATTTATAGACTTCTATCATATCTCCCCTCAGCCGGCTCTTTTCCAGGTTAAAGAGCCCTAACCTTTTTAGCCTTTCTTCATAGGAGTATCCTTCCATCCTCTTTACTATTTTGGTGGCTCTTCTCTGCACCTTTTCTAATAACGCTATATCCTTTTTAAGATACGGCGACCAGAATTGCACACAATATTCAAGGTGTGGTCTCACCATGGAACGATATAGAGGCATTATAATATCTTTTGTTTTATTTTCCATTCCTTTCCTTATGATACCTTACATTCTATTTGCTCTCTTGGCCGCCGCTGCACACTGGGCTGAGGGTTTTAACATGTTATCAACAATGACGCCTAAATCTTTTTCCTGGGTGGTGGTTCCTAATGTGGAACCTTGCATTGTGTAACCATAGTTTGGGTTGTTCTTCCCTAGGTGCATAACTTTGCACTTGTCTACATTAAATTTCATCTGCTATTTTGATGCCCAGTCTTCCAATTTATCAAGATCCTCTTGCAATTTTCCACAATCCTCTAGGGCTTTAACAACTTTAAATAGTTTTGTGTCATCTGCAGATTTGATAACCTCACTTGTTATTCCCTTTTCCATGTCATTTATGAATATGTCAAAAAGCAGCGGACCCAGCACAGATACCTGGGATACACCACTATTCACCTTTCTCCATTGGGAAAATTGGTCATTTAGCTCTACCCTCTGCTTTCTGTCTTTTAACCAGTTCCTGATCCACAATAGTACACTGCCTCCTATACCATGACTCTTTAGTTTTGCCAAAAGTCTCTGATGAGGGACCTTGTCAAAGGCTTTCTGAAAGTTCAGATAGACTATATCAACTGACTCACCTTTGTCCACCTGTTTATTCACACCTTCAAAAAAACATAACAGATTAGTAAGACAAGATCTTCCTTGTCTAAAGCCATGTTGGCTATCTCCCATTAGGCCATGACTATCTACATGCTGAGTCATTTTGTTTCTACCATTTTTCCCGGTACTGACGTCAGGCTTATCGGTCTGTAGTTTCCCGGATCACCCCTGGAACCCTTTTTAAAAATTGGCGTTACATTGGCGATCCTCCAATCTTCAGGTATTACAGATGATTTTAATGAAGATTCACAGATTACTAATAGCAGGTCTGCAATCTCATATTTCAGTTCTTTCAACGCCCTTGGATGTATACCATCCGGCCCAGGTGATTTGCTACTCTTCAGTTTATCTAATAGTTGTAATACATCTTCCCGATGTATCGATATTTCCTTCAATTCTTCCGCACCTTTAAATACCACTTCAGTCATGGGTAACATCCCTACATCATCCTCAGTAAAGACCGAAGCAGTCTCTCCGCTATCGCCTTGTCACCTCTTAGTGCCCCTTTAACCGCTCTATCATCTAATGGACCAACTGACTCTCTCAGAGGTTTTTTGCTGCGAATGTACTTGAAAAAGTCTTTTTTTTTTGTATTATATTTTTATTGAATTTGTCATGATTACAAAAGTAAACATTGGAAAAGAACATTCCCTTACATAAAACACTAAAGAAAATTACAGTTTTAAATGTTTTCAAAGGAAGAATCTCAAGAAACCACATTAAATGAGAGACAGCTAGCTAAGCATACCAAACATCAAGACCCCAATTTTCTTCCCAATCAAACCACTCAAAACAAAGCAATATAATAATCTTATTGCGAGCTCTTACCCACCAAAAACTGTTCTGTGACACTTCAGTAAATACATATCTATTACCAAAATAAGTAACAAAGCATTTACAAGGAAATTTTAAATAAAACTGACCTCCCAAAGCAAGAACCCTAGATTTTAGCTGCAAAAAAGCTTTCCGTCTGAGCTGGGTAACCTTGGCTAATTCAGGAAACATCATCAAAGGACTCCCACAAAAGGAAACATCCTTCTTAGCAAAATATAATTTCATAATAGCAACCTTTTCACTCTCAGAAGAGAAGGTAACCAATAGGGTAGCCCTCTTAGTCACCTTATCTAGAGAGGTTTGTAAAAATTGAGTTAAGTCTAGTTGATCCAAGCTCACCTGCTCATCAACCTCTCCATCTTTAGCTATCTCACTACCCCCCTGGGATAGATAATAAATAGAAGTAATACTAGCCACATCAAATGTTGAACATAACAACGTATCATGTACATATTTTTTAAATAACTCTAATAGAGAGAGAAGGCGTACCATCGGAAAATTTAAAACTCTAAGATTATTTGCTCTAGATAGGTTTTCTAACCTTTCCAATCTCTTTTGAAGCGCAGTAGTCTCCTTTATATAAGATGAACTCGCAACCTGTACACTCTCCGCAGACCCCTCCAACTTCCGAATCCTCTCACTAACAGCTGAGAGAGACTGACCATGACCGCGAAGAACACTCGCAGTGTCATGGGAAAAACTATACAGCTGAGTGAGAGTCAGGGCCGGCCCGTCCATTGAGCAAGAATGTTTTTTGCACAGGGCCCCGCGTTTCAGGGGGCCCCGCGCAAAGAACATTCTGCTTTTTTTTTATTACATTTAAAAACAAAAACCTGGCTCTAGCTGCTGCCGCTGCCGCGTCCGTCGCAGCAGCGGCAGAATGGCGTGTCCCGCGGGGCCCCTTCTCCTCTTCGAGCCCTCTGCAAGGGCTTTCAGATTCGCGAAGGGAGAGTTGTGCTCCCTCGCGTCTCTGTAAAGCCCGCAGGGGCTAATGGGAAATTTCCCATCAGCCCCTTTAGACGCGAGGGGCTGATGGGAAATTTCCCATTAGCCCCTGCGGGCTTTACAGAGACGCGAGGGAGCACTCTCCCTTCGCGAATCTGAAAGCCCTTGCAGAGGGCTCGACGTGGAGAGGGGGCCCCGCGGGACACGCCATTCTGCCGCTGCTGCGACGGACGCGGCAGCAGTGAGAACCAGGTTTGTGGTTTGAAATTTGCCGGGAGGGAAGGGCAGGGCAGGGAAGGGGGGGGGGCTGATGGAGGCTGTCTGGAAATGGGGTGATGGGGGGTTAGGACTGGAAATGTGCAAGGGGGGGGGTTAGGACTGGAAATGTGCAAGGGGGGGGGGTTAGGACTGGAAATGGGCTGGGACTGATGGAGGCTGACTTGAAATGGGCTGGGGGGGGGTTAGGATTGGAAATGGGCTGGAGGGGGGGTTAGGACTGGAAATGGGCTGGGGCTGATGGAGGCTGACTGGAAATGGGCTGGGGAGGGGTTAGGACTGGAAATGGGCTGGGGGGGGTTATTACTGCTAATGGGCTGGGGCTGATGGAGGCTGACTGGAAATGGGATGGGGGGTTAAGACTGGTAATATGCTGGCGGGGTTAATACTGTTAATCGGCTGGGGGTTAATGGAGGCTGACTGGAAATGGGGAGATGGGGGGTAAGGACTGGAAATGGGCTGGGGGGGGTTAAGACTGGTAATGGGCTGTGGGCTGATGGGGGCTGTCTGGAAATAGGGTGATGGGGGTTAGGACTGCTAATGGGCTATGGGGGCGCTAGGACAGGAAAAGGGCTGATGGGGAGGGGTTAGGACTTGAGGTGGGCTGATGTGGTTAGGACTAGTAATGGGCTGTGGGCTGATGGGGGGGGTTAGGACTGGCAATGGGCTATGGGGGGCTGACTGGAAATGGGCTGATGGGGTTAAGACTTGAAGTGGGCTGATGGGGGGTTAGGACTGGTAATGGGTTATAGGGGGGGCTTAAACTGAAAATGGGTTGATGGGGGGCTAGGACTGGTAATGGGTTGGGGGATTGCTATGACTGGAAATGGACTGAGTGGACGGGGAGGCTTGAACTGCAAATAGCTGATGGGGAGGGAGCTTGGAATGGAAATGGGCTGTGAGGGAAGGGAGCTAGAACTGAAAATGGGCTGATGGAGCAGCTAGGATAGGACTGGAAATGGGCTGTTGGGGGGAGCTAAGATTGGAAATGGGCTGTGGTGGGGGCTTGAATTGAAATGGACTCATGGAGGGGCTAGCACTGGAAGTAGGCTCTTGGGGGGGATTGGACTGGAATTGGGCTGAGTGGAGGGGAGCTAGGATTTGACATGGGCTGATGGTGGGGCTAGGAAATGACTAGAAATGGGCTGATGGGGGGCTAGGATTGGAAATGAGCTGATGAAGGGACTCAGACTGAAAATGGATGGGGGAGCTAGGACTGGAAATGGGTTGATGGGGGGCTAGGACTGGAAATGGGCTGATGCAGGGACTAGAAGGGAATGGATGCTGGGTGAGACTGGAACTAGAAGGGAGCTGATGTTGGGGGAGGATTAGAATGGGATGGGGCTGGGAGAGTAAAATGGAGAGGGGAAAAATATTTTGTGTGGGAGGGATGAAAAATCTACAATTGGCCGGGTATTGGGAGAGTAAGTGGGGATTGAGGATGGAGGGGTAAAATTTGTGTGGATGAAATAAGAATGAGGAAAGAGCAAAAGGATAAAGATTAGTATGTTAAAGCAGATGTAGAGAGAGAGGATGGAAAGAAATCTAGAAGAGAGAAGAAAGGACAAATGGACAGCAGACGATGGAGAGTTAGCAGAAAACATGAAGAAACCAGAAGAAAGTGGCTGGAGCAATTGCAACTGAAAAAAATGCACAAAAGGTAGAAATATATCTCTTTATTTTGAATTTATTAACTGGAATATGAAAGTTCTGGGAAATGTGCATCATTAACGTCTGCGCTTTGTTTGGTACAAGAGGAAATTGATTTATAGTTTTATTTCTACAGTGTTGTTGTACATTCCAAGTTTGGCTTTTGGGGTTCCCAGTTTAAATTATTGCCTTCCTGTTTCTAAATTGCGATTCCTTGTTTGGTGATGGTCTATGTTCTGCATGTGTAACTGAGCTGAGGTATTCTGTTTATGTAATTCCTATTTGACATTGCCACTTGTTCTCTTTCCCCAGTATTCTCTGAAATGTACTGGTTTAATATTTGCAGTGTTTCCTTTTGATAGGTAGGGACTGGTGCTTTGTGAGTCCTGGTAATGCTGTCAGGATACAGCGGGTTTGCTATGGGTTCTAAATGGGCAGCGTTTGTAGTAGTTCCTAATGTGCCTGGCGGTTGGCACTGGATTATAGTAATGTAGAAATCTTTTAGTCTTTCTTTATCCATACACTCATTAAGAGACATGTTTACTAAAAGTTAGTGTATGGTAACATTATGCAAATATTTATGCAAATAAGGCCACTTATGCAAATGAGGCCCCGCACCGAGTCTCCGCACATGGCCCCGCACCCCCCTTGGGCCGCCCCTGGTGAGAGTACCCGAAAGAACACATTCCACCCGATGTATAGCATCAAAAACATCTTTCAAAGAAATATTAGAATTAGCAGAACTAGAAAAAACTGGCAGCGAATCAAAAGATGGTAAAGAGACACCCGAAGGGTATACAAAGCTCAGCTCCAGTCAAATCAGTCCGCTTACAAGAAGCTCCATCGGAGAAAGGGGTGGAGACGGAAAACAAACTACCATCTCCAGCAAAGGAGGCATTGGGGCATTTTATCATCAAAGTTAGGTTGGGGGGGAAGGGTACGATCCCCCGAACTTAATGAAGCCTCTGGGACTAACCTTGCTCCTGGGTCCTGAGGGACTGGTATTCGTAAAGCAGCAGCACTAATCAGGTGGGTATCCATAGGGCCCTTCACCACCTGACCCTCCACTGGGCCCTTGTTCTTAGCTTTTCGCTTACCCATTCAAGACACAGGAAGCAAAGAAACTTCCCAGAAGCTGCCAGGTTCTCCTAAGGGGCTCACAAGGGGCCTAACCTGCCCCTTGAGCCACGTCCCTTCAGACACGCACCATGGCCGCATCCCACGGTACCAGTTCGCTCTTATCCTCGATCGCAGCAGGAGAGAGGAGCTCTGTTCCAGCCAGGTATGCAGCTGACAGCAATTCCCACTCAGCGTCTCCTGACGTTAGCAGGCAGTCCTGGGCTAGCTTCTCACACTTGAAAAAGTCTTTATTTCGAGTTTTTGCTTCCGCAGCAAGCTTCTTCTCAAATTCTCCCTTTGCCTGCCTTATCAATGCCTTGCATTTGACTTGCCAGTGCTTGTGCTGTTTCCAGGTTTCGTCGTTTGGCTCTTTTTTCCATTTCCTGAAAGATGCTTTTTTGGCAACAATAGCCTCTCTGACCTCACCTTTAAACCATGCTGGCAGTTTTTTGGACTTCCTTCCACTTTTCTTAAAGCGTCAAATACAGCTGGTCTGGGCTTCCAAGATAGTATTTTTCAACAACACCCAAGCTTGATGTACGTTTTTAACCTTTGCAACTGCTCCTTTTATTTTTTTCTGAACTATTTTCCTCATTTTATCACAGTCTCCCTTTCAGCTGCGGCACCCACAGATATTTAATGGCACTAACTGTGTTAGTGCCGCTAAATATGCCGCAAAGCAGCATTTACATAGTTTGCACATCTGAAAATATCCATTGTCCTCCCTCAACCTTCTGGTGTGGAAATTCGGACCCTGAAGCCTCTGGGTGCCTCCAGGTACAGTCTCATGCGGGGCAGGCTGAGAGTGTTCAATTGCTTTTGGCTAAGCGCCCCCGATGAGGGGCGCCCTCTGGAGATGGGGAACAGCTGGGAGCTGTCCAAGATTTTGACTGACGCAAATTCAGATGACTTGATACTAGGCTCTGATATTTATTTTTATTTTATTTAACAATCATTTATATACCGCATCTTCCAAAGATCAGGTGCGGTTCACAATAAACAACAATTAACAAATCAAAGTTTGTTTTACATATATCATATAACCAAAAACAATAAAGTAGATAAACAACAATGTTAGGGTTGAACAGCACGGAACAGTGCAAACTATATACAGTATTTACAGATACATATTATGTAGGGCTTTAGCATTGAGCAAGTACAGTTTCGGCTATAAGACTGTATGTTTAGGTCATTGGGATATTAGACAAAACTGGTTAGCCTTTATCTAAATCTATTGAGGGATGATTTGTGTTGTTGTAATGCTTAGTAAATAGATAGGTTTTCAATTTTTTGCGGAATTCAATGATCTCGGGTAACATTCTTAGATCATCTGGGAGAGAATTCCAGATTGTTGGGGCTGCATGTGAAAAAGCTCTGTTGTTTGTGATTTTATTTGCTTTTATGAAGTCTTTGGGAGTTTTTAGTTTATTTACTTGTGCTTTTCTTTGAGTAGTTTTTGGATGCTCTTTACTGATTAAGTTACTTAGGGTGACAGGGGCCATATCATTTAGAGTTTTGAAAGTGGTTGTTAATGTTTTGTATACTATCCTACTTTGAATTGGGAGCCAGTGAAGGGATTCCAGTATTGGTGTTATATGTTGATGTGAGTGTATTTTTGTTATTACTCGAGCTGCTGCATTCTGTGCTATTTGGATTCTTTTAATGTTTTGTTTTGTTGTACCTAATAAAATTAGATTAGAGAAATCAAAGTGGGGAGTTATGGTGGCTTGAATTATGCTGATAAAATCTTGAATGTATACAAGGGGTCTTAGTTGTTTAAGGATTTTAAGTTTGAAGTAGATTTTCTTTGTGATATTTCTAATATGGGTATCCAAAGTAAGATGTTTATCTAGAATAACTCCTAGATATCTTACTTCATTTTTTATTTTAATTTCTTGGTTTTGAAGCGTTATGTGTGTTGGGGGAGTATAGGATTGATTTTTAGTAACAATTAGCACTTCGGTTTTAGCGTGGTTTATTTGGAGATTGTTGGCATTTAGCCAGGATGTGGCTTCATTGAAGCAATCTGATAGGAGTTGCAATGGTAAATTGGGGATTGTGAATGGAATGTACATCATAATATCATCTGCATATAGATGATAGAGTACGCCATATTTTTTAAAGATATTGCAAACTGGTTTTATGTATATGTTAAATAGGAGTGCTGATAGCGCTGATCCTTGTGGTAATCCTGTTTCTAGTTTGTATGAATCAGAAGTTTGATTGTCTATTCTTACATTTTGGGTTCTATTGTTTAGATAGGAAGAGAACCATTTATGAACTGTGGCATTTATACCTATTTGTGTCAGGTTGTTAAGCATTATGGTGTGGTGAACGCTATCAAAAGCAACTGAAATATCAATGAATAAGAGGATGAATGCTTGTTTGTGATTGTCAAGTCCCCTTAAAAGAGCATCTGTTAAGACTGTGAGAAGTGTTTCCACTCCGTGTTTGGGACGAAACCCATATTGCTGTTCGTCAAGAGGGTAGGATGAATCATTCTAGATACTCCTGTGTCTGTATTTGTACTGTTTTTTCTATTACTTTTGCTAAGAATGGTATACTTGAGATGGGTCTATATGATTTAGGTGAAGTTTTATCAAGTGTGCCGTTCTTAAGAATTGGTCTGATTTGTACGTGCTTAAGTGTGGGTGGGAAGTAACCTTGGAGTAGTGAGAGATTGACAATGGGGAGTAAGAATGAGATGAGGGTTGGAAGTGTGTTTTTTATCCAGGTTACTGGGCAAGGATCAAGGTAAGAGGTAGTGGTGTTAAGGTTGAGTATGGTATTTTTTAATGATGCTTTGTCTATAGGGTGAAATTCTGACCATTCGTCTAGCAGGTGAAGGGGTTTGAGGATGGGGTCTGGGGTCCTAAATGTTAATTTTGTTTTGTTTTGGTAATAGTTAGCTAAAGTTTGTGCTGATATGTCCGTAATTTCCTTGCTGGAAGTTTGCGAGTTGTTAGTTAGGTTGCTAACAATTGAGAATAGTTCTCGTGGCCTATTATATGAGTTTGCTAGTTTTGTTGCATAGTAGTTTTTCTTTGTGGTGTCTAGGGTTTCCCTGTATATTGTGAGGTGGTTATAGTATAATTCTTTGTGGATGGTGGATTTAGTTTTCCGCCATTTAAGCTCGAGTTTTCTTAGTTCTCTTTTCAATTGTTTTAAAGTACTAGTGAACCATGGGGTACCGTTAGTTTTAGAGTAGGTTGGCTTTTTATTATTATGGTTAATTGTGGCTGCTTGGATGAAGAAGTACTCTTGCCTTCAGAAGACTGTGAAGAGGCTGGGGTGATCTACCTATTCTGGAAGGAGGAGCTGGCAGCATTGATTGGCAGGGTTTCATCCATCTTGAACTTGATGGATACGTCTAGTATGGAGCAGGAGCTGAAGGCGCACCCACTCCTTTTACTTTCAGGTATGGGTCCAGGTTACCAAGGATCACTGGGTACTGGACACCATTCAGTTTGGTTATGTCCTGGAATGCAAAGAGCCAGTTCCAGATGCCTTCGTCATCTCCCCATGTAGGTCTACAATCAAAAGTGCCATTGTGCTGACCACCTTGGACAATTTGCTGCACCTAAAGGTGGTAGTGCCCATCACCCCAGATGAGCGGAAGAAGGACAGATACTCCATCTATTTAGTGGTGCCCAAAAAAGGACAGTTCCTTCTGGATTGGAACATTGCGCTCCGTGATTCAAGCAGTACGCCAAGGGGAGTTCTTGGCTTCTCTGGATCTGGTCGAGGTGTATTTTCATATCCTGATCCAGGCAGAAGAGCAAAAGTATCTGTGTTTTGCTGTGCTTGGCTCTCACTATCAGTTCACTGGCATCCCTTTCGGGCTATCCACCACACTGAGGACATTCTCCAAGGCCATGGTAGTGGCGGCTTTGGTGCTGTGGCGCCGAGGGATCTGTGTCTGCCCATATCTGGATGACTGGCTCATCTGGGCCTGTTCCTTTTCAAAGGCATCTTATGTGGCATCTCGAGTGGTGTCCTTTTTGGAAAGCCTCAGTTAGGTGATCAGTCTGGGAAAGAGCCAGCAGTTGCCTTCCCAGTCCCTGGAGTTCCTGGGAGCACGTTTAGACACTCGAGTGGGCAGAGTTTTCCTGCCAGAGGAGAAGATCAAGAGACTGTTGGATTTCCTGGCGCTGTTCTGTGCGCAACAGGCTCCCAGAGTCTGGGATTATCTTCAGCTCCTTGGATTGGTGGCAGTGACTATAGAGAGGTGTTGTGGGATTGTGCTCACATGTGGCCTCTCCAGTGGTCCTTGCTGATTCAGTGGTCTCTGAGTTCTCAGGAGTTTGAGCACAGGCTGCTGCTCCTGCTCCCATTGATGGTGAAGACAAACCTGCGGTGGTGGCAGCAGCCCTGTCATCTGAAAAAGGGCGTGCTGCTGGATGATTTCTTCTGGATCCTGCTGATGGCAGATGCCAGTCTCTCAGGCCAGGGAGTTTATTGCTAAGATCGTACGCCCAGGGCCGTTGGAACCGCAGGGAAGCAGTATTGTCCATCAGTTGCCTTGAGGTGAGGGCATCAGGTTGGCTCTTCTGTGTTTCTGGCCCCTGGACGAGGGCCAGGCAGTTCAAATGTTTTTGGTGCCAAGATGGTGGCATATATTAATTGGCAAGGTGGCATGAGGAATGCTGGGCTAGCTCTGGAGATGGCTCTCCTGTTTGCCTGGGTGGAGAAAAACCTCCTAGCCTTGTTGGTTCAGCACATTGCTAGGGTGGACAATGTGAAAGAGGACTTCCTCAGCCAGCACTTTCTGGATCTTGGAGAGTGGGAGTTAAGTCAGGGGGCATTTCAGTTGATTCTGCACCACTGGGGTCACCCTGAAATAGATGTGATAGTGATCCGCTCCAGTGCCAAAGTTTGATGCTTCTTCAGTTGTCATACAGAAACGAGTTCCGAAGGTATCGACGCCCTGATCCAGCCTTGGCCAAGTCAGCACCTTCTGTACGAGTTTCTTCCATGGCCCCTGCTGGGACGTGTGATTCGGTGGTGTATAGAACACCACCCAGGCAGGATTGTTCTGGTGGCACTGGTATGGCTGAAGAGAGAATGGTTCCAAAACTTGACGCAGCTTCTGCAAGCGCCACCTCTTCGATTGCCTCCATCTTGGGGCCTATGGTGTCAGGGACAAATAGTCCTGGAGGACCCGGTTACCTTCTCACTTACAGCTTGGCTCTTGAAAGGAGATGGCCAGTGTGTAAGGGCTACTCTCCAGTGGTGGTCTCGACTCTGCTCGGAGCTCAGAGGATGTCTACCAAGCTAGCATATGTGTGGATCTGGTGCCTCTTTGAGTGATGGTGCGGCACTTGCCAGTTGGCTCCTGAGGTGGCCAAGGTACCATTTCTGTTGGCCTTTCTATAGGATGGCCTGATGAAAGGCCTTTCTCTTAGCTCCCTGAAGATTCAGGTGGCAGCATTGGCCAGTTTTCAATGTCCGGTGGCTGATAAGTCTCTAGTCTTGCACCTGGATGTCTCACGCTTTCTCCAAGGGGTTCAGTATCTGTGTCCTCCCCTCTGGTCTGTGATCCTTTTCTGGAATCTGGGTCTGGTGCTCAGGGCCCTGATGGTGGCACCCTTGGAGCCATTGAAGCATGCTACTTTGAAGGATTTGACATTCAAGATGGTGGTATTGGTTGCAATTTGTTCCACAAGGCAGATTCCCAAGCTGCAGGCTCTGTCTTACTGGGATCCTTATCTGTCCTTTTCAAAGGAGGCCGTCTCCATTCAGCCTGTGTTTTCCTTCTTTCCTAAGGTGCTTTCTCCCTTTCACATGAATCAGGTGGTTTGCCTGCCCTCCTCTAAGGAGCAGTATCTGGGGAAGGATAAGGATCATCACCTTGTGGATGTCTGGAGGGTGCTTTTCCAGTATTTGGGGATTAAGAATTCCTGTTGTAAGTGCAAACATCTTTTTGTGCTGTTTACTGGCCCATGCAAGGGTGAAGCGGTGGCCAAGTCGACTTTGGGGCAATGGATTATGGAGGCCATTGCCTCGGGATATCTGTTGTGGAGCCGGCTGGTTCTGGAGAATTTGTGTGCCCATTCTACCCGTGCACAAGCATCCTCATGGGCGGGGCAGAATGGAGCTCGGTAGCCCCTGCAGACGTTGTCGGGCAGCAATGTTGGCATCACTTTCTACTTTTGTCGAGCATTACCATTTGGATGTCCACTTGCAGGTGGTACATCCCATTTGTCTGGACTGGTCTAACAGGACAATGTGGATGGTGACATTTTATTTACAAATTAATGTCCTTTCTTTGAGTCCTGCTAGACCAGTCCAGGGCCTGCCCCTGGAATTGTGTTCCTTTGTTCTGCTGTGATGACCTTGGATCCGCTATGATTTTTATACTTGGTTCTGTAGGTTCATTGTTTACTGACAGCCTTATGTTTATGCTTTCCTGTACATCAGTCATTTTTGCCCATGATTGAGATTGTGTGAGGTTTCTCCCATATGCTTTGGGACGAATACTGAAGGGACCTCTGGTGGCTGAAATGGATAGAGGCATAGGAGTGATGTCATTGAAACCTGGGCTTTTCATTGGTTCATTGTCTCCACCAATCTACTGGTAGGGGAACACAACACACTTGTCTGAACTAGTCTAGCAGGACTCAAGAAAAGGACATTAACTGGTAAATAAAATGCCACCATTCAGTGCCAGAGCTTTTCCAGGTTCCGGTGCTGAAGATCCATACAGATCGTGACTGCTATCTGGGCAGTGGCAATATTCAGCCTCTAACCAGTAAAAACTGCATAAGGTTAGACAGCCATTGACCTGCTCTAACTTTGTTATTTAGCTATTTAGTTAGTTGCTGAATATCAGTGCTAACCAGATAGCTGCTGGATTTACTCCCACTCTGTCTTCTGGATGTCTTTCCTGCAGTCTGTGGTGATATTCAGCAGCACTATCTGGATAGTGAGCTAAATCTAATTCCATACTTTATCCATACAAAAAGCCAATCAATTGTGACTGTCCTTATAAGTAGGAACTCTAGGACCCTCTGTTCTAATCCTGCATCTTCCACAGCCAATAGAAAACTATTTTCATGGAATAATTGTCCTCCATAATGAATATTAAAATCTCCCATTAAAATCATATCCTTAACTCTCAATCTACACTAATAAATTGAGTCAAACTCTCCATTGTTTCAGAATTAGGAGAAAGTACAAGATAAATAACCATTATCCTCAATCCTAACTGGGATTTAGCAAAATTTCCTTTCGCAGCCCTCAATAACAAAAGTTGGCATTGCTTATAAATGTAGGGCCCAGCATAGTTAGTGCTGCTGAATATCCCCAGTGCCCCAGTGCTTGCCGGCAAGCATTATGGAGTTCCAAGGGCAGCATCCAGCAAGCATCAAGCAGGAGTGATATTGAGCTGCTGCCCTGGTTATCGCAGTGTGGCATAAGTCAGAAACAGTAAAGGTTGGCCTAACTTTCACCGCAATCCAGGTAACTCAGATATTCAATGCTGGGGCCCAGATATGGTCCTGACATTGAATATCTGGGTCTAAAGTTCAATGGTAGCACTAGCTCCTGACTATCAGGCCCCTAATTTCTTATTAAAAATCAGTGCTACACCACCCCCTCTCTGTCTAGTCCTGGAAGCTTGATGATTGAAATTCCTAAAACAACAATCTGACAAAGTGATTGTATCACCCTGCTTCAATCAAGTCTCATTTTGAGCCCATAGGTGAAAACCTTCATTCTGTATTTGAGTTTGAACTAGCATAATCATATGGACACTTGATTTTCCATGTAGTAGTCTTAGTTTACTAGAGATCTCCCCCCATTCAGTACTGCCCTTAGCTCTTTCTGGCCAAATTAGTTATCAAACCATATTTCCCCTAGCTTTCCACTCTTGTCTTATAATTGTCATGTCTGTATAATTAATATCTCCCTCTACCCCAATGAATAGGTATGGAGTGCAGATTTATGTCTTCCCTACTCATACACACACAAGTCTAAATTGTCAATAAAACCACTTGCATTACTACTGTTTCCGCCCCCCCCCCCCCCAATAACAAACACATCTACAATAAAAAGTTTAAGAGAAAGAGATTCCTCCTCCCCTGCTCATTTCCATCCCTAGTAAAAATAATATAAATAAATTATTAAACAGTTAAATAGCTAATACATAAACACAGTGGTTCTTAACCCATTCCTCTGGGACCCCTAGTCCACTTGGGTTTTCAGGGTATCCACAATGAATATGCATGAGATATATCTGCATACAATGGAAGTAATGCATGAAGATTTATCTTATGCATATTCATTGTGGATATCCTGAAATCCTGACTGGCCTGGGGGTCCCAGAGGACTGGGTTGATAACCACTGATTTAACACAATAAAAATACACAGCCCACACCAAGGTGGGAGTGGCAGGAGGGCCCATCTACAGGCCTGTCTTCTTGGAGAGGCAGCGTTGACCCAACATAGTGACATCCCCTAGCAAGGGGGCTGGGCCTAGGTAATCCCCAGTAGACCACCCTTCAACGACTACAACAGACTGCAGGCAGAGCACCCTACTGATGGAAACCTGGTCTGATCTGGCACATTTTCAAACTATCTTTACCAATTTTTCCCACATGTCAAGTTATTTTGCCCCCAGATAGATGAACAGACAGATATTCCCGACCTCCTTTGTAGAATTCTTTCCAACATTGAGTGGGTTGAAAAGAATAAAGCATCACTGTGTGACTTGAGTACTGCAGCTTTTGGTGTCTTGTATATAACCAAGCAGTGTAAATGAGTGCCCTGTATGTGTGCAAAAGTATCATATTTGTATGTATAAAGTCTGTGTATCATAGTATCTGTCTAGTGTTGTCAGCTGGCTCCAATTTCGCTTGATTAGGTTGATCAGGTCCTGGGTTACCCCATAGACTACAAGTCCCTGCATGCAGTCTTTAAAACAAACTATACATATAAGTGTCATCTATTGTCTAGTGAAGTCGAAAATGTATTGGGGATTTTTTGTTTGTTTTGCGTCAAAAGTAATAAACAGAGGATTAAGGAAAATTACTTCCTTAATCCCTCATCTAAAACCCTTGCCAAAATGAACATGTTTATTAAACCTATGCATGCCTTCTAGTTGGTGCAATTGCTAATGGAGAAATTTGTGTAAAATGTAATCTCCAGGAACAAGCAGGAATGTAGTCTTCACATACGGGTATCATCGGTACCGACGGAGCCTGCGCGGGAACGCTCCCCAGCGTCCAATAGGAACGCTTTTGGGAGCATCCCTCAGCACATGCGCGCTGACTTCCCGCCTTTCCAACTGTCCCTCTTCAGTTCTTCGTTTTCCGTGGAGCCGACAGGACCTATTCCCTGTCACCGCAGAAAATTCCGTCTTTAAATTTCTTTCTTGTGGTCGCGTTTGCCTACCGCACGACGCCTACCGGTACCGCTGGTTCTTTTCTTTTCATACAAAAAAACCCCCAAAAAACTTAAACTTAGACTGTTTCTTTTCAGACACTTTCCTCTTTGGTGCTAGGCGCCATTTTGGGCATTAGGCCCCATTTTCCTAAATCATGGAAAAGCCAACTAGTGGTTTTAAAAAATGTACTAAGTGTGGCGGTACCATTTCCGTTACTGACACCCATGAATGGTGTCTAAAATGTTTAGGATCTGATCATTCTCCAACTGAATGTCTCTCCTGCATGGGGATGACCAAAAGAGGAAGACAGAACCGGGCCGCAAAGCTCGGTACCCTCTTTGCTTCAGATGCCAGATCCATTGCATCGACATCGTCAAGGGCCTCTTCTTCCCATGGATCTCAGGTAACTAAACATAAAAGCCGGTCCTCAAAGGGTAGCTCTCCTGCTAAGCATCGAGAGGCCATTGGCATTGCCCTTGAGGGAACCACACCGGTAAAACAGCCCCGGCGGGAGGCTTTGGCTTCCAAAGCATCGATGGGGCTTCAGGATGTTCTCGAGGCCTCAACCTCGCAAGAACTACCTGTGCCATGCTCAGGGGTTCCGGCCGTTCTTACCGGTACCGACACCCAGGCATCGGCAGAGTTGATAGACCAGAGGTTTCTTGCTATCGAGCACAGTATCGCAGCTCTTCTTTCAGCTGCGGTACCGGTGGTCCCAAGGGCACCGGTACCGACACCGACCATGCCGGTACCGACGGTACCGACCCCGGAGGGAACTCTTCCCATGCCATCTGGCTGGAGTAGTCAAAGCGGTACCGGGTCACCTCGATACCGACTTCGATCGGTACCGGGATCGTGCTTTGCAAGAGCATCGGGGTCAGGAATACTTGATTCCTCCAATTCCGAAGACTCTGACAATTCTACTGGCACTAGAGAAACATAGAAACATGATGACAGAAAAAGACCACATGGCCTATCTAGTCTGTCCTTCCATAACAACAACTACAACAGTCCACTTTTTACCTTTAGAGATCCTCTGTGTTGGTCCCATGCTTTTTTGAATTCAGTTACTGTCCTCATCTCTACCACCTCCACTGGGAGACTATTCCATGGATCCACTACTCTTTCTGTAAAGAAATATTTCCGCATATCACTCCTGAATCTATCTCCCTTCACCATCATCCCATGTCCCCTCGTAGCAGAACTTGCTTTCAATTGAAAGAGGTTCTCTCCCTGAACATTTATGCCACGGAGGTATTTAAACATCTCAATCATATCACCTCTATCCCGCCTTTCCTCTAAGGTGTACATATTAAGATCCTTAAGTCTGTCCTCATATGCTTTATAATGAAGCCCACTAATCATTTTAGTAGCCACCCTCTGCACCGACTCCATCCTGTTCACATCCTTTTGAAGGTGCGGTCTCCAGAATTGCACACCATACTCCTAATGAGGTCGCACCAAAGACTTATACAGAGGCATTATCACCTCCTTTTTTCTGCTAGCCATTCCTCTCCGTATGCACCCAAGCATCCTTCTGGCTTTTGCCGTCGCCTTTTCTACCTGTTTAGCTACTTTAAGATCATCAGACACAACCAAGCCTAGGTCCGGCTCTTGCATGACCTTACATTTTTTAACATTAAATCCCAGCTGCCAAATTCTAGACCATTCTTCAAGCTTAGCTAGATCCCTCCTCATGTTATCTACACCTTCCTGGGTGTCTACTCTATTGCAGATTTTGGTATCATCTGCAAAGAGGCAAACCCTACCCAACAGCCCTTCCGCTATATCACTAACAAAGATGTTAAAAAGAATCGGACCAAGGACAGATCCCTGGGGCACACCACTGGTAACATCCTTCTCCTCAGAGTGAGCTCCATTTACTTGTACTCTTTGTCGCCTCCCACCCAACCAATTTCTAACCCAAGCAGTAACTTTAGGGTCCGTCCCTAGGGTGCTCAGTTTGTTTATAAGTCGCCTGTGAGGAACAGTGTCAAAGGCTTTACTGAAATCTAAATACACCACATCTAGAGCTCTCCCTCGGTCCAACTCCCTGGTCACCCAGTCAAAGAAATCAATCAGATTTGTCTGACAAGACCTGCCTCTGGTGAATCCATGCTGCCTCGGATCCTGTAATCCGCTGGACTCGAGAAACCTCACTATTTTCTCTTTCAGCAGCGTTTCCAATAATTTACTCACCACCGAAGTTAAACTAACTGGCCTGTAGTTTTCAACCATATCCTTACTTCCGCTTTTGTGTAAAGGCACCACATGAGCCTCTCTCCAGTCCTTTGGCACCACTCCCGACTCCAAAGAGGCATTGAAAAGGTCAGTCAGTGGAGTTGCTAGAACGTCCCCAAGTTCCCTCAGTATTCTAGAGTGTATCCCATCCGGTCCCATCGCTTTGTCTACTTTAAGTTGAGCTAGTTTCTCACAAACACAGTCTTCTGAAAATTGTTCAAGATGTCCCTCGCTTCTGTTCTTATTTGTGGGTGTTTTCTGAGGTCCTGCTGGTTCTTCATCTGTGAACACAGAACAAAAATATTTGTTAAGCAATTCCGCTTTATCCTTATCAGCTTCTACATATTCCCCCCCTGCACCCTTGAGTCTGACAATACCACTTTTGCCCTTCCTCTTCTCACTAATATATCTGAAAAATGTCCTTTTACCTTTATTTACCATTTTAACAAAAAGGTTGGTTGCTCTTAAAATATCCCCTTTCAGTTTTGCCCACTGTTTTTCTACATCCCCCAGCTGTTCCCATCCCACTAACGACTCCCTGAGGTATTGGCCCATCTTCGCAAAGTTAGTCTTCCTAAAGTCTAAGATCCTCAACTTGGAATGGATTCTAACAGCCCTAGTCCTAATACTGAACCACACCATCTGGTGATCACTGGATGCAAAATAATCTCCCACTACAACATCAGAAACACTTTCACCATTGGTAAGCACCAAGTCCAGTATGGCCCCTTCACGTGTGGGGTCTGTTACCAAATGCCTGAATAGTTCTCCCTGTAGAGAATCCAGGATCTCCTTACTTCTAGATGATACTGCAGCAGGAATGTGCCAATCAACATCTGGCATATTGAAATCTCCTATCAGTAGCACTTCCCCTTTCCTAGCAATGCTGCGTATGTCTTCAATTAACTCTCTGTCCACCTCTTCCTCTTGTGAAGGAGGTCTGTATATCACACCAATGCAAATAGATTTCTCTTTCCCTCTTTCTAGTTTAACCCACAATGCCTCCTCTCTCCCTTTTAAGCTCTGTAATTCCAAAGCTTTAATAGTAGTTTTTACATATAGTGCCACTCCTCCTCCCCTTCTTCCTACCCTGTCCTTTCTGAATAAAGTATAGCCAGGTATAGTTACATCCCAGTCATGGTTTTCTGTGAACCATGTTTCTGTAACTGCCACTAAATCCAAGTCAGCCACTCCCACCAAAGCTTCAACTTCAGGGATCTTATTTCCCATGCTACGGGCATTAATACACACTGCTTTCCATATGTTACCCCTGTTACCCATTTCCATAAAGGTATTTAATGTATCACCTACCTGGGGGCTTTCACTTACCTGGGGGCTTTCTTCACCCATCCCCAACGAATCTAGTTTAAAGCCCTCTTCAGTAGATTAGCCAGTCTACTAAAGAGGGTTTCTCCTAGAAGATCCCTCTTCTCCCCAACGCAGAATGTCACCTCCACAGGACATATCATTTCAGGATTTCATCCGTGATATGGCCAAAGGTCTTTCAATCACAGTAGCTCCTGAAGAGGAACCCAGAGCAAAGGAATTGGAAATCCTCCAATATCCTAAAGCTCCTGAGAGGCAGCTACTCTGCCTGTCCATGAAATTCTGCATAGTTTGATGCTCAGAATGTGGGAGACACCTCTGACTACTTCTCCTCACTCTAGGAGACTTGATACTATGTATCGAGTTCCACCATGTCCTGGATTTCAGAAACCTCAGCTGCCACACCATTCAATGGTAGTGGAATCAGCCATGCGTAGGATGAAAAGTGCAAAGATGCATGCATCCAATACTCCAGGTCGTGAATGCAGGACTCTGGATGGTTTTGGACGCAGAACCTTTCAAGCTTCCATGCTTTCAGCTAGGATCAGTTCATATATCCTATATATGGGACTGTTCCTTAAAGAAGTCACAGGAAACTTGGAACTTATGAGCCCGTTTCTCCCAGATGATAAGAGACAAGATTTTCTTGCTCTAGTTAAGCATGCTCAGGATGTCTCCAAGTTTGTCAATCGTGCAGCCTTTGACTGCTTCGAATGCATCAGCAGAACTTCTGCTATTGCCATTGGCGCACAACGGATTGCCTGGCTACAGGCATCAGACTTGGGTACAGGACAAGTTAGGCAACAGTCCTTGCACGGGGGAGAATCTCTTCGGCAAGAACTGGCAGGAAAAGGCTAACGAGTTAGATGCTGACAATTCTACCATAGATAGATTGTCAAAGTCTACAGCCACTCCAGCCAAAAGGAAGCCTTATAAAAAAACCCTCTTTTAGCAAAAAGAGGAAGTTTTATCCTTCCTATACCCAGCAGAGTCAGACTTCAGGACAGGTTGCCCAAAAGGGACAAACTAGACAACAAAAGAAACCAAAAGACCCGAGAGCCCAACCAGCTCTCCAGGTTCAGCCCCCTCAAGGGCTTTGACTCCTTCCTAGAGAGCTTTGCCTTCCTGCCTCTGAGGGGTCCCCAACCCCCCAATATTCCTGGCAGGTTATGCCACTTTGTCAACAGATGGCATCAGATAACAACAGAAGATTGGACTTTGTCCATTGTAGGAGAGGGGTACAAACTTCATTTTCACAGCATACCCCCTCCTACAATTCTAAAGCAATTCAATTCACAAACCTCTGCAGACAATCTGCTAGATCATGAGGTCTCCACACTTCTTGCCCAAGGGGCAATAGAGGAAGTACCCATTTTTCAACAGGGGACAGGGTTCTATGCCCCCTATTTTCTTATTCCAAAGAAAACAGGAGGACACAGACCCATTCTAGACCTGAGAGAATTGAACAAATATCTGTTTCGAGAGAAATTCAAAATGATTTCTCTAGGAACTCTTCCGTCATACCTTCAAAGCCAGGACTGGCTTTGCTCTCTAGACTTAAAGGATGCATACACTCACATTCTCATCCATCCAGATCGCAGGAAATTTTTATGTTTCCTTTTCAGGGGAAGACATTTCCAGTACAGGGTTCTTCCTTTTGGTCTGGCTTCAGCACCAAGGGTATTCACGAAATGCATGGCAGTAGTAGCTGCATTTCTGCAAACCCTGGGGATTTTTGTCTTCCCTTACTTAGACGACTGGCTCATTCGAGCCTCCACTGTTGCAGAGGCCGGCACTGCACTGTCCCGTACAATGCGAATCCTCCAATACTTGGGATTGGTAATAAACTTCCCGAAATCTCAACTAGTTCCTTCCCAATGCCTAGAATTCATAGGAGCCTGTCTGGATACCAGACAGGCAAGGGCTTTCCTTCCACAAGCCCGGTGTCTTCGCATAATGCAGCTAGCTTCCTAAGCAGCAGGCATATCCTCCCTCACTGCTCAGGAGCTACTGCAGTTACTGGGACACATGGCATCCACAGTTCATGTAGTCCCATATGCTCGCCTCCACATGTGAGCAGCTCAGTGGACCCTCTCCACACAGTGGACACAGGCCACAGGTCATTTGTCGGTCAAAATAACATTCTCTCAATGACTAATTTTGTCCCTCCAATGGTGGCAATCACTAGAAAATCTGACAGTGGGGTCTCCTTTCCATCAACCCCTCTTTCAGGCCACCCTAACAACAGATGTATCACAGGTGGGTTGGGGAGCACACCTGAATCATCTCTCTACCCAGGGCACCTGGACTCCACAGGAGGTTGGTTTACACATAAACCTCCTGGAATTAAGAGCAATTTATTTAGCTCTTCGAGTGTTCCACGCCCAGCTCAGCTACAAGACAGTCCTAGTCCAGACGGACAATCAGGTAGCCATGTTCTATGTGAACAAGCAGGGCAGAACAGGCTCTCTGTCGTTATGCAACGAAGCTTTACGACTATGGGCCCTCGCCAGAGAGTATCAAATTCACCTTCTAGTGGTATATCTTCCAGGCATTCAAAACCTTTGGGCAGACAAACTCAGTCGAGTACTGCTACCCCACGAGTGGTCACTCCACCTAGACCAGGTGGCAAAGATATTTCATCTCTGGGGCACTCCAGACATAGACTTCTTTGCAAGTCCACTGAATTTATTTATTTTTATTTTATTTGAACTCATTTTTATACTGCTCCTTCCAGTGATCAGCAGCGGTTTACATTTTAACATTTAATTCTGCAAGGATAGCAGTTACATTTAACAATAAAGAAACTATGTACATGGCGAGGGTAACATAGGGATTCAAAACTCAAACTATTTACATATAGAAAAACACTTAAGTTCAGTTAACTATATACAGAAAATTTACAGTGATGTACAGTGGTTAGTGTCACATGCCTGATGGGTTTACAATTTAATATATTCATGGTGAGCTTGGTGTGTCATATGACGATGGAGTTGTTGAGGTCCATCATGATATGATTTATATTTGAATACAATTTGATTTATGTTATTTCTGACTGATTGTAATATTCTTGGAATAGGTGAGTTTTGAGTTTTTTTCAGAATGATTGGAGGTCCTTGTTGGCTCTTAGAGTGTCCGGGTGTTTGTTCCATTGTGTGGGGGCTAGGTAAGTGAATGCTGTATTGCTAGTATTCATTTTTACCTTGCATATAGAGTGTGGAATTTGTAGAGTGTTTAGATTGTGTGTACGTCTTTTTCTGTTAGGGGGTTGTATGTTAATGAGTGTGGCGAGGAAAGATGGGGCGATATTGTGTATTAACTTGAATGTTGTAATTATTATTTTGTATCTTATGCGTGCTTGGATAGGTAGCCAGTGAAATTCTCTTAGAATAGGTGTGATGTGATCAGAAATTCATACATTCATTAATATTCGGGCTGTGACATTCTGGGCCATTTGGAGTATGTTGATTGTTTTTTTTATGTAGACCATGTAGAATGCCATTACAATAGTCCAGATGTGGGGTTATGAGTGTTTGTACTATTGTTCTAAAATCTGATTGTTCAATGATATTTCGTAGGGGTTGTATGATTCTTATTTTGTGGAAAATAGTTCTATTTAATAGGTGAGTTTCCATATTAAGGGTCCTATCAAGGGTCACACCTAAGTACTTTAATTCTTGTTTGATGTTGTAAGATATATTATTTAGTAGGATTGTGGGAGGGTGTTTAAATTCAGGGTTTTTAGAGATAAACATTACTTCCGTTTTATTATGATTGATGCTCATGTTGTTTTGTTGAAGCCATAGCTGTGTTTCTTTAAGGCAGGCTTCTATGTGGCTATAATCTGGGTTACATATATCCAATTGTGTATAAAGCATTATATCGTCCGTATATAGATGGTAATTAATTTTGTGCTTTTGAAATATTGTGCAAATAGGCCTTAGGTATAAGTTGAATAGTATGGCAGATAATGCAGAACCCTGTGGAATACCTTGTGTTTGTGGGAAAGCATTGGATAGGTATTGGTCAAAGTATACTTGTTGTACTCTATTGGATACATAGGAAGTGAACCATTTTAGGGGTGTTCCCATTATTCCTATTGATTCCAGTCTTGTTATGAGGGTCTTATGATTCACCGAATCAAAGGCCGCTGTTATGTCTATGAATATTAAGATGAACATTTTCTTGCAATTTTCAATTGCCAAACTTCCCCGGTTCTGTTCCAGGATTCCGGCGCACAACTGTCAGGCAAGGGATGCCTTCCTCCTTCACTGGGGTCAGGACTTCCTTTATGCCTTCCCACCCATCCCCCTCATCCGCAAAACACTCTTCAAGCTTCAGAGAGACAGGGGTCGCATGATTCTCGTAGCACCACGATGGCCACGCCAAACGTGGTATTCCCTGCTTCTGCATCTCTCTCAAGCGGCACCTCTGGAGTTAGGGCATGCTACAGATCTCCTTTCCCAGGAGAACGGGATGCTATGGCACCCAAATCCCCAGTCCCTGCACCTCGCGGCCTGGTTGCTGAAGGCTTAGACCTCCAGGATTTCAACCTGTCCCAGCAGGTAAAAGATATTCTTCAGGCTTCTAGAAAACTTTCCACAAGAAGATCTTATGCCTTCAAGTGGAAACGTTTTACTATATGGTGCTCCAAGAGGGGATTAAACCTCCTGGTCATACCCTTAGAATCGATACTAGAGTATCTCCTTCACTTATCGAATTCTGGGTTAAAGACCAATTCGGTAAGAGTCCATCTTAGTGCAATTGCAGCTTCTTATAAGCCTCTAAATGGACAACCAATTTCCTCTCATCCACTCCTATCAAGATTTATGAGAGGCCTTTTATTAACTAAACCTCCCATCAAGCCACCACCGGTGGCATGGGATCTAAATGTAGTTCTCAGGCAGCTCATGAAGCCGCCTTTTGAGCCTTTAGCCACTGCAGCCCTTACACTTTTGACATGGAAGGTCATCTTCCTAATTGCAATCATCTCTGCCCGTTTCATTAATGAATTGCAAGCTTTACTGGCTGATCCTCCTTATATACTAGGTTTCATCATGATAAGGTTGTTCTTCGAACTCACCCACGTTTTATGCCAAAAGTGGTTTCGCCTTTTCATTTAAATTATTCAGTTTACCTTCTTGTATTTTTTCCAAGGCCTCACGCCTCTAATGCAGAAAGAAACCTTCATACTTTGGATTGTAAAAGGGCCTTGGCCTTTTACATACAAAGAACACAGCAACATAGAAAGTCCTCACAACTTTTTATAGCTTTTGACCCTAGTCATTTGGGACTTCCAGTCTCCAAAA
The DNA here is from genome assembly GCA_033557465.1 of Ichthyophis bannanicus. Lineage (NCBI taxonomy): Eukaryota > Metazoa > Chordata > Amphibia > Gymnophiona > Ichthyophiidae > Ichthyophis > Ichthyophis bannanicus. The sequence continues at coordinate 4,980,930 of CM066041.1, forward strand.
GAACTTTATCTAAATGGATTGCCCAATGCATATCCTTTACTTATGAGAGTAAGGGTCGTCTTCTTCAGGACCATGTCACAGCTCCTAATGTGAGAGCCATGGCAGCTTCTATGGCTAATCTCCACTCTATGTCTATCGATAACATTTGTCGAGCAGTCACCTGGGCTTCGGTACACACCTTCACAGCCCACTGCTGCCTAGATAAAGCCTCCCGTCAGGATGCCTTCTTTGGCCAAGCTGTTCTTCAAAATCTCTTTCAAACCTAAACCAACTCCTACCCACCAACCCTAGTGGGATGCCAGAGATCCATGGGAGGAAGGATGCCTACCTTGTTAGGGTGGCACCTTCCTGGGGCTATCTCCCTGGCATCTTCAGCTAGGGAGTCCCCATATGTGAGGACTACATTCCTGCTTGTTTCTGGAGATAGCGTAGTTACGCTCCTGTAACAGGTGATCTCCAGGAACAGCAGGAATTTAGTCCTCACAACCCACCCACCTCCCAAGGAGTTGTCTCTCTCTCTCTTTGTCTCTTTCCTCTCTCCCTCTATCCTTTCACTCAGCTACAAACCTAACTGAAGAGGGACAGTTGGAAAGGCGGGAAGGCAGCGCGCATGTGCTGAGGGATGCTCCCAAATGCGTTCCTATTGGATGCTGGGGAGCGTTCCCGCGCAGGCTCCGTCGGTACCGACGATACCCATATGTGAGGACTAAATTCCTGCTGTTCCTGGAGATCACCTGTTACAGGTGAGTAACTACGCTTTACTCATTATAAAATGAGAGAAATACACACAGATTTTTGGCTTGCCTTAATCGCACGCAAAACATGCCCTGCTAATCTCTGCATTTCTGCCATCTTCAGGTATAAATAGCAGCTCTCTGAAATGGCCATTTGTATGTGTAGCCAATCAAGATGTGTAAATGCATCTAATTTTATACGTAGATATTTTATCCTCCACATAAAAGAAGCACCATGAAAAAGTTGCAAATGTTGAAGTTTTGGGAGGGAGGAACGGTTGACACAATATTCTTGCATTTACAGGGCAAATTTTATAGAGATTTACCCATGAAGGGCCCTTTGAAAATTGCCCTCCATCTTCTAAAAGGAAAACAGGCAGTTCGGAGGACATGATGCAGGAATTTTGATTTGTAATCTCCACACCAGCTTTTTTGGCAGGTCTACCCCACATAATTTGCATCTGTAACATATGGGAAAGAGATTGCCTTGACACTGGTTTTCTGAATTTTATTTGACCTTGCAGTTTCTTCCTGTTCGTTTGTGCTTCCAACTCAGTCAGACCTATATCTGGAAACTGGTTTGATGAAATATTTATGAAAAGCGCTTATAGATTTCCAGCATCCCAGCTGCAAAATTGCACATAATAGAGACAATTTTTAAACAAATCTGTGCAGTTGGAAATTATAAAGAGGGAAAATAATCCCTCGATAGTTTATTTATTCCACAGTATCCAATTTCTGTTCCACACTATCCAAAATCTAGGCAGATCATAGTTGCACATGCATAATAAATAAGACCATAACAACATGTAAGTATAAGACATTCTACATTACTAAATCATCCAAAATAATATAAATGACAATTACATACAGTTGTGGTCAACATTATTGGCACCCTTGCATTTTAGGTATGTTGTGTACAATATCTTGAGAAATAATTGGAAATATTCCAACTGTATATCATCATCTCTCTGTCACAGGGAAAAGAATCCTAAGTGAAAAATTCAGGCAGTATGTGGATATGCATTTAAACTAGAAAAAGGGGGTGACGGATGGGAAGGTCAAGTTTTGGACGTCACTCCCTGCAAAAGCAAAACATCAGAAACAGCCACACTTTTAAACCACACATCAAAAACAAGAGGGAAAAAGTGGGCAGAACAAAATCAATGCAAAATACACGCAAGCCAGTTAAATGCTGGAAAGCAATGAGCACAAATGCTCGAAGCTTAGCCAACAAAGTTCCAGACCTGGAAGCCCTAATGGTGGAAATGGACTTGGACATTGTGGCCATTACAGAAACATGGTTTAATGAATTGCATGATTGGGATATAGCCATAGCTGCCTATTTATTTTTTATTTTTATTTATTTAAGGTTTTTCTATACCGCACTATTCGGCATCAGCACGGTTTACAATAAACAAGTTTGTACAATGAGGAACAGCCATACATTGAACTTACATAGAACAGGGAGTTTAAACATGGATAACAGGTGAACTTTATACATAGCAAACAAAGGGAGATTTAAACAAGGGTAACAGATGAACTTTATACATTATATACACAGGGATTGCATCACATCTAAGTTTATGATACAGGTCCTAAGGGGGATAGATGGGGGAGGTGAAGAGTTTTCATCGGAAATTGGTTAGACAGCGTTGGCTTGTTAGACTATAAGATCATGTGGTACTGTCTAGGTGATGCTGTCGGAGTTACCAAAGTGTTGTATAAATAATTGCAGTTTGAGGGCTTTTCTGAACTGGGGAAGGTTATTTATGCTGCGGATTTCTGTTGGGAGGGAGTTCCAGCAAGAAGGGGCGAATAAGGCAAAGGCACGCTTTCTAGTGGATTTGTTGCATTTTGTGATGGCTTTTGGAAGGAGGATGGTATTGCAGGATGTGGTTCTTCTTAATCTGTTGTTTGGAGTAAGTTGGATCAGATCTGACAATATATTTGCGGTGATACAGTTGACTGCTTTGAAGGTCAAGGTGAGGATCTTAAATGTGATCCTGTACTGGACGGGGAGCCAGTGCAAGCTCTTCAGGATAGGGGTGATATGTTCTCTGCGAGATGCGCCATAGAGGGTTCTTGCTGCGGTATTCATCGCAAGCTGTAAGGGGTTTATCGAGCTCTTTGGGAGTCCGAGTAGGATGGGGTTGGCGTAATCGAAGTGGGGCATGATTATGGCCTGGAAGACTGTTCTGAAGTCGTTTGGTTCAAGGGTGTTCTTTATGAGGCGTAGTGTCCGTAATTTGTGGTATATTGTTCTGATTGTATTGTCTATATGAGCATGCATGTCCAGGTGCTGGTCCAGTGTTACGCCTAAGTATTTGATCGTTGTCTTGGAGAGGAGTTCTGCGTTGTTCACCTTGATTGAAGATGGGGGAGTGAATGACTGGTTTCTTCCGATGAATAGAACTTCTGTCTTTTTCAGATTTATTCTGAGCATTTGGTTGTGTAGCCAATCTGTGACGGCATTGAAGCAAGAGGAGAGCTGGTCGAGGTTTGGATGATCTGTGTCTATTGGGGTGAACATTAGGACATCATCAGCATATACTAGGCAGTTGATGTTAAAGGACCGGATAAGATTGCAGATGGGCTGCATATAGATATTGAATAAAAGTGCTGAGAGGGATGAGCCCTGGGGAACGCCTTTTTCTAGTGGGAAAGGGTCCGATAAAGAGGATCCGGAGCGGACATGTTGCCATCTGTTATTCAGATATGAGGCGCACCAAGCTAGAGCGTTGCCACGAAGACCCTTCTCAGTGAGGCGTGATAGGAGTATCTTGTGGTCCACCGAGTCAAAGGCGGCTGCGATGTCCAGAAAGATAAGGGCAAAACCCTTCCTGATGTTATCGAGCCCAATGGTAAGGGAGTTGAATAATGTAGTCAGAAGGGTATCGACTCCATGGGACTCTCTGAATCCATGCTGGCAGTAATCAAGAGGCGCGTTGTTTTCAATGTGATGGGTTAGTTGCTGTTGGACTGTTTTTTCGATGATTTTAGCTAGAAGCGGGATGCTCGATATGGGCCTGTAAGAGTCCATCTTTGTGGGGTCGAGCTTTTTGTTCTTCAGTAGGGGTCTTATTGAAGTTTGCTTCAGGTTCTGTGGGAAAATCCCCGAAGTGAAGGATGATCCTATTAGTTTGGCGAGGAAAGGGCTGAGGTCTGATTTTAGCGCTTTTATCCATTGTGCCGGGCATGGGTCGCTCGGAGCTGTGGTGGTATTGATGCATGTGATGGTATCTTGGATCTCCCTTGCTGTTGGGGGGGAGAAGGAGTTAAGAATGTGGTGGTTATCTGCTGTCTCATTTAGAGGGAGGGAGTCGGGAGGTAGCGGGCTTGTATGTTTCAGAGGGTGGTGATTTGCAGGAGCAATGTGTTGGCTTGTCTTTGAGCGAAGGTAGTCCGCATATTCCTGAGCGTCAGGTAGATTTGTTTGGTTGGAGGTGGGCTCCTTAGCCAGATTTTTGACCAGATTGAATAGCTCACGTGGTTTGTTTATGGCTCTCAGTAGGACGTCTGAATGGTATAGTTTCATTCTTGATGATACTGCTGTTCTATGGTCGTCAAGGTGGGTGTTATAGGCTTCATGGCTCTCGGTTGTCCTTGATCTGCGCCATCGTTTTTCGAGTTGACGTAACCGCCGGAGGGATGCTGTTAGTTCAGGTGAATACCAAGGTGCTTTTTTCTTACCTCTGAGGTTTTTCTTGGTAGTTGGGGCGTCTATTACTGCGTTGAGGGACTTGTTCCATAATGTTAACATGTCGTCAAGGTTGAGTTCAGGTGTTTCCAGGAGAGGGTGTATTCTCCCAATGATCTCCTGCTCATTGAATGGGAGATAACGTTTCCGAGTAGTGATGGTATTGTCAATTGTGGTGGGGAGGTAGTTAGATCCGCGAAGGGAAGGCAGTGAGAATCTCACAAGACTGTGGTCAGACCATGGTACTGGGCTCAGTGAGAGATTGAATTTGTGAAAGGGGTAGTTGTCTATTTGAGGTGCAAATACCAAGTCGAGGGTGTTTCCCTTAATATGAGTGGGGGAGTTAACTAGTTGGGTGTATCCTAATGCTTTGAGGGCATCAAGGAAGGCATTAGCTTGTGTGTCTTGCAGTACAGGGAGGTTAAAGTCTCCTAACACCCAGTTTGCTGTACGGGGATTGCTGGGGTTGCATGCAAGGTCAACAATCACTGAAAGGTCATCAGCTATTGGGGAGGGTGCTCTATATATCAGGTTGATGGTGTGGTTCTTATTTGCTATGGATAAATAATCAAGGTGGGTGGAACTGTTAGAGGAGATAGGCTGGAATTGTAGGCTTTCCTTAGAGAGGATGATTACTCCACCTCCAGTTCGGTCTGTCCTATGACAGGAGTGTATGGCAAAATAGGGAGGGACATGTTGGTGGAGGAGGACAGAGTCTGAGGTAGACATCCACGTCTCTGTGATGCATAAGATGTCGAGATCGTGGTCTGCTAGCATGGCGGTAATGGCAGGCCATTTCTTGCGGATGGAGCGGGCGTTAATGAGTGCGCACTTCAGGTTATGGGGGGGGGGACTCAGATTTGGGTGGGAGGGACTGTTGGATGGATATGTAGAGAAGGTGGGAGTGTAGGGGTTGCCCATGTCTTTGAGGTTGTATGTTTGGAGGTGTGTGATGTCTCTTCCATGCATTATGTAGAACAGGGATAGAGTTATAGGTGAGGGCTTGAGAGTGGTGAATGAGGGTGAAAATCATGCAGTAAGCTGCAAGGATATGTAGTGAAGTTAATGCTATGGGTGAAATCATGGTGTGAGTGTGAAAACAGATACAGCTAGATAGAACAGAAACAAGTTGCAATGTAATTGTAATTAATGCCCTTAGTAAAGGTTACTGGTAACAGTATAGTAATTAAGTAGCAGTCTGGCAAGTGGCGATAATAAAATAACACTGGAAAGGCTGTTGATAACAAATAGTAGTTAGCTATAAAGCAGGCTACTGACCATAGTATTAAAGCAGCTGACGAAAGTATAACAGCAACAGTGTAGAAATTAAGTATCAGTTAGGCTATTGACAAAAATATAATTGCAATATAGGTACTGGTAGCAAGACAAAGGTGGTTATTAAAGCTACAGGCAGTAGTGTAATGACAATGTAGCAGTGCTGTTGCGGGGTTATACTTGCACGGAAAGCAGGGGAGAAAAGTCATCTGGGCAGCTCTGTAGGTTCAGGTCTTTGCGGCGCGTTGAATAGTTGCTGGTGCTTTGTTTTCATCTTTTACTGATACGGACGGCTGGCTCTGTTCTGGGTGAAAGTTCTGCCTTTATTCGTAGAATTGCTGAGGTGCCACTGCCTAAGGGCCACGCCAAAGGGCCCTCTGGCGAGGCCCTCAGGCGCGGGCCCGCCAGGCATGGGCACGCCTGCCGGCGCGCTGAAATTTAAACCCCTGCTGCACGTGGCTGCCCCGACTGGGCAGGGTTAGATGGCCGCAGCTCCTCCGGTGCAGGAGGCTCGATCCTCCGAAGAGGAGAGCTGATGATGGTGCCGGGGGAGTCTTTGAGATGAGCGCCTGCCGGCGCGCTGAAATTTAAACCCCTGCTGCACGTGGCTGCCCCGACTGTGCAGGGTTAGATGGCCGCAGCTCCTCCGGTGCAGGAGGCTCGATCCTCCGAAGAGGAGAGCTGATGATGGTGCCGGGGGAGTCTTTGAGATGAGCGCCTGCCGGCGCGCTGAAATTTAAACCCCTGCTGCACGTGGCTGCCCCGACTGGGCAGGGTTAGATGGCCGCAGCTCCTCCGGTGCAGGAGGCTCGATCCTCCGAAGAGGAGAGCTGATGATGGTGCCGGGGGAGTCTTTGAGACTATAATCTATTCAGAAGAGACAGAGAAAATGGAAAAGGAGGAGGAGTAGCCTTGTATGTCAAAAGCAATATTAAAGCTACTGAAATGCAGGGAGCATGGGGAAAAGAAGAAGCACTCTGGATTGTGTTGGAAAGAGGAGATGGCACTGTCATCCATACTGCTGTAGTCTACAGACCTCCAACTCAGATTGAAGAGATAGATAACAAATTGATTATAGATATTGCCAAGATAGCCACAAAGGGCGAAGCGATCATATTGGGTGACTTTAATCTACCCGATGTGGATTGGATTACTCCTTCTGCAAATCTGGAAAAAAGCAAAAAAATTGTGGATGCTCTCCAAGATGCATTACTTAGACAAATGGTGATGGAACCAACCAGGGAAAGCTCAACGCTGGATTTAGTGCTCACCAACGGTGATAGCGTGTCGAATGTCTGGGTGGGTGCCCCTGTGAGCAACAGCGATCATCACACGGTGTGGTTTGAGATAAAAGCCAAGGTACAGTCCAATCATAGCAAGCTCAAAGTCCTAAACTTCAAAAACACTGACTTCAATAAAATGGCCGAGTACCTAAAGGAGGAGATGACAGGGTGGAAGGAGATAAGGGAAGTGGAATTGCAATGGGCTAAACTAAAGGTGGCAATAAAAGGGGCAACAGATAAATATGTAAGAAAAGTAAATAAAAACAAGAGGAGAAGGAAACCTATATGTTTTTCCAAAGAAGTAGCTGCTCAAATAAAGGCAAAAAATACAGCTTTCGCAAAATTCAAAAGCTTGCAAATAGAGGAACACAGAAATGAATACAGGATCAAACTCAAAGAGACAAAAAGAAATAAGGATAGCAAAATCAAAGGCAGAGGAAAAGATGGCTAAAGATGTTAAGTGTGGCGACAAAACTTTCTTCAGGTATATTCGGAAAGGAAGAAGATCAGAGGTGGAATTGCAGGACTCAGAAGTGCTGGGAACGGACTCGTGGAAAGTGACATTGAAAAAGCGAAATTGCTAAACAAATACTTATGCTCTGTTTTTACTAAGAAAATCCTGGAGAAGGACCACCTGTGACTACTAAATATAAAAATGGGAATGAAGTAGATACCACACCATTCACAGAAGATGATGTGTTAGAACAACTTGCAAAACTGAAAGTGGAAAAGGCCATGGGACCGGATGGGATACATCCCAAGATACTGAAAGAGCTCAGAGAGGTTCTTGCAGGGCCGTTAAAGGATGTTTTCAACAGATCCCTGGAAACAGGAGAAGTCCCTCAGGACCGGAGAATGGCTGATGTCGTACCTCTACACAAAAGTGGTGACATGGAAGAAGTGTCAAACTACAGGCCCGTGAGCGTTACCTCAGTGGCGGGAAAAGTACTGGAGGTGCTCCTGAAAGAGCGAATAGTGAACTTTCTCAAAACTAACAGGTTGCAAGATCCGAGGCAACATGGTTTCACCGAAAGACGATCTTGCCAAACAAATCTGATTGAGTTCTTTGACTGGGTGACCAGAGAACTAGATCAGGGGCATGCGATGGATGTCATCTACCTGGATTTCAGCAAAGCCTTTGATACTGTTCCTCATAGGAGGCTTATCAATAAACTCAGTAGTTTGGGGATGGGTCCCAAGGTGGTAAACTGGATCAGAAATTGGTTGACTGACAGACGACAGAAGGTGATGGTAAATGGAGCTCACTCGGATGAAAGGAAGGTGATTAGCAGGATGCCCCAGGGTTCGGTCCTGGGCCTGGCACTGTTCATTGTATTTGTGAGTGATGTTGCTGAAAGACTGAATGGAAAGGTCTGTCTTTTTGCAGATGACACGAAAATTTGTAACAGAGTGGACTCCCCCGAGGGAGTGCTTAACATGAGGAAAGATCTACAAAAGCTGGAAGAATGGTCTATTGCTTGGCAATTAAGATTTAATGCAAAGAAGTGCAGTGTCATGCACCTGAGTAGCAGAAATCCAAGGGAAATGTACGCGATAGGGGGCGAGAGGTTGGTGTGCATGGATCAGGAGAAAGACCTTGGTGTGATTATTTCTGTAGATCTCAAGGTGGCAAAACAGTGCGACAAAGCGGTGACAAAAGCCAGAAGGATGTTGGGCTGCATACAAAGAGGAATTACCAGCAGAAAGGAAGAGGTACTTATGCCACTGTACAAGTCACTGGTGAGGCCTCACTTGGAATACTGTGTTCAGTTTTGGAGATCATATCTTGCAAAGGATGTAAAAAGAATGGAAACTGTTCAGAGGAAGGCAACCAAAATGATTTGGAGCCTGCATCAGAAGCCTTACGAGAAGAGACTTGAAGACCTAAATATGTACACTTTGGAGGAGAGGAGGGATAGGGGAGATATGATTCAGACTTTTAAATACTTAAAGAGAAATAATGAACAAACAAACCTTTTCCAAAGACAGGGAAGCTGTAAAACTAGAGGGCATAACATGAAGCTGCAAGGTGGTAAATTGAAAGGCAATGTCAGGAAATACTTTTTCACTGAAAAGGTGGTGGATGCTTGGAATGCCCTCCCGATGGAAGTGGTGGGGGCAAACACAGTGATGAAATTCAAAATGGCATGGGACAGACACAGTGGATCCCTTTACAGCAACAGGATAAAATCAAAATAAACGGAACCATCTAATGTTTCAACAAATAGGGGTGTCCTACATGGAGCGGTGGGTTCACCCCTAAATAAAGGCATGGGAGCGGTGGGTTCACCCCTAACCAAAGACATGGGGAGGGGTGGTCTGCACAGAGTGGCAGGTGCACCCCTGGACAGAGACATGGGGAGGGATGTACCTACTCCTGGTAGGTGCACCCCTAAACAAAGACATGGGGAGGGGTGCACCTACTCCTGCCATCATACTAGGCAGACTAGATGGACCATACTGGTCTTTATCTGCCGTCATTTACTATGTTACTCTGTTACTATCATAATATTTTAATAGTATGTTTATTTATTTATTTGCTTTTATATACCACACTCTTTGAAATCAGTGAAGTTTACATATAACGAAAACAGTAAAACAGTTTACATAGAACAGTTTATACTGAATTAGAAACATCAACCATAAGAAAACAGAAGTAATGTTTATTTCTAAAAACCCAGAATTTAAGCCTCCGTCAAAAATTCTTCTAAACAACAATACGTATAACATCAAATAAGAAATAAAGTACCTAGGAGTTACATTTGACAAGAATCTCAAAATGGAAACTCACCTAAGATCACTAAACAGAACAATATTCCACAAACTACGAATCCTACAACCACTACGCAACATCATCGAGTAATCCGACTTCAGAACAGTAGTTCAGGCACTCATTACACCCCACCTGGACTACTGCAATGGCATCCTTCAAGGATTACCCAAAAAACACTCAACATACTCCAAATGGCAAAGAACATCACAGCACAAATTTTAATGAAAGTGCGGATCTCCGACCACATCACACCTATTTTAATGGAACTTCACTGGCTTCCCATTCATGCGCGCATATAAGATACAAAATAATAATGACAACATTCAAATTGATTCACAACCTAGCCCCATCACATCTCTCCACCCTCATTTCAATACAATCCCCTAATAGGAACAGAAGAACTCCCAACCTTAACACTCTACACGTCCCTCACACCATACGCAACGTCAAAACGACAAGCAACAGAACATTCACATACATAGCTCCCTCACAATGGAATAGACTCCACGACACATAAAGAGCCAACAAGGACCTCCAAGCCTTCCGCAAAAAACTAAAAACTTACTTATTCCAGGAATACTACAATACAACGTAGCCAAATGACCCCCTCAGCACATAGTTTACCGAAATTGACCTGTATTGCACTGTAAATAGATCAAGGTTGCTCCTACGGCAACCTTTTGCTATGTATATAGTTATGAAACGGTTATATGTATGTATATAGTTTAAAACCTATTAAAGGTTGCTTTTGCTGTGTTAAAAGTTATAATGTAAACTGCTACTGATCACTGGAAGAAGTGGTATAAAAATGTAACGAAATAAATAAATAAATATATAAAGTAACAGTAAGTAACAAGTATTAACAGGTGGCAATATTAAATGTATATACAGGGAAATGAACTTTGAATATACAGGCAGGGGAACTAGAAGCGATCTGGACAGTGAGGACATAGGCTTCGTTCAGGGTGGCTGGCCGTAAGCAAGTTGAAATAAGTATGTCTTTAAGGCCTTCCTAAAGGGTGTCAGATCTGTGATGGCACGGATTGTTGGAGGTAGGGCATAGAGAGAAAAGGCACGATTTTTAGTTGACTGGGTGCATATCCTTATTGCTGAGGGGGTGACGAGTGAGTTCACCATGTATGACATTCTGGTTCTGTTTTCAGGAGCACGCTGTATGAGGTTTGTGAGTGAGGTAAAGGACATTCCATGCAGAGACTTGAAGGTGAGTAATAGGGCTTTGTATCCCAGTCGGCTTGCTATGGGGAGCCAATGTAGCTGGATCAAAAGAGGCATGATGTGTTCAAATCTTGAGGCAGACAGGAGTGTTCGGGCTGCTGTGTTCATGGCCAGTTGTAATGGCTGGAGAGCATTCTTTGGCAGGCCATGGAAGATTATGTTGACATAGTCCAAGTGAGGAAAGATAAGGGCCTGGCATACTGTGCAAAAGTCTGAGGACTCGAGGAGAGGGCGTAGATGCCAGAGGGTTCTTAGTTTATGGTAGACTTCCTTGATGATGGTTTGTATGTGAGATTCCCAATTCAGATGTTGGTCCAAGATGACCCCAAGATAACGTACTTCTTGCTTAGCCATGAGTTCAATATCTTTCAGCCTCAGGGAAGTTGGTGGGGTGAAAGCTTGGTCTTTGGTTATGAATAAGACCTCTGACTTTCTACTGTTAATAATCAGATTGTGGGTAGCAAGCCAGTCCGAGACCGCATGGAAGCATTCTGCAATGGGAGAAAAGTCAGGGCTGTCTATGGAGAAAGGAGTATAGGACGTCATTGGCATAGATGTGGTAGTAAATTTTGAAAGATTGTATAATAGCACAGATCGGCTGAATATAAATGTTGAAGAGCACGGAGGAGAGGGATGAGCCTTGTGGGATTCCTTGTGTCTGCTGGAATGGTTTGGATGATTGGGTTCCTGTGTGGACTTATAGAAACACAGTAACATAGTAAATGATGGCAGATAAAGACCAGTATGGTTCATCTAGTCTGCCCAGGAAGATGGCAAGAGTAGGTGCACCTGCCGCTCCATGCAGGCCACCCCTCTTCATGTCTGTTTTAGGGGGTAAACCCACCGCTCCTTGTGGGACACCTCTGTATGTTGTAAAATTAGATAAGTTTAGTTTGATTTTGTCCTGTTGCTGTAAAGGGATCCACTGTGTCCGTTGCTGCTGGCGATTAGACAGGTATGACTTGAACCAGTTGAGGGCTTTGTTCTTTATACCTTTTTGATGCAGGCAGGTGAGTAGGAGATTGTGGTTGACTGTATCGAAGGCAGAGGTAATGTCCATGTATATCAGGATGAATCCTTGTTTTTTTCTTATTTAGGCCTGTGTGGAGTCTGTCCAAGAGAGTCACCAGTGGGGTTTCCACACCGTGTTGTTGTTGGAACCCGTGTTGCTGTGGGTCCAGAGATGCATAGGAGTCAATGTGGTTCTGGATTTACATAGAAACATAGAAACATGATGACAGAAAAAGACCACATGGCCTATCTAGTCTGTCCTTCAATATCAACAACTACAACAGTCCACTTTTTACCTTTAGAGATCCTCTGTGTTGGTCCCATGCTTTTTTGAATTCAGTTACTGTCCTCATCTCTACCACCTCCACTGGGAGACTATTCCACGGATCCACTACTCTTTCCATAAAGAAATATTTCCGCATATCACTCCTGAATCTATCTCCCTTCACCCTCATCCCATGTCCCCTCGTAGCAGAACTTGCTTTCAATTGAAAGAGGCTCTCTCCCTGAACATTTATGCCACGGAGGTATTTAAACATCTCAATCATATCACCTCTATCCCGCCTTTCCTCTAAGGTGTACATATTAAGATCCTTAAGTCTGTCCTCATATGCTTTATAATGAAGCCCACTAATCATTTTAGTAGCCACCCTCTGCACCGACTCCATCCTGTTCACATCCTTTTGAAGGTGCGGTCTCCAGAATTGCACACTATACTCCAAATGAGGTCGCACCAAAGACTTATACAGAGGCATTATCACCTCCTTTTTTCTGCTAGCCGTTCCTCTCCATATGCACCCAAGCATCCTTCTAGCTTTTGCCGTTGCCTTTTCTACCTGTTTAGCTACTTTAAGATCATCAGACACAACCACGCCTAGGTCCCGCTCTTCTTTAGTGGACAAAAGTACTTCACCTCCTATACTGTATTGCTCCCTTGGATTGCTGCAGCCCAAATGCATGACCTTACATTTTTTAACATTAAATCCCAGCTGCCAAATTCTAGACCATTCTTCAAGCTTAGCTAGATCCCTCCTCATGTTATCTACACCTTCCTGGGTGCCTACTCTATTGCAGATTTTGGTATCATCTGCAAAGAGGCAAACCTTACCCGACAGCCCTTCCGCTATATCACTAACAAAGATGTTAAAAAGAACTGGACCAAGGACAGATCCCTGGGGCACACCGCTGGTAACATCCTTCTCCTCAGAGTGAGCTCCATTTACTTGTACTCTTTGTCGCCTCCCACCCAATCAATTTCTAACCCAAGCAGTAACTTTAGGGTCCATCCCTAGGGTGCTCAGTTTGTTTATAAGTCACCTGTGAGGAACAGTGTCAAAGGATTTACTGAAATCTAAATACACCACATCTAGAGCTCTCCCTCGGTCCAACTCCCTGTTGGTGGATAATCTTTTCTAGTATTTTGGCTAAGAAGGGGAGACTGGATTTGGGTCTGTAGGAACTGGTCTCTGATGGATTTAGCTTGTTGTTCTTTATGAGTGGCCTGATGGAGGCGGTTTTAAGTGGTGGTGGTAGAAAGCCTTCAGACAGTGAGAGGTTAGCGATTTTGGCTGGGCTGAAGTCAGATCATACCTGCTTGATCCAGAATGCTGGGCATGGATCAGTTGGGGAGGTGGTGGTGTTGATTCTGCAGATGATCTTCTCTATTTGCTCGGGGGAGTATGGATAAAAGCCCTCTAGCGTGGGTATGTGTGCACCACCAGAGGGAGGAATGTGTCTGGGCGAGTTTTTGAAGTTAGACCAGTCTGAGTCAGACGTAGTTGAGGTGGTTTTGCTTTGGAAGTATGTGGCAAAGGCCTCCGGGCTAGGAGTACTTATTGGTTCATGTGTGGATGCATCCTTTGTGAAAGATTTGATGAGGTTGAAGAGCTCTCGAGGTTTGTTGAGAGAGCACATGAGGGTGCAGGTGTGGTATTCCTTTCTCTTGTTGTTGACTGCTTTTCGATGTTGATGCAAGTTATCCAGGTATGCAGTTTGGTCGTTGATGTGTCTTGAATGTCTCCAGTGGCGTTCTAGTTTCCTAAGGTATGTTAATGATTTGCACAGGTCAGCGGTAAACCATACGGCTATGTGGTTCTTGTCGGTAGGTTTTGTGGAGGGTAGTAGGAGCGCAACTCTGGAGAGGTTGTTGTTTCAAATTTCTATTAGCTCGTCCAGATCATTGGTGTCAGAGTTAAGGTCATGCAGAGTGTCACTTAGGAATGTCTCTTTGTTGAAGTAACTGAAGCGACGGCATATGGGAGAGTTTGATACGGAGGAATGTTGTTTTTCTGTGTTGTATGGCATGTTGAAGAGTATGGCATTATGGTCAGACCAGGGAACCAGTAGTATGAGTGATGAGATCTGGTTGCTTAGTGCGTGGGGGGGTGGGGTAGAGGGGCAAAGATAAGGTCCAGGATGTTACCTCCGGTGTGGGTAGGAGTGTGAATGAATTGGTGATAGTCCAACGCGGTCATTGCATCCAGGAATGCTATGGAGTGTTTGGTAGGGAGTGATGGGAGGTTAAAGTCACCTAGGAGCCAGAGTTGTTTCCGCCGGGTATTCTGGTTGCATGCTAGATCAAGGATTGTAGCCAGTTCATCAGCATTTGAAGATGGTGGACGGTAAATGACACAGATTGCTAAGGTCTTGTTTGAGATCAGGATGCTGTCAAGATTGGTTGTGCTATGGGCTAAGTCGCACTGGAGATGAAGGTCGCTTCTGGCTATTATTAAGACCCCTCCACCTCTTCAGTTTGCTCTGGGACAGTTGAAGAGGTCATAGCCAGGAGGTCTTAGTTGGTTAGTGAGGACCACGTCAGTGTCCATTAGCCAGGTTTCAGTGACAAAGAGCAGGTCAAGATTTTGATGATTAATGTAGTCAGTGAGGACAGGCCATTGTTGCGGATGGATCGAGCATTTATTAGCATGCAGTTTAGATTTTTTAGGAGTGGGGACTTGCGTCTTTTGGTCTTAACCAGAGGTTAAACACAGACAAAAATGGGCAATCTCTAAGAGTATAGTGTATTAACTCAACTAATTTCTAATTTCTAATACAGGGAGGAGTGGCCTAGTGGTTGGGGCAAGGTACTACAGGCCGGAAGGTCGGTGATTCAAATCCCACTAGAGGACAGCAACCTTGGGCCGGAAGGACTGGGGTTTCTAGTCCCGCAGGTGCTCCTTGTGGTCTTGGGCAAGCCACTTAACCCTCCATTGCCCATGTTCCCTGTAAGTATTAGTGTATGTGTCTCATATCCCCTCGTGTTAAATATATCCCCCAACCGCTTTGACCCGGTGAAACGTGGGATATAAATGCAGCTAAATAAATAAATAAATAAATAAATAAAATAATTCACTCTACTCATATCAAAACCCCTAACTTAAATTTCAAATAACCACTTTAAGAATGATAAGGATGGTCTCAGACTTAACGGCACTATATTTGCTCATTCCCAGTCAATGGGAGCTAACAGTGCCTAAATAGCATCAATGACCAATCCACTCTTACATGATATATCCCAATCTATAACAGTCTCTTTTGAAAATTTTCCTTATCTCTTTTTTCATGTTCTTCTCCCAACACCGTCAATTAGCACCACTTCGCATTTCACTTGTTGAAGTTTCATCAGGGGATAAATCTTCGAAAATACTCATTTGGATGTCCATCGGGATGCAATTCTTCTAAGAGGTTTATTTTGTATATCCTCTGGGATTTTTTCCTAGAGGAATACCAAGAAAAAGGGGGAATAACAAACCCCCCCATAAGACCATAACCAACCAACTTTCTCCTGGAAACATATTGATTATCATTATATATCACAACTGCTTACACCGATTGATAGTACTATACCGTCCTCCTCATGATATAAAACCCCCAATCTCTTTACCTTGATGCTGCCCGCGTTTGGCTTGTATATCTCTGACTATCATCCAAATCGGAAAAACGCCGCGCATGCAGACTAATCCTTACGCACTCCTTTTGTAAAAATACATGCATGCTGATGCTATGACCTAACAACTACGTAAATCCTATGATTCTAATGGCTCAAGCATGCACCCCATTGTATTGAGTTATTTAAACCCATTGGGATTAAGGACTTCAATTTGAATATTCACCGTTGTTCCTGTATGAGCAAGGTTTGTTCATGCGATCTTCCCATTCTCCCCTCTGTTATATGTTCAGTCGCAAAGTACCTCAATTCGTCAAACGAGTGTCCAATCTCTTCACAATGTTGTACTAGCGGGGCTTCCTTAACCCGACATTTGATCTGGCTCTTATGCTCTCCTAATCTAACTTTTAGGGGCCTAATCGTTTTCCCAATGTATAACAGATTACATGGGCATTGAATGGCGTACACCACATAGGAAGTACCACAAGTAGTAATACTAGACATTTTATAAACCACGTTATGATATGTAAAACTGTTCAGCTCACTAGTTATTTCACACATACTGCAATGTCCACACCATTGGTGGCATTTTTCCACCACTTCTGATATATCCTTTGTTTTAGGTGAATGTAACACTGCTGGACTCAATTTTTCTTTCAAATTTGCATTCCTCTTCCATACACACTGAATCTTCTTATCCATCAACCCTGGAACTACATGCAATACGTTTGAATGTTTCCGAATTACTCTTTGAATTTTGAAACTCAGCGGTGAATAGTTCGTAACAAAATTAACATATGTATCATCTTCTTGTCTACATCGGGTGTCAGTCAGTAGAAGTGCTCGATTATTAAATTTCACCCTATAATAGGCTTGTCATATAATAGACACAGGATAACCTCTTTCTCGAAAACTATGCATCGGTGATTTGGATTGAAGTTTGAAATCTCCCTCCTCTGAACAATTTCGCCGATAACGAATAAACTGTGAAAATGGTAATCCATTTTTCAATCGTTGAGGATGCGCGCTACTGTAATGTAACAACGTGTTGCGGTCAGTTGGCTTCCGATAGATTACATAAGAACATAAGATATGCCATACTGGGTCAGACCAAGGTCCATCAAGCCCAGTATTCTGTTTCCAACAGTGGCCAATCTAGGTCATACGTACCTAGCAGTTTCCCCAAGGGACACAGGTTCCACAATGCTTGTATTGGTTCAAGCATTGATATCCTGGGTCCCTTCTTAATACTGGTTTATGGACCTTTCCTCCAGGAACTTGTCCAAACCTTTTTTAAAACCCAGCTACACTAACAGCCTTTACTACATCCTCCGGTAACAAATTCCAGAGTTTGATTACACGTTGAGTGAAAAAATATTTTCTTTTATTAGTCTTAAATAGTTTACCCTGTAGCTTCAATGCATGTCCCCTAGTCTTTCTATATTCTGATAAGGTAAACAATCGATCTACGTTTACCCGTTCCACTCCGTTCATTAATTTATAGACTTCTATCATATCTCCCCTCAACCGTCTCTTTTCCAGGTTAAAGAGCCCCAACCTTTTTAGCCTTTCTTCATAGGAGTAGCCTTCCATCCCCTTTACCATTTTGGTGGCTCTTCTCTGAACCTTTTCTAAAATCGCTATATCCTTTTTAAGATACGGCGACCAGAATTGCACACAATATTCAAGGTGCGGTCTCACCATGGAACGATATAGAGGCATTATAATATCTTTTGTTTTATTTTCCATTCCTTTCCTTATCATACCTAGCATTCTATTTGCTCTCTTGGCCGCCGCTGCACACTGGGCCGAGGGTTTTAACATGGTATCCACAAGGACGCCTAAATCTTTTTCCTGGGTGGTGGTTCCTAATATGGAACCTTGCATCGTGTAACCATAGTTTGGGTTGTTCTTCCCTAGGTGCATAACCTTGCACTTCTCCACATTAAATTTCATCTGCCATTTTGATGCCCAGTCTTCCAATTTATCAAGATCCTCTTGCAATTTTCCACAATCCTCCTGGGTTTTAACAACTTTAAATAGTTTTGTGTCATCAGCAAATTTGATAACCTCACTCGTTATTCCACTTTCCAGGTCATTTATGAATATGTCAAAAAGCAGCGGACCCAGCACAGATCCCTGGGGTACACCACTATTCACCTTTCTCCATTGGGAAAATTGGCCATTTAGCCCTACTCTCTGCTTTCTATCTTTTAACCAGTTCCTGATCCACAGTAGTACACTGCCTCCTATCCCATGACTCTTTAGTTTAGCCAAAAGTCTCTCATGAGGGACCTTGTCAAAGGCTTTCTGAAAGTCCAGATACACAATATCAATCGACTCACCTTTGTCCACCTGTTTATTCACTCCTTCAAAAAAACATAACAGATTAGTAAGACAAGATCTTCCTTGTCTAAAGCCATGTTGGCTGTCTCCCATTAGGTCATGACTATCTACATGCTGAGTAATTTTATTCTTTATGATGGTTTCTACCATTTTTCCCGGTACTGATGTCAGGCTCACCGGTCTGTAGTTTCCCGGATCACCCCTCGAACCCTTTTTAAAAATTGGTGTTACATTGGCGATCCTCCAATCCTCAGGTATTAGAGATGATTTTAATGATAGTTCACAGATTACTGATAGCAGGTCTGCAATCTCAAATTTCAGTTCTTTCAACACCCTTGGATGTATACCATCCGGCCCAGGTGATTTGCTACTCTTCAGTTTATCTAATAGTTGTAAGACATCTTCCCGATGTATCGATATTTCCTTCAATTCTCCCACACCTTTAAATACCACTTCAGTCGTGGGTAACATCCCTACATCTTCCTCAGTAAAGACCGAAGCAAAGAATTCATTCAGTCTCTTCGCTATCGCCTTGTCGCCTCTTAGTGCTCCTTTAACCCCTTTATCATCTAATGGACCAACTGACTCTCTCACAGGTTTTTTGCTACGAATGTACTTGAAAAGGTCTTTATTTCGCGTTTTTGCTTCTGCAGCAAGCTTCTTCTCAAATTCTCTCTTTGCCTGCCTTATCAATGCCTTGCATTTGACTTGCCAGTGCTTGTGCTGTTTCCAGGTTTCATCATTTGGCTCTTTTTTCCATTTCCTGAAAGATGCTTTTTTGGCAACAACAGCCTCTCTGACCTCACCTTTAAACCATGCTGGCAGTTTTTTGGACTTCCTTCCACTTTTCTTAAAGCGTGGAATACAGCTGGTCTGGGCTTCCAAGATAGTATTTTTCAACAACACCCAAGCTTGATGTACGTCTTTAACCTTTGCAACTGCTCCTTTTAGTTTTTTCTTAACTGTTTTCCTCATTTTATCATAGTCTCCCTTTCGAAAGTTAAAGGGTAGTACTGTGGATTTCCTTACTATCCCTCCTCCACTAATTAAATCAAAGGCGATCATGCTATGATCACTATTGCCAAGTGGCCCCAACACCCTTATCTCTTGCACTACATCTACATCTACACTACATGAAGTGGTCCATCCTGTTATTGTTTTATTAACAACGACATCTAAAAATGTAATCGTTCTAGAGTGTGAAGAACATGTAAATTGGATGTTCCTATCTCTCTGATTCAACCATTCATGGAATTGTTGTAAAAGCTGCGATGACCCTTGCCATAGCATGAAAATATCATCTATATACCTGCACCATAATTTAATGTGCGATCTTAATGGGGTTTTATCCAGCCAAATTGCTTCATATTCTCCCATGAAAAGGTTTGCTATTGAGGGGGCACAAGTCGCCCCCATCGCCACTCCAGAAATTTGATGAAATATTGAACCTTCAAATTCAAAATAATTTTTAAAGATAATTAGCCGTGCAAGCTGTGACAAAAAAGACATTGATTCATCTGAAAGATCCCCTCTCCTCCGTAAAGTCGATTGAACTACCTCAAAGGCCATCTTTTGTGGAATGCTAGTATAAAGCGCCGCAATATCCATAGTGACCAACAAAATGTCATCTTCTTTCGCCTACATTGTGTTGGTGTTCAAAATATTAAAAAAATGTGTGGTATCTCTCATATACGATGGTATATTACTCAATAGAGGATGTAGATATGTATCAATGAATACCGACACTGGTTCCAAATTAGTACCCCTGGTGGACACAATCGGTCTCCCCAGTGGGTCAATCAGACTTTTATGGATTTTCGGTACCAAATAAAATTTTGCTACTGTTGAAAAAGGTGGATTTAAAAACTGCCATTCTTTTTTTGTGATCAGCTTAGCCCGTAACGTTGTTGTAGTGATTTCTTTAATTTGTGTATTAATGTCAGAAGTAGGATCAACCTCTAATTTCCTATGGATCATTGGATCAGTCAGTTGTCGCATGGCTTCTTTTAAATAAGAGTCCCGACTGAGTATTACCACAGCTCCTCCCTTATTTATTTATTTATTTACATTCTCTTATATACCGCGCTATTCTGCATCAGTGCGGTTTACATTGAACGAAATGAAATTACATTGAACAGGGTATTATAACTTGGAGATAACTATTTTACAGGGAACATGGGCTATGGAGGGTTAAGTGGCTTGCCCAAGACCACAAGGAGCACCTGTGGGACTAGAAACCCCTCTTCGGATGACAATATCCATTCTGGACTGTAACAATTTCATTGCTATTTGCTCTGTTCTGTTTAACTTATTGTGTTGCCAACTTGTAGTTTCTTCTAAATCCTGCATTTCCCTTAAAATAAAATTTTTAAATAGTTCCAGAGCTGGATGTATCGGTCCAGGTGGAGACCAATTAGATTTAAAAGGTATGTTTCCAAGAGAAAGTTGGTTGGTTATAGTCTGATAGGGGGGGGGGGGTTGTTATTCCCCCTTTTTCTTGGTATTCCTCTAGGAAAGAATCCCGGAGGATATACAAAATAAACCTCTTAGAAGAATTGCATCCCGATGGACATCCAAATGAGTATTTTCGAAGATTTATCCCCTGATGAAACTTCAACAAGTGAAACGCGAAGTGGCACTAATTGACGGCATTGGGAGAACATAAAAAAGAGATAAGGAAATTTTTCAAAGAGACTGTTTTAGATTGGGATATATCATGTAAGAGTGGATTGGTCATTGATGCTATTTAGGCACTGTTAGCTCCCGTTGACTGGGAGTGAGCAAATATAGTGCCATTAAGTCTGAGACCATCCTTATCATTCTTAAAGTGGTTATTTGAAATTTAAGTTAGGGGTTTTGATATGAGTAGAGTGAATTAGAAATTAGTTGACTTAACCAGAGGTTGGCAGATTATGTGAATCAGCCGGTGATGGTTTGATGACGGCGGTGGTCTGCTGGGGTGGGGGGAGTTGTGGTAGCTTCTACGTCCCAGGGTTCGCACAGTGGGTATTAGGCCTTGGTGTTGTGCAAATGAACCTGTCCTTGAGATAAGTTGGGCTAGGCAGCAGAGGAGGAGCATGAGAGCGAGATGCCCCGACATCATGATGGTTGGCTAAGAGAAGAGGAGGCATACTTGAGAGAGCACTTGGATGGTACCTCGGGTGCTTCTGAGGGCTTGAGGCATTGGTAACTGGACGGTGGTGGAAAGTGATTAGGAGTGTTGAAGGTTGCTGGTGCTGGAGGCTTACCTTATGCTTAGCAGTGATGCCAGTAGAGAGTAGATGAGGTATTCTGCGTTGGAGGATGTTGGTGGAGGTACTCGGCTGAGTTTTGTCAGTTGTGCAGAGGGCTTCTTGTGGGGTCCATGTAGAAGGTGCAGCAGTAGGCGGGTTGTTGCAGGCATTTCAGAGTGTTTTCGGTCACCTGCGTGCCCCGCCTAAGGGCCCCGCCAAAGGGCCCTCAGGTGCAGACCCACCCGGCGCAGGTGCACCGGGAGGCACTTCTTTTTAAATTTGCTGCTGCTGGCATTGGTTGAGCCCTGATTGACCGCGAGTTGGAGAGCAGGAGGGGTTTGTGTCTCCCACTCTCTTTCCCGCCACCGATCAGGGCTCAGCGGGGCTGGAGGAAGGGTCCAGTGGCGCCGGGAGCACTTCCTTATAAATTTGCTGCTGCTGGTGTTGGTTGGGCCTTGATTGGCCGTGAGTTGGAGAGCGGGAGGGGTTTCTGCCTCCCGCTCTCTTTCCCGCCACCGATCAGTGCTCAGCGGGGCTGGATGTCTGTGCAACTTAAATGTAGTAATTTCTGAGAAAAAGACAAAATATGACTTGACAGGATTAATGGCACCCTTCACTAATATTTGGTTTATTTATTTTTTATTTTATTTATTTATTTAGCTGCATTTATATCCCGCTTTTCACCGGGTCAAAGCCGTTGGGGGATACATTTAACACGAGGGGATATGAGACACATACACTAATACTTACAGGGAACATGGGCAATGGAGGGTTAAGTGGCTTACCCAAGACCACAAGGAGCACCTGCGGGACTAGAAACCCCAGTCCTTCTGGCCCAAGGTTGCTGTCCTCTAGTGGGATTTGAACCACCGACCTTCCGGCCTGTAGTACCTTGCCCCAACCACTAGGCCACTCCTCCCTTGCACAACCTTTGGCAGTGATGACAGCCTCCAAACATTTCTTGTAGCCATCTATAAGTTTGTATATCTGTCTGCTGGTATTGCATAGGAACAGAGCATATGACGGCAGATAAAGCCAGCATGGTCCATCTAGTCTGCCTAGCAAGGTGGCAAGAGTAGGTGCACCCGCCACTCGGTGCATGTCACCCCCTCCCCATGCCTCTGTTTAGGGGTGTACCCACCACTCCATGCAAGTTACCACGACTTGTTAAGATATCAGAGACAGTTATGTTTATTTTGATTTTATCTTGTTTCTAAAAAGGAATCCACTGTGTCTGTCCCATGCCCTTTTGAATTCTGTCACTGTATTTTGCCCCAACCACTTCCATCGAGAGGGTATTCCAAGCATCCACCACACTTTCAGTGAAAAAGTATTTCCTGACATTGCCTTTCAGTTTACCTCCTTGCAGCTTCATGTTATGCTCTCTAGTTTTACAGCTTCCCTGTCTTTGGAAAAGGTTTGTTTGTTCATTAATACTCCTTAAGTATTTAAAGGTCTGAATCATAATTTAAAGGTCTGTTCAACTATGATTTGTTCCAGCTCATGAATGTTTCTAGGATTCCTTTTACCAATGGCAGATTTCAGCTCTTTCCAGAGGTTCTCATTTCTATCTGTGCCCTTCTCTTCTAATTGCTAACTCTAGACTTCGCTCCTTTCTCCTTGCTGCTTCTTATGCCTGGAACAAATTACCTGAGTCTGTATGTCAGGCGCCTTCTCTGGCCCTTTTCAAATCCAGACTGAAAACTCACCTCTTCGCAGTCGCTTTCAGATCTTGACTCACCTGGTATCCTTTGTGTTTCATTACCATTCCCCCTAGATGTATCCCATGTCTACAGCTACCGTGTTGTCTGTCTTGACTAGATTGTAAGTTCTGATGAGCAGGGACCATCTTTTTACATGTGTCTGTGCAACGCTGCATACGTCTTGTAGTGCTATACAACTGTTCAGTAGTAGTAGTAGGATTGAGATCAGGACTCATTGCTGGCCAGTTTAAAACTGTCTATTTTTTCCTTTTTAACCATTCTGTTACACTTTTGGATGTAAGTTTTGGGTCATTGTCCTGCTGGAGGAATCATGACCTTCGACCCAGACCTAGCTTTCTGACACTAGGTTTTCTCATTTTGCTCCAAAATACCTTAGTAGTCCTCTGACTTCATGATTCCTTTAATATGCTCCAGACCTTCAGTTCCTGAGGTAGCAAAACAGCCCTACCACGTTATGGAATCTTAATGTTTTTCTCCTATAAGCTTCATTTCTTTGCCTGCAAATGTATTGCTGGTCTTTATTCCCAAAGAGCTCAAGTTTGGTTTCATCTGTCCACAGAACATTTTCGTAGAAAGACTGTGGTATCTGCAGGAACAAGTCTTCACATATGGGTACGTCAGTACCGATGGAGTCTGCACGAGAACGCTTCCCAGCATCCAATCAGAAAGCCTTTGGAAGCATCCCAACACGCCTGCGTGCTGCCTTCCCGCCTTCCCAACTGCCTCTCCTCAGTTAACACGCCTGGGTGCTGCCTTCCCGCCTTCCCAACTGCCTCTCCTCAGTTTTAATTTTTCCACGGAGCCGGCAGGACATGCTCCTGTCACCGCAGAAAATTCTTCTTTTATTTTTTAGTTTTCTTGTGGTCGCGGCTGCCTTCCCCGACACCACCGGTACCGCCAGTATTTCTTGTTTCTTTTCTTGTAAAATGTTTTCCCTTTAAGGAATATATTTTCTTTTTAGTGTCTCACGGTTCTCAAGCCTACTAGGCCTCTCCATTTTTCTTCATGGAACCGCCAGCCACTTTCCCCAAGAAATGTACAAACTGTGGCGGTACAACTTTATTTTTAGACACTCACAATTGGTGTCTAACCTGCTTGGGTCCTGACCATTCTCCTCCAGAGCCCTCAGGCACCGGTATGGTGAGAAAAAGTTTTCAACATCGAGTTCCCTTCCAACTTCAAGGCACCGACCATATCTTCTTCTACACAGGATCAGGTAACCCAAAAACAGTCTGTTAAGACTAGCCAGTCCTCGAGCGGCACTTCTCCTGCACAGCATAGAGATGCCTATGGCCTTGTCCTCGAGAATCCACTGGCTCCAAAACCGCAGTGGGAGTCTTCGGCCTCCAAAGCCTGTGTGGGGTTTCAGGTTGTTCCTGAGGTTCACCCCTCACAGAACATACCTGAGCCATGCCCGGTGGTGGCATCCGCTTTGAGCGGTACCAATACCCCGGCATCGGCACTGGTATTGGATGAAACATTCCTCACCAAGGATCGTCGTCTGGCGTCCTCGGTACCTACGGGCCCAGTGGATACGCTTCAGACCGACTTTCCAGTATCGGTATCGACACCGATACTAGTACCGACGTCGGTACCCTCCAGACGTGCATCGATAGACTCGCTTCCTTCAATGCCGAGTCTGGAATCGATCTCCAGTCAGTCTGGAGGACTGGGTACCGATTCCCGTCGGTACCGAAGGCTCGGTTCTGATACTTCGGATCCGCAACTCTCGGTTCCTCCAATACCGTTAGAGTTGCCACCGGTTGGTATTCTTCCACCGGTATCAGATACGGTACCGATATCCACAGTACCATTACTGTCGGTACCTTCCATGCTTCTCTCTTCAGGCTCGCTTCCCTCGATGCCGAGTCTGGAATCGATCCCTAGCATGGACGATCTGTTACCGACTGTCACTGGTTCTGACCTGCAGTACCAGCGACCACCATCTAAGGATCCCATACTGCACCATTCAGGATCTTCTATTCCTATATACTGGAATAGATCCCTCGGTGCCAACGCTAGTTCTTCATCAGATCTAGCCTATCCAAGGGAAGTTCCCTCTGGGGATCCTTCTTTCCAGATTTTCCTCCTGGATATGGCAAAATCACTTGCCATTCCTATTCCTGGACAAGATCCTACACAAGGGAATACAGAATACCTCTCTGTTCCTAGTGAAGCAAAGGAGAACATAATGCTTCCTTTGCATCATTCTTTGCAGGATCTCCTTCTACAAATGTGGGAAGCTCCTTTAAGGGTACCCCCACTTTCCAGAGCAACTGATCTCCTATATCAGGTGCCCCCCCTCTCCAGGGTTTCAAAGGACTCAACTTCCTCATCATTCCATTGTAGTGGAATCAGCATTGAGGCGAATGAAGAGTAATAAAAAGCACTCTTCTTGTCCACCAGGTCGTGAGTCTAAAACACTAGATGCCTTTGGACGTCAAACCTTCCAGACATCCATGCTTTCAGCAAGAATTCTCTCATATATTTTTTATATGGGTCTATCTCTTGAGGAGGTCACAAGGAAATTACATCTTTTGACTCCTTGTCTTCAAGAGCCCAAACAAGCAGACTATGCCTTACTGGTTAGTCATGCTCATAATATCTCTAGGTTTCTTACTCGTGCTTCCCTAGACTCCTTTGAGTCTGTTAGCAGGACTTCTGCTATAACTATAGTGGCACGACATAGAGAGACTGGGAAAGACACTGGGAAATACTCCTTGCACTGGAGAAAATCTCTTCAACAAGGAGTCTTTACTCTAGGTTACTCAGTTATCCACTCACTTTCCTGTTTCCAGGGGCTATTCTACACCGCCTTCTTTCCCAGTAGGTAGGAAATGTCCTACCAAACTTTCTTCCCCTAGGGGGAGAAGGTTTTGTCCATCATCTGCCCATTATACAGATGTTTCCAAATAGGGGAAACATCGCCTTGGTCTGAAGAATCTACAAACTCAACAGGGTTAACAAACCCAGCAGTCGCAGGGTTTCAAATAGATCATTCTCCCTCTTGGTTGCTGGTTAGGGTAGCAGTCTGCTTCTTTTCACTTGCAGTATCTGCACTAAATTTATCCTAACCTACCTAGATATCTCTTCATGAGACATCTTTTCTCTAAGAGTCTTTATGATGATCATGCCCATACTTAACAGATTTCCTCTTCCTCTTGGAAGAAAGAGAGGTAACAACTATCAATAGACAGTTGTTTCCCTGTATTGGCATGTATCATCTCACCTGTCAGAGACTTCCTCCATAGTTGGTCTCTTGCAACTCTGTCTTACCGCCCTCTTACTACAACATTTAGTTTAAGAACATAAGATATGCCATACTGGGTCAGACCAAGGTCCATCAAGCCCAATATCCTGTTTCCAACAGTGGCCAATCTAGGTCACAAGTACCTAGCAGTTTCCCCAAAAGACACAGGTTCCACAATGCTTGTACTGGGTCAAGCATTGATATCCTGGGTCCCTTCTTAATAATGGTTTATGGACCTTTCCTCCAGGAACTTGTCCAAACCTTTTTTAAACCCAGCTACACTAACAGCCTTTACTACATCCTCCGGTAACAAATTCCAGAGTTTGATTACACGTTGAGTGAAAAAATATTTTCTTTTATTAGTCTTAAATAGTTTACCCTGTAGCTTCATTGCATGTCCCCTAGTCTTTCTATATTCTGATAAGGTAAACAATCGATCTACGTTTACCCGTTCCACTCCGTTCATTAATTTATAGACTTCTATCATATCTCCCCTCAGCCATCTCTTTTCCAGGTTAAAGAGCCCTAACCTTTTTAGCCTTTCTTCATAGGAGTATCCTTCCATCCCCTTTACCATTTTGGTGGCTCTTCTCTGAACCTTTTCTAAAATCGCTATATCCTTTTTAAGATACGGCGACCAGAATTGCACACAATATTCAAGGTGCGATCTCACCATGGAACGATATAGAGGCATTATAATATCTTTTGTTTTATTTTCCATTCCTTTCCTTATCATACCTAGCATTCTATTTGCTCTCTTGGCCGCTGCTGCACACTGGGCCGAGGGTTTTAACATGGTATCCACAATGACGCCTAAATCTTTTTCCTGGGTGGTGGTTCCTAATGTGGAACCTTGCATCGTGTAACCATAGTTTGGGTTGTTCTTCCCTAGGTGCATAACCTTGCACTTGTCCACATTAAATTTCATCTGCCATTTTGATGCCCAGTCTTCTAATTTATCAAGATCCTCTTGCAATTTTCCACAATCTTCTTGGGTTTTAACAACTTTAAATAGTTTTGTGTCATCTGCAAATTTGATAACCTCACTCGTTATTCCACTTTACAGGTCATTTATGAATATGTCAAAAAGCAGCGGACCCAGCACAGATCCCTGGGGTACACCACTATTCACCTTTCTCCATTGGGAAAATTGGCCATTTAGCCCTACCCTCTACTTTCTATCTTTTAACCAGTTCCTGATCCACAATAGTACACTGCCTCCTATCCCATGACTCTTTAGTTTTGCCAAAAGTCTCTGATGAGGGACCTTGTCAAAGGCTTTCTGAAAGTCCAGATACACAATATCAACCGACTCAGCTTTGTCCACCTGTTTATTCACTCCTTCAAAAAAACATAACAGATTAGTAAGACAAGATCTTCCTTTGTAAGAGTGACTTTTTTACACGGGTAAGCCCTTATGGTCCTCTACCTTTTCTACTGGGGGATTCTCCCTTCTGGAGTTGTCTTCCCCCTTATTACCTTAGGACAGCTCCTCAGACAATGGGAAGTCCCACCATGTCTGTTTCTTTTTCCCAATCTAAAAAGAGGAGGGAAAAGAAATTCTCCATGCTGCCCTGATAGTTGCTGCAAATGCAGCAATTCCTAGTGGTTAAACCACTGGTTTTGGTCACTACACAACCAGGGTTTCTCCTCCACTAGCAATCCTCCTAGCCTCAGTGCTAAGTCCCAAACAGGGTATCAACCTCATTTGGGAAACCCTATCATCACAGTTTGGTTGGTTACCTTCTATTCTTCACCCCTTGCCCTTGGCAGAATAGCTGGTTACCTGCTGGCTTTCCACAGCCAGTTTTTTCTTCTGACCAACCTGCAGCATGCTCTCTGCAACTCTACTAGAGTAGCTTTGCACTATGGGCCCTTGCTAGAGAGCATTAGTATCTGGCCTAGCAGATAACCCAGATGGTTAAAAGGGTTTTCCCCAGTCATGTTTCATGGCTGGCAGGTATTCTCTACCCTTTCCATCTTATCTTAAAAATCTTTGAGGCATGAGCCTTAGCCTTTTCATTACGTGAAAGCCTAAAGAAGGGCCAATTCCCTGGCTTGGCCCATATCTCCTGGGGTCTCCCGTCAGAGATAAATTCTTCACTGGCAGCTAGAGGATACCTAATACCCATCTTGCCCTCATAGCCAGATCACTAGGGTATCTTCCTCCAGAGGCCTCCTCTATCCAATCTCCATACTACAATTCTGGAGATATCTGAACTTCCTGTCTGCAGACTGCTGTTATCCTCTGCCTTTTTCACGTAGGCCATCCTCGTTACTCAAGAGCTCAAATTCTGCAA
Source organism: Ichthyophis bannanicus (assembly GCA_033557465.1). NCBI lineage: Eukaryota > Metazoa > Chordata > Amphibia > Gymnophiona > Ichthyophiidae > Ichthyophis > Ichthyophis bannanicus. The sequence continues at coordinate 5,009,681 of CM066041.1, forward strand.
AGAATTAAGCCACCTTCTTGTCAGGGACACCTTCTGACTATGCTAGTCATAACCAGGAGAAGAGGATTTTTTTTCTATTTTATCTATTCAAGCAGGTATCAAACTTCTTGCTCTTAGATAAATCTTTCTCTCTCCCTATTAGGGGGGATGGGGTTCTCTGGACATCTCTCCATCCATATACCTGGAGACATGTCTCTATATGCCTGCCTATTCATCTAGATAGATATAAACCAGCATATATATATATATATATATATATGCTGGTTTATATCTATCTGTGTGTCTTCTGCCCAGATATATCTCTTGGGAATCAGTCCTCACATATGGGTGACATCGGTGCCGACAGAGCCCTCGCAGAGCAATTTCCCCAGCTTTCAAAGAAAGCCTTTGGGAATTGCAGCGCGCATGCGCGGTCCCCTTCCCGCCCAAGGCTGCCATCTTGCTCAGTCTGATGACATAGCTAAAAGACGGCAAAAAAATTAGCAAAAACAAAATCATAGGACTGCAACTCCAAGGGCCTTTACCACCTTACTTCGGGATCTTTCCCTATTTCAGCATGTCTCCTCACCCACTCATATTGCGGGTCACACCCTCGATCTAGTTATTTCTCCACTGTCCTCTCCGTACTGTATCTCCTGTCCCTCCGCAGTCCCTATTCCGTGGTCCGATCATTTCTACCTTCTGTTTTCCTTCCAGGCTCCTCCCCCTGCTCCTCCTCCCCTCTCCCCACCTGTCCGCCCCTCTCAGCGTCTTCACTCGTCCACCCTGCAGGCCTTCTCCTCTGTTCTTCATCCTCCCCCATCTGACTTCCCGTCACTTTCACCATCTTCCCAGGTCACCGTATGGAACTCTGAGCTGTCACGCGCCCTTGATCAGGTTATCCCTGTCAAGCTCTTAAAACCCCGGCGCCGTGCTCACCAGTCTGGTACCACTCCGGGCTCTTTCTGCTACGCTCCCAATTGCGGAGAGCCGAGTGACTTTGGCGCAAAGCCCCTTCTGCTTCATCCTATCAGCATTTCAAATCCTGCCACGCCTACTACCGGTCTGCCATCCATCAGGCAAAGTGTTCTTTCTACTCCTCCTCGATCACAGCTGCCCCGAATAGGTCCCGCCAACTCTTTGCTACACTGACTACCCTCTCTCGCCTACAATCCCCTACTGCTCAGGATGCTCTCCTTCTTGAACAAGCCCCCAGCCCCACCTCCTTGGCGACATTCTTTTTCTCTAAAATTCAGAATCTTCGCTCTTCTCTTCCTTACTGTCCTCCAGCCTTGATGTCGCCTCCCCCCATCTCTCCCCCTTCTGCCCCCTCTCTTTCCCACACCTGGTCTGCCTTCTCTCCAATCTCATCCCCAGAATTGCTCCAACTTTTATTTACCACCCGAAAAACTTCTTGTACTTTGGATCCTATTCCCTCCGTCTGGTTCTCTGAACCTCCCGTTGTACTCCTTCAACCCCTTCTGACGATCATTAATTCCAGCCTTTTGTCCGGTCTTTTCCCTACCCCCTGGAAACATGCCATAGTTCGTCCTCTATTGAAACAGCCCACCCTTGCTCCTGCCGTCTCTGCTCAATATTGTCCAGTTTCCAATCTTCCTTTCTCCTCCAAGCTCCTGGAAAAGGTAGTGTTCTCTCAGCTTTCTCATTTTCTTGATGCCACACTCTTTCTTCATCCCAGACAATCCGGGTTCAGATCTGGTTTTAGTGTTGAGACCACAATTGCAGCAGTTTTGAATGAGATTCACACCGCTCATGACCAAGGCAATATCACTCTAGCTGTCTCACTTGACCTCTCTACAGCTTTCGACTTGGTGGATCATGCTCTTCTCCTCTCTCGCCTTCGGGACGCGGCCATCCGAGGTTTGGTGTATCACTGGTTTCACTCATTCCTCTGTCACCGGTCCTTTGCTGTCTCTTCTGCTCTTTCCACCTCTGATCATTTTCCACTTCCCTGTGGTGTCCCTCAGGGATCGATTCTGGCCCCCTTACTGTTTAATGTTTTTCTTGCCCCCTTGGCCCTACTCATCCAACAATCTGGGATTTCTAGCTACTTTTACGCTGATGATATCTTTCTTCTTCATCATACTTCACCATCTCACCCTGACATATCTCCTTTGAACGATTGTCTGGCCACTATTTCTTCTTGGCTCTCTTCTAACTATATAGTACCTAATGTCACCAAGACTGCTGCCATTTGGTTCCCGCACACCTCCCCTATTCCTTCACTTGCTCCATCTCTTTCAGGCTCTAGCATTGCTTTAGTCTCCCAACTCCGATATCTTGGAGTTTTTCTTGATTGTGAAAACTGAGGGTACTATCACATTTCTCATGTCTCCCGGTGCTCCTTCCTGCGCCTTCGGCAAATACGTGCTATTCGTCCCTTCTTATCCACTCCAGCTATCACCACCCTCCTTCTCTCCCTGATCATCACCAGATTAGACTTCTGCAACATTATTTTTGCCGGTCTCCCCCAGTATCAAAAACGCTGCTTGCAATTAATTCAGAATACCACCGCTCGTATGAGCTTACATGCTTCCCCCCGCGATCCTGTCACCCCTTTACTACACCATCTACACTGGCTGCCGATTGATTTCCGGATATCCTTCAAGGTTCTCACTTTAACCCATAGAGCCATTTATCTGTCTACACCTACTTACCTCTCAGACCTGCTTACTTACCATACTCCCTCACGCAGTCTTCGGTCCATTCACATCAACCGCCTTCACCTCCCAGCACCCTCCAAAGCTCACTTGCAATCTACCAGGAAAGCAGCATTTTTCTACTTAGCTCCATCTCTCTGGAACTCCCTTCCCACTACCCTCCGTACAGAAGAATCATACTTTAAATTCCGTTCCCTCCTTAAAACTCATCTGTTTTCCCTAGCCTTTCCCCCCTGAGTTTTTAATTAGTTTGCTTCTATTACTCTATTTGCTTGACTCTTCTGCCCCTACTCTCTTCCTGCTCTATCATTTATTGTAATTCCTTTCTTTTCTTCTTCTACAATTGCTATTGATTTTGTTTTTGTAAACCGCCCCGATGTTATGGGGGGCGGTATAACAAATGTGAAATAAACAATAAACAATAAATAAAGGGGAGGAGGGAGGGTTGTGAGGACTGATTCCTGCTGCTCCTGGAGAACACCTGTTACAGGTGAGTAAGTACTCTTCCTCCAGGACCAAGCAGGAAGTCAGTCCTCACATATGGGACTCCCAAGCTTAAGGCTACCGGAGACCTCAAGCAGAAAAATGAGCTCCCTGTAGCTCAGCAGCACAGAAGGAAGGAATCTTCTCTGAAAACGCCCCCGACCGGTAGCCCAACACCAGGGCCGGAGGGTAGGAGTTGACTAAACCTCAAAGAGATTATGGAGGACTGCCTGTCCGAAAGCACTGTCCCTGCGGGACTCCCTCTCCAGGCAGTAATGGGCCGCAAAAGTCTGGCTTGAAGACCAAGTAGCGGCCCGGCAGATGTCTGCCAACGGAACAGAGCGGAGATGAGCCACTGACGCAGCCTTCGCCCTAACACGATGAGCCGTGACTCAACCCTCCAACGAGAGGCCGGCTTCCCCATAAGCCCAAGCAATACAGTCAGCAACCCATATGGACAAAGTATGCTTGGAGACAGGTAGCCCCAACTTATTGGGGTCAAAAGAAACGAAGAGCTGAACAGCCCTCCTATGCTCCCGCGTACGGTCAAAGTAGAAGGACAAGGCCCTCCTACAGTCCAGGGTATGCAGGACTATTTCAGCCCGGCTGGTGTGCAGCCTGGGAAAGAAGGTCGGAAGAACCACCTCCTGGTTGAGATGAAAAGGAGAAACCACTTTTGGAAGAAACTTAGGGTGAGTCCGTAAGACTACCCGATTTCTGTAGAACCTAGTGTTAGGAGGATCAGACACTAGGGCCTACAGTTCACTAACGTGCCTAGCAGAGGTAAGGGCTACCAAAAACAAGGTTTTCCAGGAAAGAAAATGAAGAGGGCAGGTAGCCATAGGTTCAAAGGGCGGACAGGTAATCCGCTGTAAGACCACATTCAGATCCCATTCAGGGGCTGGTGGGCGCAAAGGAGGCTTAAGGAGGAGGCGGCCTCTGAGAAAACGAGCCACCAAAGGTTGGTTGGAAAGAGGCCTGCCGTCCACCGGCGCGTGATGCACAGAGCACTGAGGTGGACCCTGACAGAGTTGGACTTAAGGCCCATATTGGAGAGGTAAAGCAAATATTGCAAGACCACTGCCACCAAGCAGGAGAAGGGATTCTCAGACTGCTGAGTACACCATACGGAGAACCGATGCCATTTAAGAGCGTAGGACTTCCGGGTGGATGGCCGTCTGGAGGCCAAGACGACCTCTTCCACCTCCCGAGGCAGCAGGAAGGGAGCAAGGACTACCCTTTCAAAAGCCAGGCCATCAGATGAAGGGAGCGGAGGTTGGGGTGTAGGAGAGTCCCCTGATCCTGTGACAGGAGATCGGGTTGAAACCCCAGAGGAAGAGGAGTGTCCACCGCCAGCTGCATCAGAAGCGGGAACCAGGGCTGTCTCGGCCACCGGGGAGCCACCAGGATCATCGAGGCTCTGTCTCTGAGAACCTTGAAGAGCGTCCGAGACACCAGTGGCATGGGAGGAAAGGCATACAAGAGGCCTGTGGACCATGGAATCAGAAAAGCATCCGCCGCTACTCTGAGAAGATGCGGTTGTCGAGAGCAGAATCTGGGAAGTTGCCGGTTCTGAGGACTGGCAAACAGATCCATGGTGGGAAGGCCCCATTTGAGAAAGATCCTTTGAACCACCAACGGATCCAATCTCCACTCATGTGGTTGGAGGATCCTGCTCAGCTTGTCTGCCAGGTAATTTTCCTGACCTGGGAGATAGACAGCTTTGAGGAGGATGCTGTGGCCGACGGCCCAAGAGCACAGCTTTTGCGCCTCCTGACAGAGAAGGAAGGAGCCTGTGCCTCCTTGTTTGTTCACGTAGAACATTGCAACTTGATTGTCCGTCTGGAACAGCACAGACTGGTGAGAAGTGAGGTGGGAGAAGGCTCTCAGAGCTAGGCGGATGGCCCTGAGCTCCAGGAAGTTTATCTGCTGAGCAGACTCCCAAGGGGTCCAGAGGCCTTGAGTACATGTCCCTTGGCAATGTGCTCCCCAACCCAGGAGAGAAGCATCGGATGTCAGTACCTGAGAAGGCGGAGGAGATTGAAAATCCACTCCCAGCACTAGGTTTGGCAGATGAAGCCACCACCGCAGAGAAGAGACCAGCAGGTCGGATATCAGTACTGAGTCCGCCAGGCTTCCTGTGGCCTGATGCCATTGAGTGCGAAGGCACCACTGAGCAGGACGCATGTTCAGGCGGGCATTGGGGGTTACATGGACCGTGGAAGCCATATGGCTGAGCAGTCTCAGGAATTGCTTGGCAGAGACCAGGGAATTGCTGTGAAAGTGGCTGGCAAGATCCATGAGCCTGTGGGCCCTGTCCAGAGGCAGGAAGGCCCGCGCCTGAAGAGTGTCCAACCTGGCGCCTATGAAATCGAGATTTTGAGAGGGGAGCAAAGTGGACTTTGCGAAGTTTATGACAAATCCCAAGTGCTGGAGTAGACTCACAGTGCGATGAGTGGCCTGAGTGGCCTCTTGGGAAGACTGGGCTCTGATGAGCCAATCGTCCAGGTATGGAAACACAAAAAGGCCTTGAAGTCTTAGATAAGCCGCCACCACAGCTAGGCATTTGGTGAACACCCTGTGGGCAGAGGATAGGCCAAAGGGCAGTACTCTGTACTGGCAATGATTTCCTCCCACTACAAACCTGAGATATTGTCTGTGGTCTGGATGAATAAGGATGTGAGTATAAGCATCCTTTAGATACAAGGAGGATAGCCAATCTCCCTGCTGGAGGTAGGGCAGCAGGATTCCAAGGGTAAGCATCTTGAACTTTTCCCTTTCCAGGATCTTGTTGAGGTTTCGCAAGTCCAGGATGGGTCTGAGGCCTCCTGTTCTTTTTGGTATCAGAAATTACCTGGAATAAAAGCCGTGACCTCTCAAGTGGTGGGGCACCGGTTCCACAGCCTGTTCCTGAAGAAAACTTGCTAACTCCTGAAGGAGTAAGTTCCTGTGCAGAGGGAGTCTTGGAGGCTCCCCTGGAAAGTAGGAGGGAGGTACCTGGTGAAAGTGTAGAAGATAGCCTTTTTGAACTATATGAAGCACCCAGGTATCTGATGTGATGGCTGACCACCTGTGGGCAAAGTGGACCAGCCAGCCTCCTGTGCTGAGAGAAACCAGCGGAGGTGAAGAGGCTATGCTGACGGAGTCAAAAGCCCCCACCCTGCTGAGCAGGGGCCGGTGTTGCGGGCTTGGGGGCCTGCTGCCTACGGGACCCATTACCCCGTCCCTTGGCCTGCTGACCCTGCTGGGGAGCTGCTGAGGCCTGATAATGAGGGTAGTGTTTATAGGCAGCCGCCTTCCTCGGGTAAAAGGGCTTTTCCCCCGAGCCCTTCTTCTTCTGAGAAGGGGCAGAGGTTTTTCTGGACAGCCGAGTCCTGGTCAGAGTCTCGGTCTCGATCTGTGCAGCCTTTTCAGCCATGGGCTTGCCAAAGAGGTTTTCACCTCTGCAGGGGACATCGACCAACTTGTCCTGCACCCATGGCTCGAAGTCGGATGACTGAAGCCAAGCCTGTCGGCGGGCACCGATGCCGGCTCCAGCTACCCGAGCCGATGCTTCGAAGCCATCGTAGGCTGCTCGAGAGATAAACTTCGAGCACTCCCGAATACCAGTGGACAAGGCCTGGAACCTCTGCAAAGGTTCCTCGGAGAGAGCAGCTGAGAACCCGGCAATCTCCTTTGCCAGGTCCCGGAGATACATGCCCATGTAGAGCTGGTAGGTCTGGACTCCACAAGCAAGCATAGAGCCCTGGAAGCACTTCCTACCGAGGGCATCCAGGTACCGGGCCTCCCGGCCGGGAGGCACCAAGGAGTGCATCTTCTGACTCTTGAGTCGATGCATGGCCGATTCCACCACCATGGAATGGTGCGGTAGTTGTGCCTTTTGGAACCCGGGGCTCTTGCGGACTCGATAAATGGAATCGACCCGCTTGCTTAACACCGGCGCCGACGCCAGGCTCTCCCACATGCGGAAGAGAAGTCGCTCCAGCATCGGAGGAACCGGTACAGTAAAGGCCTCCTTCGGGGGAGAGTCATACTGGAGGGCATCGAGCTCTTCAGCTCGAGGCTCCTCCTCGGGATCCGTGGGGAATGCCAAGGCCTTGGCCATATCCTGCACGAAGTCCGAGAACCGGGTGTCCTCCGGGGGGGACCGTCTCCGAGGTTCGGACTCGGGCGAGTCCGATGGGACGCACCGAGTCCGAAAAGTACCTGGTGACTCTTCGTCCTCCATCTCCCAGCCCGACTCCTCGGAGGAGGAATCGAGCGGCTCCGGTCGGGCGGGCACCGATGCCCTCCGCCCCGACGCCGAGGCCGGCATCGACGACCTCGGTCCCGAACGGGAGGCCGAGGGAGACCGTGACCGAGGATCGACTCGAGCTCGCATGGACTCGAGGATTGGCTCAGTCTCCGGGGTCGACTTGGACGTCGACGTCCCGGTGGTCGGGGCAGATGCACCGGCAAGGCCAGCGATCAATGCCCACTGCTGGTCCATGAAGGCAGCGAAACTGTTCTCTAAGGCCGTCAACCTGAGTCCGAGCTCAGGAGACCCAGCAGCCCCCGACTTGGGCCCCGACGTCGGCTCCTTTGGAGGCGAGTCCACGAGGACTACAGTACTCACGTGTCCAGGAGACTCCATCTCGAGACGAGGATGTTTCGAAGGCCTCTCCGACTCCGAGGACCCGGGATGGCTATCGGGGCTATGCGACCTGGCCCTCGAGGAACCAGGAGCGTCCACCGACGCCACCCTCGCGGGTTTTTTCTTCCTATGATGTTCCCGGGCAGAAGACCCCCGCTCAGAGGAACTCCGACAATGCTCAGGACCGGAGTCCCGGGACGTTGAAGCCTCTGACGAGGTCCGGGCCCGGCCGGACGCGGAGTCAGAGAAGATTCGTTCTTTTTGATGCTGCCGACTCAACGCTTTTGAGGACATTTTGCCACACGGACCACAGATCATCAGGTCATGATCGGGTCCGAGGCAGCGGAGGCAGCAGTCGTGTGTGTCGGTAAGAGACATAGGTTTCTTACACCGATCACACTTTTTAAACCCGCTGGCAGCCATCGGGGGAAAAAGGGCCCCTGCGAGGTCAAAAGACAGGGCTGCCAGTGAAAAAAGAAAAATGTCGAACGCTAGTCACGAAGGACAAAAACCAAAAAAAGAAAGAACGGACTAGATACCGGCGTATCGGGCCCGGGCGGGAAAAGGATCCGGCGTCAAACCGAGAAAAGAATATTAAATAAAATCAACTTTTTCAGCGGCGATCACAAACAACGTCTGTAGGGCTCCACGGAAAAAAGAAGACTGAGCAAGATGGCACCCTTGGGCGGGAAGGGGACCGCGCATGCGCGCTGCAATTCCCAAAGGCTTTCTTTGAAAGCTGGGGAAATTGTTACGCGAGGGCTCCGTCGGCGCCGACGTCACCCATATGTGAGGACTGACTTCCTGCTTGGTCCTGGAGAACAAGATAGTATTTTTCAACAACACCCAAGCTTGATGTAAGTCTTTAACCTTTGCAACTGCTCCTTTTAGTTTTTTCTTAACTATTTTTCCTCATTTTATCATAGTCTCCCTTTCGAAAGTTAAAAGGTAGTACTGTGGACTTCCTTACTATCCCTCCTCCACTAATTAAATCAAAGGTGATCATGCTATGATCACTATTGCCAAGTGGCCCCAACACCCTTATCTCTTGCACTAGATCTGGTGTTCCACTAAGGACTAGGTCTAATATGGCTTCCCCTCTGGTCGGTTCATGAACCAGCTGCTCCAAGAAGCAGTCATTTATGTCATCTAGGAACTTTATCTCCCTAGCATGTCCTGCCGTGACACTGACCCAGTCGATACCGGGGTAATTTAAATCACCCATTATTATTACTGCGCTATAACGTTTGTTAGCTTCCTTGATTTCTTTGAGCATTTCATCATCCATTTGTTCATTCTGGCCAGGCGGTAGATAGTACACTCGCACTGCCATCGCCTTCCCCTTTTTACATGGAATTTCAATCCATAGAGATTCTACAGCAAATTTTTTTTCCTGCAAAACTTTAATCCTTTCTGACTCAATGCCCTCTCTAACATAGAGCGCAGCCCCTCCACCAACTTGATCAGCTCTAGCATTACGATATAGTTTGTATCACAGTGTCCCACTGGTTGTCCTCCTTCCACCATGCCTCTGATATCCCAATCATATCTAACCTCTCATTTAGTGCTATATATTCTAGCTCTCCCATCTTATTTTTTTTAGACTTCTAGCATTTGCATACAAGCATTTTAGAGACTGTATTTTATTCATATTAGTTTGGCTGTTGGTAGACATGGGTAATTTGGGATTTTTAAGCTCTGTCTGCTCCATACTCGAGGGCATTTGGGCTACTTTACTCTTTTTTGGAACCTCTCTGCTTTTGGTAGTATCTTTCAAGAATACATTCTTCCGAACCATCCGCTCTTGGGCGACTATCGGCTTTCCCGTATTATCTAGTTTAAAAGCTGATCTCCTTTTTAAAGGTTAATGTCAGCAGCCTGGTTCCATCCCGGTTAAGGTGAAGCCCATCCCTTCGGAAGAGCCCCTCCTTTCCCCAGAATGTTCCCCGGTTCCTAACAAATCCAAAACCCTCATCTCTGCACCATTGTCTCATCCACGCATTGAGACTCCGGAGCTCTGCCTGCCTTTTGGGTCCTGCACGTGGAACGGGAAGCATTTCGGAGAACGCTACCCTGGAAGTTCTGGATTTCAACTTCCTACCTAAAAGCCTAAATTTAGCCTCCAGAACCTCCCTACCACATTTTCCTGTCATTCGTACCAACCTGTACCAAGACAGCAGACAGGTTAGAAATTGGTTGAGTGGGAGGCAATAAAGAGTACAGGTAAATGGAGCTCACTCTGAGGAGAAGGACATTACTAGTGGTGTACCTCAGGTATCTGTCCTTGGTCCGATTCTTTTTGCCATCTTTGTTAGTGATATAGCGGAAGGGCTGTCGGGTAAGGTTTGCCTCTTTGCAGATGATACCAATAGAGTAGACACCCAGGAAGGAGTAGATAACATGAGGAGGGATCTAGCTAAGCTTGAAGAATGAGCTGGGATTTAATGTTAAAAAATGTAAGGTCATGCATTTGGGCTGCAGCAATCCAAGGGAGCAATATAGTATAGGGGGTGAAATAATTTTGTCCACTAAAGAATGGGACATAGGCGTGGTTGTGTCTAATGATCTTAACCCTTTCATTGCTGCTGTTGCCATATGGCAACCTTCAAATTTTCCCCCAAATCTTTCACCGGATTCTGTATTTCCAAAAAATCCACACACTGTGCAAAATGTGATGTGTATCTGTGCTTAACATATGGGAAAAAAACCCTGTTTAAACTATCACATCCAGCAGTAAATGAAACTGATGCCAAAACTGTTTTTAATTTTCAGCAATTCAGGACCGTAGTTGCCATATGGCAACAGTAAATATTGTTTCTTAGAAATAAAGATTTTTCAAAAAAACCCTTTATATTCTGCATCATTTAGCTCAAATCTTACTAAAAAAAAGAAAAAAGATTTTCAGTTACAAAACAATTATGTGGACGCAAAAGGGTTAAAGCAGCTAAACAGGTAGAAAGGCGACAACAAAAGCTAGAAGGATGCTTGGGTGCATACAGAGAGGAATGGCTAGCAGAAAAAAGGAGGGGATAGTGCCTCTGTATAAGTCTTTGGTGCAACCTCATTTGGAGTATAATGTGCAATTCTGGAGACCACACCTTCAAAAGGATATAAACAGGATGGAGTCAGTACAGTTGGTGGCTACTAAAATGGTTAGTGGTCTTCATTATAAAGCAGATGAGGACAGATTTAAGGATCTTCATATGTACACCTTAGAGGAAAGGCAGGATAGAGGTGATATGATTGAGACATTTAAGTACTTCCATGGCATAAATGTACAGGTGGAGAGCCTCTGTCGATTGAAAGCATGTTCTGCTATGAGGTGAAATGGGATGAGGGTGAAAGGAGATAGATTCAGGAGTTATGCGGAAATATTTCTTTACGGAAAGAGTGGTGGATCCATGGAATCCATCTGGATTAGGTGTTAGCAGTTCCCAAAGCTGAGGAGGTTACTAGAGTTCAACAACCTACTCTGCTCAAGGAAATTTCCACTAAAGCACCAAAAAGAAAGTAGCCTTGCTTTAAAAATATACAAAAACCCTTTTAAGAGCTCACAGTCAGAGAGCTAGAAATTTAATAAAAATAATCCTTCAAATCCTTACTGTTGGCTGTCCTGTAGAGCCCCTGTTAGGAAATGAAACAAAGGATATTATAATGCCTCTGTATCATTCCATGGTGCGACTGCACCTTGAATATTGTGTGCAGTTCTGGTCACCCTATCTTAAAAAGGATATAGCATTATTAGAAAAGGTACAGAGAAGAGCCACCAAAATGGTAAAGGGGATGGAAGAATACTCCTATGAAGGGGCTAAAAAGGTTAGAACTCTTCAACCTGGAAAAGAGACAGCTGAGGGGAGATATGATAGAGGTCTATAAATTAACGGAGTGGAATGGGTAAATGTAGATCTATTGTTTACATCAGAATATAGAAAGACTAGGGGACATGCAATGAAGCTACAGACTAATATTTCAGACTAATAAGAGAAAATATTTTTTCAGTCAACGTGTAATCAAACTCTGGAATTTGTTACCGGAGAATGTAGTAAAAGCTGTTAGTGTAGCTGGGCTTAAAAAAGGTTTGGACAAGTTCCTGGAGGAAAGGTCCATAAACCATTATTAAAAGGGACTCAGGATATCACTGCTTGACCCAGTACAAGCATCATGGAACCTGTGTAGGTACTTATGACCTAGATTGGCCACTGTTGAAGACAGGATACTGGGCTTGATGGACCTTGGTCTGACCCAGTATGGCATATCTTATGTTCTTAGGAGGTTGGGATGGAGAGTCCCCTCCTTCTGAGTTAGCATATCTGGGGCACAGCTGAGAGGAATCGGTGGCCTCCGGGAGAGTTAAAGCAGCAGTGGAAACCAGGACTAGCTGGGCCAACGCGGCACGATGAGTATCATGGTGGCTCTGTCCGCCTGCAGTTTGAAGAGGGTCTTGGCCACTAATGGAGTCAGCATGTAAGCATAGAGAAGGCCATTGCTCCAATCCAGAAGGAAGGCATTAAGAGACTGATTGTTATAGGGGTCAATGGAGCAAAACTGCGGCAGCTTGGCCTTGAGAGGAGTGATGAAAAGATCCATGGACTGGGTGCCCCACATCTGAAAGATGTGGTCGGCTACCCACATGTTGAGAGACCTCTGATGCTGTTGGAGAACTCTGGTGAGTCGATGCACCAGCGCACCAGCAGGTAAATCACCCAGAAGAGCATGTTGTGCATGGAAGCAAACTTCCAGAGATGGACTGCTTCCCAGCAGAAGAGATAGAAGCCCTTGCTGCCTTTGTTTGATGATGTAGAACATGGCCACCTGGTTGTCTGTTTGAATAAGGACAACCTGATTGGAGAGCTATTGCCAGAAGACTTGTAGGGTATTGGCAATGACCTGGAGCTCGAGGATTTGATGGAGGCTCTCACTATCGTCCACAGACCCTGTGTGCGCAGGCCATCCAAGTGTGTGCCCCAGACTAGCTTGGAGACATCCGTCATCAGCACTTTCTGATATGGCAAGGCCTGGAAGGGAAGGCCCGCAAGCAGGTGCTGTTGGTTCTGCCACCAGGAGAGGGATTCCTTGAGTGGCAGAATTACCTTGATGCTGTCCGAGAGACAGCCAATCGCCTGACGCATGTGAAGGCGGACCCAGGCAGTGACATGGACAGTGGAGGTCATGTGACCCAGAAGTTGCAGCATTTGTAGAGCTATGACCAACAAGTAATGTTGGACCTCATGCATCGGGGCAGCTAATCACTGGGCTCAGGCTGCTGGGATAAAGGTATGAGCCAGAGAAGAGTTGAGGAGAGCTCCAATGAACTTGAGGCGCTGAGGGGGCTGAAAGTGGGACTTTGGGTAGTTGACAAATCCCAGCTGCTCCAGCATTTGCATGGTGCAGGTTGCCAGACCTCTTGTGGTGTAGCACCCCTGATGAGCCAGTCATCCAGGTAGGGGAAGACAAAGATGCCCTGGGTCTGAAGAAAGGTGGCGACGTCTATCAAGCATTTTGTGAAGATCCGTGGGGCAGAGGCAAGGCCGAAGGGTAGAACCCTGTACTGATAATGCTGTCCTCCAAACATAAAGTAGAGTACTGGTGGGTGGTGCATGGAGTTTATTATTTATTTATTTAGCTGTTAATTTTAATACCACTTTTCATCGGGTCAAAGCAGTGTACATTTAAGTCAGATATTGTTTACATTTAACTATAACTTATTTACATTTGCATGTAACCGTGACTCATTACATTGGCTAGTTTACATATACATGTAGTCAGAACTTATTTACAATTGCCTTTCTTGATGTTGTGAGGCTGAGGGGGGGATATGTGACCATGACTCATTTACTTTGGTTAGTTTACACATGTGTGTAGCCGTAGCCAGAACTTATTTACAATTCTCTTTCATGTTGTGGGGCTGGAGAGGGGGCAGTTGGAGAGGGAGTTATATGGTGGGTCCGAAGTGTTCGGAGAATAGATGGATTTTTAGGTTTCTCCAGGAACAAGCAGGAAGTCAGTCCTCACTTATGAGGTGACAGAGCCTGCACTGAGCAAGTCCCCAGCTTTCAAAGAAAGCCTTTGGGATTGCTGCCACACGTGTGGTCCTCTTCCCACCCAAGGGTGCCATCTTGCTCAGTCTCCCTTTTTCCACGGAGCCCTTTGGATGCACGTCCTTGTCCCACAAAAAAGGCTGACTTCAGCCTTTTGGCCCTTTTTTCCGGTTGCATCGGTCCTCTCCTTTCCTCGCCCTCGCCCCTGCTTCGGCTGTGGGCTAGGGGATCCCTTTGAGTTTTTTCTTTCGGACACTTTTTTCTCCAACTGCTGACCTCGCAGGGGCCCTTTTTGTCCCTATGGCCACCGGGTTTAAGAAATGTGACAGATGCTCCAAAATATGTCACTCACGGACACCCACGACTGTTGTCTACAGTGTCTGGGGGCTGACCAAAAATCTGGAGCTCTACTCACTTTAAGAAAATGTCCGCTAAGGCCTTGCTAAGCCGCAAGCAGAAATCCAACATTTTCCGCAAGGCAGCCCCAAGATCCCCAGTGGTACCTTGCCCTACTGATCCACCACTGGCAGGGTCCCCCCCACGGCCGAGGTGTTACTCCGGTCACGGTTCGCCGGAGGTGGAACTGTGAAAGAAGACAACCTCAAAGTCGCTATCAGGGGCGCCCTATAAGAGCGAGCGGTCTCACACTTGTTTCCTTAGCCCTCCCCGGCATTCCCAAGGGTTGGACAAGGAGCAACCTCAGAAAGTACCTCATACAGACACAGAGGCCTCCGGCGATGGCACCCAGTTTCCTGAGGGTTGTCTCAGTGAGGACCCCCTCTCCTCCACGCCAGAACTGGTAACCCCAGCATCAGCGTCACAGGGACCTACTCCCAAGTGGGAGTCCCTATGCTGGCACTGGAGCGCAGCATTTCTGCCTTCCTCACTGCCCAGCAGGCGCTCTTGCCCAGCATGGCTGGCTCATGCCTCGAGACTGAGGGTCACCCGACTGGAGTCCCGAAAACTGCCCTGGAAACCCCCGAGAGCCATGGGCCTCATGAGGGTCCTTGGCACCGGTCTCGCTCGCCGTTGCGTTCCTCGGGGGCGAGGTCTTCCAAAGCCAGTGCCTTCAGCTCAAAGCGGGCCTCGGCCGCAGGGACCAGCCTGACTCAGAGTCCTCCTTGGACCAGGAATCAGACAGGGACACTTCCCTGGAGACCCGCGCCCACAGAGATCTCCCCTCCGACCCATTCCCACCTGCCTCCCAAAAGGCGGTTGCTCCAGAGGACACCTCTTTCCTGGCGTTTGTGCGGGATATGGCTTGGGCCCTCAACCTGCCGACTCAGACAAAGGAGCCGCCGAGGGCAGAGGAACTCAACATCTTGCAGTACGAGTCTCTGCCCAGGGAGTCTCTCCCGGTTCCGAAACCATCCATTCTATCCCAGCTGCTTCTCCGCATGTGGGAAGCACCCGCCTCGGTCCCTATTGTCAGTAGGAGACTTGATGCCATGTATAGGGTCCAACACAACCCAGGGTTTCGGAAGATCCAACTTCCTCACACCTCCATGGTAGTCTAATATGCAATGCGGAAACAGAAAAGTCTGAAGTCGCACTCTTCAGTCCCGCCTGGCAGGGAATCCTGTGCCCTTGATGCACTCGAGCACAAGACCTACCAGGGGATCCACACTGGGATGCCGCATCCAGGCGTACCAATTGTATATGGGTATGTTTCTTCGTGACCTTGCCAAGGAGCTCAGCAGTTTTTCACAGGTCAGGGTAGGGAGCACATCCTCATGTTCCAGACCCTCCCGAGGTCAGTCGCAGACTGCTGGCAATACCTTTCCCACACCACATATGACGGGTTTGAGTCTTCCACCCATGTAGCGGCGGCTGGTATCGGAGCATGATGCCAGGCGTGGCTCCAGTCTTCAGACCTAGAGCAGTGGGTCCAGGGAAGCTCCTAGATGTACCCTGCCTCAGCAAAAAGCTGTTCAGTAAGCCCATGTAGGACAAGGCAGCCGAGATCGAGACAGAGTTCGTGACTCGCACCCGTCTCTCTCGCAAAACCTCCTCATTTCCACGGAGGCAGCAGCATACCAAAAAGCCATCCTTCCAGAGGAAAAGGCTCCCCCTACCAGGGATACTCACCATACCCACGCCAACGACCAGCACTCAAGGCAAAGGGAGCACTCAGGGTGACTGGAAACCCAAGGGGCCCAAGACCCAGCCACCGGCACCATCCCAGCCAGCCCTGGGGTTTTGACACTGAAAGCACAGCCTCTCGCCCCCCGGGGTCGCTTCCACCTGTGGGAGGACACCTGTCTCTTTTCGCCCCTGAATGGACAGCTATCACTTCAGACACCTAGGTTTTACAGGTGATTCAGGACGGGTATCGTCTTTGTCTACACAGACTCCCTCCTCCCATCTCTGCAGCAGAGCCTACCTGGCTTCCCTTGCACCAGGCTTGCTTGCAAAAGGGTTCCACCGCATCTCCAGGGTCAGGGATTTTATTCCCGGTTCTTTCTTGTCCAGAAGAGGACCAGGAGGCCTGCACCCCATCCTTCCCCTCAGGAAGTTGAACAAGTTTCTGGTGTGGGAGAAGTTCAAAATGCTATCCCTTGGCGTCCTGCCCTACCTCTGGCAGAGCGATTCGCTATGCTTCTAGGATCTCAGAGACGCTTACGCACACATTCCGATTCACCTCAAGCACAGGAAGTACCTGTGTTTCAGGGTGCAGGGAGAGCACTTCCAGCACAGAGTGCTCCCCTTCAGGCTCACCTCTACCCCACAAGTCTTCACCAATTGCCTGGTGGTGGCCACAGCCCACCTCCGGCTGCAGGGCATATCCGTCTACCCATACATAGGAAACATAGAAAAACGATGACAGAAAAAGACCAGATGGTCTATCTAGTCTGTTCATCCATATCTGTGATGCACAATCTAAATAGGTCAAACGCTTCAGAGTAATATAACTGAGTCTCTATATATATAATTACTCCAATACATGAATATTTCCCATAATAAACTCTCCTTAGAAAACTAATTCACAAGAATTCACTGTTCATCCATATCAACAACTATAACTACAACAGTCCCCTTTTTTCCTTTAGAGATCCTATGTGTTTGTCTCATGCTTTTTTGAATTCAGATACAGTCCTCATCTCTACCACCTCCACTGGGAGACTATTCCACGGATCCACCACTCTTTCCGTAAAGAAATATTTCTGCATATCACTCCTGAATCTATCTCCCATCACCCTCATCCGATTGTCCCCTCGTAGCATCACTTGCTTTCAATCGAAGGACGTTCTCCTCCTGTGCCTTTATGCCACGGAGGTATTTAAACATCTCAATCATATCACCTCTATCCTGCCTTTCCTCTAAGTTGTACATATTAAGATCCTTAAGTTTGTCCTCATCTGCTTTATAATGAAGACCATTAACCATTTTAGTAGCCACCCTCTGTACTGACTCAATCCTGTTTATATCTTTTTGAAGGTGCGGTCTCCAGAATTGCACACTATACTCCAAATGAGGTTGCACCAAAGACTTATACAGAGGCACTATCACCTCCTTTTTTCTGCTAGCCATTCCTCTCCGTATGCACCCAAGCATCCTTCTAGCTTTTGCCATCACCTTTTCTACCTGTTTAGCTACTTTAAGATCATCAGACACAACCACGCCTAGATCCTGCTCTTCTTTAGTGGACAAAAGTACTTCAATCCCTATACTATATTGCTCCCTCAGATTGCTGCAGCCTAAAAGCATGACCTTGCATTTTTTTAACATTAAATCCCAGCTGCCAAATTCTAGACCATTTTTCAAGGTTAGCTAGATCCCTCCTAGACGAATGGCTTGTCTCGGGCACCTCCGCAGAGGAGGCTCATCTTTTGGCATTGTGCACAGTTCTCCTCAGGCACCTCCGTCTCCTGATCAACTACTCCAAATCTCACCTTACACCGGTGCGGACCCTGGAGTTCATTGATGCTGTTCTCGACCCAGAACATGCGACCACTTTTCTCCCTCAAGCACACGTGAATCGGCTCCATACTTTGGCTGCCGAGGTCCAGGACTGGCCCAGAGTCTCAGCACGGGCCATGCTACGCCTCCTGGGACACACTGCCTCGACTGTACATGTCGTTCCCCATGCTTGCATGCACATGTGAGCGGCCCATTGATGCCTCAGGGCGCAATGGGCCCAAGCCTCGGGCCACATCCGGGACCCCTTCCGGGTGTCTCGCAGCCTAGTCGAGTCCCTAATCTGGTGACAGGACCCCCGGAGCCTCCTTCGGGGCATGCCCTTTTAGACGCATCTGCACGAACTCATCTTGACGACGGACGCCTCACTGTTGGGCTGTTGTACCAAGGGGCGGTGGTTACCCTAGGAATCTCGACAGCAGATCAACCTGCTCGAGCTTTGGGCGGTCCGGTTGGCCTTGAAGGTCTTTGAGTGCCACCTGAGGGGCAGATCGGTTCTCGTGTAGACTGACAGAGTAGCGATGTTCTACATAAACAAGGAAGGGGGCACGGGCTCCCGCCTCCTCTGCCGGTTAGCAGTCCTCCTCTGCTCCTTCACAGTGCACCGGGGCATGACCCTAAGAGCTGTCTACCTCTTGGGCCAAGACAATGTCCTCGCGGACAGGCTCAGCAAGCTTCTCCGCCCGCACGAGTGGCGCCCAAGTCCGCAGATGGTTATCCACCTGTTCCGCCACTGGGGGACTCCATCCGTGGACTTGTTCGCCAGCCCGGCAAACTCACAGCTCCCCCGCTTCTACATATAAGAACATAAGATATGCCATACTGGGTCAGACCAAGGTCCATCAAGCCCAGTATTCTGTTTCCAACAGTGGCCAATCTAGGTCATATGTACCTAGCAGTTTCCCCAAGGGACACAGGTTCCACAATGCTTGTATTGGTTCAAGCATTGATATCCTGGGTCCCTTCTTTATAATGTATTATGGACCTTTCCTCCAGGAACTTGTCCAAACCTTTTTTAAACCCAGCTACACTAACAGCCTTTACTACATCCTCCGGTAACAAATTCCAGAGTTTGATTACATGTTGAGTGAAAAAATATTTTCTTTTATTAGTCTTAAATAGTTTACCCTGTAGCTTCATTGCATGTCCCCTAGTCTTTCTATATTCTGATAAGGTAAACAATCGATCTACGTTTACCCGTTCCACTCCGCTCATTAATTTATAGACTTCTATCATATCTCCCCTCAGCCGTCTCTTTTCCAGGTTAAAGAGCCCTAACCTTTTTAGCCTTTCTTCATAGGAGTATCCTTCCATCCCCTTTACCATTTTGGTGACTCTTCTCTGAACCTTTTCTAATAACTCTATATCCTTTTTAAGATAGGGCGACCAGAATTGCACACAATATTCAAGGTGCAGTCTCACCATTTATTTATTACAATTTCTTATATACCGCGCTATTTAGCATCAGTGCGGTTTACATTATAACTTAACGACCATAACAACAAGCTGTCAGGTTTACATCGAACAGGAGTATAAACATGGAAAACAGGGTCAACTATATACATAATCTATTTACATTGGAAGGATAGATAAAAGTCAGATAATGCATGTAGGTCTTTTCTAACTAAATTGGGTCAATTCCTGGAGGGTATATCTAGGATCAATTGCTGTCAGGTAAGTGTTGGAGGAACAAGTGGGTTTTGAGGGCCTTCCTGAACTGATATAGGCTGGTTATGGCCCTAATGTCAGGGGGTAGAGCATTCCAGCATTTGGGTACGTAACAGCTGAAAGTCCTGTTTGTGGTTGATAAGTTGTACTTTGTCGAAGCCTTTGGTATTGCAAGCAAGTTTACAGCTGTTGATCTTCTGGATCTGTTGGGAGGGACAAAGTGGATAAGATGAGTGAGTGAGGAGGCTGAAATACCTTTGATTGCTTTGAAAGCTAATAGAAGGGTTTTGAAGGTGATTCTCCCGTTGATTGGTAGCCAGTGCAGCTGTTTGAGAATTGGGGTCACGTGGTCGTATCTGGATGCTCCGTAAAGGATCCTAGCTGCGGTGTTCATGGCCAACTGCAAGGGGGTTAATGTGGACTGGGGGAGACCTTGTAAGATGGAATTTGCAAAATCAAAGTGCGGCAGTATCAGCGCTTGATATATGGTTCGGAAGTCATCTGGGTCCAATAGGGAGCGTAGGAGCTTGAGAGAGCGTATTTTGAAGTAGACGGCTTTGACTATGTTGCTTATGTGGCTTTTCAAGTTAAGATGTTGATCCAGAGTAACTCCCAAATATTT
The DNA here is from genome assembly GCA_033557465.1 of Ichthyophis bannanicus. NCBI lineage: Eukaryota > Metazoa > Chordata > Amphibia > Gymnophiona > Ichthyophiidae > Ichthyophis > Ichthyophis bannanicus. Next base: position 5,029,703 of record CM066041.1, read on the forward strand.
TATTGCATCTTTGGTTTGCAAATCAGCTTCATTGACACTGACATGGGATGGGGGGGTAAAGTAGGTGTCTCTGGTGATGAATAGCACCTCCGTTTTTTTATGTTGTATGCGAAGGTTCTGTGTTTGGAGCCAAGTTGAAACTGCGTTGAAGCAGTCTGTGAGGGGGGTCAGGTCCATGTGAGTTGTGGAGAAGGGCATGTATAATAGGATATCGTCTGCATATATCAAACAATTCACGTTGAATGATCTTATGATATTGCAGATGGGCTGCATGTAGATATTGAAAAGTAATGAGGATAACGATGAGCCCTGGGGTACTCCTTGTTTTTGATGGAAATGTGTTGACTGCTCTGATCCTGATTTCACATATTGCCATCTGTCGTCAAGGTAAGATTTGCACCATTCTAGTGCACTGTTGCAGACTCCCTTCTCCTTCAGTCTTCCGAGGAGAATTTCGTGACTCACGGAGTCGAACGCCGCGGCAATGTCTAGAAATATGAGCACAAAACCTTGACGGATGTTGTCAATTCCAGTGATGATTTCATTGAAAAGACCAGTGAGTAGTGTCTCTACCCCATGATATTCTCTGAATCCGTGTTGGCAGCTATCTAAGGGGGAAGCAGCATCGATGTGATCTTGAATTTGCCGTTGTGCTTCTTTCTCAATTATTTTGGCCAAGAGGGGGATGCTGGCTATTGGTCGGTAAGAGTCAGTTCTTTGTGGATCAAGCTTGGGGTTCTTCAATAGTGGTCTAATGGAAGTCTGCTTAAGTGAAGTGGGGAAATATGATGTAGTGAAGGATAGTTTCATTATTTTTGCAATGACAGGGCTGAACACATCACGTAGCTCCTTGATCCAAAAAGCTGGACATGGGTCAGTTTGTGCGGTGGAGATGTTGAGAGATGCTATGGTGTCCTCGATACATTTAGTGGATGGTGTAGAAAATATGTTAAGTGGTGATAGGCCCATTGGTTCTTGATATGGGGCTGCTATCACTTTATTGGTTTGCACGATCTTGGATTGTAGATAATCCGCAAATTCCTGCGGGTGAATTTCGCTGTGCTGTATCGGGGAAGGTTCTTTTGAGAGGGAGTTTACTAGATTGAAAAGATCACGTGGCTTGTTCAGAGACCTCTTTAAGGTGTCAGTGTGATGGAACGATATAGAGGCACTATAATATCCTTTGTTTTATTTTCCATTCCTTTCCTTATCATACCTAGCATTCTATTTGCTCTCTTGGCCGCCGCTGCACACTGGGCCGAGGGTTTTAACATGGTATCCACAATGACGCCTAAATCTTTTTCCTGGGTGGTGGTTCCTAATGTGGAACCTTGCATCGTGTAACCATAGTTTGGGTTGTTCTTCCCTAGGTGCATAACCTTGCACTTGTCCACATTAAATTTCATCTGCCATTTTGATGCCCAGTCTTCCAATTTATCAAGATCCTCTTGCAATTTTCCACAATCCTCTTGGGTTTTAACAACTTTAAATAGTTTTGTGTCATCTGCAAATTTGATAACCTCACTCGTTATTCCACTTTCCAGGTCATTTATGAATATGTCAAAAAGCAGCGGACCCAGCACAGATCCCTGGGGTACACCACTATTCACCTTTCTCCATTGGGAAAATTGGCCATTTAGCCCTACCCTCTGCTTTCTATCTTTTAACCAGTTCCTGATCCACAATAGTACACTGCCTCCTATCCCATGACTCTTTAGTTTTGCCAAGTCTCTCATGAGGGACCTTGTCAAAGGCTTTCTGAAAGTCCAGATACACAATATCAACCGACTCACCTTTGTCCACCTGATTATTCACTCCTTCAAAAAAAACATAACAGATTAGTAAGATAAGATCTTCCTTGTCTAAAGCCATGTTTGCTGTCTCTCATTAGTTCATGACTATCTACATGCTGAGTAATTTTATTCTTTATGATGGTTTCTATCATTTTCCCCGGTATTGACGTCAGGCTCACCGGTCTGTAGTTTCCCGGATCACCCCTGGAACCCTTTTTAAAAATTGGCGTTACATTGGCGATCCTCCAATCTTCAGGTATTAGAGATGATTTTAATGATAGTTCACAGATTACTAATAGCAGGTCTGCAATCTCATATTTCAGTTCTTTCAATACCCTTGGATGTATACCATCCGGCCCAGGTGATTTGCTACTCTTCAGCTTATCTAATAGTTGTAATACATCTTCTCGATGTATCAATATTTCCTTCGAGCAGGGTGGCGCCAGATGCCTTCCTCCTGGACTGGACCTCCAGGCTTCTGTATGCGCTCCTTCCCACTCCTCTCCTGGCAAGGACCCTCCACAAGATTCAGCACAACCGAGCCTCGGTAATTCTCATGGTTCCTGCTTCTACCCTGGCTCTTGTCGGAGCCTCCAGTTCCCCTGGGCAGTGCCCCCGGTCTGCAGACGCAAGAGGGGCAGGTGCTTCATCTGAACGGTCTCGCTATCCCTGACAGCCTAGTGGCTGAACGGGTCTCTTTAGCCTCACTGTACCTCCCAGTGGAGAATGAGGACGTCCTCCTCCTCGCGTCGAGGAAGGACTCGATAAGGCAGGCCTACACCCTGAAGTGGCGGCAGTTTTCAATCTGGTGCGCCAAGCTCCAGATCAGCCTGTTCTCCTGCTCCACTTGTTGGGTTCTCCAGTACCTTCTCCACCTTTCGCAGGTGGGACTGAAGTCCAACTCGGTCAGGGTCCACCTGAGCACCATCTCAGCCAACCACTTGCCCGTTGAGGGCAAACCCCTCTCAGGTCAGCCTCTGGTCTCCCGCTTCATGCGGGGCCTCCTGCTTTCTAGACCCCCCGTCTGGCCTCCAGCGGTGGAATGGGACCTGAACATAGTGCTCATGCAGCTGATGTGGCCGCCTTTCGAGCTGATGGCGACATGCTCGCTCTGGCACCTCCCCTAGAAGGTGATTTTCCTGGTGGCACTGATCTTGCCGTGGCCAGTCAGCAAACTTCAAGCCCTCATGGCCGAAGCCCCCAACACCAAGTTTTACCAGAACAGGGTGGGGTCCTTCACACCCATCCCAAGTTCCTACCAAAGGTTGTATCGGCTTTCCACCTCAATCAGGAAGTGGTCTTGCCGACTTTCTTCCCGAGACCTCACGCCGACTGGGCATCGGAGGTCCTGCATACACTCGATTGCAAGAGGGCTCTCGCCTTCTACATGCAACGAACCCAAGGTCATTGCAGGTCCACCCAGCCCTTCATCCCCTATGATCCCAATCGCCTGGGGCTGGCAGTCACCAAGCGCACCCTCTCAATTTGGGTGGCGGACTGCATCGCTTTCACCCAAGCAAAGGCAGGCACCCCGCTGGGTCACCGCGCATGGTGTCTGCACCAAGTAGGCGTCGGCAGCTTCGCTGCACTCCATACCTCTGATAGACATCAGCTGGGCTGCGACCTGGTCTTCAGTAAATACCTTCGCTTTGCACTACTGCCTGGAGAGGGAGTCCCGCCGGGACAGCACCTTTGGCCAGGCTGTATTACGTAGTCTGTTTGGGGTATAAGCAACTTCTACCCTCTGACCCTTCTTCTGCGGCTACCGAGAGCTTGCCCCGAAGGCCCCAGAACTCTGGCTCCTTCGGACATCGGCTTCTGCTCACGGCCTCATGGAGGCATCTTTTGTCTTACAGGTTCAGGAGCCTGTAGTTAGGGAGTCCCATAAGTGAGAACTAACTTTCTGCTTGTTCCTGGAGAAAGCATAGTTACTCACCTGTAACAGGTGTTCTCCAGGGACAGCAGGAATCAGTCCTCACTACCCTCAAACCTCCCCTGAAGTGTTGCAATTTTTTTGTCCTTCCCTTGCCATTTGCTTAGTAGGGCTCTAGCTCTGGGACCTGACTGAGCAAGATGGCACCCTTGGGCAGGAAGAGTACCACACATGCATGGCAGCAATCCCAAAGGCTTTCTCTGAAAGCTGGGGAATTGCTCCATGCGGGCTCCATCGGTGCAGACATCACCCCATAGGAGGATCGATTCCTGCTGTCCCTGAGAACACCTGTTATAGATGGGTAACTGCACTGTTTCCAGAATTTGGGAAGGTCATTGATATTTCTGATTTTATCAGGTAGGGAGTTCCAGAGGGACGGTGCATAGAGTTCAAACGCTCTTGAGCAGGCTTGTTGGTTGCTTCTTGTCTTTTCAGTTGGTATGATCAGGGGATTCCTGGTGATTTGTTTTCTGGGTCTGTTGAGAGTGGGAGGTTTGGAGAAGGGTTTGAAGGTGGAGGGATGATTGGTTGTTGGTGATTTTAAAATGTCATTAACGGTATCTTGTATGTGATTCTACTGAGTAGAGGAAACCAGTGGAGTTGCCTCAGGATGGGTATGATGCGATTGTATTTTGATGTTCCTTGTATGGTTCAGGCTGTTGCATGGAGAACAGTTTGTAGTGGCAGGAGGGTGGAGTTTAGGAAACTAGAGTTGCTAAACTGGAGAGTAGCAAATCACCTGGACCGGATGGTATACATCCAAGGGTGTTGAAAGAACTGAAATATGAGATTGCAAACCTGCTATTAGTAATCTGTGAACTATCACTAAAATCATCTGTAATACCTAAGATTGGAGGATGGCCAATGTAACACCAATTTTTAAAAAGGGTTCCAGAGTGATACGGGAAATTACAGACTGGTAAGCCTGATGTCAGTACTGGGAAAAATGGTAGAAATCATCATAAAGAACAAAATTACTCAACATGTAGATAGTCATGGCTTAATGGGGACAGCCAACATGGCTTTAGACAAGGAAGATCATGTCTTACTAATCTGTTATGTTTTTTGAAGGTGTGAATAAACAGATAGACAAAGGTGAGTCAGCTGATATAGTATGTGGACTTTCAGAAAGCCTTTGACAAGGTCCCTCATCAGAGACTTTTGGCAAAACTAAAAAGAATCATGGGATAGGAGGCAGTGTACTATTGTGGATCAGGAACTGATTAAAAGACAGAAAGCAGAGGTTAGGGTTAAATGGCCAATTTTCCCAATGGACAAAGGTGAATAGTGGAGTACCCCAGGGATCTGTGCTGGGTCTGCTCCTTTTTGACATTCATAAATGACCTGGAAAAGGGAATAACGAGTGAGGTTATCAAATTTGCAGATGACACAAAACTATTTATAGTAGTTAAAACCCAAGAGGATTGTGGAAAATTGCAAGAGGATCTTGATAAATTGGAAGACTGGGCATCCAAATGGCAGATTAAATTTAATGTGGACATGTGCAAAGTTATGCACCTAGGAAAGAATAACCCAAACTATGGTTACACAATGCAAGGTTCCACATTGGGAACCACCACCCAGGAAAAAAGATTTAGGCGTCATTGTGGATAAAATGTTAAAACCCTCTGCCCAATGTGCAGTGGCGGTCAAGAGAGCAAATAGAATGCTACGTATCATAAGGAAAGAAATAGAAAATAAAACAAAGGAATTATAATGCCTCTGTCTCGTTCCATGGTGCGGCCGCACCTTGAATATTGTGTGCAATTCTGGTCACCGTATCTTAAAAAGGATATAGCATTATTAGAAAAGATACAGAGAAGAGCCACCAAAATGGTAAAGGGGATGGAAGGATACCCCTATGAAGAGAGGCTAAAAAGGTTAGGGTTCTTCAACCTGGAAAAGAGACGGCTGAGGGGAGATATGATAAAGGTCTATAAATTAATGAACGGAGTGGAATGGGTAAAAGTAGATAGTTTACACCATCAAAATATAGAAAGACTAGGGGATATATAATGAAGCTACAAGTGTAACTTATTTATGACTAAGAGAAAATATTTTTTCATTCAATGTGTAATCAAACTCTGGAATTCGTTACTCGATGTAGTAAAAGCTGTTAGTGTAGCCAGCTTTAAAAAAAAGGTTTGGACAAGTTCCTGGAGGAAAGGTCCATAAACCATTATTAAAGGGAACCCAGAATACCCCCTGCTTGCCCCAGTACAAGCGTTGTGGAACCTGTGTCTTTTGGGGAAACTGCTAGGTACTTGTGACCTAGATTGGCCACGGTTGGAAACAGGATACTGGGCTTGATGGACCTTGGTCTGAACTAGTATGGCATATCATGTTCTTATGCCAGGTCCTAGCTACAGGATCACTTCCTGGCACACCAGGGTGATGCTCTCCTGTCACGTGACCTCCCTCCTCCATGGCAATGCTGCCAGACTGGAAAAGGGACTTCAGTACTATGTCCCTCTAGGTCTCAGCTATGTACTTCTCTGTCTTCCTTATGTCCTCCAAGTCTGCTACTCTAGCCTCCAGAGATAAGACTTGTTCCCTGAGAGCAAAGAGCTCCTTGCACCTAGTGCACACATAAGACCCCTATCAGCTGGGAGAAAATCATACATGATAGTCAATGCAAAAGACTGGAAAGCCCCCCAATCTCGCTGCTGGACTGAAGTTTGCATCTTAGTTTTAAGGTTGTGTTTAGGTATTTAAGTTGTTTACTTAGGTTTTGCTGGGGATACTTATACTAATAAAACTACAGCTAATATGTTTAAATGGACTTTGTTCACCTCAACATTAATTAATCTCAGGTCCTTAATGTATACCTGATGAGGATAAACAGCTGCACTTGAGAGTGAATATGGGTTCCTTCTTCCCTTTAAGAGGTTTAAGCACCTATAAAGCTATGATTATCGCAGAGGTGGGTTGGAGTCAGGGAGAGAAAGGAGATTTATTAAAAGTTGGCTGCTAGACAGTGCCCTGTCTTGTGCTTCTAAGGTAAAGGCTTACCAATTTCCTGGGTGATTCACACAGCCCTTGGTTTGAGAGAAGGGGCCTTTTAAATTGCCCCTTAGATCTGTCACTTGCCTTTAACACCTATTTAAGGCACCTTCACAGATCTTTTAACTCCTAATTGGAAGGGCTCTTTGTAAAGGTCACTAGAAACAAGTTTATTTTTCTTTCTACTCAGACTGTTCTACTTTCTAGGTTAAGCTAAACTCTGATTTAATTTAAACGAAAAGATCTTTAGAAACAAATTTATTTCAAAGTCTATTTACTCTTATTTTATGTTCTATGTTAAGCTATATTCTGCTTTGACTTTATTTAACAGTATTTATATACCACCTTTTCCTTAAATCACGGTGGTTTAGACTGAACTCAGTTGTTTACATTGTAATACAATTTAACCCTCAACTTTAACTTGGGTACAATGAAACTTCTGGGGAAGGAATGTACATAGGGGAGGTTTTAAGCAATCATTAGCAATTAAGTACTTAAGAACATAAGAAATGCCATACTGTGTCAGACCAAAGTCCATCAAGCCCAATATACTTTTTCCAACAGTGGCCAATCTAGGTCATAAGTACCTAGCAGTCTCCACAAAAGACACAGGTTCCTCAATGCTTGTATTGGGTCAAGAAGTGATATCCTGGATCCCTTTTAATAATGGTTTATGGACCTTTCCTCCAGGTACTTGTCCAAACCTTTTTTTAAACCCAGCTACACTAGCAGCTTTTACTACATCCTGCGGTAACAAATTCCAGAGTTTGATTAAACGTTGAGTGAAAAAATATTTTCTTTTATTAGTCTTAAATAGGTTACCCTGTAACTTCATTGCATGTCCCCTAGTCTTTTTATATTCTGACGATAAACAATCTATCTGCATTTACCCGTTCCACTCCATTCATTCATTTATTTATAGACCTCTATCATATCTCCCCTCAGCCGTCTCTTTTCCAAGTTGAAGAGCCACAACCTTCTTAGCCTCTCTTCATAGGAGTATCCTTCAATGCTCTTTACCATTTTGGTGGCTCTTCTCTGCACCTTTTCTAATAACGCTATATCCTTTTTAAGATACGGTGACCAGAATTGCACACAATATTCATGCGGTCATACCATGGAATGATACAGAGGCATTATAATATCCTGTGTTTTATTTTCCTTTCCTTATGATACCTAGTATTCTATTTGCTCTCTTGGCCGCCGCTGCACACTGGGCAGAGGGTTTTAACATGTTATCCACGAAGACGCCTAAATCTTTTTCCTGGGTAGTGGCTCCCAATGTGGAACCTTGCATTGTGTAATCATAGTTTGGGTTATTCTTTCCTAGGTGCATAACTTTGCACTTGTCCACATTAAATTTCATCTGCCATTTGGATGCCCAGTCTTCCAATTTATCAAGATCCTCTTGCAATTTTCCACAATCCTCTTGGGTTTTAACTACTTTAAATAGTTTTGTGTCATCTGCAAATTTGATAACCTCACTCATTATTCCCTTTTCCAGGTCATTTATGAATATGTCAAAAAGGAACGGACCCAGCACAGATCCCTGGGGTATTCCATTATTCACCTTTTTTCCATTGGGAAAATTGGCCATTAAGCCTTACCCTCTGCTTTCTACCTTTTAACCAGTTCCTGATCCACAATAGTACACTGCTGAAAGTCCACATACACTATATCAGCCTACTCACTTTTGTCTGTTTATTCACACCTTCAAAAAACATAACAGATTAGTAAGAGAAGATCTTCCTTGTCTAAAGCCATGTTTGCTGTCTCCCATTAAGCCATGACTATCTACATGAGTAATTTTGTTCTTTATAATGGTTTCTTCCATTTTTCCCGGTACTGACGTCAGGCTCACCAGTCGGTAGTTTCCCGGATCACCCCTGGAACTATTTTAAAAAATTGGCGTTACATTGGCGATCCTCCAATCTTCAGGTATTACAGATGATTTAACGATAGTTCACAGATTACTAATAGCAGGTCTGCAATCTCATATTTCAGTTCTTTCAACACCCTTACATGTATACCATCTGGTCCAGGTGATTTGCTACTCTTCGGTTTATCAAATAGCTGTAATACATCTTCCCGGTGTATCGATATTTCTTTCAATTCCTCTGCAGTATCACCTTTCAATACCACTTCAGTCATGGGTAACATCCCTACATCTTCCTCAGTAAAGACCGAAGCAAATAATTCATTCAGTCTCTCCACTATAGCCTTGTCCCCTCTTACTGCCCCTTTTATTCTATCATCTATTGGTCCAACTGACTCTCAGGTTTTTGCTACGAATGTACTTGATAAAGTCTTTATTACAAATTTTTGCTTACACAAGTTTCTTCTCAAATTCTCTCTTTGCCTGCCTTATCAATGCTTTGCATTTAACTTGCCAGTGCTTGTGCTGTTTCCAGTTTTCGTCATTTGGCTCTTTTTTTCCCATTTCCTGAAAGATGCTTTTTTGGCAACAGCAGCCTCTCTGACCTCATGCTGGCAGTTTTTTGGACTTCCTTCCACTTTTTTTTTTAAGCGTAGAATACAGCTATTCTGGGCTTCCAAGATAGTATTTTTAAACACTCAAGCTTGATTAAGTCTTTCACCTTTGCAACTGCTCCTTTTAGTTTTTCCTTAACTATTCTCCTCATTTTATCATATTCTCCCTTTTGAAAGTTAAAAGGTAGTACTGTGGATGTCCTTACCATCCCTCCTCCATTAATTAAATCAAACACAATCATGCTATGATCACTATTGCCAAGTGGCCCCAATACCCTTATCTCTTGCACCAGATCTGGTGTTGCACTAAGGACAAAGTCCAAAAATGGCTTCCCCTCTGGTTGATTCATGAACCAGCTGCTCCAAGAAGCAGTCATTTATTTCATCTAGAAACTATCTTCCTAGCATATCCTGCTGTGACACTGACCGAGTCGATACCGGAGTAACTGAAATCAGCCATTATTATTACCATTCTAAAACTTTTGTTAGCTTCCCTGATTTGAGTATTTCAGCATCCATTTGTTCATTCTGGCCAGAAGGTCGATGGTACAACCCCACTGCCAGCGCCTTCCCCCTTTTTACAGGGAATTTCAATCCATAGAGATTCTACAGAAAATTTTGTTTCCTGCAAAACTTTAATCCTTTGTGATTCAATGCCCTCTCTGATATAGAGCGCAACCTCTCCACCAATTTGATCAGCTCTGTCATTATGATATAGTTTGTAAACAGGTATCACAGTGTCCCATTGGTTGTCCTCCTTGCACCATGTCTCCGAGATACCAATCATATCTAACCTCTCATTTAGTGCTATATATTCTAACTCTTTCTTATTTTTTTTAGACTTCTAGCATTTGCATACAAGAATTTTAGACACTGTATTTTATTCATATTAATCTGGTTATCGGTAGGCAAGGGCAATTTGGAATCTTTAAGCTCTGCACTCAAGGGCATTTGGGCTACCTTTGTCTTTATTGGAACCTCTCTGCTGATGTGCCCCTAACTTCATTTTTTTGCTAGTATCCTTCAAGGATACATTGTTCCAAACCATGCGCTCTCGGGCGACTGTCAGCTTTCCCCTATTATCTAGTTTAAAAGCTGCTCTCTCCCCTTTTTAAAAGTTAATGTCAGCAGCCTGGTTCCATCCCGGTTAAGGTAAAGTCCATCCCTTCGGAAGAGCCCCTCCTTTCCCCAGAATGTTCCCCAGTTCCTAACAAATCCAAAACCCCCATCCTTGCACTATTGTCTCATATACGCATTGAGACTCCGGAGCTCTGCCTGCCTTTTGGGTCCTGCATGTGGAACGGAAAGCATTTCGGAGAATGCTACCTTGAAGGTTCTGGATTTCAACTTCCTATCTAAAAGCCTAAATTTAGCCTCCAGAACCTCCCTACCACATTTGCTATGTCATTGGTAGCAACATGTACCAAGACAGCAGACTCCTCCCAAGCACTGTTTAAGACAGGGGTCTCAAACTCCAGTCCTGGAGGGCCACAAACCAGTCAGGTTTATGCACGAGATATATTTGCATACAATGGGGCAATGCATGCAAATATATCTCGTGCATATTCATTAAGGATACCCTGAAAACCTGACTGGTTTGCAGCCCTCCAGGACTGGCGTTTGAGAACCTGGTCTAAGACCTTGTCTTGGTGTTGCGTGAGGTCTGCTACCTTCGTACCAGGCAGGCAGGCAGGCATGTTATCAGGCGATCCTCACGTCCAACCACCCAGCTATCTACATGCCTAATGATTGAATCACCAGAAAATCATATGTGACACTCAGTGCAAAAGACTGGAAAGCCCTCATCTCACTGCTGAATTGCTTCTCTGCATCTTCGCTTTAAGGTTGTGTTTAGATATTTAAGTTCTTTACTTACGAAGGGTTGCTAGGAATACTTATACTAATAAAACTATACCTAATACGTTTAATGTACTTTGTTCACCTGAGGTTTAAAGAATCTCAGGTCCTTAATGCATGCTGATAATAAAAAGCTGCATCTGAGAGTGAATATGGCTCCTTTAAGAAGTTTAAGCACCTATTAAAGCTACGATTATCCGAGGGGTTGGTGGGTGGGTGTCGGGGGGGAGGGAGGGAAAGAATACTTATTAAAAGCTGGCAGCTACACAGTACCCTGTCCTGTGCTTCTAAGGTAATCTGTGACCAATCTCCAAGGGGAGTCCCAAAGTCCTTTTTTTGATAGAAGGAGTCTTGGGTTCTAAATTTAACCAGAAAGCTCTCTGCTGTGTTTTAAATTTAAACTGCACTCTTGCTGCTACTAGGCCCTGACTGATTTAACAATTACACTGGGTTCACAGATTAATCAGCTTTAATCTAAAGAATTCTTTTTTCCCCAAGATTTAGAAAAATTCCCAGAAGTAAATACTTACAATTGCAGATCTCTCTCCAGAAGCAGCAGTCCCCTTTTGTAGTCTTTCGCATACTTAATTTATTTATAAGTGACTACAAAGCTCAGTGTTGGTACTAAGACCTGACTGACTTAGCAAAAACACTGAATTATAGAATACACAGATTTATCAGCTTTAACCCCATGTAGTCCCTTTTACTCCAAGATTTAGAGCTTATTCCAGATTATACGTATTAAAGGTCTGGAAAGACTACCAAAAGGGACTGCTACAACTGGAAGTAGATGTCCCTTTTGGTAGTCTTTCCAGACCTTTAATACGTGACTCATTTGTATTTCATTACCTTACTATATATTACTGGTAAACTAATCTTCTAGCAGATTTCTCTGGTAGCCCTGTAACATTAATAGTGATAAATCAGCTACTCCAGTCAGGATTTTCAGAGATGGATCTTTTTCTCTTAGCCTCTTCATTCAGTAGCCCTTTTTAAGGTGCCTCACACAATGATTTGTTGCTATTGTAGTACTTCATTTTATTGCTGTCTATAACCCCACTCCTCCCCAGCTTTCAGACAGCGCACATGTGAGTAGACTGCCTTAACAGTCAGCTGTTCATTTCATTTGCCTTTTGATGTCTAGAAACCTTCTGGTGTAGTTTAATGCTGCTGTATAGTTCATGTTGAATTACACAGGGTAATGCTGACTAGCAGCCAGGTTAATAAGACTGCACTATGTACATTTCTCACGCGCATTCATTATGACTATCCTGAAAATCCAACTGATTGTGTGGTAAACAAGACATGTTTGTAAAGATTTATCGCAAAAAAATGTTGATTGGATTGTAAGCTCTAACGATCAGGGACTATATGTACAGCGCTATGTGTATGCCTTGTAGCACTATATAAATAAGTCATAGTAGTAGAGGCATGATAAACCTGAAAAAAAAAATACAAAAAATACATTTCTACCCCCAGATTCCCCCCCACCCTTTGCCTTGTTTCTTCTGTAACTGTCTCTCTGTGCTGCTGAGCATAGTAATACACATAGTAAAGGTGAACATGCAAGCAACTCACTGGGTTACTAGGCCTTTGATGCACTTTTTGTATGCTAAAAAATAGTTTTAAAAAGATATGCTCACTTTACACATTAAATCTTTCTTGCTCTAGGATGACATGAACAGGGCTACTGAGCAACAGCTGATGGACAAACAGCAGAAGGAATGGGGAGCAGCCTGCCTATTCCTTTCTCTAATGGCAGAATTCCCGACACACGGCTGGGTCCCAGAGGCGATGCATATTCTCTTACATTTCAAGAACTATGAAACGGATCTTGTTGTACAACAATGTTCATGTTATAGAAATGTAACCCACCAATGAATCTGGAGTTGGTAAAAAAAAAAAAAAACCAGAAATTTATGCCAGAGCAACATTAAGGATGTAAGGGCCCACGTTAGTCACACATGGAGAGGGGAACAGTTAAACATGGCCAGTCAGCTTACCTGGCAGTCTTCTGGTAAGAATATCCCCTTGGGGCAGGAGACACACACCCATAGACAACTTGAACAAGTTCATGTTTACAGAAATGAGAGATTGCAATTTAAAGTGGAAGAGTTGTACATCACACAGTTTTTTCCTTTAGAGCACCAGAGACTTTATATGAAACATTTTACTTGGTGGCTGTAGGTCAAAGACATAGTAAAAGTTTCAAAAGGACCTGTAAGCTCTGGGGCAGGGGTAGTGTTACGATAGCAGGGGCTGGATCACATGCACAGATTCTATAGACATTAGGTTAACAAACCACATTCAGCTACTTCCTCCTTGTGTATGGATTTGATACTGTCACAAGACAGTCTGGCTCTGCACTGTGTCTATCTTCACATGAGTCAGTGTATAAATAGCTGCTCACTCTAGTCTTCCTGTGAGTGCACAATGGAAGAACGTGCCTTCCACACACTCATCCTGACATGTATAGTTGTGTATATAGTAATAAGCTTGTACATAAATGTTTTTATACTTCTATGCAAAGAAAAAATATTTTTAATAAAACTGTGCTACCATTCATTCTGTAAACAGTCTACTCATAGAAATAAAATTAGGGTGATTTTTTTTTAAATACTCCCTATTCTATTTCATAAGAACAGATTTGCAGGTCTATCTGCTCTATAAAAAGTCACTGTAAAAACAGCAGGTTAAAAAGAATTCGTGTTTCTTTCTTTCTTTTTAAAAAATACCCGAGATATCACATTTTGGAAGAGTGATTAGAGGACCATATTTGTAATTTTAAAAAAAAATTGGAGTGCATATTAATTATCCTTTAGTCTCATGGCACAGGTTTGGTATAATATATAATATCAATGCACAATTGAAAGCAAGAAAACGAAAACAGCCAATGTCATTTTCAAAGCAACCAAACTGAGAACTAAAGGTTTAGAGCATGGGCCTAGAAGGTAATGATCTTCAGTTTATGTCAGTATTAAAAATCATGAGTTAAAAAATGACTAAACAGTATATATGTTTAGCTATGGACAATTTACCCTTAGTCCATAATCAGCCACCATCAACTCACAATTCACATTTTATTTCATTTTTCTTACTTACAGACAGGATAGTACAAAAACAGTTTTGGCAGGTTTTTTTTTCTTATTAGAAAAAATGTTCTCTAGTAAAGTTCAGATTCTGGTCTAAAATATGAATGCAATTAGCAGCCAATAAAAATCCAGACTGAAAATTTCAAGATAATTTGCTAATTTAAAAATATTTGCATCCACATGAACTCCACATCTGCCTAAAAGACAGGAAGGTTCCTTGGTTTGAATTTAAATATTTTGACAAATTAAAGAATGCAGAAGAATGGATGAAAAGCCAGGTCCAACACAGAGCCCGACACAAGCAGAGATGACCACCATTTTTTCCACCATTTCTTTAAAAAGTGAACTAGCATTCAGTATTGGCTGGTACTAAGGTGGAAGCTGAAGCAAAATGAGGGCAGCAAGAATATAGTATGTACAAACTTTCAGGTTAAATCAATCCTTGTGGTCAGTGGCCAACTGGTCTTTTCTACTAGGTACTCTGAACTGAGCAAAAGTCCAATACTACCTTCTTGGCATGACACCGTACTACATGCCAGCGCCTCAACAGCAATCCTGGAGAAATCTCTTTAAATAAACACAAACGTGAGAAAATGCCCCAAAAGTCCCTGGAAGCAAGGCGCTGCCCCAGAGACAAATTTCCTTCTCATAGTTGGATTCCCATTGGAGGAAGCAGTGTGAGAGCAGGGGCTCTGCAGTAGCCAATCGCTGAAGGGAGCTCTCAGTATGAGAGCAGAGTCTCTGCAGTTGTCAATGGCTGAAGGGAGCTCTCAGTATGAGAGCAGTCTCTCTGCAGTTGTCAATCGCTGAAGGGAACACCCAGTATGAGAGCAGAGTCTCTGCAGTAGTCAATGGCTGAAGGAAGCACTCAATACAAGAGCGGTCTCTCTGCAGTAGTCAATGGCTGAAGGGAGCACTCAATGCGATAGCAGTCTCTGCAGCAGGTACATTAGCAACATCGCTTCTTCCGTTTACTGTTTTTCGTTAGTTTCACCACATCGTTTTGTTGTTGCTGTTGCTGCTTTGCTAAATTCTCTTTTTTAGCACGTAGGACTAGCTCCGTAATGCAGTTAAACATCTGAAAAAGATCAAATATAATCCAATTCATTTACCCTCACAAACTAACACACAGAAAAACTCACCTTGTGCCCTATTTTCAACCCCATCTTCTAGACATATCCAACCAGTTGGGTTGTCAGAAGATCCAAAATGATAGATTTGCTTCTATTTTGAGTAAATCTCTCATACATATTCATCGTGGCTATCCTGAAAATCTAACTAGCTGTGTGTCCTGACAAGTAAGTTGAGAACTACTACTATATACCAATCAAAGACTTTCAAGGAAAACAGACCATACTTACTGTAGACAGAAAAGACAAAAAAAAGTTCACTGAACCATTTAGCATAGTTCCTTGGTCTTCACAGAGTCCTCAAGAGCCACCAGCAGCTCAGATTATCAGGATATCCTTAATGCATGTGCATGACAGAAAGCGTAGTTACTCACATGTAGCAGGTGTTCTCTGGGGACAGCAGGAATCAGTCCTCACAGATGGGTGACATCAGCACCGGAGACCTTGCGGAAGCATATCCCCAGCTTTCAAAGAAAGCCTTTGGGACATCCACCACGTATGTGTGGTGTCCTTCCCGGCCAAGGGTGCCATCTTGCTCAGTCAGATGACAGCTAAAAGACTGTTAAAAAAAAGGGTAACTAAACATCTCTAATACCTGAAGACTGGAGGATCACTAATGTAACACCAATTTTTAAAAAGGGTTCCAGGGGTGATCCGGAAAATTACAGACCGGTGAGCCTGACGTCAGTAGCGGGAAAAATGATAGAAACCATCAAAGAATAATCATTGTTACCTTTTTGATTTTTGTATGTTTCTTTATAAACCATAAATAAATTGGAAAAAAAGAAAAAAAAAAGAAAAAGAAACCATCCTAAAGAATAAAATTAAATTACTCAGCATGTAGATAGTCATGGCCTAATGGGAGACAGCCAACATGGCTTTAGACAAGGAAGATCTTGCCTTACTAATCTGTTATGTTTTTTTGAAGGAGTGAATAAACAGGTAGACAAAGGTGAGTCGGTTGATATTGTGTATCTGGACTTTCAGAAAGCCTTTGACAAGGTCCCTCATCAGAGACTTTTGGCAAAACTAAAGAGTCATGGGATAGGAGGCAGTGTACTACTGTGGATCAGGAACTGGTTAAAAGATAGAAAGCAGAGGGTAGGGCTAAATGGCCAATTTTCCCAATGGAGAAAGGTGAATAGTGGTGTACCCCAGGGATCTGTGCTGGGTCCGCTGCTTTTTGACATATTCATGAATGACCTGGAAAGTGGAATAACGAGTGAGGTTATCAAATTTGCAGATGACACAAAACTATTTAAAGTTGTTAAAACCCAAGAGGATTGTGGAAAATTGCAAGAGGATCTTGATAAATTGGAAGACTGGGCATCAAAATGGCAGATGAAATTTAATGTGGACAAGTGCAAAGTTATGCACCTAGGGAAGAACAACCCAAACTATGGTTACACAATGCAAGGTTCCACATTAGGAACCACCACCCAGGAAAAAGGATTTAGGCGTCATTGTGGATAACATGTTAAAACCCTCGGCCCAGTGTGCAGCGGCAGCCAAGAGAGCAAATAGAATGCTAGGTATCATAAGGAAAGGAATGGAAAATAAAACAAAAGATATTATAATGCCTCTATACCGTTCCATGGTGAGACCGCACCTTGAATATTGTGTGCAATTCTGGTCACTGTATCTTAAAAAGGATATAGCGTTATTAGAAAAGGTTCAGAGAAGAGCCACCAAAATGGTAAAGGGGATGGAAGGATACTCCTATGAGGAAAGGCTAAAAAGGTTAGGCTCTTTAACCTGGAAAAGAGACGGCTGAGGGGAGATATGATAGAAGTCTATAAATTAATGAACGGAGTGGAATGGGTAAACGTAGATCGATTGTTTACGTTATCAGAATATAGAAAGACTAGGGGACATGCAATGAAAAGAAAATATTTTTTCACTCAACGTGTAATCAAACTCTGGAATTTGTTACCGGAGGATGTAGTAAAGGCTGTTAGTGTAGCTGGGTTTAAAAAAAGGTTTGGACAAATTCCTGGAGGAAAGGTCCATAAACCATTATTAAGAAGGGACCCAGGATATCAATGCTTGACCCAGTACAAGCATTGCGGAACCTGTGTCTTTTGGGGAAACTGCTAGGTACGTATGAGCTAGATTGGCCACTGTTGGAAACAGGATACTGGGCTTGATGGACCTTGGTCTGACCCAGTATTGCATATCTTATGTTCTTAAGCAACACCAAGGAGAGGGAGGGTTGTGATGACTAATTCCTGCTGTCCCCAGAATACCTGTTACAGATGAGTAAAGCATAGTTACTCACCTGTAACAGGTGTTCTCTAGGGACAGCAGAAATGGGTGACATCAGCACCGACGGAACCCATGCAGAGTAATTTCCCAGCTTTGAAAGAAAGCCTTTGGGATTGTTGCCACTCATGCGTGGTCCTCTTCCTGCCCAAGGGTGCCATCTTGCTCAGTCAGGTCCCCTAGCTAGAGCCCTAAGCAGCAGATGGCAAGGGAAGAACAAAACAGCAACTCTTCAGGGGAGGCGGGAGGGTGGTGAGGACCGATATCGGCTGTCCCTGGAGAATACCTGTTACAGGTGAGTAACTACGCTTTCTCCAGGAATAAGCAGGAAGTCGGTCCTCACTTATGGGACTCCCCAACTACAGGCTACCAATCCTATAATGCAAAAACGCCTCTACGAGGCCAAGAGCAGAAGTCGATGCCCGAAGGAGCCAGAGTCTTCGTGTCCCCTGGGCGAAGCTCTCGGTAGCCGTCAAAGGGTCGGGGGACAGGAGCTGCTTATACCCCAAACAGATTACAGCATACAGCCTGGCCAAAGGCGCTGTCCCGGCGGGACTCCCTCTCCAAGCAGTAGTGTAGAGCAAAAGTGTTCGCTGAAGGCCAGGTCGCAGCCCGGCAAATGTCCAGAGGCACTGAGTGCAGCGAAGCCACCTTGGATCGGACGCTGTGCGCGGCGACCTGTCGATCCAGTGGGGTGCTCGCCTTTGCTTGTGTGAAGGCAATGCAGTCCACCACCAAGACAGAGATGGTGCGTTTGGTGACTGCCTGCCCAGGCGATTGGGATCATAGGCGAAGAGCAGCAGGTCGGACTTGTAATGAACCTGGGGACACTGCAGGTAGTAGGCAAGAGCCCTCTTGCAATCGAGCGTATGCAATATCGCCGATGCCTGGTCAGCATGCGGTCTCGGGAAGGTGGTCAGTAAGACTATCTCCTTACTGAGATGAAAGTCTGAGACCACCTTCGGTAGAAACTTGGGATGGGTGTGGAGGACCACCCTGTTCCCGTAGAACCTGGTGTATGGGGCCTCAGCCATGAGGGCCTGGAGATCACTGGCGAGCTGAAGTTAAAGCCACCAGGAAGACCACATTCCAGGAGATGCCGAAGCGAGTACGTCACCATCGTTTCGAAGGGTGATCGTGTAAGCTGCATAAGCACCACATTGAGGTCCCACTCCGCCGGAGGAAGCCGGATGGGAGGCTTGGAAATCAAGAGACCTCGTATGAAGCGGGAGATCAAGGGCTGCCCCGAGAGGGGTTTCCCTTCGACGGGGAGGTGGTTCGTCGAAATGGCACTCAGGTGTACCCTGATCAAATTGGATTTCAACCCTGCCTTCGAGAGGTGGAGGAGATACTGATGAATCCACCAGGTAGGGCAGGAGAACGGGTCGATCTGGAGCTCGGAGCACCAGACCGAGAAACATCGCCACTTAAAGGCTTACGCCATCTCGTCAAGTCTTTCCTCGACACGAGGAGGACCTCCTCGACCTCCAGGAGGTGCAGCGGAGCTAAGGCGACCCGTTCAGCCACCAGGCTGTAAGGGATAGAGGGGCCAGATTTGGGTGGAGCACCTGACCCTCCTCCTGCGTTAGCAGGCCTGGGGCACAGCTCAGGGGAACTGGAGGCTCAGATGAGAGCCGGTGCAGAAGCAGGAACCAAGGCTGTCAAGGCCACAAGGGTGCCACGAGGATCACCAAAGCTTGGTCCGCTGAACCTTGTGGAGGGTCCTCGCAATGAGAGGAGTGGGAGGGAACACGGAAAGGAGGCCAGAGGTCCAGCTCAAGAGGAACACGTCCGGGGTCACCCTGCTCAGGTGCGGAACCGGGCCGCAGAAGCAGGTCCATGGACAGGGTTCCCCATCAACAGAACAAGAGGTCGGTGACCTCCGGATACAGGCGTCATTCGTGTGGGCAGTGGATCCCGCTGAGTTTGTCTGCAAAGACATTCTCCTGGCCTGGGAGGTAGACCACTTGTAAGGTCAACTCCTGGCGAAATGCAAAGAAGCATCGCCTCTCGGAAGAGACGACGGAATCCTGTTCCCCCCTCCGTGTTTATGTAGAACATGGCTACCCTGTTGTCGGTCTGCACGAGCAGACTTCCCCCACAGATAGCCCTCGAAGGCCTTCAGGGCCCTCTGGACTGCCCGAAGCTCTAGCAGGTTGATCTGCTGATGAGACTCTTCAGGTGACCACTGACCCTGGGTGCACAATGCGCCGCAGTGGGCTCCCCACTCCAACAGGGAAGCATCCGTCGTCAGGACGAGCTCGTGCTGTGGGATCTGGAAGGCCATTCCCTGAAGGAGATTTCAGGGGTCCCACTATCAGCTCAGGGAGTGGTGGAGACTGCGGGAGACCCGGATAGGGTCTCTGAGGTGGCCGAAGGCCTGGATCCATTGTGCCCTGAGGCACCACTGGGCTGTCCACATGTGCATGCAGGTGTGGGGGACAACATGGACAGTGGAGGCCATGTATCCTAGGAGGCACAGCATGGCCCGTGCCATAACACACGCCCTGTTCTAGACCTGGGTCGCACGGTCCGGAGACGGTCTACCCAGTCCGAGTATAGGGAGGCGGTCGCTCGCACTGTGTCGAGGCATGCACCGATGAACTCCAGGGTTTGCACCAGCTTGAGGTGGGACATGGAGTAGTTGACCAAGAAGCTGAGGCATTCGAGGAGAAGGATCGTGCGCGACACTGCCAGGCAGACTTCGCTGATCAAGGACCACGTGACAAGCCAGTCGTCGAGGTAAGGAAAGACGGGTATGCCCTGCCGCCTGAGGAAGGCGGCGGCTGCGGAAAGACACTTTGTGAAAACCCACGGTGCAGATGCGAGCCTGAAGGGGAGCACTCTGTGTTGGTAGTGTTCCCCCTGCACCCTGAAGCACATGTATTGCCTGTGCTGGGGATGGACTAGGATGTGCGTGTAAGCATCCTTGAGATCCAAGGAGCATAGCCAATCGCCCTGCTGAAGGAAGGGCAACAGGACGCCAAGTGATAACATTTTGAATTTCTCCCACACCAGGAACTTGTTTAGGTTCCGGAGATCGAGGATGGGGTGTAGGCCCCCATCTTTTCCAGGACAAGAAAGTAGCAGAAGAAAACCCCCTGGCCTCGAAGGTGCAGCGGTACCTTCTCGACCGCCCGCTGGACAAGGAGGTTGGATAGCTCCTGCTGCAAGAAGTTCTGGTGTGAAAGGAGCAGAGTAAGCTCCGCTGGAGAGAAGGGAGGGCGGCGCCTGTCCAGGCGGAAACAGTATCCGTTTTGGACCACCCAGAGGATCCAGGTATCCAACGTGATCGACGCCCACTGAGGGGCGAACAGGGACAGGCATTCCCCCACCGGCAGAAGCGCTGCTGGGGGGCAAGAGGCCATGCCACCAGCATCAAAAACCCTGCGCAGACTGAGTTGGCGCCGGTGGCTGGGCCTAAGGCCCTTTAGGTTTGCAGTGGCCATGCGCACCTCCCTTCCCCCTGCATGCCCTTTAAATAAAAAATGCCGGGAGCCGGCACAGGAGTGGACGGGAAGGGTGGGTAATCCCAATAGGGGAGCCCCTTTCCTTGCAAGAACGGTTCTTTGCTTGCTGCTTTTTCCTAGGGAGGAAGTCGGTCTTACGCGAGAGATCATTTTGAATCACGAAAATCTATTTCTATCTCAGCTGCCTTATCGTCCATAGGTTTACCAAACAATTGCTTGCCGAGGCAGGGGATGTCCAGGGCCTTCTCCTGGACCCACTGTTCCAGGTTCGAGAACTGGAGCCACGCCTGGCATCGAGCCCCAATACCGGCTGCTGCCACTTGGGCCGAGGACTCAAACCCATCATACATGGCGCAGGAGAAGCACTTCGAACACTCCGTGACGGATCTCGAGAGGGTTTGGAACCTGATAAGGGGTTCACCCCCGAGGCCTGTAGAGAACCTGCCGAGCACCTTGGCGAGGTCACGCAGAAACATGCCCATATACAATGGATATGCCTGGATGCAGCATGTGAGCATAGACCCCTGATAGGCTTTGCGCCCAGGGCATCGAGGGCTCTCAACTCTCTGCCCGGGGGGACCAAAGAGTGTGACTTCAGCGATGCGGCAGCAAGAGAGCCTGAATCCACTACCATGGAGGTGTATGGAAGCTAGGTCGTGCGTGGACCCTGTACATGGCATTAAGCCACTTACTCACAAATGGGGACCGAAGCAGGTGTCTCCCACATGCGAAGAAGCAGCCATGACAAAATAGGAGGAACTGGAACAGTAAGACTCCCGAGGCGGGGACTCATATTGTAGAATATCAAGTTCTTCAGCTCGTGGCTCCTCTTCAGTCTGCATAGCCAGGCTGAGGGCCCGTTCCATGTCCTGCATGAACGCTAGGAATGATGTATCCTCGGGCGGCCAACACCTCAGAGGCGGGCGGGGACAGGTCCGGAGGGAGATCCCTGTGGGCACAGGTCTCCAGGGAAGTATCCCTGTCTGACTCCCAGCCTGAGAGGTCCGAGAAGGAGTCCGACTCGGGTTGGTCCCTCCATCCAGAGGCCTAGGCCCGCTTGGAGCCAGAGGCCTTGGAGGATCTCGCTTCCGAGGATCGGGAAGGCTAGCGAGACCGATGCAGAGGACCCTCACAAGGCCCACAGCTCTAGGGGGTTTCCAGGGTGGGTTTCGGTGTCCCTCTCGCGGGAACCTCGGTCTCGAGGAGCGGGCCAGCCATAATGGGCATGACAGCCTACTGGGCAGCTACGAAGGCAGAAACACTGTGCTCTAGTGCCAGCATTTGGGACTCCCACGCGGACGTGGATCCCTTCGACGCAGACACAGGGGTTACTGGGTCTGGCGTGGAGGAGAGGGGGTCCTCACCGGGATGACCCTCAGGAGACTGGGCGCCATCGCCGGAGGCCTCCGTATCTGTATGAAGTAATTTTCGAGGCCGCTCCTTGTTCAACTCTTGGGAACGTCGAGAGGGGGCTGAGCGACCGAGCATGGGAGTGCTCACGTTTGGCACCCCAACAGCAACTTCGAGGTCGTCTTCTTACGCCTCTCCACTTCAGGGGACCTCTGGTCGGAGTGCTGCCAAGAGCGCGGAGCCGAATTGGGGGATCCCACCAGCAGAGGGACAACCAAGGGTGCCGCTGGGGATTTTGGGGCCACCATAAGGAAAATGTCATCTGACTTCTGCTTACGACATAGCAGGGCTTTGGAGGACATTTTCTTGCGAAGAGCTCCAGGTCATGGTCGGCCCCAAGACACCAAAGACAGCAGTCTAGGGTGTCCGTGAACGACATGTTTTTGGAGCATCTGTCACATTTTTTAAAACCAGTGGCAATTGGGGCAAAAAGGGCCCCCGCTAGGTTGAAGACCTTTGCGGCCAGCGGCTGAGGGGAAAGAAAGGGTGTGAAGCCCGCAAAAGAAAAAAAAACTTTTACAGAAAAGGATGTCCCCTCGCTCAAGGAAAAAAGAAGAACAGGGGAGAACGGTAGAGGACCATTGCTACTGGAAAAAACACAGGCCAGAGGCCAAAAACGAAACACTTTTTCCGAGGGACAAGACGTGCATCTGAAGGGCTCCGCGGAAAAAGGGAGACTAAGCAAGATGGCACCCTTGGGTGGGAAGACGACCACGCATGCGTGGCAGCAATCCCAAAGGCTTTCTTTGAAAGCTGGGGAATTGCTCCGTGCAGCTCCATCGGTGCCGATGTCACCCATAAGTGAGGACCGACTGCCTGCTTGTTACTGGAGCACTACGCTTTCTCCAGGAACAAGCAGGAAGTCAGTCCACACATATGGGACTCCCTAGCTACAGGCTACCGAAAGCCCATAGAGAAAAACACGGTCACCCTCAAGGAGAGCCGTGAGCAGCAGCAATGGAGTCCGCAGATACAGACTGCAGTAGGACCCATGTGTCCGATGGGAACCAACGCTCCAGTAGCCTGAACACAGAAGGGTCGGAGGGTAGGAGTTGCCTAGACCCTGAAAAGATTACGGAGCACAGCCTAGCCGAAGGTGCTGTCACGTCGGGACTCCCTCTCCAGGCAGTAATGAGCTGCAAAGGTATGGACTGAAGGACCAAGTGGCGGCCCGGCAGATGTCCAACATCGGGATGGAGCGCTGGTTTGCCACAGAGGCCGCCATGGCCCTGCCACTGTGTGCTGTGACCCAGCCATCCAGCATGCGCCCAGCCTGCTCATAGGTGAGGGCGATACAGTCCGCCACCCAGGTGGACAGGGTTCACTTGGTCACTGCCTCTCCCAGCCAACTGAGGTTGTAGGAAACAAAGAGCTGGGAAGATTTGCGGTGGCCATGGGTACGTTGAATGTAGAAGGACAGGGCCTTCTTACAGTTCAGGGTGTGAAGGACGGTCTCTGCCCTGGAGGAGTGAAGTCTCAGGAAGGAGGTGGGTCACACCATCTCCTGGATGAGGTGAAAAGAACCACCTTCGGGAGGAATTTGGGATGCGTGCATGGCATGACCTTGTTCTTGTAGAACCTGGTATATGACATGTCTGCCACCAGGACTTGGAGCTCGCTGACCCTGTGAGCGGAGTTGAGCGCCACCAGAAACATAACTTTCCATGAGAGATACCTCAGATGGCAGGTAGCCAGGGGCTTGAAAGGCAGGTGGGTGAGATCTGCCAGCACTCCACATTGAGGTCCCAACTCCTTTGCCAGAGGGCGTATGGGGGGTTTTGACAGTAGGAGCCCCCTCAGGAAGTGGGTCACCAGCAGCTGGGCCGAGAGGGGCTTGCCTTCAACAAGGTGGTGATGCACCACCAGGGCACTGAGGTGTACCCTGATGGCGTTTGATTTGAGCCCAGATTGCAAGAGATGAAGGTGGTACTGCAGCACCGGACAGGAGAATGGGTTCACCCTTTGCTCAGGGCATGGGTTCCACCCATTGCTCAGCGTACCACACTGAGAACCTACGCCATTTGAAGGCATAAGCCCTCCTGGTGGAGGTCTTACAGGAGAGCCAGCAGGATCTCTTCCACTTCCTCCAAGAGGTTGAAAGGGGCTAAGGTTACCCTCTTTCAGCAGCCATGCTGTCAGTGATAGGGACCCCAGATTGGGGTGCAGGAGAGCGCCCTCTTCTTCAGGCAAGAGCCTCAGGGAACTCCCCAGGGGGGAATCGGTGCCTCCACTGACAGAGGAGCAGCATGAACCATGGCTGCCTGGGCCCCCGTGGAACCACCAGGACAAGCAATGCTTTGTCATGAAGAGTCTTGAAGAGGGTCTTGACAATCAATGGCGTAGGTGGGAAGGCGTATATGAGGCCTTCCAAACTCGGGATGAGGAATGCATCTGCCGATACCTGGCCCGGGTGGGTCTGACGGGAACAGAACCGGGGTAACTGGTAGTTGTCTGGGCCACTGTTCCCTCTAAGCTGTGCGCGTGTGTGCGCGCACACACCTTGCCGAGCGAGCGCACATACTTTACAACAGAGCGCACAAAAATTACAGCTCTGATTCTGATAGAAACCACCACAGACGTCTTAAAATTTAAAAGTTATCATTGTAATTACTAGAAATTTCCCACTTCATTTAGTAGTCATCTATTTTCATTTAATTTGATTAAAATCAATGTGGTGTACATACTGTATTCTGTATATAACTCCGAGTGTCGTTATGTGGCGCACAAAAATTTAACCTTTCTTCAAAAGCTGCACACAGCTGATATTTTATGCGCACATAGCCTACAGAAAATTAGAGGGAACATTGGTCTGGGCTGGTGAAAAGGTACACCCGTTGGGTCCCCAAGAGTTGGAAGAGCCGGGTGGCCACTCTGTGGTCCAGCTGCCACTTGTGCGGTTGGAGGATCCTGCTCAGTTTGTCTACCAGGGCATTATCCTGGCCTGGTAGATATACCGCCTGTAGGCGCATTCCCTGATCAATTGCATAGGAGCAGAGTGTCATCGCCTCACGGCAAAGGGTGCGAGACTCTGTGCCCCCTTGCTTGTTCACGCAGAACATTGCCACTTGTTTGTCCATTTGGATCAGCACCAGCTGGTGTCTTAGACGGTGGCAAAATGCTCGGAAGACTAGATACATTGCCTGAAGCGCCAGAAGGTTGATCTGCTGGTTGCCTTTGACTTGTGACCAGCTGCCCTGGGTGCAAAGTTCCTCGCAGTGGGCTCCCTACCCCAGCAGGGAGGCGTCTGTTGCGAGGACCCTTAGGGGGACTTCGGGCTTGGAAGGGCATACCTGCCTGAAGGTGTTGCGGATTGTGTCACCAAGTCAGGGAGTCCACTAACTGGTGGGTCATTGAGACTCTGTCTTGGAGGCGGCCCGTGGCCTATGTCTACTGGTCTCAAAGGCACGTCTGGGCAACCCTCATGTGTAGATGGGCGTCTGGGGTGAATGGATCATGGAGGCAATGTGGCCGAGTAGGTGCAGCAGAAGTCGAGCTGACACTAAGGGACTGTGTTGCACATTGGGGCCAATGCTCTGAAACAGTCGGCCCGGTCCAGGGGGAGGAAGGCCTTTGCCTGAACAGTGTCCAGTTTTGCCCCTATGAACTCCAGACATTGTGTCAGGAGGAGGTGGGATGGTTTATCACGAACCCCAGATGTTGTAGGACATGGATGGTGAGTGCCATAGCTTGCTGAACCTCAGTGGCCGTGCCTCCTTTTATAAGCCAGTCATCCAGGTAGGGGAAGATGAATACCCCTTGGAAATGGAGGGTAGGCGGCCAGTACTGCCAAGCATTTGGTAAAGACCATGGGGGCGGATGCCAGGCCAAAGGGTAGTACCCTGTACTGGTCTCTCCCCACCATGAAGCGAAGATATTGCCTGTGGCTGGGGCGAATGAGAATGTAGGTATAAGCATCCTTCATATCCAAGGAGCATAGCCAATCTCCCTGCTGGAGGTAAGGCAGCAATGTCCCAACATAGAGCATCTTGAACTTCTTCCTCACCAGGAACTTGTTCAGGTTCTGCAGGTCTAGGATGGGCCATAGGCCCCCTGTCCTTTTTGGCACAAGGAAATACCTGGAATAGAATCCTTTGCTCCTGGGATGTTGGGGTACTGGTTCAACCACCTTGTCCTCGAGAAGGCCCGCGAGTTCCTGCACTGGAGGTCCCGGTGAAGAGGAGACCTGGGGGGGCTCTCCTGGGAAGAAAGGAGATGTCGTCTGTGCCAGGTGAAGGAAGCCCTCCCTGACCACCTGGAGTGCCCAGGAATTGGTGGTGATGGCTGGCCACCTGTGGGCATAGTGGATCAGACATCCTCCTGCGGGCTGCTGTCCTCCTTCGGGTAGAGAAGCTATGCCCAAGGAGTCAAAAGCTCCACCCCCCTGGACTTGGCCGAGCTAACGCCTGGGGCTTGGGAGCCTTCTGCTTACGAGGCCTTGCCCATGTCCCTTAGCTGCTGGGGAGGCTTGAAAATGTGGGTAATTTTTGTAAGCAGCTCCTTTCCTCGGGTAAAAAGGCTTTTTACCAGAGCCCTTCCATTTGGGAAGGGCAGCGGTCTTTTTGGAGAGCCTGGTCCTCATCACGAGCTCTGTCTCCAACTCAGCGGCCTTTTCAGTCATGAGTTTGCCAGAGAGGTTCTCCCCTTGGCATGGGACCACTGTTCCCTCTAAGCTGTGCACGTGTGCGCGCGCACACACCAAGCCGAGCGAGCGCACATACTTTACAACAGAGCGCACAAAACTTTCAGTTCTGATTCTGATAGAAAACAACAGACGTCTTAAAATTTAAAAGTTGTTGTGTATTTACGGTTTTTACAAGTTCTACAATATTTTCTAGTGCAATCAATGTGGTGTACATACTGTATTCTGACGTGTAGTCAAATTTTAAAGTATATAACTCCGAGTGTCGTTATGTGGCGCACAAAAATTTAACCTTCCTTCAAAAGCTGCACACAGCTGATATTTTATGCGCACACAGCCTACAGAAAATTAGAGGGAACATTGCATGGGACATTGACCAATTTGTCCTGAACCCATTGCTCATGGTCGGAAGACTGTAGCAAAGCTTGGTGCCGGGCACTGATGCCTGCCGCAGCTACTCTAGTCGCCGACTCAAAGCAGTCATAGGCTGTTCAAGTCATGAACTTTGAGCACTCACAGACGGCTCTGGTCAGGTTCTTGAACTGCTACAGGGGTTCTTTGGAGAGACCAGCTAAGAACCTGGTGAGCTCAGGTACATGCCCATGTACAGCTGGTAGGCCTGGATCCAGCCAATGAGCATCAAGCCCTGGTAGCACTTTCTGCCGAGGGCATCCAGGATGCAGGCCTCCCTACCCGGGGCACCGAGGAGTGCGTCTTCTGGCTCTTCAGCCGATGCATGGCTGACTCCACCACCATCGAGTTATGCGGCAGTTATGCCTTTTGGAAGCCCGGGTTCCGGCGGACCCGATAAGAGTCGAGCCGCTTGCTCATGATGGGCACAAACGCCGGTGTTTCCCACATGCCATTCCAGGATGGGTGGAATGGGCACAGTCAGTGATTCCCTCGGTGGGGTCTCGTACTGGAGGATTTCTAATTCCTCTGTCCGAGGCTCCTCCTCAGATACTATTGGGAATGCTAGCACCTTTGACATATCCCGCACAAAGTCAAGGAACACCATGTCCTCAGGCAGAGTCAGACGTCGAGACTCTGAGGGGGACAGGTCCGAGGGGATGTCGTCATTGTGACAGGTGTCGGGGACTCCTTGTCCTCGGTCTCCCATTCCAAGTAGTCGGTTGAAGACTCAAGGGGGGGGGGGCAGCCCTCCGAACCCCTCAGAAGCTCCACGGCTGGTGTCATGCACACTAGCCAGGGAAGACCTCTATCCTGTAGAATGGGACCCGGATTAAGACCTCGGCCAAGGATCAACTCGAGGCTGTATGGTCGAGGATTGGCTCGGCCTCCGGGGACATCCTCAACATAGAGGGCCCGGTGGTCCGGGCGGAGGAACTAGCCATGTTGGACATCAATGCCTGTTGCTGGTCCATGAAGGCAGATAAGCTGCGTTCCAGGGTTGCCATTTCTGGTCTCCTGTACAGAAGGCTCTGCAGCCCTCGGCGTGGGCTCAGAGGAACTCAGGCTCGGTGCCAGTTCCCCTGAAGGGAAGTCCTCAACGAGGATGGCCTTGGGTGTCTGCGGCCGGGCAATTCCTTCCAGGCAACCTTGATGGGCCACTCCTGCTCCGAGCACTTGGACGAGCGGCGTGGACTGCAGGACCTGGCTCAGGGTTTACCCGGCCTGCCAGAACCGTCCAGGGATACTGCCTTCGAGGGTTGTTTCTTCTTCTTTGTGTGTTCTCTCTGGGGTCAGCAGGTGCGCCACAGGAGTCCAAGGCTTCAGATGGGGCCTTGGCCTTCAGAAGCGCCAGGGACTCCAGGAGGGGGGGGGGGGGAACCTTTATTGTGCTGCTGCTGATGGGTCTTGAGGGCCTTGGTAGACATCTTTTTCCAAAGACCACAGGGTCATGGTTTGGCCCTAGGCAGCGTAGGCAGTAGTCGTGTGTATCGGCAAGGGACATCATTTTTGTACACCGATCACACTTCTTGAAGCCACTGTAGCCATGTGGGAAAAAAGTACCCTGGCAAGGTTGAAGACCTGTGGTGCTGCCAGTTGGAAAAATGGCACGAAGAAACAAAAGTGAAAAAAAAAGGTTACGGACCCGAGACTCTATGCCAGGGCAGTGGGCTTGGGTGGCAGTTAGAGTACTGGTACACAATCAGAGGAGGGAGTATAAAACTCAGGCAAAAATCAACTTTTTCTAGGAGAAAGCACACAGACGTCTGAAGGGTTCCATAGAAAAAAAGGAGATTGTGCAAGATGGCACCCTTAGGCGGGAAGGGCACCACCAAGCAGGGGAGATGCTTCTGCGAGGGCTCCATCGGTGCAGACATCACCCATATGTGAGGACTAACTTCCTGCTTGTTCCCAGAGAAATTTGCATGCCCACTACCCTCCATAGTATGCAAATCTCTTATGCATATTCATTAGAGATATCCTGAAAATCTAGCCTATTGATGGCCCTCAAGGACTGGGAATTAAGACCAAGGGCATAGCTTAAGTTTCCCACCTATTCATCAGGAATGAAAGCGTAGTTTCTCACCTGTAACACATGTTCCTCCAGGGACAGCAGGAATCAGTCCTCACGTATGGGTGATGTTGGCGCCGACAGGAAGCATCTCCCCAGCTTTCAAAGAAAACCTTTGGGAGGTGCCAACACGCATGCGTGATACCCTTCCCGCCCAAGGGTGCCATCTTACTCAGATGACAGCTAAAGATGGTAAAAACAGAAGATAGTAAGGAGCAACTCCAAGGGGAGGAGGGAGGATTGTGAGGACTGATTCTTGCTGTCCCCAGAGAACACCTGTTACAGGTAACTATGCTTTCTCTGGGAGCAAGCAGGAAGTCAGTCCTCACATATGGGACTCCCTAGCTACAGGCTACCGAAAGCCCACAGAAAAGGCTACCGAAAGCCCACAGAAAAGGCCACAGTTGCCCTCAGGGGGAGCCATGAGCAGCAGCAATTGAATCCACAGATACAGACTACAAATAGGAACTTGCGTTCAATGGGAACCAACGCTCCGGTAGCCTGAACACAGAAGGGTTGGAGAGTAGGAGTTGCCTAGACCCCGAAAAGATTATGGAGCTCGGCCTAGCTGAAGGTGCTGTCACGTTGGGACTCCCTTTCCAGGCAGTAATGAGCTGTGAAGGTATGGACTGAAGACCAGGTGGTGGCCCGGCAGATGTCCAACAACGGAACGGAGTGCATGTTTGCTGCAGAGGCCGTCATGGCCCTGACGGTGTGAGCCCTGACCTCGCCAGCCAGCGTGAGCCCAGCCTGTTCATAGACTAGAGCGATGCAGTCTGCCACCCAGATGGACGGTGTCCATTTGGTCACCACTTCCCCCAGCCTACTGGGGTCAAACAAAAAGCTGAGCAAGATGGCACCCTTGGGCAGGAAGGGTACCACGCATGCGTGATGGCACCTCCCAAAGGCTTTCTTTGAAAGCTAGGGAGATGCTTCCGCGAGGGCTCCATTGGTGCCAACGTCACCTATATGCGAGGACAGACTTCCTGCTTGTTCCCAGAGAACTACCTTCTAACCACTCCGCATGACTAGTGAGAAATGAAAAATTTGCAGACATGTGCATAGTCTCATCCCCAAACCAAACTAATAGTTTGCACGATCATGGGAGTATGATTTTCAAAAGCTAGTCACAGATGTCAGTCCAATACAAATCTGTTTTTATAATATACCACAAATCCATAGAAGTACATGGACCATTCCCCTGAAAATCCAGCAGTGGGGTAACACCTCATCTAATAGAAGAAATACCCTAACAAGAAAAGATCAAACAGATAAACTAGCTTTGACCAACCAGCACTTTAGTCTCTACTTACCTGTACTGTTCTTTAAAGACAAACTTAAAAAATACGAGTGGGGTATGGAGATTAAAATAGTAAATCAATTACACCAAAACATTGAACGACTTTTCTCCATCTGTGTCAGAATGTTTCACTGAGATGTTGCTTCAGTGATTTACTTTTTTCTACCTCTGAAACAGTTGTTTGCAACTGATGCTGTATCATTCATGTCTGAAGACTTCCCTGCTATTACTTTTGACTTTCCCCGTTAAGCCTTGCAGTCACATATAAAGGGACCTTTGTGGTCCTAAAGGTGGCATTTCTCATCTTGGAAAGAGTACAGCACTACAAAGCATTGCTGATATGTCATTACGACACTTTGCTGTAGTCAACAAGGTGGGAAGCTTTCTTCTTAGGCTGATGCATATAAGTCAAAAAAGGACCTTGCAATGGAATCAAACTAAAGCAGAGGACCGCTAAAAATAAAACAAACGCTTATTTCGTATTTCACTGTAACTCTGCTCATCAGCTCCTTTCTTACCATAAATAGAAAATTGTAACTGCTGAAGACAAATCTCACCCAGGGTTTTGTGCATCAAGCAGCTTTATTTTACACTTAAAAGTTGCAACCTGAGAGCTAGTAATTTTTGTCAAAAACTGTCACATTTAAAAAGTACAATATTTCAGTTCCCTACTTGCAAAGGCTCTGAACACACAATTTTCAGAAAACTAAATGACTCTACATACCTCTTCAACATTAATGTTTTCTTTGGCACTAGTCTCAAATGGCTGGATACCCATCTGTCCTGCAAACTTACAGGCATCTTCTGTTTCTACAACCTTTCGTTCTGGATCATCATTCTTATTTCCCACTGAAAAGAACAGAAGAGAGAATCTATCAATAATCCCCTCATATGCTGTAGCAGGATCAGAGGATCTCTAAAGGAAAAAAGGAGAATGTTGTAGTGGTTGATATGGAAGGACAGACTAGATAGACCATGTGGTCTTTTTCTGTTGTCATGTTTCTATGTTTTAATCAGACAAGCTAATGAAATTACTAAGGAAACATTCAACATGCTGCTTCAATATTTACAGTAGAAAATCAACTGGAGGAATGAGTATCCTGAATGTTGTACACACCTTTGACTTATAGAAAAGCAATATATAAGCCTAGTTAAATAAAATAAATATCCATAGAGCACAGTTACTTACCTGTAACAGGTGATCTCTGGGAACAGCAGGAATTAGTCCTCACATATGGGTACGTCGGTACCGACGGAGCCTGCGCGGGAACGCTCCCCAGCTTCCCAAAAAGGAAAGCTTTTGGGAGCATCCCACAGCGCCTGCGCGCTGCCTTCCCGCCTTTCCTAACCAACTCTCCTCAGTTCAAGTTTAAAACTGAGACAATAGAGAGAGAGAGGAAAGGAAAGATAGAGAGATACAACTCCTAGGGGAGGTGGGAGGGTTGTGAGCACTGTTCCCTCTAAGCTGTGCGCGTGTGCGCGTGCACACACCTCGCCGAGCGAGCGCACACAACCTTTAAAGGAGTGCACAAAAATTACTGAGTTCATGGGTTTTCAAACCTTGGGTTTTTTAAGGCTGCGGCTGCACCACCGATCTACTGCCATTCTGTAATTTCCGTCACTTCCGAATCTCTCCTCTGTCTGCAGTGAGTCCCCTGCCCTCACTCCTCTCACATGTGACCGACGATTGACGAATCATGACAGGCTAAAGAGGGAAATAAAAGGGAGGGGCAGCCAGCAAGCCAGCCTCTTTCTGCTCTTGTGCCTGCCTGCCAGCCACGTACCTCCTTTGATCCCTCCCTCAGCCAGCCTTCAGTGCCACGTGCTGCCTTGGATGCGAGAGCAACACACACCGCACCAGCGAAGAAGAGGAGACCGGTGCTCCGGGACTGCTGCCTGGGGACGGGCTATCGGCAGCGGAGCAGGTGAGTGCTGAGTACATTTCCTGGGAAACGTCATTTCAGATTCTAAAGAAGGCTGAGGTTTGATCTCCTCTAGTACTGGCTGATTTGTTCTTCGGGCAGTCCATTGTATAAACAGCTTCTGTCATTTTATGTGCAACTGCTTTCTTATGCCCCGGCATGGCGGTTTCCCGCCCTTTATAGTGTGTAAGGATAGTCTTGGTGTTAGTTGCTTTTTGCATATCTGTAGTAATCTGACTGTGAGTCCCCATGAGACATCGCGAGAGCCTACACAACTAGTGTACAGGAGGAAGAGGAGGCGGCGGGCCAGGGCAAGGAAGAGCAAGTAGCGGCAGCTCCTCAATTTGGGGTCCTTCGTTGTCCTTCTCTATCTCTCCCGCTCGCGGACTGCCTGCATGTCTGTACTGTGCCCAGCCCCGCCGCAGCTGCCTCCACCTCTCACACCGTCACCCCGCCACCAGCAGCAGTACCCCATCGCCGCTGCGCTGGATGCAGGTGGTTTCTCCATAGGGCTGGCGAGTACAGGCATAGGAACCCTGTGAAAGAGGGAAAATGTCTTTGACTTGCCCCCACTTTTCTCTCTTCTTTCAACCAGAGATGAGGTGCGTCAAATGACAGAATACATAATTTCTCAATATGCATTCTTTATGTACAAATTAAGCAGTCAGAGGACAATTGGCGAGCTGGGGAGGGGGGAGAGTTGTCATCTTGGAAGACCAGCATAGAAAGTATAGATGTGGGGTGCTGGAAAATAACAGGAAAAAAAAAGCAAACTTTGGTTCTTGGGAGACTGTCTGCCTTCATGATTTTGAGTTATGCATAAAGGATTTAGCGTAGTTACTCACCTGTAACAGGTGTTCTCCAGGAGCAGCAGGAATCAGTCCTCACTTATGGGTGACGTCGGCGCCGACGGAGCCCTCGCGGAGCAATTTTCCCCAGCTTTCAAAGAAAGCCTTTGGGAATTGCAGCGCGCATGCGCGGTCCCCTTCCCGCCCAAGGGTGCCATCTTAGCCAGTCAGATGACATAGCTAAAAAAGACAGCATAAAAATTTGCAAAAAAAAACTAAAGCAGATGATTGCAACTCCAAGGGGAGGAGGGAGGGTTGTGAGGACTGATTCCTGCTGCTCCTGGAGAACACCTGTTACAGGTGAGTAACTACGCTTTCTCCAGGACCAAGCAGGAAGTCAGTCCTCACTTATGGGACTCCCAAGCTCAAGGCTACCGGAGACCCTAAGCACAAAAATGAGCTCCCTCTAGCTCAGCAGCACAGAAGGAAAGAATCTTCGCTGAATTATTACCCACCGGTAGCCCACATCCGGGATGGAGGGTAGGAGTTGCTCAGACCTCGAAGAGATTACGGAGGACTGCCTGTCCGAAAGCACTGTCCCTGCGGGACTCCCTCTCGAGACAATAATGGACCGCAAAAGTCTGGCTCGAAGACCAAGTAGCGGCCCGGCAGATGTCTGCCAGCGGAACAGAGCGGAGGTAAGCCACTGACGTAGCCTTTGCCCGAACGCAGTGAGCCGTGACTCGACCTTCCAAGGAGAGTCCGGCTGCCCCATAAGCCCAAGAGATACAGTCCGCAACCCAGATGGACAGAGTACGCTTGGAGACCGGGAGCCCCAATTTATTGGGGTCAAAAGACACAAAAAGCTGAGCAGCTTTACGGTGCTCCCGCGTACGGTCAAGGTAGAAGTTCAAAGCCCTTCTACAGTCCAGGGTATGGAGGACCGTTTCAGCTCGGCTGGAGTGTGGTCTGGGAAAGAAGGTTGGAAGTACCACCTCCGGATTGATGTGAAAGGGGGAGACCACTTTTGGAAGAAATTTTGGGTGAGTCCGTAGGACTACCCTATTTTTGTAGAACCGAGTGTAAGGGGGATCAGACACGAGGGCCTGCAATTCACTTACGCGCCTAGTGGAAGTGAGGGCTATCAAGAACAGTGTTTTCCAAGAAAGAAAACGGAGAGAACAGGTAGCCATAGGTTCAAAAGGCGGACAGGTGATCCGCTGCAAAACCACATTCAGGTCCCAGTCAGGCGCTGGCGGGCGCAGAGGTGGTTTAAGTAGGAGACCTCGGAGAAACCTCGCTACGAGAGGGTCGTTGGAGAGAGGTCTGCCGTCCACCGGCACATGATGTGCTGAAAGAGCACTGAGGTGAACTTTGACGGAGTTGGACTTAAGTCCCAGATTAGAGAGGTATAGCAAGTACTGCAAGACCACCGACACCGGGCAGGAGAAGGGATCCTGAGACGGTCGGGTACACCAAACGGAAAAACGACGCCATTTAAGGGCGTAGCATTTGCGGGTAGAAGGTCGTCGCGAAGCTAGGACGACCTCCTCCACCTCTGTCGGCAGGAGAAGGGGAGCAAGGACTACCCTCTCAGCAGCCAGGCCATTAGGTTGAGAGACCTGAGTTTGGGGTGTAGCAGAGACCCCTGATCCTGAGTGAGAAGATCCGGTTGTACCCCCAGAGGGAATGGATCCTCCACCGCTAATTGCAGCAGGAGCGGAAACCACGGCTGTCTGGGCCAGCGAGGGGCCACCAGGATCATGAAGGCTTTGTCTCGGAGAACCTTGAAAAGAGTCCGAGAGACTAGCGGGATGGGAGGGAAAGCGTACAGAAGGCTCCCCGACCATGAGAGTAGAAAAGCGTCCGCCGCAACCCGAAGGGGGTGCGGCTGACGAGAGCAGAAGCGAGGAAGTTGCCGGTTGTGAGGACTGGCAAAGAGATCCACCGTGGGGAGGCCCCACTTTAGAAAGAGCTTCTGAACTACCAAGGGATCCAGACGCCACTCGTGCGGCTGGAGGATCCTGCTGAGTTTGTCCGCCAGGCAATTCTCTTGGCCTGGGAGATAAACTGCCTTGAGGAGAACGCCGTGACTGACGGCCCAAGAGCAGAGCTTCTGTGCCTCCCGGCAGAGGAGGAAGGAGCCCGTGCCCCCCTGCTTGTTCACGTAGAACATGGCAACTTGATTGTCCGTCTGGACAAGGACGGACTGGTGAGAAGTCAGGTGGGAGAAGGCCTTGACAGCCAGGCGGATCGCCCTGAGCTCCAGGAAGTTGATCTGCTGAGCAGACTCCCACGTGGTCCAGAGGCCCTGAGTACGTGCCCCTTGGCAATGCGCTCCCCAGCCCAGGAGGGATGAATCTGTTGTCAGCACCCGGGCCGGCTGAGGTGACTGGAAAGGCATGCCGAATATCAGGTTCGGCCGCTGAAGCCACCACCGGAGAGACGAGAGCAGCGGCTCGGAGACGTGCACTAGGTCTGCTAGGCCGCCTGTGGCTTGTCGCCACTGCTGGCGGAGACACCATTGAGCAGGCCGCATATTCAGGCGGGCATTGGGGGTCACATGGACGGTGGAAGCCATATGGCCGAGTAGTCTCAGGAAGCGCCTGGCGGAGACCAGGGGCTGGCTGCGAAAACGGTCGGCTAGGTCCATGAGCCGTTGAGCCCTGTCGAGCGGTAGGTACGCTCGTGCCTGAGGAGTGTGCAGCCTTGCGCCGATGAACTCGAGATCCTGTGAGGGGAGCAAAGTGGACTTTGCGAAGTTTATAACAAAGCCCAAGTACTGCAGAAGAGTCACCGTGCGGCGCGTGGCGTTGGTGACCTCCAGAGCGGACGCTGCTCTGATGAGCCAGTCGTCGAGGTACGGAAAGACAGAGGCCGTGAAGCCTGAGATGGGCCGCCACCACCGCGAGACATTTTGTGAAGACTCGCGGTGCGGAGGACAGGCCAAAGGGCAGTACTCTGTACTGGTAATGATTTCCTGCCACCACAAACCTTAGGTATTGGCGGTGGCTTGGGTGGATGAGGATGTGCGTGTAGGCATCCTTTAGATCCAAGGAGCATAGCCAATCTCCCTGCTGGAGGTAGGGCAGAAGGATTCCAAGGGTAAGCATCTTGAACTTCTCCCGCACGAGGAACTTGTTGAGGTTGCGCAAGTCCAGGATGGGTCTGAGGCCTCCTGTTCTTTTTGGTATTAGAAAATACCTGGAATAAAAGCCTTGACCTTTCAGGTGGTGGGGCACCGGTTCCACCGCCTGTTCCTGTATAAGACCTGCTAACTCCTGAAGGAGTAAGTCCCTGTGCAGAGGGGGTCGTGGAGGTTCTCCCGGAAAATAGGAGGGAGGGACCTGGTGGAAGTGGAGAAGATAGCCTTCTCTCACGACTTGAAGCACCCAGGCATCTGAGGTGATGCTGGACCACCTGTGGGCGAAGTGAACCAGCCGGCCTCCGGTGCTGGGAGGAACCAGCGGGGGGGGGAGAGGCTATGCTTAAGGAGTCAAAAACCCCCACCCTGCGGAGCAGGGGCTGGTGGTGCAGGCTTGGGGGCTTGCTGCCTACGGGACCCGTTACCCCGTCCCTTGGCCTGCTGGCCCTGTTGGGGAGCTGCAGGGGCCTGATAGTGGGGGTACTGTTTGTAGGCAGCCGCCTTCCTCGGGTAAAAGGACTTCTTTCCCGAGCCCTTCTTTTTCTGGGAAGGGGCGGAGGTCTTCCTAGAAAGCCTAGTCCTGGTGAGAGTCTCCGTCTCAATTTGTGCAGCCTTATCAGCCATGGGCTTGCCAAAGAGGTTTTCGCCTCGGCCAGGGACATCGACCAACTTGTCCTGCACCCAGGGCTCAAGGTCAGACGACTGAAGCCAAGCCTGTCGGCGGGCACCGATGCCGGCTGCGGCCACTCGAGCCGATGCTTCAAAGCCATCATAGGCTGCTCGGGACATGAATTTTGAGCATTCCCGAATGCCAGTGGACAAGGCCAGGAACCTCCGCAAGGGTTCCTCGGACAAACCAGCGGAGAAGCCGGCTAGCTCTTTAGCCAGGTCTCGGAGATACATGCCCATGTATAGCTGGTAGGTCTGGACACGACATGCGAGCATAGAGCCCTGGAAACACTTCTTACCAAGGCCATCCAGGTTACGGGCCTCCCTGCCAGGAGGCACCGAGGAGTGCATCTTCTGGCTCTTAAGACGATGCATGGCCGATTCCACTACCATGGAATGGTGTGGTAGCTGTGCTTTTTGGAAGCCAGGGCTCTTGCGGACTCGATAGATAGAATCGACCTGCTTGCTCAGGACCGGCGAGGTGGCCGGACTCTCCCACATGCGGAAGAGTAGTCGTTCCAGCATGGGAGGAACCGGTACAGTAAAGTGTTCCCTGGCGGGAGAGTCATACTGGAGGGCGTCGAGCTCTTCGGCTCGAGGCTCCTCCTCGGGGTCCGCAGGGAAGGCCAAAGCATTGGCCATATCCCTGACGAAGTCCGAGAACCGGGCATCCTCCGGGGGGGACTGCTTCCGAGGTTCGGACTCAGGTGAGTCCGAGGGGACACACCGAGTCCGAAAAGAATCAGGCGACTCTTCCTCTTCAGACTCCCAGACCGACTCTGACGAGGACTCGGTGGGGTCGGCCCGGGCAGGGCGCGGCGCCTGCCGCCCCGACGCCGAGGGAGTCGGCGTCGGCGACCTCGGTCCCGAACGGAAGGCCGAGGGTGACCTCGACCGAGGATCGACTCGAGTTCGCATCGACTCGAGGATCGGCTCGGTCTCCGGGGTCGACTTAGACGTCGACGTCCCGGCGGTCGGGGCAGCGGCGCCAGCGAAGTCAGCGAGCAGTGCCCGCTGCTGGTCCATGAAGGCAGACAGTCTGCTCTCCAAGGCCGTCAACCTGAGTCCGAGCTCAGGTGACCCAGCAGCCCCCGACTCGGGCCCCGACGGCGTCGGGCCCGACGTCGGCTGTCGCGGAGGCGAGTCCAGAAGGACCACAGGACTTACCCGAGCAGGCAGCTCCGACTCCAGGCGAGGTCGCTTCGTGAGGTGCTCCTTCTCCAAGGACCCGGGGCGGCTATCGGGGCTATGCGACCTGGCCCTCGCGGAGCCAGGAGCGTCCACCGACGCCGCCCTCGCGGGTTTCACCTTCCGTCGATGGTCCCCGGAGGGAGAGCCCCTGTCGGAGGAACTCCGGCGACGGTCCGAGCTGGAACCCCTGGACGCGGAGGCCTCCGACGAGGTCCGGGTACGGCTGGGGTCAGCGAAGATTCTATCCCGCTGATGCCGCCGACTTCTCAACGCTTTGGAGGAAAGTTTGCCACAAGGCCCACAGATCATTTCTTCATGATCCGGGCCCAGGCAGCGGAGGCAATTGTCGTGTGTGTCAGTTAGTGACATATTTCGATCACACTGACCACACCGCTTGAAACCACTGGCAGCCATCGGGGGAAAAAGGGCCCCGGCGAGGTCAAAGGACCGGGCTGCCAGGGAAAAACCGAAACGAAAACTGACTAAGTCAGAA
Source organism: Ichthyophis bannanicus (assembly GCA_033557465.1). Lineage (NCBI taxonomy): Eukaryota > Metazoa > Chordata > Amphibia > Gymnophiona > Ichthyophiidae > Ichthyophis > Ichthyophis bannanicus. Next base: position 5,068,772 of record CM066041.1, read on the forward strand.
AAACCGAAAAAGAAGAAGAGGACTCGTGACCGGCGTCGCGAGTCCGGGCGGGAAAAAGACCGGCGTCGAACCGAAGGAAAAAAGAGTAATTATGAAGAAAAATCAACTTTTTCGCGGGGACACGACGGGTACGTCTGTAGGGCTCCGCGGAAAAAAGAAGACTGGCTAAGATGGCACCCTTGGGCGGGAAGGGGACCGCGCATGCGCGCTGCAATTCCCAAAGGCTTTCTTTGAAAGCTGGGGAAAATTGCTCCGTGAGGGCTCCGTCGGCGCCGACGTCACCCATAAGTGAGGACTGACTTCCTGCTTGGTCCTGGAGAATAATTACTTATAGATCAGTGATCGAGGGCCTTAGAAAAAAGGGTTGTGCTGCTGTTTAGGTATAGCCTTTAAAAATTAGATGTTTATGAAAAGCAGTTAGTTAAAAGGTATGCAGAAATGGATTTACCTATTCACAATTCATTGGAGGTTTTATTTTAGTTTTTTACATTATCTCTTTTTGGTGACTCCTGTGAAAATATTTACATGGGTTTGTCAGGGTGTACATAACTTTCTGGGGTGGTGATTTTCTCTTATTTTGTTTATATTTATGCAATTTAAAAAAATACAAGCAATAACACACCTTTTCTAAGAAATAGGGATTGCCTAAAATAACAGAACACATCCTGTAAAGAAGGAAATACATCCATAAAGAAAATGTCTAGCAACCCCAGCTGTAGCCGACAATATAGGGATCCATGATGAAAATAAAATAAAACATAATGCTCTTATAGGAAAGCTGAAACTAAACACAACTGGTTCTCCACTATCGCAGGACAGAACTGTCTTTCTCTGATCCCAGTGACTTACGAACATGTTAAAAGGAAATAAATTGCAAAGGATATTAAAAAATTCTCCCTGGTGTTTCGCAAGGCCTTTGCCAAGGGTACTCCATGTAGGACACCGAACTCTTCTTCCATACATAAATTATTTACATGGAATAACAATGACTTTCAATAAAAATTAACTGAAATAATACCACATTTGTGATTGTAATTACTAGAAATTTTCCGCTTCATTTAGTAATCGTCTATTTTCATTTAATTTGATTAACATCAATGTGGTGTGCATACTGTATTCTAATGTGTAGTCAAATTTTAAAGTATATAACACCAAGTGTCGTTATGTAGCGCACAAAAAATTTAACCTTCCTGCAAAAGCCGCACAGCTGATATTTTATGCGCACACAGCCTACAGAAAATTAGAGGGAACATTGGTTGTGACGACTAATCCCTGCTGTTCCCAGAGATCACCTGTTACAGGTAAGTAACTGTGCTATCTCCAGGAACAAGCAGGAATGAGTCCTCACATTTGGGGAATCCCTAGCTAAGATGCCTGGGAGATCCCCAAGGATATGAGACCCTGAAGGGTTCCTAGTCTTCCAATGGATCTCAGGCATCCATACAGGGAAGGAGGGCAGGAGTTGTTCAAGAATGGAACAGTTGTCTGAGGACAGCCTGACCAAACAAGGCATCCCGGCGGGAGTCCTTGTCCAAGCAGTAATGGGCTGTGAAGGTATGAACCGAGGCCCAGGTGGCTGCTCGACAGATCTGGTCAATGGATACAGAATGAAGATGAGCCATAGAGGTGGCCATGGCCCTCACATTATGAGCTGTGACATGGCTCTCCAGAGAAAGGTTGTTACTCTGGTAAGCAAAAGAAATACACTGAGCAATCCAGTTGGACAGTGTTCTTTTAGAGACTGGAAGTCCTAAATGAGAAGGATCAAAAGCAACAAAAAGCTGGGAAGACTTTCTATGTTGCTGTGTCCTGTGTAAGTAAAAGGCAAGAGCTCTTTTACAATCTAGAGTATGAAGATTCCTCTCTGCACTGGATGCATGAGGAGCTGGAAAAAAGACAGGTAAATATACCTCTTGATTAAGATGAAAAGGTGAGACCACTTTAGGCATAAAGTGTGGATTTGTCCTAAGGACCACCTTATCATGATGGAACCTTGTATAAGGTGGATTAGCCACTAAGGCCTGCAGTTCACTGATGCGGCGAGCAGAAGTGACTGCAATGAGGAAAATAACCTTCCAGGAAAGAAATTTCAAGGAGGTAGTGGCTAAGGGTTCAAAAGGTGGCTTCATAAGCTCACCAAGAACCAAGTTTAAGTCCCATGCCACCGGAGGAGGTCGAATGGGAGGTTTAGTTAAAGTTAGGCCCCTCATGAATCTTGCAATAAGAGGATGAGAGGAAATAGGTTGTCCACTGAGAGGCTTAAGGGATGCTGCAATAGCACTCAAATGGACCCTTAATGAATTCGTCTTAAGGCCTGCATTGGAAAGATGCAGGAGATATTGCAATAGAGAATTCACAGGAAGTGCCAGAGGGTCAAGACCCTTTTGAGCACACCAAATGGAAAATCTTTTCCACTTAAAAGCATAGGAACGTCTAGTGGAAGGTTTTCTGGAAGCATGGAGGATATCCTTCACTTGTTGAGAAAGATTTAAGTCTTGAAGGTCTAGCCCTTCAGTAACCAAGCTCTGATGTGAAGGGACTTGGGGTTTGGATGCCACAAAGTCCCTTCCTCCTGGGACAGAAGGTCTGGAGCAGCTCCCAAGTCCAGAGAGGGGGCTTGGGAAAGATGCAGAAGTAGAGGGTACCACACTTGGCGTGGCCAGCGTGGAGCTATGAGGATCATGGATCCTTGATCCCTCTGGAGTTTGAACAGAGTCTTGGGAATCAAAGGAATGGGTGGAAAGGCATACAGGAAGCCCTGACCCCAATGAAGGAGGAAGGCATCCCTGGCCTGGACTCCCTGACACGGAATTCTGGAACAGAACCGGGGAAGTTTGGCATTCCACGGACTTGCAAAGAGGAGGTCTATGTCCGGGGTTCCCCATTCTTGGAAGATTCGGAGTACCTGATCCATGTGGAGGGACCATTCGTGTGGAAGCAGAACTCGACTGAGTCTGTCTGCCCAAGAGTTTTGGATTCCTGGGAGGTATACTGCCAGGAGATGGATTTGATGCTCTCTGGCGAAGGCACATAATCTTAGAGCTTCGTTGCAAAGCGACAGAGAGCCAGTTCCTCCTTGCTTGTTTATGTAAAACATGGCTACTTGATTGTCCGTATGAATGACTGTCTTGTAGCTGAGGAGGGTATGAAAGACCTTGAGAGCTAGGAACACTGCTCGAAGTTCAAGTGGTTGATATGAAGAGAGGTCTCCTGTGGGGACCAAGTGCCTTGGGTGGAGAGGTCTTGCAGATGAGCTCCCCAACCTGTTTGGGAGGCATCTGTTGAGGGTTGCTTGGGGCAACAAAGGTTGGAAGGGGGACCCCAGCAACAGATTTTGAGTGGACCTCCACCACTGGAGAGACCAAAAGAGACGTTTGGAGGTTGCTATTTGGTCTGAGAGCGCTCCTGAAGCTTGAGTCCACTGGGTGGACAAAGTCCACTGAGCTGCTCTCATGTGTAGGCGAGCATAGGGTACCACATGTACTGTGGAAGTCATGTGGCCTAGCAGCTGTAGCATCTCCCTGGCAGTTAAGTGGCTCTTTGACTGAATCTGGGAGGCTAACTGCACTAGACGGGCCTGAGGAAGGTAGGCCCTTGCAGAGGTGGTATCCAACCAGGCCCCTATGAATTCCAGGGACTGAGTAGGGGTGAGCTGGGACTTTGGGAGGTTTACCACAAGTCCCAGGTATTGCAGAATGCGCCTGGTGCGGTTCAGGGAGATCTGAGCCTCTGACTGGGTTGGAGCTCGGATGAGCCAGTCATCCAGGTATGGGAAGACAAATATTCCCAGAGTGCGTAGAAATGCAGCTACTATTGCCATGAATTTGGTGAACACTCTCGGAGCAGAGGCTAGACCGAAAGGAAGCACTCTGTATTGGTAATGTTTTCCTTGGAACAGAAAACGTAGGAATTTTCTGTGAGACGGATGGATGAGGACATGAGTGTACGCATCCTTGAGATCTAGAGAACAAAGCCAATCCTGACTCTGCAGGTATGGAAGGAGAGTGCCTAGAGAAAGCATCTTGAACTCCTTGCATAGGAATTTGTTCAATTCTCTGAGATATAGAATGGGTCTGTATCCCCCTGTTTTCTTTGGAATGAGAAAATAGGGGGAGTAGAACCCTGATTCCTGTTGAAGAAGAGGAACCTCTTCTATGGCCCCCTGGGCCAAAAGGGTAGTCACCTCCTGATCCAGAAGGTCGAGGAGAGATGTGGGAGAATTGAAGTGTCTCACCATGGTGTAGGGAGGAAGGTTTGAGAAATGAAGTTTGTAGCCCTCTCTTATGATGGAGAGGGTCCACTGCTCTGATGTGATTTGTTCCCATCTGGGAGCAAAATGAGCTAACCTTCCTGGAATAGTGAGAGGTTCTGGCTGTTGTAGAGCCAGAAAGGTTAAGTTCTCTAGTATCAAGTCAAAAACCCTGAGGGGATTGGGACTGCTGGGTTGCAGCAGTCCCTGCAGGTTTAGGCCTGGCCTGTTTAGGTTGCTGACGCTTAGTAGGAAAGCGACCTGTAGAAGATTGTTGGCCAGAAGTGGAAGGAAATCTGCTCCTTTTGTAAAAAGGCTTTTTGAAAGGTTTTTTCTTGGCTGGAATGGAGGTAGACTTGGAAAGTCTATCCAGAGCAGAATTCTCTGCATCCATTTGAGTGGCTTTAATTTGCCACTCTCTGCCAAAGAGATTTTCACCTGTACAGGGCAGATTCCCTAAGCCATCTTGAACCCAGGGCTCTAGATCAGAAGCCTGGAGCCAGCAATTCTATGAGCAGCTATAGCAATGCCTGAGGCTCTGCTGGCACCTTCAAAGGAGTCAAAGGCTGCCCTGTTGGAAAACTTGGTAACATCTTGAGTATGCTTAAGCCAAAGGAGGAATTCATCCCTTTTATCCTCTGGAAGGAAAGGGAGAATGTTGTGCAGCTTTTGTGCAATTTCCTTTAGAAACATACCCATATAAAGGCTATATGAGTTGATTCTGGCAATAAGCATGCTGGCTTGGAAGATTTTCCTACCAAAAGCATCCAAGGTCCTGCATTCTCTTCCTGGAGGAGCAGAAGAGTGTCTTTTGGTACTCTTAATCCTTTTCATAGCTGACTGCACCACAATGGAATGGTGAGGAAGCTGAGTTTTCTGAAATCCAGGACAAGGAGTGTCCAATCTACGAGAATGAGGAGAAAGGGTGAGAGGAGTTTCCCATAAGTCAATCATATGTTCATGAAGAATTTCATGAATTGGCAAGGTGACTGCCTCTCTGGGAGCCTTACAGTATCCTAAAATATCTAATTTTTTTGCTCTAGGCTCTGCTTCAGAGGTTACTGAAATAGAGAGTCCTTTAGCCACTTCTAATATGAAGTCTTGAAAGGACAAATCCTCTGGAGGAGACATTGTCCTTTTTGGAGAAGCAGGCTCCTCAGGAAGAGTAATGGATACTTCAGGGGACTCATCTGATGAATCAGAATCAGAGGAATCGAAGTATCGTCTGTCCGATTCCAACGATCGATACGCGTATCGATCGGTACCGACATCGGGCGTACCCGGTACCGGATCGGTACCGAGGAAAAGCCCTGGACAAGGAACCGGAGTCGGTATCCTGGTCGATGTCGATGCAGTCGGTACCGGTATCGGTGCTGGTACCGGAGCCGGTACCAAGAACAGGACTCGTTGCGGTACCATCGGTGTCGCAGCCTTAATAAAAGCCATTATAGCCTGCTGCATGGATTGGACAGTATGATCCATGGACGCCACGACTGCCTGGATGTCGGTACTGGGAGATAGTGCCGGTACCCCAGAGCATCGATGTCAACCTGTAACCCCATAGGAGGAGCTTTGGAAGCCGGAGCTTCCCGCCGGGGTTGTTTGGCTGGGGCATGATCCTCGAGGGCAAGCCCGGAGGCATCTCGATGCTTAAGAGGGAGATTTGCCCTTCAAGGACCTGCTAGGTTTATGTTTGGTTACCTGAGACCCATCAGGAGAGAAAGACCTGGAAGATGTCGATGCCACCGCCGGTGCATCCGTGGGAAACAGCACATGGAGCTTGGCTGTTCTGTTCTGTAACCCCCGTTTAGACATTAGAGAGCAGGACTGGCAATCCGGAACGGAGTGTTCAGGACCCAAACATTTAAGACACCATTCATGGGTATCTGTAACAGAAATTGTACCGCTACACTTAGTGCATTTTTTGAACCCGGAGGCTGGTTTTTCCATGATGGAAAATTTTCTTGTGGGCCCGGAGGCCTAAGAAGAAAAATACACCAAGTGAGGAAAATATATATATTTTTTTTTTTGAAAGAAAAGAAAAGAAAAAGACCGACGGTACCGGTCCGGCGTCGGGGAAGGCAGACACGCGACCAAAGAAATAAATTAAAATAAAGAACTTCTTCAGCGGTGACAGGAACACGACCTGCTGGCTCCGCGGAAAAGAAGAACTGAGGAGAGTTGGTTAGGAAAGGTGGGAAGGCAGCGCGCAGGCGCTGTGGGATGCTCCCAAAAGCTTTCCTTTTTGGGAAGCTGGGGAGCGTTCCCGCGCAGGCTCCGTCGGTACCGACGTACCCATATGTGAGGACTCATTCCTGCTTGTTCCTGGAGATTAACATTATAGATGAGAGCAGAGAGAGACCAACTGGTCCTTCAAGTCTGCCCAGTTACTACTATCCACACATCAAGGATATATTCCAGCAGCTGTCCAGAGAAGCAGACACTTCTATATCATCTCATTTTATCAAAGTCAGGAAGATACTATAGGCATAATGTGGTTTTCATAACCCAGGGGGAGAGGGGTGCTGGCGGCCAACAAGGACAAATATGTATACAATGCAGAAGGACCTGAACCAGAAGAAACTCCTCTGAAGGAACTACAGGAAGAGAGACAAGTGGATGCAAAGGTATTTAATATTTCAAGAATCAATTAGGAAGAGACACATTTCCAGTATTCTAAAAAGGTACCAGACCAGGGCCAGTGGCAGACCACTTTTCACTCCAGTTGCAGTGGTGAAATGGAGGCAGAAGGAAAGCACAGTTACTTACCTGTAACAGGTGATCTCAGGGAACAGCAGGAATTAGTCTTCACATGTGGGTACGTCGACGCTGACGGAGCCCGCACGGGAATGCTCCCCAGCATCCAATCAGAAAGCCTTTGGGAGCATCCCTCGCGCCTGCGCAGTGACTTCCCGCCTTTCCTACTGCCTCTCCCCAGTTGAGTTTCATAGCTGAGACAGAAGGAGAGGAAGAGGAAAGGAAAAAGATAGATACAACTCCTAGGGGAGGTGGGAGGGTTGTGAAGACTAATTCCTGCTGTTCCCTGAGATCACCTGTTACAGGTAAGTAACTGTGCTATCTCCAGGAAAAAGCAGGAATGAGTCTTCACATGTGGGGACTCCCTAGCTGAGGGTGCCAGGGGAGATCCCATAAAATGCGTATCCCTGGACAGGACGGCATTTTCCCAACCTGGATCCCCGGCATCCCCTGAGGGATGGGGGTAGGAGTTGAGAGAGTTGCAGAGGAACAGCAAAAACTAAAGACTACAGGGGAGATGAGTCTTTAGAATGCATGTCAAGTATCATTAAAGTATTTAATGCACTAGTACCATATAGAGCTTACCTACTGGACGGTAGGAAGTAGAACTGCGATGGAAGGTACTGTAGACGCAGTAGCGGAATCTTCAAGGGAACTCCACAGCAGTGAGGATGAAGTTCCAAATCTGGAATGGGCAGGTGACCCAGGTGTCAACTGGTGCAGGAGAAGAACGGCAGGTCTTCAATGGAAAGCTTTATGTGAAAAAGCTGAGAACTCTTTTAGATACAAAGTTATTAACCTTGAGAACTAAAAGAAGAAGACTGACCGTTCTGGAAATTAGCTCAGTCCGGAAGGGAAGAGAGGATATGGAAAAAAAACCCTTCCCAGGGAGAACAGAAGGGTACTCCGGAACACTGAAGATGTACACTGTCTTTCCTAGCTGGTTAGAGATAGGAAGACATTGAAGCTTGATACCTCATAGGTAAGGAGGTGTATAAAAAAATAGAAGCTGTTGACGTCACAGCAGTAATTGAGAGTATAACTGGTCCCAGTTACCGAGCCGTATGATAATAGGCAAGCGGACTGTCCGGACCCCTTAAGAAAGTAAAAAAACTTCAGTACCGACAGGTAGGGAGATAGCAGGTAATACACAGGGTGCTATGAACATCTCCCAATATGCGCATACCTATATATATCTATATATCTATACGGATGTGAATATATATGTCTAGACAAGTGTGACATATATATCTCGATATCTCGATATCTAGATATAGATAGGCATGGCTTATGCCCGCCCAGGGTACAAAAACATGTATGCCAAGGACACATACATACATGAAAATAATACTGAGAATCCATGCCTGCAACTGGGCCACCGAAGAAACATCCCCATGGGGAATGTGATGGGAAAAGATTCATCTAATAGTAGGGGGTGAAAACCACCTGAAGAAGTATAGAGAATCTATTGCTGTGGTGCAGGAATGCAGATCAGTGGAATTAGCAGTATGGTTGCGTGAATAACAGAGGACAATATCAGTCTGGTAAGAGCACGTCAGGAGCACTTTAGGCTTCTGATGTGTCCAAAGGACAAGAAAACGCATAGACCAAGATACCAGGATGACCCAGCCAAGGGACTCAGGGGTATCATGTACAGTAAAGGAGTATGCGTTGTCCAAGTGGAGCAGAAAACATAATGCCAAGCTGTAAGGAAAAAAGGGGTAGATTCCTGCCAGATTGGGAGCTCCTTGGACATTCACGCAGAAAAAAACTTGTCTGCTGTATCACAATGAGAGACAAGAGGGTATAAGTATCTAGATAGCCATGGAATGACTATATAAGCTTCTTCTATTATATGGAAGACCCTCAGAAACAAAGTCCAATGCTCTATGGCAAGGGCCCATAGTGGGAAGCTTCTCTGACGATTGCAGAGAGCATTGTGCAGGAGAGAAAACTGACAGAAGTCAGACATGGTGCCACATCCTAGAGAAGGATATGGCCAGGAGAGGATAACCTGCAGTGAGTGTCAGTACGCAAGACAGTTGAAAGCAGCTTGCAGAAGCATTAAAGTACTCACTGGAACTCCTGCACGCACAGCAACTGAACAAAATAGCAGAGGGGATTCTCCTGTATGAAAAACAGGGAGAAGACAGACCAAGGGAGCGGAGATATTCCGGCCCCGTCTGAGGAGTTGTGCAGAACATGCGTTAAGGATAACAGGAAGTCAACACTGGAAAGAGAGAGATTTTTCAGTATGGTACCAACTCAAGCAGGGGAAACCCTGAAAGAGAGGGGGTTGGAGGTGACGTACCATATGGTAAGTCAGCTGAAGGAAAAAATGTCCATGTGGGGACAGAAACTATCATGAGATAGTGGCGATCTCCCTTTATAGTAATAAGAAAGGGAGAATACCGCAACCCACGGACAAAAGTATCCTAACTACTCGGCATACTGAAAAGAAACCCAGTGTAGAGTCGGAAGAATAAACTTCTGGTAAGAAGTTAATTGTAGACTGCCGCATACAGGAGCCTATGGCTGCTGGTTATGATTAGCCCGGTGAGAGTCTGGAAGCTTCCGACTAGGATGAGATGTCCCTTGCTTGGGTACATCTGGAGGATGGGCAGAAGGAGGATGAAACTTTCTTTTCTTAGGGAAAGAAGGTTTGGTAGGACATTTCCTACATCCTGGGGAAAAAGAAGGCTTAGGACGGTTTCCAGAACTAGGAAAGTCAGTGGAGCACTGAGCAACCTGACGTAAAGCCTCGCTATTGAAAAGATGTTCTCCAGTACACGGAGAATTACCCAGTGTATGTTGTGCCCATCTGCTCAAGTCTGAAGCCTGCAGCCAGGCTGTACGGCGTGCTCCAATGGCAATAGCAGAGGACCTGCTAACAGACTCAAAAGAGTCTAGAGAAGCACGAGAAAGAAACCAGGAGATATTCCTGCTATGATTAAGAAGCAAGGAATAGTCAGAGGCCTTAGGTTCTGACAAAAAAGAAGACAAGAGAGATAATTTCTCTGTGACCTCCTGAAGGGTTAGACTCATATAAAAAATATATGGAATAATTCTAGAAGCCAACATGGAAGTTTGGAAGGTTTGACGCCCAAAGGCATCCAGTGCTTTAGATGCACGACCTGGAGGATAAGAAGAATGCTTCTTCTTGCTTCTGACCCTCCTCATTGCTGATTCCACTACAAGGGAATGATGCGGAAGTTGGTTCTTCTGAAACCCCGGAGAGGGGGGCACCTGATACAGAACCTGCATGGCTGTAGAAGGCGCAGGAACCTGTAAAGGTGACTGCCAAATCCCCAGAAGAAGGTCCTGCAAAGAAGGATGTAAAGGAAGCATTATGCTAGCTTTTTCTGCAGGACCTTGGTTAAGAGTAGGACCAGGAATAGCAAGAAGGGCTGCCATGTCAAGGAGAAATTTCTGAAAAGAAGGATCTCCCAGAGGAACTATTCCTGGGTAGGCTGAGGTTGAATGAGCAGCTTGAACACCAGAAGACCTACAGGACTGGTGCCCAAAAGGAACCCTGCTAGATGGAGGATGATAACGACAGTTCCGATTCGAGGCAGTCAGTACTGCATCGTCGGTTCCCGGTATCAATTCCAAGCTAGGCATAGAAAGGATCGATGGCACCGATGGAACTGCAGGAATCGACAGCGACACCGACACCAGCGTCGGGGACGGCAATGCCCTCGAAGCAGGCAGCGGAGGTTGCCGAAGCGGTACCGAGGCCACCAGGGAGCTTTGGTGATTATCCTCGGTACTGCGTAGCCGGAAGGGACAGGGATCGGTTCCGAAACATGTCGGAACCAAGTCATCTAGACTGGATATCGATTCCAGACTGGGCATCGAACCGAGCGAGGTTAACGATGCCCGTCTAGAGGGCACCGACGTCGGTGGTGGTGTCGACGATGCCGATCCCATAAAGTCAATCGGAATCGCATCGATCGGTGCCGAAGGCACCGAGGACGTCCGAAGACGACGCTCGGTGAAGAGAGGAACACTCGACACCGGCGCCGATGTCGGGGTATAGGTACCGCTCGAAGCCGGTACCCCCTCTGAGCGTGGCGGAGAAAGAGAAAAAACCATCTGGGGCGTATCGATCGGCCCCGAGGCCCAGGATACCCGACGACGAGCCCCAGTGGAGAGGGGAACACTCGATACCGACGCCGGGGCATCGGTGCCGCTCGAAGCCGGAACCAAACCTGCGGCTGGCGGGGACAGAGGAAAGCCAGTCTGGGTCGAAACGATCGAAGGCACCGAGGACCCCAGACGACGATCCCTAGTGACGAGCGGAGTACTCGACACCGGCGTCGATGCTGGGGAATCGGCACCGCCCGAAGCCGGCACCAACCCTGCCCGATGACGATCCCTGGTGAAGAGTGGAGCACTCGACACCGGTGCCGACATCAGGGAATCGGTACTGCTCGAAGCCGGTACCAACCCCACGCATGGCTGGGATGCAGGAAAGCCAGTCTGGGTCGAATCAATCGGCCCCGAAGGCACCGAGGACACCAGATGACGATCCGTGGCGAAGAGTGGAGCACTCGACGCCCGTGCCGATGCCGGGGGATCGGTACCGCTCGAAGCGGATACCACCCCCGAGCATGGCTCAGGTATGTTCTGTGAGGAGTGAACCCCAGGAACAACCTGAAACCCCGTGAATGCTTTGGAGCCCGAAGACTCCCGCCGGGGTTTTATTGCCAAAGGGGTCTTGAGGGGAAGGCTGGAGCAGTCATCATGCTGGGCATGAGACTTACCCCTCAAGAATTGGCTAGTCTTAACAGACTGTTTGTGGGTTACCTGATCCTGGAGAGAAGAATAAATCGATGTTCTCACCTCAGGAGGAAAAACGGCATCGAGGGATACCCGAAAAAGCGAAGGTCTTCTCCCAATACTAAAGCCCGATGGACCGGGGGAAAAAGGGTCAGGCCCCAAACAGGATAGACACCAGGCAGTGGAGTCTAAAAAGAAAACTAAGTCTTCACAGTGGAGGCACTTCTTAGGGGAAGAAGGCTCCATGCTGGAAAGGCCTGGTAGGCCTCAGAAGGGACTTGAGGAGAAAAAATACCTCTAAGTGGTTAAAAGAAAAGAACAAGGTACCGGCGGTGCCGGTATCGGCAGGAAAACGGCCGCGACCGCAAGAAAACAAGAAATAAGGATTTAAGAGAAAAACGTTTCTGCGGTGACAGGAGGTATGTCCTGCCGGCTCCGTGGAAAAACGAAAACTGGGGAGAGGCAGTGGGAAAGGCGGGAAGTCACCGCGCAGGCGCGAGGGATGCTCCCAAAGGCTTTCTGATTGGATGCTGGGGAGCATTCCCGTGCGGGCTCCGTCGGCGTTGACGTACCCACATGTGAAGACTCATTCCTGCTTGTTCCTGGAGATAAATGTGGTCCTACCTGCTACTTTTCTTTCCTTGGGTCCTGGCCAGACCAGTCCAGAACGATGAGTTGTGCCCTTCCACCAGCAGATGGAGAGAGAAATCAAAAGGTAGTGATCACTGCCCTTTAAAGGGCACTGTGCAGCCATATTTCATCAACAATTCCTGTAAGTAAATGGAAGACCTCCCCCCTACTAAATAATCACCCACACACACAAAAAAAGAGGGAGGGTTGTAGAGTGACCATCTGAACCACCAGAAGAATCCTCCAGAAGAGTTCAGAACCCTCAACAGGCCAAAATAACCAGCAGGATAGCAACAAATCAAATATGAACATCAAAAAGAAAGCTGGGCAGGACTTCTGGACTGGTCTGGTTGTACTCAAGGAATAAGTAGGAAGTCAGCCCTCACATATGGGTGACGTCAGCGTTGACTGAGCCCACGTGGAGCTTTTCCCCATCTTTCAAAGAAAACCTTTGGGAATGCTACCACGCATGCGTGGTTCCCTTCCTGCCCAAGGGTGCCATCTTGCTGAGACTCCTTTTTTCCGTGTAGCCCAACGGACGCATGTCCTGTTTCCCTGGAAAAATTCCTTAAAAATTATCCTTAGTTGAGTTTTTCCTGGTTTGCGTATTGGTTCCTCTTCCCGCCTCGAGCTGCCGCCATCCCTTGCGCTGGTTCTTGGCTCCCTCTGTCTCTTTTTCATTGAGGTCTGCCTTGACCGGCGTTCGCATCCTTTTTCGCCACAGGGTCAGACCCCATCCAGGTGTGATCCACCATGTTTCCCGGTGGCTTTAAAAAGTGTGATCACTGCAGTCAAATTATGTCTGTCACAGACACCCATGACTGCTGCTTGCACTGTCTTGGTCCAGACCACAACAGTACCTCCTGCGACCTGTGTCAGCCCATGATCCCTCAGACCAACAAGAAAACATAAGAACATAAGATATGCCATACTGGGTCAGACCAAGGTCCATCAAGCCCAGCATCCTGTTTCCAACAGTGGCCAATCTAGGTCATACGTACCTAGCAGTTTCCCCAAAAGACACTGGGTCAAGCATTGATATCCTGGGTCCCTTCTTAATAATGGTTTATGGACCTTTCCTCCAGGAACTTGTCCAAACCTTTTTTTAAACCCAGCTACACTAACAGCCTTTACTACATCCTCCGGTAACAAATTCCAGAGTTTGATTACACGTTGAGTGAAAAAAATATTTTCTTTTACTAGTCTTAAATAGTTTACCCTGTAGCTTCATTGCATGTCCCCTAGTCTTTCTATATTCTGATAACGTAAAGAGTCGATCTACGTTTACCCGTTCCACTCCGTTCATTAATTTATAGACTTCTATCATATCTCCCCTCAGCCGTCTCTTTTCCAGGTTAAAGAGCCCTAACCTTTTTAACCTTTCTTCATAGGAGTATCCTTCCATCCCCTTTACCATTTTGGTGGCTCTTCTCTGAACCTTTTCTAATAACGCTATATTCTTTTTAAGATATGGCGACCAGAATTGCACACAATATTCAAGGTGCGGTCTCACCATGGAACGGTATAGAGGCATTATAATATCTTTTGTTTTATTTTCCATTCCTTTCCTTATGATACCTAGCATTATATTTGCTCTCTTGGCTGCTGCTGCACACTGCACCGAGGGTTTTAACATGTTATCCACAATGACGCCTAAATCTTTTTCCTGGGTGGTGGTTCCTAATGTGGAACCTTGCATCGTGTAACCATAGTTTGGGTTGTTCTTCCCTAGGTGCATAACTTTGCACTTGTCCACATTAAAGGTCGGAGTTGCAGGAGATGATGTTTCCACGGTTTGGCTCAGCACCTCCAGTGAGACCAGGGCGTCCCGTGGCGGCATTCCTTCATCAGAAAGATGCTGGACCCCGGCAAGAAAGCGTAGTTACTCACCTGTAACAGGTGTTCTCCAGGAACAGCAGGAATCAGTCCTCACATATGGGTGACATCGGCATGGACAGAGCTCGCACGGAACAGTTCTCCAACATTCAAAGAAAGCCTTTGGAAATGCTACCATGGATGTGTGGTCCCCTTCCCGCCCAAGGGTGCCATCTTGTTCAGTCAGATGACAGCTTAGGCAAAAAACAAAAAGGTAAAAAGGAGGTAACTCCAAGGGGAGGAGGGAGGGCTGTGAGGACTGATTCCTGCTGTCCCTAAAGAACACCTGTTACAGATGAGTAACTACCCTTTCTCCAGGAACAAGCAGGAAGTCAGTCCTCACATATGGGACTCCCTAGCTCCAGGCTGCCAGGGCCTGAACCATGACAGCAGCAGCAGCGACCCAAGGGAGGTTGTGAGTTGCAGAAGGCGAGTCCCTACCAAGAGACTCAGCAGACCCCAGCCTCCAGCATAACCATAACTCCGGTAGCCTGAACACTGAATGGCTAGAGGGCAGGAGTTGCCTATACACCGAGAATGCTTCTGATCACAGCCTGGCCAAAGGCATTGTCCCTGCCGGACTCACTCTCAAGGCAGTAGTGGGCTGAAAACGTATGGACTGAAGACCACGTGACGGCCTGACAGATTTCCTGCAACGGCAATATGCATAGGCTGGCCACCAATGTGGCCATAGCCTTCACGTGATGAGCAGTGATCCAGCACTCCAGAGAGGCCAGCTCGCTCATAAGCGAGAGCAATGCAGTCCTCCACCCAGGTGGACAGCATTCACTTGGTCACAGGTAGCCCCCAGTCTGCTGGGGTAATAGGAGATAAAAGCCTGAGGAGTTTTGTGATGGGCCTTGGTCCTCTGTAAATAAAAGGATAGGGCCCTCTTGCAATCCAGGGTATGCAAGACAACCTCCTCCCTGCCGGCATGTGGCCGTGGGAAGGTGGTGGGGAGAGCTACCTCCTGATTGAGGTGAAAAGCGGACATCACCTTTGGGAGGAATTTGGGGTGCGTATGAAGCACCACCCTGTTTGTATAGAACCTGGTATAGGGCGGGTCCACCACCAAGGCCTGCAGCTCGCTTACTCTGCAAGTGGACATCAACGCCATCAAGGTGGCCACCTTCCAGGAGATGTGTCTCAGGTGGCAAGTGACCAAAGGCTCAAAGGGTGGCCTAGTGAGCTGGGAGAGCACCACATTGAGGTCCCACTCCACTGCCAGAGGGCAGAGAGGGGGCTTGGATAGCAGGAGGCCCCTGAAAAATCTGGAGAACAAAGGCTGGCCTAAGAGGGGCTTCCCCTCTATAGGGTGATGGTTAGCCACTATGGCGCTAAGATGCACCCTCACCGAGTTAGATTTCAAGCCTGAATGTGAGAGGTGCAAGTACTGCAGCACGAGCTTTATCGGACAGGAGAACGGGTTCTCGTTCCTTTCTGCACAGACGGAGATCCCCCCCCCCCCCCCCACTTGAAGGCATAAGCCCTTCTGGTGGATGGATTCCAGGAAGCCAGCCAGGAGAATCTCCTCGACCTCCCCTGGGAGACTGAAAGGGGCCAGTGCTACCCTTTCAGCGGTCACGCTGTCAGCATTAGGGACCCCAGGTTGGAGTGTAGAAGGGATTCCCCACTCCTGGGACAGGAGGTCCGAGTCCTGGCCCAGTGGTACTGGGATTGCCACAGACAGGGAGAGTAGCAGGGGGAACCAGGTCTGCCTGGGCCACCTGGGCGCAATCAGGATTACAGAGGTGTGCTCGCTCTGGATTTTGAAAAGGCACTTGGCTATCAGAGGTGTCGTGGGAATGCTTAAAGCAGGCCCTATGACCAGATCAGTAAGAGAAAGGCCCTGACCCGCAGTGTGTCCAGCTGGGCCCCTATGAATTCCAGGTCTTGGATCAAGGAGAGGCTGGACTTGGGGTAGTTGATGAACCCCAAATGCTGCAGGGTGTGGATAATGAGCCTTGTAGCTTGCCTGGCCTCGAGAGGTGGGCTGACTGATGAGCCAGTCATCCAGGTAGGGAAAGATGTGGGCCCTTTGGAGGCGCACATGGGTGGCTATGACCGCCAAGCATTTTGTAAAGACCCTTGGAGAGGAGGTGAGGCCGAACGGCAGCACCCTGTACTGGTAGTGCTGCCCCTCTACCACGAACCTCAGGTAAGGCCTGTGGGAGGGGTGGATCAGGATGTGTGTGTAAGCATCCTTGAGATCCAAGGAGCAGAGCCAGTCTCTCTGGCGGAGGTAGGGCAGCAGTGTTCCAAGGGAGAGCATCTTGAACTTTTCCTCACCAGGAACTTGTTCAAGTTGCCAGGTCCAGGATGGGCTGGAGGCTCACTGTTCTTTTTTGGGACAAGGAAATACCTTGAGTAGAACCCCTTTCTCCAGAGGTGATGGGGTACAGGTTCCACTGCCCTGTCCCTGAGCAAGCCTACGAGTTCTGTGGCAAGCAAGGCTTGATGGAGGAGAGGCTGTGGTGGCTTCTCTTATGAAGAAGTCTGGAGGGTTCTGCTGCAGATAGAGGAAATACCCCTCCCTGCACCACCCACTGGTCTGTGGTGATGCCGGCCCACCTGTGGGTGAAAGAGGCCAATTGTCCCCAGTGGGCTGAGGTGGAACTCCCGGGGGAGGGGAGGCCCAGTTCAGGGAGTCGAAAGCTTCCCACCGGTTGGGTGGGAGCTGGTGTCTGGGGCTTGGGAGCCTTGGGCTTCCTAGGCCCGTGTCCCTGGCCTTTGGGCTGTCAAGTCTGGTGAGGCTGTTATTGGCCAGCCTAGGAGTAGCCCTTTTTCCTCATGAAAAGGGCTTTCTCCCCCTAAGGATTTTTTCCTTGGGAGAGCAGGGGTCTTTTTGGACAACCACTGCCGGGTCACTACCTCGGCCTCAATCTCCACAGCCTTATCAGACATCGGTTTCCCGAAAAGGTTCTCACCATTGCAGGGGACATCCAGGAGCTTTTCCTGTACCCACTGCGCCAGGTTTGAAGTAGACATGCCTGGTGCCAGGCACTGTTGCCCGCGGCTGCAACCCTGGCCGCAGGCTTGAACCCATCGTAGGCCTGGGAGAGAAATTTGGAACAGTCCCAGATGCCTGCCGCTAGGGACTGGAACCTTTGTAGCAGTTCCCCGGTGAGGCCTGACCAGAACCCCAAGAGTTCCTGTATCAGGCACTTCAGGTACATTCCAATGTACAATTTGTATGCCTGTATTCGACACCCGAGCATGGCGCCCTGGTAGCATTTGTGCCCTACAGCATCGAGGGCCCGGGCTTCCCTGCCAGGGGGAAATTGAAGAGTAGGTCTTTTGAGTCTTCAGTTTCTGCATGGAGGACTCAACCACCATCGAACTGTGGGGGAGCTGTGGCTTATGGAACCCGGGGCCCTTCCGGACGCGATAGATGATGTCCAGGCATCAACTTACCACCGGCACCGAGGTCGGAGACTCCCACATCTGGAGGAGCAATCTCTCGAGGATGGGTGGAGCAGGCACTGTGAGATTCTCCATGGGAGGAGACTCATATTGTAGGATCTCGAGCTCCTCGGTGCATAAGTCCTCCTTCACCTGCATCGAGAGAGCCCGGGCCATGTCACGAACAAAGTCCTGAAAGGCCACATCCTCAGGTGGGGGAGTGGTGCAGAGGATCTGGGGGAGACTGCTCGGAGGGGACGTCCCTGTGTCGGGAGGTTTCCGGGGAGGCTTTGTCCTCAGTCAGAACCTGAGGGCATAAAGGAGTCAGCCCCGGGGGGCAGTTCCGAGGAACCAGGCTACCCTGAGGACCTGGGGTTGGACTCCCAGACACTCACCAGAGGACCAGAACCCAGAGGAGCACGATTGAGACCTTGATCAACGCTGAGGACTTACCTGAGACTGGTAGCGTTCAGTACCAAGTTCGATGCACGGAGGACCCCCAAGGCCCGGGGGCCACAGTGTCGGGGCTGATGTCAGGGGGCCAGACATCAACACCCACTGCAAGGCCAAGATGGAGGAGAGGCTCTGCTCCATGGCCACCATGCTGGACTCGAGGCCCGATGGCTGTGCAGCAGTCTGTGTGGACACCAAAGCCCTCGAGTCCAATGCCGACACACTGGAGAGTGCGTCCTAGAGGACGACTATAGGTTCACGGGTCAAGGTGTGGCCTCCGCCAGCTGAGGACTTGTCTTGAGACTTTGAGGGCACTGCTCGGAGTCACCAGTGTCCCACCGAGGGACCTTGCCAGGTTTGATTGGAGGCACCTCCTTCGGGACCACCTTCTTTTTAGGAGGATCCGAGGCCGCACAGGAGGAGCTGCTGCTTTGGGACTCCAAGGACGGCTGGACCTCCCCCGAAGGGCCGGCTTTGGTGCTCGGTGATGGGGAAGCCAGGGCAGAGTCGGACCTTGGGAATAGCTTCCCCTGCCACTCAGACCGCCCCTCCTATTGGTTTTAGGAGTATGGTCTGGCACCGATCGCAGGTGAAACTGTCGTGGTCCAGGCTGAGGCAGCGGATGCAGCAGTCATGAGTATCAGTGATTGAGATAGTCTGACTACAGCAGTCACATTTCTTGAACCCACGGGGTGAGGGCTCCCAGGCAAAAAAAGGAACGAAGGCCGGTCGAGGTGGAACTTCGAGGAAACACAAGAAAAAGTGGTGCTGCCTTGAGGCGGGGGAAGGGAACCAGTATGCAAACCGGACAAAGGAAGGAATTAAAGGACTTTTTCCGGGAGAGTAGAGGAGCACGTCCATTGGCTCCGCGGAAAAAAGAATGAAGATGGCACCCTTGGGCGGGAAGGGAGCCACGCATGCGTGGTAGCATTCCCAAAGGCTCTCCTTGGAAAGCCGGGGGGGAACGGCTCTCCTTGGAAAGCCGGGGGGGAACGGCTCTCCTTGGAAAGCCGGGGGGCAACGGCTCTCATTGGAAAGCCGGGGGGGACCGGCTCTCCTTGGAAAGCCGGGGGGGAACGGCTCTCCTTGGAAAGCCGGGGGAACGGCTCTCCTTGGAAAGCCGGGGGGGAACGGCTCTCCTTGGAAAGCCGGGGGGGAACGGCTCTCCTTGGAAAGCCGGGGGGGAACGGCTCTCCTTGGAAAGCCGGGGGGGGGAACGGCTCTCCTTGGAAAGCCGGGGGGGGGAACGGCTCTCCTTGGAAAGCCGGGGGGGAACGGCTCTCCTTGGAAAGCCGGGGGGAACGGCTCTCCTTGGAAAGCCGGGGGGGAACGGCTCTCCTTGGAAAGCCGGGGGGGGAACGGCTCTCCTTGGAAAGCCGGGGGGGGGGAACGGCTCTCCTTGGAAAGCCGGGGGGGAACGGCTCTCCTTGGAAAGCCGGGGGGAACGGCTCTCCTTGGAAAGCCGGGGGGGAACGGCTCTCCTTGGAAAGCCGGGGGAACGGCTCTCCTTGGAAAGCCGGAGGAAAGGCTCCGCGCAGGCTCTGTCAGTACCGACGTCACACCCATATGTGTGGACTGACTTCTTGCTTGTTCCTGGAGAAAAAGAAAAAAAATCCTCGAAGCCAGTCGAGGTTTCACCGCGGAAACCCGGTAAGGACCCGAGGTAGGACTCCAGTGACTTTGAGCTGCGCCCCCCTAAGGTCTCTAGGAAGGAGTCCTCGGCAAGTGGTGACCGTGCGAGACTCCCGAGGCCAGAGTCCTCATCGAGGATGTGCTTGCCAGAGCGCTGGCGCCAGGCCCAAAACCCTCTGTGCCTGTGCCTTAAACTGCAGAGCCTTCTGGTATCGAGGCCAAAAAGGCGGTCCTGGAAAAGAGTATCTCTGCCATCCTGACCATGCAGCAGGCGATGTCAGGTTCACCCGCATCATCTGTCCTGACAACCGGGGCCCTGACTGAGGTGGCATCCCCTGAGCGTCAAGCCAGGCCCTGAGCACTATCGGCCTCAGGCTAGCCCTTGGCACTGATCGAGGTCAAGGTCCTGGTCCTCCCAGGCTAGTTTCCAGGAGTCTGACCCAAGACCTGTTAAGGTATCCCGATTCCCCAAAGCAGGCCTCACGGCACGGGAGCTCCAAGCCTCAGACTCCTTGACGCCCTCGAAGTCAGACTGGGAGACCGATGTTGAGGTCTCCCCTGAGACATCTTGACACCGAGAGATCCCCTTGGAGCCATCACCCCCAGAACTCTGATGCCATTCCCCACCCGAGGACATGGCATTCCACGACTTCGTCCAGGACATGGACCGGGCCCTCTCGGTCTCAAGTCTGAGGACCTCCTGCACCCTGAAGAGCTGGAGATCCTCCAGTGTGAGTCTCCACCAAAGGACTGTTGGTGCTGGTGCAACACATCCTCAAATGGTTGCTCCTATGGATGTGGGAGACCCTGGTTTTGGTGCCGGTGGTCCGCTGACACCTCAACGCCATCTGCCGCGTCAAGAGGAATCCTAGCTTCCAGAAGGCCCAACTTCACCACCATGGAATTGTGGGGGAGTCTTCGATGCAAAAACTCAAGAGCCAGAAGACTTATTCTTCTGTACTCCCAAGGTAGAGAGGTCAGAGCCCTTGATGCCCTGGGGCGCAAGTGTTTCCAGGGGTCCACGCTGGGCTGCTGGATACAAACCCGGGGCAAGGGCTTCTACTCAAGGTACTTCCTTGTCCTCAAAAGAACCAGGGGTCTCAGGCCCATCCTAGACCTCCAAGAACTGAACAAGTTCCTGAAGAGGGAGAAGTTCAAAAAGCTCTCCCTTGGGACAATGCTGCCCTACCTCCATCAGGGAGACTGGCTCCTTGGACCTAAAGGATGCCTACACCCACATCGTGGTCCATCCATCTCACTGGCAATACCTGAGATTCATGGTAGGGGGAGGCCACTACCAACAGAGGATACTTCCCTTTGGCCTGGCCTCCCTGCCAAGAGTGTTCATAAAGTGTTTAGCAGTGGTAGCCACCCATCTGCGCCTACAAGGGTTGTTAGTCTTCCCCTACTTTGATGACTGGTTTATCAGAAGCGGCACAGCTGCAGAGGCCAGTCATGGCACAGAACGTACCATCCTAACATAAAAGAACATAAGATATGCCATACTGGGTCAGACCAAGGTCCAGTTTCCAACAGTGGTCAATCTAGATCGTACGTACCTAGCAGTTTCCCCAAAAGACACAGGTTCCGCAATGCTTGTACTGGGTCAAGCATTGATATCCTGGGTCCCTTCTTAATAATGGTTTATGAACCTCTCCTCCAGGAACTTTTCCAAACCTTTTTTAAACCCAGCTACACTAACAGCCTTTACTACATCCTCTGGTAACAAATTCCAGAGTTTGATTACACGTTGAGTGAAAAAGAAAATAATTTACCCTGTCGGTTCATTGCATGTCCCCTAGTCTTTCTATATTCTGATAACGTAAACAATCGATCTACGTTTACCCGTTCTACTCCGTTCATTAATTTATAGACTTCTATCATATCTCCCCTCAGCCATCTCTTTTCCAGGTTAAAGAGCCCTAACCTTTTTAGCCTTTCTTCATAGGAGTATCCTTCCATCCCCTTTACCATTTTGGTGGCTCTTCTCTGAACCTTTTCTAATAACGCTATATCCTTTTTAAGATACGGCGACCAGAATTGCACACAATATTCAAGGTGCGGTCTCACCATGGAACGGTATAGAGGCATTATAATATCTTTTGTTTTATTTTCCATTCCTTTCCTTATGATACCTAGCATTCTATTTGCTCTCTTGGCTGCCGCTACACACTGGGCCGAGGGTTTTAACATGTTATCCACAATGACGCCTAAATCTTTTTCCTGGTTGGTGGTTCCTAATGTGGAACCTTGCATTGTGTAACCATAATTTGGGTTGTTCTTCCCTAGGTGCATAACTTTGCACTTGTCCACATTAAATTTCATCTGCCATTTTGATGCCCAGTCTTCCAATTTATCAAGATCCTCTTGCAATTTTCCACAATCCTCTTGGGTCTTAACAACTTTAATTAGTTTTGTGTCATCTGTAAATTTGATAACCTCACTCGTTATTCCACTTTCCAGGTCATTTATGAATATGTCAAAAAGCAGCGGACCCAGCACAGATCTCTAGGGTACACCACTATTCACCTTTCTCCAATGGGAAAATTGGCCATTTAGCTTTCTATCTTTTAACCAGTTCCTGATCCACGGTAGTACACTGCCTCCTATCCCATGACTCTTTAGTTTTGCCAAAAGTCTCTGATGAGGGACCTTGTCAAAGGCTTTCTGAAAGTCCAGATACACCATATCAACCGACTCACCTTTGTCCACCTGCTTATTCACACTTTCAAAAAAACATAACAGATTAGTAAGACAAGATCATGCTATGATCACTATTGCCAAGTGGCCCCAACACCCTTATCTCTTGCACTAGATCTGGTGTTCCACTAAGGACTAGGTCTAATATAGCTTCCCCTCTGGTCGGTTCATGAACCAGCTGCTCCAAGAAGTAGTCATTTATGTCATCTAGGAACTTTCTCTTCCTAGCATGTCCTGCCGTGACACTGACCTAGTCGATACCAGGGTAATTGAAATCACCCATTATTAGTACTCTGCTGTGACTTTTGTTAGCTTTCTTGATTTCTTTGAGCATTTCATCATCCATTTGTTCATTCTGGCCAGGCGGTCGATAGTACCATCGCCTTCCCCTTTTTACATGGAATTTCATTCCATAGAGATTCTACAGCAAATTTAGCTTCCTGCAAAACTTTAATCCTTTCTGACTCAATGACCTCTCTAACATAGAGCTCAACCCCTCCACCAATTTGATCAGCTCTATCATTACGATATAGTTTGTACCCAGGTATCACAGTGTCCCACTGGTTGTCCTCCTTCCACCATGTCTCTGATATTCCAATCATATCTAACCTCTCATTTAGTGCTATATATTCTAACTCTCCCATCTTATTTTTTAGACTTCTAGCATTTGCATAGAAGCATTTTAGAGACTTTTATTCATATTAATTTGGCTATTGGTAGACATGGGTAATTTGGGGTCTTTAAGCTCTGTCTACTCCATACTCAAGGGCATTTGGGCTACTTTACTCTTTTCTGGAACCTCTCTGCTTTTGGTAGTATCCTTCAAGGATACATTCTTCCTAACCATCCGCTCTTGGGCGACTGTCGGCTTTCCCCTATTATCTAGTTTAAAACCTGCTCTCTCTCCTTTTTAAAGGTTGTTTTATTATATTAAATTGTTAGCTCTCTGACTGGGAGCTCTTAAAAGGGTTTTTTGTACATTTTTAAAGCAAGGTTACTTTCTTTTGGTGCATTAGTGGGACTTTCCTTAAGCACAGTAGGTGGTTGAACTCCAGTAACCTCCTCAGCTTTGGGAACTGCTAACACCTAATCAGGTGTTAGTTCCCTCCCTACCCACCCCGACTCCCACCCACCCCTAGCGAGTAGCCTTGCTTTATAGGGCACCTCCCCATTTGACAAAGCACAGAGAATTGGACCAGCACATTTTGAATATAATTAAAGAGATTTCACTGCTTTTTCTCTGAAAGGACAGCTGGGAAGCCGGCTGCTACTTGGTAGATCTCTCTCTTTTGCTTTAACAGATACCTAAGTTCCACGAACAGAACAATGGCTGGGAAAAATCGTATCGCTAAAGCTGTTGCCCCTGTTACAGCTTCTGCCTCAGTCCAGACAGAGGTCCTAATGCCAGTTGAAGGACTGGTTCCATGTGCAGGGTGCCTGCATGCTGAAGCTCTGAGGAAACAAGTGGAGGAACTCAGAGAGGTGGCGGCGAGGCTGAGGAGCAATCAAGACAGTGAGAAGTACATTGATGCATTGATGAGATGCTTCTTGCAGCAACCAAGCTCTCCAGCACAGGAGAAGATGGGTGCCAACAGAATGTCAATGGTTGGACACAAGTCACCAGGGCCTGCAAAATCACCAATCCAACTTCTCCAGCCCTTGAATAGAACCACCATTATGCAGCCCTGGAAGTGGAGGAGGTGAAAGCATCCCTGGAAAGGGAAGAACCAGAGCTCAAGTACCCCAAAGTTGCAGAATCAGTGACCACAAGGAAACAAAGGGTAGTAGTGGTTGGAGATTCTCTTCTGAGGGGTACTGAGGTGTCCATCTGCCGACCAGACTTGATGTCCAGAGGGGTATGCTGTCTGCCTGGTACCAAAATCCAAGATGTTACGGAGAGTTTGCCGAGACTCATCAAGCCCACTGACTATTACCCAATGTTGCTAAGCCATGTTGGAACAAATGATACTGCCAGGTATACCTCGGAACGTATCAAAAGTGACTTCATGGCTCTGGGACAGAGGGTGAAGCAGTTAGGTGCACAGGTGGTGTTCTCTTCAATCCTCCCTGTTGAGGGTAAAGGCCAAGGCAGAGAGGCTCGCATCCTGGAGATGAATGCATGGCTGCGTGGATGGTGTCAGAGAGCATTTTGGTTTCCTAGACCATGGGATGCTGTTCCAAGGGTTGCAGAGCAGAGATGGCATCCATCTGTCCAAGAAAGGTCAACGTGTCTTCAGTAGTAGACTGGCTAATCTACTGAAGAGGGCTTTAAACTAGATTCGTTGGGGATGGGTGAAGAAAGCCCCCAGGTAAGTGAAAGCCCCCAGGTAGGTGATACATTAAATAACTTTATGGAAATGGGTAACAGGAGTAACATATGGAAAGCAGTGTGTATAAATGCCCGTTGCATGGGAAATAAGATCCCTGATGTTGAAGCTTTGGTGGCAGTGGCTGACTTGGATTTAGTGGCAGTTACAGAAACATGGTTCATAGAAAACCATGATTGGGATGTAACTATACCTGGCTATACTTTATTCAGAAAGGACAGGGTAGGAAGTAGGGGAGGAGGAGTGGCACTATATGTAAAAACTACTATTAAAGCTTTGGAATTACAGAGCTTAAAAGGGAGAGGGGAGGCATTATGGGTTAAACTAGAAAGAGGGAAAGAGAAATCTATTTACATTGGTGTGATATACAGACCTCCCTCACAAGAGGAAGAGGTAGACAGAGTTAATTGAAGACATACGCAGCATTGCTAGGAAAGGGGAAGTGCTACTGATAGGAGATTTCAATATGCCAGATGTTGATTGGCACATTCCTGCTGCAGTATCATCTAGAAGTAAGGAGATCCTGGATTCTCTACAGGGAGAACTATTCAGGCAATTGGTAACAGACCGCACACGTGAAGGGGTCATACTGGACTTGGTGCTTACCAATGGTGAAAGTGTTTCTGATGTTGTAGTGGGAGATCATTTTGCATCCAGTGATCACCAGATGGTATGGTTCAGTATTAGGACTAGGGCTGTTAGAATCCATTCAAAGGCGAGGATCTTAGACTTTAGGAAGACTAACTTTGCAAAGATGGGCCAATACCTTAGGGAGTCGTTAGTTGGATGGGAATAGCTGAGGGATGTAGAAAAACAGTGGGAAAAACTGAAAGGGGATATTTTAAGGGCAACCAATCTTTTTGTTAAAATGGTAAATAAAGGCAAAAGGAAAAGGAGACCGCTATGGTTTTCTAAGGAAGTAGCTGAAAAAGTGAAGAAAAAGAGGGAGGCCTTCATGAAATACAAGAGATCACAGAGAGAGGAAGACAGGCATCTGTATTTGGAAAAGCTTAGAGAAGCTAGCAAAGTAATCAAGGCGGCAAAGATTCAAAAGGAGGAGGAAACAGCCAATGCAATAAAATGGGGGGATAAGACATTTTTCAGATATATTAGTGAGAAGAGGAAGGGCAAGAGTGGTATTGTCAGACTCAAGGGTGCAGGGGAGGAATATGTAGAAGCTGATAAGGATAAAGCGGAATTGCTTAATATTTTTGTTCTGTGTTCACAGATGAAGAACCAGGAGCAGGACCTCAGAAAACACCCACAAATAGGAACAGAAGCAAAGGACATCTTGAACAATTTTCAAAATAGCAGAATAGCGCGGTATATAAGAGAATGTAAATAAATAAATAAATAAAATAAATAAAAGACTGTGTTCGTGAGAAACTCTCTCAACTTAAAGTAGACAAAGCAATGGGACCGGATGGGATACACCCGAGAATACTAAGAATACTGAGGGAACTTGGGGATGTTCTAGCAGCTCTACTGACTGACCTTTTCAATGTCTCTGATATTCCAATCACATCTAACCTCTCATTTAGTGCTATATATTCTAACTCTCCCATCTTATTTTTTAGACTTCTAGTGTTTGCATACAAGCATTTTAGAGACTGTATATTATTCATATTAATTTGGCTATTGGTAGACATGGGTAATTTGGTATCTTTAAGCTGTGTCTGCTCCATACTCGAGGGCATTTGGGCTACTTTACTCTTTTTTGGAACCTCTCTGCTTTTGTTAGTATCCTTCAAGGATACATTCTTCTGAACCATACACTCTTGGGCGACTGTCGGCTTTCCCCTATTATCTAGTTTAAAAGCTGCTTCCCCTAACTGGTTTAGGAGGCTATAAGTAAAGGATTGTTTTGGGTGAGTGGGAGGAAAAGAAACACTAACTGAAAACTGGCTTGTAATAGTAAGCCCTAACTGACCTAAAAAAAATACTGAATTTTAACATACACAGAGGAAGGTGACCAAAATGATTTTGAGTCTGCGCCAGAAGACTTATGTGAAGAGACCTGAAGACCTAATATGTACATTCTGGAGGAGAGGGATGGGGAGATATGATTCAGACCTTTAAATACTTAAGAGTATTAATGAACAAACAAACCTCTTCCAAAGACGGGAAAGCTGTAAAACTAGAAGGCATAACATGAAGCTGCAAGGGGGTATTATTGAAAGGCAATATCAGGAAATACATTTTCACTGAAAGGGTGGTGAATGCTTGGAAGGCCCTCCCAATGGAAGTGGTGGGGGCAAATACAGTGACAGAATTCAAAATGGCATGGGACAGACACAGCGGATCCCTTTATAGCAACAGGATAAAATTGAAATAAACATAACTATCTCTTATATCTCAACAAATAATGGTGGCCTACACGGAGCAGTGGGTACATCCCTAATCAAAGGCACAGGGAAGGGCGACCTGCACGGAGCGGCAGGTGCACCTACTCTTGTCACCTTGCTGGGCAGACTACATAACCATGCTGGTCTTTACCTGCTGTCATATACCATGTTACTAACTCTTTGTGGCTACTTTTGAATCCTGATCTGCTTAGTCTCTTATGTGTTTTCTTACCATTACCCTAAATATATCCTTGTTCTCAGCTGCTGTGTTGTCTGTCTTGACTAGATTGTAAGCCCTGATGAACAGGGGCCGTCTTTTACATGTGTCTGTACAGCACTGCATATGCTTTATAGCGCTATACAAATGATCATTAATAGCAGTAGTAGATAGCCGAGTGGCTGGTGGACATGAGGATGGCCTGGTAACATGCTTGCCCAATGTGAAGTAGTGAACCTCACACGCCATGTGGATAAGGTTTTAGATCGTGCTCAGCCAAGCCCTCTCAAGAGGAAGGCTGTAAGCGAAAATCGATCCACCAGAGGCATTAGGATGGGACCCAGTGAGAGGAGATTGGTCCGTATGGGCAGCTGCCGTGGACCGTCCACAGTTAGCCAGACGAGATCTGCATACCACAGTCTTTGAGGGTAACTAAAACCACCAGCCCAATGAGCCTTGATCCTCTGTAAAAGGAACCCAATGAGCACCCATGGGAGAAAGACAAACAGGAGCCCCTTCGTTGGGCACCTCTGCACCAATGCATCCAAGCCTTCTGACATCCGCTCTCTCAGCCTTATGAAGAATCGGGTCGTTTTCTCATTCTCTGACCACTCCGAATTCTGCAAAAGACTCAAAACCTTCCTCTTTTGGGAATACTTCGCCTTACCCCCCTAATCCTTGGCCCTCTTAATTTACTGAAACCAATTTTCCCCCATGATCCTCCCCCCACATCCCTTTTTCCAACCACTTCCCACTGTAAATATTCAAATAGTTCCACTGAAATTGTTTCACCATTGTAATCAAATAGTTGGTGTTCTCTGTAAAACAGCTATGCCTTTGCTGTTGCTTAATATTCTATGTAAACAGTCTTGAATCGTAGAAAGACGGAATATTAACAATGTTAAATAAATTCTCAAAGATTGCTATCAGATCCATGTACCCAGTAGTGCCTGACCAGCTGAGCAGAGATCGCTGTGTGGAGGAACCACTCACAGGGCTTCAAGCAATAGCCAACTGAGATAGTCAGACGTTATGTTTTCTTTGCCTGCCACATGAGCCACGGAAATTGCTTGAAGGTTTGCCTCCACCCAAACCAACAATGGAACAACCTCGCCCTTAAGCAGAACGCTTCCTCTGCCTTCCTGACGATTGATGTAGGCCATCGTGGTGGCGTTGTTGGAAAATACCCGGATCACCTTCCCATGGAGAAAAGGCTAAAACACTTTCAGGGCCAGGAAAACTGCCTCTCATCCCCAACCAACTGATGGATCACATGCTCTCCTCCTGTGTCCAGCAGCCTTGCGCTACTTGGGCCTTGCAATGCACCCCCCAGCCCATGAGGCTGGCATCAGTGGTCGGTGGAATCTACACTAGCAACTCCGAGCTCAGCCACCACTGGAGGGCTACTTAGGTGGTTAGTGGGCAAATCAACATCCTCGAAAGCGGGTGCCATTGAGGAGACCATCTCCTCAAAAGAACCCTCCTGCAGGGGTCACATGTAGGCACGAGCCTAGGGAACTCTCTCTATCGAGGCTGCAATCAACCCCAACAACTGAAGATAGTGCCAGGCCGTTGAGGTCACCAGTCAGAGGAAATGACCGACTTGACCTTGCAGTTTCTGCATCCTCTTGCTGGGTAAAGGATACTAGGCCCCTTGTCAGTCTGAAATCTTGCACCCAAGTACAACAGATCCTGGGACAGCTGCAGGCTGCTCTTGGCAAAACTGACACCCAGTCAAGCCGCTGCAAACGGTCTATTGCTCGAGTCGAAAGGCAACGCCCAGAACTGGAAATGGCCCATCAGCACAGCAAACCGCAGAAACATCGGATGCTCGGGTTGAAGTGGGATTTGTAGATATGCTTCCATTAGATCAAGGGCCATAAAGCATTTGCCCTCTTATAGCACCACCATGACGAAGCAGTGCCCCATATGAAACCAGATAACCACACAACGAAAGCAAATATCACGTAGGATGCAAACACAGTCTGAAACGTGATACTGTGGAAAGACAGAGCCTTTATTGAACAACAAAGGCTCTGTCTTTCCACCATATGAAACCAGGGCATGCGCAATGAGCATTTTATGCGCTTGAGATCCAAGATGGGTTGAAAAGTTATATAGAAACATTACAGTAGAAAAAGACCACATGGCCTATCTAGTCAGCCCTTCCCTATAAACTACTACAACAGTCCCCTTTTTGACTTTAGAAATCCTCTGTGTTTGTCCCATCCTTTTTTGAATTCAGATACTGCCCTCATCTTTACCACCTCCACTGGGAAACTATTTCACACATCTAACGCTCTTTCTGTAAAGCAAAATTTCCGCATATTACTCCTGAGTCTATCCCCTTTCACCCTCATTCTATGTCCCCTCGTAGCAGAGCTTGCTTTCAATCAAAAGAGGCTCTCCTCCTGTGTATTTATGCCACGGAGGTATTTAAACGTCTCATTCATATCTCCTCTATCCCACCTCTCCTCTAAAGTATACATATTAAGATCCTTCAGTCTGTCCTCATATGCTTTATAACAAAGACCACTAACAATATTAATAGCCCCCTCTGCAACAACTTCAATCTATTTATATTCTTTTGAGAGTGCAGTCCCCAGAATTGCACGCAATACTCCAAATGAGAACACACCAAAGACTTAGACAGAGGCACTATCACCTCTTTTCTTCTGCTGGCCATTCCTCTTCCCTATGCACCCAAGCATTCTTCTAATTTTTGCAGTTGCCTTTTCCACCTATTTAGCTACTTTAAGTTTGTCAGACACAATCAGGCCCAGGTCCCGCTCTTTTTTTGTGGACAGAAGTACTTCACCCCCTACACTGTACTGCTCCCTTGGATTGTTGCAGCCCAAATGCATGACCCTGCATTTTTTAGCATTAAATCTCAGCTGTCCAATTTTAGACCATTCTTTAAGCGTAGCTAGATCCCTCCTCATGTTATCTACTCCTTCCTGGGTGTCTACTTTATTGCAGATTTTGGTATCATCTGCAAAGAGGCAAACCTTACCCGACAGCCCTTCCATAATATCACTAACAAAGATGTTAAAAAGAATCGGACCAAGGACAGATCCCGTTGCACTCCATTAGTAACCTCCTCCTTCTCAGAGTGAGCTCCATTTACCTGTACCCTTTGTCGCCTCCCACTCAAACAATTTCTAACCCAAGCAGTAACTTTAGGGTCCATCCCTAGAGTGCTCAGTTTGTTTATAAGTCGCCTGTGAGGAACAGTGTCAAAGGCTTTACTGAAATCTAAATACACCACATCTAGGGCTCTCCCTCAGTCCAACTCCCTGGTCAGCCAATCAGGGGGAAAAAAAAACAGAGTTGTCTGACAAGACCTGCCTCTGGTGAATCCATGCTGCCTTGGATCTGATAATCCATTGGACTCCAGAAACCTCACTATTTTCTCTTTAAGCATTTCGAATAATTTACTCACCACTGAGGTCAAACTAACCGGCCTGTACTTACTTCCACTTTGTGTAAAAGGACCACATGTGTCTTTTTCCAGTTCTCTGGCACCACTCCAAAACAGCACTGAAAAGGTCAGTCAGTGGAGCTGCTAGAACATCCAAGTTCTTTCAGTATTCTCGGATGTATCCCATCCAGTCCCATCACTATCTACTTTTACTTTAGCTAGTTCCTCATGAACAAAGTCTTCTGAAAATCATTCAAGCTGCCCCTCGCTTCTGTTCCTGTTCGTGGGTGTTCGCTGAGGTCCTGCTCCCAGCCCTTCATCTGTGAACACAATAGAAATATATATTATGCAATTCAGCTTTATCCTCATCAGCTTCTACATTTTCCTCTCCTTCGCTCTTGAGTTTGACAATACCATTTTTAGCCCTTCCTCCTCTCACTAACATATCTGACAAATGCCTTATTCCCCTATTTTATTGCACTGGCTATTTCTTCTTCTTTTTGTATCTTTGCTTTGACTACTTTGCTAGCCTCTCTAAGTTCTCCAAATATAGATGCCCATCTTCCTCTCTCTGTGATCTCTTGTATTTCATGAAGGCCTCCCTATTTTTCTTCACCTTTTCACAGCTACTACTTTTGAGAACCACAGTGGCCTCCTTTTTCTTTTAACTTTATTTACCATTTTAACAAAAAGGTTGCTTGACCTCAAAATATCCCTTTCAGTTTTGCCCACTGTTTTTCTACATCCCCCAGCTGTTCCCATCCCGCTAACGACTCCTTGAGATATTGGCCCATCTTGCCAAAGTTAGTTTTCCTAAAGTCTAAGACCCTTGCTTTTGAATGGATTTTATCAGCCCTTCTCTTAATACTGAACCACACCACCTGGTGATCACTGGATGCGAGATGATCTCCCACTATATCAGAAACACTTTCACCACTGGTAAGTACCAAGTCCAGTATAGCCCCTTCACGTGTGGGGTCTGTTACCAGTTGCCTGAATAGTTCTTCCTGTAAAAAAAATCCAGGATCTCCTTACTTCTAGATGACACTGCAGCAGAGATGTGCCAATCAACATCTGGCATACTGAAATCCCGTATCAATAGCTCTTCCCCTTTACTGGCAATGCTGCATGGGTCTTCTACTAAATCTCCATCTACCTCTCCCTGTGAGGGAGATCTGTATATCACGCCAATGTAAATGGATTTCCTCTTTCTAGTTTAACCCACAGTGCCTCCTCTCTTCCTTTTAAGCCCTGTATTTCCATAGCTTTAATATTTGTTACATATAGTGCCACGCCTCCTCTCCCTCTTCATACCCTTGTCCTTTCTGAATAAAGTATAGCCTGGTGTAATTACATTCCAGTCATGGCTGTCCATGAACCATGTCTCTGTAACCGCCACTATATCCAAGTCAGCCTCTCTCATTAAAGCCTCAACATCTGGGATCTTATTTTCCATGCTACGGGCATTTATACACACCACTTTCCAGATGTTGCCCTTTTTACCCATTTCTAGAAAGGTATGTAATGTTTCACTTACCTGGGGGCTTACTTTACCCATCCCCAACAAATCTAGTTTAAAGGCCTCTTCAGTAGGTTAGCCAATCTGCAACACGGCGACCCTTCTTAGACAGATGGACGCCATCTTTGCTCTACAGCCCTTGGATCATCTCATTGTCCAGGAAACCAAAATGCTCTCGATAACACTATCCATGCAGCCATGCATTCATCTCCAAGATGTGAGCTTCTCTGCCTTGGCCTTTACCCTCAACAGGGAGGATTTAAGAGACCACCACCTGTGCATCTATCTGCTTCACCCTCTGTCCCAGAGCCATGATACGCTCAGAGGGATACCTGGCAGTATCATTTGTGCTGACATGGATGAGCAACATCGGGTAATAGTCAGTAGGCTTGATGAGTCTCAGCAAATTCTCAGTAAAACCTCGGATTTTGGCACCTGGCAGACACAGCAGACCTCTCCAGACATCAAGTCTGGTCAGCAGATGGATGCCTCAGTACCCCTCAGAAGAGAATCACCAACCACCACTACCCTTCACTTCCTTGTGGTGACTGATTCTGCAACTTTAGGGGGCTCGAGCTCTGGTTTTTCCCTTTCCTGGGTTGCTTTCACCTACTCCACTTCCAGGGCTGCGTAATGGTTCTTCAATTCAAGGGCTGGAGGGAATGGGATTGGTGATTCAGCGGGTCCAGGTGACTTGTATCCAACCTTTGTCATTCTGTAGGCTGCCATCTTCACCTGTTGGAGAACTTGGATGCTTCAAGAAAGATCCCATCAATGTAATTATTCTCTTGAATGCTCCTCAGCCTCGCCACCTCTTCTCTGAGCTCCTCCACTTGTTTCCTGATAGCTTCAGCTTGCAGACATCCTGCACATGGAACGGGTTCTGTCTGGACAGAGGCAGAAGCTGTAATGGGGGCAACAGCTTTGGCAATACGATTTTTCCCAGCCATTGTCCAGTAGGTGGAGCTTTGGTACCTACTGGAGGGAGGAGTGGCCTAGTGGTTGGGGCAAGTTACCTCAGGCCAGAAGGTCGGGAGTTCAAATCCCACTAGAGGACAGCAACCTGGGGCTGGAAGGTCTGGGGTTTCTAGTCCCACAGGTGCTCCTTGTGGTCTTGGGCAAGCCACTTAACCCCTCCATTGCCCATGTTCCCTGTAAAATAGTTATCATTATAGTTCAATGTAAACCACCTGGATATCATGAAAGGCGGTATATAAGAAATGTTAAATAAATAAATACTGAAGTAAGAGAGAGACACCAAAGTAAGAGAGAGACACCAAAGTACCAGCCTGTTTCTCAGCTGCCCTTTCAGAGAAAAAGCAGTTAACCTCTTGTATGTTCTAAAAGTGCTGTTCTAAGTCCCTGTGTGTAACTAATTGGGGAGTTGCCCTATAAAGCAAGAATGCTCACATGGGGTGGGTAGGGAGGGAACACCTGATGAGGTGTCTGGCTTTAAAGAGCTGGGAAAGAGACTAAAAGCAGAGTTTTAAACCTACACCACAAAAAAATATATATATTTCCCCTTTTGAAATAAAGCACCTAAAAAGAATGCAACTTTTAAAAATGTGCACCAAAACCCTTTTAGGAGCTCTCAAGCAGAGAGCTAGTAATTAAAAGCCACACATTCTTACCTTGCTTGA
Source organism: Ichthyophis bannanicus (assembly GCA_033557465.1). Lineage (NCBI taxonomy): Eukaryota > Metazoa > Chordata > Amphibia > Gymnophiona > Ichthyophiidae > Ichthyophis > Ichthyophis bannanicus. The sequence continues at coordinate 5,102,721 of CM066041.1, forward strand.
AATGGAGAGACCCTGTTAGGAATGCCTAAACTTTCTAGGCTCTGAAGACTTTTTTGTAGTCCTCAGCTGCCCTCAGTTCTTTCACAGGCTAATCAGTGCCTTCCTTCTTGGGAAACACGAAGTAGATGGCGTATCGACTGCAACTGCACTGGTCAGGAAGGACCTCTACCACCGTGTCTAGTTGCTGAAAACGCAGTAGAGTGACCCGCACCATGGCCACCTTCTGCGGCACCTTGCAGGGTTCCCTGTGGAAGGCATCTGCGAGAGGTTGGGCAAACTCGAGAGCATAACCCTTGTGGATCACCTCCAGCACCCACTGATCGGATGCAATCTGGACCCAGAAGGAGTAAAATTCTGAAGATGGCTTACCGGAATCACCCCGCCTTGGACAGGGGCAGCCCAAGGGTGAAGCAGGGCCATGTGCAGAGGCTCATTTGCATATCCACTGGACCTCATTTGCATAAAATTTATATTGTTTTGAAATGTATACATTGCCCATCTAAAATTTTAGGCAGCTTTCAAAGGAGCTCTTCACAAGCCTCTTTTTTCCTGGCAATGACTTAGGGGCATGTTTACTAAATATTCATGTTGTGTAAAGTGCCGCAGCACCAATAGAAATAAATGGATGTTCTTGCACTTAACGCACATTAACATTTGTGAATGCACATTAACTTTAAGTAAACATGCCTCTTAATGAGTGTCTGATTTTCATGGGCAGCGAGGATAAGAAAAGGCTACCAGATTTTTATATTACTATTCTCCAGTGCCAGCTGTCAGGCACATTAGGAAGTACTATAAACCCTGCCCATTTAGAACTCATAGCAAATCCGCTGTATCATAACAGCACTACTAGGACTCACAAAGCACCAAACCCTACCTATCAAAAGGCAACACTGCAAATATTAAACCAATACATCTCAGAGAATACCAATACATCTACTGGGGAAAGAGAACAAGTGGGAGTGTCAAATAGAAACTGCATGAACAGAATACCTCAGCTTGGTTACATATGCAAAACAGACCGTCACCAAACGAACAAGGGATCACAATTTAGAAATATGAAGACAGTAATTAAACTGAAAACCCCAAAAGCCAAACTTGGAACATACAACACCGGAGAAATAAAACTATAAATTAATTTCCTCTTGTACTAAACAAAAGGCAAAGACATTAGTGATGCACATTTCCCAGAGCTGACATATTCCAGTTAATACTTTATTTGGAATTTATTTTCCTACCTTTTGTTGTTTGGGCATTTTATTTTTCAGTTGCAATTGCTCCAGTCACTTTCTTCTGGTTTCTTCATGTTTTCTGCTAATTCTCTATTGTCTGCTGTCCATTTGTCCTTTCTTCTCTCCCAGTTTTTTTTTATTCTCTTCCTACATCTGCTTTAACATACTTATTTTTCCCCTTTTGCTCTTTCCTCCATTTCTTTCTCATCCACTGAAATTTCACTCTTCCATCCTCAATCCCTACTTACTCTCCCAATACCTGGCCAATCGTAGGTTTTTCTTCCCTCCCACACAAAATCTTTTCCCCTCTCCATCCTCACCCCCTAGCATCATCCCCTTCTAGTCCTCCCCAACATGAGCTCTTTTCTAGTTCCAGCCTCACCCAGCATACGCTCCCTTCTAGTCCCATTCTCCCATCCCCCCCATCAGCCCATTTCCAGTCCTAGCCTAGCCCCCCCATTAGCCATTTCCAGTCCTAGCCTAGCCCCGTCAGCCTATTTTCTGTCCTATGCTAGCCCCCCTGTCAGCCCATTTCCTGTTCTAGCCCCACCAATCAGCCCATTTCCTGTTCTAGCCTAGCCCCCCCATTAGCCATTTTCAGTCCTATCCTAGCCCCGTCAGCCTATTTTCAGTCCTATCCTAGCCCCCCCGTCAGCCCATTTCCTGTCCTAGCCCCCCCAATCAGCTCATTTCCTGTCCTAGCCTAGCCCCCCATTAGCCTCCATATGCCCACTATTAAAAAACCCTAAACCAGACCTCGTTGATCCAAACTCATACAGGCCTATTTTGTGCTTGCCATTCCTCACAAAAATAGAGAAAGTGGTACAGCTTCAACTGCAAGACTACATCAACCTAAATGCCCCGCTTGACCCACATCAGCATGGCTTCCGCTCCAACCATGGAGTGGAAACATTGTTAATATCATTCATCGATAGACTCATCAAGGGAATAGAAAAACCAAAGCAGGCCTTCCTCCTCATTTTTCTCGATATCTCTGCAGCATTTGACATGTCATGAGATTCTCCTACAAAGACTTCACTGGATTGGCATCACTAACGCCACACTCAGCTGGATCCATTCATATTTGATTGATGCCAGCAAACTGTAAAAGCCAAAGACAAAAGCTCAGATCCCTACCCACAAAAATGAGGTGTACCCCAGGGCTCAACTTTATCAGCCCTGTTATTTAACATCTACAGCCAGTCAATCTGCGATATCATCCGATCAAATAATGTATTATTTCACCTGTATCTGGGTGACATAATGGTTTATGCACCATGGTCAACCACAGCCCCAGACTTCAATCCCATAGTACAGTGCTTTAATGCAATTACCAAATGGATCTCACAGAAACACCTCGCCATTAACTATAATAAAATTGAAATATTATTCATATTCAAAAATAAATCCTTCACCCCATCAGTCACTTAAGATTGAACATGCGGAGCTAGCAGTCAAACCAGAAGTATGATACCTTAGGGTAACTATTGACCAACATCTTACCTTACAGTCCCACATAAACAACGTGACAAAGAATATATATGGAAAAATAAGAACTCTCCAAAGACTGTCCTCTTCTTGAACCCGACTATAGAACTGTATTCCAGGCTATGCCACTCTCTCACATTGACTTCTGCAATGCAATCCTCCAAGGCTTGCCAAAATCCCAACTGCTTCCATTACAGCTGGCCCAACACATTGCAGCCAGGGTTCTCACCAGAACTCAAGGTGCTCTCACATCACTCCCATCATGAAAGAGCTCCACTGGCTGTCTCTACAAGACAGTTAAAAATAAAATCACCACCACAATATTCAAAATCCTCCATGACCGCTCCTCCAATTACCTTCAATCTATAATAAAAACACTCCCCGACAATCGACAGTGAAGAAGTGCTGCGGACCACCTCCTTCCATCTCCATTAAATCCAACCACTCAGCATGTGTACGAGCATTCTAATTACATGATCCAATGACATGAAACTCCCTTCCTGTAAAAATCCAAACTACTGATATTAAAGACTTCAGAAAACTCTTAAAAACCCACCTGTTCCAAATACACTTCCAGGATATCACAAACAATCACATAAGAAAATTGAACCATCTCACCCAACTCCTGCAATAGCTGCACTATGGTCTAATATCACAGTTCCCCTGTAGATCTCCCACATGTAAATACTTGGAAATATTTCCTGGTTATTGTAAAGTTTATGATTACTGGTTTTGTTCATTATTCCTTGTAATGTTAATGTGTTCCATGTAAAGTTAAGTTCTGTTATCTGTAAACCGTGTTTGATCTTTGGAAACACGGTTTATAAACTCTTCAAATAAATTTTCAGTCCCAGCCCCCTCATCAGCCATTTCCAGTCCTACCCTAGCCCCCCCCCATCAGCCCACTGCCAGTCCTATCCCAGCCCCCCATTAGCCCATTTCCAGTTCAAGCCCCCTACAATCAGCCCATTTCCAGTCCTAGCATCCCCCCATCAGTCCGTTTCCAGTCCTAGCCTCCCCCCAATCAGCCCATTTGCAGTCCTAGCCCCCCAAATCAGCCCTTTCCAGTCCTATCCTAGCCCCATTATCCCATTTACAGTCCAAGCCTCCCATCAGCCCATTTCCAGTCCTAGTGTCCCCAATAGCCATTTCTAATCCAGTCCCATTAGCCCATTTCCGGTTCCAGCCCCCCATCAGCCCATTTCCGGTTCCAGCCCCCCATCAGCCCATTTCCATTCCTAGCATTACCATCAGTCTAGTTCCACCCCCCAAAAGCCATTTCCAGTCCTATCCTAGCCTCCCCATTAGCCCATTTCCAGTCCAGTCCCCCCCATCAGCCCATTTCCAGTCCTAGCCCTCCCCTCCTCCTAAGAGCCCCACGCCTGTCTACATCTAAGATGGTGGAGTCCAGTGCACTCAACTCACAGGGGGACTAGAAGGTGGTGATACTGCCAGCCAAGCAGAATTGTTCACCAAGATATGGGCATCTAAAATCAAAATAATTTCTGTGGTCTCTGCACGTTTTGCTGAACTGTTTGACATGCTTATCACCAGTGTGACCGAGGTGGAGGACTGTGTGGGGCAGTTGGAGGACCAAGAGCTATCTTGAGCTAAAGAAATAGAAAAGCTGCAAAAGGTTGTCAGATGGCTTGAGGAAAAGGCGGAGGATCAAGAAAACAGGGTCAGTCATCAGAACTTATGGATACTTGGCGTGCCTGAAGGTTGTGATAAGGAAGCTTATCATAGCTCAGGTAGGAGCTATAGAAAAGATGATGTGACTCTGAACAAGCAACCTGTCAGTTCTGGTAGAAGCAAGAAAACAGAGTTTTCACATAAAAGACTACCAGTCCCAGAATGCACCAGGTTTCCAGCAGCCATGAGAGGGGCTGAAGTGAGAAAGTGTGTGTGCAATCAAGAGAGCTATGAGGTAATCCCTAAGCACTCATCTCAAAGGGCAGGGCCTGATTCAACACAGCTGCGCTGTGTTAGGGAGCAGCACACATTAGAAAAGGATAAGAATAGAGATTATTCTTCAGATAACAGCTTCAGGGAGAGCTACCAGAACAGCTTCAGAAAGAGATACAGAGACAGCAACGGCTACAAGCTCAAGCACCAGTATCACCTGGAGAAACAGAAGCCAAGCCAAGCGGATAGAGAAAGAAGGAAACTCTCTGGAAGGAAGAGAAGAAAGCCCATTGGAAGGTCTGGGAGATTCCAAGGCAGTACCCATACTGGGAGGTATTCCAAATGCCAGCAGAGTCCATTGGACTGGATTCAGCCAGAGGAATGGATTGGCAGAGATAGGAATCACCAGTGGCTACCTGGAAGAGAGAAGACTGCATGTGGAAGGGACTTTCAGACCAAGGCCAGAAGGTATGTGAGAGGAGATCCAGTGTCCAGGGATCAAGATTGGAAGGCTGGACATCAGAATTGGATTACATATTGGCCAGGCTTTACAGAGAGGAATTATGATGGCAGGAGAGGCTCAGGTATGAACACTGATCCAGACCCTATCTATAATAGAGAATGGCAGCAAGGGAATAAGCATTCTCATGATAGTGCCTTAATGAAAGACTCATCTGTGCCAATGTATGATATTGACCCTATGATTGTTGATGAAGGGGGAGATACAGCAGATGAAACTATTTATATGGACTGTTCTCTATCTAAATGCTATTGCTAGTTTTCTCTGAGCAAACACATCAGCCATCACAAAGAAACCTAACTTTGTTCTTTATTTCCACTGCAAACAGCTCTTAAAGCAGGATTTGGGCTCACACAGTAGCAGCCAGCCAGCTAAAGGCTTTCAGCTGGTCCATTGATAGTAATTAGGGCTGCACCTGATTGTGTGGGTGAGCAAGGGAGAATCACTGCTGAGATCTGCGTGGAAAATAAGCAGAAGTTAACCTAACCAGCAAAGTTTATTCTTTTCTTTGTGCCTTTGTATTTGGTAATTATTTGCTAAGAAAACATTAGCTAATTGCCTGACAAGCTGAAGGTTGTTTCTGGTTTACTTTGTGACTTTTTGTTATCCATTTTAAACACTGCAAGCAAGTAACCTCATTTATAGTGCTATCAAGCATACATGTGCTGGGTGAATTAAACCCCATCAATAAAAGAAGTATTTTATTGATCTTACCACTTGGTTTCACAACTCAAATTATTGTCATCAGCTGTGTTTGGGAGTGAATGAACTACAATACCCACAATACCTTGCAAGAATCATATGAATATATGCATCGTCAAGATTGTGTAAGTTCTCACCCTAGGCAGCCGTCTGACAAGGTGCTGAGCTTCCCAATGCCTGAGCCTTTACGCAGCAGCTCCTATGTGACTGTTTCACATCAGAACTTGCTGTACCGACCTACGAAATAGGGCGTGCTCATCAGAAGATGCGCCCTAGACCCCGACCCTATCAAAGACTTCAAGCACTCAGTCTGGCTACTCAGATACTGGGAGAAAGTATTTATAGTTCTGGAGGCACGCAGGACCAAGATGATAACCTATAAAAACTGGACTGTATCCATCTTTCCAGATGTTAGTGCAGAGTGAGTGTGGAAGAGGAAAACATTGCTCCATATTGGGATTCCCTTCTGAAGGCTGGGATCAAGTCTGCCATCTGGTTTCCTGCCCGGTTTACGGCGCTCACTCAAGGGAAGCGGATATTTCTGCATTCACCAAGGGAGGTTGAACTCTTGGACCATTTGGGCAGCAAGAGCGAAGTGGTCTACTCCTCCCCAAAAACGCCATCAATGTCAGGATCCTGGAAAAGTTCTCCATATACAGAGACCTCTCTTTCCTCACCGGTGTCCCGCTCCAGTACACCTGATAGATTACAATTCACACCTTCACCAATGGGTAAGAACTTAGGGCGTGTCCAGAGGACCATCTGTTCCGATAAAACCTGGTGTAAGGGGTGCAAAGCCATGAGTGCCTGAAGCTCACTGACCCAGTGAGCCGAGATCAGTGCCACAAGGAAGGCCATCTTCCAGGACAAATGCCAGAGCACACAAGTCACCATCGGCTCGAAGGGTGGATGTGTGAGCTGCATGAGCACCACGTTCAAGTCCCATTCCGCTGGAGGGGGACGGTTGTGCGGCTTGGATAACAGAAGGCCCCACATGAAGCGGGAGACTAGTGGTTGCCCCGCGAGGGGCTTTCCCTCAATAGGGAGATGATTAGCCAATATGGAGCTCAAATGAACACTAACAGAGTTTGACTTCATCCTTCCCTCGAGAGGTGGAGAAGGTACTAGAGAACCCACCGAACCGGGCATGAGAAGGAGGTCGATCTGGTGCTCCGAGCACCAGACGGAGAAGCGTTTCCACTTAAAAGCGTAAGCGCCTAGTGAAGTCCTTCCTCAAGGCAAGGAGGATTTCCTCAACCTCCTCCAGAAGGGCCAGAGAAGCTAGAGAGACCCATTCAACCGCCAGGCCATGAGGGATAAGGAGGGTAGATTTGGGTGTAGTACCTGATCCTCCTCCTGCGTTAGCAACTCCCTGGCAGAGCCCAGGGGAATCGGAGGCTCCGACGATAGCCAGAGCAGAAGTGGGAACCAAGGCTGCTGAGGACACGAGGGGGCCATGAGAATCAGCGATGCCCCGTCCTGTTGAGCCTTGAACAGAGTCCTCACAATGAGGGGGAAAGGAGGGAATACATATAGGAGGACTGGAGGACCAGTCCAAGAGAAATGCATCGGGGCCATCCCTGCCCAGATGTGGCACCAGGACGCAGAAGCGAGGGAGCTGTATGTTCTGGGGGCTGACTTAGAGGTACATCGCTAGAGTGCCCCAGCGTAGAAACAGCCAGCCTGCCACTCTGGGATCCAGGCGCCACTCGTGGGGGCAAAGGATTCTGCTGAGCCTGTCCGCCAGGTCATTCTCCTGACCCGGGAGGTACGTCGCCTTGAGGGACATCCTCCGCCGGGTGGCAAAAGAGCAGATGAGGACTGCTTCCCTGCAGAGAGAGCACGACACCGTGCCCCCCCTCTTTGTTGATATAGAACATCGCTACACGGTTGTCTGTCTGCACCAGAACAGACTTCTCGCTGAGGAGATCCTCGAAGGCCCTCAGAGCCCACCAGATGGCCCGGAGCTCGAGCAGGTTTATCTACTGTTGAGCCTCCACCGGCGACCACAGCCCCTATGTGCAGAGAGACCCGCAATGGGCTCCCCACCCTAACAGGGACGCATCCGTGGTCAGTACTACATTGTGCTGTGGGGCCTGGAAAGGCGATCCCCAGAGGAGGTTGCTGGGGTTTTGCCACCAGTTCAGGGACAAACGAAGGTCTTGTCAGACAAATCTGACTGATTCTTTGACTGGGTGACCAGGGACTTGGACCGAGGGAGAGCCCTAGATGTGGTGTATTTAGATTTAAGTAAAGCCTTTGACACCGTTCCTCACAAGCAACTTATAAACAAACTGGGAACCCTAGGGATGGACCCTAAATTTACAGCTTGGGTTAGAAATTGGTTGAGTGGGAGGCAACAAAGAGTACAGGTAAATGGGGCTCACTCTGAGAAGGAAGTTACCAGTCGTGTGCCCCAGGGATCTGCCCTTGGTCCAATTCTTTTTAACATCTTTGTTAGTGATATAGCGGAAGGGCTGTCGGGTAAGGTTTGCCTTTCTGCAGATGATACCAAAATCTGCAATAGAGTAGATACCCAGGAAGGTGTAGATAACATGAGGAGGGATCTAGCAAAGCTTGAAGAATGGTCTAGAATTTGGCAGCTGGGATTTAATGTTAAAAAATGTAAGGTTATGCATTTGGGCTGCAGCAATCCAAGGGAGCAATATAGTATAGGGGGTGAAGTACTTTTGTCCACTAAAGAAGAGCGGGACCTAGGCGTGGTTGTGTCTGATGATCTTAAAGTAGCTAAACAGGTAGAAAAGGCGACAGCAAAAGCTAGAAGGATGCTTGGGTGCATAAGGAGAGGAATGATTAGCAGAAAAAAGGAGGTGATAGTGTCTCTGTATAAGTCTTTGGTGCAACCTCATTTGGAATATAGTGTGCAATTCTGGAGACCGCACCTTCAAAAGGATATAAACAGGATGGAGTCAGTACATAGGATGGCTACTAAAATGGCTAGTGGTCTTCATTACAAAAGCATATGAGGACAGACTTATGTTTATGTTTATTTGAATTTGATATACCGCTCAGGCCGAAGCATTAGAGCGGTTTACAATAATATATCATTTGTGGAAATATGAAAGGAACGCCATTTGTAAGATAGGAAAGAGTAGAGGACAGAAACAGTCAAAAGGATAGGCAAAGAAAAGAAAGGGAACAGCAGGTTACCATAATATAAGCGTATGACAATCCAGACCACATATTCAATGCTCATTTAAGGACAAACGCCATGGACCAACGCCTAAGGGCCATGCCAAAGGGCTCTCTGGCGAGGCCCTCAGGCGCGGGCCCGCCGGTGGAATGGCGGTTTAAAAGCTGATGGAGTGGGCAGTCTCTGTGGAGGGAGGTGGAGCTACTGAAAAGTGTTTACTGGTGCTGGCATATGTGGATGTCTATACACGCGGTTGAATCTTTACAATCCATTTGTTACAGTGTGCAAATCGCACGCATTGATCGCTCCTGGCAGTGTACTTACCCGGTCCAAGTTTGTGGTGTGCCTCACCCCTGACGAAGTATCCACGAAATATGGCCTGTGTTGGGTCTAGCCCCCCTTCTTTTAAACATATAAGGACCAATAAAAGTTTTGTATACTGCTCATGTCTTTGTCTTGGTTGCTACGGTGGTAGAGATGAGGACAGTATCTGAATTCAAAGAAGCATGGGACAAACAGAGGATCTCTAAAGGAAAAAAGGGGACTGTTGTAGTTGCTGATATGGAAGGACAGACTAGATAGACACACAAAAAAATGACTGACAGACCAGATGGCCTATGTTTTTAACCCTGACGGGGTCCCTGAGGTGTCCGAGGGATTGACTCCATTGGGAGCTGAGACACCACTGGGTCATCCACATGTACAGGTGAGGAACCACATGCACGGTCGAGGCCATGTGGTCCAAGAGACGTAGCACTGGCTGAGCACTGACCTGGTGGGCGCTCTGGACGCAAGCCACCAGAGCCTGGAGGCAGGTGGAGCGCTCCACCGGCAAGAAGGCCATGGCCTGCTGAGTATCGAGGCGCACCCCGATGAACTCGAGAGCCTGTGCCAACTCGAGGTGGGGCTATGGGTAGTTGACCAAGAACTCCAAACTCTCCAAGAGGAGGATAGTGTGTGACATCGCTTGCCGGGCCTCCTCAACGGAGGAGCCGATAACAAGCCAGTCATCGAGGTAGGGAAACACCGACACGCTCCGGCACTGAAGGACAGCGGCAGCCACGACGAGGCACTTCGTGAAGACCCGTGGGGTGGATACAAGGCCGAAGGGGAGCACCCTGTATTGGAAGTGCTCTCCCTGCACTCTGAAATGCAGGTACTGCCTGTGTTGGAGTGAATCAAGATATGGGCGTAAATGTCCTTTAGATCCAAGGAGCACAGCCAGTCGCCCTGCCAGAGGAAGGGCATCAGCATGCCAAGAGATAACATCTTGAATTTCTCCTGCGACAGGAACTTGTTTAGCCTGCGGAGGTCAAGGATAGGCCGCAGACCACCCGTCTTTTTCGGGACGAGGAAATACCAGGAATAAAAGCCCCGACCTCAAAGGTGGGGAGGGACCTTCTCAACTGCCTGTTGGGCAAGGAGGGAGTGTAATTCCCGCTGCAGCAAGAGCTGGTGTACGGGGAGTCGAGGAGGCTCCGCCAGGGAGAAAAGGTGTGGGAACCTGTCGAAATGGAGGCGATAGCCCTCCTGGATGACCTGGAGGACCCAGGTGTCCAAGGTGATAAGTGCCCACAACGGGGCGAACCAGAACAGGCATCCCCCCACAGGCTGCTGCGCCACCAGAGGGCAAGAAGCCATGCCGTTGGTGTCAAAACCCCTAAGGGGATTGTGGGGGAGCTGGCGTCTGGGCCTTTGGACCCTTTAGTTTAGGCTGACCCTGGCCAGGTTTCCCCTGCATGGGAGTGGTCGGCGTGGGGGTAGCCGGGAATGGTAGGTAGCCGTGGTACTGGAGGCCTTTCCTGGGAAAGAAGGGCTTTTTGGCAGGCTGCTTCTTCTGAGGCAGCGTAGAGGTCTTGCGGTAGAGACGGGTCCAAGTGACATACTCAGTCTCGATCTCTGCAGCCTTCTCCTCCATCGGCTTACCAAAAAAGCTGCTCGCCAAGGCAGGGCACATCCAGGAACTTCTCCTGCACCGACTGCTCCAAATTCGAAGATTGGAGCCAAGCCTGGCGGTGCCACCCAAGCCACTGTCTAGAAGCCATCATAGCAGGCTCCGGAGAGATACTTTGAGCAATCAGCTACTGATTTCAACAGTTTGCGGAACCTGTCAAGGGGCTCGCCCTAAAGGCCCGCGTAGAAACCTCCAAGTTCCTTTGCCATGTCGCGGAATAACATACCAATATATAATTGGTATGCCTGGATGCGACAAGAGAGCATGGAGCCTTGATAGACCTTGAAGCCCAAGGCATCAAGGGCTCTCGATTCCCGGCAGTACCGAGTGGGACTTCAAGCTTCTCTGCTTCCTCATGGCCGATTCCACCACCATAAAGGTGTGTGGAAGTTGGGACTTCCGGAAGCCTGGCCCTTGCTGCATCTTGCACATTGTGTCAAGGCGCTTGCTCACAATGGGAACCGAGGCTGGGGCCTCCCACATGCGGAGCAATAGTCGAGAGAGGTTCAGTTGCACCGGCACGGTGAGAGATTCCCTGGGCAGGGCCTCGCACTGAAGAATATCGAGTTCTTCAGCATGGTGGTCCTCCTCGGCCTGGGTGACCAGGTTGAGGTCCCGAGCCATGTCCCGAATAAACACCAAAAAGGAGGTGTCCTCGGGCGGTGAACGCCACTGGAGACCAGGCGGTGAGGGGTCCGAAGGAAGATCCTGGTGGGTGCAGGTCTCTGGGAATGTGTTCCCATCGGATTCCCAGTCCAAGAAGTTGGTTGAAGAATTCGAGCCGGGCGGTTCACCCTGTCCAATGGCCGGCTGCCTGGCGCCTGAGGCCCTGGATGATCTCGCCCCTGAAGAACGGGAGAGCGAGCGAGACAGACATTGAGGACCCTGATGAGGCCCGTGGCTCTCAGGGGTTTTCTGGACAGATTTGGGCATCCCATGTGAGGGACCTGCGGTCTCCAGGCGCAAGTCAGAGAAGCTGGCCGTAAGCGCCTGCTGGAAAACAATGAACACAAACGCTGCATTCCAGCGCCAGCATACGGCACTCCAACATGGGCATGGGGCCCTGGGACACTGATACCGGGGGTCACCGGATCAGGCGTTGAGGAGGAGAGAGGGTCCTCACCGGGATGGTCCTCAGGAGACCAAGAGACTAGGAGCCTTCGCCGGAGGCCTCCATATCTCTGCAAGGTACCTTGTGGGGCTGCTCCTTGTCCGACACTTGGAAACGCCAAAGGGGGCTAAGCGACCGAGCGTGGAAGCGCTCGCGCTTGTCAGGGGCCCCAGATGGCAACTTGAGTCTTGAAGGACTAGAACAGGGGACTTACTTCTGGAGAGAGATCTGCAATTGTGAGTATATACTTCTGGGAATTTTCTGAAGGGAATTCTTTCTATTAAAGCTAATTAATCTGTGAACCCACTATTTTTTGTTAAATCAGTCAGGGCCTAGTAGCAGCAGTTTAAGTTTAAATTTAAAACACAGAAGAGAACTTTCTGGTTACATTTCATACCCAGCAGAGAGCTTGCCGTTTTAATTTAATAGTCACTCAGGGACTAGTATCAGCAAAGTACTTTTAATTTAAATTTAACACACAGAAGAGAGCTTTCAAATTAAATTTGGAACCCAGCAGAAAGCTGTAGTTTAAATTTAATAGTCACTCAGGGCCTAGCATCAGCAAAGTACTTTTAGTTAAAATTTAACACACAGAAGAGAGCTTTCTGGTTAAATTTAGAACGCAGCAGAGAGCTTGTAGTTTAAATTTCATAATAAGTTAGAGCCTAGCAGCAGCAAAAAGCTATAATTTAAATCAAATAAGAATATAGCTTACCTCAGCAGCACAGGACAGGGTACTGTGTAGCAGCCCACTTTTAATAAGTGTTATTACCCACCCACCCCTGGGATAATCGTAGCTTTATAGGTACATACACATCTTAAAAGATAGGAGGTGCTCTCAGGTGAAGCTCGTTATCCAAATCAGTCATACACTAAGGACCTGAGATTAATTAAGCTTCAGGTGAACAAGGTATATTAAACGTATTAGGTACAGTTTTATTGGTATAAATATCCATAGCAACCCTTAGTAAGTAAAGAACTTAAAGATCTAAACGAAAACTTAAAACTAAGATGCAGACAGCAGTCCAGCAGCGAGATGGGTGCTTTCCAGTCTTTTGCATTGAGTGTCACATGTATGATTTTCTCCCAGTTGGTGAGAGGTCTTACGTGTGCACTAGGTGCAAGGAGCTCTTTGCTCTCAAGGAACGAGTCCATTCTCTAGAGGCTAGAGTAGCAGACTTGGAAAACATAAGAAACACAGAGAGGTACATAGACGAGACCTACAGGGATATAGTCCTGAAGTCCCACCTCCAGTCTGGCAGCATCCCAGTTGCCATGGAGGAGAGAGATCACGTGACAGGAGAGCATCACCCTGGTGTGGCAGGAACTGATCCTGTAACTAGGACATGTCCTGCAGGTGATGTAAAACCCTCTCACACCGAGGAGGTTTCTCCAGGGCCATGTGCCCATGAGGGAAGGGTTAAGACAGCCGTTATAGTTGGTGATTCGATCATTAGGCATGTAGATAGCTGGGTGACTGGTGGACGTGAGGATCGCCTGGTAACATGCCTGCCTGGTGCGAAGGTAGCGGACCTCACGCGCCACCTAGATAAGGTCTTAGATAGTGCTAGGGAGGAGTCTGCTGTCTTGGTACATGTCGGTACCAATGACAGGAAAATGTGGTAGGGAGGTTCTGGAAGCTAAATTTAGGCTTTTAGGTAGGAAGTTGAAATCCAGAACTTCCAGGGTAGCGTTCTCCAAAATACTTCCCGTTCCACGTGCAGGACCCTAAAGGCAGGCAGAGCTCCGGAGTCTCAATGCGTGGATGAGACAATGGTGCAGAGATGAGGGGTTTGGATTTGTTAGGAACTGGGGTACATTCTGGGGAAAGGAGGGGCTCTTCCGAAGGGATGGGCTTCACCTTAACTGAGATGGAACCAGGCTGCTGGCATTAACCTTTAAAAAGGAGATAGGGCAGCTTTTAAACTAGATAATAGGGGAAAGCCGACAGTCGCCCAAGAGCGGATGGTTCGGAAGAATGTATGCTTGAAGGATACTACCAAAAGCAGAGAGGTTCCAAAAAAGAGTAAAGTAGCCCAAATGTCCTCGAGTACAGAGCAGACAGAGCTTAAAGATCCCAAATTATCCATGTCTACCAATAGCCAAATTAATATGAATAAAATACAGTCTCTAAAATGCTTGTATGCAAATGCTAGAAGTCTAAAAAATAAGATGGGAGAGTTAGAATATATAGCACTAAATGAGAGGTTAGATATGAATGGAATATCAGAGACATGGTGGAAGGAGGACAACCAGTGGGACACTGATACCTGGGTACAAACTATATCGTAATGATAGAGCTGATCAAATTGGTGGAGGGGTTGCGCTCTATGTTAGAGAGGGCATTGAGTCAGAAAGGATTAAAGTTTTGCAGGAAACAAAATTTGCTGTAGAATCTCTATGGATTGAAATTCCATGTAAAAAGGGGAAGGCGATGGCAGTGGGGGTGTACTATCGACCGCCTGGCCAGAATGAACAAATGGATGATGAAATGCTCAAAGAAATCAAGGAAGCTAACAAAAGTTACAGCGCAGTAATAATAATGGGTGATTTCAATTACCCCGGTATCGACTGGGTCAGTGTCACGGCAGGACATGCTAGGGAGATAAAGTTCCTAGATAATATAAATGACTGCTTCTTGGAGCAGCTGGTTCATGAACCGACCAGAGGGGAAGCCATATTAGACCTAGTCCTTAGTGGAACACCAGATCTAGTGCAAGAGGTAAGGGTGTTGGGGCCACTTGCCAATAGTGATCATGCTGATCGCCTTTGATTTAATTAGTGGAGGAGGGATAGTACGGAAATCCACAGTACTACCTTTTAACTTTCGAAAGGGAGACTATGATAAAATGAGGAAAATAGTTTAAAAAAAAACCTAAAAGGAGCAGTTGCAAAGGTTAAAGACTTACATCAAGCTTGGGTGTTATTGAAAAATACTATCTTGGAAGCCCAGACCAGCTGTATTCCACGCTTTAAGAAAAGTGGAAGGAAATCCAAAAAACTGCCAGCATGGTTTAAAGGTGAGGTCAGAGAGGCTGTTGCCAAAAAAGCATCTTTCAGGAAATGGAAAAAAGAGCCAAACGACGAAACCTGGAAACAGCACTAGCACTGGCAGGTCAAATGCAAGGCATTGATAAAGAAGGCAAAGGGAGAATTTGAGAAGAAGCTTGCTGCGGAAGCAAAAACACGAAATAAAGATTTTTTAAAGTACATTCGTAGCAAAAAACCTGTGAGAGAGTCGGTTGGACCATTAGAGATGATAGAGGAGTTAAAGGGGCACTAAGAGGCGACAAGGCGATAGAGAGACTGAATGAATTCTTTGCTTCCGTCCTTACTGAGGATGATGTAGGGATGTTACCCATGACTGAAGAGGTATTTAAAGGTGCAGAAGGAAATATCGATACATCGGGAAGATGTATTACAACTACTAGATAAACTGAAGAGTAGCAAATCACCTGGGCCGAATGGTATACATCCAAGGGTATTGAAAGAACTGAAATATGAGATTGCAGACCTGCTATTAGTAATCTGTGAACTATCATTAAAATCATCTCTAATACCTGAAGATTGGAGGATCGCCAATGTAACACCAATTTTTAAAAAGGGTTCCAGGGGTGATCCAGGAAACTACAGACCAGTGAGCCTCACGTCAGTACCGGGAAAAATGGTAGAAACCATCATAAAGAATAAAATTACTCAGCATGTAGATAGTCATGGCCTAATGGGAGACAGCCAACATGGCTTTAGACAAGGAAGATCTTGTCTTACTAATCTGTTATGTTTTTTTGAAAGTGTGAATAAACAGGTGGACAAAGGCGAGTCGGTTGATATAGTGTATCTGGACTTTCAGAAAGCCTTTGACAAGGTCCCTCATCAGAGACTTTTGGCAAAACTAAAGAGTCATGGGATAGGAGGCAGTGTACTACTGTGGATCAGGAACTGGTTAAAAGATAGAAAGCAGAGGGTTGGGCTGAATGGCCCATTTTCCCAATGGAGAAAGGTGAATAGTGATGTACCCCAGGGATCTGTGCTGGGTCCGCTGCTTTTTGACATATTCATAAATGACCTGGAAAGTGGAATAACGAGTGAGGTTATCAAATTTGCAGATGACACAAAACTATTTAAAGTTGTTAAAACCCAAGAGGATTGTGGAAAATTGCAAGAGGATCTTGATAAATTGGAAGACTGGGCATCAAAATGGCAGATGAAATTTAATGTGGACAAGTGCAAAGTTATGCACCTAGGGAAGAACAACCCAAACTATGGTTATTTATTTATTTATTTATTTAGTATACATTTGTATACCGCTACTTCCAGCGATCAGCAGCGGTTTGATTACAGATTGGAAATTGTCAAATCATGACAGGAAATTTTTGAGGTATAAACATATTGATTAGACAGGAAAGCACAGCACACAGAGAACTATTTTACAGGGAACATGGGCTATGGAGGGTTAAGTGGCTTGCCCAAGACCACAAGGAGCACCTGTGGGACTAGAAACCCCAGTCCTTCCGGCCCAAGGTTGCTGTCCTCCAGTGGGATTTGAACCCCCGACCTTCCAGCCCGAAGTACCTTGCCCCAACCACTAGGCCACTCCTCCACTAGGCCAGACAATGCAAGGTTCCACATTAGGAACCACCACCCAGGAAAAAGATTTAGGCGTCATTGTGGATAACATGTTAAACCCCTCGGCCCAGTGTGCAGCGGCAGCCAGGAGAGCAAATAGAATGCTAGGTATCATAAGGAAAGGAATGGAAAATAAAACAAAAGATATTATAATGCCTCTATACCGTTCCATGGTGAGACCGCACCTTGAATATTGTGTGCAATTCTGGTCACCGTATCTTAAAAAGGATATAGCGTTATTAGAAAAGGTTCAGAGAAGAGCCACCAAAATGGTAAAGGGGATGGAAGGATACTCCTATGAGGAAAGGCTAAAAAGGTTAGGCTCTTTAACCTGGAAAAGAGACGGCTGAGGGGAGATATGATAGAAGTCTATAAATTAATGAACGGAGTGGAACGGGTAAACGTAGATCGATTGTTTACGTTATCAGAATATAGAAAGACTAGGGGACATGCAATGAAGCTACAGGATAAACGATTTAAGACTAATAAAAGAAAATATTTTTTCACTCAACGTGTAATCAAACTCTGGAATTTGTTACCTGAGGATGTAGTAATGGCTGTTAGTGTAGCTGGGTTTAAAAAAGGTTTGGACGGAGATTACCTGGCTGTTTCCTGCACCTGGAGGATCCGTGCGGTGGTTGGTAGAGGAGGAGACCGGGAGACCCCGCCCCCCCCCCTTCGGGCCGCTATTTCAGCTGCGGCTCCCCGCGGCTCCGGTGAGATTACCTGGCTGTTTCCTGCACCTGGAGGATCCGTGCGGTGGTTGGTAGAGGAGGAGACCGGGAGACCCCGCCCCCCCCTTCGGGCTATTTCAGCTGCGGCTCCCCGCGGCTCCGGTGAGATTACCTGGCTGTTTCCTGCACCTGGAGGATCCGTGCGGTGGTTGGTAGAGGAGGAGACCGGGAGACCCCACCCCCCCCTTCGGGCCGCTATTTCAGCTGCGGCTCCCCGCGGAACGCGACCCGCGGGCGCGCACCCGTGGTCGCGTGCCCGAAGGGGCGTGACCAAAGGGGCAGGTCCTGCCCCTTTGGAGCCCCTTCGGAGCTCGAGGAGCTTGTGACACGGACTTATGGGCAGACTGAGAAAGAAGGTGTTTCCATCGGTTCCTGCAAAAATTGGAAAAACTGTTGGCCCAATGGATCGCCATCTTGTGGGCGCTGGAACTTCTCCTTCGTTAGATAATCCTTCTGGAGAGTCTGTGAGTACTGTGTCCGAGCCCTCTATTTCGCCTGGGGATGCCCAACCCGGGAAGGGAGAGGATTTGGAGAGTAATTCTGTCCGAGAAGTTTCTCTCGGCGGACTACCTCCTTGTGCTCAGGAAGCTTCACCTTTAATGTCATTGGGGGGACAGAATGTCAAGATGCCTTCTCCTGTTATTTTTTCCCCTGAGGTTTTGCAGATATCTGTACCGGCTGAAGTTTCGTTGAAAGATGTTTGGGAATTGGTGGCGCGAATGGAAGGCTCCCTTCGAACCTCCTTTTCCCAAGTAGGACGTTTCTCTGCTGAAGTAATTCAGAAACTTTCAGACCAGGATGTTCTGCTTTCTGATTCAAGGAAAAGATTGTCTAAATTGGAAGGACATTTCACTGTTGTGGAGGCAGTTGCATCTTCCTCCATTAAGGATAGTGTCTCGGTATATCATCAGCTAGAGGTTCTGGAGAATAGTAATCGTTTAAAAAATCTCCGCTTTTTAAATTTTCCTTGTACTCACTATCTTTCGCCGTTAATTCTAGTACAAAAGTATTTGAAGGAAATCTTGCTGATTGATAAGGTGGATTCTATTAAGTTTTCCTCATTATATTATATTCCTAAACCTTCCACAGTGAAGGCCTCCTCTCCGGTGGAATTACAAGAAGGAAAACCCAATGAGGCTGAGTCCTAGGATCTTTCAAATTTTTTGGAATCTTCTGTTGATCTGATTCCACAGCGCGCGACTTTGATTGTATCATTTCTTTCATTACAAGATAAAAATATGATTTTCAATTTATATTTTAAAAAGAAAAATTTGGCTTTTTGTGGTGAACCCATACAAATCTTTCCTGATGTGAGCAGGATTACTCAAACACGTCGGAAAGCGTTTTTGGCTTTGAAAGACCGGACTCTTGCTATTGGTGCTTCCTTCTTTTTGAAATATCCTTGTAAGTGTATAGTAGAATTGGAAGGCATTAAGTATGTTTTTCTCGATGTTAATCAATTTGAGGCTTTCTTAGTTAGTAAGGAGTCTATTTGAATGTTACTTTCTTTCTTTCCATGTAATTTGGGCTTAGTTGAGTTTTGATCCTCGCTATGTACTGTATTTTATTTCCTTATATTGTTAAGTTGGGAATCTCCTAGATGTGGACTTTATTTGTAATCCTGTTCTGTTTTTTGAATAAAGAATGTTTGAAACTAAAAAAAAAAAAAAAAAAAAAAAGAGGTTTGGACAAGTTCCTGGAGGAAAGGTCCATAAACCATTATTAAGAAGGGACCCAGGATATCAATGCTTGACCCAGTACAAGCATTCCAGAACCTGCGTCTTTTGGGGAAACTGCTAGGTACGTATGACCTAGATTGGCCACTGTTGGAAACAGGATACTGGGCTTGATGGACCTTGGTCTGACCCAGTATGGCATATCTTATGTCCTTATGTTCTAACTTTGAGGCCTTCTTCTATACCTGGAAGGCGGTGCCGCAAGGGGAGAACCCACCGGAGGGGAGACGATCGAGGGTGCCACCGGAGACTCCGAGGCAGCTTTTCAAAAAATGTCTTCGGATTTCTGCTTACGGCTGAGAAGGGCCTTAGAGGACATTTTCTTAGAGTGAACAGAGCTCTGGTTCATGGTCGGCTCCCAGACACCTTAGACAACAGTCAAGAGTGTCCATAAGCAACATGTTCCTACAGCATCTATCGCATTTTTTAAACCCGGTGGCTATGGGGGCAAAAACGGCCTCTGCGAGATCAAAGACACACGCAGCCAGCGGTTGGGAAGACAAAAAGGATGCAAAGCCCAAAAAGAAAAAAATTTGGAAAGGTATCCCTGAAAACTTTTTCCGAGGGATGAGGACATGTGTCCGAGGGGCTCCGCGGAAAAAGGGAGACTGAGCAAGATGGCACCCTTGGGCGGGAAGAGGACCAGGCATGCGTGGTAGCAGTACCAAAGGCTTTCTTTGGAAGCTGCAAAATTGCTCCGTGCGGGCTCCGTCAGTGCCGATGTCACCCATAAGTGAGGACTGACTTCCTGCTTGTTCCTGGAGAAGAGACACTAATCTACTCTTTAGTCACACCTCCTGCCTAGACTACTGCAACCTCCTTACTGGTCTCCTCCTGAATCATCTCTCTCCCCCCTTCAAAACTCAGCTGTGTGGCTAATCTTTGGCCAGCCTCTTCTCAAGTTGCTTCACTCCCTTATCCTTTTTCATGTCCAGTTCAAACTTGTCCTACTGACCTATAAGTGTACTCATTCTGCTGCTCCTAACTATCTTTCCCTCTCTTCTCTCTCCCTACACCCCTCCTCGGGAACTCCACTCTTCTGGCAGATCCCTTCTATCTGGGCCTTTCTCTTCTACTTCCATTTCCAGACTTCGATCCTTCCACTTTGCTGCTTCTTATGCCTGAACAAACCACCTGAGTCTGTGTGTCAGGCTTCATCTCTGGCCCTTTTCAAATCCAGGCTGAAAGCTCACCTCTTCAAGGCCGCTTTTGGATCCTGATCTGCTTAGTCTCCTATGTGTTTCCTTAACACTCCCCTAGATATATCCTTGTCCTTAGCTGTTGTGTTAGTAGATTTAAACCTACTAATCTACTTTTAAAATCTTTTTAAATCTACTAATTAAAATGGAGTGGTCTCGGCTGTGTCTTTGATACATTGATTCTGGACACTGGGCAGACCTTCTCCGACAAAAAACGTTTCTTGGCAACAAGTGGGATTTTTTTCTACATAATTGGATACTCTTTCTTAGCTGTTGTGTTGTCTATCTTGACTAGACTGTAAGCTCTGATGAGCAGGGATCGTCTTTTACATATGTCTGTACAGTGCTGCGTATGCCTGGTAGCACTATACAAATGATAATAAGGCAGAAAGCTATTACTACTAAACTTACCAAAAGGGAAAAAAAGAAAAATGTAGAATACCGCCAGTGGTCCACTCTTTCTGCAAGGACTGGGGAGGGGGGAATGTCCAGCAGCTCATTAAGGTAGAATATATAAACTGGCCCCACTCAAGAAAAGGCTGTAAATTGAAACTTCAAAAGCACATTATAGAGAAGAGGACCTACAAAGAAAAAGGTTTTATTTTTCAACTTCAGCCAGAAGGCTGCTTCGGATAGCTGGGAAAAGTTTTAAAATGTTCTAGCCAATGCCAGAGGAACTGCTCTGCCAGAGGAGATATGATTGCTTGATTTCGTGTAAAGCCCTGGCCTATGATTACAACTGCAGGCAACATAAGCTAATTTGGCTGTCACATCGTAAACGTCACTGTCTGGAGAAAGTGTAGTTACGCAACTGTAGCAGGTGTTCTCCGTGAACAGCAGGAAGAAATCCTCACATATAGGTGACGTCCCCGACTGGAAGCTTTTGGGAGCATCCATCGCGCATGCATGCCTGCCTTTCCAACTGCCATGGCACCATCTTATCTGGAATTTGTTACCAGAGGATGTAGTAAAAGCTGTTAGTGTAGCTGGATTTAAAAAAAAAGGTTTGGACAAGTTCCTGGAGGAAAGGTCCATAAACCATTATTAAAAGGGACCCAGGATATCACTGCTTGACCCAATACAAGCATTGAGGAACCTGTGTCTTTTGGGGAAACTGCTAGGTACCTAGATTGGCCACTGTTGGAAACAGGATACTGGGTTTGATGGACCTTGGTCTGACCCAGTATGGCATATCTTAGTATGATACAAAGCTAGCAGCCAAAACAACTCTAGGGGAGCTGGGAGGTTTGTGAGGATGTATTCCTGCTGTTCACAGAGAATACCTGCTATAGGTGAATAACTAAGATTTCTCTGTGAACAAGCAGGAAGTCCTCACATATGGGACTCCCAACACAAAAACAAAAGCCCAACAGGGGGCAACAAGAACTGGAAGAAACAGCAAGTGTAATCCCCCTTAGGGGACATCCACATCTGGAAGATTCCTTCAGCAGCCTGAACGGACAGAAGGATCGTGGGAAGGAGTTGAACCTAAGTCCCAAACAGATGCGGGAGTACAGCTTGGCTGAAGTTACTGTCATGTCAGGAATCCCCATTTAGACAGACGTGGGCTATGAAGGTATGGACAGAGGACCATGTGGCAGCCCTGCAAATCTGCTCCATGGAGACCAAGCACAAGCTGGCCATAGAAGCAGTCATGGCTTGGACACTGTGAGCCGTGACATAACAGTCAAGGCTCACACCTGCCTGAGTAAAGGCGAAGGAAATGCAGTCCGCCACCCAAATAGACAGCATGCATTTGGAAATAACCATGCCCAACTTGCTGGGATGAAAACAAACAAAGAGCTGGGTGGAATGCCAATGTGTTCTCGTCTGTTCTAGATAGAAAGCCAGAGCACATTTACAGTCCAACGGGTGCAGCTGAGTCTCCACCCTGTTGGCGTGAAAACTGGGAAAAAAAGTGGCTAACCACCAACTGATTCAGATGGAAAGGGGAGATCACCTTGGGCAAGAAATACAGGTGCATTCACACCACCACCTAGTTGTGATGAAACCTGGTGTATGGTGGGTGAGCCAAGGCCTGAAGCTCACTGATCTGTTGAGCGCCACGAGAAACACAAACTTCCAGGCCAAGAATTTCAATGGACAGGTTGCTAGTGACTCAAAGGGGGCCAACAGGAGCTGTGCCAGCACAATATTTATTTATTTAACAATCATTTATATCCCGCATCTTCCAGAGTTCAGTTGCGGTTCACAATAAAACAAAATCCGCAAAGCAAGAGCTTGGTTTTACATCGAACATTTTGTAACAATAATTCAATAGCCACCTAGCTACTCACCGCAAGGCAATCTCCGAGTCAATGAAACGGTACCACTCTGATACCTTGATGAGATCTCTCAACAAGCCACACGACCTTTTTGACCTAGTTAAGTCCCTATCTAAGGAGCCATCCTCAGGGCCTCGTGGAGATACACCCTCAAGACTTTGCAATCCACTTACAATCTAAGATGTGCCTTATCAACAAAACCTCTGCAACAACCACTACACCTGTGCAGGATGTCCCTGGAGCTCTTTCTGCATTCTCTATCCCCTCCAAGAAAGGAATTGAAGACACCATTACAGCCCTCAACATCACTACATCCCAGTCCGATCCATGCCCTGCCTTCTGGATCAAGGAGCTCCGCAGTCACTTCAGCCCAGTAATTGCCAACATAATGAACCTCTCCTTTTCAACAGGATCATTCCCTTCAGCCCTTAAGCATACTTCAATTAGACCCCTGTTGAAAAACTGCAAGCTCGACCCTCTAAGGGTAGAGTCCTACAGACCCATCTCTAGCATACCTCTACTTGCTAAGATCATTGAAAAAGAGGTCCAACGACAGTTACAGGACCATATTGACACCATTGCACCGCTAGACCCCTGCCAACATGGCTTCAGGGAATATCATGGAGTCGAAACTCTCCTCACCATTCTCTTCAGCAAGATAATCTCTGGCATAGATAACATCCGCCAAGGTTTTGCCCTCATCTTCCTGGACATCGCCGCAGAGTTCGATTCAGTGAATCACGAACTCCTTTTAGTGAGACTAATTGAGAAGGGCATCACTGGAACAGCGCTTAAATGGTGCAGGTCCTATCTATCCGAAAGATGGCAGCATGTCCGCTCAGGAGGCAGAACTTCAGAACCCTTCCACCTCGATCAGGGAGTTCCTCAAGGTTCCTCACTTTCTGCCCTTCTATTTAACATCTACATGCAACCAATCTGTGAGATCATACGGTCATTTAAGGTCGACTACATGCTTTATGCCGATGACGTTCTACTCTACACCCCCATCTCTACTGACCATTTGGATCTCTCCCCTCTAATAAATTGTTTCAATGCAGTTTCTGATTGGCTTCTCTCCCAAAACCTCCGTATACAACATAAGAAAACGGAAGTCCTCTTTATCACGAGGAATCCCAACTTTAACCCACCACAATATCTCAAAACTAAGGAAGCCGAACTGCAATCCAAACCCTCAATACGCTACCTAGGAGTCATTCTGGATCAACACCTAGATATGAAGTCCCACATAGGAAACACGGTCAGAACAGTATACTTACTACAAGATCCGCTCTTTGAGACACCTACGCTCCATGTTGGAACCAAAAGATTTCAGGACAATATACCAAACACTGATCATACCCCACTTCGATTACGTTAATGTCATTCTTCAAGGTCTTCCTCAATCCACCTTAAACCCGTTACAGCTGGCAATGAATGCCGCAGCAAGGGTACTTCAGGGAGCCGCCAGGACTGACCATGTTACTCCTCTGCTGATTCAATTACATTGGCTACCCATTCAGGCCAGAATTCTCTTCAAAACTTTACTTCTCACGTTCAAAGCTCTCAAACTCTCCGCTGCATCCTTATCTGCCCTTATTCACACTACTACACCAAACAGAGCAAGAAGATTCTCGACCATCAACTCCCTAAAGCTCCCAAAGGCCCTTACAAGCTGCTCTTCTTCTACAGCCAACAGAGCCTTTATCCTTTGTGCCCCTAGGTGCTGGAATGCACTACCCCCTGGCATCCGGGCTATCAACAGCCTATCACAATTCAGGAAAGCCCTCAAATTTCATCTCTTCAACAAGTACCTTATAGAGTCATCAACACCCATTGACATCAGTGTTCCCACCCAATTACCCAATTCCATGATGTCTCAATAACATGCTTAGGCTGATTCTCTATAACGATTGATCCTGTTCCTAGTAACATGTACCTTTTCAGTAGTATTACATCTGTAAATAGATTGTAAATAGTTTCCCTTGTTATCCAAGTTCCTTCCCTTGTTATCTGTAAACTCATGCAAGTGAAAGATCCACAGCTATTAACTCCCTAAAAGTCCCGAAGGCAGTAACCGTTTGCTCCAACTCGACAGCCAACAGAGCCTTTAGTCTCAGTGCCCCAAGATTCTGGAATGCATTACCTCCTGAGATCCGGGCTATTAAGAACCTACCACAGTTTAGGAAAGCCCTCAAATGCCACCTCTTCAACAAATACCTTATAGAGCCTAACGACAACCCCTAGAGCCCAAAGTCTCCTGGCGATACCATTTCCAAACAAAGTATGGTATCTCAACAACACACCAAGTATGATACTCAAACCCTTAGTGGTGGTTATATTTCTGCGAAACTACTGTTATGACTCCATGTAATACATTTTGTAAATAGTTTTCCCCTGTTATCCAAGTTTTTGTGCCCTGTTACCTGTAAAACTCATACGTTTTCAACTGTACTGAGCATTTTTGTTACATGTAAACCGCGCTGATGCTGAATAGTGCGGTATATAAGAGACTATAAATAAATAAATAAACAAACAATATAATGATTAACAGCATGAGCTAATACATAACAGCATAAAACTGGCTTAAGGTCCCACCCAACTGCTTAAGGTCCCACCCAACCGCGGGGGCTTAATCGGAGATTTAGAAAGAAGTAGGCCGTGCATGAGGCGGGCCACCAGTAGTTGGGCAGAGATGGGCTCGCCCTCCAAGCTGTGGTAGTAGGCCTAAATCGTGCTCCGGTGGACTCTGACTGAAATGTATTTGAGGCCCGAGTTGGAAAGGTGCAGAAGATACTCCAGCAGCCTTGCCTCCGAGCAGAAGGGATCCAGTACATTGTCAGAGCATCAAAGTGAGAACCTTCGCCACCTCCCCAAGCAGGTTAAGCTCTGAAAGAACTACCCATTCAGCATCCAAGCTTAACCCAAAATGCCTCTCTCCCACCCTGGATCCTCAACCAACCTACATAACTTACCCCCCCCACCACATTCCCTCCCTTACTGGAACAGCACTCCTTGTATATAGTTCAAACCCTGATCCATACCAATCCTGACCACAGGCTCATGTTTACTATAACACCCCCCCAAGATACTGACTGTACCTAATTTACTGTTCAGTGTATACCCAGGTTTATGTGCCATATAAACCCTCTTGATAACCTGAAAGGCAGTATAAAAGAAACATTAAATAAATAAAATAAAGCCGTGAGGGCCAAGGACCAGAAACTAGGATGTAGCAATCTCAAAGGCTTTCTTTGAAAGCAGGGGAATTGCTCCACGCGGGCTCCGTCGGTGCTGAAGTCACCCATAAGTGAGGACTGACTTCCTGCTTGTTCCTGGTCCACCTGGAGCTTCTGCAACATCTCCGCCACCAATAGCATCAGAAGATATGCATAGAGAAGTCCCACTCCCAAGTTCAGGAGGAAGGCATCCGATGCTAGCCTGTTCCTGGAAGCCACCCTGGAGCAAAATCGATCCATCTGGGAATTGTGTTGTGTGGCAAAGAAATCCACTGATAGAGTGCCCCACTCTCGAAAGATGCACTCCACAACCCCCTTGCTGAGGGTCCATATGTTGTTGGAGGACTCTGCTGAGGTGGTCCCCACCAGGGTAATGCATTCTCTAGGTTGATAAGTCGCCCTCAGCTCTATCCCGTGGGTAACGGCAAACTTGCACAGGCACACTGCCTCCCAACAGAGGAGATACAATTCTGTGCCTACCTGCTTATTGATACAGAACACTGAGTTGATTGTCTGTTTGAATTACAAAAACCTGGTTGGCCAGGCGTGTCCAGAATGCCCAGAGGGCATTCGCGATGGCTTGCAGCTCCAGGTGGTTTTATCTGGTGCAGGCTCTCGGCTCTGACCACAGGCCCTACGTTTGCAGACTGTCCAGATGGGCACACCAGCCCAACTTGGACACGTCCGTAGTGAGTGTCCGGTGGGGCAGTGGCAACTGAAAGAGGAAACCCTCGAGCAAGTTTTGTGGCTCCAGCCACCAAAGGAGAGATGCCGCAAGAGGCACAGTAGCCACCACCCAGTCTCTGAGATGGCCATGACCTGCCGCCACTGAGTGGCTCAGGGTTATCTGAGTGTCACATCCAGAGGTGGACCAAGGGGGCACATGCACTGTGGAGGCCATGTGGCCCAAAATGCGCAGCATTCCCCAAGCCGTCATGTGATGCTTCTGACAGATGGTGTCTACCTCTTCTCTCTGTCGCTTCAGGCAGTCCATTGGATGAAAGACCTGGGCCCAAGTGGTATTGAGGAGAGCCCTCATGAACTTGAGCTGCTGAGAAGTTTGGAGGTGACACTTGGGGTAGTTTATCACTAACTTCAGTCACTCGAGTATCTGAATGGTCAGGTGGGCCAACCTTTTTATGAGCCAATCATCTAAGTAAGGGAAGACGAAGGCCCCCAGGGTCCGGAGGTAAGCAGCGACAACCGCTAGGCACTTGAAGACCATGTGGGCTGACGCCAGCCCAAAAGGCAATACTTGGTACTAGAAGTGCTGGCCTCCCAGCACAAAGCACAGGTACTTCCTGTGAAGAGGCTGTAGCGGGAAGCTTAGTTACTCATCTGTAACAGGTGTTCTCTGGGGACAGCAGGAATCAGTCCTCACATATGAGTGATGTCAGCACCAATGGAGCCCGTGTGGTAATCAAAGAAAGCCTTTGGGAGTTACACCACGCCTGTGTGGTTACCTTTCCACCCAAGAGTGCCACCACGCCTCAGTATAACAACATAGCTTAAACAAGCATAAAAAAGAAAACTCCACGGGGAGAAGGGAGGGTTGTGAGGACTGATTCCAGTTGTCCCTGGAGAACACCTGCTATAGGTGAGTAACTATGCTTTCTCTGGGAATAAGCAGGAAGTCAGTCCTCACATATGGGACTCTCCAGCTACAGGCTACCGGAAAAAACCTGTTAAAAGCCACGGGCAACCGAAAAATGGCAAGCTGTGAATGGCAGCAGGGAGCGATGAATGGCCTCAAGTCCTGAGATGCAACCCCAGCATCAAGGCTGGAATCACCTCTTCGTTAGCCTGGATGTAAGTGCTAGAAGGAAGGAGTTGTACTAATCCCCAAAGAGATGACATAATACTGCCTGGCCAAAAGTGTTGTCATGCCGTGAGCTCTCCTCCAGGAAGTAATGAGCTGCAAAGGTATGGACCGAGGACAAAGTGGCAGCCTGGCATATGTCTTGCAGAGGAACCAAGCGCAGATGTGCCAGAGGTCGCCATGATGCACACACTGTGGGCGGTGACATGACGCTTCAAGGACAGTCCAACATGCTCATAGGCAAAGGAGATGCAGTACGCCACCCTGGTGGACAGGGTGCATTCAGAGATGGCAACGCCGAGCCTGTTCAGGTCATCAGAAACAAACAGTTGCGATGAGCGGCAGTGGTCCTTCATCCACTCGAAGCAGAAGGCTAGTGCCCTTTTACAGTCGAGGATATGAAGGGAAAAAGGTGGGGAGAACCACCTCCTAGTTGAGGTGAAACCACCTTTGGCAGACACTGGATGGGTGTGAAATCTGATATATGAAGCGTGAGCCAGCAACACCTGCAGCTCACTGACTTGTCGAGCAGAATGAGCACGACGCGAAAGACAACTTTCCAGGAAAGGAATTTGAGGTGAGCCGAAGCAAGTGGTTCAAAGGGAGCAGCCAGACCAGGGGTCATGAGAGGAGCCGCCTCTCATGAAGCGGCCCACGAGAGGGTGGAAAATGGGCTGAGGCCCTTGTCGACGCACCACAGTGAAAAATCGGTGCCACTTAGGAGGCATACGCTCACCTGGTGGAAACCTTGTGGGAGGCCAACAGAACATCCTCAACCTCTGTGGAAAGATGGAAGGGGGCAAGAGCTACTCTTTCAGCAGCCAGGCCATCAGTGCCAGAGAGCAGAGGTTGGGGTGCAGGAGAGATCTGTCCTCCTGCGATATCAAGTCTGGAGCGTAGCACAAGGGAACCAGGACTGCTTGAGAAAGCTGCAGCAACAGTGGGAACCACGGTTGTCAGGGCCAGTGGTAAGTGATGATGATCACTGTGACCCAGTCAGACAATCTTGAGCAGGGTCTGTGGAACCAGCAGCATGGGAGGGTATGTAACATAGTAACATAGTAAATGACAGCAGATAAAGACCAGCATGGTCCATCTAGTCTGCCCAGCACGATGGCAAGAGTAGATGCACCTGCCGCTCCGTGCAGGCCACCCCTCCTCACGTCCTGTTTATGGGTGAACCCACCACTCCATGCAGGACACCCCTATTTGTTGAGAAATTAGATGGCTCAGTTTATTTTATCCTTTTGCTGTAAAGGGATCCACTGTGTCTGTCCCATGATATTTTGAATTCCGTCACAGTGTTTGCCCCCCCACTTCATCGGGAGGGCATTCCAAGCATCCACCACCCTTTATATGAAAAAGTATTTCCTGACACTGCCTTTCAATTTACCACCTTGCAGCTTCCTGTTATGCCCTCTAGTTTTTACAGCTTCCTCGTCTTTGGAAGAGGTTTGTTTGTTCATTATTTCCCTTTAAGTATTTAAAGGTCTGAATCATATCTCCCCTATCCCTCCTCTCCTCCAAAGTGTACATGTTTAGGTCTTCAAGTCTCTTCTGATAAGGCTTCTGACGCAGGCTCCAAATCATTTTGGTTGCCTTCCTCTGAACAGCTTCCAGTCTTTTTACATCCTTTGCAAGATACGGTCTCCAAAACTGAACACAGTATTCCAAGTGAGGCCTCACCAGTGACTTGTACAGTGGCATAAGTACCTCTTCCTTTCTGCTGGTGATTCCTCTTTGTATGCAGCCCAACATCCTCCTGGCTTTTGCCACTGCCTTGTCACACTGTTTTGCCACCTTGAGATCTTCAGAAATAATCACACCAAGGTCTTTCTCCTGATCCGTGCACACCAACCTCTTGCCCCCTATCGCGTACAATTCTCTTGGATTTCTGCTACCGAAGTGCATGACTCTGCACTTCTTTGCATTAAATCTTAATTGCCAAGCATTAGACCATTCTTCCAGTTTTGTAGATCTTTCCTCATGTTAACCACTCCCTCGGGGGAGTCCACTTTTGCAAATTTTCGTGTCATCTGCAAAAAGACAGACTTTTCCATTTAGTCCTTCAGCAATATCACTCACAAATACATTGAATAGTGCCGAGCCCAAGACCGACCCCTGGGACACCCCGCAAACCACCTTACCTTCATCCGAGTATATAGCAGACTCCCCATCCATGGGAAGAGAAAGACATTAGCCACCGCTTGGTCCTGGGCTGGTATCTAGGAGCAAAGGCAAGGCAACTGAGTATTGCTGGAGCTGGCAAAGAGGTCCATCCTTGGCGTCCCCCAGCAGCAGAAGAGAGCGCGGACCACAGCTGGGTTCAGACACCACTAATGTGGTTAAAGAATTCTGCAGAGTCTGTCCGCCAGAACAATCTCATGTCCTAGAAGGTAAGCCACTCAAAGGGGCATGCCTTCACCACGACAAAGGTGCCGATGCAGACCGCCTCCGAGTAGAGGAGGTACGAGCTTGTGCCTCCTTATTTGTTGAGGTAGAACATCGCTATCTGGTTGTCCGTTTGGATGAGGACCACCTGGTTCGACGGTTGGTTCTGGAACACTCGAAGGGCATTCACAACCGCCCGAGGCTCGAAGTAGTTGATCTAATGCAGGTTCTCCTCCTGTGACCAGATGTCCTGGGATTGAAAACAGTCACAGTGGTCTTCCCATCCGAGCTTGGAGGCATTCAGGGTGAGGACGCTCTGGACTAGCAGGGCCTGTAAAAGAAGAACTGACAAGAGGTTCGGCAGATGCTACCACCAGGCAAGGGAGTTTGCAAGGGGCCTGGTGACCCACATGGGATCCACAGCCCGAGATCATTGAGCGCTGAGGGACCACTGTGCCTGCCACATTCGCAGGTGGGCATCTGAAGCCACGTGAACAGTTGAGCCCATGTGCCTGAAGAGGCGCAACATGAGATGGGCTGACAGTCATGTGACCCTGTATTTCAGTCGCCAGGGGTGCAAGCCATTGAGCACTGTCTAGGGAGGAAGGTCCTGACCTGAGTAGTATCGAGGAGGGCTACTATTAATTCCAGGTGTTGCATGGGCTGGAGATGGAACTTGGGGTAGTTGATAACTGATGACTCAGGGAGTCATTAGTGGAATGGGAACAGCTGGGGGATGTAGAAAAAACAGTGGGCAAAACTGAAAGGGGATACTTTAAGGGCAACCAACCTTTTTATTAAAGTTGCAAATAAAGGTAAAAGGAAAAGGAGACCGCTCTGGTTTTAGAAAGTAGCTGCTGAAAAGGTGAAGAAAAAGAGTGAGGTCTTCATAAAATACAAGCAATCAGAGAGAGGAGGGGGGTGGAGAGTCATCTCTATTTGGAAAAACTTAGAGAACCTAGCAAAGTAGTCAGGAAAGCAAAAATACAAGAATAAAAAATAGCCAGTGCAATAAAATGCCCCCGGGGATAAGACATCTTTCAGATATGCTAGTGAGAGGAAAAAGAGAAAAAGTGCTATTGTCTGACTCAGAAGCTGATGAGGATAAAGCGGAATTGCTTAACAAAGATTTCTGTTCTGCGTTCACAGATGAAGGGCCAGGAGCAGGACATCAGAAAACACCCACAAATAGGAACAGAAGTGAAGGGTATCTTGAACGATTTTAAGACTGCGTTTGTGAGGAACTAGCTAAACTAAAAGTAGGCAAAGTGATGGGACCAGATGAGAGAATACTGAAGGAACTTGGGGACATTCTAGCAGCTCCACTGACCGACCTTTTCAATGCTTCTTTGGAGTCGGGAGTGGTCCCAGATGACTGGAGAAAGGCACATGTGATCCCTTTACACAAAAGTGGAAGGAGGTGGTTAAAAACTCCAGGCCAGTTAGTCTAATCTCTGTGGCGAGTAAATTATTGGAAACGCTGCTAAAAGAAAGAATAGTGAGGTTTCTGGAGTCCAATGGATTTCAGGATCCGAGGCAGCATGGGTTTACCAGAGGCAGAATCTTGTCAGACAATTTTAATTGATTTCTTTGACTGGGTGACCAGGAGTTGGGCTGAGGGAGAGCCCTAGATGTGGTGTACTTAGATTTCAGTAAAGCCTTTGACACCATTCCACACAGGTGACTTATAAACAAACTGGGCACCCTAGAGATGAACCCTAAAGTGACTGACTTGGTTAGAAATTGGTTGAGCAGGAGGCAACAAAGGGAACAGGTAGATGGAACGCACTCTGAGAAGGAAGTTACTAGTGGTGTGCGGCAGAGATCTGTCCTTGGTCCGATTCTCCAACATCTTTGTTAGTGATATTGCGGAAGGGCTGTTGGGTAAGGTTGGCCTCTAAGGATACCACCAAAATCTGCAATATAGAGTAGACACCCAGGAAATAGATTACATGAGGGGGGATCTAACTAAGCTTGAAGAATGGTCTAGAATCTGGCAGCTGAGATTTAATGCAAAAAAAAAAAAAAGTAGGGTCATGCACTTCGGCTACAAAAATCCAAAAGAACAGTAGGGGGGCAAAGTATTTGTCCATGAAAGAAGAGTGGGACCTGAGCGTGATTGTTTCTGACAATCTCAAAGTAGCTAAACAAATAGAAAAGGCGATGGTGAAAGCCAGAAGGATGCTTGGGTGCATAAGGAAAGGAATGGCCAGCAGAAAAAAAGGAGGTGATAGTGCCTCTGTATAAGTCTCTGGTGCGACCTCATTTGGAGTATTGTGTGCAATTCTGGAGACCGCACCTTCAAAAGGATATAAACAGGATGGAGTCGGTGCAGAGGGTGGCTACTAAAATGGTTAGTGGTCTTCATTATAAAGCATATGAGGACAGCCTTAAAGATCTTAATATGAACATGTTAGGGGGGGAAAGGAGATAAAGGAGATATGATAGAGACCTTTAAATACCTCCATGGCATAAATGCACAAGAGGAGAGCCTCTTTTGAGTGAAAGCAAACTGCTATGAGGGGACATAGGATGAGGGTGAAGGGAATCGATTCAGGAGTAATATGCAGAAATATTTCTTTATGGAAACAGTGGTAAATGCGTGGAAAGCGTAGTTACTCACCTGTAACAGGTGATCTCCGGGAACAGCAGGAATTTAGTCCTCACATATGGGTATCGTCGGTACCGACGGAGCCTGCGCGGGAATGCGCCCCAGCGTCCAATAAGAATGCTTTTGGGAGCATCCCTCAGCACATGCGCGCTGCCTTCCCACCTTTCCAACTGTCCCTCTTCTGTTAAGTTTGTAGCTGGGTGAAAGGGGAGAGGGAGGGGGAGAGGGAGGGGGAGAGGGAGAGGGAGAGAGAGAAACTCCTAGGGGAGGTGGGTGGATTGTGAGAACTAAATTCCTGCTGTTCCTGGAGATCACCTGTTACAGGTGAGTAACTACGCTATCTCCAGAAACAAGCAGGAATGTAGTCCTCACATATGGGGACTCCCTAGCTGAAGATGTCAGGGAGATAGCCCCAGGAAGGTGCCACCCTAACAAGGTAGGCATCCTTCCTCCCATGGATCTCTGGCATCCCATCAGGGTTGGTGGGTAGGAGTTGGTTTACGTTTGAAAAAGGTTTTGTAGAACAGCTTGGCCAAAGAAGGCATCCCGACGGGAGGCCTTATCTAGGCAGTAGTGGGCTGTGAAGGTGTGTACCGAAGCCCACGTGGCTGCTCGAGAAATGTCATTGATAGAGACAGAGTGGAGATTAGCCACAGAAGCTGCCATGGCCCTAACATTATGAGCTGTGACATGGTCCTGAAAAGGAAAACCCTTACTCTCATAAGTAAAGGATATGCATTGGGCAATCCATTTAGATAAAGTTCTTTTGGAGACTGGAAATCCCAAATGACGAGGGTCAAAAGATATAAAAAGTTGTGAAGACTCTCTATGTTGCTGTGTTCTTTGTATGTAAAAGGCCAAGGCCCTTTTGCAATCCAAAGTATGAAGGTTTCTTTCTGCATTAGAGGCGCGAGAACTGGGAAAAAATACAGGAAGGTAAATTGATTTAAATGAAAAGGCGAAACCACCTTTGGCATAAA
This sequence comes from Ichthyophis bannanicus, assembly GCA_033557465.1. NCBI lineage: Eukaryota > Metazoa > Chordata > Amphibia > Gymnophiona > Ichthyophiidae > Ichthyophis > Ichthyophis bannanicus. The sequence continues at coordinate 5,136,404 of CM066041.1, forward strand.
ATGAGGGTGAGTTTGAAGAACAACCTTATCATTTTGTATTATTAGTACAACTTGAAGTTGAAGTTTTGTTCAATGTAAACAGTTAAACTCAACCGTTCATTGTAAATAGTTAAATCTAATTGTTCAATGTAAATGTATACATCTGTGTACAGTTGTTAAAATGTTCCCTGTAAACCGCCCTTGATCGCTGGAAGGGGCGGTATAGAAATATATACATAAATAAATAAATAAATAAAATCATGATGAAACCTAGTATAAGGAGGATCAGCCACTAAAGTTGCAATTCACTGATGCGACGGGCAGAGGTGATTGCAATTAGGAAGATGACCTTCCAGGTCAAAAGCCTAAGGGCTGCAGTGGCTAACGGTTCAAAGGGCGGCTTCATGAGCTGCCCAAGAACTAGATTTAGGTCCCATGCCACCGGTGGTGGCCTGATGGGAGGTTTGGTTAATAGAAGGCCTCTCATAAATATGATAATTACACTTACCTGGTAATTGTAGTTCCTTGAGTTACAACAGTTCAGTCCTCTACCTCTGGGTTGTCAATCTCCTCCTGCAGCTTGGAGACTGGTATGTCAGAATGACGACATCACTGGATATAGCCTGCTGACTTCTCTCCTCCATTCCAGTGTGAACTATTAACAAAGCAGACTCAAAGGAGCAACAAATAAGTATCAAACCATAAACAATGAACCTAGTAAACAGTAAACAGGAACGGGTCGCTTCCGACAAAACATTTACGCCCGCCCCTGCATTAAGGAAAGGAGAAAACCCCCCCCATCAAGGAAATCGAGACAGACCTACCTGTAATACTTCAGCGGCACTGAACGTGCCCAAAATCCATCTTGTAACATCCGGGCAGAACGGAGGACTGAACTGTCGTAACTCAAGGAACTACAATTACCAGGTAAGTGTAATTATCATTTCCTTATCGTTCCTCCAGTTCAGTCCTCTACCTCTGGGATGTACCAGAGCAGTAATCATTGGGAGGGACCTCTCGAGCCAGCCGATAAAACCGCTGACCCAAAACGAGCGTCGCTAGCCGCCGCGACAGCCAATCGGTAATGCTTGCTGAAAGTATGCAAAGATGACCAAGTTGCCGCTCTACAAATGTCCCCGGGAGGAACCAAACTGTGTTCCGTCCAGGAACAGGCCTGCGCCCTGGTGGAATGCGCCCGTAGTCCTACGGGCGTCACCCGACCTTGAAGCAAATAAGCAGATGAAATCGCCTCTCTAATCCACCTGGCAATGGAAGCCTTAGCCACCGGCTCTCCTTTGCGCACGCCGCCAAACACCACAAACAACCGATCAGACTTGCGGAAAGACGCTGTAACCGCTAAATATTGACGCAACGCTCTTTTCACGTCCAGAAAACGGAGACGATGATCCGTCTCGCCACCGTGCATCGACCCCAGAACGGGCAAGCAAACAAACTGATTCAAGTGAAAGGGAGACACCACCTTAGGCAAAAATGACGATACCGGCCGCAGAACCACCTTTTCTCTAGAAAAAAACAAGAAAGGTTCTCGACACGACAAAGCTTGCAACTCCGAAATCCTTCTAGCAGAGCAAATCGCTACAAGGAACACCGTCTTTAACGTCAAATCCTTCAGGGACGCCTGACACAACGGCTCGAATGGAGCCTTGGATAACACCGCGAGGACGAGATTGAGATCCCACGGTGGTACGCTCACTCTACGCAACCAGGAAACCACCTTCAGAAACCGATGCACATCGGGATGAGTACCTAAAGAGATACCGCTGATCTTGCCCCGATAACAAGATAGAGCTGCCAACTGCATGCGCAGGGAACTAGCCGCTAGACCTTTATCATAACCGTCTTGCAAAAACTCTAAGACTATCGGGACAGACACGGTAGCCGCCCTAGTCTTCCGCCGTGAACACCAACCTTCAAAGATACTCCAGATCCTCACATATGCCAAGGACGTGGACTGTTTTCGCGCCCTAAGTAAGGTGGCTACGACCGCCAAAGAGTAACTCTTCTTTCTCAGCTTAGCCCTCTCAATGGCCATACCGTAAGCGAGAACCGATCCACCTGGGGCATGAAAAGAGGACCCTGCAGCAACAGATCCGCTCTCTCCGGAAGCCGCCAAGGCGCGCCGTCCAGAAGACGCACCAAGTCCGCATACCAAGGACGCCTCGGCCAGTCGGGCGCCACCAAAAGCACTCTCCCCGGGTAAGTCCCGATTTTCTGGAGCACCCGGCCTATCAACGCCCAAGGGGGAAAAACATATAGAAGACTCCGACGGCCAACGATGCAAAAGCACGTCTATGCCTTCCGACATCCGTTCCCAACGCCTGCTGAAAAACTGACCGACTTTCGCCGACTGGAACGTCGCCATCAGATCCATGATCGGAGTTCCCCAGCGGGCCGCGATCTGCTCGAAATCTTCGGGATGCAACTCCCATTCGCCGGCCTCCACCTGTACCCTGCTGAGGAAATCCGCCTGGACATTGTCCTTTCCGGCAGTATGCGCTGCCGAGATTGCGGATAACAAGCTCCACCCAAGCGAACAGCTCGTCCGCTTCTTTCTCCATGGCGGCACTGCCCGTGCCACCCTGACGATTGATGTATGCGACCGTCGCAGAGTTGTTGGACAAAACCCGCACTGGCCGACCTCGGACCACCTTCTCGAAAGCTTGAAGAGCTCGGAAAACCGCTCGAAGTTCCAGACGGTTGATCGACCACGAGGACTCCCTGGGAGTCCACTGCCCCTGCGCAAACAGATCTCCACAGTGGGCCCCCCAACCCGTCAGGCTGGCATCCGTCAACAACGGAGTCCAGTCGGGCTGGTCCAGCGGCATGCCGGCCTCCAGGGACGACCGGCGAAGCCACCAATGCAGAGACCGCCGGACCTCGATCGGGCAAGGCAAGCGTTTGTTCAACGAGTGCGACTGATGCGACCAGCGGCGGAGCAGCACTCGCTGCAACGGTCTCATGTGAATCTTGGCCCATGGCACCGCCTCCAGCGTCGCCGCCATGGTCCCCAAGACCCGTAGATAATCCCAGGCAGCCGGCGCCGTCAATGACAGGAAGCTCCGAACCAGGGACCTCAGGGCGTCGGCCCATTTTTGCGGAAGAAACACCTGACCGGACAAAGTGTCGAACCGAATCCCGAGATATTCGAGATCCTGGGAGGGTGTCAAGTGACTCTTTGCCGGGTTGACCACCCAACCCAGACTCTGCAGGAACTGCACCACTCTGGCCGTCACTCGAACACTCTCCTCCATGGACTTTGCTCGAATCAACCAATCGTCGAGATAAGGATGGACCAGGATGCCCTCCTTGCGTAACGCCGCCGCCACCACCACCATGATTTTGCTGAAGGTCCGGGGCGCCGTCACTAGACCGAACGGCAATGCTCGAAACTGGAAGTGTCCCCAAGGAAGTGCAAATCGCAGGAAGCGTTGGTGAGCCTCCCGGATGGGAATGTGTAAATACGCCTCCGTAAGATCTAGAGAGGTCAGGAACTCTCCACGACGGACCGCCACTAGGACCGATCGTAACATCTCCATCTGAAAATGCGGAACCCGCAAACAACGGTGGACAGCCTTGACGTCTAGAATGGGTCTCAAGGTACCGCCCTTATTTGGAACCACGAAATAGATGGAATATCGACCCAATCCGCAGTCGGCTGGGGGCACCTCTGTCACCGCCCCCAGTTGAAGCAACCTGTCCAACGTTGTGCAAACGGCTGCCGTTTTCGTGGGGCCTCTGCAAGGAGACATTACAAAGGAGTCTCTTATTGGACAAGACATTTCCAAGGCATAGCCGTGTTGGATGATTTCCAACACCCACTGGTCGGAGGTGATGTGGGTCCAAGCGTAAAAAAACTCCCGAAGTCGCCCGCCTATTGGAGGCCCATCCGCCGGGACCCGCCCCATTTCATTGCGGTTTACGGAGCGTGGAGGCAGGGGTAGTGGAGAAACCTCTGGAGGCTCCTCGAAACCCCTGAAACCCCTGGGCCCGAGACTGATACCGACCCCTTTGGAAAGTACTGAACCACGCCGACCGAAATCTACGGAAATCGCGAAACTGGCCCCGAAAGGGCTGTGCAGCCTTTGCTGGTTTTGGTTTATCCTCCGGGAGCCTGCCCGCTTTGGATTCTCCCAGATCCTTAACCAACTTTTCTAAATCCTCGCCAAACAGCAAACCACCCTTAAAGGGAAGTTTACTAAGACGCGACTTAGAAGGACCATCAGCCGCCCAATTCCGCAACCAAACCGAACGCCGAGCGGCTACCACCGAAGCAGTACTATTGGCCAGTGCTCTGATTAAGTCGTAATGCACATCCGCTAAGTAAGCGGTACCGGACTCCAGCCGATCCAACTCTCTCAACTCCTCCGCAGCCATACACGAAGACTGACGGAGTCGCTGGACCCACCGAAGACACGCCCGGGCCACCCACGCACCACAAATGGAGGCCTGCAGCGATAGAGAATCCGCTTCGAAGGTCTGTTTGAGGAAGCCGTCCACCCGGCGATCCTGCGCATCCCGCAAGGCCGCACTACCTTCCACCGGAATGGTGGTCTTTTTAGTAACAGCCGACACTACCGCGTCAACCCGCGGAGCACGGAACTTGGCCTTGTCCGTATCAACCAGAGGATACAGTTGATTGAGCGTCCAAATGCCACGGAGACCCGCCTCTGGCCTATCCCATTCATCCTGAATCATTTTGTCCACCATTTTGTGAACGGGAAACACCACCTGTGTCTGCCGAACCGCCTGGATGACGGGATCTTCAACCTCATCCACCACCGCGGCCGGTTTAGCCAAATTCAACATTTGTAAGGATTCCGTGATTAAGGCCGCCAGCTCCTCCCTGCGGAAGACTCGAATAATCTTGGCCTGATCCTCGGGTTCAGGGATCTCGCCCTCCTCGAGATCCTCCGTCTCCATATCCTGATCCCAATTGGGATCACGGGCCTCCGGCCATTCGTCCTCCGAAGCCGTGTCTCTCTTCCGAATCCGTTTAGGAACCGGCGGAGCCGCATCCACCGCCACCACCGCTTCCAGCTGCGGTAAAGGGGATGTTAAGGTTTCCACAACCGACCCCTTACTCCGGCTACGCAGGCAAAAAGCCTGATGCATGAGTAAAACAAACTCGGGGCTGAACTCCCCAAGGCCCGACGGCTGCGCCATTAAAGAAGCACCGGAGGTTCCCGCCAACTCCTCCATCGCCGAGTCATGCGCAGGGGACTGCGGTGAAGAAATGCCCGCCCCCGTGGACGCCCCTCGCGCCTCGGGGGAGTCCTTGGGCTCCAGCTGCTGCTCCACAGCAGAGGAAAGGGTGGCGCAGCCACGGCATACCCCAGTGTCTGCGACCGACCCACGTCTCGTGCCACAGACAAGACACTGGGGTCGAGCTGCCATAATGCAGACCCCTGCCTGTATCACTTAAGTGGGCAACACTTCTGATGCTGTGTAATGATTTATTTATTATTATTATTTTTTTTAATAGAACAGGCAATAGCCCAGCAGGACTAGAAAACAAAAAATATATTTGGAACCGACACTTCTACTCCCCGGGAGAGAGAGAGAGAACCCCTCACAGCCCCTCCCCCCACCCCGAGAAGAGGCAGAAGGGGAAAGAAAACTAATAAAACTTAATTTCGCCCCCAAATGAAAGAAAAGGACAGAAAGAAACTAAAACAAAAGAAAACAAACGCGAAACGGCAAAAAAGCAGAAAATCGGGAGTCCCCCCGATGCACACACGGCTGCTCTGCGGTGTTCAAAATGGCCGCCATAACTTACCGAGGCAGGGAAAAGGCGCCGAAAACACCCGCAGCAGGCCCGAAGTATACCAAATCGCCGTTTGTGTAAGCAGCCTGACACCAGTGGAAGGCTGATCGGTCAGGACTGCTGCCGCGGATACTGAAAGCTGTCTCTGACAGGAACCGCGATCCCCGAGTACAGCAGCACTGTTCTCACCACACCAGGCAAAGCAGGTCCGATGTGACAGGAAGGGCTCTCCCCCGTAGTGTGCGGGGGGAGAGCACCTCTGAAAAGTAATGGAAACGTGCTAGAAACACCCAAGAAAGTGCAGGGGCAAGGGAGAAAGTCTGCCACGGAGTGCTGACCCCAAAAGCCTTTCTGACTGGGTTTTTTTTTTTTTTTTAAAGATACAGTGCCCAATAAAATAAATAATCCAAATGAGCAAAATGCCAATCAAAGAACCAAATTAGACAACCAAATTGGACCCTAACATCTAGCTCCTTATCAATTCCTCCAGAGAGCCCTATGCCAAAGGCTCGTCAAGTCTTCTTGCTGCATGGAGACTGGTCACACTGGAATGGAGGAGAGAAGGCAGCAGGCTATATCCAGTGATGTCATCATTCTGACATACCAGTCTCCAAGCTGCAGGAGGAGATTGACAACCCAGAGGTAGAGGACTGAACTGGAGGAACGATAAGGAACTTGATATGAGTGGATGAGAGGAAATTGGTTGTCCATTCAGAGGCTTATAAGAAGCTGCAATTGCACTAAGAAGAACTCTTACCGAATTGGTTTTTAACCCAGAACTCGATAAGTGAAAGAGATACTCTAGTATCGATTCTAAGGGTACGAGCAGGGGGTTTAATCCCCTCCTGGAGCATCATATAGTAAAACGTTTCCACTTGAAGGTATAAGATCTTCTTGTGGAAAGTTTCCTAGAAGCTCGAAGGATATCTTTTACCTGCTGAGACAGGCTGAGATCCTGGAGGTCTAAGCCTTCAGCATCCAGGCCGTGAGGTGCAGGGACTGGGGATTCGGGTGCCATAGCGTCCCGTTCTCCTGAGAAAGGAGATCTGGAGCGTGCCCCAATTTCAGAGGTGCCGCTTGAGAGAGATGCAGAAGCAGGGAATACCACGCCTGGCGTGGCCATTGTGGTGTGATGAGAATCATGCGACCCCTGTCTCTCTGAAGCTTGAAGAGTGTTTTGGGAATGAGGGGAATGGGTGGGAAAGCATAAAGGAAGTCCTGACCCCAGTGAAGGAGGAAGGCATCCCCTGCCTGACAGTGGTGTGCCGGTATCCTGGAACAGAACCGGGGAAGTTTGGCATTCAGTGGACTTGCAAAGAGGTCTATGTCTGGAGTGCCCCAGAGATGAAATATCTTTGCCACCTGGTCTAGGTGGAGTGACCACTCGTGAGGTAGCAGTACTCGACTGAGTTTGTCTGCCCAAAGGTTTTGAATGCCTGGAAGATATACCACTAGAAGGTGAATTTAGTGCTCTCTGGCAAGGGCCCATAGTCGTAAAGCTTTGTTGCATAACAGAGAGTTGGTTCCACCCTGCTTGTTCACATAGAACATGGCTACCTGATTGTCCGTCTGGACCAGGACTGTCTTGTAGCTGAGCTGGGCATGGAACACTAGAAGAGCTAAATAAATTGCTCTTATTTCCAGGACGTTTATGTGTAAACCTACCTCCTGTGGAGTCCAAGTGCCCTGGGTAGAAAGATGATCCAGGTGTGCTCCCCAATCCACCTGTGATGCATCTGTTAGGGTGGCCTGAAAGAGGGGTTGATGAAAAGGAGACCCCACTGTCAGATTTTCTAGTGATTGCCACCACTGGAGGGACAAAATTAGTCTTTGAGAGACTTATTTTGTCCGACAAATTGCCCGTGGCCTGTGTCCACTATGTGGAGAGGGTCCACTGAGCTGCTCGCATGCGGAGGCGAGCATGTGGGATTACATGAACTGTGGATGCCATGTGTCCCAGTAACTGCAGTAGTTCCCGAGCCGTGAGGGAGGCTTTTCCTGCTGCTTGGGAAACTAGCTGCATAATGCGAAGACACCGGGCTTGTGGAAGGAAATCCCTTGCCTGTCTGGTATCCAGACAGGCTCCTATGAATTCTAGGCATTGGGAAGGAACTAGTTGAGACTTCGGGAAGTTGCTTTCCAATCCCAAGTATTGGAGGATTCGCATTGTACGAGACAGTGCAGTGCTGGCCTCTGCAACTGTGGAGGCTCGAATGAGCCAGTCATCTAAGTAGGGGAAGACAAAAATCCCCAGGGTTCATAGAAATGCTGCCACTACTGCCATGCATTTCGTGAACACCCTTGGTGCTGAAGCCAGACCAAAAGGAAGAACCCTGTACTGGAAATATCTTCCCCTGAAGAGGAAACGTAAGAATTTCCTGTGATCTGGATGGATGAGAATGTGTGTGTATGCATCCTTTAAGTCTAGAGAGCAAAGCCAGTCCTGGCCTTGAAGGTATGGCAGAAGAGTTCCTAGAGAAATCATTTTGAATTTCTCTTGAAACAGATATTTGTTCAATTCTCTGAGGTCTAGAATGGGTCCATGTCCCCCTGTTTTCTTTGGGATAAGAAAAAGGGGGGGGGGGGGGAGAGAAGCCTGCTCCCTGTTGAAAAATGGGTACTTCTATTGCCCCTTGGGCAAGGAGTGTGGAGACCTCGTAATCTAGCAGATTGTCTGCAGAGGTTTGTGAATTGAACTGCTTTAGAATTGTAGGAGGGGGTATGCTGTGAAAATGAAGTCTGTACCCCTCTCCTACAAAGGACAAAGTCCAGTCTTCTGCTGTTATTTGATGCCATCTGTTGATAAAGTGGCATAACCTGCTCGGAATATTGGGGGGTTGGGGACTCCTCAGAGGCAGGAAGGCGAAGCTCTGGAATGGAGTCAAAGCCTTTGAAGGGGCTGAACCTGGAGAGCTGGTTGGGCTCTCGGTCCTTTTGGCTTCTTTTGCTGTCTAGGTTGTCCCTTTTGGGCAACCTGACCTGAAGTCATAAGAACATAAGATATGCCATACTGGGTCAGACCAAGGTCCATCAAGCCCAGCATTCTGTTTCCAACAGTGGCCAATCTAGGTCATACGTACCTAGCAGTTTCCCCAAGGGACACAGGTTCCACAATGCTTGTACTGGTTCAAGCATTGATATCCTGGGTCCCTTCTTAATAATGGTTTATGGACCTTTCCTCCAGGAACTTGTCCAAACCTTTTTTAAACCCAGCTACACTAACAGCCTTTACTACATCCTCCGGTAACAAATTCCAGAGTTTGATTACACGTTGAGTGAAAGCGTAGTTACTCACCTGTAACAGGTGTTCTCCAGGAGCAGCAGGAATCAGTCCTCACTTATGGGTGACGTCGGCGCCGACGGAGCCCTCGCGGAGCAATTTTCCCCAGCTTTCAAAGAAAGCCTTTGGGAATTGCAGCGCGCATGCGCGGTCGTCTTCCCGCCCGAGGGTGTAATCTTAGCCAGTCAGATGACATAGCTAAAAAAGACAGCATAAAATTTTGCAAAAAGAACATAAGCAGACGATTGCAACTCCAAGGGGAGGAGGGAGGGTAGTGAGGACTGATTCCTGCTGCTCCTGGAGAACACCTGTTACAGGTGAGTAACTACGCTTTCTCCAGGACCAAGCAGGAAGTCAGTCCTCACTTATGGGACTCCCAAGCTCAAGGCTACCGGAGACCCTAAGCACAAAAATGAGCTCCCTCTAGCTCAGCAGCACAGAAGGAAAGAATCTTCGCTGAATTATCACCCACCGGTATCCCACATCCGGGATGGAGGGTAGGAGTTGCTCAGACCTCAAAGAGATTACGGAGGACTGCCTGTCCGAAAGCACTGTCCCTGCGGGACTCCCTCTCGAGACAGTAATGGACCGCAAAGGTCTGGCTCGAAGACCAAGTAGCGGCCCGGCAGATGTCTGCCAGCGGAACAGAGCAGAGGTAAGCCACTGACGTAGCCTTTGCCCGAACGCAATGAGCCGTGACTCGACTTTCTAAGGAGAGTCCGGCTGCCCCATAAGCCCAAGAGATACAGTCCGCAACCCAGATGGACAGAGTACGCTTGGAGACCGGGAGCCCCAATTTATTGGGGTCAAAAGACACAAAAAGCTGAGCAGCTTTACGGTGCTCCCGCGTACGGTCAAGGTAGAAGTTCAAAGCCCTTCTACAGTCCAGGGTATGGAGGACCGTTTCAGCTCGGCTGGAGTGTGGTCTGGGAAAGAAGGTTGGAAGTACCACCTCCTGATTGATGTGAAAAGGGGAGACCACTTTTGGAAGAAATTTTGGGTGAGTCCGTAGGACTACCCTATTTTTGTAGAACCGAGTGTAAGGGGGATCAGACCCGAGGGCCTGCAATTCACTTACGCGTCTAGCGGAAGTGAGGGCTATCAAGAACAGTGTTTTCCAAAACAGAAAACGGAGAGAACAGGTAGCCATAGGTTCAAAAGGCGGACAGGTGATCCGCTGCAAAACCACATTCAGGTCCCAGTCAGGCGCTGGCGGGCGCAGAGGTGGTTTAAGTAGAAGGAGACCTCGGAGAAACCTCGCTACGAGAGGGTCGCTGGAGAGAGGTCTACCGTCCACCGGCACATGATGTGCCGAAAGAGCACTGAGGTGAACTTTGACGGAGTTGGACTTAAGTCCCAGATTAGAGAGGTGTAGCAAGTATTGCAAGATCACCGACACCGGGCAGGAGAAGGGATCCTGAGACTGTTGGGTACACCAGAGGGCAAAGCGACACCATTTAAGGGCGTAGCATTTGCGGGTAGAAGGGCGTCGCGAAGCTAAGACGACCTCCTCCACCTCCGCCGGCAGGAGAAGGGGAGCAAGGACTACCCTCTCAGCAGCCAGGCCATGAGGTTGAGAGACCTGAGGTTGGGGTGTAGTAGAGACCCCTGATCCTGAGTGAGGAGATCCGGTTGTACCCCCAGAGGGAATGGATCCTCCACCGCTAGTTGCAGTAGGAGCGGAAACCATGGCTGTCTGGGCCAGCGAGGGGCCACCAGGATCATGAAGGCGTTGTCTCGGAGCACCTTGAAAAGAGTCCGAGAGACTAGCGGGATGGGAGGGAAAGCGTACAGAAGGCTCCCCGACCATGAAATCAGAAAAGCGTCCGCCGTAACCCGAAGGGGGTGTGGCTGACGAGAGCAGAAGCGAGGAAGCTGCCGGTTGTGAGGACTGGCAAAGAGATCCACCGTGGGGAGGCCCCACTTTAGGAAGAGCTTCTGAACTACCAAGGGATCCAGACGCCACTCGTGCGGCTGGAGGATCCTGCTGAGTTTGTCCGCCAGGCAATTCTCTTGGCCTGGGAGATAAACTGCCTTGAGGAGAATGACGTGACTGACGGCCCAAGAGCAGAGCTTCTGTGCCTCCCGGCAGAGGAGGAAGGAGCCCGTGCCCCCCTGCTTGTTCACGTAGAACATGGCAACTTGATTGTCCGTCTGGACGAGGACGGACTGGTGAGAAGTCAGGTGGGAGAAGGCTTTGAGAGCCAGGCGGATCGCCCTGAGCTCCAGGAAGTTGATCTGCTGAGCAGACTCCCACGTGGTCCAGAGGCCCTGAGTACGTGCCCCTTGGCAATGTGCTCCCCAGCCCAGGAGGGATGCATCCGTGGTCAGCACCCGGGTCGGCTGAGGTGACTGGAAAGGCATTCCGAATATCAGGTTCGGCTGCCGAAGCCACCACCGAAGAGACGAGATCAGCGGCTCGGAGACGCGCACCAGGTCTGCTAGGCCGCCTGTGGCTTGTCGCCACTGCTGGCGGAGACACCATTGAGCAGGCCGCATATTCAGGCGGGCATTGGGGGTCACATGGACGGTGGAAGCCATATGGCCGAGTAGTCTCAGGAAGCGCCTGGCGGAGACCAGGGGCTGACTGCGAAAACGGTCGGCTAGGTCCATGAGCCGTTGAGCCCTGTCGAGCGGTAGGTATGCTCGCGCCTGAGGAGTGTGCAGCCTTGCGCCGATGAACTCGAGATCCTGCGAGGGGAGCAAAGTGGACTTTGCGAAGTTTATAACAAAGCCCAAGTGCTGCAGAAGAGTCACCGTGCGGCGCGTGGCGTTGGTGACCTCCCGAGCGGACGCTGCTCTGATGAGCCAGTCGTCGAGGTACGGAAAGACAGAGGCCGTGAAGCCGGAGATGGGCCGCCACCACCGCGAGACATTTTGTGAAGACTCGCGGCGCGGAGGACAGGCCAAAGGGGAGTACTCTGTACTGGTAATGATTTCCTGCCACCACAAACCTTAGGTATTGGCGGTGGCTTGGGTGGATGAGGATGTGCGTGTAGGCATCCTTTAGATCCAAGGAGCATAGCCAATCTCCCTGCTGGAGGTAGGGCAGAAGGATTCCAAGGGTAAGCATTTTGAACTTCTCCCGCACAAGGAACTTGTTGAGGTTGCGCAAGTCCAGGATGGGTCTGAGGCCCCCTGTTCTCTTTGGTATTAGAAAATACCTGGAATAAAAACCTTGACCTCTCAGGTGGTGTGGCACCGGTTCCACCGCCTGTTCCTGCAGAAGACCTGCTAACTCCTGAAGGAGTAATTCCCTGTGCAGAGGGGGTCGTGGAGGTTCTCCCGGAAAATAGGAGGGAGGGACCTGGTGGAAGTGGAGAAGATAGCCTTCCCGCACGACTTGAAGCACCCAGGCATCTGCGGTGATGCTGGACCACCTGTGGGCGAAGTGAACCAGCCGGCCTCCGGTGCTGGGAGGAACCAGCGGGGGGGGGAGAGGCTATGCTTTGCGAGTCAAAAACCCCCACCCTGCTGAGCAGGGGCTGGTGGTGCAGGCTTGGGGGCTTGCTGCCTACGGGACCCGTTACCCCTTCCCTTGGCCTGCTGGCCCTGTTGGGGAGCTGCAGGGGCCTGATAATGGGGGTATTGTTTGTAGGCAGCCGCCTTCCTCGGGTAAAAGGACTTTTTCCCCGAGCCCTTCTTTTTCTGGGAAGGGGCGGAGGTCTTCCTAGAAAGCCTGGTCCTGGTGAGAGTCTCAGTCTCAATTTGCGCAGCCTTTTCCGCCATGGGTTTGCCAAAGAGGTTTTCGCCTCGGCAGGGGACATCGACCAACTTGTCCTGCACCCAGGGCTCAAGGTCTGACGACTGAAGCCAAGCCTGTCGGCGGGCACCGATGCCGGCTGCGGCCACTCGAGCCGATGCTTCAAAGCCATCATAGGCTGCGCGGGACATGAACTTTGAGCATTCCCGAATGCCAGTGGACAAGGCCAGGAACCTCCGCAAGGGTTCCTCGGACAAACCAGCGGAGAATCCGGCTAGCTCTTTAGCCAGATCCCGGAGATACATGCCCATGTATAGCTGGTAAGTCTGGACACGACATGCGAGCATAGAGCCCTGGAAACACTTCTTGCCAAGGCCATCCAGGTTACGGGCCTCCCTGCCAGGAGGCACCGAGGAGTGCATCTTCTGGCTCTTAAGACGATGCATGGCCGATTCCACTACCATGGAATGGTGTGGCAGCTGTGCCTTTTGAAAGCCAGGGCTCTTGCGGACTCGATAGATAGAATCGACCCGCTTGCTCAGGACCGGCGAGGAGGCCGGACTCTCCCACATGCGGAAGAGTAGTCGTTCCAGCATAGGAGGAACCGGTACAGTAAAGTGTTCCCTCGCGGGAGAGTCATACTGGAGGGCGTCGAGCTCTTCGGCTCGAGGCTCCTCCTCGGGATCCGCAGGGAAGGCCAAAGCCTTGGCCATATCCCTAACGAAGTCCGAGAACCGGGCATCCTCCGGGGGGGACTGCTTCCGAGGCTCGGACTCCAGTGAGTCCGATGGGACACACCGAGTCCGGAAAGAATCAGGCGACTCTCCCTCCTCAGACTCCCAGACCGACTCCGACGAGGACTCGGTGGGGTCGGCCTGGGCAGGGCGCGGTGCCAGCCGCCCCGACGCCGAGGGAGTCGGCGTCGGCGACCTCGGTCCCGAACGGGAGGCCGAGGGTGACCTCGACCGAGGATCGACTCGAGTTCTCAGCGACTCGAGGATCGGCTCGGTCTCCGGGGTCGACTTGGACGTCGACGTCCCGGCGGTCGGGGCAGCGGCGCCAGCGAGGCCAGCGAGCAGTGCCCTCTGCTGGTCCATGAAGGCAGACAGTCTGCTCTCCAAGGCCGTCAACCTGAGTCCGAGCTCAGGTGACCCAGCAGCCCCCGACTCGGGCCCCGACGGTGTCGGGCCCGACGTCGGCTGTCGCGGAGACGAATCCAGAAGGACCACAGGACTTACCCGAGCAGGCATCTCCGACTCCAGGCGAGGTCGCTTCGGGACGTGTTCCTTCTCCAAGGACCCGGGGCGGCTGTCGGGGCTATGCGACCTGGCCCTCGCGGAACCAGGAGCGTCCACCGACGCCGCCCTCGCGGGTTTCACCTTCCGACGATGGTCCCCGGAGGGAGAACCCCGGTCGGAGGAACTCCGGCGACGGTCCGAGCTGGAGCCTTTCGACGCGGAGGCCTCCGACGAGGTCCGGGTACGGCTGGGGTCAGCGAAGATTCTCTCACGCTGATGCCGCCGACTTCTCAACGCCTTTGAGGACATTTTGCTGCAGGGCCCACAGATCAGTTCCTCATGATCTGGGCCCAGGTAGCGGAGGCAAAAGTCGTGTGTGTCAGTTAGTGACATATTTCGGTCACACCGACCACACCGCTTAAACCCACTGGCAGCCATCGGGGGAAAAAGGGCCCCTGCGAGGTCAAAGGACCGGGCTGCCAGGGAAAAATCGAAAACGAAAACTGACAAAGTCAGAAAAACCGAAAAAAGTAAGAGGACTCGTGACCGGCGTCGCGAGTCCGGGCGGGAAAAAGATCGGCGTCGAACCGAAGGAAAAAGAATAAAATAATGAAGAAAATCGACTTTTTCGCGGGGACAAGACGGGGACGTCTGTAGGGCTCCGCGGAAAAAAGAAGACTGGCTAAGATGGCACCCTCGGGCGGGAAGACGACCGCGCATGCGCGCTGCAATTCCCAAAGGCTTTCTTTGAAAGCTGGGGAAAATTGCTCCGCGAGGGCTCCGTCGGCGCCGACGTCACCCATAAGTGAGGACTGACTTCCTGCTTGGTCCTGGAGAAAAAATATTTTCTTTTATTAGTCTTAAATAGTTTACCCTGTAGCTTCATTGCATGTCCCCTAGTTTTTCCATATTCTGATAAGGTAAACAATCGATCTACGTTTACCCGTTCCACTCCGTTCATTAATTTATAGACTTCTATCATATCTCCCCTCAGCTGTCTCTTCTCCAGGCTAAAGAACCCCAACCTTTTTAGCCTTTCTTCATAGGAGTAGCCTTCCATCCCCTTTACCATTTTGGTGGCTCTTCTCTGAACCTTTTCTAAAATCGCTATATCCTTTTTAAGATACGGCGACCAGAATTGCACACAATATTCAAGGTGCGGTCTCACCATGGAACGATATAGAGGCATTATAATATCTTTTGTTTTATTTTCCATTCCTTTCCTTATCATACCTAGCATTCTATTTGCTCTCTTGGCCGCCGCTGCACACTGGGCCGAGGGTTTTAACAAGGTATCCACAATGACGCCTAAATCTTTTTCCTGGGTGGTGGTTCCTAATGTGGAACCTTGCATCGTGTAACCATAGTTTGGGTTGTTCTTCCCTAGGTGCATAACCTTGCACTTCTCCACATTAAATTTCATCTGCCATTTTGATGTCCAGTCTTCCAATTTATCAAGAACCTCTTGCAATTTTCCACAATCCTCCTGGGTTTTAACAACTTTAAATAGTTTTGTGTCATCTGCAAATTTGATAACCTCACTCGTTATTCCACTTTCCAGGTCATTTATGAATATGTCAAAAAGCAGCGGACCCAGCACAGATCCCTGGGGTACACCACTATTCACCTTTCTCCATTGGGAAAATTGGCCATTTAGCCCTACCCTCTGCTTTCTATCTTTTAACCAGTTCCTGATCGACAGTAGTACACTGCCTCCTATCCCATGACTCTTTAGTTTTGCCGAAAGTCTCTCATGAGGGACTTTGTCAAAGGCTTTCTGAAAGTCCAGATACACAATATCAACCGACTCACCTTTGTCCACCTGTTTATTCACTCCTTCAAAAAAACATTACAGATTAGTAAGGCAAGATCTTCCTTGTCTAAAGCCATGTTGGCTGTCTCCCATTAGGTCGTGACTATCTACATTCTGAGTAATTTTATTCTTTATGATGGTTTCTACCATTTTTCCCGGTACTGATGTCAGGCTCACTGGTCTGTAGTTTCCCAGATCACCCCTCGAACCCTTTTTAAAAATTGGTGTTACATTGGCGATCCTCCAATCCTCAGGTATTAGAGATGATTTTAATGATAGTTCACAGATTACTGATAGCAGGTCTGCAATCTCAAATTTCAGTTCTTTCAACACCCTTGGATGTATACCATCCGGCCCAGGTGATTTGCTACTCTTCAGTTTATCTAATAGTTGTAAGACATCTTCCCGATGTATCGATATTTCCTTCAATTCTTCCACACCTTTAAATACCACTTCAGTCATGGATAACATCCCTACATCTTCCTCAGTAAAGACCGAAGCAAAGAATTCATTCAGTCTTTCCGCTATCGCCTTGTCGCCTCTTAGTGCTCCTTTAACCCCTTTATCATCTAATGGACCAACTGACTCTCTCACAGGTTTTTTGCTACGAATGTACTTGAAAAGGTCTTTATTTCGCGTTTTGCTTCCGCAGCAAGCTTCTTCTCAAATTCTCTCTTTGCCTGCCTTATCAATGCCTTGCATTTGACTTGCCAGTGTTTGTGCTGTTTCCAGGTTTCATCGTTTGGCTCTTTTTTCCATTTCCTGAAAGATGCTTTTTTGGCAACAGCCGCCTCTCTGACCTCACCTTTAAACCATGCTGGCAGTTTTTTGGACTTCCTTCCACTTTTCTTAAAGCGTGGAATACAGCTGGTCTGGGCTTCCAAGATAGTATTTTTCAACAACACCCAAGCTTGATGTACGTCTTTAACCTTTGCAACTGCTCCTTTTAGTTTTTTCTTAACTGTTTTCCTCATTTTATCATAGTCTCCCTTTCGAAAGTTAAAGGGTAGTACTGTGGATTTCCTTACTATCCCTCCTCCACTAATTAAATCAAAGGTGATCATGCTATGATCACTATTGCCAAGTGGCCCCAACACCCTTATCTCTTGCACTACATCTGGTGTTCCACTAAGGACTAGGTCTAATATTGCTTCCCCTCTGGTTGGTTCATGAACCAGCTGCTGCAAGAAGCAGTCATTTATTTCATCTAGGAACTTTATCTCCCTAGCATGTCCTGTTGTGACACTGACCCAGTCGATGCCGGGGTAATTGAAATCACCCATTATTATTACTGCACTGTAACTTTTGCTAGCTTCCTTGATTTCTTTGAGCATTTCATCATCCATTTGTTCATTCTGGCCAGGCGGACGATAGTACACCCCCACTGCCATCGCCTTCCCCTTTTTACATGGAATTTCAATCCATAGAGATTCTACAGCAAATTTT
This sequence comes from Ichthyophis bannanicus, assembly GCA_033557465.1. NCBI lineage: Eukaryota > Metazoa > Chordata > Amphibia > Gymnophiona > Ichthyophiidae > Ichthyophis > Ichthyophis bannanicus. The sequence continues at coordinate 5,153,648 of CM066041.1, forward strand.
GTTTCTTGCAAAACTTTAATCCTTTCTGACTCAATGCCCTCTCTAACATAGAGCGCAACCCCTCCACCAATTTGGTCAACTCTATCATTACGATATAGTTTGTACCCAGGTATCACAGTGTCCCACTGGTTTTCCTCCTTCCACCATGTCTCTGATATTCCAATCATATCTAACATTTCGTTTAGTGCTATATATTCTAACTCTCCCATCTTGTTTTGTAGACTTCTAGCATTTGCATACAAGCATTTTAGAGACTGTATTTTATTCATATTAATTTGGCTATTGGTAGACATGGGTAATTTGGGATCTTTAAGTTCTGTCTGCTCCATACTCGAGGGCATTTGGGCTACTTTACTCTTTTTTGGAACCTCTCTGCTTTTTGTAGTATCCTTCAAGGATACATTCTTCTGAACCATGCGCTCTTGGGCGACTGTCGGCTTTCCCCTATTATCTAGTTTAAAAGCTGCTCTATCTCCTTTTTAAAGGTTAATGCCAGCAGCCTGGTTCCATCCCGGTTAAGGTGAAGCCCATCCCTTCGGAAGAACCCCTCCTTTCCCCAGAATGTTCCCCAGTTCCTAACAAATCCGAACCCCTCATCTCTGCACCATTGTCTCATCCACGCATTGAGACTCCGGAGCTCTGCCTGCCTTTTGGGTCCCGCGCGTGGAACGGGAAGCATTTCGGAGAACGCTACCCTGGAAGTTCTGGATTTCAACTTCCTACCTAAAAGCCTAAATTTAGCTTCCAGAACCTCCCTACCACATTTTCCTATGTCATTGGTACCGACATGTACCAAGACAGCAGACTCCTCCCCAGCACTATCTAAGACCTTATCTAGGTGGCGTGTGAGGTCCGCTACCTTCGCACCAGGCAGGCATGTTACCAGGCGATCCTCACGTCCACCAGCCACCCAGCTATCTACATGCCTAATGATCGAATCACCAACTATAACTGCTGTCCTAACCCTTCCCTCATGGGCACTTGGCCCTGGAGAAACCTCCTCGGTGCGAGAGGGGTTTACATCACCTGGAGGACAGGTCCTAGTTACAGGATCACTTCCTGCCACACCAGGGTGCTGCTCTCCTGTCACGTGACCTCTCTCCTCTCTGGCAACAGGGATGCTGCCAGACTGGAGGTGGGACTTCAGGACTATATCCCTGTAGGTCTCGTCTATGTACCTCTCTGTCTGTCTTATGTTTTCCAAGTCTGCTACTCTAGCCTCTAGAGAAGGGACTCGTTCCCTGAGAGCAGAGAGCTCCTTGCACCTAGTGCACACGTAAGACCTCTCACCAGCTGGGAGAAAATCATACATGTGACACTCAATGCAAAAGACTGGAAAGCCCACATCCTGCTGTTGGACTGCTGTCTGCATCTTAGTTTTAAGTTTGTGTTTAGATCTTTAAGTTCTTTATGTACTAAAGGGTGCTATGGATATTTATACCACTAAAACTGTACCTAAGAAGTTTAATATACCTTGTTCACCTGAAGCTTAATTAATCTCAGGTCCTTAGTGTATGACTGATTTGGGTAATGAGCTTCACCTGAGAGCACCTCCTGTCTTTTAAGTTGTGCAAGTACCTATATAAAGCTGTGATTATCCCAGGGGAGGGTGGGTGTGGGGAGGGAGGGAGAGATATAACACTTATTAAAAAAGGGCTGCTACACAGTACCTTGTCCTGTGCCGCTGAGGTAAGCTATATTCTGATTTGATTTAAATTATAGCTCTTTGCTGCTACTAGGCTCTAACCTATTAAGAAATTTAAACTACAAGCTCTCTGCTGGATTCTAAATTTAACCAGAAAGCTTTCTTCTGTGTTTTAATTTGAAACTAAAAGTACTTTGCTGATGCTAGGCCCTGAGTGACTATGAAATTCAAACTACAGCTGTCTACTGGGTATGAAAGGTAACCAGAAAGTTCTCTTCTGTGTTTTAAATTGAATCTCAAACTGTTGCTACTAGGCCCTGACTGATTTAACAAAAAAATAGTGGGTTCACAGATTAATTAGCTTTAAAAGAAAAAAAATTCCTTTCAGAAAAATTCCCAGAAGTATATACTCACAATTTCAGATTTCTCTCCAGAAGTAACAGCCCCCCTTTCTAGTCCGCTGGGTATAGGAAGGATAAAACTTCCTCTTTTTGCTAAAAGAGGGTTTTTTATAAGGCTTTCTTTTGGCTGGAGTGGCTGTAGACTTTGACAATCTAAGGTAGAATTGTCAGCATCTAACTCATTAGCCTTTTCCTGCCAGTTCTTGCCGAAGAGATTCTCCCCCATGCAAGGAATGTTGCCTAATTTGTCCTGTACCCAAGTCTCCAAGTCTGATGCCTGCAGCCAGGCAATTCGTCGTGCACCAATGGCAATAGCAGAAGGTCTGCTGATGCATTCAAAGCAGTCAAAAGCTGCACAATTGACAAACTTGGAGACATTTTGAACATGCTTAACTAGAGCAAGAAAATCTTGTCTCATCATCTGGGAGAAAAGGGCTCATAAGTTCCAAGTGTCCTGTGACTTCCTTAAGGAACATCCCTATATAGGATGCATGAACTAATTCTAGCTGAAAGCACGGAAGCTTGAAAAGTTCTACGTCCAAAATCATCCAGAGTCCTGCATTCACGACCTGGAGGATTGGATGCATGTCTCTCTGCACTTTTCATCTTACGCATGGCTGATTCCACTACCATTGAATGGTGTGGTAGCTGGGTTTTCTGAAAACCAGGACATGGTGGAACGCGATACATAGTATCGAGCCTTCTAGAGTGAGAAGTGGTCAGAGGTGTCTCCCACATTCTGAGCATTAAGCTATGTAGAATTTCATGGATAGGCAGAGTAGCTGCCTCCTTGGGAGCTTTAGGATATTGGAGGATTTCCAATTCCTTTGCTCTGGGTTCTTCTTCAGGAGTTACTGTGATTGAAAGACCTTTGGCCATATCACGGATGAAATCCTGAAAAGACATGTCCTCTGGAGGTGACATTCTGCGCTGGGGAGAAGAGGGATCTTCTAGGAGAAACCCTCTAGTGCCAGCAGAATTGTCAGAGTCTTCTGAATCTGAGGAATCAAAGTATTCCTGACTCCGATGTTCTTGCAAAGCACGATCCCGGTACCGATTGAAGTCGGTACCGAGATGAGCCGGTACCGATCAAAGTCGGTACCGAGATGAGCCGGTACCGATCAAAGTCGGTACCAAGATGAGCCGGTACCGATCAAAGTCGGTACCAAGATGAGCCGGTACCGTTTTGTCCCCTCCAGCCAGAGATGGCATAGGAAGAGTTCCCACCGGGGCCGGCACCGTCGGTACCGTCATCACCGGTGTCGGTACCGGCATCGGTGTCTATGTCGGCACCGGTTCTCTTGGGACCACCGGCACCGCAGCTAAGAGAAGAGCTGCGATACTGTGCTCGACAGCAAGGAACGTCTGGTTTATGGACGCTGCCGATGCCTGGGTGTCGGTATCGGTAAGGATGGCTGGAACCCCTGAGCATGGCACAGGTAGTTCTTGTGAGGTTGAGGCCTCGAGAACATCCTGAAGCCCCATCGATGCTTTGGAAGCCAAAGTCTCCCGCCGGGGCTGTTTTGCTGGTGTGGTTCCCTCAAGGGCAATGCCAACGGCCTCTCGATGCTTAGCAGGACAGCTACCCTTTGAGGACCGGCTCTTATGTTTCGTTACCTGAGATCCATGGGAGGAAGAAGAGGCCCTCGACGATGTCGATGCAATGAACCTGGCATCTGAAGAAAAAAGGGTACCGAACTTTGCGGCCCGGTTCTGTCTTCCTCTTTTGGTCATCCCCATGCAGGAGAGACATTCAGTTGGAGAATGATCAGGTCCTAAGCATTTTAGACACCAATCATGGGTGTCAGTGACGGAAATGGTACCGCCACACTTAGTACATTTCTTAAAACCACTAGTTGGTTTTTCCATGACTCAGGAAAATGGGGCCTAGCGCCCAAAATGGGGCCTAGCGCCCAAAATGGGGCCTAGCGCCCAAAGGGAAAAGTTTCTGAAAGAAACAGTAAAAGTTTTTTGTTTTTTATAAAAGGAAAAGAAAAGAACCAGTGGTACCGGTAGGCGTCATGCGGTAGGCAAACGCGACCACAGAAAGAAGTTTAAAGATGTAACTTTCTGCGGTGACAGGGAATAGGTCCTGTCGGCTCCGTGGAAAACTAAGAACTGAAGAGGGACAGGTTGGAAAGGCGGGAAGGCAGCGCACATGTGCTGAGGGATGCTCCCAAAAGCGTTATTGGACGCTGGGGAGCGTTCCAGCGCAGGCTCTGTCAGTACCGACGATACCCATATGTGAGGACTACATACCTGCTTGTTCCTGGAGATTAGCCTTCCAGTGGAGGCAGTAGAAACGAGGACAGTATCTAAATTCAAAAAAGCATGGGACAAACACAGAAGATCTCTTAAGGAAAAAAGGGGTCTATTGTAGTTGATACGGAAGGGCAGACTAGATAGGCCATGTGGTCGTTTTCTGCAGTCATGTTTCTATAAAATTAAGAATAGTAATATACCTACAGAATATAGAAGTGTGCTAATTCAGTGATTCTGTGTCAATCACTATATCTAGGGTCAGGAAGGAAATGTTTTTTTCACTGCTGTGCAACTGATTCCAGACACAGAGGGTTTTACACCTTCCTTTTGCTTGCAATGTACAGAAGTGTCATGCAAGTCAGAGAAGGCGGCTGCTTATTGGGAAGGCCAGGGTTCAAATCCTGCTTTCCAAGTGACACACACTGACCTTTACTCTCCACTGCCTCAGGTACAACTCAATCTTACAAAAATAACTATTACTCTACATCAAATATACCCAGCGGTAGAACAAGCGGGACTCAATAAAGAATTAGATTGGATCAGTATTCTTTGAGACACTATAGTGGTTGTAATCATTGTATTTCACAATTTCATGATGACAAAAGCTGTGATTGGCCAGTTCCAACATTTAATTCATGAATCTCTATGGTGGCATTAGACTGACAATGAGCATGCGCTGGCGTCTCTGAGAGATGGGGAAGCTGAATATTTGTTTGCAGTACAATTGAGCATTGAAACAGGGCATCACGATTTTATTTGCCCAAAACGCAGTGCCATCTCTTCAAAAAACTGCTGCTGGACTCCTGTGAGTTTAGGTTAAAAGTTGCCGACTCCAGTGGGTTAAATCTGAGTTTGAAAATTATCAAGACTCAGAGTCATCGGGACAACAGACAAGATAAGTGGCTTTTTGGCAGTCTTTCTGTTTGGATCTCGTCATTAAACATGGAATACAAGGGGAAGTAAGATTTTTTTAATACATCATGGTGTAAGTCTCACTAATTTATAGTGTTTTTGCCTACGTTTTGAAAGCTCTGATTGTGGCTTTTTAATTTGAGTAAAATGGAAGTTTAGCCTCAAGAGGTAGTACCATCCTCACGGCATATCTTCCGACATTAACATACTTACACACACGCTTGCTCACTTTTTTCAGGTCTACTCTATTTTTGCTTCAGGTACAGCTCAAACTGTACTCCCACTTGAAGAGGGAGATAATTAAATAATGTGTATGCCTGAACACAATGCACCTTGACCTCTGATTTGGAAAACGTAAGTAATTAATCTCAAATGCAAACCCAATCAGAAGGTGGAACTACTGACAGGAACTCACCTAATATCCGGCACACATCATCACAGTTCTGGTTAATTTCATGTAACCATCGTTTCACATTTACAAAGGACTCTGCACTGGTGACATCATATACAACAATAACTCCATGGGTTCCTCTGTAATATCTATTAGTATACAAAAAACGTGTTAGTCCCAGGAAGAACAAACTTATCATATTCCTTTTATCTTTAACATCTAACCTCCCTTCCTAACCACATTGTCTTTTACCTGTATTTTTTTACCTTTATTAAATCAAGGAAGATCCGTTATATATCCGACCTCATCCAAAGTTATATGTGAATAGACAGCAACCAACACAGCTAAATGCCACCACTGTAGGGATCCCAAACCACATGCGAGTTGTCTTCACAGGGCAATGCTTTAGTAAACAAAGGCTCATGAGTTCACAGTTGAATTGTGGGTAGAGTTTATAAAGGCAAGAAAGCCATTTGTAGTATCTGCATGTAAAGAATTAGAGGAGACGGGGTCTAAAAGCTAGCAACACCACAGTGATTCCCACCCCATTCCCTGGCTTAGGCTGGCATCTACACTGAAATAGGACTATCAGAACTAAGGCGAAGGAATCTCAAGGACTTTAACAAAAGCCTACTCACTCGCCTGTAACAAGTGTTCTCTGGGAACAGCAGGAATCAGTCCTCACATATGGGTGATGTCAGTACCGACTGAGCCCACGCAGTAACCTCTCCAGAGCTTTCGAAGAAAGCCTTTGGGAGAAGAACCACACATGATTGGTCCCCTTCCAGCCTAAGGGTGGCCATCTTGCGTCAGTCTGATAACATGGCTCAACATGGCAAAACAAAGCAACTCCCCGGGAAGGAGGGGGGGTTGCAAGCACTGATTCCTGATGGAGAACACCAGTTACAGGTGAGTAACTACGCTTTCTCTGGGAACAAGCAGGAAGTCAGCCCTCACATATGAAACTCCCCAGCTACAGGCTACCGAAAGAAACCTGTAAAAGCCACAAGATGACCAGAAAAATGTGAATTATGAGAAGCAGCAATGGAGTCAAGGAACAGCAGACCCACGAGCAGCCCCACGTGTCAAGCAAGGAACCAGTTCTCCAGTAGCTTAAACACACCAGAGAGCAGGAGTTGCCTTACATCCCAAACAAATGACAGTACTGCCTGGCCAAAGGCACTGTCCCAGCGAGACTCCCTCTCCAGGAAGTAATGAGTTGTGAAGGTATAGACTAAGGACCAGGTGGTGGCCCGGCAGACCTCCGCCAAAGGAACGGAATGCATATTTGCCACAGATGCCGCCAAAGCCCAGACACTGTGTGCCGTGACAGGGCGCTCCAGCAAGAGACTGGCCTGCTCATAAGCAAAAGCAATGCAGTCTGCCACTCAAATGGACATTTGGGTGATAGGAAAACAAAGATGTGAGAAGCAATAGTGGGGGCCTGGGTACGTTCCAGGTAGAAGGCCAGGGCCCGCTCACAGACCAGAGTGTGGAGAGCAGCCTCTGCCCTCTTAGCATGGGGCCAAGGAAAAAAATGTGGGAAGCACCACCTCCTGGTTGAGATGGAATGGAGACACCAACTTTGGGAGAAACTTGGGGTGAGTGCAAAGCACAACCCTGTTCTTGTGGAACCTTGTATAAGGTCAGCCAAATCCATCAACGATTTAAAAAAAACAAGTAAAAACGCATCTATTCAGGGAATACTACGGACTTGATTTCAAAACATAAACCAAACACTAGCATGCCACTCATAAGACCAAAAAAAGATATTTCAACCATCACTACTCAAAAAGAAATTTATACATGTAAATAGTTTACTCCCCCCATTTATATCCAAGTTACATGCCCTTGTTTAATGTAAATTCACAAGCAATTTGGGTCGTGTTTATAGAGTAATATATCAGTAGATGTATGAAAATTACAAAGTAACAGACTTTAACAGAAAAAACTCGGAGGGTTTTGTGCTTCAATACTTAATGATATTGCACGGAATTTGTCTCAGACTATTCGGCTGAAAAATGCTGGATTGAAAGAACTCTTCATTAACCCCAGCACAGCCTTATGACATCAATGACTTGTTCCAGCATTTAGTGAAAACATCTAATATACCCTCTCTTGTGTTTCAAATTTTCTAATTTAATCTTGGTGTTCAATAATTGGTATTCAATATAACATGAGACCAGCACTTAACTTCATAAATCTTCACAATTATTCTGTTTCTTCCTTATCCCGACGCCTCACTTGCAACGTTGAAAACAGCGTTTCACTCAATAAGATGAGGTTCTTCAGGGGATTTAAATGTGGTGCATTCAGCCCAAATGTTAACTGCAAATGAAAACCAACATTAAAAACTACTAACTTATCTTATTTTTTAAAACTGCCCTAAGTCTAATAAAAATGTTAAAATCAAAAAACCTTAAGAGCTACTACATACCCAATGGTAGCTTAAACTCCGCACAGCATTTTCAAGCAAACATTACTACAAAATGTAATTCTCTTCGGCAGCCATCAGCTGTTCCTTTCCTCTGTTAGCCTTGAAAAACACTGCGCATGTGTTGATTTTTCCCGTCAGTTTATTTTATAGTCACCTCCCTCTGTGAACTTATAGACCAATAACCAGGGTGTTTAACTGCAGTTTCCCCATTCAATCTCCAAGTTTAGCCCATTGGGAATAAGTGTCTGCAGCTGGTAAATCCAGCGCTGTTCATGAAAAAGCAAAGTTTTAGCTAATGACTTCCCATGTTTTGGGATTGAGACTTGTTCAATACAAAAACATCGTAACTGTTCAAAACTGTGTTGTAGCGCAAGAGACAGTGGTGCGAGCATTGAGGGACAGAGGAGATTTGTCTGAAGCACAGATTCAATTTTTATCAATATTAACAAGTTTGACCATCGGTCAAAATTATTTCAAGTTTGAAGAAGATTTGTTTCAACAAACATCTGGAGTGGCCATGGGGGCGATATTTGCCCCGTCTATAGCCAATCTTTTCATGGGTTATTATGAGAAAAAATTATGGCAGCAGTCCCCATTTCAGTTAAATGTTAAACTCTGGTCCAGGTTTATAGATGTGTTCCTGCTCTGGCAGGGCCCCGGGGAAGTACTTCTTCAATTTATAAACTGGCTTAATGCCCAAGATCCGCATATTCAGTTCACTTATAATGTCCATGAAACTGAAATGTTTTTTTAGAATTGTCGATTAAAAAGACTCCACAAGGATGGCAAACCTCACTTTATCGTAAAACTACAGCTAGGAACACACTGCTTCATTATCGGAGTGCTCATCCGCTTCGACTAAAAGAAGGGCTGCCGTTTTCCCAGTTCCTAAGATATCGCAGGAATTGTTCAGAGATTGCTGATTTCAAGCATAAAGCCAAGGATCTTGCGAAGAATTTTCAAGCACGGGGGTACCCAACCAGGGTAATGTCGCGAGCTTACCACCGAGCGCTTTTTAATGACAGAGCAGCACTGTTGGAAACTAAGAAACCACGGAAAGAACTAGATTCTGATGTGATTAATTTTGTTACTCAGTACACTCCTTTTAGCTTCAAAATTAAGAAGATTGTTGCTCGCCATATCAAAGTCTTAAACACACTACCTAGCTTGGCCCAGAAGACAGTTCAATGTGTATGGCGCAGGAACTGTAATCTAAAGGACAAAGTGAGCCCGACGGTATTGTGTCCCGTATTGATCAACTCGGGGACAGTTTTGGGGCATTATAAATGCGGACATTGTTCTATATGCAGTATAACAATAGAACTACAGCAATTTACTTATCATCGCAAGACATATGTTTTACGACATTACACAACTTGTAGATCGCAGAATGTAGTTTATGCTATAGTTTGCCCCTGTGACCTGTATTATATAGGTCAGACTAGTAGGGTTTTTAGAACTCGTATGTCAGAGCACAAGAGCCGATTTAAAACATAATCTACAGCAAGCACCGTTGGTTTCTCATTGTCAGACACTACAACACAGTTTTGAACAGTTACGATGTTTTTGTATTGAACAAGTCTCAATCCCAAAACATGGGAAGTCATTAGCTAAAACTTTGCTTTTTCATGAACAGCGCTGGATTTACCAGCTGCAGACACTTATTCCCAATGGGCTAAACTTGGAGATTGAATGGGGAAACTGCAGTTAAACACCCTGATTATTGGTCTATAAGTTCACAGAGGGAGGTGACTATAAAATAAACTGACGGGAAAAATCAACACATGCGCAGTGTTTTTCAAGGCTAACAGAGGAAAGGAACAGCTGATGGCTGCCGAAGAGAATTACATTTTGTAGTAATGTTTGCTTGAAAATGCTGTGCGGAGTTTAAGCTACCATTGGGTATGTAGTAGCTCTTAAGGTTTTTTGATTTTAACATTTTTATTAGACTTAGGGCAGTTTTAAAAAATAAGATAAGTTAGTAGTTTTTAATGTTGGTTTTCATTTGCAGTTAACATTTGGGCTGAATGCACCACATTTAAATCCCCTGAAGAACCTCATCTTATTGAGTGAAACGCTGTTTCAACGTTGCAAGTGAGGCGTCGGGATAAGGAAGAAACAGAATAATTGTGAAGATTTATGAAGTTAAGTGCTGGTCTCATGTTATATTGAATACCAATTATTGAACACCAAGATTAAATTAGAAAATTTGAAACACAAGAGAGGGTATATTAGATGTTTTCACTAAATGCCGGAACAAGTCATTGATGTCATAAGGCTGTGCTGGGGTTAATGAAGAGTTCTTTCAATCCAGTGTTTTTCAGCCGAATAGTCTGAGACAAATTCCGTGCAATATCATTAAGTATTGAAGCACAAAACCCTCCGAGTTTTTTCTGTTAAAGTCTGTTACTTTGGAGTAATTTTCATACATCTACTACTATTTGTTTAATGTAAAGCAATTCCTTGTAATTGTTATGTTGTTTGATATAAACAGCTTTGGATAAAGGCGGTATAAAAAAGCTGTTAAATAAAATAAAAGGTGGATGGGCCACAAGAGCTTGAAGCTAACTCTGCGAGTGGACCTTAGTGCCACGAGGAAAACCACCTTCCAAGAGATATTTGAGGTGGCACAAGCCAAGCAGCTTGAACGATGGCGTGGTAAGTTTTGAAAGAACTATGCTGAGATACCACTCTGCCACTAGGGGGCGAATGGCCCCTCAGGAAACTAGTCACAAGGGGCTGAGCGGAGAGGGGCTTGCCCTCGATAAGATGGTGCACTGAAAGCATGCTGAGGTGTACTCCTGCCTGGAATAGGTGAAGCAGGTATTGAAGGACCAGCTGGACCAAACAGGAGAAGGCGTTGATCCGCTTCTCTGTGCACCAAACAGAGAATCTCTGCCATTTGAAGGCGTAGGCCTAGCAGGTATAAGGCTTGCGGGAAGCAAGGAGGACTGCTTGCTCCTCGCTGGAGAGATTGAAGTAGGCCAATGCTACCCCTTCAGCCAAGCTGTCAAAGACAGGGACCCCAGATTGCTCCCTCCTGCACCAGTGTCTTCCTGCGAGAGCAGGCCAGGTTGCTCCCCAGGAGGACAGGGGTTGTCTGGGACATCCAGAGGAGCAGCGGAAATCACAGCTGCCGGGCCCACAAAGAAGCCATCAGAATCAATGTGGCTCTGTCGAGCTAGACCTTGAAAAGGATCTTGGTGATCAGCGGCGTGGGCGGGAAGGCATAGAAGAGGCCCTCCGTCCACAGAATGAGGAATGCATCTGCCACCACCCGCATGGGATGTGGCTGCCTGGAGCAGAAGCGAGCCAGCTGAGTATTGGCCGGGCTGGTGAAGAGGTCCATCTGCGGGAGCTCCCAGAGATGGGAAAGTCGACTGGCCACGCTGGGGTCCAGCCTCCACTTGTGTGGCTGGAAGACTTGGCTGAACTGGTCCGCCAATGCATTGTCCTGCCCAGGAAGAAGACTGCCTGCAGGAGCATCCCACTGCTGCTGGCAGAGAGGCTCACTGCCTCCTGGCAAGGAGGGACAAACCTATCCCTCCCTGCTTGTTGATGCAGAATATTGCCACCTGGCTGTTGGTCTGGATTAGGACCGCTTGGTGTTGAAGGTGGTGTTGGAAAGCCCAGAGGATAAGCACTATCACCTAGAGCTCTAGGAGGTTGATCTGCTGGGAGCTGTCTGCTACCAACTACACCGAGTATGGAGGTTGTCGCAATGGGCTCCCCAGTCCAGTTTAAATACATCCATGGTAAGGATTCTCTGGGGGCAGGAACCTGGAAGGGCATCCCGACCTGCAGGTGCTGGAGTTGCCACCATCAGCCAAGGAAGTCAGCCAGAGGACAGGTCATGACCACCCTGTCCCATAGGCATCCCATTGCTTGGGACCACTGAAAGCTGAGAGCCCAGGTGCAGGCCAGGATGCCCTTGAACACCATGTGGCCTAGAAGGCAAAACATGAGGTGGGCAGAAGCCGAGGGTTGACCCTGGATGTACCCTGCAAGTGTCCTGAGGTGTCCGGAAGGCAGGCTTTGGCCTGGACGGTGTCCAGCAGCTCCCCTATAAATTCCAGGCATTGGGTCGGCTGGAGAAGGGACTTTAGGTAGTTTATGAGGAATCCCACGTGTTCTAGAATGAGGATGATGCAGGCTGTGGCCTGATGGGCCTCGGCAGCAGTGACACCCTTATGAACCAGTTGTCCAGGTAGGGGAAGATGATCACCCCCCTGGAGGCACAAGAAGGCGACAACCAATGCTAGGCACTTGGTGAAGAACCTCAGAGCAGAGGCCATACCAAAGGGCAGAACCCTGTACTGATAGTGGCAGCCTCCTACCATGAAGCGGAAGTACTGCCTGTGAAGGGGGTGGATAAGGTGTGTATAGGCATTCTTTAGATCCATGGAGATCCAGTCTCCCTGCCAGAGGTATGGTAGAAATGTTCCAAGGGAGAGCATCTCGAATTTCTCCCTCACCAGGAACCAACTGAGGTCTCGCAGGTCTAGGATGGGCTGAAACTCCTGTTCTTCTTGGGCACCAGGAAGCAGCAGGAGTAGAACCCTTTACCTCTGAGGTGGAGGAGGAGGATGGGTTCCACTGCCCTGTCTGCCACAAGACTTGAGAATTCCTGCTGAAGCAGGCCCCAATGAACAGGATGCATCGGGCGCTCTCCTGGAAAGAATGGTGGGGGCATTTGCCAAAGGGGAGGAGGTACCCCTCCTTTACCACCTGCAAGACGCATGTGACTGTGGTGATTGCTGGTCAGCAGTCAGTGAAGAATATCAGATGCCTCCCCCCCCCCCAGGTGCTGCGGGGGCAGACCCATCCGGGGGGGGAGGGGCTATGCCCCAGGAGTCAAGCTCCACCCACCACAGGTTGCACCTGAGGCACCGTCTGGGGCTTGCCGAAGAGGCCCCCCCCTCTCCTCATGCAAGGGACATCGACCAACTCGCACTCATTGCTCCAAGTCGGAAGACTGCAGCCAGGCATGGCAGCAGGCACTAATGCCCACCGCTGCTACCCTAGCTGCCGACTTGAAGCAGTCATAGATCGCTCGAATCATGAATTTGGAACACTCCCTGACTGTGGAGACTAGGATCTGGAACCGCTAAAGAGGTTACTCAGAGACCAGCTGGCGAGTTCCCTCACTGTGTCCTGCAGGTCCATGTATAGTTGGTAGGTCTGGATCTGGCTGATGAGCATCGAGTCTTGGAAGCACTTTCTGCCCAGGGCGCCCATGCCTGGCGATAACGAGGAGTGCATTTTCTGGCTCTTGAACCTATACATCACCAAGGAGTTGTGAGACAGTTGAGCTTTTTGGAAGCCAGGGCTCCAGCGGACCCGGTACAATGAGTCCAGCCACCTGCTCACAATGGGAACAAAGGCAGAGGTCTCCCACATATGGAAGAGCAGCCATTCCAGGATAGGGGGACGGGCACTGTAATGGCCTACTGGGGGGGGGGGGGAACCTCATACTGGAGGACCTCGAGGTCCTCCATCTGAGGCTCCTCTTCGGACTCTGTGGTGAAGGCAAGAGCCTTTGCCATCTCTCTCACAAAGTTCAGGAAGGTCAGATCCTTGGGTAGAGACTGGCACCGGGCCTCTGAAGGGGAAGGGTCAGAGGGCACATCCCTGTGGAGTCAGGTGTTTGGGGACTCGTCATCCTCAGTCTCCCAATCCAGCACAAAGTTGGAGACGACCTCGAGGATCCTCTGGGCCTCGGGTTATTGCTCCAGCCCCAATGGCCCTGGGATCTCGATGCCCCTGCGCTCAGAGTTGGGTGTGCTGTGCAGAGAAGTCCTCAGTTCCAAATGGGACTGGGCCCAGGGTGCCTCCCGAGGCCAATGGCACTCAAGAATCAGCCCCACCTCTAGGGAAGACCCTGCAGTGGAGGGGCCGGTGGTCAGGAATAATGAACTGGAGGAACTGGGCATCAGAGTCCGCTGTTGGGCCATGAAGGCAGACAAACTCCGTTCTAAGGCCACCATGCTAGCCTCTATGTCAAATGGCTCCACAGCCACTGGCACAGGAACAGAGGATCGAGTCTGACACCGGCGCTATCGAAGGGGTGTTTTCAATGAGAATGGCCTCAGAGGACCGAGACCAAATCCTGGATGCAGATGACATTTTCTCCTGCCAGGGCAGCTTTGAAGGCCATGCCCAGCCATCGCCCTCACGTCGAGGGCTCCAAGGCCAGGGCCATGGACTTCCCCACGGTCTCGGACTCGTCAGCAGAGGAGGCTACTGAAGATGTCAGGCTCTTTGAGAGGCGTTCTTCCCCGAGGGAGTCCTGGCTTGATGCTATATGATGTTGAGGCTCCAAGACAGCACGATCAACATGCGAGGCTGAGGCCTCCGCAGTGGCCCTCGAGGGTGCTGGTCCCACAGACTGCTCTGGGGCTGAGTCGGTCTTGTGGAAAATCAACTCATGCTGCTTCTTATGGCCTCAGAGGGCTTTAGGGATCATCTGCTGGCAGAGACCACACGCCAAGGCATCATGATCCAGTCCAAGGCACCGAAGGCAACAAATCATGCGGATCCATGCTTAACATATTGTGTGCACAACGGTCGCAAGCCTTGAAGCTAGTGACTGAGGCCATGGCAAGGAAGACTGTCCCTGCGAGATCAAACTCTCTTGGCTTGGCAAGAAAAGGCATGAAAACCCATGCACCAGAGGAAAACACCCCCCCTCCCCCTCGGAAAGGAACCCAAAAAACACACGATGCCGAAGGCAAGCAGACTCAGGAGGCAGGAGAGCACCGATACGCAACCAGAGAAAGAATCTAAGAAAAGACAAGGAAAGAAAAAAAAAAATCAACTTTTTCCAGGGGGAATAGACACACATCCGATGGACACCGTGGGGAAAAAAAAAGCAAGATGGCACCCTTCGGTGGGAAGGGGACCACACATGCGGGGGTGCATCTCCCAAAGGCTTTCTTTGAGAGCTAGGGAGAGGTTACCGTGCGGGCTCAGTCGGCGCAGACATCACCCATATGCGAGGACTGACTTCCTGCTTGTTCCCAGAGAAAATAATGAAACTCTCCATCAGAAATAATGAGAACACAAGTGAAAAAAAAACAAAGGGTTATCCCACTGCAAGCTTTCTACATACGTACAACTATCCTGAAAGAGGTGCTGGAGACTGGCCCCCATCTGGGAGGTTCAGTCTCAACAATCCTAAAATTAAAAGCCAAGCATCACAGCCACTCAGACTGCACTTACGTAGAGGTTATGGTTCGGAAGCGCTCCTGTCCTGCTGTATCCCAGATCTGGAGCTTCACCTTCTCTCCATTAATCTCAACTGTCCGTATTTTAAAGTCCACCCCTATCGTGGTGATGTAGCTGCCTAGAGAAGGTAACAGATACAGAATGAAGCCTTAAGCACTCCAAATGTAGTGCCTGAAGGAAAGATGAGAAAGGAGAGATATGAAACATTTAAAAATGTTTAGCAGGCTTTAAGAAAGTACAGGAAGGTACAATTTTTCCCACCCCCTTGTCCATTTATTTAGTTGTAATGGCACATACTGACAACCTCACACCCAGACGACTCAGTATTATTAAAACCCAGTACAACTGTGCTGTTTTTCACCAACTTGATGATGGGAACAGAGCTCTGAAATGCTGGTCACAGATTTATGATGTAAGTAATACATACGTATCACCTACATCTTGTTTTTTTGGTCCAATTTGCACATCTAGAAGGGTTATCATGGCAACCATAATACTTTACCTATAGAAAAATAACTTCAAGAAAAAGGAATGATATGAAATAGAGAGAGGGTGACCTAGGAAACACTTCTTTAGAGAAGGTGGTAATGTCTGAAATAGCCTATCTACAGAGATGATGGAACCAGTACAGGCCACAGTGCAGTAAAGCTGCCTATCCTTTAGTACAGTGGTTTACTCCCGATTTTCCCATACTAATCTCACTTCTGATGCAGTGAAAAAAGTTAGCGCAGGAAAATCAGCATATAGCCATTATGCTAAAAATCTTAGAACTATGGGCATGCAAAACACATGCAAACAGCTGGATGACAAATTGCTCCCAATTTTGAAACAGTTTTCACTTTTTTCATGGTGCTGGAATTTTACTCCATCCCTGAGCTGCTGTAAAGATACAAGGTCTGTCCAAAAAGAAACCAAACTTGCTAAAGAGGATGCCAGTGAGCCAACACAGCAGACTTGCAATAATGGCGGTGATGTGTAGTGGTGAGCTTTAGCCTCCCACTTGCTCGATCATGCCACATGAATTCGTTTTAGACTACATGCATTAGAGTGAACTCATCTCATGTTCCTTTTGTTATTTCTGAAACATGTCTTAACAGGTGACTTTTCAGAGTGGATTTCAACTTCAGGAACAAAAGGAAGTCTGTAGGGGCCAAATCTAGAGAAAAGGGAGGCTGCAGAACTAGAGACATCTTGTGCTTTGCCAAAAATTCACAGATGAAGATAGATGAGTGATTGTGCCACAGTTTGCTTTTTTGCTCATCTGTCCAGAGACATGGAACAAATTTTGCAGCAAAGCAAAGTATTTTCAGTCACAACTGTATGACAAGAACTTTTACTGATGATTATTTCTTCAGCAACTTCATGGACTCTTAACATTATCATCGTCCATTGATGTAGAATGTCGATGAGTTTTGGGATAGTCTTCAGTGGACGTTCTGCCCAATTTGAAATGTTGGTACCATTCGTAATAGTGTTTGTGGCTTAAACAATCCTCTCCGTAAGCTTTCTGCAAAACCTGAAAAGTCTCTGTAAAAGTCAATTTCACACAGAATTTCACGCAAACACATTGCTCTTTAAGATCCTTCATGTTTCAACTTGCAAAAAATAGCAAAAGACACATGAGATGAGTTCACTTTACTGTACGTAGTCCATAACTAATTCACATGGCGTGATCAAGCAAGTCAGACTAAAGCTCAAGGTCATCACTACACATCACCATTATTGTAAGTATGCTGTGTTGGCTCACTGGCGCCCTCTCTAGCACGTTTAGTTTCTTTTTGAACAGACCTCGTACATGGGAGCAAATGGGTGATCTGAGGTGAAGTGTACAATTTCACCTTATCACTACCAAGATCTCTGGTGGCCCAATGGGCACCCTCCTCTCCCAACACAAAAAAAATAAATTCCAGTGGTCCCTGGAGCTCCCACCACCCATCTCCATAGATTTGGAGACTTGAAGGACTACCAAAAGGGACTGCTACTGCCGGAAACAAATCTGCACTTGTAAGTATTTACTTCTGGGAAATTCTCTAAATCTTGGGGAAAAGGGAATCCTTTGGGTTAAAGCTGATAAATCTGCGTATTTTAGAATCCAGTGTATTTGCTAACACGGTTAGGGCTCAGAAGCAGGAAGGAGCTTTTAGTGTAAGTTTAAACCTCAATCAGTAGCAGCAGGGCAATTTTAATTTAAATCAAATTAGAGTGTAGCTTATCATAGAAGGAAGTATAGGGTATCTGAGTAGAAATAAATTCTTCCTAGAGATCTTTACAAAGAGGCCTTCCAGTTAAGGGACAAAAGACCTGTGAAATTGTTTTAAATAGGTGTTAAAGCTCAAAGGGCCATTTGAAAAGCTCCCTCTATCAAACCAAGGGCTGTGTGAGTATTTTAAAAGCACAAATCACGGCGAAGGAGATGAGGAGAGGGATAGAGCTGAAGTGATATGTTATGAGATTAATAGGGACACGTGAAAGTTAGTCAGAAGGAACGCCAGTCCCAGTTATCCAGAATAGCAGATATAAGACAGCAGCAGAGTACAACAGCAAAGAATTGGATAAAGGGAAGGGAGAGACCCCCATGGAGCTTACCAGAGGCAAGAGTTAGGACTAGCTGAAAGATGTGAAGAAGCGCAATTGGAAAAGTGAAGGAGAGTGGGCAGTGTAGAACAGGCACCACCCCCAGAAACACCCAAGGAGCAGGATGTGCCCCTCGGGTTCCTGTCCCAATCTCTCAGTCCCCTTCTCACCAACTGTGGTATCACGCCAGTCTTCACCTGCTTAGAACACACCTCCACAGTGCGGAGCAGCTTTGGCGCAAGCACCCTTCGCCAGAGACTCTCTCGACTTACCACAGTGCTTATCACTACTATCGTAACTCACTCCGCTCAGCATTCATATTATTCCACTCCCATTGCTTCGGCACTTAATTCTTCCCAACAGTTCTATCTAACTCTTCGCTCATTGTTAGCGCTTCATTCTTCCACTGCCTCCTCTGCACCGCCCCTCCTCCTACCCCGCCAGACCCTGTCTGCCTGGCCACCTTTGCTGACCAGATCCGGTCTCTGCATCTCACCTTCCCCTCTTCTCCCCCTTCTTTACCTGTCTCTCCCCACCTCCCTTCTTTCTTCAGTGCCCCACATCCCTTTCCCCCCTGCTGCCTCCTTCCCCCCGCTCCTCTCTCATGCACACCTGGAGCTCTTTCCATCCAGTTACAGTGGCTGAACTCTTTTCAGCCCTCCAGAAATCTCAAAAGACAACCTGTCCGCTTGACCCTATTCCTTCTCACTGGCACTCGGTACCCTCTTTGGCTCTTCTCCCCTACGTACTCAGCATGATTAATACCAGTCTCTCCACAGGTTCCTTCCCAATCGCCTGGAAGCATGCTATAGTCTATCCCAAACTCAAGAAACAGTCTCTTGACCCTTCTGTGCCCGCACATTGGCAACCAGTTTCCAACCTCCCCTTCCTGTCCAAACTTCTTGAAACATTAGTTTTCGCACAACTGTCCTCCCCATTTTGACTCCACCTCTGCTCTACAACCCTGCAAAAGCCAGGAGGATGTTGGGCTGCATACAAAGAAGGATTACCAGCAGAAAGGAAGAGGTACTTATGCCACTGTAAAGGTCGCTGGGGAAGCCTCACTTGGAATACTGTGTTCAGTTTTGGAGACCATATCTTGCAAAAGATGTAAAAAGACTGGAAACTGTTCAGAGGAAGGCAACCAAAATGATTTGGAGCCTGCGTAAGAAACCTTATGAGAAGAAACTTGAAGACCTAAATATGTACACTTTGGAGGAGAGGAGGGATAGGGGAGATATGATTCAGACCTTTAAATACTTAAGATGAACAAACAAACCTCTTCCAAAGACGGGGAAGCTACAAAACTAGAGGGCATAACATGAAGCTGCAAGGTGGAAAATTGAAAGGCAATGTCAGGAAATATTTTTTCACTGAAAGGGTGGTGGATGCTTGGAATGCTCTCCCGGTGGAAGTGGTGAGGGCAAACATGGTGACTGAATTCAAAACAGCATGGGACAAGCACAGCGGATCCCCTTATAGCAACAGGATAAAAACAAAATAAACCACCATCTAACTTCTCAACAAATAGGGGTGTCCTACATGGAGTGGTGGGTCCACCCCTAAACAAAGACATGGGGAGGGGTGGCCTGCACAGAGCGACAGGTGCACCTACTCTTGCCGTATTGCTGGGCAGACTGGATGGACCATGCTGGTCTTTATCAGCCGTCATTTACTATGTTACTATGTTAGGCCTGGTCACAATAACGAGACTATTCTCCTCTCCCTTCTCAATGAAATCCACACAGCCCACAAGCGCAATGATCTCTCTCTCTTGGTTTCCCTGGATCTATCCTCTGCCTTTGATCTTTTCGACCACCCTATGCTCCTCACCCACCTTTTGGACTATTGGTCTGTGGGACTGTCCTCGACTGGTTCAGTTCTTTCCTCTCGTCCCACTCCTTTTCGATTCATGTTGGTTCCTCCTCCTCTCCTCCCACCCCACTCCCCTGTGAGGTCCCCCAGGGCTTGGTTTGTCCCACTTCATTTTAACCTCTTCCTTGCCCCCCTCACTCTGGTCATTCAATAATCCGGTGTTTCGGTATATTATGCCGACATCATCCTTCTCGTCCATACCTGACCCTCTGTCTCCCAACCTTTCCCCCCTCAATTCCTGCTTTTCCAGTATTTCTTCATGGTTGTCTGTGAACTCTCTCCACTTGAATCCCTCCAAGTCAGCAGCCATGTGGCTCACTTTTGGTTTCCCTGCCCCTGACCTTTCACCCTCTGTCTGGACTCACATCCTGCTCACCTCGACCCTACGGTATCTGGAGTCACTCTTGACCCCGCTCTCTCTTTTCACCAACATGTCTCCTCTCTTGTCCGACGTTCCTTTTGTACCCTCCGTCAACTACGTGCAATCTGCTCCCTATTGCCTCTCCCTTCACTCCTCATGCTCACGGTGTCACTTCTCCTATCCCACTTTGATTACGGCAATGTTGTCCTGGCGGGTATCCCATATCAGCTCCATCGCCTTCAATTCATCCAAAATACTGCTGCCCACCTCCTCACACGTGTCTCCCATAGGGACCATGTTACTCCTCTCCTTATCCAACTCCATTGGCTCCCTCTAAAGTACCGTTAATATAGGATCCTCACCATTGTCCATAAAACCATCCATACAGGTAGCCCTCAGTATCTCGCCGATCTTATCCACACACATCTCCCCTCCCGTGCCATTTGGGCAATCCATAATGACCTTTGGCCCTTCCTTCCCCCACTCGGGCCCACCTTGAGCACACCCGTCACATTGCTTTGTTTTTCCTTAGTCCTGCCCCGTGGAACTCCCTCCCTTCTTCCGTGCAGAGCACTCATGCCCAAGGTTTAAGGTCCTACCGAAGACTCGCCTCTTTTACCAGTCATTTGATCTACCCTCCGCCTCCCCTTCCTAACTCTTGGTAACTCTTTACCTATCTTATGCTTTTGTGTGTGTTCTATCCTCCTACCTTTCCTGTCATAAATTTTGGCGTCCCTTTTCTTTTTTCTGAGTGCAGCCATTTATTTACTTTTTTTTTTTTTGCAAACCGCCCTGACACCTCCGGCCTGGGCAGTCAATCAAGTAAAATATTAAAGACTCTGGGGGTGATGCCTGCTCTACGCTGCCCGCTCTCCTTCACTTGTCCAATTGCGCTTCTTCACATCTTTCGGAACTAACCTGTAGACATATAGGGATAGTCAGCTCTTGGTTACCTTCCAACTTCCAGCATCTTAATCCAACTAAGTCCGCAGCCATCTGGTTCATGTTCAGTGCCCCCTTTCCATCCCTGCCCCCAAGCTCCCCGATACCCCTATCCCCCTGGCATCCACTTTCATTACCTAGATGTTACCCTAGATTACTCCATGTCATTCCAGGATCATCTCTCCTCACTCTTCTGCTGTTCCTTCTTTGCTTTGCATCAAATCCGAGCCATCTGACCATTCCTGTCCATCGCCTCTCTCTTCACATCCAGACTATAGCTCTCTCTCTTCACATCCAGACTCGATTACTGTAATGTTGCCTTAGTTGGACTTCCACTGTATCAAATCCACCACCTTCAGCTCCTCCAGAACATCGTCCCCCACATAGTTAGTCGGACTTCACATATCGATCACATCACGCCCACACTCACTCACCTCCACTGGCTCCCATTCGGTTTTGTATTCAGTACAAGATTCTCACTTTGGTCCACAAAGTCATTCACATTGGCTCCCCTCAGTACCTTTCCGACCTTATGAAGCTTCATTGCTCCCATCGTACCCCCCAAACCCTCATGTCAACAGGTTGTACCTTCCCTCTGCCTCACAAGAATGCTGCAATCCACTCATACCTCTGCTTTCTTTTTCCTGAGTCCTATACCCTGACCTCTGCCTCGAGTTATCCCTCCAAAGATTTAAAGCCATGTTAAAGACCTATCTGTTCTCCCATGCCTTTGAACTCGCACAACCCACTGCATAATCCTCCCATCCTCTCCCACATTTCTACTATTCATTCTCGCAATGTGCTTTATTCTTTCCTGTCCTTTCTTGCATTTGGAGTTCTTTCCCTTCTTTGCTAATGGCAGCCACGTTTTATTGTAAATCGCGCTATTGCTTGCGTAAAGAGTGGTCTATCAAATTTGTGTTTTGTTTTTTTTAAGTTTTGAACATCTTTATTTAAAATAAAGCAAGAATACAATTAAGTCCACATCAAGGAAACACTCGTCTGTAACAAACAGAATTAAGGCAAAAGGATCCAATAGTACATAGCCCAATATACATAAGGAGAAAAGAAGGTAAAAAACCAGCTCATACTGTTTCTTTAGCGATCAAAAAAGCCTCAAGTTGACCGACATCTAGAAAAACATATTTAATATCTTCTAACACCAAAATACATTTACACGGGTATTTCAAAAAGAAGGTAGCCCCAATGGCCAGAGTCCGCTCCTTTAAGGCCAAAAATGCTTTCCTCCGGACTTGAGTAGTCCTACTCACGTCCGGGAATATTTGAATAGGCTCGCCACAAATTTTAAAATAAAGATAAAAGGCACTGTGTAGCAAGCTAGCTTTTACTGAGTGTTCTTTCCCTCAAACCCACCACAAGCATAATCTTAGATTTATAGGCTCTTAAACCTATTGAAAGTGAATTTGACCACCTCTTCCCCTTTAAGTTCAGCCGGTAATCCTCATCAGGAAAAGATGGATTTAGCTAGAGGTGAACTAGGTCCTTTAAACTTAGATATAGTTATATCAGTACAAGAGTACTTAGAAACTTTAAGTAGACAACTGAAGATTGAAAAATTTGGCGCTACATTGGCCATTTGCCAAAGGGCTCCACAGGTGATCCAGGAAACAACAGGCCGATTAGCAAGACATCAGTACCAGGCAAAACGGTAGAAACCATTATAAAAAACAAAATCACTGAACATAGAGATAGTCATGGTTTAATGGGAGAAAGGCAACAGTTTTAGCCAAGGAAGGTCTCATCTTACTAAACTGTTATTTTTTTGAAGGTCTGAACAAACAAGTGACAAGGCCCCTCATGAGAGACTCTTGCTGAAGTTAAAGTCATGGGATAGGAGATGGTGTACTACTGCGGATCATGAACT
Source organism: Ichthyophis bannanicus (assembly GCA_033557465.1). Classification (NCBI taxonomy): domain Eukaryota; kingdom Metazoa; phylum Chordata; class Amphibia; order Gymnophiona; family Ichthyophiidae; genus Ichthyophis; species Ichthyophis bannanicus. The sequence continues at coordinate 5,176,560 of CM066041.1, forward strand.
GGTTAAAAGATAGAAAGTAGAGGTTAGGGCTGAATGGCCAATTAACCCAATGGAGAAAGGTGAACAGTGGAGTACCCCAGGGATCTGTGCTGGCTTTGCAGCTTTTTAACATATTCATAAATGACCTGGAAATGGGAACAAGTGAGGTAATCCAAATTTGCAGATGAGACAAAATTATTCTAAGTTATTAAAACACAAGAGGATTGTGAAAAATTTCAAGAGGACCTAGACAGATTGGAAGACTGGATGGTCAAATGGGAGATGAAATTTAATATGGACAAGTGCAAAGTTAAGCAACTAGGAAAGAACGACCCAAACTATGCTTACATAGTAACCTAGTATATATGATGGCAGAAAAAGACCAGTATGGGCCATCTAGTTTGCCCAGCAAGGTGGCAAGAGTAGGTGTTTAGGGGTGTCCCACCACTCCATGCAGGTCACCTCTATTTGTGAGATCTAAGAGATAGTTAAGTTTATTTTGATTTTATCTTGTTGCTATAAAAGGGATCCACTATGTCTGTCCCATGCCATTTTGAATTCTGACACTATTTGTTCCCACCACTTCCATCAACAGGGCATTCCAAGAATTGACCACCCTTTCAATGAAAACATATTTCCTGATGTTGCCTTTCAGTTTACCCCCTTGCAGCTTCATGTTATGCCCTCTAGTTTTATAGCAACCCCGTCTTTGAAAAAGGTTTATTCATTAATACTTTAAGAATTTAAAGGTCTCTATCATAATATCTCCCTTGTTCCTCCTTCTCCTCTAGCATATATGTATCTAGGTCTATAAGAATCTCTCATATACATCCTCTGGCACAGGCTCCAAATCATTTTGGTCGCCTTCCTCTGAACCGTCTCCAATCTTTTTATATTCTTTCTGAGATATGGTCTCCAAAACAACACAATATTCCAAGTGAGGCCTCACCAGCGACTTGTACAGTGGCATTAGCACCTCCTCCATTCTGCTGGTACTTCCTATCTATATGCAACCCAGCATCCTTCAGGCTTTGGCCACCACTTTGACATCTTTATCTTTATTTGACAAATTTGATATACCGCCCATTACTAGAGTATTAAGGCGGTGTACAATGCAAAATATCATGGCTGCAGAAAAGATAGAAAGGAACGCCATTGGGTGGATAGGAAAGTAGTCAAAGAGACTACTAGCACCCCGCAAGCAGAGGCCTGAAGCGATAGAGCACTCACATCAAACGCTTGCTTCAATAGGGTATCTAGCTTCCTATCTTGGACATCCTTGAGGGCTGCACTGCCCTCAACCGGAATTGTGGTCTTCTTAGTCACTGCCAACTCCGCGGCATCGATCCTTGGAGAATGAAACATCTCCTTCTCCAGCTCTGTCAAGGGATATAGTCGGGACATGATGCGAGACCCCCCCTGAGCCCAATCTCTGGGAGTTCCCATTCCTCCAGGATCATCTGCCTAATGACTTTATGCAGAGGAAAAACCCTTTGAGGCCAACGTACCACCTGGAGTATCAGATCTTCCAGAGTCTCCTCTTCAATCACTCCTGCCGGTGGCATGTTGAGCGCCTTGAGCGACTCGGTAATCAGCCCAGCCAGTTCCTCCTTCTGGAAGATCCTAACAATCCGGGACTCATCCTCCTATAGGATTTCTCCCTCCTTGAGATCTTCCGGTTGAAAACCTGGCTCCAGTTTCCCCTCCGAGGAAACAGAACCAGCCTCATCAGCTAACTCACACTCCAGATGCCTCTTGGCACCAGGCTGCAATGGGTCCGGCTCAGCACCCAGAACATCTACCGGAGCCCCCTTTTCTTTGCCTTATGGCCCTTAGCTTCTCCCTGTTGCTTTAGGCAAAACGCCTTATGAAGCAATAAGAGAAACTTGGGGGAAAAATCACCCATCACAGCTGTTCTGGGCATCTGCGAGGACGAAAAGCCAGGAGAAAACTCCTGCTGACCCTGCTGCAGCACCAGCGGATCAACTCTGACATCGCCCTCTCTCTGAGGCAAGGGACTCAAAACTTGGGATCCAGGCGCATTGACAGTATTTGTTTCCTCAATTATGCTCTGCTCAGCCGAGTGTGTGTCTGCAGTGCAATCTCTGCAGACCCCCTCAGCAGAGAGAGTGTTTCTGCGCGCTCCACACTTTGGCCTAGAAGGTATGTCTCTGACAGAAAAACAACCAAAAAGAAAAACCTTGGGGGGGGGGGGGGGTTCCACTGAACTCAAACAAACAAATGTAATTCAACTTTTCCTGCAAAATAAACCAAACCGGGACCTAAGATAAGAAGCAAAAGAAGTCAATAAGTCAAAGAAGTGTTCTAACAGAAAAAAACACCAGCTGCGATCCTTTTTCCTGTACAAAGAAAATGGTGCCGGAAGCACCTGACGGCTCTTGCACAGTCCCCTGCCACGCAGTTTGCCAAACTCCACCCCCCGAATCTGTAGCGGCCCCTGCGGCAAGAAAAAAACAGAGCTCCAGCCCAGCGCGACCTGCCCTGAACCACCACAGTACTACCTTTTAACTTTCAAAAGGGAGACTATGATAAAGTGAAACAGTTAAGAAAAAACAAAGCAGCAGCGGCAAACGTTAAAGATTTACATCAAGCATGGGCGTTTATTTTTATTTATTTATATATTTAAAATCTTTTATATACCGCGCTCTTTAGAATCAGTGCGGTTTACAGGCAACACTAGCTTGTACAGTGCAGGTGGGGTATGCACTGTACTTACAACGAACAGGTGTTGTAACTTGGAATTAACGAGGGTAACTATATACAGACTCAAAGAATGAATTCTTTGTTTTGGTCTTTACTGAAGACGATGTACGCAAGTTACCCAAGCCTGACATGGTATTTAAAGATGAAATGGAATTGAAAGAAATATCAATAAACCGGGAAGATGTATTACAAGTATTTGATAAACTGAAGATTAGTAAATCACCTGGAGCAGATGGCATTCATCAGAGGGTACTGAAAGACTGAAAGCGTAGTTACTCACTTGTAACAGGTGTTCTCCAGTGACAGCAGGAATCAGTCCTCACTTATGGGTGCCATCTTGCTCAGTCAGGAACCCTAGCTAGAGCCCTACTAGGCAGATAGCAAGGGAAGGACAAAAATAGCAACGCTTCAGGGGAGGTGGGAGGGTAGTGAGGACTGATTCCTGCTGTCCCTGGAGAACATCTGTTACAAGTGAGAAACTACGCGTTCTCCAGGAACAAGCAGGAAGTCAGTCCTCACTTATGGGACTTCCCAGCTACAGGCTTCTGAGCCTGTAACCTAAAAATGTCTCCGTGAGCCGGTGAGCAGAAGTCGATGCCCGGAGGAGCCCAAGTCTTCGGATCCCCGGGGCGAAGATCTCGGTAGCCAAAGAAGGGTCGGAGGGCATGAGTTGCTTATACTCCGAACAGATTATGGAGTACAGCCTAGCCGAAGGCGCTGTCCAGGCAGGACTCCCTCTCCAGGCAGTAGTGCACAGCAAAAGTGTTCGCTGAAGACCAGGTCGCAGCCTGGCAGATGTCTGTTAGAGGTGACCTGTCGAGCCAGTGGGGCACCCATCTTTGCCTGGGTGAAGGCGATGCAGTCCGCCACCCAGACGGAGATGGTGCGCTTCGTGACTGCCTGCCCCAGGCGATTGGTGTCGTAGGCAACAAAAAGTCGATCGGACTTGTGATGATCCTGGGTATGCTACAGGTAAAAGGCAAGAGCCCTCTTGCAGTTGAGTGTATGCAAATCGCCGATGCCTGGTCGGCATGCGGTCTTGGGAAGAATGTCAGTAAGACTATCTCCTGGTTGAGATGAAAGTCTGAGACCACCTTTGGTAGGAACTTGGGATGGGTGTGGAGGACCACCCTGTTCCCATAGAACCTGGTGTATGGAGCCTCAGCCATGAGGGCCTGTAGTTTGCTGACTCGGTGAGCCGATGTCAAAGCCACCAGTAAGATCACCTTCCAGGAGAGATGCCAAAGCGAGCACATCGCCATCAGCTCGAAGGGCGCCCGTGTGAGCTGCATCAGCACCACATTGAGGTCCCACTCCACCGGCGGAGGCCGGATGGGAAGCTTGGAAAGCAAGAGACCAAGGGCTTCCCTGAGAGGGGTTTTCCCTCAACAGGGAGGTGGTTCACCGAAATGGTGCTCAGGTGTACCCTGACCAAGTTGAGGAGGTACTGGAGGATACACTTGGTAGGGCAGGAGAATGGGTAGATCTGAATCTCGGAGCACCAGGTCAAGAAACGTTGCCACTTAATGGAGTATACCCATCTCGTTAAGTCCTTCCTCGACGCGAGGAGGATCTCCTCGACTTCTTCCGAGAGACGCAGCAGAGCTAAGGCGACCTGTTCAGCCGCCAAGCTGCGAGGGACAGCGAGGCCATGTTCGGGTGGAACACCTGACCCTCCTCCCGAGTCAACAGCCCAGGAGAACTGGGGGCTTGAACATGAGCAGGAGCGGGAACCAAAGCTGTCGGGGCCACGAGGATCACTGAAGCTCGGTCTCGGTGAGCCTTGTGGAAGGTCCTCGCAATGAGAGTAGTGGGAAGAAATGCGTAAAGAAGGCCGGAGGTCCAGCTCAAGAGGAACAAATCCGGAGACCCCTTGCTCGGGTGCAGAATCGGCCCGCAGAAACGGGGAAGCTGCATGTTCGCTGGACTGGCAGGTTCATGGATGGGGTCCCCCACCAATGGAACAAGACACGGGCGACCTCCGGATCCAGGCGCCACTCGTGTGGGAGGAGGATCCTGCTGAGTTTGTCCATGAGGACATTCTCTTGGCCTGGGAGGCAGACCGCTCGCAGGGTCATCCCCTGGCAAGACACAAAGGAGCAAAGAAGGATCGCCTCTCGGCAGAGGCAGCGTGATCCTGTTCCTCCCTCTTTGTAGATGTAGAACATGGCTACCCTGTTGTCGGTCTGCACGAGCTCCGACTTCCACCTCAGATGGTCTTCGAAGGCCTTCAGGGCCCATCGGACCGCCCAGAGCTCCAGCAGGTTGATCTGCTGCTGAGACTCCTTGGTCGACCACTGCCCCTGGGTGCAGAATGTACCGCAGTGCGCTCCCCACCCCAGCAGGGAAGTATCCGTCGTTAAGACAAGCTTGTGATGTGGGGTCTGGAAGGGCATTCCCCAAAGGAAACTTCGGGGCTCCCGCCACCAACCCAGGGAGTTGTGGAGACTGCAGGAGACCCGTATAGCGTCTCCGAGACGACCGAAGGCCTGGCTCCATTATGCCGAGGCACCACTGGGCTGTCCGCATGTGCATGTGGGCGTGGGGGACCACATGGATGGTGGAGGCCATGTGCCCATGGAGGCGCAGCTTCTCCCGCACCATAACCCAAGCCCTGTTTTGGACATAGGAACTCGTACTGTAAAATATCAAGCTCCTCAGCTTGCGGTTCCTCTTCAGTCTGCGTAGCCAAGCTGAGGGCCTGTGCCATGTTCCGCACGAACGCCAGGAACGTGTCTTTGGGTGGTGAACGCTTCTGATAGGTGGGCGGGGATGGGTCTGACAGGAGGTCCCTGTGGGTACAGGTCTCCAGGGAAGTATCCCCATCCGAGGAGGAGTCCGACTCGGGCAGGTCGCCCCATCCAGTGGCCAAGGTCCGTTTGGAGCCAGAGGCCTTGGAGGATCACGCTCCCAAGGACCGGGAGGGTGAGCGAGACCGACGCCGAGGAGCCTCACAAGGCCCGTGACTCTCAGGGGTTTCCAGGGAGGATTTTGGTGTCCCTCTCGAGGGAACCTCTGTCTTGAGGCGCAGGCCAGCCATGCTGGGCATGAGCGCCTGCTGAGCAGCTAGAAAGGCAAGAAACGCTGTACTCTAGTGCCAGCATAATGCATTCCCACGCGAGTGTGGGACCTTGTGACACCGACACCAGGGTGTACTGGGTCTGGCGTGGAGGAGGAGAGGGGGTCCTCACCAGGACAACCCTCAGGAGACCGGGCACCATCACCGGAGGCCTCTGTATCGTACAAAGTACTTTGAGGCCGCTCCTTGTCTGACTCTCGGGAACACCGCTGGGGACTGAGCGACCAAGTGTGGTAGCGCCCTCGCTTATCCGGAGCCCCTGAGAGCGACTTCGAGGCCTTCTTACATCGCTCCACTTCAGGGGACCCCTGGTCAAAGTGCAGCCGAGAACGCAGAACCAAAGTGGGGGACCCCACCAGCGGAAGGGCGACCGAGGGTGCTGCCAAGGATTCCAGGGCCACCTTCCGGAAAATGTCATTGGACCTCTGAAGATGGCTGAGCAGGGACTTGGAGGACATTTTCTTACAAAGACAGTAGAGCTCCGGGTCATGGTCTGCCCCAAGACACCAAAGACAACAGTCATGGGTGTCTGTGAGCAACATGTTCTTGGAGCATCTGTCACATTTTTAAAACCAGCGGTCATAGGAGCAAAAAGGACTCCCGTGAGGTCAAAGACCTTCGGGGCCAGTGGTTGGAAGAAAAAAAGGGTGTGAAATACACAACAGGGAAAAAACCTTTAAGAAGAATATCCCCTCGATTGAGGAAAAAAAGGAGAGAAGGGGGGGATAGCGTAGTTACTCACCTGTAACAGGTGTTCTCCAGGAGCAGCAGGAATCAGTCCTCACTTATGGGTGACGTCGGCGCCGACGGAGCCCTCGCGGAGCAATTTTCCCCAGCTTTCAAAGAAAGCCTTTGGGAATTGCAGCGCGCATGCGCGGTCGTCTTCCCGCCCGAAGGTGCCATCTTAGCCAGTCAGATGACATAGCTAAAAAAAGACAGCATAAAAATTTGCAAAAAGAACATAAGCAGACGACTGCAACTCCAAGGGGAGGAGGGAGGGTAGTGAGGACTGATTCCTGCTGCTCCTGGAGAACACCTGTTACAGGTGAGTAACTACGCTTTCTCCAGGACCAAGCAGGAAGTCAGTCCTCACTTATGGGACTCCCAAGCTCAAGGCTACCGGAGACCCTAAGCACAAAAATGAGCTCCCTCTAGCTCAGCAGCACAGAAGGAAAGAATCTTCGCTGAATTATCACCCACCGGTAGCCCACATCCGGGATGGAGGGTAGGAGTTGCTCAGACCTCAAAGAGATTACGGAGGACTGCCTGTCCGAAAGCACTGTCCCTACGGGACTCCCTCTCGAGACAGTAATGGACCGCAAAAGTCTGGCTCGAAGACCAAGTAGCGGCCCGGCAGATGTCTGCCAGCGGAACAGAGCGGAGGTAAGCCACTGACGTGGCCTTTGCCCGAACACAATGAGCCGTGACTCGACTTTCTAAGGAGAGTCCGGCTGCCCCATAAGCCCAAGAGATACAGTCCGCAACCCAGATGGACAGAGTACGCTTGGAGACCGGAAGCCCCAATTTATTGGGGTCAAAAGACACAAAAAGCTGAGCAGCTTTACGGTGCTCCCGCGTACGGTCAAGGTAGAAGTTCAATGCCCTTCTACAGTCCAGGGTATGGAGGACCGTCTCAGCTCGGCTGGAGTGCGGTCTGGGAAAGAAGGTTGGAAGCACCACCTCCTGATTCATGTGAAAAGGGGAGACCACTTTAGGCAGAAACTTAGGGTGAGTCCGTAGGACTACCCTATTCTTGTAGAACCGAGTGTAGGGGGGAATCAGACACGAGGGCCTGCAACTCACTCACGCGCCTAGCGGAAGTGAGGGCTATCAAGAACAGCGTTTTCCAAGACAGAAAACGGAGGGAACAGGTAGCCATAGGTTCAAAAGGCGGACAGGTGATCCGCTGCAAAACCACATTCAGGTCCCAGTCAGGTGCTGGCGGGCGCAGAGGTGGTTTAAGTAGAAGGAGACCTCGGAGAAACCTCGCCACGAGAGGGTCGTTGGAGAGAGGTCTGCCGTCCACCGGCACATGATGTGCTGAAAGAGCACTGAGGTGAACTTTGACGGAGTTGGACTTAAGTCCCAGATTAGAGAGGTGTAGCAAGTACTGTAAGATCACCGACACCGGGCAGGAGAAGGGATCCTGAGACTGTTGGGAACACCAGATTGCAAAGCGACGCCATTTAAGGGCGTAGCATTTGCGGGTAGAAGGCCATCGCGAAGCCAAGACGACCTCCTCCACCTCCGCCGGCAGGAGAAGGGGAGCAAGGACTACCCTCTCAGCAGCCAGGCCATGAGGTTGAGAGACCTGAGGTTGGGGTGCAGTAGGGACCCCTGATCCTGAGTGAGGAGATCCGGTTGTACCCCCAGAGGGAAGGGATCCTCCACCGCCAGTTGCAGCAGGAGCGGAAACCACGGCTGCCTGGGCCAGCGAGGGGCCACCAGGATCATGAAGGCTTTGTCTCGGAGAACCTTGAAAAGAGTCCGAGAGACTAACGGGATGGGAGGGAAAGCGTACAGAAGGCTCCCCGACCATGAGATCAGAAAGGCGTCCGCCGCAACCCGAAGGGGGTGTGGCTGACGGGAGCAGAAGCGAGGAAGCTGCCGGTTGCGAGGACTGCCAAAGAGATCCACCGTGGGGAGACCCCACCTGAGGAAGAGCTTCTGAACTACCAAGGGATCCAGACGCCACTCGTGCGGCTGGAGGACCCTGCTGAGTTTGTCTGCCAGGCAATTTTCCTGGCCCGGGAGATAGACTGCCTTGAGGAGAATGCCGTGACTGACGGCCCAAGAGCAGAGTTTCTGTGCCTCCCGGCAGAGGAGGAAGGAGCCCGTGCCCCCCTGCTTGTTCACGTAGAACATGGCAACTTGATTGTCCGTCTGGACAAGGACGGACTGTTGGGAGGTCAGGTGGGAGAAGGTTTTGAGAGCTAGGCGGATCGCCCTGAGCTCCAGGAAGTTGATCTGCTGAGCAGACTCCCACTTGGTCCAGAGGCCCTGAGTACGTGCCTCTTGGCAATGTGCTCCCCAGCCCAGGAGGGATGCATCGGTGGTCAGCACCCGGGTCGGCTGAGGTGACTGGAAAGGCATTCCTAAGATCAGGTTCGGCTGCCGGAGCCACCACCGGATAGACGAGACCAGCGGCTCGGAGACGCGCACTAGGTCTGCTAGGCCGCCTGTGGCTTGTCGCCACTGCCGGCGGAGACACCATTGAGCAGGCCGCATATTCAGGCGGGCATTTGGGGTCACATGGACGGTGGAAGCCATATGGCCGAGCAGTCTCAGGAAGCGCCTGGCGGAGACCAGGGGCTGGCTGCGAAAGCGGCCGGCTAGGTCCATGAGCCGCTGAGCCCTGTCGAGCGGTAGGTACGCTCGCGCCTGAGGAGTGCGCAGTCTTGCGCCGATGAACTCGAGATCCTGTGAGGGGAGCAAAGTGGACTTTGCGAAGTTTATGACAAAGCCCAAGTGCTGCAGCAGAGTCACCGTGCGGGACGTGGCGTTGGTGACCTCCTGAGCGGACGCTGCTCTGATGAGCCAGTCGTCGAGGTACGGAAAAACATAGAGGCCGTGAAGCCGGAGATGGGCCGCCACGACCGCGAGACATTTTGTGAAGACTCGCGGTGCGGAGGACAGGCCGAAGGGCAGTACTCTGTACTGGTAATGATTTCCTGCCACCACAAACCTTAGGTATTGGCGGTGGCTGGGGTGGATGAGGATGTGCGTGTAGGCATCCTTTAGATCCAAGGAGCATAGCCAATCTCCCTGCTGGAGGTAGGGCAGAAGGATTCCAAGGGTAAGCATTTTGAACTTCTCCCGCACAAGGAACTTGTTGAGGTTGCGCAAGTCCAGGATGGGTCTGAGGCCTCCTGTTCTCTTTGGTATCAGAAAATACCTTGAATAGAAGCCTTGACCTCTCAGGTGGTGTGGCACCGGTTCCACCGCCTGTTCCTGCAGAAGACCTGCTAACTCCTGAAGGAGCAACTCCCTGTGCAGAGGGGGGCGCGGAGGCTCTCCCGGAAAATAGGAGGGAGGAATCTGATGGAAGTGGAGGAGGTAGACCTCTCGCACGACCTGAAGCACCCAGGCATCGGTGGTGATGCTGGACCACCTGTGGGCGAAGTGAACCAGCCGGCCTCCGGTGCTGGAGGGGACCAGCGGGGGGGGGAGAGGCTATGCTGAGCGAGTCAAAAACCCCCACCCTGCTGAGCAGGGGCTGGTGGTGCAGGCTTGGGGGCTTGCTGCCTACGGGACCCGTTACCCCGTCCCTTGGCCTGCTGGCCCTGTTGGGGAGCTGTAGGGGCCTGATAATGGGGGTATTGTTTGTAGGCAGCTGCCTTCCTCGGGTAAAAGGACTTTTTTCCCGAGCCCTTCTTTTTCTGGGAAGGGGCGGAGGTCTTCCTAGAAAGCCTGGTCCTGGTGAGAGTCTCAGTCTCAATTTGTGCAGCCTTTTCCGCCATGGGCTTGCCAAAGAGGTTTTCGCCTCGGCAGGGGACATCGACCAACTTGTCCTGTACCCAGGGTTCAAGGTCGGACGACTGAAGCCAAGCCTGTCGGCGGGCACCGATGCCGGCTGCGGCTACTCGAGCCGAGGCTTCAAAGCCATCATAGGCTGCTCGGGACATGAACTTCGAGCATTCCCGAATACCCGTGGACAAGGCCAGGAACCTCCGCAAAGGCTCCTCGGAGAGACCAGCGGAGAATCCGGCTAGCTCTTTAGCCAGATCCCTGAGATACATGCCCATGTATAGCTGGTAAGTCTGGACACGACAGGCGAGCATAGAGCCCTGGAAGCACTTCTTGCCAAGGCCATCCAGGTTACGGGCCTCCCTCCCAGGAGGCACCGAGGAGTGCATCTTCTGGCTCTTAAGACGATGCATGGCCGATTCCACTACCATGGAATGGTGTGGCAACTGCGCCTTTTGAAAGCCAGGGCTCTTGCGGACTCGATAGATAGAATCGACCCGCTTGCTCAGGACCGGCGAGGAGGCCGGACTCTCCCACATGCGGAAGAGTAGTCGTTCCAGCATAGGAGGAACCGGCACAGTAAAGTGTTCCCTCGCGGGAGAGTCATACTGGAGGGCGTCGAGCTCCTCGGCTCGAGGCTCCTCCTCGGGATCCGCAGGGAAGGCCAAAGCCTTGGCCATATCCCTAACGAAGTCCGAGAACCGGGCATCCTCCGGGGGGGACTGCTTCCGAGGCTCGGACTCCGGAGAGTCCGATGGGACACACCGAGTCCGGAAAGAATCAGGTGACTCTTCCTCCTCAGACTCCCAGACCGACTCCGACGAGGACTCGGTGGGGTCGGCCCGGGCAGGGAGCGGCGCCAGCCGCCCCGACGCCGAGGGAGTCGGCGTCGGCGACCTCGGTCCCGAACGGGAGGCCGAGGGCGACCTCGACCGAGGATCGACTCGAGTTCTCATCGACTCGAGGATCGGCTCGGTCTCCGGGGTCGACTTGGACGTCGACGTCCCGGCGGTCGGGGCAGCGACGCCAGCAAAGCCAGCGAGCAGTGCCCGCTGCTGGTCCATGAAGGCAGACAGTCTGCTCTCCAAGGCCGTCAACCTGAGTCCGAGCTCAGGTGACCCAGCAGCCCCCGACTCGGGCCCCGACGGCGTCGGGCCCGACGTCGGCTGTCGCGGAGGCGAGTCCAGAAGGACTACAGGACTTACCCGGGCAGGCATCTCCGACTCCAGGCGAGGTCGCTTCGGGAGGTGTTCCTTCTCCAAGGACCCGGGGCGGCTGTCGGGGCTATGCGACCTGGCCCTCGCGGAGCCAGGAGCGTCCACCGACGCCGCCCTCGCGGGTTTTTCCTTCCGACGATGGTCCCCGGAGGAAGAACCCCGGTCGGAGGAGCTCCGGCGACGGTCCGAGCTGGAGCCCTTTGACACGGAGGCCTCCGACGAGGTCCGGGTACGGCTGGGGTCAGCGAAGATTCTTTCGCGTTGATGCCACCGACTTCTCAACGCCTTCGAGGACAGTTTGCTGCAGGGCCCACAGATCAATTCCTCATGATCCGGGCCCAAGCAGCGGAGGCAAAGGTCGTGTGAGTCGGTTAGTGACATATTTCGGTCACACCGACCACACCGCTTAAAGCCACTGGCAGCCATCGGGGGAAAAAGGGCCCCTGCGAGGTCAAAGGACCGGGCTGCCAGGGAAAACGAAAACGAAAGCTGACTAAGTCAGAAAAAAACGAAAAAACGTTAGAGGACTCGAGACCGGCGTCGCGAGTCCGGGCGAGAAAACGATCGGCGTCGAACCGAAAGAAAAAAGTATAAAATAAGAGGAAAATCAACTTTTTCGCGGGGACAAGACGGGGACGTCTGCAGGGCTCCGCGGAAAAAAGACGACTGGCTAAGATGGCACCTTCGGGCGGGAAGACGACCGCGCATGCGCGCTGCAATTCCCAAAGGCTTTCTTTGAAAGCTGGGGAAAATTGCTCCGCGAGGGCTCCGTCGGCGCCGACGTCACCCATAAGTGAGGACTGACTTCCTGCTTGGTCCTGGAGAAGGAAGAGAACCAGTGCAACTGTAAAAAAAACCAAGGCTCAGGGGTTGAAAAAACCACTTTTTCTAAGGGACGAGGACATGCGTCCGAAGGGCTCCGTGGAAAAAGGGAGACTGAACAAGATAGCACCCTTGGGCGACAAGAGGACCATGCATCCGTGGCAATAATCCCAAAGGCTTTCTTTGAAAGCTGGGGAATTGCTCCGCATGGGCTCAGTCGGTTCCGACGTCACCCATAAGTGAGGGCTGACTTCCTGCTTGTTCCTGGAGAAGTATGAGATTACAGACCTACTATTAGCAATCTGTGAACTATCATTAAAATCATCTGTAGTATCTGAAGATTGGCCAATGTAACGCCAATTTTTAAAAAGGATTCCAGGGATGATCCAGGAAACTACAGACCAGTGAGCCTGCCATCAGTACCGAGCAAAATAGTAGAAGCCATTATAAAGAATACAATTACTGAACACGTAAACAGTCATAGCAACATAGTATATGACGGCAGATAAAGACCAATATGGTCCATCTAGTCTGCTCAGCAAGGTATCAAGAGTAGGTGCACCTGCCGCTCCGTGCAGGTCTCCCCTCCCCATGCCTTTATTTAGGGGGTGTACCCACCACCCCGTGTAGGTCACCCCTATTTGTTGAGATATAAAGAGAGACTTATGTTTATTTTGATTTTATCCTGTTGCTATAAAAAGGGATCCACTTTGTCTGTCCCATGCCATTTTGAATTCTGTCACTGTATTTGCCCCCACCACTTCCATCGGAAGGGCATTCCAAGCATCCATCACCCTTTCAATGAAAAGATATTGCCCGACATTGCCTTTCAATTTACCCCCTTGCAGCTTCATATTATGCCCTCTAGTTTAACAGCTTCCCTGACTTTGGAGAGGTTTGTTAAGTATTTAAAGGTCTGAATCATTATCTCCCCTGTCCCTCCTCTCCCCCAGAGTATACATATTTAGATCTTCAAAGTCTTTTCTCATAAGTCTTTTGACGTAGGCTCCAAATCATTTTGGTTGCCTTCCTCTGAACCATTTCCAGTCTTTTTATATCCTTTGCAAGATTATGGTCTCCAAAACTGAACACAACAGTCCAAGTGAGGCCTCTTTGTATGCAACCCAGCATCCTTCTGGCTTTTGCCACCTTGAAATCCTCAGAAACAATCACTCAGAGGTCCTTCTCCTGGTTGGTGCACACCAACCTCTCGCCCCCAATCGCATACAATTCCCTTGGATTTCTGCATCCCAAGTTCATGACGCTGCACTTCTTCACATTAAATCTTAACTGCCAAGCATTAGACCATCCTTCCAGTTTTTGTAGATCTTTCCTCTTGTTATACACTCCCTCAGGAGAGAGTCCACTCTGTTGCAAATTTTCATGTCATCTGCAAAAAGATAGACTTTTCCATTCAGTCTTTCAGCAATATCACTGACAAATACATTGAAACAGTCATAGTTTAATGGGAGAAAGCCAACATTGACTTTAGACAAGGAAAGTCTTGTCTTACTAATTTGTTATATCTTTTTTTGAAGTTATAAATGAACAGATAGACAGAGGTAAGCCAGCTGATATAGTGCATCTGAATTTTCAGAAAGCCTTTGACAAGGTCCCTCATGAGAGACTCTTGACCAAATTTAAAAGTTATGGGAATGGAGGCAGTGTACTATTGTATATCAGGAACTGGTTAAAAGATAGAAAACAGAGTAAGGCTAAGGCAAAATTAGACCTTACCTGCTAATTGGCTTTCCTTGAGTCCCACCAGGCCAGTCCAGCTACAGAACCAAAGAGGGGAAGAAAACCCAACATGCCATGGCCAGAACTACCTCGCACATCTCATCTTATGTTCAGATTGCCCAGACACCCTACCGAAGCCGCAGGACATGGAGTTCTGCTGACTGCACTCTTCCTATCAGTAGCAGCAGTACAGGACATAGCACCGAACTACAGCACTCTATGGGGGAGCTAGGGATAACCCAAGTAGTACTGTCACTAACAGGTACTTGGGTACCCAGCTGAGAGGGGAAAAGGACCGCCTGGCCAGAATGAACAAATGGATGATGAAATGCTCAAAGAAATCAAAGAAGCTAACAAAAGTTACAGCACAGTAATAATAATGGGTGATTTCAATTACTCCGGTATCGACTGGGTCAGTGTCACGGCAGGACATGCTAGGGAGATAAAGTTCCTAGATGAAATAAATGACTGCTTCTTGGAGCAGCTGGTTCATGAACCGACCAGAGGGGAAGCCATATTGGACCTAGTCATAAGAACATAAGATATGCTATACTGGATCAGACCAAGGTCCATCAAGCCCAGTATTCTGTTTCCAACAGTGGCCAATCTAGGTCATATGTTCCTAGCAGTTTCCCCAAGGGACATAGGTTCCACAATGCTTGTATTGGTTCAAGCATTGATATCCTGGGTCCCTTCTTAATAATGGTTTATGGACCTTTCTTCCAGGAACTTGTCCAATCCTTTTTTAAACCCAGCTACACTAACAGCCTTTACTACATCCTCCGGTAACAAATTCCAGAGTTTGATTACACGTTGAGTGAAAAAATATTTTCTTTTATTAGTCTTAAATAGTTTACCCTGTAGCTTCATTGCATGTCCCCTAGTCTTTCTATATTCTGATAAAGTAAACAATCGATCGATGTTTACCCGTTCCACTCCGTTCATTAATTTATAGACTTCTATCATATCTCCCCTCAGCCGTCTCTTTTCCAGGTTAAAGAGCCCTAACCTTTTTAGCCTTTCTTCATAGGAGTATCCTTCCATCCCCTTTACCATTTTGGTGGCTCTTCTTTGAACCTTTTCTAAAATCGCTATATCCCTTTTAAGATATGGCGACCAGAATTGCACACAATATTCAAGGTGCGGTCTCACCATGAAACGATAGAGGCATTATAATATCTTTTGTTTTATTTTCCATTCCTTTCCTTATCATTCCTAGCATTCTATTTGCTCTCTTGGCCGCCGCTGTACACTGGGCCGAGGGTTTTAACATGGTATCCACAATGACGCCTAAATCTTTTTCCTGGGTGGTGGTTCCTAATGTGGAACCTTGCATCGTGTAACCATAGTTTGGGTTGTCCTTCCCTAGGTGCATAACCTTGCACTTGTCCACATTAAATTTCATCTGCCATTTTGATGCCCAGTCTTCCAATTTATCAAGATCCTCTTGCAATTTTCCACAATCCTCTTGGGTTTTAACAACTTTAGTTTTGTCTCATCTGCAAATTTGATAACCTCACTCGTTATTCCACTTTCCAGGTCATTTATGAATGTCAAAAAGCAGCGGACCCAGCACAGATCCCTGGGGTACACCACTATTCACCTTTCTCCATTGGGAAAATTGGCCATTTAGCCCTACCCTCTGCTTTCTATCTTTTAACCAGTTCCTGATCCACAATAGTACACTGCCCCCTATCCCATGACTCTTTAATTTTGCCAAAAGTCTCTCATGAGGGACCTTGTCAAAGGCTTTCTGAAAGTCCAGATACACAATATCAACCGACTCACCTTTGTCCACCTGATTATTCACTCCTTCAAAAAAACATAACAGATTAGTAAGACAAGAGCTTCCTTGTCTAAAGCCATGTTGGCTGTCTCCCATTAGGTCATGACTATCTACATGCTGAGTAATTTTATTCTTTATGATGGTTTCTACCATTTTTCCCGGTACTGATGTCAGGCTCACCGGTCTGTAGTTTCCCGGATCACTCCTGGAACCCTTTTTAAAAATTGGTGTTACATTGGCGATCCTCCAATCTTCAGGTATTAGAGATGATTTTAATGAAAGTTCACAGATTACTAATAGCAGGTCTGCAATCTCGTATTTCAGTTCTTTCAACACCCTTGGATGTATAACATCCGGCCCAGGTGATTTGCTACTCTTCAGCTTATCTAATAGTTGTAATATATCTTCCCGATGTATCGATATTTCCTTCAATTCTTCCGCACCTTTAAATACCACTTCAGTCAGGGGTAACATCCCTACATCTTCCTCAGTAAAGACTGCAGCAAAGAATTCATTCAGTCTCTCCGCTATCGCCTTGTCGCCTCTTAGTGCTCCTTTAACCCCTTTATCATCTAATGGACCAACTGACTCTCACAGGTTTTTTGCTACGAATGTACTTGAAAAGGTCTTTACTTCGCGTTTTTGCTTCTGCAGCAAGCTTCTTCTCGAATTCTCCCTTTGCCTGCCTTATCAATGCCTTGCATTTGACTTGCCAGTGCTTGTGCTGTTTCCAGGTTGTCGTTTGGCTCTTTTTTCCATTTCCTGAAAGATGCCTTTTTGGCAACAGCCGCCTCTCTGACCTCACATTTAAACCATGCTGGCAGTTTTTTGGACTTCCTTCCACTTTTCTTAAAGCATGGAATACAGCTGGTCTGGGCTTCCAAGATAGTATTTTTCAACAACAGCCAAGCCTGATGTACGTCTTTAACCTTTGCAACTGCTCCTTTTAGTTTTTTCTTAACTATTTTCCGCATTTTATCATAGTCTCCCTTTCGAAAGTTAAAAGGTGGTACTGTGGATTTCCCTACTATCCCTCCTCCACTAATTAAATCAAAGGCGATCATACTATGATCACTATTGCCAAGTGGCCCCAACAACCTTATCTCTTGCACTAGATCTGGTGTCCCACTAAGGATTAGGTCTAATATGGCTTCCCCTCTGGTCGGTTCATGAACCAGCTGCTCCAAGAAGCAGTCATTTATTTCATCTAGGAACTTTATCTCCCTAGCATGTCCTGACGTGACACTGACCCAGTCGATACCGGGGTAGTTGAAATCACCCATTATTACTGTGCTGTAACTTTTGTTAGCTTCCTTGATTTCTTTGAGCATATCATCATCCATTTGGTCATTTTGGCCAGGCGCTCGATAGTACACCCCCACTGCCATTGCCTTCCCCCTTTTACATGGAATTTCAATCCATATAGATTCTACAGCAGATTTTGTTTCCTGCAAAACTTTAATCCTTTCTGACTCAATGCCCTCTCTAACATAGAGAGCAACTCCTCCACCAATTTGATCAGCTCTGTCATTACGATATAGTTTGTACCCAGGTATCACAGTGTCCCACTGGTTGTCGTCCTTCCACCATGTCTCTGATATTCCAATCATATCTAACCTTTTATTTAGTGCTGTATATTCTAACTCTCCCATCTTATTTTTTAGACTTCTAGCATTTGCATACAAGCATTTTAGAGAATTTTGGGATCTTTAAGCTCTGTCTGCTCCATACTTGAGGGCATTTGGGCTACTTTACTCTTTTGTGGAACCTCTCTGCTTTTGGTAGTATCCTTCAAGGATACATTCTTCCGAACCATCCGCTCTTGGGCGACTGTCGGCTTTCCCCTAATATCTAGTTTAAAAGCTGTTCTATCTCCTTTTTAAAGGTTAATGCCAGCAGCCTGGTTCCATCCCGGTTAAGGTGAAGCCCATCCCTTCGTAAGAGCCCCTCCTTTCCCCAGAATGTTCCCCAGTTCCTAACAAATCCAAAACCCTCCTCTCTGCACCATTGTCTCATCCACGCATTGAGACTCCGGAGCTCTGCCTGCCTTTTGGGTCCTGCGCGTGGAACAGGAAGCATTTCGGAGAACGCTACCCTGGAAGTTCTGGATTTCAACTTCCTACCTAAAAGCATAAATTTAGCCTCCAGAACCTCCCTACCACATTTTCCTATGTCATTGGTACCGACATGTACCAAGACAGCAGACTCCTCCCCAGCACTAAGACCTTAGTCCTTAGTGGAACACCAGATCTAGTGCAAGAGAAGGGTGTTGGGGCCACTTGCCAATAGTGATCATAGCATGATTACGTTTGATTTAATTAGGAGGAGGGATAGTAAGGAAATACACAGTACTACCTTTTAACTTTCGAAAGGGAGACTATGATAAAATGAGGAAAATAGTTAAGAAAAAACTAAAAGGAGTAGTTGCAAAGGTTAGACTTACATCAAGCTTGGGTGTTGAAAAATACTATCTTGGTTAAATTTGGAACCTAGCAGAGAGCTTGTAGTTTAAATTTAATATTCACTCAGGGCCTAGCATCAGCAAAGTACTTTTAGTTTAAAATTTAAAAAACCAGAAGAGAGCTTTCTGGTTAAATTAAGAACCCAGCAGAGAGCTTGTAGTTTAAATTTCATAATAAGTTAGAGACTAGCAGCAGCAAAGAGCTATAATTTAAATCGAATCAGAATATAGCTTACCTCAGCAGCACAAGGACAGGGTACTGTGTAGCAGACCTCTTTTAATAAGTGTTATCTCCCTCCCTCCCTCCCCAACACCCACCGACTCCTAGGATAACACTGGTCAACAAATTTTTACAAAAGTCATGTTACTGAAATAAAAATAGTCATTTCTTATCAATTTTTATATGCTGAACACGAATATGACAGTGAAATTGCAAAGTTGGCTCTAGGTTTTTTGTAATCTACAAGAATTAATGTTTACATCACAAATGCATGTCAATAGTAAATATGATAGGCCTTCGGTTAATACTTGTAAAAAAACAAGTCATAGACGACTACTTTGATTTTTTCACCTGTCTCTTATACAGCTGTTTGGGAGCTTCTCTGGGGAGTGTCCAGCAGTAGTCATCCAGCATTGTAGTGGACCTTTTTCCCTAGTATCTTTGGCTCCATCATTGCAATATCCTGGTGAAAACGTTCGGCCTGTTCATCACTAACCATACCACAGTTGTCAGAAAAGAAATCGAGATGGGAATCAAGGAAATGGATCTTTAGAGACATATTGCAGCCAAGTTTCTAATACTGCATCAGCATGTCTTCTACTAGTTCCTTGTAGTTTTCTGCCCTAACATTCCCGAGAAAGTTTGTTGACACTAGGCGAAAAGCATTCCATGCTTGTTTAGCATCACCCTGCAGCAAGTTGTTGAACCAGTCATCTTTGAAGAGCTCTCGAAACTGAGGACCCACAAAAACTCCCTCTTTAATCTTAGTAAGTAAAGAACTTAAAGATCTAAACACAAGCTTAAAACTAAGATGCAAACAGCAGTCCAGCAGCAAGAAGGGGGCTTTCCAGTCTTTTGCATTGTGTCACATGTATGACTTTCTCCCAGTTGGTGAGAGGTCTTACGTGTGCACTAGGTGCAAGGAGCTCTTTTCTCTCACGGAACGAGTCCGTTCTCTAGAGGCTAGAGTAGCAGACTTGGAAGACATAAGACAGACAGAGGTACATAGACGAGACCTAAAGGGATATAGTCTTGAAGTCCCAACTCCAGTCTGGCAGCATCCCTGTTGCCATGGAGGAAAGAAGTCACGTGACATGAGAGCATCACCCTGGTGTGGCAGGAAGTGATCCTGCAACTAGGACCTGTCCTCCAGGTGATGTAAAACCCTCTCGTACCAAGGAAGTTTCTCCAGGGTCATGTACCCATGAGGGAAGGGTTAGGACAGCCGTTATAGTTGGTTATTCGATCATTAGGCATGTAGATAGCTGGGTGGCTGGTGGACATGAGGATCGCCTGGTAAATGCCTGCCTGGTGCGACGGTAGCGGACCTCACACGCCACCTAGATAAAGGTCTTAGATAGTGCGGGGAGGAGTCTGCTGTCTTGGTACAAGTTGGTACCAATGACATAGGAAAATGTGGTAGGGAGGTTCTGGAGGCTAAATTTAGGCTTTTAGACAGGAAGTTGAAATCCTGAACTTCCAGGGTAGCATTCTCCGAAATAATTCCCGTTCCACATGCAGGACCCAAAAGGCAGGCAGAGTTCCGGAGTCTCAATGCGTGGGTGAGACGATGGTGCAAGGATGAGGGTTTTGGATTTGTTAGGAACTGGGGAACATTCTGGGGAAAGGAAGGGCTCTTCCGAAGAGATGGGCTTTATTTATTTATTTATTTTTTATTTAACTGTATTTATATCCCGCTTTTCACCGGGTCAAAGCGGTTTAACAAAAAGGGGGGGGGGGGGGGAGACAGTAATCAATTCTTAGGGTGGGGGGCTGTCACCGGGGAGGCCAAAATTAATGATCTAGACAGACATTAAGGACTTAAACAATGGACATCAGTCTCTTAGTAGGTAGATCTGTGGGTATGTTAAAGGGTCTGGAGAGGGTGCCAGTGGTAGATGTTTGTTTCTGGTCCGAGGTATTCCTGGAACAGGATGGTTTTTAGTTGTTTTCTGAACGTTGAAGGATCTCTGTTGTTTCTCAATTGACTTGGTAGGGAGTTCCAGAGGGATGGCGCATATAGTTCAAAGGCTCTGTTGCAGGTCCATTGATTGTATTTAGTTCGTTCATGGGGAAGGGTGAAGGTGTTGCTGGTGGTTTGTCTGGTTGTTCTGTTGTGGGTGGGTTGGGGCAGTAAAGTTCGGAGCTGGGAAGTCTGCATTTGATAGAGGGCTTTGTGGATAAGTAGGGCTGATTTGTATTTGATTCTAGCTTCGAGAGGGAGTATGTGCAGTTCTCACAGGACTGGGGTGATGTGATCTTGTTTTTTTGCTCTCTGGATAATTCTTGCTGTGGTATTTAAGGCAGTTCATAGTGGGTTGGTGTGGGTGGCAGGTAGTCCGTGATAGATTATGTTGCAGTAGTGCAGGTGGGGGAGCGTCATAGCTTGCATGACTGTCCTGAAGTCCTGTGGATTAAGGAGAGGCCTGAGGCATTGTACCATGTTTGCTTTGTGGAATATTATTCCGGTAGTCTTTTTGATCTGTTGCTTGAGTGTGAGCACTTGGTCTATGATGATTCCTAAGTATTTTATGTGTGTTGTATTTGTATTTGTGTGGTTCCTAAGTTCAGGTGTGGTGGTGGTGTGAAGTTTTGGATCCTTGGTTACTATGAGGGCTTCTGTTTTTTTTAGGTTGATGGATAGGTTGTTCTTTTGTAGCCAGCTGGAGACTTCTATGAAGCAGTCTGTTAGTTGATTGTTTGTTGGGTTGGTGGTTGTGATCGGTCCATAGAGCATTATGTCATCTGCGTAGATGTGGTAGTTGATGTTATGGGCGTGTATGATTGAGCAGAGTGGTTGCAGGTTGATGTTAAAGAGCATGGCGGATAGTGTGGATCCTTGGGGTACTCCTTGGTGTTGCTGAAAGGGGGGGGGGGGAGGTTGCTATGCTTGTGCGGATCAGTTGTCTATTGGTCAGGTAGGAGTGGAACCACTGAAGTACGACGTTGTTGATGCCAATTTCTTGGAGTCTGTGTAGGAGGATGTTGTGGGAGATGGTGTCAAAGGCTGCGGATATGTCCAGGAAGATCATAGCGTAGCCAGAGTGCTTGGTCTGTGCGCCCTTGATGAGGGTGTTCATTAGTAATGTCAAGACCATGAGCAACCGTGCCTTTAACTTCTACGCACCCTCCTGCTGGAATGCTCTCCCACCTGACATCCGCGCCATCAACAACCTTCTTCAATTTAGGAAAGCGTTGAAACGTCACCTATTTACCCAGTACTTCTCCATCTCAAATGACAGCTCTCAGCCACCTTCAATCATGTCCAACTCTCTCCACACGGGCTCCATGCCCACAATACCTCTACCTTCTGAACCCACCTCTATTTAATTTACAGACTGTCATTGTCGTAGCAACTGTACTTACTAACGAGAGAATTCTACAAGCCTTCATACTAAATTGTAAATAGTTGTTTTTACCTGTTAGCCTGTTATCCATGTTTATTTACCCTGTTTATTGTAAGTGCATTGAAATACCCTCTTTGCACAAAAGTTTCCTGTAAACCGCGCTGATAATAAATAGTGCGGTATAGAAAAGCAATTAAATAAATAAATAAATAAAATGAGGGTCTCAACTCCGTGGAATGGACGGAAACCATGTTGTTGCGGGTCCAGTATGTTGTTGGTATCCAGGTGGTCTTGAAGTTGTTGTTGAACTATCTTCTGAATGATTTTGGCGGTGAATGGAAGACTTGCTATAGGCCTGAAGGAGGCGGGGTCAAGGGGGTCTAAGTTGTGTTTTTTTAGGGTTGGGTGGATGATGGAGGTTTTGAGGATGTCTGGCATGTGTCCTTGTCTGAGGGATTCATTAACAATGTGGGTTAGGGGCGTGCTTATGTCCTCCTTGGATTTCTTTATCCATTCTGCAGGGCATGGATCTAGTGGAGAGGTGGTAGTGTTTAGGCAGGAGACAGTGGATTCTATTTTTTCTTTGGTGATTGTTTCAAATGTGCTCCAGTCTGTGTCTAGTAAGGGTGGGTTGTCGTCTCTGCATTCGGTTGCGGAATTTGAGGTTGTTGAAGCTGCTTGTATTGGCGTGCTAGTACTTCTGGCGGGATGTCTGGAGCTGGTTGGAGTGGTTGGGTGCTTTTGTTAGCTTCTTGACAATTTCGAAGAGCTCATGTGGTTTGTTTATTGAGGTGTTTATGATCTTCGAGTGGTAGGTCGTTTTACTTTATCGGTTTCTGAGTGGTAAGCGTCTAGTTCACTGATGTATTTTACTTTTTCTTCCTCTTTTTTTGTCTTTCTCCATTTTCTCTCTGCTCTTCTGAGTTTTGTCTTTAGTCTTCGTAGGTTGGGGGTGAACCATCGGGTTTTTGTTGAGGTATGTCTGGTTTTGGTGCAGTTTGCCGTTGCACAAGATGCAGAGGAGATCGTAGCATTCCAGTTGTGGATTAGGTCATCGATGTTGGTGGAGCTTGTTTGGAGTTTAGGTAGTATTTGCGCCAGGAAATCCTCTTTGATGAATGTTGTATGTTTAAATTTAAAAGATTTAAACCAATCTCTTACACCTAAATAAACTAGCCCCATGCACCACATGGGAAGGGTACCCTGTCCCCCCCTCCCCCCTCCAGGATGAGGCGGCTTACCCTGTTAAGCGCCCCAGCGGAAGCAAAAAACCGACAGACTTTCCCGGTCTGCCCCGCCCCAGAGTGTTGACTGCACCCCAACTCTCCGGCTACGTTCCTCACCAAGGGAGCCAGCTTCAGGACCGGGGTGCTCACCGATTAGCACTCAGGGAGGGTTCCGGAACTGGAATGGAGTTCCTCAAGGAACAACAATTAGCAGGTAAGTTTAATTTCTCTTTCCTTATTGTCCCTCCAGTCCAGTCCTGCACCTCTGGGATGTATCAGAGCAGTTAAACCAATGGGGGGAGCCTGCACCACTGGCCTGAAGCACTGCCGATTCAATACAAGCATCCCTTATCGCCTGGACATGCCGGCGATAATGTTTAAAAGAGGTATGTAATGAGGACCATGTTGCCACCCTACTGATCTCCACTGGCAGAAATAAACTATACTCCGCCCACTAGACCCCCTGAGCCCTCGTGGAATGCACCTGCGACCCTTTCAGCACCTCTTTACCCTGCAAGATGAACACCGACACGATTGCCTCTCTAATCCAGCTCGACATGGAGGCTTTTGCTAGTGATTCAACTCTGCGCGGCCCTCCAAACTGAATGATCAGAAGATCTGAGTTCCGAAAGGAAGGATGTCCTTTACAAATACCTTTGCAGGACTCTTAACAACCAGGCGGCACGGCTGCGGAGCGGCAGGACCCCCTCCACATTTGACAAAACTGGGGAGGAGTGGTCTAGTGGTTAGGACAAGGTACTTCAGGCCGGAGGGCCGGGGGTTCAAGTCCCACCTGAGGACAGCAATCTCAGGCCGGAGGGACTGGGATTTCTAGTCCTATAGGCACTCCTTGTGGTCTTGGGCAAGCCACTTAACCCTCCATTGCCCATGTTCCTTGTAAGTATTAACGTATGTGTGTCATATCCCCTCGTGTTAAATGTATCCCCCAATTGACCGCTTTGACCCGGTGAAAAGCGGAATATAAATACAGCTAAATAAATAAATAAATAAAATAAATAAATGTAACCATCTGGTTCACATGAGATTCTGACTCCACTTTGGGCAAAACACAAAGGTTCAGGGCAAAGGAGTACCTTCTCCCTGGAGAAGGAAAGGAATAGTTCCCAGTCTCATAGGGCCTGAGGCTCCGAAATCCTGCATGCCAAGCAAATCGCCACTAGGACTACAGTTTTCAGAGTCAAATCCTTCAGGGAAGCTCGACTCAAAAAACTCCCCTGACAGCTCCAACAGCACCAGATTGAAATCCCAAGGCGGTACCACTCCCCCCCCCCCCCTTCAGAAGATGGAGATGGCTCACCACCCTCAGAAATCTCAGCAAATCAGGGTGTACAGCTAACGACACCCCTTGGACTCTTCCACGATAACCGGCAACTGCCACAAGGTGCACTCAAGGAAATGGTGGCTAAGCTTTATCCCAACCGAAATGCCAGAAGGACAAGATGTCCGGGACAATGACCGGGAAGGACGCACCTGCCTCTCTCTGCCCCCCGACAGGAAGATGTGCGCCAGGCACGTAGACCTCCGCCTGGCCTGTAGTAAGGCTGATATCACTGAACCCAAATATCCTTTTCTGTCTCCACCTTGCCCTCTTAAGAGCCATGCCATAATGGAGAAAGCTCCACCTGAGTAATGTAAAGAAGCCCCTGCCTCCATGGGCCCTTACAAACTGGAAGCCGCCTACACTGATCCGTCAGAAAGCGAGCCAGGATGGCATACCACAGGCACTGCAGCCAGTCTGGTGCCACCAGAAGTACCAATCCCCTGTGCACCCCTAGCCTTACCTGGTCTGTGAGCCACACAGGGGAAATGCATTGAGAAGACCCTCTTTGGGTCCCGGCTGTACTCTAGCATCCAGGCTCTCGGACATTCTCTCTTCTTCAGTGCAAACCAATGGCAGGCCTTGGCCGACTCGAATGTTGCCACTAGGCCCATGACCGGTGAACCCCACCAGCAGATCAGCTGTTCAAATACCCCCTGGGAGCCACACGCCCTCGGCGGAGATAGTCCATCACCACCTTGTAAATGCCTGCTACGTGGACCATCGACAATGCCTGGAGATGAATCTCTGCCTACTCAAACTGGCTTTTGGCATCTTCCTCCAGGCCTGCACTGCCCGAGCCTACTTGTCAGATGATGTAAGTCACAGTGCTCGTTTCGTCGGAGAAACTGATCTCTTCCCCTTGCCACCATGGCTCGTAACTATCCAGCACCAAGTTCAACGCTCACATCTCAAGATTGTCCATCTCGGGGACTCAAGAAATATGCCCCCTTCCAGGTTCCCTGGCGCTCCGTGGGCAGGGGGGGAGGGGGGAGATATTTGGGACTAGGGTTGGCTCTGTTGGGACCACTGCCATGCCAGCGGCCTTGCCATCCACCAGAACTGCCGCACGACCCCATCGAGCTCTTGGGCCCGGCATTCCAGCCGGAAGATCCTGCCCATGAAGGTATCAAAGCACACTCCCAATATTCTAACTCCTGGGCTGGCCTCAAATGAATCTTGGCCATGTTGACCACCCAACCAAAACTTTGGAAGAACTCCTTCCTTGCGGAGAGCTGCCACTACCACCACCATGACCTCAGTGAAGGTACAGGGAGCGGACGCTCGAATGATGGGCAATGCTCAAAAACTGGTAATGGTCCCCCCTGGCACCACCCAGCAAAGCAATTGCTGACATTTCAGATGGACAGGGATGAGCAAATACGCTTCCGTATGGGCCGTCAAGAACTCCCCAGTTCTTACCGCCACACCTACTGCTCTCAGCGTTTCCATGTGGAAATGTGGTACCCGGATACAGAGGTTCACACCCTTGAGACCGATAAATGGGCGCAAGGGACCCTCCTTTTTGGGAGGAGGTGCGGAGACAGGGGTACAAACCATGATGCACCTGTACCCACTGCCTGATCAAGACTGTGGATGGTTGCGGTCTCCTCAGGCAGTTTCCAAGAAGTCTATGATACTGGGTGAAGGTAGTGCCGCTGTCGAAATGGGCTCTTAAGGTCAACGCCCGGTTGCTTGAATCATCTTTTTGCAGGGTCTGGGATGCAAGGACCTGCCTCCATTGGTCTCAATGAGTGCAAATGGATGGGCAAGCCTGCGCTGGATTTTGCGGTTGAGGCAGCCAAATTAGAGTCTGGGGATATTCTCTACGTTTTGTATTGGAAGGCAGGCATTTTGCCAGCTGAGCTATGGAGGCTGACGAGGACAAACTGGCCACGATGCTGCAGACCTGCTCAACGACCGTGGAGGAACCAGCACAGTAAGAAGATGCTCTGCACTTTCCCGTGCTGCCACCACACTCCTAGGCCTCCTCCACGTGGCACAGGGCCACCGCTCAAACAAACAGTCGGGCCGGAAACACACAATGTACACCTCACTGCTCTCACTGAAAAGCCCAATCACCAGTTAACTGTATTAGTGAGGCAGGAGGCCACGGAGGACAACACACAGATCTGAACAAAAAGCATGGCGGATTTCCCACGCTGCTGGCCTCACTCTGCTGCCTGTTCTACAGTTGCCCCTGGAGCTTTCACTGGTCTCTCTCTTCGCTGACTTATAAGAACATAAGATATGCCATACTGGGTCAGACCAAGGTCCATCAAGCCCAGTATCCTGTTTCCAACAGTGGCCAATCTAGGTCATACGAACATAGCAGTTTCCCCAAAAGACACAGACTTACCTCTGTGAAGGAAAAAAGCACCCCGCAGCTCTCAGTAGCCTCATACTCAGCTTGCAGAAGCTTCGGCACTGAGAGGGGGGGGGGGAGGGTGCAATTCAGGACTGCAGGCTGCAGTTTCATCCCATGCGGTGGCTCGTCACCCGGTAATGGGTTCGGGAGCCGTCAGGATACCCAGGCTGCGAAGGCCTCTGCCATCAAACACCCCTCCCCCTTCCTAGGGGGGGGGGGGAGAAAGAAGTATCCGCCTCCCTGCTGCCTGCTCCAGCCTTCCAGCCTATGTCCCCCTTTTATTTTATTTTTTTTTTAAACTTGAATCTAACTTTAACCTAACAGTAAAACAACCTATAGCTTACAGGAAAAAAGAAAGCTTAAACCTTTCCCTACCTCTAGGTCTATTCCTCAGTTGTCCCTTCAGTGAGTGCAGCACCCTGGCTCACTACCTCCTCCAGCTGCTTGGAGACTGAGCATACTAGGGCCAGTAAGCGGTGCCAGCTGCATAAGTACACTGGTGTCATCAAAAGATTACATGCTCAGTCTCTAAGCTGCTAGAAGAGGTACACTACCCAGAGGGGCAGGACTGGACTAGAGGGACGATAAGGAAGGAGAAATACACAATTTTGGAGAACTACAGAAAGAACATAGTTTAAATATAACGGATTATTATGAATATGTGCAACTCACTGGAATAAGGAAAGATCTAACTTCGGAAGAAACAAGATTTGAAAAATGAGGCATAAGAGATCAAAGAAAGGTATATCATATCAAAACTGCATTCAGAACTGCTGGCAGGAGAGAAGGGAGAGATCAAGGGTCATCGAAATTGGGAACAAGCACACCTGGGGCATCGAATATACTTATTTGCCAGAAGGTTAGCACCAGGTACAACCTATCTGGAACATAACATATGCCATACTGGGTCAGACCAAGAACCATCAAGCCCAGTATCCTGTTTCCAACAGTGGCCAATCTAGGTCACAAGTACCTAGCAGTTTCCCCAAAAGATACAGGTTCCACAATGCTTGTATTGGGACAAGCAGTGGATATCCCGGATTCCCTTTAATAATTGTTTATAGACCTTTCCCAAACATTTTTGAAACCCAGCTACACTAACAGCTTTTACTACATCCTCTGGTAGCAAATTACAGAGTTTGATTACACGTTGAGTGAAAAAATATTTTCTCTTATTAGTCTTAAATAGCTTACCCTGTAGCTTCATTGCATGTCCCCTAGTCTTTTTATATTATGATGGCATAAACAATCAATCTACGTTTACCCGTTCCACTCCATTCATTAATTTATAGATCTCTATCATATCTCCCCTCAGCTGTCTTTTCCAGGTGGAAGAGCCCCAGCCTTCTTAGCCTCTCTTCATAGGGTATCCTTCCATTCCCTTTACCATTTTGGTGGCTCTTCTCTGTATCTTTTCTAATAATGCTATATTTTTTTTATGATACGGCGACCAGAACTGCACACAATATTCAAGGTGTGGTCGCACTATGGAATGATACAGAGGCATTATAATACCCTTTGTTTTATTCTCCATTCCTTTCCTTATGATCCCCAGCATTTTATTTGCTCTCTTAACTGCCGCTGCATACTGGGCAGACAGTTTTAACATGTTATCCACAATGATGCCTAAATCATTTTCCTGGGTGGTGGCTCCTTATGCGGCAACTTGCATCGTGTAACCATAGTTTGAGTTTTTCTTTCCTAGGTACATAACTTTGCACTTGTCCACATTAAATTTCATTTGCCATTTGGATGTCCAGTCTTCCAATTTATCAAGATCCACTTGCACCTTTCCACAATCCTCATGGCTTTTAAGTTTGAATAGTTTTGTCTCATCGGCATATTTGATAACCTCACTCGTTATTCCCTTTTCCAGGTCATTTACGAATATATTAAAAAGCAGCGGACCCAGCACAGATCCATGGGGTACTCCACTATTCACTTTTCTCCATTGGGAAAACTGGCCATTTAGCCCTATCCTCTGCTTTCTATCTTTTAACCAGTTCCCAATTCACAGTAGTACACTGCCTCCTATCCCATGACATTTTGCCAAAAGTCTCTCATCAGAGACCTTGTCAAAGGCTTTCTGAAAGTCGAGATTCACTATATCAACTGATTGACCTTTGTCTACCTGTTTATTCACACCTTCAAACAAAAATAACAGATTAGTAAGACAAGATCTTCCTTGTCTAAAGTCATGTTGGCTGTCTCCCATTAAGCCATGACTATCTACACGTTCAGAATTTTGTTCTTTATAATGGTTTCTACCATTTTCCCCGGTACTGACGTCAGGCTCACCGATTTAGTTTCCCAGATCACCCCAGGAACCCTTTTTAAAAATTGGCGTTACATTGGCCATCCTCCAAACTTCAGGTATTACAGATGATTTTAATGATAGTTCACAGATTACTAATAGCAGGTCTGCAATCTCATATTTCAGTTCTTTCAACCCCCTTGGATGTATACTATCTGTTCCTGGTGATTTGCTACTCTTCAATTTATCAAATAGCTGTAATACATCTTCTCGGTGTATTGATATTTCTTTCAGTTCTTCCACAGCATCACCTTTAAATATCATTTCAGTCATGAGTAACATCCTTACATCTTCTTCAGTAAAGACTGAAGCAAATAATTCATTCAGTCTCTCCGCTATGATCTTGTCCCTCTTAGTGACCCCCTTTTACCCCTCTATCATCTAATGGTCCAAATGACTTCCACAGGTTTTTTTTGCTACAAATGTACTTGAAAGAGTCTATTATGCGTTTTTGCTTCACAGCAAGCTTCTTCTCTCAAATTCTCTCTTTGCCTTCCTTATCAATGCTTTGCACCTAACTTCCCAGTGCTCATATTTTTTCCAGTTTTCGTCATTTGACTCCTTTTTCCATTTCCTGAAAGATGCTTTTTTGGCAACAGCCTCTCTGACCTCACCTTTAAATCATGCTGGCAGTTTTTTTGACTTCCTTCCACTTTTCTTAAAGCGTGGAATACAGATGGTCTGGGATTTTTTTTTTTTTTTTTTTTTAAGTGCCATCAAGTCAGTGTTGACTCATAGCGACCCAGCTAACTCTGGGTTTTCTTGGCAATGTATCACCGGAAGTAGATTGCCAGCCTTTTTCTTCCGAGGCAATGAAGGGTAAAGTGACTTGCCCAAAGTCACAAGGAGTGCCAGTGGGAATCAAACCCTTGATCTTCTGTGTACTAGGCAGTTGCTCTAACCACTAGGCTACTCCTCCCTGGGCTTCTAAGATTGTATTTTTAACCACCACACCTGCTTGATGTAAATCTTTAAACTTTGCAACTGCTCCTTTTAGTTTTTTCTTAACTATTGTCCTCATTTTACCATAGTCTCCCTTTTAAAAGTTAAAAGGAAGTACTGTATATTTCCTTACAGTCCTTCCTTCATTTATTAAATCAAACGCAATCATACTATGATCACTAGTGCCAAGTGGTTCCAACACCCTTATCTCTTGCACCAGATCTTGTGTTCCACTAAGTACTAGGTCCAAAATGGCTTATCCTCTGGTCAGTTCATGAACCAGCTGCTCCAAGATGCAGTCATTTATTTCATCTAGAAACTATGTCCCTAGCATGTCCTGCCGTGACACTGACCCAGTCAATACCGGGGTAATTGAAATCACCATTATTACTGTACTGTAAAGCACAGTTACTTACCTGTAACAGGTGATCTCTGGGAACAGCAGGAATAAGTCTTCACATATGGGTATCGTCGGTACCGACGGAGCCTGCGCGGGAACGCTCCCCAGCGTCCATAAAGCTTTTGGGAGCATCCCACAGCGCCTGCGCGCTGCCTTCCCGCCTTTCCTAACCGCCTCTCTCCAGTTCGAGTTTTAAGCTGAGACAAAGAGAGAGAGAGAGAGAGAGAGAGGAAAGGAAAGATAGAGAGATACAACTCCTAGGGGAGGTGGGTGGGTTGTGAAGACTTATTCCTCCTGTTCCAAGAGATCACCTGTTACAGGTAAGTAACTGTGCTATCTCCAGGAACAAGCAGGAATGAGTCTTCACATATGGGGACTCCCCATCTAGAGATGCCAGGGAGATCTCCAAGGCTGTGAGTCCCCATATGGCCGCTCGACAGATTTGGTCGATGGACACAGAGTTTAGATGAGCCATAGAGGCTGCCATGGCCCTCACATTGTGAGTTGTGACATGGCCCTCCAGAGAAAGGTTCTTACTCTTGTAGGCGAAAGAAATACACTAAGCAATCCAATTGGACAGAGTTCTCTTAGAGACTGGAAGTCCTAAATGAGAGGGATCAAAAGCAACAAATAGTTGAGAGGACTTTCTATGTTGCTGTGTCCTTTGTAAGTAAAAAGCAAGTGCTCTCTTACAATCCAGGGTATGAAGATTCCTCTCTGCACTTGATGCATGAATTGTTGGAAAAAAAAACCTGGTAAATACACCACCTGGTTCAGATGAAAAGGTGAGACCACTTTAGGCATAAAGTGTGGATTAGTCCTGAGGACTACCTTGTCATGATGGAACCTTGTATAAGGAGGATTAGCCACCAAGGCTTGCAGCTCACTGATACGGCGAGCTGAGGTGACTGCAATGAGAAAAATAACCTTCCAGGAAAGGAATTTCAAGGAGGTAGTGGCTAAGGGTTCAAAGGGTGGCTTCATAAGCTGGCCAAGAACCAAATTCAAATCCCATGCTACTGGAGGTGGTCTAATGGGAGGTTTAGTTAAAAGAAGGCCTCTCATAAATCTTGCAATAAGAGGATGAGAAGAAATAGGCTGTCCATTGAAAGGCTTAAGGGATGTAGCAATAGCACTCAAATGGACTCTTACTGAATTCGTTTTAAGGCCTGCTTGGGATAAATGCAGCAAATAGTCTAGTAAAGAATTCAGAAGTATTGCAAGAGGGTTAAGACCCTTCTCTGCACACCAAATGGTAAACCTTTTCCATTTAAAAGCATAGGAACGTCTAGTGGAAGGCTTTCTGGAAGCATGAAGGATATCCTTCACCTGCTGAGAAAGATGAAAATCTTGAAGGTCTAGGCCTTCAGCAACCAGGCCCTGAGATGAAGAGACTGGGGATTTGGGTGCCACAATGTTCCCTCCTCCTGGGACAGGAGGTCTGGAGCAGATCCCAAGTCCAGGGACGGAGCTTGAGAGAGATGAAGAAGTAGAGGGTACCACACTTGGCGTGGCCAACGTGGTGCTATGAGGATCATAGACCCCTTGTCTCTCTGAAGCTTTAACAGTGTCTTGGAAATTAGGGGAATGGGTGGAAAGGCATAGAGGAAGTCTTGCCACCAATGGAGGTGGAAGGCATCCCTGGCCTGAACTCCCTGACACGGAAACCTGGAACAGAACCGGGGAAGTTTGGCATTCCACGGACTTGCAAACAGGTCTATGTCCGGGGTTCCCCAAATTCGAAAGATCCTGGCTATCTAGTCCCCATGGAGGGACCATTCGTGTGGAAGCAGAACTCGACCGAGTCTGTCTGCCCAAGAGTTTTGAACCTCTGGAAGATACACTGCCATGAGATGAATTTGATGCTCTCTGGCGAAGGCCCACAATCTCAAAGCTTCGTTGCAAAGCGACAGAGAGCCAGTCCCGCCCTGCTTGTTCACGTAGAACATGGCTACTTGGTTGTCCGTGTGGACGAGGACTGTCTTGTAGCTGAGCAGGGTGTGGAAGACTCTGAGAGCTAGAAAAATTGCTCTGAGCTCCAAGAGGTTGATATATAGAGATGTCTCCTGTGGAGACCAGATGCCCTGGGTGGAGAGATCTTGTAGATGAGCTCCCCAACCCCTTGGGGAGGCATCTGTTGTAAGGGTTGCTTGGGGTAGCAACTGTTGAAAGGGCGACCCCAGCAACAGATTCTGAGTGGACTTCCACCACTGGAGAGACCAAAAGAGGCGACTGGAGGTTGCTATTTTGTCTGACAGGCACCCTGATGCCTGGGTCCATTGGGTGGACAGAGTCCACTGAGCTGCCCGCATGTGAAGGTGAGCGTAAGGAACCACATGCACGGTGGATGCCATGTGGCCTAACAGTTGTAACATCTCTCGAGCAGTTAAATGGGACTTTAACTGAACTTGTGAGGCTAACTGCACCAATCGTAGGCAACGGGCTTGGGGAAGATAGGCCTTTGCAGTTGTGGTATCCAGCAAGGCCCCTATGAACTCTAGTGACTGAGTAGGGGTGAGATGTGATTTTGGGATGTTTATTACCAGTCCCAGATACTGAAGAACACGCCTTGTGCAGGCTAGGGAAGCCTGGGCCTCTGTCTGGGATGGAGCTCGGATGAGCCAGTCGTCCAGATATGGGAATACAAATATTCCTAGAGTGTGTAGAAATGCAGCTACTACTGCCATGCATTTTGTGAACACTCTTGGAGCAGAGGCCAGACCGAAAGGAAGCACTCTGTATTGGTAGTGCTTTCCTTGATAAAGGAACCAAAGGAACCTTCTGTGTGTTGGATGGATGAGGACATGGGTGTACGCATCCTTGAGATCTAGAGAACAAAGCCAATCCTGACTTTGAAGGTATGGAAGAGCACCGAGAGAAATCATCTTGAATTTCTCCTTGCATAGAAACTTGTTCAATTCTCTGAGATCTAATATGGGTCTGTAGCCCCCTGTTTTCTTTGGGATAAGAAAATAGGGGGAGTAGAACTCTGAACCCTGTTGAAGGGGTACTTCTTCTATTGCCCTTTGGGCAAGAAAGGTAGCAATCTCCTGACCCACAAGGTCGAGGAGAGATGTTGGAGAATTGAACTGTCTCACCATGGTGTGAGGAGAAAGGTTTAAGAAATGAAGCTTGTACCCCTCCCTTATGATGGAGAGGGTCCATTGCTCTGCTGTGATTTGTTCCCATCTGGGAGCAAAGTGAGCTAACCTTCCTGGAATGGTGAGAGGCTCTGGTTCTTCTAGAGCCAGAAAGGCTAAGTTCTCTAGTTGTAAGTCAAAGGCCCTGAGGAGGCGGAGGCTGAGGCTATTGGGTCGGTGTAGTCCTTTCAGCCTTAGGCTTGGCTTGTTTAGGTTGTTGCTGACGCTTTGCAGCAAAACGACCTGCAGAAGATGCCTGGTGACCATAACCAGGATAATATTTCCCTTTTTTGGGAAAGAAAGCCTTTTTGAATAACCTTTTTCTAACAGGAGCAGAAGTAGACTTTGAAAGTCTATCTAAGGCAGAATTCTCAGCATCCATCTGAGTGGCCTTTGCTTGCCAATCCTTGCCAAAAAGGTTTTCACCTGTACAAGGAAGATTTCCTAATCCATCCTGGACCCAGGGTTCCAAGTCAGAAACTTGTAACCAAGCAAGTCTGCGTGCACCTATGGCAATAGCCAAGGCTCTGCTGGCACACTCAAAAGAGTCAAAGGCTGCACGATTGGAAAATTTGGAAACATCCTGGGCATGTTTAAGCCAGGTGAGAAACTCCTCCCTTTTATCTTCTGAGATAAAAGGAGAAAGTTTGCAGATGATCTATAACTTCCTTTAGAAACATCCCCATATAGACACTATAGGAGTTGATTCTGGCAATAAGCATATTGGCCTGGAAGATTGTCCAGCCAAAAGCATCCAAGGTTCTGCATTCTCTTCCTGGAGGATTAGATGAGTGTCTTTTTGCACTCTTTATCTTCTTCATAGCAGACTCCACCACAATAGAGCTGTGAGGAAGCCGAGTCTTATGAAAGCCAGGACAAGGAGGAACATGGTACATGGTGTCCAACCTGCGAGAATGAGGGGAGGTAGTAAGAGGTGTCTCCCATATGCCCAACATGTGATCATAAAGGATCTTATGAATTGGTAAAATAGCTGCCTCTTTAGGAGCCTTAGGATATTGTAAAATATCCAATTTCTTGGCTCTAGGCTCTGGTTCAGGGGCCACTTCCCTAATGAAGTCTTGAAAAGACAAGTCTTCTGGAGGAGACATTCTTCTTTTCGGAGAAGAGGTCTCCTGAGGAAGGAGTACCAATGCTTCGACAGAAGCCTCTGATTCATCAGAGTCTTCGGAGGAATCTAAGTATCGCCTGCCTGGATGCTCTTGCAGAGCCCGATACGCGTACCGAGTGGTATCGACATCGGGAGTGATCGGTACCGATTCGGTACCGATGGGCATCACAGAACAGGGTACCGCTGCAGTCGACACCGAAGCCAATGTCGATGCAATCGGTGCCAGCACCGGAACCGATATCGGTGCCGGTGCTGGAACCGGTACCGGCAACGGAGTTTGTTGCGGTACCGGAGGCGTCGCAGCTTGTCTGAATGCCGTAATGGCATGCTGCATGGTCAGAATATTCTGATCCATCGACGCAACCAATGTCTGGATGTCAGTACCAGTGGAAACCACCAGTACCCCAGAACATGGCAACAGGTGATCGGTCGAGGCCACGCCATCAATGTCAACCTGTGACCCCATAGATGAAGCTTTGGAAGCCGGAGCTTCCCGCCGGGATAATTTTGCCGGTGCAGGATCCTCGAGAGCAAGCTCGGAGGCATCTCGATACTTAGAGGGAGATCTACCCTTCGAGGACCAGCTGGACTTATGTTTGGTTACCTGAGATCCAAGGGAGGAAGAAGCAGCCCTGGAAGATGTCGATGCCACCGAAGCTGCATCAGAGGGAAACAGGGTACTGAGCTTGGCCGCTCGATTCTGTCGACCTCTTTTAGACATCATGGAACAGGACTCACAATCGGTGATGGAGTGGTCAGGACCCAAACATTTTAGACACCAGTCATGGGTGTCAGTGATAGAAAGAGTACCGCTGTACTTCGTGCACTTTATAAACCCGGAAGCAGGCTTTTCCATGAGGAAAATCTTTCTAGGCCTAAGGCCCAAAAGGAAAAAATGCACAGAAGTGGGAAACGGTAGGGTATTTTTTGTTTTTTTAAAAGAAGAAAAGACCAGCGGTACCGGTCCGACGTCGAAGGCGGCAGACGCGCGACCAAAGAAATAAAGAAAAATAAAGAACTTCTTCAGCGGTGACAGGAACACGACCTGCTGGCTCCGCGGAAAAGAACTGGAGAGAGGCGGTTAGGAAAGGCGGGAAGGCAGCGCGCAGGCGCTGTGGGATGCTCCCAAAAGCTTTCTTTCTGGACGCTGGGGAGCGTTCCCGCGCAGGCTCCGTCGGTACCGACGATACCCATATGTGAAGACTCATTCCTGCTTGTTCCTGGAGATCTTTTGTTAGCTTCCCTGATTTTTTTGAGCATTTCATCATCCATTTGTTCATTCTGGCCAGGTGGTCGATAGTACACCTCCCAATGCCATCGCCTTCCCCTTTTTACATGGGATTTCAATCCATAGAGATTCTACAGCAAATTTTGTTTCCTGCAAAACTTTAATCCTTTGTGACTCAATGCCCTCTCTAATAGAGCACAACCCCTCTACCAATTTGATTAGCTCTATCATTACGATATAGTTTGTACCCAGGTATCACGTTGTCTCACTGGTTGTCCTCCTTCCACCATGTCTGAGATACCAATCATATCTAATCTCTCATTTAGTGGTATATATTCTAACTCTCCCATCTTATTTTTTGGACTTCTAGCATTTGCATACAAGCATTTTAGAGTCTGTATTTTATTCATATTAATCTGGTTATTGGTAGGCAGGGGTAATTTGGAATCTTTAAGCTCTGTCTGCTCTGTACTCAAAGGCATTTGGGCTACTTTTGTCTTTATTGGAACCTCTCTGCTGATATACCCTAACTTCAGTCTTTTGCTAGTATCCTTCAAGGATACATTGTTCGGAACCATGCGCTCTCAGGCGACTGTCGGCTTTCCCCTATTATCTAGTTTAAAAGCTGCGCTCTCTCCTTTTTAAAGGTTAATTCCAGCAGCCTGGTTCCATCCCGGTTAAGGTGAAGCCCATCCCTTCGGAAGAGCCCCTCATTTCCCCAGAATGTTCCCCAGTTCCTAACAAATCCAAAACCCTCATCCTTGCACCATCATCTCATCCATGCATTGAGACTCTGAAGACTTATTAAAAGCTGGCTGGTACACAGTACCCTGTCCTTTGCTTCTAAGGTAATCTATGACAAATCTCCAGGGGGAGTCCCACAGTCCTTGCTTGGACAGAGGGAGTCTTGGGGTCTAAATATAACCAGAAAACTCTGCTGTGTTTTAAATTCGCTCTTTGCTGCTACTAGGCCCTGACTGATTTAACAATTACACTGGGTTCACAGATTAATCAGCTTTAATCTAAATAATTCCTTTTTTCCCCCCAAGATTTAGAAAAATTCCCAGAAATAAATACTTACAATTGAAGATGCAGATCTCTCTCCAGAAGTAGCAGTCCCTTTTTGTAGTACATCAGCCTGTAAGAGATTTCCCTCCCTTGCCATCAGCAATCATTTCTGTCAGGAGTTCAGCCCGTTCACATTTAACGTTACCACGACTATTTCTCCATCAGGCTTCCCAGGCATTCTCAATCTTCCTCCTGTCCCATTCAGTCATATGTTTTGCACACATCTACCCTCCTTAGCTCCCCCCTCTCCCTCCCCTCCCCTCCCTTCCACACCCTTCCCCAAAGAACCGGCACACCTGATTTGCCAGTTTTTGCTGGAATAGTGACCCCCTCACCACATGTTCTACCATCCCTGTCCCCTACTTCCCCCCTTTATGTTAGGCACCTTATCTGACTTGCTGTGTCAGCCCTTCCCCTCCCTCTTCGGGTAACCTCCATACATTTCCACTCCCCCACCCACACCTTCCAGTACCTCCACATATTTCTACTCCCCCCCCCCCCACCAGTTATCACCAGTCATTAATTACATCTCCTTGTACATTTTTATACCATCTACTTCACTCCTTAAATTCGCCCATCCTCTCCTATTGCTCTTACCAAACCTCAAAATATAAGGTCAGCCATCATATTTAAACATATAATCCTTCTCTGAAATGCAACAGTGGAACTTCTAGTCCTGCTTTTTCATCTCCTGCACCATCAAGTCAAGGTTTCATCTCTCCCTGTTTTCTTCTTCCTGCGTTTCTCGCCTCTTTCTACCATTATCCATGGTTTATTTCAGATTTTCTCCATTGGTCTTCTGGGCATGGTGTTCCGGACTGAGAGCCCTGCAGCTTCTAGTGCCTAGATGGCCTCCTCCACTGTTGTAGCTCGTCGCATTATTCCACATTTTATGAAAGATAACCCTATTGGGTAGATCCATTTATATTTGATTTGCTCCTTCCAGAGTCTCTGTCACTGTACAGTTTCTGTTGCTAAGTCCGCAAAAACCACAAAACAGTGGTCTTGCCACTGGAATTTCCCTGCTTGCCGCATCTTTGCTGCCACTCTCTCACCTTGTAGCTATGAAAGCAGGTTACTATATCTCTGGGGTGTTCACTTTGTTGGGGTCCAAACGCTCTATGCACTTTGTCCAGTTTTAGCTCCAACCTCTCAGATTCATCTCCTCCTCCTAATAGTGCTTGGAAAATAGAGATTGCTACTGCCATGGAATCCTGCTATTCAGGCCCTTCCGGTACTCCTTTAATTTGCAGAATATTATGTCTGCTGCAGTTTTCAAAGTCCTCAAGTT
This sequence comes from Ichthyophis bannanicus, assembly GCA_033557465.1. Lineage (NCBI taxonomy): Eukaryota > Metazoa > Chordata > Amphibia > Gymnophiona > Ichthyophiidae > Ichthyophis > Ichthyophis bannanicus. Next base: position 5,214,847 of record CM066041.1, read on the forward strand.
TTAACTGTACTTGCTGTGCCACCTCTTCCATCTTACCAAGGCTTTCTAACCCAAACACTACGCCACTTACGACCTCTACTGGACCCCACAGATTTCAGAACCATCTACCAAGCCTTGGTGATGCCACACCTCGATTTCGCAAATGCAATTCTATACGGTCTCCCACAATCAACTTTGAATCCTCTCCAATTGGCAATGAATACTGCTGCCAGAGTACTTGAAGGAATATCAAAGCAGACCACATAACTCCAATCCTAAAAAGGCTCCACTGGCTACCGACCAATGCCAGAATCCAACATAAGATCATAATCACCACTTTCAAAGCCTTAAACAATCAAACACCCTCAACCATCACTGATCTATTACACACCCAGACCCCCAAAAGAACCAGAAGATCAGCAGCAATAAATACCTTAATTGTCCCGAAAGAAACAGTCAGATGCACTAAGGAAACATCCAAAAGAGCCTTTAGCATTCATGCTATATATATAAACTTCTTATCACCCATAGGGCACTCTTCACCGGCACTCCTCAGTATCTAGCTGATCTTGTTTTCCTTCAACCCACACCCCGTCTGCTGCGTTCTGCACATGGAAATCGTCTGTTTCTGCCGTCTCCCACCCAAGCTCACCTTGAGTCTACTCGCCATGCTGCCTTCTTCTTTGCTAGTCCTGCTTTATGGAACTCTCTCCCTCACTATATTCGCACACAACTCTCATTTTCCCACTTTAAGTCTCTCCTCAAAACATATCTTTTGTGTCAGGCCTTTGATCTCCCCACTCCCTCATCCGCTACTGCTCAACCGTCCCTTGCACTTCCTCCCAATTCCTCCCCATAGAATTATACAACCACATACGCATACAGGTCTCCACCCCCTCCTTAGGACTCCTACCTCTCCCTATGCACCTACTTGTTATGTTGTCTGTCCTTGGTTTGTCATCTATCGTTTGCCCCGCAGTTTATTGTCTCTTGTGTTATTGCTTGCTGCCTTTTCTGCTGTCCTTTCTTTTCTTTCTGTTACTATTTGACTGCTTTCCTATCCACATAATGGCGTTCCTTTCTACCTTTCTTTTCTGCAGCCATAATATTTTGTATTGTACACCACCCTAATACCTTGGTAAGGGGCGGTATATCAAATATGCCAAATAAAGATAAAGATAAAGATGCCCCAGTAGCATGGAATGCCCTCCCACCAGAATTGAGAGCCATAACCAGCCTAACAATTCAGGAAAAAACTCAAGCACTAACTATTCTCAAGCTACTTTCCAGTATAGATTTTCCTAAGAAAAATAAATAGTCACACCATGTACAGATCCAGAGAATTTTGACTGAATAACTGTAAATAGTTTACCCTGTTTCTTCCAAGTTCTTAAACCCCTGTTACTTGTAAAATGCACTACAGTTACCCTGTATGTATATGCTCTGTTCCATGTAAACTGCGCTGATGTTAATAGTGCGGTATATAAGAAATGTTAAATAAATTAAATAAATAAATTTCTTCTATTCACCCTTCCACCTCATCCACTAGTTTGCCAAGCTCATGTATGTCTGATCTTATGTCCTTCACTTTACACCCGAGTTCAGTCCTTAACGTTGCAATTTCCTGTTTTAGTTCACTGAACCACTGCTGCATTTCATATTTGCTAACATGCACCATTGTGTCCGCTGCATCCTCCTTTGCTGTGCTCCTCTCCTCCTTTGTAATTTCTCCCCCAGTTTTTCCCCGCTGTAGGTGCCATTTTGGAGACTGAGTCCTCTCAGCACTAGTATGAGAATTCTTTTAGGTAGACTCTCTTCACCGGGTCTGGGTCATCCCACCACGTCTAGATGTTCTCCCCTCTCACCTGCAAGGTAAGCCACTTTGCTGGGTGGCTGGGATGCGTTTTCTTTTACCCGTTAGGGTGGGTGGGTCATCGAAGCACTCGGCTCAGCAGTCCATGCAATGACCTGACATCACTTCCTCCCATGACAAACTTTCTTGAGAGGCAGGCCACTGAAACCTAGGTCACAGAGCACACCCCACCCACCCACAAAGGTATTATCACAGTTACCTTTTTAGGTTTTACAGACTGATTCATTAAGACACTTTTCCCATTTTTGATGGGAAAAAGCTGAGTAAATGAGGCCCCCCTCCTCCTCCCATAACCCCCAATGATGTGTGTCTGTGTGTGTGCATCTGTGTGAGAGAGAGAGATGCAGGGTGCCTGCCTATGTATGTGAGATGTAGAGGCGGGGTGCCTGCCTCTGTATGTGTGTGTTGCTTCACTTTCCAAACAATTGCACTCTCCCTTTCCCCCCAGAACTCCAACCAGTTTCCTGCTGTCTCTCCCCCACTCCCATTTCCCTTTCCAGAATCTCTTTACCCTTTTCCCTCCCACCCTGAACTCACTCCCTTAGCCTCCATTCCCACCCCCATTCTTTCTTAAATAAAACCTGCAGTCCCTTTAAAATTTCTTAAGGCTTTGCACTTCTTTTTTGCAGGCTCAAGGGACGTTTTCAGTATTTCTGCCCATGGGGATCCCATCTCCCACAGGCAGATGGCACCGATCGTGGACTATTACAGCTCTTCTGCCCACAAAAGATGGGATAGAAACATAGAAATATGACAAAAAAAAGACAACATGGCCTATCTAGTCTGTCCTTCCATATCAACAACTACAACAGTCCCCTTTTTTCCTTTAGAGATCTTGTGTTGGTCCCATGCTTTTTTGAATTCAGTTACTGTCCTCATCTCTACCACCTCCACTGGGAGACTATTCCACGGATCCACCACTCTTTCCATAAAGAAATATTTCCGCATATCACTCCTGAATCTATCTCCCTTCACCCTCATCCCATGTCCCCTCGTAGCAGAACTTGCTTTCAATTGAAAGGCTCTCCCCCTGAACATTTATGCCACGGAGGTATTTAAACATCTCAATCATATCACCTCTATCCCGCCTTTCCTCTAAGGTGTACATATTAAGATCCTTAAGTCTGTCCTCATATGCTTTATAATGAAGACCACTAACCACTTTAGTAGCCACCCTCTGCAACGACTCCATTCTGTTCACATCCTTTTAAAGGTGTGGTCTCCAGAATTGCACACTATACTCCAAATGAGGTCGCAGCAAAGACTTATACAGAGGCACTATCATCTCCTTTTTTCTGCTAGCCATTCCTCTCTGTATGCACCCAAGCATCCTTTTAGCTTTTGCCATCGCCTTTTCACCTGTTTAGCTACTTGAAGATCATCAGACGCAACCACGCCTAGGTCCCGCTCTTCTTTAGTGAACAAAAGTACTTCACCCCCTATACTATATTGCTCCCTTGGATTGCTGCAGCCCAAATGCATGACCTTACGTTTTTCTAACATTAAATCCCAGCTGCCAAATTCTAGACCATTCTTCAAACTTAGCTAGATCCCTCCTCATGTTATATACACCTTCCTGGGTGTCTACTCTATTGCAGATTTTGCTATCATCCGCAAAGAGGCAAACGTTACTCGACAGCCCTTCCGCTATATCACTAACAAAGATGTTAAAAAGAATCGGACCAAGGACATATCCCTGGGGCACACCACTGGTAACATCCTTCTCCTCAGAGTGAGCTCCATTTACCTTTACTCTTTGTTGCCTCCCACCCAACCAATTTCTAACCCAAGCAGTAACTTTAGGGCCCATCCCTAGGGTGCTCAGTTTGTTTATAAGTCGCCTGTGAGGAACAGTGTCAAAGACTTTACTGAAATCTAAATACACCACATCTACAGCTCTCCCTCAGTCCAACTCTGCAGACAGACGCACCGGTTTCAGCCATGATTGTGGCCTTTTATAGCACATCTCCCGCAGGCAGAAGTGCTGTAAAAAGCCATGATCGCAGCCGAGACAAGCACTATCTGCCTGCGGGAGATGGGTCCCCAAAGACGGGCAGAGATAGTGGCCTTTTCCAGCCCTTCTTCCCAGATGTGCTCTAAGCCCCAAGTGCCAGGTCCGATTTTTCAGTCTCCATGGTGACCTGGCGCCTGGGATTTGTCAAGCCCTGGTCAAAACCAATAGTATTCAGTGGGGAAACCAACCTCTGCTGCTGTCCAAATCAAAAGAAAATTTGTCAAGACCTGCTCCAATATGCGTCTTTATATATGACTATGGAGTTAGGCCTGCCCTAATGTGCATCTTTATATGACCTTATGGAGTTAGACCTGCTTTACTCTTCACACACTACCTCTACCAATTCACGCACTAAACCACCAGACCCCTCCACTCATTCTACCGGTTCCCTGGTCAGACCATAATGCCCTACTCTTCGACATCCCATACAACACAGAAGAACATTCCTCTGCATTGAAGTCCCCTATATGCCGCCGCTTCAGACACTCCAACAAAGAGACATTCCTAAATGACACCCTGAAAGACCTGAAATCCGACACAGACAATCTGGATGAACTAATAGAAATTTGGAACAACCACCTCTCCAGAGCTGCGACCCTACCACTCTCCACAAAACCTATCTACAAGAACCATGCAGCCGTATTGTTTACTACTGACCTGCGCAAATCATTAATATACCTTAGGAAACTAGAATGCTGATGGAGACAATCAAGACACATCAACGACCAAATTGCATACCTTGACAACTTGCATCAACATCGAAAAGCAGTTGACAATAAGAGAAGGGAATACCACACCAGCAACCTCATGCGCTCTCTCAACAAACCTCGAGAGCTTTTCAACATCATTAAATCCCTCACAAAGGATGCATCCTCACATGAACCAACAAGCACTCCTAGCACAGATGCCCTTGCCACATTCTTACAAAACAAAACCACCTCAACTATGTCCGTCTCAGACTGGTCTGACTTTGATAATTCGCCCAGACACATTTCTCCCCCTGATGGCGCATCCATACCCATGCTAGAAGATTTTTATCATAAGAACATAAGATATGTCATACTGGGTCAGACCAAGGTCCATCAAGGCCAGTATCCTGTTTCCAACAGTGGCCAATCTAGATCATACGTACCTAGCAGTTTCCCCAAAAGACACAGGTTCTGCAATGCTTGTACTAGTCAAGCATTGATATCCTGGGTCCCTTCTTAATAATGGTTTATGGACCTTTCCTCCAGGAACTTGTCCAAACCTTTTTTAAACCCAGCTACACTAACAGCCTTTACTACATCCTCCGGTAACAAATTACAGAGTTTGATTACACGTTGAGTGAAAAAATATTTTCTTTTATTAGTCTTAAATAGTTTACCTTGTAGCTTCATTGCATGTCCCCTAGTCTTCCTATATTCTGATAACGTAAACAGTCGATCTACGTTCATTAATTTATAGACTTCTATCATATCTCCCCTCAGCCGTCTCTTTTCCAGGTTAAAGAACCCCAACCTTTTTAGCCTTTCTTCATAGGAGTATCTTTCCATCCCCTTTACCATTTTGGTGGCCCTTCTCTGAACCTTTTCTAATAACGCTATATCCTTTTTAAGATACGGAGACCAGAATTGCACACAATATTCAAGGTGCGGTGTCACCATGGAAAGGTATAGAGGGCATCATAATATATTTTGTTTTATTTTCCATTCCTTTCCTTATGATACCTAGCATTCTATTTGCTCTCTTGGCTGCTGCTGCACACTGGGCCGAGGGTTTTAACATGTTATCCACAATGACGCCTAAATCTTTTTCCTGGGTGGTGGTTCCTAATGTGGAACCTTGCATCGTGTAACCATAGTTTGGGTTGTTCTTCCCTAGGTGCATAACTTTGCACTTGTCCACATTAAATTTCATCTGTCATTCTGATGCCCAGTCTTCCAATTTAGCAAGATCCTCTTGCAATTTTCCACAATCCTCTTGGGTTTTTTACAACTTTAAATAGTTTTGTGTCATCTGCAAATTTAATAACCTCACTCGTTATTCCACTTTCCAGGTCATTTATGAATATGTCAAAAAGCAGCGGACCCAGCACAGATCCCTGGGGTAAACCTCTATTCACCTTTCTCCATTGGGAAAATTGGCCATTTAGCCCAACCCTCTGCTTTCTATCTTTTAACCAGTTCCTGATACACAATAGTACACTGCCTCCTATCCCATGACTCTTTAGTTTTGCCAAAAGTCTCTGATGAGGGACCTTGTCAAAGGCTTTCTGAAAGTCCAGATAAACTATATCAACCGACTCACCTTTGTCCACCTGATTATTCACTCCTTCAAAAAAACATAACAGATTAGTAAGACAAGATCTTCCTTGTCTAAAGCCATGTTGGCTGTCTCCCATTAGGTCGTGACTATCTACATCAGGGGTCTCAAACTCAAATTGCTTTGAGGGCCGAATGAGGACTTCTAAAGTAATCCGGGGGCCGCATAAGACACGGGGGCTCATTTGCATAAGGGGCCTCATTTGCATAAATATTTGCATAACTATTTGCATAAATATTTGCATAATGAGTGCATGGATAAAGAAAGACTAGAAAATTTCTATATTACTATAAACCAGTGCCAACCACCAGGCACATTAGGAACTACTACTAACACTGCCCATTTAGAACCCATAGCAAACCCCCCGTATCATAACAGCACTACCAGGACTCACAAAGCACCAGACCCTACCTATCAAAAGGCAACACTGCAAAAATACATTTCAGAGAATACATGACCTACTGGGAAAAGAGAACAAGTAGCAATGTCAAATAGGAATTACACAGAATACCTCAGCACTGTAGAAATAAAACTATAAATTAATGGTAATGGTTCTGACCCCCCCCCCAGCCCACAGCACATTACCAGTTCTGACCCCCCAGCCCACAGCACATTACCAGCTCTAAACCCCCAGCCCACAGCACACTGGTAATGTGCTGGGGGGTTTAGAACTGGTAATGTGCTGTGGGCTGGGGGGGGGGGTCAGAACAGGTAATGGTTCTGACCCCCCCCAGCCCACGACCCCCCCAGCCCACAGCCCCCCCTCCCTCCTTCCTTTCCACCTTGGCAAAAAACACAGGCTCCCCACCCCTCCCTCCCTCCTTGGCAAAAATCACACCCCACCCCCCTCACTCCCTCCCTCCTTGGCAAAAATCACAGGCTCCCCCCCCCCTCCCTGGCAAAACTCACAGGCAGGCAGGCAGGCCCCCCGGCCCCCCCCTCCCTCCCTCCCTGCCTGCCTCAGTCCCTCTCCTCTTCGGCTTAGAACCGCGAAGGGAGAGTTCCTCCCTCGCGACTCTTTTAAGCCGGCTGAGGCTTATGGGAAATTTCCCCTCTGCCCCCTCGAGCTTAACAGAGTCGCGAGGGAGAAGCTCTCCCTTCGCGGCTCTGAAAGCCGAAGAGGAGAGGGACTGAGGGAGGCAGGGCTGGGCAGACTGCTTCCTTACCTGCCGTGGAGAGCTGTGCACCCTGGCGATCCTCCAAGCGATCCAAGCAGGCGATTCTTCAAGGCGCTGGTACCTCGTGGCTATTCAGACTGCTTCTGGGCCCGGGCCCCCCCCCTCCTCCTTTTTCTCCTCCTCCTGCCTGTCGCTCATTGGTGGAGGGCAGGCGTGTGACGCGGACGTGAGAAACACCATGCAGCCCCGGGAATCACGCGAGGTAAAAAAATATAGAAACAGCAGGAGGACAAAAATGCAACGTAAAGCAGGACAATACTCCGTGGCGTCGCGGGCCGCAGAAAATGCTCTTGCGGGCCGCATGCGGCCCGCGGGCCGCGTGTTTGAGACCCCTGATCTACATGCTGAGTAATTTTATTCTTTATGATGGTTTCTACCATTTTTCCCGGTACTGACGTGAGGCTCACCGGTCTGTAGTTTCCCGATCACCCCTCGAACCCTTTTTAAAAATTGGTGTTACATTGGCCATCCTCCAATCTTCAGGTATTAGAGATGATTTTAATGATAGTTCACAGATTACTAATAGCAGGTCTGCAATCTCATATTTCAGTTCTTTCAACACCCTTGGATGTGTACCATCCGGCCCAGGTGATTTGCTACTCTTCAGTTTATCTAATAGTTGTAATACATCTTCCCGATGTATCGATATTTCCTTCAATTCTTCCGCACCTTTAAATACCACTTCAGTCATGGGTAACATCCCTACATCTTCCTCAGTAAAGACCGAAGCAAAGATTTCATTCAGTCTCTCCGCTATCGCCTTGTCTCCTCTTAGTGTCCCTTTAACTCCTCTATCATCTAATGGTCCAACTGACTCTCACAGGTTGTTTGCTACGAATGTACTTGAAAAAAATCTTTATTTCGCGTTTTTGCTTCCGCAGCAAGCTTCTTCTCAAATTCTCTCTTTGCCTTCTTTATCAATACCTTGCATTTGACCTGCCAGTGCTTGTGCTGTTTCCAGGTTTCATCGTTTGGTTCTTTCCATTTCCTGAAAGACGCTTTCTTGGCAACAGCCTCTCTGACCTCACCTTTAAACCATGCTGGCAGTTTTTTGGACTTCCTTCCACTTTTCTTAAAGCGTGGAATACAGCTGGTCTGGGCTTCCAAGTTAGTATTTTTCAACAACACCCAAGCTTGATGTAAGTCTTTAACCTTTGCAACTGCTCCCTTTAGTTTTTTCTTAACTATTTTCCTCATTTTATCATAGTCTCCCTTTCTAAAGTTAAAGGTAGTACTGTGGATTTCCTTACTGTCCCTCCTCCACTAATTAAATCAAAGGCGATCATGCTATGATCACTATTGCCAAGTGGCCCCAACACCTTTATCTCTTGCACTAGATCTGGTGTTCCACTAAGGACTAGGTCTAATATGGCTTCCCCTCTTGTCGGTTCATGGACCAGCTGCTCCAAGAAGCAGTCATTTATGTCATCTAGGAACTTTATCTCCCTAGCATGTACTGCTGTGACACTGACCCAGTCGATACCGGGGTAATTGATATCGCCCATTATTATTACCGCGCTGTAACTTTTGTTAGCTTCCTTGATATCTTTGAGCATTTCATCATCCATTTGTTCATTCTGGCCAGGCGGTCGATAGTACACCCCCACCGCCTTCCCCTTTTTACATGGAATTTCAATCCATAGAGATTCTACAGCAAATTTTGTTTCCTGCAAAACTTTAATCCTTTCTGACTCAATGCCCTCTCTAACATAGAACGCAACCCCTCCACCAATTTAATCAGCTCTATCATTACGATATAGTTTGTACCCAGGTATCAGTGTCCCACTGGTTGTCCTCCTTCCACCATGTCTCTGATATTACAATCACATCTAACCTCTCATTTAGTGCTATATATTCTAACTCTCCCATCTTATTTTTTAGACTTCTAGCATTTGCATACAAGCATTTTAGAGACTGTAATTTATTCATATTAATTGGCTATTGGTAGACATGGGTAATTTGGGATCTTTAAGCTCTGTCTGCTCCATACTCGAGGGCATTTGAGCTACTTTACTCTTTTTTGGAACCTCTCTGCTTTTGGTAGTATCCTTCAAGGATACATTCTTCCGAACCATCTGCTCTTGGACGACTGTCGGCTTTCCCCTATTATCTAGTTTAAAAGCTGCTCTATCTCCTTTTTTTTTTTTTTTTTTAAAAGGCAACACAAAGGTACAGAGAGACAGTAAGATCATAAGTTGCAAGCAAAATACATAAACAAGCATAACAAGTGAGAACTCACAAGCAAAACACTGAGCCCCTTATTTTTTATGTATTTTTATGGTGGTTGAAATCCCCTACTCCCTGCGGACTACGCAGTATCAGTCCCAAACCACCCTACCCACCACCACTAGCTACCCACCCAAACCCCCCTAATCCCCCTACCCACCCTCCCCCCTCTGCCTTCCTCTCAGACTCTTCAAACTTAATGAGGGCAGTGAGAGAGCATTGCCATATGGGGTCCTGCGGAATGGGTTTAATGCCCAAATTCAACACCTCTCATGGATGCGCCTAGCCAGCAGAGCCAGGGAGCGGAGATGGCCCCAGGACCTTCAAGAAGTGTACTTCAAAATAAAGGCGTACCATACTCATTCAAACTGAGGCAGGTGTAGTTTGCCAGCCGCCACCCCACGCTCCATGGCGTATGTGTCCCACATCCGCTCCAACCAATTAGAGAAGGAGGGTGCCGGGGTCTGCTTCCAAGCCGCCGCTAGCGCTAGCCGGGCCGCATTCAAACCATGCCGAATCAAAGCTAGCTGAGGGGTTCGGGCTCCCGGAACATTCACACCAAAAAGAAAAATAGCCGGATCCCAGGGAATGTGCAGCCCAACCATTTGTTTCAAGCGATATTGGATCCCCCTCCAGAAGGTGGTAATACGAGGACAGAACCACCAGACGTGCGCCAAGGTGCCTTTCAGTCCGCAATTCCGCCAGCATAAGGCGGAGGCCCCAGGATAGGCTCGTGCAATCCGCTCAGGGGTCATATACCAGCGATAGAGAATTTTATAGTTCGTTTCACGGGCATTAATTGCCACCGAGCTTCTCCACAACCTACCCTCAACCTGCTCCCAACACTGCTCCGAATAATGAAGAGTCAGGTCGCGATTCCACTGCTCTCTATGCTTCCCGAGGCCCGAATGCCACCCCTGCAGCTGAGCATATAAGGCAGCAATAAGACCTTTTGTAGTGGTGCTCCCTTCACACAAACGTTCAACATCTGACAAGTCACGAGCAACTTGAGAGCGAACAGCCCGAGCCTGCACCCAATGAACCGCTTGCGTATACTGGAAGACATGACGATCCGGCAGTTCAAACTCTTCCTGAAGGTCTCGAAAAGAGCGTATCCGGCCCTCATCAAACAGGTGTCCAGCTCGGCTAAGCCCCCTATGCCCCCACACTCGGAACACCGGATCACTCATCCCTGGGGGAAACAAAGTGTTATCCACAATGGGTGCTAGGGGAGTCAACTCTGTCCGCTGAGACCGAAAAGACTTATCCCAACACTGGAGAGTGTGCAGAATATAGGGGTTGTCTGGGCGCAGGCCCCCTCGCAAATCAGAACCGAGCCACAGCCTATCTCCCAGCCCCCCCCCCCCCGAGAGACAATGCTCCAACTGTACCCAGCGTTTGGGACTGTTAGTGTCCATCCACTCCACTCCTGCACGACATTGCGCCGCCGTATAATACCACTGGAGGATGGGCATCCCCATACCTCCACGACGGGTCTGCATAGAGTTCGACACGCTATGTGGGGTCGACGGAATCGCCAAACAAACTTCATCAGCAGGGCCTGCCAAGCAGCCAAAGCGCCCCATGGAAGTGGGATGGGAAGCACCTGAAAAAGATAAAGGAACTTCGGAAGAACCACCATCTTAACCACCGCAATACGCCCAAAGCAGGACAACATTAGCCAAGTCCAAGATTCAAGATCTGTCTAACCCGCTGAAGGAGTGGGGTATAATTTTCCTTATAGAGAGCCGCACGGTCAACCGTTAGATTCACTCCCAAATAGCATAACGTACCCGTGACCCAACGGAAGGGATATGCTGCCCGCAGATGTGTGCAGACCACGTCGGAGACACCAACATTTAGGATCTCAGATTTAGTGTAATTGATCTGAAACTCCGAAACCCGAGAGAAGGCGGCAAAAAGTTGCATAGCAATAGGGAGAGATACAAATCGGATCCGCCAGGGACAATATTATATCATCCGCAAAAAGAGCTATCCGATATTCCGCTGAGCCCACTCGAACACCCAGTAGATCGGGGTGAGCACGAAAACGCTGTGCCAAGGGTTCCATCACCAACGCAAAGAGCAAGGGCGATAGGGGACACCCCTGCCGGGTGCCCCGTTCCAGGGCAAAACTTGCAGACTGACCCCCATTAATGCGGACACGTGCCCTAGGCTCGTGATACAGGCTATGAACCCAACGCTGAAAATCAGGGCCAAACCCCAGCACGTCGAGGACACTCCACAGGAAGCTCCAGCTAACGCAATCAAAAGCTTTCTCAGCGTCAACTCCTACCAAAATCGCCAGTTGGGGGTCCTGCCGCGCAGCATGGATAACCTGAAGCATCCGTCGGATATTGTCTGCCTGTCGGCCAGGCACAAACCCGACCTGGTCGGAGTGTACTAAAGCCGGCAAGATCTGATTCAGTCGGGCTGCCAATACAGAAGCTAGGATTTTCACATCCATATTGAGCAAGGAGATTGGGCGGTATGAAGCCGCCTCCTGTAGGGGTTTACCCGGCTTAGGTATCATAGCAATAGCAGCTTCACGCTGGGAGGGGGCAGTGATACCCCCCCTCAACACTTCATTGAAAAGCGTCGAAGTCGGCGCCAGCTGCACTCTAAATTTTTTATAATATTCAGCGGGAAAGCCATCCGAGCCCAGTGCCCCCCCCCGGATTTCAACCGTTGGATTGCTGTCTCCACCTCCTCTACGGTAAGTTCAGCATCCAAGTGAGCAGCATCCACGTCTGTCAGCCACGGCAGAGTAACTGACCGCAAATACTCCTGCACCTGATGCAGGTGCACGGGTTCAGCTCTGTACAGGCACTCCAAAAATTCAGCAAAGACTTCGCGTATCTCTCTAGAGATCAACCACTTACACCCCCGAGAATCACGAATTTCACGAATTACCTTCGAGGTGTGTTGCTGGCGGAGTCGTAGGGCGAGATACCGACCAGCCTTATTCCCCTGCTCGTAAAAAGTTTGGCGCACTTTCCGTCATATATTATCCAAGTTACGCTGCTGACAGGCCCCCAGTTTAGCCTGGACTGCCCGCCACTGACGCAGAACGCGCTTAGAGCCCGTCCAAGCATGCTCCCGTTGCAAACGTTGAGACTCTACCACCAGTTGGCAGCTTTCCTGCCGCCAGGCCCGCCGAGTACGGGCTGCCTCTGCTATCAGACGGCCCCGTGCGGTAGCCTTAAAGGCTTCCCATACCATTGGCAAGGGGACCTCACCAGTGTCGTTTAGCTCAAAAAAGTCTTTTAGAAAAAGATTGTGATCCTGAACAGCTCGTGGTCGCCGCAAAAAAAAGAGAATCTAAACATAAGAACATAAGATATGCCATACTGGGTCAGACCAAGGTCCATCAAGCCCAGTATTCTGTTTCCAACAGTGGCCAATCTAGGTCATACGTACCTAGCAGTTTCCCCAAGGGACACAGGTTCCACAATGCTTGTATTGGTTCAAGCATTGATATCCTGGGTCCCTTCTTAATAATGGTTTATGGACCTTTCCTCCAGGAACTTGTCCAAACCTTTTTTAAACCCAGCTACACTAACAGCCTTTACTACATCCTCCGGTAACAAATTCCAGAGTTTGATTACACGTTGAGTGAAAAAATATTTTCTTTTATTAGTCTTAAATAGTTTACCCTGTAGCTTCATTGCATGGCCCCTAGTCTTTCTATATTCTGATAAGGTAAACAATCGATCTACGTTTACCCGTTCCACTCCGTTCATTAATTTATAGACTTCTATCATATCTCCCCTCAGCCGTCTTTTCCAGGTTAAAGAGCCCCAACCTTTTTAGCCTTTCTTCATAGGAGTAGCCTTCCATCCCCTTTACCATTTTGGTGGCTCTTCTCTGAACCTTTTCTAAAATTGCTATATCCTTTTTAAGATAGGGCGACCAGAATTGCACACAATATTCAAGGTGCGGTCTCACCATGGAACGATATAGAGGCATTATAATATCTTTTGTTTTATTTTCCATTCCTTTCCTTATCATACCTAGCATTCTATTTGCTCTCTTGGCCGCCGCTGCACACTGGGCCGAGGGTTTTAACATGGTATCCACAAGGACGCCTAAATCTTTTTCTTGGGTGGTGGTTCCTAATGTGGAACCTTGCATCGTGTAACCATAGTTTGGGTTGTTCTTCCCTAGGTGCATAACCTTGCACTTCTCCACATTAAATTTCATCTGCCATTTTGATGCCCAGTCTTCCAATTTATCAAGATCCTCTTGCAATTTTCCACAATCCTCCTGGGTTTTAACAACTTTAAATAGTTTTGTGTCATCAGCAAATTTGATAACCTCACTCGTTATTCCACTTTCCAGGTCATTTATGAATATGTCAAAAAGCAGCGGACCCAGCACAGATCCCTGGGGTACACCACTATTCACCTTTCTCCATTGGGAAAATTGGCCATTTAGCCCTACCCTCTGCTTTCTATCTTTTAACCAGTTCCTGATCCACAGTAGTACACTGCCTCCTATCCCATGACTCTTTAGTTTTGCCAAAAGTCTCTCATGAGGGACCTTGTCAAAGGCTTTCTGAAAGTCCAGATATACAATATCAACCGACTCACCTTTGTCCACCTGTTTATTCACTCCTTCAAAAAAACATAACAGATTAGTAAGACAAGATCTTCCTTGTCTAAAGCCATGTTGGCTGTCTCCCATTAGGTCATGACTATCTATATGCTGAGTAATTTTATTCTTTATGATGGTTTCTGCCATTTTTCCCGGTACTGATGTCAGGCTCACCGGTCTGTAGTTTCCCGGATCACCCCTCGAACCCTTTTTAAAAATTGGTGTTACATTGGCGATCCTCCAATCCTCAGGTATTAGAGATGATTTTAATGATAGTTCACAGATTACTGATAGCAGGTCTGCAATCTCAAATTTCAGTTCTTTCAACACCCTTGGATGTATACCATCCGGCCCAGGTGATTTGCTACTCTTCAGTTTATCTAATAGTTGTAAGACATCTTCCCGATGTATCGATATTTCCTTCAATTCTTCCACACCTTTAAATACCACTTCAGTCGTGGGTAACATCCCTACATCTTCCTCAGTAAAGACCGAAGCAAAGAATTCATTCAGTCTCTCCGCTATCGCCTGGTCGCCTCTTAGTGCTCCTTTAACCCCTTTATCATCTAATGGACCAACTGACTCTCTCACGGGTTTTTTGCTACGAATGTACTTGAAAAGGTCTTTATTTCGCGTTTTTGCTTCCGCAGCAAGCTTCTTCTCAAATTCTCTCTTTGCCTGCCTTATCAATGCCTTGCATTTGACTTGCCAGTGCTTGTGCTGTTTCCAGGTTTCATCATTTGGCTCTTTTTTCCATTTCTTGAAAGATGCTTTTTTGGCAACAACAGCCTCTCTGACCTCAGCTTTAAACCATGCTGGCAATTTTTTGGACTTCCTTCCACTTTTCTTAAAGCGTGGAATACAGCTGGTCTGGGCTTCCAAGATAGTATTTTTCAACAACACCCAAGCTTGATGTACGTCTAACCTTTGCAACTGCTCCTTTTAGTTTTTTCTTAACTGTTTTCCTCATTCTATCATAGTCTCCCTTTCGAAAGTTAAAGGGTAGTACTGTGGATTTCCTTACTATCCCTCCTCCACTAATTAAATCAAAGGCGATCATGCTATGATCACTATTGCCAAGTGGCCCCAACACCCTTATCTCTTGCACTACATCTGGTGTTCCACTAAGGACTAGGTCTAATATTGCTTCCCCTCTGGTCGGTTCATGAACCAGCTGCTCCAAGAAGCAGTCATTTATTTCATCTAGGAACTTTATCTCCCTAGCATGTCCTGTTGTGACACTGACCCAGTCGATGCCGGGGTAATTGAAATCACCCATTATTATTACTGCACTGTAACTTTTGCTAGCTTCCTTGATTTCTTTGAGCATTTCATCATCCATTTGTTCATTCTGGCCAGGCGGACGATAGTACACCCCCACTGCCATCGCCTTCCCCTTTTT
This sequence comes from Ichthyophis bannanicus, assembly GCA_033557465.1. Taxonomy (NCBI): domain Eukaryota; kingdom Metazoa; phylum Chordata; class Amphibia; order Gymnophiona; family Ichthyophiidae; genus Ichthyophis; species Ichthyophis bannanicus. Next base: position 5,230,419 of record CM066041.1, read on the forward strand.
ACATGGAATTTCAATCCATAGAGATTCTACAGCAAATTTTGTTTCTTGCAAAACTTTAATCCTTTCTGACTCAATGCCCTCTCTAACATAGAGCGCAACCCCTCCACCAATTTGATCAGCTATATCATTTCGATATAGTTTGTACCCAGGTATCACAGTGTCCCACTGGTTGTCCTCCTTCCACCATGTCTCTGATATTCCAATCATATCTAACCTCTCGTTTAGTGCTATATATTCTAACTCTCCCATCTTGTTTTGTAGACTTCTAGCATTTGCATACAAGCATTTTAGAGACTGTATTTTATTCATATTAATTTGGCTATTGGTAGACATGGGTAATTTGGGATCTTTAAGTTCTGTCTGCTCCATACTCGAGGGCATTTGGGCTACTTTACTCTTTTTTGGAACCTCTCTGCTTTTTGTAGTATCCTTCAAGGATACATTCTTCCGAACCATGCGCTCTTGGGCGACTGTCGGCTTTCCCCTATTATCTAGTTTAAAAGCTGCTCTATCTCTATCAGAGTCGAGATTGGTCATCGTAAAAAGATGCAGGTAGGCTGATCCAGCACGGAGCATGGTCCGACCACGTTTGCGTCCCATGGCCAGCCTCAACCCCCTCACTCATCAAGCGCTGATCTAATAGAAAGTAATCTATACGGGTGTGGACCTGATGAACCGGCGAATAGTACATATAGCTTCTTTCCCCCTCATGCATATCTCTCCAAACGTCCCTCAAGCCTAAATCCTGCATTAAGGTCCGCAGCGCTTTACTAGGCCCCTGTGGTCCCCTCTCAACTTTACCCGTCGAATCCAAATGAGGGATCAGATGAGTATTACAGTCCCCACCCAAGATGATAGGACCAGTTGCAAACTCTGCCAAATGCACTTTAAGCTGCGCAAAGGAGGACACCTGGCCGGCATTGGGAGCATATACATTGGCCAACGTTAACAGACAACCTTCCAGGCGTACATTCAAGAAGAGCCACCGTCCCAAAATATCCCTTTTAACATCTTCAACCCTGAGGGACAGGCTCTGGTGAAAGAGCACGGCGACACCACACTTCTTTCGTCCCTTGGCATCGGAAGCAACCCAGACCTCTTGGTAAGGCTGGCGTTTTAACCGCCCTTGGTTGCTGGGACGGAGGTGTGTCTCCTGCAAAAATACCATATCCACTCCCAAGGATCTCAGTTCTGCAAAGAGCAAGGAACGCTTTCCTGGAGAATTGAGACCCTTTACATTCAGAGAAATTATTTTCAACATAGATAATCAACTTATTTTGCCTCCATAGGCCCCCCACCCCGCAAAACCAGTATGCTGATACAATAGAAACATTCTCTCACTGCTCCAACTTTTGGCAAGTATCAAAGACAGTCCCCATCCCCACCATACCCAATCCACATCTTCAATGGATATCCATAAAACCCTCCCCCCCTTCCCTTCCCCTCCAAGCCATCTTATATGGAACTCTCTCCCCCCCCCCCCCCCCCCCCGCTGTACCATCTGCCTGTCAAAACAACAGCACACGGTAAAGCTAACCCCTTACCCAGCTCCACCCGGTTCCCCATGCTAGAAGATATTTACCTATACCGTACAGAGATACCCCCCGTCTGCAAGTTGAGAGCAGATGACAAGGGGTTTCATCTCCCTCCCCCTATCCCAGTGACCACTTCTTTTCCCCCCAGCATAACATAAAACAAGTTTCTCATGCCCCATGGATACCTGAAACCTGGAGAAGTTTAACAACCAGTATAATACATCGCTACCCTATGCAAACATGCAACAATAATCGCATCTCCACATCCAGAGAGGTCGAGAGAAGTCCTGCAATGGCTGGGAGTCTATCCCAAGCAGTCCCAGGAGTCTCAAGTGGATCTTCCCACCCGAGTCCATGTAGAGCATTGGGATGTGGAGGCAAGAGATTCCGGGAGCGCATTATCTTCCACTAACCCCGCCTGCCGCAGCGCTCTCCATGCCTCCGTGGAATCTTTGGCTGAAATTTTTTTGTTACCCAAAAGGAAGTTCATCCGAAAGGGAAAAGACCAAGAGTAACGTATCCCTTTATTATTCAGCACCGCTGTGATGGGCTTCATCTCCCTCCTGCGGGCCAGTGTGAAGACGGAGAGATCTTGGTACACCGACGAATCCTGAAAGTGAATCATTTTTTTCTCTCGGCCCCGTCACAGCAGGAGCTCCGCGTCTATATATCTCAGAAATCTGACAATATCATCTCGCGGCTGGCCATTGGGGGGCTTCCCCAATGCACGGTGTACCCTCTCAATCTCCAGCCCAGAACCATGGGATGCAAGCTCCTCGGGCGTAAGTAACTTCTCTATCAAGGTATTAAGCACCACCCGGAGGTCTTCAGCGCCCCCCACTGCTTCGGGGACGCCTCGGAAGCGCACATTGTTGCGGCGAGATCTGTTTTCAATATCATCAATTTTATAAGTCAGTTCCAATGCTTGCGCCCGCTGTCGGTCAAGTGCATACTGTAAATCCACCAGGGTACCATCATAATCCTCAATTTTCGTCTCAACCTCTTCCACCCGAGTGCCCAGGTCCTTTATATCCGCTTTGAGTTCCGCCACTGAACTCATCACCTCCTCGCGCATGGAGCGGAATTCAGACAGCTCTTCAAAGCCCCGAAGTTCCTGCTGCAAGAGGGCGTGAGAGGAGGGTGCAGCGGGATCTTGTTCAAACTCACTCACTGTCATCCCCAGAGCCGCCAGACAATGCCTTTCTCGGCGAGGTAGTCTGTGCTCCATTCTTGCCATGCAGGCATTGGGAAGCCCGTACACCATCCCGGGACTCAAGGCCCTTGGCTTTAGTAGCCATGTTGTCCACCCTACAAGGCTTCAGAGCAGTGAGCGTAGTATTGGGAACAAGTGGAAGTAATGTGTGGTAAAGTCCCGCTTGTATCCAGCAGATGGCAGCACCCCCAAAAGGCAAAAAGCAACGCTCAGTAGACTCCGGAGGACCCTGCAAGTTATTCAGGTGCTATGCGTCCTGGAGCACCGAGGACAGTGATATATCAAAAATCCAAAGGCAGTACTAGGATGCCAGCATGCAGATCACTGCTCGGAGCAATGTTGAGAGAAGTCACAGACACAGAGGGAGATGGCGTCCGGGACAGCGAGCACAAGTTCAGCTGCAGAGGGCAAGAGACAGGAGAAGAATCCCCAATCACAGCAACAAACTCCAGAAACGCTGGGGCAGAGGGAGCCAAAGGCTGATTCGCTGGCTGCAGTCCACGTGATTTTTTCCCGCCGCGGCTGGAACGCAGATGGAGTCATGCGTTCCAGGACCGCATGGCAATGGCCGCTGAGGCACCCAACCACGGTACCGGCACTCAACCAGCCCCCCCACAGTGGAAATCACGGAGCTCTCACCTCTCCGGGGAGCACTTGCAGCAGGCAGGGCAAAGAACTGGAAGCAGCCAAAGTGACGGCACCGCCGGGGAGCCGATCCCCCTCACCTCTCCAGCCCCCAGCAAAGAGGCAGGCAGCCCAGTTAGCACGTTCCGGCTCCTCACTATCTCCAAACGGCAGGCCCTGAAGCAGCAGCATTGAGAGAGCCCTTAATTGGGATCGCTGAGAGAAGAGCCTCGCGTTAAGCAACGTCGGGAGCCAGCAAAGGCAGAGCAGCTCCGGCTACAGGGAGGTAGGTTTCCGGGCTCCAAGACACGCCACGCACTGCCGACCACCTCACCAGGGCTCAGAGCGTTTCAGCAAACTTCCAGCAGTCCGGACCAGAGTAATCACAGGGAGCTATGCTATTGAAATGCAATTGATAGCAACATAATGAGGAACCCGGGCAGAGCTAAACTAAAAAACGGCCATTCCTTCACGGGCTCACTAGCGCCCCCCCGCTCTATCTCCTCTTTAAAGGTTAATGCCAGCAGCCTGGTTCCATCCCGGTTAAGGTGAAGCCCATCCCTTCAGAAGAGCTCCTCCTTTCCCCAGAATGTACCCCAGTTCCTAACAAATCCAAAACCCTCATCTCTGCACCATTGTCTCATCCACGCATTGAGACTTCGGAGCTCTGCCTGCCTTTCGGGTCCTGCACATGGAACGGGAAGCATTTCAGAGAACGCTACCCTGGAAGTTCTGGATTTCAACTTCCTACCTAAAAGCCTAAATTTAGCCTCCAGAACCTCCCTACCACATTTTCCTATGTCATTGGTACCGACATGTACCAAGACAGCAGACTCCTCCCCAGCACTATCTAAGACCTTATATAGGTGGCGCGTGAGGTCCGCTACCTTCGCACCAGGCAGGCATGTTACCAGGCGACCCTCACGTCCACCAGCCACCCAGCTAGCTACATGCCTAATGATCGAACCACCAACTATAATGGCTGTCCTAACCCTTCCCTCATGGGCACATGGCCCTGGAGAAACTTCCTCGGTGCGAGAGGGTTTTACATCACCTGGAGGACAGGGTCCTAGTTACAGTATCACTTCCTGCCACACCAGGGTGATGCTCTCCTGTCACGTGACCTCTCTCCTCCATGGCAACAGGGATGCTGCCAGACTGGAGGTGGGACTTCAGGACTATATCCCTGTAGGTCTCGTCTATGTACCTGTCTTTCTTATGTTTTCCAAGTCTGCTACTCTAGCCTCTAGAGAACGGACGCGTTCCCTGAGAGCAAAAAGCTCCTTGCACCTAGTGCACACGTAAGACCTCTCACCAACTGGGAGAAAATCATACGTGACACTCAATGCAAAAGACTGGAAAGCCCCCATCCCACTGCTGGACTGCTGTCTGCATCTTAGTTTTAAGTTTTTGTTTAGATCTTTAAGTTCTTTACTTACTAAGGGTTGCTATGGATATTTATACCAATAAAACTGTACCTAATACGTTTAATATACCTTGTTCACCTGAAGCTTAATTAATCTCAGGTCCGTAGTGTATGTCTGATTTGGGTAAGAAGCTTCACCTGAGAGCACCTCCTGTCTTAAGATGTGTAAGTACCTATAAAGCTACGATTATCCCAGGGGTGGGTGGGTGTTGGGGAGGGAGGGAGGGAAATAACACTTATTAAAAGAGGGCTGCTACACAGTACCCTGTCCTGTGCTGCTGAGGTAAGCTATGTTCTTATTTGATTTAAATTATAGCTCTTTCCTGCTGCTAGGCTCTAACCTATTATGAAATTTAAACTACAAGCTCTATGCTGGGTTCTAAATTTAACCAGAAAGCTCTCTTCTGTGTTTTAAATTTAAACTAAAAGTACTTTGCTGATGCTAGGCCCTGAGTGACTATTAAATTAAAACTATATGCTCTCTGCTGGGTATGAAATGTAACCAGAAAGTTCTCTTCTGTGTTTTAAATTTAAACTTAATCTGCTGCTACTAGGCCCTGACTGATTTAACAAAAAATAGTGGGTTCACAGATTAAATAGCTTTAATAGAAAGAATTCCTTTCAGAAAATTCCCAGAAGTATATACTCACAATTGCAGATCTCTCTCCAGAAGTAACAGTCCCTTTTTCTAGTCCTTCAAGACTATCCTTACTCCTCCGAGCAAATAGAAAAGATCATCTGCGGAATCACCACCACCACCTCCCCAACTGATCCATGCCCAGCTTTCTGGGCATGGATATATAAAAGCAAATAAATAAATAAATAAATATAATATTGAAACATACTCCCTACTTTATTAGTGCAAGACCCAATCTGTTACAGTCATGGGAGACTAAGCATAGTGCAGATTTTCTGACCCATTTACAGTATGAAGTATGTAAAGTTGACTCGTGTATGAGATCTGTGAAGGAACAATGGAAACAAAATGAACTGTAGTTTATGACCCAGCAATTGCCTCCTGCTCCTTGTACTTACAGGCAGCTAGAACCAGAATTGAGACCCATCACCATAAGCCTTCATCCACAAATACCATGGGATTTTCTCTCTTATTTTATATCCCCAGTATACCTGGTGAGGTCACTGCAGTTACAATCCTCTTCCAGGGGCCAAGTGGCAGGGCTCCTTCTAGAATCCTGCAATGATGGGCCCTGAATATGGCTGATCGAGTCACTTTTAAGGAACAACCTTGATTCCCTCCCTCCAGGGGCTGCCAAATAGTAATTAGATCTTACCTGCTAATTAGTGTTCCTGAAGGAACGACAGTCCAGTTCCTTTACTACTGGGTTGCGCAACCCTTCCAGCAGCTTGGAGGCTGAGCCCAACCTTTTTGGGGATGGAGCGGTATAAATACCACTGGGACCACCCCCCAACTCCAGTATTCGAATGAAAAAGCAGATATAACCAACTATTGTACACAACCTACCTAATAAAATATTTTAAGAAATATAAAGCACTCACTTATTTAAAGAATGAAAAGGTTCTCTTTTTTTATTTTTTTTTTTGGATATCATAGGAAAGGATATGCGGAAAGGCAACCTGCAGAGTGGGTTTGTCCGAGCTTGCCGCCGCGGGTCTGCGCTCGTTCAGATGGTCTGCGTTCGTTCCGAAGGTCTGCGTTCATTCCGATGCCTTCCTATAATCAATAGCTTTTTAACTTTAGCCGGAATCGGGAGGGATCAGGGACTGGACTGTCGTTCCTTCAGGAACACTAATTAGCAGGTAAGATCTAATTACTATTTCCTTATCGTCACTCCAGTCCAGTCCCCTTTACTACTGGGATGTACCCAAGCAGTTCAACCCTGGGTGGGGTCCGGCATACCGGAATGAAGAACCGCCAGGCCAAAACGAGCATCCGCTGCACTCTGAACGTCTAACCTGTAATGCTTGGTGAAGGTATGGAGAGAGGACCAAGTCGCCGCCCTACATATGTCCAGGGGGGGAACTAGACTGAATTCCGCCCAAGAGGTAGCCTGCGCCCTAGTAGAATGTGCCCGCAGGCCCACGGGAACTTGCTTCCCCTTCAGGATATAGGCGGAGGCTATTGCCTCCCTGATCCATCTAGAGATGGAGGCCTTGGCCGCCGCCTCCCCTTTGTGTGGGCCCCCGAACTGAATGAATAGTCAGTCGGACTTTCGAAAGGGCGCTGTGCGAGAGAGGTATCGCTTCAGGATTCTCCGGATGTCTAGGAGTCGAAGCTTGCTATCCTTGGCTTCCAATCCTTCTTTGGCGAAGGCCGGGAGGGTCACCGTCTGGTTCAAATGAAAGGGAGATATAACTTTAGGCAAGAAGGAGGGAACCGTGCGCAGAACTACTTTGTCCTTGAGAAATGACAGAAAAGGCGGCTGAGCGGACAGCGCTTGTAGTTCCGAGATCCTCCTGGCCGAACAGATGGCGATTAGGAAGACAGTCTTCAGGGTTAAATCTTTTAGGGAGGCCTCCTTTAATGGTTCGAAGGGATTCCCGATCAAGGCATTTAGCACCAGGTTAAGGTCCCAAGGGGGGATGATGGACCTCCGTTGCGGACGTAGGCGTTTCACCGCCCTTAGGAACCTTGAGACATCGGCGTGGCCCCCTAAGGGTTTGCCACGGACCTTGCCTCTGTAGCAAGCGATGGCCGCGAGCTGGACCCTTAAGGAGCTGTGAGCCAGGCCCTTGTCCAACCCTGCCTGCAAGAATTCCAGGACCTCCGGAACGGAGGCCGAGAGTGGCTTCTTTTGGTGCTCCGCGCACCAGGATTCAAAGATGCGCCAAACTCGTACGTAAGACAGGCAGGTCGAGCGCTTCTTGGCTTGCAGCAGAGTTGAGACTACTGCCCCTGAGTAACCTCGTTTCAGGAGCCGTGCCCTTTCAATAGCCAAGCCGTAAGCGAGAACCGATCCACGTGTGGCATTCGAACCGGACCTTGACTTAGCAGATCCCTCTTGCAAGGGAGCCGCCAAGGATGGTTGGCGATCATCCTCACCAGATCCGCGTACCATGGTCGGCGAGGCCAATCCGGGGCTATGAGGATTACCAACCCTTTGTGTGCCTCTATCCGCTGGAGGACCTTTCCGATGAGAGCCCAAGGGGGGAATACATAGAGGAGGCCCTCCGAAGGCCACTTTTGGGAGAGGGCATCCAAGCCCTCTGACATTCTTTCCTTCCGCCGACTGAAGAATCTGTCCACCTTGGCTGACGAGAAGCGTGCCATGAGGTCCATGACTGGGACTCCCCAGCGAGCTACTATTTGGCTGAAGGTCTCCTGTTCCAGTTCCCACTCTCCGTGGTCTATCTTGCACCTGCTGAGGAAGTCGGCTGTGACGTTGTCCGCGCCTGCCACGTGTTGAGCTGAAATCGCCTGCAGATGGGCTTCGGCCCACTGGCAGAGGGTGTCCGCCTCCTTTTCGAGGCCGTGGCTGCTGGTGCCTCCACGGTGACATTGTCGGAGAGGACGCGAATCGCTCGTCCCTGTACCAAGGCTTTGAGAGCCTTGAGTGCTAGGGTGACAGCCCGCAATTCCAGTCTGTTGATGGGCCATTGCGATTCCAACGGTGTCCAGCGCCCCTGGACAAAACGGTCTCCGCAGTGTGCTCCCCAGCCTGATAGGCTGGCATCCGTCGTCAATAGTACCCACCGAGGGGGTTCTAGAGGCATCCCGCGATCCAGGTTCCTTGGGCATCTCCACCAGTGGAGTGCCTGTTTGGTCCGCGGAGCACAAGGTAACTGCAGAGAGAGGGGATGATGCTGGGGCGACCACCGTCGCAACAGAGACCGTTGCAATGGTCGCATGTGGGCCCTGGCCCATGGTACAACCTCTATCGCCGCCGCCACTGTTCCCAGAAGCTGAAGATAATGCCACGCCGATGGGCTTCTTCTGGCCAGAAACTGAGAGACTAGAAGTCTTAGATCCCTTGACCTTGTTCGTGACAAGAATACTCTGCCGCTGTTGGTGTCGAATCTTGCCCCGAGGTACTCGAGTTCCTGGGAGGGAGTCAGTCTGCTCTTTGCTCGGTTGATGACCCACCCCAAGTCCTCTAGGACCTGGATCACTCTGGCCGTTGCCGAGCGGCTTTCTTCTTCGGACTTTGCCCGGATCAGCCAATCGTCTAAGTAAGGGTGAACTAATATTCCCTCCTTCCGAAGGAAGGCCGCTACAACCACCATTACCTTGGTAAATGTTCTGGGAGCCGTAGCTAGGCCGAAGGGTAGGGCCTGGAATTGAAAGTGGCCTGCTGGGACAGCGAATCTCAGGAACTGTTGGTGAGACTTCCTGACCGGGATATGTAAGTAGGCTTCTGTCAAATCTAGGGATGTCAGGAACTCCCCTTCCCTGACGGCCGCTATGACCGAACGTAGAGTCTCCATGCGGAAGTGCGGCACTCTGAGGCAGCGATTGACCTGTTTTAGATCCAGGATCGGTCGCAGGGAGTCTTCCTTTTTTGGCACAACGAAATAGATCGAGTACCGATCTGAGCCGCGCTGGCTTGGCGGCACGGGGATCACGGCTCCGAGCGCTATTAGGCGTGCGAGAGTTTCCTCTACTGCCGCCCTTTTTGCAGCGGATCCGCAGGGGGATCGGACAAAGGCCGGGGGTATTTGTTCTGCGAATTCGAGGGCATAGCCTTCTCTGATTACCTCTAGGACCCATTGATCGGACGTGACACGGGACCAGGCGGGAAGAAAGAGCGTCAAGCGACCGCCTATCAGGCGCCTTCCCTCCTGGGCCCCCGTCATCTCATTGTTGTTTTCTGGAGCCCGAGAAGGAGGAAGAGGCTGCGCCAAAGCCTCTGCCAGCTCCCCGGAACCCCCTGAAACCTTGACCCTTTGAGGGAAACTGGCCCTTGGAAAAGGGGGCTGGCCTAGTTGGGCGAAACCTCTGGGAGTCCGTAGGCTGGGTACGCACTGGGGGAAGGGAGCGCCCCTGTTTTTGTCTGTCTTCCGGAAGCCTGCCTCCCTTCGACTCCCCCAGGTCCTTGACTAACTTCTCTAAATCTTCACCGAATAAGAGCTTCCCCTTAAAAGGAAGTCGGCTCAGGCGCGACTTAGAGGAGGCATCCGCTGCCCAATTTCTTAGCCAAAGATACCGCCTAGCCGCCACCACCGAGGCCATGTTTTTGGCCAAACGTCTGATGAGGTCATACTGACTATCCGCTAAATAGGCTGCTCCGGATACCACCCTAGCCGAGTTGCCCTGTGTTTCGGCCGCTGATCCGTCTGTTGTCTGGATCTGCTGAGCCCACCTTAAACAGGCCCGAGCCACCCAAGCTCCTGACACAGAGGCCTGCAAGGCGAGAGCGCTTATATCAAAGGCTTGTTTCAGGAGCGTATCCACCTTCCTGTCTTGAGCGTCTCTTAAGGCCGTGGCGCCTTCCACTGGGATAGTGGTCTTTTTGGTGACTGCTGATACCGCTGCATCCACCCTGGGGGACTTCAGCAGTTCTTTGTCCGACTCTGGAAGAGGGTAGAGGCGAGCCATGGTTCGTACCCCTCTCAAGGTTGATTCTGGTTGATCCCACTCCTCCTGTATCATCTGACGTACCACCCTGTGGACAGGGAAAACTTTCTGGGACCTTCTGATCGCCTGAATTAAGGGATCTTCTAGTGCCTCGTCATCTGCCGGGGAGTCAGAGGCTACGTTGAGGGCTTTTAGGGACTCATTAAGGAAGGGAGCTCTTCTCGGCGAAAAACTCTAACAATGCGAGAATGGTCCTCCTCTGGGATCTCTCCCAGCTCCTCCTCCTCGTCCTCCAGCTCCCTTTCCGAGCCCTCTTCCTCTGGGGTGCCCTGAGAAAGGGGTGGGAGGATCTCTTCGCTCATTAGTCTGGTACGCTTGGAGGGTATCCCTGAATCCGGACCGCTCGCTCTCCTAGGTCTGGTTGGTCTGGTTTCTGCTGTGGGAGCTGTATCGCCTGGTCCAAGCCCCTGCTTGCGCATGCAGTATGCTTGGTGTAGCAATAGGATAAAGTCAGGGGAGAAGAGATCTCCGACCCCCCCATCCGCCGTGGAACGGGACGGAGGGGGTGCGAGAACCTCTGAGTTAGTGGTCGGGGGTAATTGGACCCCCACCTCTGCTTCCAGGGGGTCCCCGGTCATCTGAGGCCCCTGGGGTATGGGCAAGCTGAGTTCTTGCTCTACGGAGGTGGAGACTGCCGCACAAGCTCTACAGATGCCTGTTTCTGAGGATGTGCCCCTCCGAGTGCCACAGGATGGGCACTTTGACTTAGTAGCCATGTTTTCCAGGAGGCTCAATGGAGCGGAGCGTAAGTGACCCGGTCTAACCAATGCACTGTAGGAGGGAGACTCCACAATCACCCCACAAGTCAACTAAAATCCCCCAAAAAGAAAACTGTGCAAAAAAGAAATGCTGTAGCAGGACAGCTCTCCCCACGATGTCCCCTCCCCCTAGTAATGTCAGCGTTTTCGCGGGCAGTGGGATGGCCTTGGAGCTGCAGGAAAGGCAGGCTCACAGTAAATAAATTAAAGGCAAAAGTTAAGGCAAAATAAAGTAAAATTAATTTAAACATTAAATAATGAAATGAAATGCTGCCGATCCAGGCTAATACTTGCAGTTTGAAGATTGTTCTGCAAGCAGGACCCGCTCCGCGATTCCTCTCCGTCGGCTCAACACGTGGTAGGCCTCAGCCACGTGGAGCCCGGGACGGAGGATCGCGCGTCTGCCCACTGCCTGAGTTCCGGCCTTTACCGCTGCGAAGAGAGGGGCAGGCTCCGCGTCGCCACCGCTGCAGACGCCGCCGCTTATGAGCCCTCCAAAACTGTTGATTCGGGGCTCCGGGAATCTCGGCCGCACCCCGCTGCACCGGGGGAGGGGGGGGCGAGTAGGTTCCCTTCACGTCGCTGCCTCTAGCGCTCAGCCGCCTCGGGGGCTTCGGCGCGAGGCAGGATAGCTTCTGGGAATGCAGAAAGGACTCCGGCACAGAAGGTAAGGAGATCCTTCTTCCCCCTGCAGCAGGCAGCTCAGGCAAGTCCTCCGGTCTCCAGCCCGGCCCGGGGGAGGGGGGGAGTGGGAGAGAGAATGCAGGAAGAATTAAAGGTACAGGAATCAAATAAAATGAAACAATCTCCTTAAGCAAAATAATGACAAAAAACTAACTAAGATAAATTAGCTAACATAGGATAAGGCAGGACTCCAGTAAGCCCTAGGCTTACGGAACCCTCCAGCTGCTTGGAGGCTGAGAATACTGGAGTTGGGGGGTGGTCCCAGTGGTATTTATACCGCTCCATCCCCAAAAAGGTTGGGCTCAGCCTCCAAGCTGCTGGAAGGGTTGCGCAACCCAGTAGTAAAGGGACTGGACTGGAGTGACGATAAGGAATGCTGCATCTACAGGTATCCCAAACTGATTGGAGGGAATACAAAACCTGACTGGAATCAAACCAAGGACTGTCCAATATCGCAGCGCTAGTTCCACCATGAACTGATTTAAATGAAAATCAATCTTTGGAAAAAACTTCATGATGTGTTCTGTAAAGCAATTGTGTGTATGGAGGACATACTGCTAACTTCAAATATTGGAAGGTACAAGTAGATATGGGTTCAAACAGGAGTCGAGGGATCCCATCTGATAAGATCAACAGTGTAGATCAGAGGTTCCCAACTCCAGTCCTGGAGGGCCAAACACCATTCAGGTTTTCAGGCTGTCCCTATAGAATATGCATGCAATACATTTGAATACAATGGGGGCAGTGCATGCAAATGCATCTCATGCATATTTATTACGGACAGCCTGAAAACCTGAACGGTGTTTGGCCCTCCAGGACTAGAGTTGGGAACCTCTGGTGTAGATGGTTTTAGAAGTGGCTTTGAGTAGGGAAGGCCCTTCAAGAAACAGATTACTAGATGGGGAAAAATCACTTTTCTGTCCTCTTAGTGGTTATCAAACCAAGAGGAACCTTTTGACTCAGTTTCAGTTAACAAGAGAAAACAGTTTAGTAATTTTGGTATGGAACAGAAGGTTTAAAAAAAAGAAAAAAAAAAAAAAAAAAGGAGAGAGAAGAGAGACCCTAAACGTCTTTTACTCGTGGCTGGAACACCTGAAAAGACTACATTTGCAGAGGAAAAAAAAAGTGAACGCTGAAGGAGCCTCATAACCACATTTAAGAGAATAATTGCCCAACGTGGGAAGATACCCAACCCACTTCAAGGACTGAGTGACAGACTGAGTGGGTGGCTGCAGATACACATAAAACACTTCTAGGCTTCTCTCTCTAGCTAGTATACATTTCATCCCCTGCTCTGCCAATGAAGCCACCCACATACAAGACAGATTTAGTCCTGCTGCCCTTGTTAGCTCAGAGTCCCTTACCTGAAAAGGTGTTGTCTGCAAAGCGCAGCAGCAAACTGCTCTTCCCCACACCTGAGAAACAAGAAAAAAAAATACCCTTGTGCTCAGAATGATAAAAATCAGAAAGAAAAGCGTCTTAAATTATCTTTTTTCTCTGTAAAATAAGGATTTTGTACAGAATCAGAGGCATAAAACTTGAAAGCCATTCACAAATAGATTAGGTACATCCAACATCAAGGCTTCACCTACATGCTGCTCGTTATCCTTAGATCAACATATCTAACTGAACTATTAGCAACAATATTTAAAAATAAAAAAATCTTTTCAACTTATTCAACAACTGAAAATACAGATGAAAATCAGGATCCCACTTTTTCCATTATTTGTGGTCTTTTTCCTCTCCCCTCCAGTTGTGCTTACTGCCACTATCCATTTAGCATGTCTGAGCAGTTCAGAGAACTTGGAAGCACTCCCTCCAAAAGCTTCATCTCAGCACCAACCTCTTATATCTGTGCATAAACGGGCAGTCTTAATGTACAAAATGGATTTTTTCCAATAATAGAAAATACAGGCAACAAAAACCGTATTCAGAATCAGACCACAAAGTCTCATCACCTAGAATTTTTAGCAGTTATCACACACATCACGTTCTATGTAATGATAAAAACTGCCATGAGGGCGTCAAATCAGTCAGAGCTGCAAAAGCAATAGAAGCATAGGCTGCAAGCAGTTTAAAGTGAAATTTGTACTTACTGTTAATTTTCCTTCTGTGAATCCTGCCAGACCAATCCAGACAAGAGGGTTATGCTTCCCTACCAGCAGGTGGAAGCAGAGAAAGCACAGTTACTTACCTGTAACAGGTGATCTCTGGGAACAGCAGGAATAAGTCTTCACATATGGGGTATCGTCGGTACCGATGGAGCCTGTGCGGGAACGCCCCCCAGCGTCCAGTAAGAAAGCTTTTGGGAGCATCCCACAGCGCCTGCACGCTGCCTTCCCGCCTTTCCCAACCGCCTCTCTCCAGTTCGAGTTTTAAAGCTGAGACAAAGAGAGAGAGAGGAAAGGAAAGATAGTGAGAGAGATACAACTCCTAGGGGAGGTGGGTGGGTTGTGAAGACTTATTCCTGCTGTTCCCAGAGATCACCTGTTACAGGTAAGTAACTGTGCTATCTCCAGGAACAAGCAGGAATGAGTCTTCACATAGGGGGACTCCCTAGCTGCAGATGCCAGGGAGAGACCCCATGGTTGTGTGCCCTTGCAGAGGGCTCCACGTCCCCCCCATGGATCTCTGGCATCCAACAAGGGTAGGTGGGTAGCAGTTGATTAGGAATGGAACAGGTGTTTGAGGACAGCCTGACCAAACGAGGCATCCCGGCGGGAGTCCTTGTCCAAACAGTAATGGGCTGTGAAGGTGTGAACCGAGACCCAGGTGGCCGCTCGACAGATCTGGTCGATGGACACAGTTTAGATGAGCCATTGAGGCTGCCATGGCTCTCACATTGTGAGCTGTGACATGGCCCTCCAGAGAAAGCACAGTTACTTACCTGTAACAGGTGATCTCTGGGAACAGCAGGAATAAGTCTTCACATATGGGTACGTCGGTACCGACGGAGCCTGCGTGGGAACACTCCCCAGCTTCCCAAAAAGGAAAGCTTTTGGGAGCATCCCACAGCGCCTGCGCGCTGCCTTCCCGCCTTTCCTAACCGCCTCTCCTCAGTTCGAGTTTTAAGCTGAGACAAAGAGAGAGGAAAGGAAAGATAGATACAACTCCTAGGGGAGGTGGGTGGGTTGTGAAGACTTATTCCTGCTGTTCCCAGAGATCACCTGTTATAGGTAAGTAACTGTGCTATTTCCAGGAACAAGCAGGAATGAGTCTTCACATATGGGGACTCCCTAGCTAGAGATGCCTGGGAGATCCCTCAGGTTATGAGACCCTGGTAAGGGCTCTACCTCCTTCTATGGATCTCAGGCATCCATTCTGGGAAGGAGGGCAGGAGTTGATCAAGAATGGAACAGGTGTTTGAGAACAGCCTGACCAAACAAGGCATCCCGGTGGGAGTCCTTGTCCAAGCAGTAATGGGCTGTAAAGGTATGAACCGAGGCCCAGGTGGCCGCTCGACAGATATGGTCGATGGACACAGAATTTAGATGAGCCATAGAGGTGGCCATGGCCCTCACATTATGAGCTGTGACATGGCTCTACAGAGAAAGGTTCTTACTCTGGGTAGGCGTAAGAAATACACTGAGCAATCCAATTGGACAGTGTCCTCTTAGAGACTGGAAGTCCCAAATGAGAGGGATCAAAAGCAACAAAAAGAGTTGAGAAGACTTTCTATGTTGCTTTTTATTTACAAAGGACACAGCAAGAGCTCTCTTACAATCCAGAGTATGAAGATTCCTCTCTGCACTTGATGCATGAGGAGCTGGAAAAAAGACAGGTAAATATACCTCTTGATTAAGATGAAAAGGTGAGACCACTTTAGGCATAAAGTGAGGATTGGTCCTAAGGACTACCTTATCATGATGGAACCTTGTATAAGGTGGATTAAGCCACTAAGGCTTGCAGTTCACTGATGCGGCAAGCTGAGGTGACTGCAATGAGGAAAATAACCTTCCATGAAAGAAATTTCAAGGAGGTGGTGGCTAAGGGTTCAAAAGGTGGCTTCATAAGCTGACCAAGAACCAGATTTAAGTCCCATGCCACCGGAGGAGGTCTAATGGGAGGTTTAGTTAAAGTGAGGCCTCTCATGAATCTTGCAAAAAGAGGATGAGAGGAAATAGGTTGTCCATTGATAGGCTTAAGACATGCTGCAATAGCACTCAAATGGACCCTTACTGAATTTGTCTTAAGACCTGCATTGGAAAGATGCAGGAGATATTCCAATAGAGAATTCAAGGGTAGTGCTAGAGGGTCAAGACCCTTCTCAGTACACCAAATGGAAAACATTTTCCATTTAAAAGCATAGGAACGTCTAGTAGAAGGTTTTCTGGAAGCATGGAGGATATCCCTCACTTGCTGAGAGAGATTCCAACCTTGAAGGTCTAGGCCTTCAGTAACCAGGCTCTGAGGTGAAGGGACTTGGGGTTTGGGTGCCACAGAGTCCCCTCCTCCTCGGACAGAAGGTCTGGAGCAGCCCCCAAGTCCAGGGAGGGGGCTTGAGAGAGATGCAGAAGTAGAGGGTACCACACTTGGCATGGCCAGCGTGGAGCTATGAGGATCATAGATCCTCGATCCCTCTGGAGTTTGAACAGAGTCCTGGGAATCAAGGGAATGGGTGGAAAGGCATACAGGAAGCCTTGACCCCAGTGAAAGAGGAAGGCATCCCTGGCCTGAGCTCCCTGACACAGAATTCTGGAACAGAATCGGGGAAGTATGGCATTCCATGGACTTGCAAAGAGGTCTATGTCCGGGGTTCCCCATTCCTGGAAGATTCTGAGTACCTGGTCAATGTGCAGGGACCATTCGTGTGGAAACAGAACTCGACTGAGTCTGTCTGCCCAAGAGTTTTGGATTCCTGGGAGGTATACAACCAGGAGATGTATTTGATGCTCTCTGGCGAAGGCCCACAATCTTAGAGCTTCGTTGCAAAGCGACAGAGAGCCAGTTCCTCCTTGTTTGTTTATGTAAAACATGGCTACTTGATTGTCCGTATGAACGAGGACTGTCTTGTAGCTTAGGAGGGTATGAAAGACCTTGAGAGCCAGAAAAACTGCTCGAAGCTCCAAGTGGTTGATATGAAGAGAGGTCTCCTGTGGAGACCAAGTGTCCTGAGTGGAGAGGTCTTGTAGATGAGCTCCCCAACCTGTTTGGGAGGCATCCGTTGTGAGGGTTGCCTGGGGCAACAACTGTTGGAAGGGAGACCCCAGCAACAGATTTTTGGTGGACATCCACCACTGGAGAGACCAAAAGAGACGTTTGGAGGTTGCTATTTGGTCTGAGAGAGCTCCTGATGCTTGAGTCCACTGGGTGGACAAAGTCCATTGAGCTGCTCTCATGTGAAGGTGTAAAATTAAATGAAGAACACTCCACTTCAACTGTTGACTCGTAAGAGGTACTGGCAATATATTTATACTACTGATCATACGTAGTCTCAGATCAAACTTGCGCTCATGATCACCTTATTCAATGAAACATGGATAGCGCTTGATGACATCAATGACTACTAAAACTTTTTTCGTGCTAATATGTGGATAAAACTTTAACTCTTTTTTATGTGCCAGTGCTCAGAGTCCTATTCAACTTAAACTGATGTATACGAGCTTACAAGGCAGAACAAACTTAGCTTCCACTGTGCTTGTTCTCTTCTACTCAGCTTTTCAGATTGTAACAACTCTCCATACGCCTAAGTTTTATCCACATATTAGCACGAAAACAATTTTAGTAGTCATTGATGTCATCAAGCGCTATCCATGTTTCATTGAATAAGGTGATCATGAGCGCAAGTTTGATCTGAGACTACGTATGATCAGTAGTATAAATATATTGCCAGTACCTCTTACGAGTCAACAGTTGAAGTGGAGTGTTCTTCATTTAATTTTACATTGTTTATACCACTCCGAGAGGACCACTATTTTTCTCATGTGAAGGTGAGCATAAGGTATCACATGCACTGTGGATGCCATGTGGCCTAGCAGTTGTAGCATCTCCCGGGCAGTTAAGTGATTTCTTGACTGAATCTGGGAGGCTAACTGCACCAGACGTTGGCAACAGGAATGGGGAAGGTAGGCCCTTGCAGTGGTAGTATCCAACCAGGCCCCTATGAACTCTAGGGACTGATTAAGCTGGGACTTTGGGAGGTTTACCACAAGTCCCAGATATTGCAGAATGTTCCTTGTGCGGTCCAGGGAAGTCTGGGCTTCTGACTGAGATGGAGCTCGGATGAGCCAGTCGTCCAGGTATGGGAATACAAATATACCCAGAGTGCGTAGAAATGCAGCTACTATTGCCATGCATTTGGTGAACACTCTTGGAGCAGAGGCCAGACCGAAAGGAAGCACCCTGTATTGGTAATGCTTTCCTTGAAAAAGAAAACGGAGGAACCTTCTGTGAGATGGATGGATGAGGACATGTGTGTATGCATCCTTGAGATCTAGAGAACAAAGCCAATCCTGACTCTGGAGGTATGGAAGGAGAGTGCCCAGAGAAAGCATCTTGAATTTCTCCTTGCATAGAAATTTGTTCAATTCCCTGAGATCTAATATGGGTCTGTAGCCCTCTGTTTTCTTTGGAATCAGAAAATAGGGGGAGTAAAACCCTGACCCTTGTTGAAGAAGAGGTACTTCTTCTATTGCCCCTTGGGCAAGAAGGGTAGCCACCTCCTGACCTAGAAGGTCGAGAAGAGATGTTGGAGAATTGAAGTGTCTCACCATGGTGTAAGGAGGAAGGTTTGAGAAATGAAGCTTGTAGCCCTCCCTTATGATGGAGAGGGTCCACTGCTCTGATGTAATTTGCTCCCATCTGGGAGCAAAATGAGCTTATCTTCCTGGAATGGTGAGAGGTTCTGGCTGCTTTAGAGCCAAAAAGGCTAGGTTCTCTAGCATCAAGTCAAAAACCCTGAGGAGGTTGAGTCTGCTGAGTTGCAGCAGCCCCTGTAGACTTAGGTCTGGCCTGCTTAGGTTGCTGACGCTTAGTAGTAAAGCGACCTGAAGATGATTGTTGGCCAGTAGTAGAAGTGAATCTGCCCTTTTTGAAAAAAAGACTTCTTGAAAGTTTTTTTCTTGGCAGGAATGGAGGTTGACTTTGAAAGCCTATCCAAAGCAGAATTTTCTGCATCCATTTGAGTGGCTTTTATTTGCCATTCTTTGCCAAACAGGTTTTCACCTGTACAGGGAAGATTTCCTAAGCCATCTTGGACCCAAGGTTCTAAATCAGAAGCTTGGAGCCACGCAATTCTGCGAGCAGCTATGGCAATGGCCGAAGTTCTGCTGGCACCTTCAAAGGAGTCAAAAGCTGCACGGTTGGAAAACTTTGAAATGTCTTGAGTATGCTTAAGGCAAGTAAGGAATTCTTCCCTTTTATCCTCTGGAAGAAAAGGGAGGAAAGTGTGCAGTTTATCTGCAACCTCTTTTAGAAACATACTCATGTAAAGACTATAGGAGTTGATTCTGGCAATAAGCATACTGGCTTGGAAGATTTTCCTACCAAATGCATCCAAGGTCCTACATTCTCTTCCTGGAGGGGCAGAGGAGTGTCTTTTTGCACTCTTTATCCTCTTCATAGCTGACTGCACCACAATAGAATGGTGAGGAAGCTGTGTTTTATGAAAACCAGGACAAGGAGGGACACAATACATAGTGTCCAATCTTCGAGAATGAGGAGAGATAGTGAGAGGAGTCTCCCATAAGTCAATCATGTGCTCATAAAGAATCTCATGAATTGGCAAGGTGACTGCCTCCATAGGAGCCTTAGAATAACCCAAAATATCCAATTTTTTTAGCTCTAGGCTCTGACTCAGAGGTCACTGAAATAGAGAGTCCTTTAGCTACTTCTCTTATGAAGTCTTGAAAGGACAAGTCCTCTGGAGGAGACATCCTTCTTTTTGGAGAAGAAGGTTTCCTCAGGAAGGGTTATAGATACTTCAGGAGACTCCTCTGATGTATCAGATTCTTCAGAGGAATCAAAGTATTGCCTGTCAGGGTGTTCTTCTAAAGCTCGATACGCGTATCGAGCGGTATCGACATCGGGCGTCATCGGTACCGGTTCGGTACCGATGAGCATCCCTGGACAGGGAACCGCTGCAGTCGGCATCCTGGTTGATGTCGATGCAGACGGTGCCGGTACCGGCACCGATACCGACAACGGGTTTTGTTGTGGTATCAGCGGCATCGCAGCTTGAATGAAGGCCACGATAGCCTGCTGCATGGATAGAACATTTTGATTCATCGACGCCATGAATGTCTGGAATTCGGTACCGGAAGGTTGCGCTGGTACCCCAGAGCATTCTAACAGGTGATCGGTCGAGGCTGTGCCATCGATGTCAACCTGTAACCCCATAGGAGGAGCTTTGGAAGCCGGAGCTTCCCGCCGGGGTTGTTTTGCCGGTGCAGGATCCTCAAGGGAAAGCCCGGAGGCATCTCGATGCTTGGAAGGAGATTTACCCTTCGAGGATCGGCTGGATTTATGTTTGGTTACCTGAGATCCATGGGAGGAAGTAGAGGCCCTGGAAGACGTCGATGCTACTGAAGCTGCATCAGAGGGAAACAGCACATGGAGCTTAGCTGCTCGGTTCTGTAAACCTCGTTTAGACATCAAAGAGCAGGACAGACAATCCAGAATGGAGTGGTCAGGACCCAAACATTTAAGACACCATTCATGGGTGTCGGTGACAGAAATAGTACCACTGCACTTAGTGCATTTTTTAAACCCAGAGGCTGGTTTTTCCATGAGGAAATTTTCTCGTGACGCCTAAGGCCCAAGAGAAAAAACACAATAAGTGAGGGAAAAAAAGTGTGTTTTGTTTTGCTTTGTTTTTTTTAAAGAAAAAGACCGGTGGTACCGGTCCGACGTCAGGGAAGGCAGACGCGCGACCAAAGAAATAAAATAAAATAAAGAACTTCTTCACCGGTGACAGGAACACGACCTGCAGGAGAGGCGGTTAGGAAAGGCGGGAAGGCAGCACGCAGGCGCTGTGGGATGCTGCCAAAAGCTTTCCTTTTTGGGAAGCTGGGGAGCGTTCCCGCGCAGGCTCTGTCGGTACCAACGTACCCATATGTGAAGACTCATTCCTGCTTGTTCCTGGAGATATGTTCTTACTCTGGTAGGCGAAAGAAATACACTGAGCAATCCAGCTGGATAGTGTTCTCTTAGAGACTGGAAGTCCTAAATGACAAGGATCAAAAGCAACAAAGAGTTGAGAAGACTTTCTATGTTGCTGTGTCCTTTGTAAGTAGAAAGCGAGAGCTCTCTTACAATCCAAGGTATGAAGATTCCTCTCTGCATTTGATGCATGAGGTCCTGGAAAAAAGACAGGTAAATATACCTCCTGGTTCAGATGAAAAGGCGAGACCACTTTAGGCATAAAGTGTGGATTGGTCCTGAGGACTACCTTATCATGATGGATCCTTGTGTAAGGTGGATTAGCCACCAAAGCTTGCAGCTCACTGATGCGGCGTGCTGAGGTGACTGCAATGAGAAAAACAACTTTCCAAGAAAGAAATTTCAAGGAGGTGGTGGCTAAAGGTTCAAAGGGTGGCTTCATAAGCTGGCCAAAAACCAGGTTTAAGTCCCATGCCACTGGAGGTGGTCTAATGGGAGGTTTAGTTAAAAGAAGGCCTCTCATGAATCTTGCTATAAGAGGGTGAGAGGAGATAGGTTGTCCATTGAGAGGCTTGAGGGACGCTGCAATAGCACTCAAATGGACTCTTACTGAATTTGTTTTTAGGCCTGCATGGGATAGATGCAGGAGATACTCTAGCATTGAAAGCATAGGAATGTCGAGTAGAAGGCTTCCTAGAGGCATGAACAACATCTCTGACTTGTTGAGAGAGATGAAAATCTTGAAGGTCTAGGCCCTCAGCAACCAAGCCCTGAGATGGAGCGACTGGGGGTTTGGGTGCCACAATGTTCCGTCTTCCTGGGACAGGAGGTCTGGTGCAGAGCCTAAGTCCAGGGAAGGAGCTTGAGAGAGATGCAGAAGTAGAGGGTACCACACTTGGTGTGGCCAATATGGTGCTATGAGGATCATGGTCCCTCAATCTCTCTGAAGCTTGAATAGTGTTTTGGGAATTAGGGGAATTGGTGGAAAGGCATAAAGGAAGTCTTGGCCCCAGTGAAGGAGGAAGGCATCCTTGGCCTGAACTCCCTGACACGGAATTCTGGAACAGAATCGGGGAAGTTTGGCATTCCACGGACTTGCAAAGAGGTCTATGTCTGGGGTTCCCCAAATTCGAAAAATCCTGGTTACCTGGTCCATGTGGAGGGGGACCACTCGTGTGGGAGCAGAACTCGACTGAGTCTGTCCACCCAAGAGTTTTGAATACCTGGAAGATATACTGCCAGAAGATGGATGTGATGCTCTCTGGCGAAGGCCCACAGTCGCAAAGCTTTGTTGCAAAGCGACAGAGAGCCAAGTCCCTCCCTGCTTGTTTACATAGAACATGGCTACTTGATTGTCCGTATGGATAAGGACTGTCCTGTAGCTGAGCAGGGAATGGAACACAGAGCTAAGGATATTGCTCCGAGTTCCAAGAGATTGATATGCAGAGAAGTCTCCTGTGGAGACCAGAGACCCTGGGTTGAGAGATCTTGCAGATGAGCTCCCCAACCCTTTGGAGAAGCATCTGTTGTGAGAATTGCTTGGGGTAACGGTTGCTGAAAAGGGGACCCCAGCAACAGGTTCTGAGAGGACTTCCACCACTGGAGAGACCAAAATAGACGACTGGAATTTGCTATTTTGTCTGACAGGCAACCTGATGCCTGAGTCCATTTGGTGGACAAAGTCCATTGAGCTGCTCTCATGTGAAGGCGAGCATATGGAACCACATGCACGATGGATGCCATATGGCCTAATAGTTGGTAACATCTCTCGAGCAGTTAATCGGGACTTTAACTGAATCTGGGAGGCTAACTGCACCAGACGTAGGCAACGGGCCTGAGGAAGATAGGCCCTTGCAGTTGTGGTATCCAGCAAGGCCCCTATGAACTCCAGAGACTGAGTAGGGGTGAGATTGGATTTTGGGATGTTTATTACTAGTCCCAAATACTGAAGGATACGCATTGTGCAGGTTAGACAGGTCTGGGCCTCTGACTGGGATGAGGCTCGAATGAGCCAGTCGTCCAGATATGGGAATTCGAATATTCCTAGAGTGCGGAGAAATGCAGCTACAACTGCCATGCATTTCGTGAAAACCCTTGGTGCAGAGGCCAGACCGAAAGGAAGCACCCTGTATTAGTAGTGCTTTCCTTGAAAAAGGAACCGAAGGAACCTTCTGTGTGTGGGATGGATGAGGACATGGGTGTACGCATCCTTGAGATCTAGAGAACAAAGCCAGTCCTGACTCTGAAGGTATGGAAGCAGAGCCCCTAGAGAAATCATTTTGAATTTCTCCTTGAATAGAAACTTGTTCAATTCTCTTATCTAATATGGGTCTGTAGCCCCCTGTTTTCTTTGGGATAAGAAAATAAGGGGAGTAGAACCCTGAGCCCTGTTGAAGAAGAGGTACTTCTATTGCCCCTTGGGCAAGAAGGGTAGCAATCTCCTGACCTAGAAGGTTGAGGAGAGATGTTGGAGAATTGAACTGTTTCACCATGGTGTGAGGAGGAAGGTTTAGAAAGTGAAGCTTGTACCCCTCCTTTATGATGGAGAGGGTCCATTGCTCTGCTGTGATTTGCTCCCATCTGGGAGCAAAGTCAGTCAACCTTTCTGGAATGGTGAGGGGCTCTGGGTTTCCCAGAGCTAGAAAGGCTAAGTTCTCGAGTTGCAAGTCAAAGGCCTTGAGGAGGCTGAGGCTGCAGGGCTGTGGTAGGCTTGGCAGCCTTTGACTTGGCCTGTTTAGGTGGTTGCTGACGTTTTGCAGCAAAACGACCTGCAGAAGATGCCTGCCCATGAGCAGGATAATATCTTCCCTTTTTAGAAAAAGATGTCTTTTTGAACAATCTTTTCTTAACAGGGGCAGAGGTAGACTTTGAAAGTCGATCCAAAGCAGAGTTCTCAGCATCCATCTGAGTGGCCTTTGCCTTGCCAATCCCTGCCAAACAGGTTTTCGCCTGTACAAGGAAGGTTTCCCAACTCATCCTGTACCTAGAGTTCCAAATCAGAGGCTTGTAACCAAGCAATTCTGCATGGACCTATGGCAAAAGCCATGGCTCTGCTTACACACTCAAAAGAGTCAAAGGCTGCACGGTTGGAGAATTTGGAAACATCTTGGGCATGTTTGAGCCAAGTGAGAAATTCCAGCCTTTTATCTTCTGAAATAAAAGGAGCTAAAGTCTGCAGATGATCTGTGACTTCGTTTAGAAACATCCCCATATAGAGACTATAGGAGTTGATTCTGGCAGCAAGCATATTGGCCTGGAAAATCCTTTGGCCAAAAGCATCTAGAGTCCTACATTCACGTCCTGGAGGGTTAGATGAGTGTCTCTTTGCACTCTTTTTCTTCTTCATAGCAGACTCAACCACAATAGAATGGTGAGGAAGCTGAGTCTTATGAAAACCAGGACAGGGAGGGACACAGTACATGGTGTCTAACCTGCGAGAATGAGGAGAGGTGGTGAGAGGAGTCTCCCACATGCCCAACATGAGATCATAGAGAATCTCATGAATAGGTAGGGTAGCTGCTTCCTTAGGAGCCTGAGGATATTGCAAAATATCTAATTGCTTGGCTCTAGGCTCTGACTCAGAGGCCACTGTAATGGAGAGGCCTCTAGCCACTTCCCTAATGAAGTCTTGAAAAGACAAATCCTCTGGAGGAGACATTCTTCGTTTTGGAGAATCAGACTGAGGAAGAAGCACCGGTGCATCGACAGAAACCTCCGACTCAGAGTCTTCGGAGGAATCGAAGTATCGCCTGTCTGGATGCTCCTGTAAAGCCCGATACGCATACCGAGTGGGATCGACATCGGGAGTAAGCGGTACCGGTTCGGTACTGATGGGCATCGTAGGACAGGGTACCGTTGCAGCCGACACCGAAGCCGATGTTGATGCAATCGGTACCGGGAACGGTACCGATGCCGGAGTCGGTACCGGCAACGGAGATTGTTGCGGTACCAAAGGCATAGAGGCCTGCATAAATGCCGTAAGGGTGCGCTGTATGGATAGAATTTTCTGATCCATCGACGTCAGAGTCTGGATGTCGGTACCAGTGGAGGCCACCGGTACCCCAGAACACAGCAACAGGTGATCGATCGAGGCCGCGCCATTGATGTCAACCTGTGACCCCATAGGTAATGCTTTGGAAGCCGGAACTTCCCGCCGGGGTAATTTTGCCGGAGCGGAATCCTCGAGGGCAAGCCCGGAGGCATCTTGATGCTTGGAGGGAGATTTGCCCTTCGAGGACCGGCTAAATTTATGTTTGGTTACCCGAGATCCATGGGAGGAAGCAGCAGCCCTGGAAGACGTCGATGCCACCGAGGCTGCATCAGAGGGAAACACGGTACTGAGCTTGGCTGCTCGGTTCTGCCGACCTCTTTTAGACATCATGGTGCAGGTCACACAATCCGTGATGGAATGGACAGGAGCCAAACATTTAAGACACCAATCATGGGTGTCGGTGACAGAAATAGTACCGCCACATTTTGTGCACTTTTTAAACCCGGAAGCGGGCTTCTCCATGAGGAGAAAATATTTAGGCCTAAGGCCCAAACTGAAAATGCACAGTTGAAGAAAATAAATTTTTTTGTTTTGTTTTGTTTTGAAGAAAGAAAAGAAAAGAAAAGACCGGCGGTAGCAGTCTGACGTTGAAGGCAGACGCGAGACAGAAAAATAAAGAAAAAAATAAAGAACTTCTTCTGCGGTGACAGGAACACGACCTGCTGGCTCTGCGGAAAAGAAGAACTGGAGAGAGGCGGTTGGGAAAGACGGGAAGGCAGTGCGCAGGCACTGTGGGATGCTCCCAAAAGCTTTTACTGGACGCTGGGGAGCGTTCCCGCGCAGGCTCCGTCGCTACCGACGATACCCCATATGTGAAGACTCATTTCTGCTTGTTCCTGGAGATGAACTTCTATCCAGTCACAAGCCCCTTATATAAAATGAGGTGTAAGCAGGGTTGGATAGAAAGTAACTCACCACATTAATACACAATAAAAACATAGTAACCACCAATTCTTATACAGTTGTGGTCAACGTTATAGACACCCTTGCATTTTTGCTATGTTGACTGCAATATCTTGATAAATAATTAGAAATATTCCAACTGTATGCCATCATAATACTTTAATAGCATGTTCAAAAAGGTATAGAACAAAAAAAAAAAAAAAAAAGGAAAAGATGTGTGTGCAACTTCGACAGTAATTTCTGAGACAAAACAAAATATGACCTGGACAGGATTAATGGCACCCTTCACTATAAGTTTTGTACACCTGTCTGCTGGTACTTTCTCCTACTCTTCAACTGCAAGCAGTTCTAAGCTCATGAATGTTTCCAGGATTCCTTTTGCCAATAGCAAATTTCAGCTCTTTCCAAAGGTTCTTGATTGGACCGAGATCAGTATATTTTTTCCTTTTTGACCATTCTTTGTACTTTTGGATGTATGTTTTGGGTCATTTGTCCTGCTGGAAAACCCATGATCTTCGGACCCAGACCTAGCTTTCTGACACAAGGTAGCACATTTCACATCAAAATACCTACTACTACTACTAATCATTTGTATAGTGCTACAAGGCATATGCAGCTCTGTATATTTAGATGCAAGACACAGTCCCTGCTCATCAGAGCTTACAAATCTGATTAAAACACAGTGAAACTGGGTACTAGAGTATGATAAGATACAAATCAATAGTGAACAAGAGAATGAGGAGCATCAGGATGCAAAGGTGGCTTTTTAGCCTGGATCTGAATAGGACCAGAGAAGGGGCCCGACGCACAGACTCGGTTTGCTCCAGGCATATGGAGCAACAAGGTGAAACAAACGAAGTCTAGTAATGGCAGTAGCAGAAAAGGGCACAAATATCATGGAATCTGCCAGAGGAGCAGAGATCCCAAGGAGGAGTGTGGAAAGAAGTAAGAGGGAGCCGCAGACTAAATGAACTTGGTCAGTAGAAGTTTGAAATGGATGCAGAAACTGATAGGGAGCCAGTGAAAATGACTTGAGAAGAGGGGTTTCATGAACATAGCAACACTAGCAGAAGATAAACCATATAGCCGAGTTCTTAACAGACTTGATGGGGAGAAAGGTGATTCAGAAGGAGACCAGCGAGGGGCAGGTTACAAGAGTCAAGGCAGGAGGCAACTAGTGAGTGGATAAGGATTTTAGTAGTGTGACTAGAAAAGAGACAAATTTTGATGATGTTATACAGAAAGAAATGGAAGGTTTTAGCCATCTGTTGGATGTGCTCAGAGAAAGAGTAGTCAAAGATGACCTCAAGGTTACGAGCTAAGAAACAGGGAGGAATATAGTGTCATCCACAGAAATATGTAAGCTCTGATGAGCAGGGACCATTTCTTACATGTGTGTGCAGAGCTGTGTATGTCTTGTAGCGCTATAAAAATGTTTAGTAGTAGTAGTCGAAATAGAGAAGGGAAGAAGGGGGAAGGGGGCTTAGGGGGAAAGATAAGGAGCTCAGTTTTGGCTATGTTCAAATTCAGACGGTGATGAGACATCCAGGCAGCAATCTCAGATAAGCAGGCAGAGATCCAGGACTGAATTCCTGGAGAGATGTCAGGCTCAGATTCCTTTGATTACATTCCAGGATTCCAGATCCTGAGGCAGCAAAACAGCTCCACAACATTATGGAACTTCCACCATATTTAACTGTAGGAAACATGGGGGTTTTTCCCCCTCTTATAAGCTTCATTTCTTCACCTGTAATATCGCTGGTGTGCGCTGCCAAAGAGATCAAGTTTCCTTTCATCTGTCCACAGAACATTTTCCCAGAAGGAATGTGGTTTCTCAAGGTTGGTTTAGGCAAAGATCAGGTGTGCCTTTTTATGTCAGTCTTTAAGCACTGGGGGCCTCCCTGGCCTTCATTTACAAAGTCCTCCCTTTGTTTAGTGTGCCACATATGGTGAAGGTTGAAACAAACACTCCAGATCAGCCTTAAACTTTATGGATCCTGTACATGGTGTTTTTCAAACAGTTGCCACTAACCTTCGAAGACTTCTTGGATTAATTTTCCTCTTCCCACCAGTCCTGGGAGGAGGTTCTTGACAGTTCTATTAGCAGAAAAAGCATACTTGCACACCTGTAACAGATGTTCTCCGGGGACAGCAGGAATCAGTTCTCACATATGGGCGACGTCGGCACCAAAGGAGCCCTCGCAAAAGCATCCCCCCAGCTTTCAAAGAAAGCCTTTGGGAGATGCCACCAAACATGCGTGGTCCCCTTCACGCCCAAGGGTGCCATCTTGCTCAGTCAGATGACATAGCTAAAGGACAGCAAAAATAAAGATGGTAAAGGAGCAACTCCAAGGGGAGGAGAGAGCGTTGTGAGGACCGATTCCTGCTGTCCCCGGAGAATACCTGTTACAGTTGAGTAACTACGCCTTCTCTGGGAATAAGCAGGAAGTCAGTCCTCACATATGGGACTCCACAACTACAGACTACCGAAAGCCCAATAGCAAAAATAGGGGCTCCCTCACGGGGAGCTGCAAGCAGCAGCAATTTAGTCTGAGTACAAAGACCACAGCAGGACCCCTGTGTCCGATGAACCAGCACTCCGATAGCCTAAACACAGAAGGGTCGGAGGGTAGGAGTTGCCTAAACCCCCAAGAGGTTAGGGAGCACAGCCTGGGCAAAGGCACTGTCCCATCAGGACTTTTTCCAGACAGTAATGGGCTGCAAAGGTATGGATTGAAGACCAGGTGGCAGCCCACCAGATGTCCACCATTGGGACAGAGTGCAGGTTTGCCACCGAAGCTACCATGGCCGTGACGCGGCTTTCAAGCGGGAGCCTCACCTGCTCATAAGCGTGGGCGATATTGTCCCCCACCCTTGTGGACAGTATACGCTTGGTCACCACCTCCCCCAGCTTACTGTAGTCGTAGGAGATGGAAAGCTGAGAGGCTCTGCGGTGGCCCTGAGTGTGTTGGATATAGAAGGACATAGCCCTCTTATAGTCCAAGGTGTGGAGGACAGTCTCTTCCCGACTGAAGTGAGGTCTTGCAAAGAAGGTAGGGAGCACCACTTCCTGGTTGAGATAGAAAGGCGACACTACCTTCGGTAGGAATTTGGGGTGTGTGCGAAGCACCACTGTTCTTGTAGAACCTGGTAGAGGGAGCCTTCGCTACAAGGGCCTGAAACTCGCTAACTTTACAAGCAGAGGTAAGCGTGACCAGGAAAGCCACCTTCCAAGAGAGGTAGGGAAGGTGGCAGGTAGTCAGAGGTAACAAAAGGCGGGCGAGTGAGCTGCCCCAACACTATGTTGAGGTCCCATTCGGTTGCTGGAAGGCAAACCGGGGGCTTCGATAAGAGCAGGCCCCAAAGAAAACAGGTCACCAAGGGATGGACCGAGAAAGGCTTACCATACACCGTATGGTGGTGCACCACCTGGGCACTAAGGTGCACTCAAATGGAGTTAGACTTGAGTCCAGATTGAGAGGTAGACAAGGTACTGTAACATCAGAGCCATCGGGCAGGAGAAAGGGTCAGCCCAATGCTCGGCGCACCAAATAGAGAACCTGCGCCATTTGAGGGCGTAAGCATTTTTAGTAGAGGCCTTGCGAGAGGCCAGCAGAATGTCTTCAACCACAACCGAAAGGTTGAAAGGGACCAGTCACCCTCTCAGCAACCACACTGTGCAGGAGAGAGACCCCCTCCTGAGATGGAAGTCCAATGGGATCTCCACCGTCACCGTCAACTCAGGACTGGAGAATGGCTGATGTCGTACCTCTACACAAAAGTGGTGACAGGGAAGAAGTGTCAAACTAAAGACCCATGAGACTTACCTCAGTGGTGGGAAAAGTAATGGAGGCGCTCCTGAAAGAGCAAATGCTGAACTTTCTCAAAACTAACAGGTTGCAAGATCCAAGGCAACATGGTTTTACTGAAGGACAGTCTTGCCAAACAAATCTGATTGAGTTAATTGACTGGGTGACCAAGGAACTATATCAGGGGCATGCGATGGATGTCATCTACCTGGATTTCAGCAAAGCCTTTGATACTGTTCCTCATAGGAGGCTTATAATAAACTCAGTAGCTTGGGGATGGGTCTGTAGGGCTGGTACCCCTGCAATTCTACATGCAAATCTCCGGCCTGCTCAGGTACTCAGGCCTGAACCAAACTGAACAGACAAGATGGATTCTTCACCACTTTTGCTGTGTTCAGCTACAAACCTGACCTCCAAGCAACTGCTTGCGCAGCGTTTCTAAGTGTGCATACAGAAGCTATTGTCCGTGGCTAATTCAATGCCCACATGCAAGAACATCTGCTGCTTCGGTGTCCTTGGACACTTGTACATATGCCCAGAAGTTACATACTGTTGCTTTTGCATGACTTCTTACTATGGATCCTTTGTCTGCAAGAAGATGCCCATCATCTACCTCCTGATTCGCTGAGAACACCTCAGACTGCCTGGTGCCAACCAATCATTGGACCTATGACGGAGTATTCTTACAGAGAATAATACAATCTGCGCTGGAACTTTAGTTGGGGGGCTTTCTCCACCTGTTCATACAGACTTCTGCACCGGTTCCTTCCTGCTGTGCACTGCGTACCTGATTCCTGCGACCTGAGCCTTCCGCAAGACGGCCACTATGTGTGGGCCAGGCCGTCCTCCGAAGGTCTGAGATAAGACTTTCCCAGATACCTCCGGTTCGGACTTAGTGCGGCTCGCCTCTGACAGGGCTGGAGCCTGCATTCTCTAGCAGCTGCCTCCTTGGACTGTGCTGTTCCTGAGTGCCCGACGAAGCTAAGGTACTGACTTATCTCTCCTCCCCCGGATGGGCAAGGGGTTAGCAATATATTTCATACCTTTCCTCAGTGCAGAGCGAATCAGTGACGTCTGGTTACTAATTAGTGATTTATTACGTTGTCCAATTGTACATCTGTACTATAACAAATTTCTACCTCATGTGTCTATCTAGCTATATGTATGTTTGTATATTTTTCTACCTGGCTGTCCATAATAAAATCTAATATATATCTGCAGACCAGACTTCTTTCGTGGCTCATTGCCAGAATAACTCACCGAACTTTGGGCTGGGTATTAGTAGCCATTTTCCCCTGGACAACAGAGAGTCTAACCTATTTTTATGCTACTAATATTCCCGACAGGCCCCAAGATGGTAGACTGGATTAGAAATTGGTTGACTGACAGAGGGTGATGGTATATGGAGCTCACTTGGATGAAAGGAAGGTGATTAGCGGGGTGCCCCAGGGTTTGGTCCTGGGCCCGGCACTGTTCAATGTATTTGTAAGTCATATTGCTGAAGGACTGAATGGAAAAAAGTCTGTCTTTTTGCAGATGACACAAAAATCTGCAAGAATGGACTCCCGAGGGAGTGGATAACATGAGGAACGATCTACAAAAGCTGGAAGAATGGTCTAATGCTTGGCAATTATGATTTAATGCGAAAAAGTGCAGTGTCATGCACTTAGGTAGCAGAAATCCAAGGGAAATGTACGCAATAGGGGGCAAGAGGTTGGTGTGCATGGTTCAGGAAAAAGACCTTGGTGTGATTATCTCTGATGATCTCAAGGTGGCAAAACAGTGCGACAAGGCGGTGGCAAAAGCCAGGAGGATGTTGGGCTGCATACAAAGAGGGATTACCAGCAGAAAGGAAGAAGTACTTATGCCACTGTACAGGTCGCTGGTGAGACCTCACCTGGAATACTGTGTTCAGTTTTGGAGATCATATCTTGCAAAAGATGTAAAAAGACTGGAAACTGTTCAGAGGAAGGCGACCAAAATGATTTGGAGCCTGCGTAAGAAACCTTATGAGAAGAGACTTGAAGACCTAAATATGTGCACTTTGGAGGAGAGGAGGGATAGGGGAGATATGATTCAGACCTTTAAATACTTAAAGAGGAACGATGAACAAGCAAACCTCTTCCAAAGACGGGGAAGCTGCAAAACTAGAGGGCATAACATGAAGCTGCAAGGTGGAAAATTGAAAGGCAATGTCAGGAAATATTTTTTCACTGAAAGGGTGGTGGATGCTTGGAATGCTCTCCCGATGGAAGTGGTGGGGGCAAACACGGTGACAGAATTCAAAACATGGGACAAACACAGCAGATCCCTTTACAGCAACTGGATAAAAACACGAAATAAACTGAACCACCTAACTTCTCAACAAATAGGGGTGTCCTACATGGAGTGGTGGGTCCACCCCTAAACAAAGACATGGGGAGGGGTGGCCTGCACAGAGCAACAGGTGCACCTACTCTTGCCGTATCTTGATGGGCAGACTGGATGGACCATGCTGGTCTTTATCTGCTGTCATTTACTATGTTACTATGTAACTGTAGAAGCAGCGGAAACCACGGTTGCCTGGGCCACAGAGGAGCTATCAAGCTGTTTACTGTAACTCAGACGCTTGCTTATGGTGCTGAATTTTTGTTTGATGTAAACCGCGCTGATGCCAAAGAGTGCGGTATATAAGAGATGTAAATAAATAAAAAATAAATAAATAAATAAAGATGAGCAAGGCCCTGTCACGGAGGGTCCTGAACAAGGTTGTGGCGATCAGTGGCATAGGAGGGAAGGCATACATCAGTCCTTCCGACCATGAGATCAGGTACGCTTCCACTGCCACTATGGAGGGATGGGCTGGGAGCAGAATTGGGGGCAACCGTCCAGGCTGGCGAACAGGTCCATCATGAGTCCCGCCCAGAGCCAGAAAAGCCGACTGGCTACCCTGGTATCCAGCTGCCACTCGTGCGGCTGGAGAACTCTGCTGAGTCTGTCGGCCAGCAGGCACACTGCCTGCAGGAGGATACCCTGTTGGATTGCGTACGAGCAAAGGACCAAAGCCTCCTGACAAAGGGTACGAGACCCCGTGGCCCCCCTGTTTGTTCACGTAGAACATGGCCACCTGGTTGTCCATCTGGACCAGCACCGGCTGGTGATGCAGGTGGTGACAGAAGACCCTCGGGGCTAGGTGTTTGGCTCGGAGCTCCAGGAGGTTGATCTGCTGGGTGCTCTTGTCTAGTGACCAGTTGCCTTGGGTGTGGAGATCTCCACAGTGGGCTCCCAGCCGAGCAGGGAGGCATCCGTGGTGAGGACCTTTGAGGGGCTTGGGGCCTGAAAAGGCATGCCTGCCTCGAGATGGCCATGTCCCTTGGCCAGCTGACCCTGTTTAGGAGCTGGGGAGGCCTGATAAGGTGGGTAGTTTCGGTAAGCAGCTCCCTTTATTGGGTAAAAGGACTTTTTACCCAAGCCCTTCCGTCAGGGAGGGGCAGTGGTCTTTTTGGAGAGCCTGGTCCTCATCATGAACTCTGTCTCCAGCTCGGCAACCTTGTCGGTCATGGGTTTGCCAAAGAGGTTCTCTCCTTGGCAGGGGATATCAACCAATTTGTCCTGAACCACTGCTCTAGGTCGAACTGTAGCCAAGCTTGGTGGCATGCACTGATGCCAGCCGCTGATACTCGAGCCGCTGACTCAAACACGTCAGTTCGAGACATGAATTTGGAGCATTCACGGACTGCTTTGGCCAGGTTCTTGAACCGCTGCAAGGGTTCCTCAGAGAGACCAGCTGAGATTCCGGTGAGTTCCTTTGCCAGGTCTCTCAGGTATATGCCCATGTACAGCTAGTAAGCCTGGATATGGCCGATAAGCATTGAGCCCTAGTAGCACTTTGTCGAGGGTGTCCAGGGTGCGGGTTTTCCTATCGGGGGGGGGGGGGGGGGAGGCACCAAGGAGTGCGTCTTCTGGCTTTTCAGCTGACGCATAGCCGACACCACCACCATGAAGTTATGTGGCAGCTGTGACTTTTGGAAGCCCGGGATCCGGCAGACTCGATACATCAAGTCAAGCCATTTGCTCACCACCAGCACCGAAGCCAGTGTCTCCCACATTCAGAGCATCAGCCGTTCCAGGATGGAAGGGATGGGCACCATGAGCGATTCCCGCAGAGGGGCCTTGTACTGGAGGATTTCCAACTCATCCGCCCGAGGTCCTCCTCTGACTCGGTTGGGAACACCAGGGCTTTAGACATGTCCTTGACAAAATCAAGGAAGCCCATATCCTTGGGCAGTGACTGCCATCGAGGCTCCCAAATGAGACGTCACGGTGGCAATGGGAATCGGGGGGACTCCTCGTCCTCTCTCTCCCACTCTGAGTAGTCCGTTGAGGACTCGTAGGAGGGCTACCGCGGGCCTCAGGGCCCCCGATGGCCTGCAAACTTGTCAGGGATGACCGCAGTCCTGTCGAGCAGGACTCAGATTACGACTTCAGACGAGGATCAACTCAAGGCCAAAGGACCTCAAGGATTGAATCGGCCTCCGGGGACGTCTTGGATGTCGAGGGCCCAGTGGTCGTGGGGAATGAACTGGACGTGGTGGACAACAGTGCCTGCTGCTGGTCCATAAAGGCAGACTAACTGCACTCTAGACTACAGACCAGAAGGCTCCGCAGCCTTCGGCGCAGGCACTGAGTGACTCATGCCAGACGCCGGCTCCCCCAAAGGGGAATCCTCGATGAGGATAGAGTCTGGGGACTAAGGCCAGTCTGCGGTTGAATCATTCCGGGGGACCATCGCAGGCCACTTCTCCAATGCCTCGGATGAACGTCCTGGACTGCGGGTGTGGGACTGGGGAGCACCCGGCCAGTCGGAACCATGCAAGGATGCCACCTTCAAGGTTTGTTTCTTCTTCCTGGGTCCCCTCAGGGGAGACCCCCTTTCTGAGGACCCATGATGAGGCTCGGGTTCGGAAGGCTTCGTCCGAGATGTCAAGGCCTCAGACGAGGCCCTGGACTTCAAAAGCATTGGGTACTCAAGGTAAAACTTATCGTGCTGCTGCTGGCGGCTCGAGGGCCTTTCTGGACATCCTCTTGCAGAGATCGCAGGCTGCTGGATCGGGGTCTGGCCCAGGGCAGCGGAGACAGCAGTCATGTGTGTCAGTCAAAGACAATTTTAGAGCACAAATCACACTTCTTAAAGTCACAGAAAGCCATGGGGGTGGAAAAGTATCCCTGCGAGGTCGAAGACTCTCCGGGCTGCCAAAAGGCATGAAGACGCCCGGAAAAGAAAACAACAGTAACTAGAAAAATAGATCGACCTTGACCAAAGCAGCGAGGTTGGTAGGCGGGAAGCATACTGGCGCAATACCGGAGGCGAGTATGAAAAAAAATCAACTTTTTCCGGGGCAAGCCAGACAAGCGTCTGAAGAGCTCCACGGAAAAAAAGAAGACTGAGCAAGATGGCAACCTTGAGCAGGAAGGGGACCATGCATGCGTGGTGGCATCTCCCAAAGGCTTTCTTTGAAAGCTGGGGGGATGCTTCCGCGAGAGCTCCGTCAGTGCCAAATGTCACCCATATGAGAGGATTGACTTCTTGCTTGTTCCCAGAGAACTTAACATTGCGAAATGTAGACACAGGAACCCCAAAAGCCATGGTTTAATGACAGCCAGCCAACATGGATTTAGCCAAGGAAAGTCTTCTGTTACTAATCAGTTATACGTTTTTGAAGGTGTGAATAAACAGGCAGACAAAGGTGAGCCGGTCGATATAGTCTCTGGATTTTCAGAAAGCCTTTGACAAGGTCCATCATAAGAGGCCCATGGAAAAATTTAAGAGTCATGGGAGGCAGTGTAATATTGTGGATTACGAAATAAAAAATAGAAAGGAGAAGTAGGGCTAAATGGACAATTTTCTCAATGGAGAAAGATGAATAGTTGAGTACCCCAAGGAACTGTGCTGGGCCTGCTGCTTTTTAACATATTCATAAATTACCTAGAAATAGGAATAATGAGTGACATGATCAAATTTGCAGATGAGAGAAAGTAATTCAAAATTGTTAAAAGGCAAGAGGATTGTGAAAAATTGAAAGAGGACCTTCAAAAATTGGAAGGCTGGACGTCCAAATGGCAGATGAAATTTAATGTGGACAAGTGCAAAGTTATGCACCTAGGAAAAAGCTCCTCAAACTATGGTTACACAATGCAAGATACCACCACCTTAAAAACCACCACAAGGAGAAAGATTCAGACATCATGGATAATATGTTGAAACCCTCCGCCAAGTGTGTAGCGGCCAAGAATGCTAGGAATCATAAGGAAAGGAATGGAGAATAAAACAAGGATATTATAATGCCTCTGTATCGTTCCATGGTGCGACCGCACCTTGAATATTGTGTGCAATTCTGGCAGCCATATCTTAAGAGGATAAAGAAGAATTAGAAAACATACAGAGAAGAGCCATAAAAATAGTAAAGAGGATGGAAGGAGACTCCTATGAGGAGAGGCTTAAAAGGTTAGAGCTCTTCAACTTGGAAGAGAGACAGCTGAGTTGGGATATGGTGATGTTGTTAAGTGCTGTCAAGTCTGTCACAGACTCATGGCGACCCTCTGAATAGTAGTCCTAAACCGTGTTCGGTCTTCAGTCAGGCGGCTCATTGTTGACAGACTGGCACCCATAGATGCTTTTATGGTATAGATCCATCTCATTGCTGGCCTTCTTCTTTTGCGTTGGACCTTCTACCTTGCCAAGCATGATGTCTTTCTCTAATGAGCTCTCTCTTCGCATGATGTGTCCAAAGTATGAAAGACAAAGTCTAGTCATCGGTGCTTCTAAAGAAGCTTAGGTTTGATCTCCTCTAGTACTGAAAGGTTTGTTCTTCGGGCAGTCCATGCTATACACAGTATTCATCGCTAGCACCATAATTCAAAGACAAATTTTCTTCCTGTATCTTTTTCACTGTCCAACTTTTGCATACATAAGATGTTATTGAAAAATACCATGGCCTGAACAAGTCGAATCTTTGTATGGAGAGCAACATCTCTGCTCTTGAGAAATCTTGTCTAGGTCCTTCATAGCCATTCCGCAAAGAGTAATGCGTCATTTGATTTCTTACTGCTTGTTGCATCTTTATTGATAGTTGATCCAAGTAAGTTAAAGTTGCCAACTATTTCAAATTCTTCTCCATCAATGATGAACTTATTGATTTTATTTTATTTTATTTATTTAACTATTTCTTTTATACCGCCCCTTCCAGAGATCAAGGGCGGTTTACATATAACAGGTTAACAGTCTTGTACACAGTTTGTATACATTTTACATAGAACAATAGAAATCAACTATTTACATTGAACATTGTACACAGTTTGTATACATTTTACATAGAACAATAGAAATCAACTATTTACATTGAACAGTAAATATAAACTTTGTAAGTATTAAAGAAAAACAATAAGCAGAGACATCTTTTAAGTATTAAAGCAAGAACTTTGTAGGTATTAAAGCAAACCCATCAAACTTTTTACAAATGTATATTTACAGTGTGTGGTGTGTGTGTTGTGTGGGGCAGATATTGGTGTAGGTGTTGGAATTTAGTTCCTTTTTTTTGTCGTCTTTGGGGCGTGTGAGGGGGGGGGCATGCTTGTGTTTACATTGTTTGGGTTAAGGGAGTTTGTGCATGTGTGAACAGGTTTGTTGTGGAGCTAGCTTTGGGGTAGTAGGGGACTTCGAAGTGTTCTGTGAACAGGTAGGTCTTTAATTCTTTTCTGAATTGGAAGAGGTCTCTTATGGTGCGAAGTTCAATAGGGAGGTCGTTCCAGAGTGTAGGAGCAGTGAATGAGAATGCTCTGGAGCTAGTGGTGTTCTTAGTTTTGCGGATGGTTTTTGGTATGATGAGCGAGTGGGCTGCGTTTTGTCTGAGGGTCCTTGTCGAAGTTGGAGATTGCAGTAATGTGGATAAGTGTGAGGGGGTTATGTCGTTTATGAGTTTATAGGTTGTTAGGATTATTTTATATTTAATTCGACTGTTTATAGGGAGCCAGTGGAGGTCTAGCAGTATAGGGGTTACGTGGTCTGTTAGGCGAGCTTTAGCAATCACTTTTGCACAGATGTTTTGTGCTCTTTGAAGAAGGTATGTGCTTTTTTGCGGGAGGCCTATTAGGAGACTATTGCAATAGTCAAAGTGAGGGGTGATCAGTGTACCTACTACGGATCTAAAGTCTGGTGTTTCTAGGAGTGGCCTTAGGTGTTGAATTGTTTTGAGTTTATAGAAAATGGTTTTTACTGTTTGTTTTATGTGTGGTAACATGGTGAGAGTGTGGTCTATTATTACTCCTAAGTATTTTACCTGTTTTCTGACAGGTATGGAGGTTTTGTTGATAGTGATTATTTCCGGGAAGGTGTTCTCAGTCATAGATGATCTTGTCACAAACATTGCCTCAGTTTTTTTGAAGTTTATGCTGAGGTGGTTAGTTTCCATCCAGGAGGTGGTTTCAGCCATGCATTTGGATAGCGAGTCATATGTAGGGTTTTTAATGGTTATAGGGGTAGCTAGCATGATGTCATCGGCATATATAAAGTGGTTAATCTTGTGTTTTTTAAATATGTTTGTTATCGGTTGCAGGTACAGGTTAAATAGGAGGGCTGATAGGGCTGATCCTTGGGGTATTCCCTGTCCTTGGGGGAATGTTTCTGATGCTTGTTGGTCAATTTGGACGCGTATTAATCGGTGTGAAATGTAGGATTTGAACCAGTTAAGGACAGTCCCGCCTATTCCTAGATTTTCTAGTCTGTTGATCAGTGTCAGATGATTAATGTTATCGAATGCGGCTGAGATATCTATAAATAGGAGTAAGTATCCTTGTTGTTTGTCATCTGTGCCCTTGATGAGGAAGTCCATAAGGGTGATTAGGAGGGTTTCTACTCCATGGGATGGGCGGAAACCAAATTGGTGTGAGTCAAGGGGTTTGTATTCATCAATGTGTTCCTGTAACTGAATTTGGATTGTTTTCTCTATAATTTTGGCTATGAACGGAATGCTGGCTATAGGTCTGTATGAGTTTGGATCTTTTGAGTCTAGCTTATTATTCTTTATTATTGGTCGGAGTGTTGTGAGTTTTAGGGCATCAGGCATGATGCCCTATGAAAGAGATTGGTTAACTATGTGTTGTAGATTTACCGCCAGTTCCTCTTTCGCACACTTAATCCATGAAACGGGGCATGGGTCGAGTGGGGAGGTGGTGGTGTTTATCATTGTTATGATTTTGAGAAGTTGTTTTTGTTCTATCTTTTAACAGCTGTCAGGATCTTTGCCTTCTTTACATTAAGGTGCAGGCCCATGTTCCTTGATCTTGAGAACCAAAAGTTTCAGATCTTCTTCACTTTCAGCCAGTAACGTGGTATCATCAGCATGAATGGGATATAGCCATAGCCATCTATAATCTATTCAGAAGAGACAGAGAAAGTAGAAGAGGAGGAGTAGCCCTGTATGTCAAAAGCAATATTAAAGCTACTGAAATGCAGGGGGCATGGGGGAAAGAAGCAGCGCTCTGGATTGTGTTGGAAAGAGGAGATGGCACTATCATCCATACTGGTGTAGTCTACAGACCTCCAATTCAAATTGAAGAAATAGATAAATTGATTATAGATACTGCAAAGATAACCACAAAGGGGGAAGTGATCATATTGGGTGACTTTAATCTACCCGATGTGGATTGGAGTACTCCTGCAAATCTGGAAAGTAGTAAAAAAAAAAAAATTGTGGAAGCTTTCCAAGATGCGTTACTTAGATAAATAGTGATGGCAAGCTCAAAGTCTTAACACTGACTTCAGTAAAATGACCAAGTACCTGAAGGAGGAGTTGGCAGGGTTGGAGGAGATAAGGGAAGTGGATTTGCAATGGGCTAAACTAAAGGTGGCAATACAATTTGGGCAACAGATAAATATGTAAGGAAAGTAAATAAAAACAAGAGGAGAAGGAAACCTATTTGGTTCTCCAAAGAAGTGGCTGCTCAAATAAAGGCAAAACACAGCTTTCACAAAATTCAAAAGCTTGCAAACAGAGGAACACAAAGGAATACAGGATCAAACTAAAAGACAAAAAGAGAAATAAGGAAAGCAAAATCAAAGGCAGAGGAAAAGATGGCTAAAGATGTGAAGTGTGGCTACAAAACTTTCTTCAGGTATATACAGGAGGAGGAAAATCAGAGCTGGAATTGCGAGACTCAGAAGTGCTGGGAACAGACTCATGGAAAGTGACATTAAAAAAGCGAAATTACTAAACAAATACCTCTGCTCTGTTTTTACTATAGAAAATCCTGGAGAAGGACCACCTGTGACTCCCAAATATAAAAATGTGAATGAAGTAGATACCACACCATTCACAGAAGATGATGTATTAGAACAACTTGCAAAACTGAAAGTGGACAAGGCCATGAGACCAGATGGGATACATCCCAGGATACTGAAAGCGCTGAGAGGTTCTTGCAGGGCCGTTAAAGGATGTTCTTAAGAGATCCTTGGAAACAGAAATTCCTCAGGATTGGAGAAAAGCTGATGTGGTACCTCTTCAAAAAAGTGGTGACAGGGAAGAAGTGACAAACTACAGGCCAGTGAGCCTTACCTCGGTGGAGGGAAAAGTAATGGAGGCGAGCTCCTGAAAGAGCGAATAGTGGACTCTCTCAAAACCGACAGGTTGCATGATCCGAGACAAAATGGTTTTAACCAAAGGGCGATCTTGCCAAACAAACCCAATTGAGTTCTTTGACTGGGTGACCAGAGAACTAGATCAGGGGTATGCAATGGATGTCATCTACCTGGATTTCAGCAAAGCCCTTGATACTGTTCCTCATAGGAGGCTTATCAATAAACTAAATAGTTTGGGGATGGGTCCCAAGGTGGTGAACTGGATCAGAAATTGGCTGACTGACAGATGTCAGAAGGTGATGATAAATGGAGCTCACTCAGATGAAAGGGGGTGATTAGCGGGGTGCCCCAGGGTTCGGTCCTGGGACCGGCACTGTTCAATGTATTTGTGAGTGATATTGCTGAAGGACTGAATGGAAAAGTCTGTCTCTTGCAGATGACACGAAAATTTGCAACAGAGTGGACTCCCCTGAGGGAACGGATAACATGAGGAAAGATCTACAAAAGCTGGAAGAATGGTCTAATGCTTGGCAGTTAAGATTTAATGCACTTGGGAAGCAGAAATCCAAGGGAAATGTACGCGATAGGGGACGAGAGATTGGTGTGCACAGACCAAGAGAAGGACCTTGGTGTGATTATTTCTGAGGATCTCAAGGTGGCAAAAGCCAGGAGGATGTTGGGTTGCATACAAAGAGGAATTACCAGCAGAAAGGAAGATGTACTAATGCCACTGTATAAGTCACTGGTGAGGCCTCACATGGAATACTGTGTTTTGGAGATCATATCTCACAAAGGATGTAAAAAGACTGGAAACGGTTCAGAGGAAGGCAACCAAAATGATTTGGAGCCTGCGTCAGAAGCCTTATGAGAAGAGACTTGAAGATCTACATATGTACCTTGTGGAGGAGAGGAGGGATAGGGGAGATATGAGTCAGACCTTTAAATACTTAGAGAATTAATGAACAAACCAACCTCTTCCAAGACTTACAAAAATTCCCAGAAGTAATACTTACAATTGCAGGTCTCTCTCCAGAAGTAGCAGTCCCCTTTTCTAGTCCAAGACAAGCAAACCTTACCCAACAGTTCTTCTGCAATATCACTAACAAAGATGTTAAACAGAATCGGACTAGGGACAGATCCCTGAAGCACACCACTGGTAACCTCATTCTCAGAGTGAGCTCCATTTACCTGTACCCTTTGCCACCTCCCATTCAACCAATTTCTAACCCAAATCAGTAAACTTTAGGGTCCATCCCTAGGATGCTCAGTTTGTTTATAAGTCACCTGTGCTGAACGGTGTCAAAGGCTTTACTGAAATCTAAATTCACATCTAGGGCCCTCCCTCGGTCCAACTCCCTGGTCACCATCAAAGAAATCTATCAGATTTGTCCAACAAGACCCGCCTCTGGTGAAGCCATGCTGCCTCAGATCCTGCAATCCATTGGACTCCAGATACCTCACCATTCTCTCCTTTAGTAGCCTTTCCAATAATTTACTAACCAAAGAGGTTAGACTAACCGGCCTGTAATGAATGGAGTGGGACGGGTAAACATAGATCAGTTGTTTATGTCATCAAAAAGCAGAAAGACTAGAGAACACACAATGCAGCTACAATGCAATCCATTTAAGACTAATAAAGAGAAAATATTTTTTTACTCAACGCATAATCAAACTCTGGAATTCGTTACCAAAGGATGTAGTAAACGTTAGTGTAGCTAGGTTTAAAAAAAAGATTTGGACATGTTCCTGAAGGAAAGGTCCATAAACCATTATTAAAGAGGACCCAGGAAATCCACTGCTTGCCCCAGGAAAAGCATTGTGGAACCTGTGTGCCTCTGTGGGAACCGACTGGCCTGGATTGGCCTCTGCTAGAAACTGGATACTAAGCTTGATGGACCTTGATCTGACCCAGTAAAGCATTTCTTATATTCTAAAATATTTGAAGATGGCCTTGTACCCCCCTTTGAAGTTTGATGTTTAGTGATCATGGCTTTTCTGATAGTCTTCACCATTGGGAAAATGGAATAGGAAGCGAATCTGGCCATTTAAAAATTTTAAACATTAGAGCCATCTTTCATTGGTTGATTCAAGTCATATGAGTACTGACAAGCGCATTTAGTATTTACAGCAATGGGAATGTGGTGGTTCTTCTGTTCAAACTGATTTGAATTGTTTACATGGGTGCCAATAATATCCTGCTAAATAAACTGAAAATCAAAAATTCTAACTATCTTAAATAAATATCTTAAAACAAATTTTTTGTCGGAGAGTCCACCTTGAGAGAACACTCCCTCCTGTAGTGGATGCCTCCTTTTTAATCAAATATTTTATAAAACTGGAAACCAGCTATTTAGCACAGGAAAAACACTCAGCAGAGTGATCCCGTAAGAACTCTCAACCCGCTACCTATGCCGCGGTTGTTGAGGTAAAACCCAAACCACAAAGTTTCTGTAACTGCTATGCCTTCTCATACGCTGCAGTCATTATCCGAGGCAAACTTGAACACCGTGAAACTAATCACAGGCTGACGACTGTAAACCCACTCCTCCAAGTAACAAACTTCAAACACCAAACTTCCATTCTCCCCACTCATGTACTTAGCTGAGGGTCCTGTGAAGTCGACTGGGTCCTTTCGCCATAGTTTTAATCCATCTCTGTGATCGAGAACTGCAACACACGCTGTGTTTCAAGCCTTAGCTCCTCATGACTCTTCCTCAAGCATTGTCCTGGCAACATCCCAATATTATACTATTTCCTTTTTTAAATGGTCATGTTTTTATTTGAGTGTCAAATAGGTGACTTATAAAACGGCTATTAGGAAGACAGTCTTTAGGGTTAAATCTTTTAGGGAGGCCTCCTTCAATGGTTCGAAGGGATTCCCGATCAAGGCATTTAGCACCAGGTTAAGATCCCAAGGGGGGATGATCGACCTCCGTTGTGGACGTAGGCGTCTCACCGCCCTTAGGAACCTTGAGACATCCGCGTGGGCCCCTAGGGGTTTGCCACGGACCTTGCCTCTGTAACAAGCGATGGCCGCGAGCTGGACCCTTAAGGAGCTGTGGGCCAGACCCTTGTCCAACCCTGCCTGCAAGAACTCCAGGACCTCTGCGACGGAGGCCGAGAGTGGCTTCTTTTGGTGCTCAGCGCACCAGGATTCGAAGATGCGCCAAACTCGTACGTAAGATAGACAGGTCGAGCGCTTCTTGGCCTGCAGCAGAGTTGAGACTACTGCCCCTGAGTAACCTCGTTTCAGGAGCCGTGCCCTTTCAATAGCCAAGCCGTAAGCGAGAACCGATCCACATGTGGCATCCGCACCGGACCTTGTCTTAGCAGATCCCTCTTGCAAGGGAGCCGCCAAGGATGGTCGGCGATCATCCTCACCAGATCCGCGTACCAGGGTCGGCGAGGCCAATCCGGGGCTATGAGGATTACCAATCCTTGGTGTGCCTCTATCCGCTGGAGGACCTTTCCGATGAGAGCCCAAGGGGGGAAAACATAGAGGAGGCCCTCCGAAGGCCACTTTTGGGAGAGGGCGTCCAGGCCCTCTGACATTCTTTCCTTCCGGCGACTGAAGAATCTGTCCACCTTGGCTGACGAGAAGCGTGCCATGAGGTCCATGACTGGGACTCCCCAGCGAGCTATTATTTGGCTGAAGGTCTCCTGTTCCAGTTCCCACTCTCCGTGGTCTATCTTGCACCTGCTGAGGAAGTCGGCCGTGACGTTGTCCGCGCCCGCCACGTGTTGAGCAGAAAGTGCCTGCAGGTGGGCTTCCGCCCACTGGAAGAGGGTGTCCGCCTCCTTCTCGAGGCCGTGGCTGCTGGTGCCTCCCTGGTGGTTGATGTAGGCCACCGCGGTGACATTGTCGGAGAGGACGCGAATCGCTCGTCCCTGTACCAAGGCTTCGAAGGCCTTGAGAGCTAGGGTGACGGCCCGCAATTCCAGTCTGTTGATGGGCCATTGCGATTCCAACGGTGTCCAGCGCCCCTGGACAAAACGGTCTCCGCAGTGTGCTCCCCAGCCTGATAGACTGGCATCTGTCGTCAATAGTACCCACTGAGGGGGTTCTAGAGGCATCCCGCGATCCAGGTTCCTTGGGCATCTCCACCAGTGGAGTGCCTGTTTGGTCCGCGGAGCGCAAGGCAACTGTAGAGAGAGAGGATGATGCTGGGACGACCACCGCCGCAGCAGGGACCGTTGCAATGGTCGCATGTGGGCCCTGGCCCATGGTACTACCTCTATTGCCGCCGCCATTGTTCCCAGAAGCTGAAGATAGTGCCACGCCGAGGGGCTTCTTCTGGCCAGAAACTGAGCCACTAGAAGTCTTAGATCCCTTGACCTTGTTCGTGACAAGAACACTCTGCCACAGTTGGTGTCGAATCTTGCCCCCAGGTACTCGAGTTCCTGGGAGGGGGTCAGTCTGCTCTTCGCTCGGTTGATGACCCATCCCAAGTCCTCTAGGACCTGGATCACTCTGGCCGTTGCCGAAAGACTTTCTTCTTCGGACTTTGCCCGGATCAGCCAATCGT
Organism: Ichthyophis bannanicus; assembly: GCA_033557465.1. NCBI lineage: Eukaryota > Metazoa > Chordata > Amphibia > Gymnophiona > Ichthyophiidae > Ichthyophis > Ichthyophis bannanicus. Next base: position 5,275,213 of record CM066041.1, read on the forward strand.
CTAAGTAAGGGTGAACTAGTATTCCCTCCTTCCGAAGGAAGGCCGCTACAACCACCATTACCTTGGTAAATGTTCTGGGAGCCGTAGCTAGGCCGAAGGGTAGGGCCTGGAATTGAAAGTGGCCTGCTGGGACGGCGAATCTCAGGAACTGTTGGTGAGACTTCCTGACCGGGATATGCAAGTAGGCTTCTGTCAAATCGAGGGATGTTAGAAACTCCCCTTCCCTGACGGCTGCTATGACAGAACGTAGAGTCTCCATCCGGAAGTGCGGCACTCTGAGGCAGCGATTGACCTGTTTTAGATCCAGGATCGGTCGCAAGGAGTCTTCCTTCTTTGGCACCACGAAATAGATAGAGTACCGACCTGAGCCGCGCTGGTTTGGCGGCACGGGGATCACGGCTCCGAGCGCTCTTAGGCGTGCGAGGGTTTCCTCTACCGCCGCCCTTTTTGCAGCGGATCCGCAGGGGGATCGGACAAAAGCCGGGGGTATTTGTTGTGCGAATTCGAGGGCATAGCCTTCTCTGATAACCTCTAGGACCCATTGATCGGACGTGACACGGGACCAGGCGGGAAGAAAGAGCGTCAGGCGACCGCCTATCAGGCGCCTTCCCTCCTGGACCCCCGTCATCTCATTGTTGTTTTCTGGAGCCCGAGAAGGAGGAAGAGGCTGCACCAAAGCCTCTGCCAGCTCCCCTGAACCCCCTGAAACCTTGACCTTTGGAGGGAAAACGGCCCTTGGAAAAGGGGGCTGGCCTAGTTGGTCGAAACCTCCGGGAGTCCCTCGGCTGGGTACGCACTGGGGGAAAGGAGCGCCCCTGTTTTTGTCTGTCTTCCGGAAGCCTGCCTCCCTTCGACTCTCCTAGGTCCTTGACTAACTTCTCTAAATCTTCACCGAACAACAGCTTCCCCTTAAAAGGAAGTCGGCTCAGGCGCGATTTTGAGGAGGCATCCGCTGCCCAATTTCTTAGCCAAAGATACCGCCTAGCCGCCACCACTGAGGCCATGTTCTTGGCCAAACTTCTGATGAGGTCATACTGACTATCTGCTAAATAGGCTGCTCCGGACTCCATCCTAGCCGAGTTGGCCTGTGTTTCGGCCGATGATCCCTCCGTTGTCTGGATCTGTTGAGCCCACCTTAAACAGGCCCGAGCCACCCAAGCTCCTGACACAGAGGCCTGCAAGGCGAGAGCGCTTATATCAAAGGCTTGTTTCAGGAGCGTATCCAACTTCCTGTCTTGAGCATCTCTTAAGGCCGTGGCGCCTTCCACTGGGATAGTGGTCTTTTTGGTGACTGCTGATACCGCTGCATCCACCCTGGGGGACTTCAGCAGTTCTTTGTCTGACTCTGGAAGAGGGTAGAGGCGAGCCATGGTTCGTACTCCTCTCAAGTTTGATTCTGGTTGATCCCACTCCTCCTGTATCATCTGACGTACCACCCTGTGGACAGGGAAAACTTTCTGGGATCGTCTGATGGCCTGAATCAAGGGATCTTCTAGTGCCTCGTCCTCTGCCGGGGAGTCAGAGGCTACGTTGAGGGCTTTTAGTGACTCATTGATTAAGGAAGGGAGCTCTTCTCGGCGAAAAACTCTAACAATGCGAGAATGGTCCTCCTCTGGGATCTCTCCTTCTTCCAGCTCCTCCTCCTCGTCCTCCAGCTCCCTTTCCGAGGCCTCTTCCTCTGTGGTGCCCTGCGAAAGGGGTGGGAGGATCTCTTCGCTGATTAGTCTGGAACGCTTGGAGGGTACCCCTGAATCAGGACCGCTCGCTCTCCTAGGTCTGGCTGGTCTGGTTTCTGTTGTGGGAGCTGTATCGCCTGGTCCAAGTCCCTGCTTGCGCATACAGTACGCCTGGTGTAGCAATAGGATAAAGTCAGGGGAGAAGAGATCTCCGACCCCCCCATCCGCCGTGGCCCGGGACGGAGGGGGTGCGAGAGCCTCTGAGTTAGCCGTCGGGGTTAATTGGGCCCCCACCTCCGCTTCCAGGGGGTCCCCGTGCATCTGAGGTCCTTGGGTCATGGGCAAGCTGAGTTCTTGCTCTACGGAGGTGGAGACTGCCGCACAAGCTCTACAGATGCCTGTCTCTGAGGATGTGCCCCTCCGTGTGCCACAGGATGGGCACTTTGACTTAGAGGCCATGCTTTCCAGGAGGCTCAATGGGGCGGAGCGTAAGTGACCCGGTCTAATCAATGCGCTGTAGGAGGAAGACCTCACAATCACCCCACAAGACAACCAAACTAAATTCCCCCAATAATGTGTAAAAAAAAAAAAAATGTTGCAGGTCCGCTCTCCCAGTGAAGTCCCCTCCCCCAAGTAATGTCAGCGTTTTCGCGGGCAATAGTATGGCCTTGGAGCTGCAGGAAAGGCAGGCTCACAGTAAATAAAATAAAGGGTAAAATCAATTAAAATCAATTAAAATCAAGTAAAATTTAAACATTAAAAAAGGAAATGCTGCCGATCCAGGCTAATACTTGCAGTTTGTAGTTTGTTCTGCAAGCGGGGCCCGCAGCGCGATTCCTCTCCGTCGGCTCAACACGTGCTAGGCCTCGGCCACGTGGAGTCCGGCACGGAGGATCGCGCGTCTGCCCACCGCTTAAGTTCGGGCCTTTACCGCTTGGAAGAGGGGGGCGGGCTCCGCGTCGCCACCGCTGTAGACGCCGCCGCTTGAGAGCCCTCCGAAACTGCCGGCTTTTTGATTCGGGGCTTCGGGAAGCTCGGCCGCACCCCGCTGCACCGGGGGGTGGGGGGGGCGGGGGGCCGCAAGCAGGTTCCCCTCGCGTCGCTGCCTCCAGCGCTCAGCCGCCTCGGGGGCTTCGGCGCGAGGCAGGTAGCTCCTGGAAATTAAATAACTCCGGCACAGAAGAGAGCCTTCTTCCCCCTGCAGCAGGCAGCTCAGGCAAGTCCTCCGATCTCCAGCCCGGGCCGTGGGGGGGGGGGGGAGGGGAGAGAGAAGCAGGAAAAAATTAAAGGTACAGGATCAAATAAAAAGAAACAATTTCTTTAAGCAAAAAGAAGACAAAAAAACTAACTAAGACAAATTAGCTAACTTAGGATAAGGCAGGACTCCAGTAAGCCCTAGGCTTACGGAACCCTCCAGCTGCTTGGAGGCTGAGAATACTGGAGTTAGGGGGTGGTCCCAGTGGTATTTATACCGCTCCATCCTCAAAAAGGTTGGGCTCAGCCTCCAAGCTGCTGGAAGGGTTGCGCAACCCAGTAGTAAAGGGACTGGACTGGAGTGACGATAAGGAAACTTCCATTCTCCCCACTCATGTACTTAGCTGAGGGTCCTGTGAAGTCGACTGGGTCCTTTCGCCATAGTTTTAATCCATCTCTGTGATCGAGAACTGCAACACACGCTGTGTTTCAAGCCTTAGCTCCTCATGACTCTTCCTCAAGCATTGTCCTGGCAACATCCCAATATTATACTATTTCCTTTTTTAAATGGTCATGTTTTTATTTGAGTGTCAAATAGGTGACTTATAAAACTGAGCACCTTAGGGATGGACCCTAAAGTGAGTGACTGGGTTAGAAATTGGGGGATCTGTCCTTGGTCCGTTTTTTTTTTTTTTAAACCACTTATTTCTCCAGTCATATTACAATTCCGTATATTGGCCATTAACACCCACTTCTAACAGGAACTTCTAACCCCCTCTCCCCCCCCCTCCTTATCCCCCTTCCCCAAGCCCAATTAAACAGCAGTAAGAGTCAATGCTAAAACCGAATTACTTAATCTTCATCCTAATTATCCATACTTAATTGTACTACTCCCCGTTTTCCCCGCATGCCCAACTACACCATAAAGGGTTCCCACAGATTTTCAAACTCACTCCCCCTTTCCCTCCTCAAAGCTATTAATTTCTCCAAGCCATATATCCCATGCATGTAACTCTTCCAAGCATCAACAGTCACCTGGCTAATGTTTTTCCAATGCTTTGATATAACACTTCTAGCTGCGATTATGCATAATCTTAACACTCCCCTTTCCCCCCCTCTAATCCCCAGTAGCACATTGCTCTTACTCCATTCAACGTCTATTCCCAGTATGTGGTTTACTATTTTTCTAACAGATTCCCAATATGGGTGCAATTTCTGGCAATCCGAACACATGTGGCCAAAGTACCCCAGAGAAAGGCACTCTCTCCAACAATATGCTGTATCTAAACACCCTAATCGGTGGAGTCGAGCTGGGGAGGAATACCACCAATACAAAATTTTATAATTATTCTGACATCCCCCTAAATATTTTTTTCCAACTCGTACTGTCAATGGGAGTACCTATCTCTTCCATTGGCGCTGAAATGACATCTGCCCCTCGCTGTCCCCCGATCTCAGCAAGTGAGACCTCTCTTCTTAGCCCAGTTTATTTTTTCAAATGCACTTCAGCCATCCTTCAGGGCCATTCTCCAAACCCGTTCCCCCAACCAGTGATGAACCTGCAGATAGCCGTAAAAATCCTGCCTAGGTATTCCAAATTTTGCCTGCAGCTCCTCAAACGAGCTCAAATCCCCGTTGGGCAGGAACGCTGCATTGTACCGTATAGGTTGCAGCAATGATCTGGGCCGGAACAATTTGCCCCCAAGCCGGGACTGTCTCCAAAGGTGGCCAATATTGAGTATCTACCCCTCTATACACCCCTGTAACCTCCCCAACTAGGGCCTATAACCTTAAAGGGCTTTCCACTCCCTCTGCTTGCAAGATTTGGACCCATTTCCAAGGCTCCTCCTCCTGCCACCACAATATGTTAGAGAGCTGAACTGCTACATAATACCAATAGAGATTGGGAACTCCCAGTCTGCCCTCCTCCCTAAAGCGATTTAGTATATGCTTCGCCACCCTCAGAGGTCTGTGGTTCCAGATGTAATGGAAAACATTTTTCTGAATCCCTTCCAATATTTTTTTTGGCACCTTCACTGGCAATGTTTGAAAAATAGTACAGCACCCTAGACAGAACCACCATTTTCACCATTGCAATGTGCCCTAGCCACGATACCGGTAAGAACGCCATCTAGGTCAGCCACTATTTTTTTTCTAGAGAGGCTGGAACCTCTCTGGAAACCTATACAACTGAGACACCTCCCCCGTCAACTGAACCCTCAGTCCATCTAAAGGGGAAAGATTTTGCTATCCTCTGCTGGTCATGCTTCAGAAGTGTCAAATTTAAGACATCTGTCTTATCAAATTGGCCTTGAACCCTGCAACTTGGTGATAAGTCTCCAACTCGGTCACAATACCTCTTAATGACCTCTCCGGCTGAGTTAAGGTCAGGAGAATATCGTCGGCAAATAGAGCAATTTTATATTCCTGATAGTTTCCCTATTACAAATTCTTGCGACAAAGGGTTCCACTGATAAAGTGAAAAGCAAGGGAGATAGTGGACAGCCTTGACGTATCCCTCTATGCAATGCAAAAAAGGGTGAATATCCTCCATTGACTTTTACTGCTGCTACCGGCTTAGCATAGAGCGCTTTAACCATGCCTGAAAATTTTCACCAATGCCCACCTTATTCAGAGTAGCCCAAAGAAACTCCCAATCTACTCTATCAAATGCCTTCTCCGTGTCTATAGCCATTACGATAGCTGATGTCCTCTTTCTCTCCACATGCTGACATAAGGTGATCACCCTTTTTACATTGTCTGCCACAAGCTCCCTTGAACAAACCCAGTTTGGTCTGGATTCACCAAATGAGGCAGATACTGACCCAAACACGCTGCCAGGATCTTTGCATCTAAATTAATGAGGGATATGAGCCCGTATGACTTGCACCTGGAAGCATCCTTCTCTGGCTTTAATAGTACACTGATTCCAGCCTGACCCCAGGACTCCGGCAATCCCCCTCCCCCCGTTAAAGATTTGTAAAAGCTTAGGGATAAGTTGTGCTCTAAACATTTTGTATATCTGTGTCGTTAGGCCATCTAAGCCTAGGATCTTCCCACTTGCAAGAACTGAGATTGCCCAGTCCACCTCCTCCTCCCCAATCGGAAAATCTAACCTGTCCTGCTCTGCCTTTGTTTAGCTCGGCACCTCTACAGACTCCAAATAGCACTCATTCAATCTCCTTTGTATCTAATTCTCGCGCCACACTATACAATGTAGTATAGTAATGCTGAAATTCCTGCCTTATATCTCTATCACTATACGCCCAACCCCCCCGCCCCTTTTCTCATTTTGCCCACCAACTGATCCTGCTGCTTCTTGGTGCGCACACTGGAGCTGAAATGCTAGTGACTCCACATATAAATCCTTCACCCGGGACCTCACTATGACTATCATCTAAGAGCCTTCCTTTCCCCACGTCCTTCCCTTCTCTCTAGCTCCTGCAGGATCTGCAATGCACTTTCCAAATCCTCCCCATCGGGCAAAACCCCCCCTCAAGTATGCTTTAAAAGCATCCCACACCACCTCAGCCTTTACCTCCCCCCGTCATTATACGGAAAGAATTCCTCAATATTTCGAGTGACCTCAACTATTCTTGGGTCCTTTAATAAAGTGTCATTCATACGCCAATATTTCACTCCTGCTTGTGGGCCCCATCCCTTTAGCTCAACCCAAGCCATCCTATGGTCCGACCAGGAAATGGGCTCGTAATCCAACTTTCCCATCTCTGCCATGAGAGCTGTTTGAATTAGTATCAAATCAATATGCGAGTATGTGCCATGCGGCGCCGAATAAAAGGAGAAAACCCTGCTCCCGGGATACAACTCTTGCCACCCATCCACCAGCTGCCAAAAGTGCATTAATTTTTTCAACTGCCACCTAGCCCTTCTCTCTCTCTCATTTTGCCCCCCTCCAGTGCTATCCAATGATGGAGACGATACAGTATTAAAAGCCACTTAAACTACCACCCCTCCCTCCAAGAAGCCCGACAGCTCATAAGAACATAAGATATGCCATACTGGGTCAGACCAAGGTCCATCAAGCCCAGTATTCTGTTTCCAACAGTGGCCAATCTAGGTCATATGTACCTAGCAGTTTCCCCAAGAGACAAGTTCCACAATGCTTGTACTGGGTCAAGCATTGATATCTTCGGTCACATCTTAATAATGGTTTATGGACCTTTCCTCCAGGAACTTGTCCAAACCTTTTTTAAACCCAGCTACAGTAACAGCCTTTACTACATCCTCCGGTAACAAATTCCAGAGTTTGATTACACGTTGAGTGAAAAAATATTTTCTTTTATTAGTCTTAAATAGTTTACCCTGTAGCTTCATTGCATGTCCCCTAGTCTTTCTATATTCTGATAAGGTAAACAATCGATCTACGTTTACCCGTTCCACTCCGTTCATTAATTTATAGACTTCTATCATATCTCCCCTCAGCCGTCTCTTTTCCAGGTTAAAGAGCCCTAACCTTTTTAGCTTTTCTTCATAGGAGTATCCTTCCATCCCCTTTACCATTTTGGTGGATCTTCTCTGTACCTTTTCTAAAATCGCTATATCCTTTTTAAGATACAGCGACCAGAACTGCACACAATATTCAAGGTGCGGTCTCACCATGGAACGATATAGAGGCATTATAATATCTTTTGTTTTATTTTCCATTTCTTTCCTTATCATACCTAGCATTCTATTTGCTCTCTTGGCCGCCGCTGCACACTGGGCCGAGGGTTTTAACTTGGTATCCACAATGACGCCTAAATCTTTTTCCTGGGTGGTGGTTCCTAATGTGGAACCTTGCATCGTGTAACCATAGTTTGGGTTGTTCTTCCCTAGGTGCATAACCTAGCACTTGTCCACATTAAATTTCATCTGCCATTTTGATGCCCAGTCTTCCAATTTATCAAGATCCTCTTGCAATTTTTCACAATCCTCTTGGGTTTTAACAACTTTAAATAGTTTTGTGCCATCTGCAAATTTGATAACCTCACTCGTTATTCCACTTTCCAGGTCATTTATGAATGTCAAAAAGCAGCGGACCCAGCACAGATCCCTGGGGTACACCACTATTCACATTTCTCCATTGGGAAAATTGGCCATTTAGCCCTACCCTCTGCTTTCTATCTTTTAACCAGTTCCTGATCCACAATAGTACACTGCCTTCTATCCCATGACTCTTTAGTTTTGCCAAAAGTCTCTGATGAGGGACCTTGTCAAAGGCTTTCTGAAAGTCCAGATACACAATATCAACCGACTCACCTTTGTCCACCTGTTTATTCACTCCTTCAAAAAAAAACATAACAGATTAGTAAGACAAGATCTTCCTTGTCTAAAGCCATGTTGGCTGTCTCCCATTAGGTTGTGACTATCTACATGCCGAGTAATTTTATTCTTTATGATGGTTTCTACCATTTTCCCGGTACTGACGTCAGGCTCACCGGTCTGTAGTTTCCCGGATCACCCCTGGAACCCTTTTTAAAAATTGGTGTTACATTGGCGATCCTCCAATCTTCAGGTATTAGAGATGATTTTTAATGATAGTTCACAGATTACTGATAGCAGTTCTGCAATCTCATATTTCAGTTCTTTCAACACCCTTGGATGTATACCATCCGGCCCAGGTGATTTGCTACTCTTCAGTTTATCTAACAGTTGTAAGACATCTTCCCGATGTATCGATATTTCCTTCAATTCTTCCGCACCTTTAAATACCACTTCAGTCACGGGTAGCATCCCTACATCTTCCTCAGTAAAGACCGAAGCAAAGAATTCAGTCAGTCTCTCCACTATCGCCTTGTCGACTCTTAGTGCTCCTTTAACCCCTTTATCATCTAATGGACCAACTGACTCTCTCACAGGTTTTTTGCTACGAATGTACTTGAAAAGGTCTTTACTTCGCGTTTTTGCTTCCGCAGCAAGCTTCTTCTCAAATTCTCTCTTTGCCTGCCTTATCAATGCCTTGCATTTGACTTGCCAGTGCTTGTGCTGTTTCCAGGTTTCGTCGTTTGGCTCTTTTTTCCATTTCCTGAAAGATGCTTTTTTGGCAACAGCCTCTCTGACCTCACCTTTAAAACATGCTGGCAGTTTTTTGGACTTCCTTCCACTTTTCTTAAAGCGTGGAATACAGCTGGTCTGGGCTTCCAAGATAGCTCTAACCCTAGACGGTCAAAAACTCCCCTGGGTTTGAGTTTGGGGCATATATGCTAATGATGGTAACGCTCAATCCTGTAACCAGCCCTTCAGTGCCACATATCACCCTTCCACATCCCTCATTTCCCCCAAGTCCTCAAACGGGACTGAATCCTGTAAAATAATAGCTACTCCCCCTGTTTCCCCTCCTCTTTTAGAGGAACAGTAGCATCTGTGGTAACTTATCCTGCAACAATCCATGATCCCATATTTTTAGATGAGTTTCCTGTATGCAAGCTGTGTCTATTTGCATTTGGTATAGTTCTTTAAATAATAAATGCCGTTTCCTTGGTGTATTCAAGCCTTTCGCATTGATAGTACTCACCCTTAGCCACGGCATAATTTATCCTTCTCTCCCCCTCCCATCTGCATTTCCATAAACCTTGGGGCTTACCTCCCCAACCCGCCGCCCCTCTGCCCCCTCCCCCGATAATCTCACTGCCCACACCCTCCAGGTAGCTCCATTCTCTCAAGTGACATCCTACCCCTTCTTTCCTCCCTCCAACCTCCCCACCCCCCCCCTTTTCTTCTACTGCTGAACCTTAAGAAACCTTGTCTTGCTTTATAATGTCAGTTTTAATCATAGCCTATTTACCACAATCCTACCAAATATCACCCATTTTTCCCCTCCCCCTGGCCTCTTCATCCCCATTGCTGCCCTCCAGCCGCAGACCCATTCATCAACATGCACTCCATACATCCAGCCATTTGGCTTCTTCCCTTCACATACATAACCTCAATCATTGTCCACATTTTGATGTGTCTCATGAGGGTTTTGTTGGCGTCTCAGTCATTTACCCTCCTTCAACTCTGCCATGCTGTTGTCCTCAGTGGCTCCGCAGGCCTCTCTGCCAGAAATTCTGTGTGTCACTATGTCCAGTTCCTTCAGTGCCACTATAACTTCTGCCCTCATGCGGCTACGAATAGTCTGACCCTCTTTTGAGATGGCAATGGCAAACAGGAACTGCCATCAATATTTGATCCCTTTGTCCCGCAGCCTCTCAGTAATACTGCGTAGCTCCCTCCTGTGCCGCAAAGTGGCTGGGGCTAGATCCTCACAGATCTCAATCGGGTGATTCTGTCAGCTTACACTGCCCTTTCTTGGCCATCAGCAGCACTTGCTCTTTGAGCGTATAGTGATGAAAACACACCACAATATCTCTCCCTTGAGTCTCTTTGCAGACCCAGAGCTCTGTGTGCCCTATCAAGTGTTATTTTAGGGCATTCTCCTTCCGCCCACAATTGCTGCAAAATAAGCCGGGCCACTTCCCCCCAGTCTTCGGAGGCCGCCTCTTCAGAGACCCCCCCAATCCTTAAGTTACCCCTCTGGTTCCAGTTTTCCATGTCCTCCACCTTATCTGCCAAAGCCTGGTAGGCCGCGACTAGCTCTGCAAGTTGTCCATTTTGCTCCTCAATTTTTGATTCCTGCTCAGCCACCTGCTCCTCTACTGATTCGATATGGGTGCCAACCTCATGTATCTCTGCTCTAAGGTCTGCCGCCATCGTTCCCAGATCCCCTCTCAGGTTCTGGATCTCAGTTTTCAACTCCATTAACAGGGCACGAGGTTCCGCGTCCCTCAGCCTCGCTCTCCTGCTCCATGCTTTCTTCAGATGCGCAGCTCCTTGCAGCATCATCCTGTGCCATCTTGATCTCTCTCCCCGGCGGCACTGTTTTTGAGTAGGCAAAGTCTTATATCCACTTTTTTCTTGCTCATCCTATGAACGTTATACTCCACTCCAAACTCGCTTGTGCTAAGATTTTTGGCTATTACGTCGTAGTTTCACTCCGATTTATTGTTGGGGGTTTAGAGAGCTCCCGACTCACACCACCATTCCTTGAGGTGACCGGTCTGATTCTTTTTAACATCTTTGTTAGTGCTATTTCAGAAGGGCTGTCTAATAAGGTTTGTCTCTCTGCAGATGATACCAAAATCTACAATATAGTAGACACCCAGGAAGGAGTAGATAACATGAGGGGGTATCTAGCTAAGCTTAAAAAACAGTCAAATATTTGGCAGCTGAGATTTAATGCTAAAAAAAAAAAATGTAGGGTCATGCACTTGGGCCACAAAATCCAAGTGAGTGGTACAGTGTAGGGGGCGAAGTACTTCTGTCCAGGAAAGAAGAGCAGGACCAGGGCGTGAGAGTTTGGTCACCTTAAAGCAGCTAAAAAGGTAGAAAAGGCGAAAGCCAGAAAGGTGAAATTAGACTTATCTGCTAATTGTTGTTCCTTGAAGAACTCCAGTCCAGTCCCGCATCTCTGGGTAATGTACCTCTTCCAGCAGCTCCAGTAACCTACTGACAAAGCAGATTCAAAGGAGCAACAAGTAAATGGTTAACTTGAACCAAAACATTCTACTTCTAAACAAAAAAAATCTAACATGCCCCTCACTGGAAAAGAGGTTCCCCCTCCCTTCCGAAAGTGGAGGCTTACCTACAGCCCGTCCGGGTGATAGCATGCAGTACTGAGCGTGAAGCAGACAATCCTTCGATCCACCTTCACCACTGTCCTGCCTCACCTTTCCTAGCCCCCCCCCCCCCGGTCACTTCCTTAGCCAAGGAACAAAACACTCTTCAGGCCACAGTCACACGGCACTCAGGGAGGGATCTAGAACTGAACTGGAATTCCTCAAGGAACAGCAATTAGCAGGTAAGACTAATTTCACCTTCCTTATCGTCCCTCCAGTCCAGTCCTACACCTCTGTAACAGAGCAGTTACATTTAATGGAGGGGCCTGCCAAATTGGCCTGAAGCACCACTGATCTAAAAACAGGCAACGCCTGCCACCTGGACTTCCAAGTGGGAATGCTTAACAAAGGTATGAAGAGATAACATGGCTGCTGCCGGCAACACTAACCATACTCCGCCCACGTCCGCCTGAGCTCTCATGGAATGAGCATGCAACCCTGCCAGCACTGGCTTACCCTTCAAGATATATGCCGACACGAATGCCTCTCTGCTCCATCTAGACAGAGGCTAAGCTGCCACCTCCCCCCACTGCACGGTCCTTCAACAGCATGAATAGTCAAGCCAACCTGCAGAAAGCCTCAGCCCCTTTTCCATAATGCTTCAGGATGCGCTGGACATTCAAAAGACGCAACTGCGGGCAGGCGGAGAGGTTAATGAGGACCGGTAGGAAAACAGACTGGTTCAGATGAAATGCCAAGACCACCATGGGCAAAGAGGGGAATGACACCGGATGCAGGACCACCTTTTTGCTTGAGAAAGGAAGACACGTCTCTTGGCAAGACAAGACCTGAAGTTCCGAAATCCTGTGCACCGAACATACAGCTACCAGAAACACTGTCTTGAGAGTTAAGTCCTTCAGCGAAGCCCGGTTCAAAGGTTCCAATGGCTCTCCCACCAGCGCCACTAATACCAAATTGAGATACCACGAAGGCACCACCAACCTCCGCGGCAGGCACAAGTTTGTCACCACCCTCAGGAATCATGCGATGTCCAGGTGCGCCGCCAACGCTGCCCCATCGACCTTTCCATAATAGCAGGAAATCGCTGCCAGCTGTACCCGTCAGGAACTAGCCGTTAGTTTTTTTGCAGGCCAGTTTCGATAAGGGCCTAAGATGTCTGGAATTGAAGCCATAAACGACCAAGTCTACCTGCCCACACCTCACGCCTTGAAGATGCGACAGACCTGAATATAGGCAAGAGAGGTAGATCGACCTTGCTAAAGGCAGAGAGAAAAAATCATCACCGGAGCAGAGTCGCCTTTTTTTTTCCTTTTTAAATCATGCCCTCTCAAGATCCATGCCATCAGCAAGAAATGATCTACTTGTGGCATGCGCACCAGCCCCTGCTTCAGTAGGTCCTCTCGAGCCATGAGGCACCACAGGCGATGCACCAGTCTCTGCACCAGGCCGGCATATCATGGACACCTTGGCCAGTCCGGCGCTATCAGAATTACCAAACCCCGATGAGCTTCGATCTTCTGCACAATCTGGTCTAACAGAGCCCACGGAAGGAACCCACAGAGAAGCCCCTCCGCGGGCCAGTTTTGCACTAGGGCATCTAGGCCCTCCGACATCCTTTCCCTTTGTCTGCTGAAGCAGTGGCTCACTTTGGCAGTCTCATACATTGCCATCAGGACCCTGACCAGGGTGCTCCAGCAGCGCCCCACTTGGGTGAACACCTAGTGGTTGCTCATCCACTCTGCAGGTTTCCACACACACTTGACTCAGATAGTCCACCATCATATTAATGGTCTCCTGCCATGAGCGCCGCCGACAATGCCTGGAAGTGGTTTTCCACCCAGCTTAGCAGCCCTTTGGACTCCTCCTTCAAGGCTGTGCTGCCTGTGCCTCCCCAGCAGTTGACGTAGGCTACCGTGGTTGCATTGTCCGGAAGGTCCCTTACTGCCTTTTCCTGCAACCATGGCTGGAAAACTCTGGAGCGCCAGGACCACCACACGCATTTCCAGCCCGTTGATAGACTAGCCAACCTTCCATGTACTCCAGAGCCCCTGCACCATGTGTTCTTCGCCATGGGCTCCCCCCCCCCCCCATCATGACAGACTAGCATCGCAGTGGAATCCATAGCGACACCTTGAGAGGCAGAATGCTTTCCAAATTCTCTAGATCAGGGGTTCTCAACCCTGTCCTCGGGACCCACCTAGCCAGTCGGGTTTTCAGGATAACCACAATGAATATGAGAGAGATGATTTGCATACACTGCCTCCTACAGGAGCTCTCCAGATCAACCAACAGTAAGGATTTAAGGGTTTGTTTTATTATAATAAATTGTTAGCTCTCTGACTGGGAGCTCTTAAAAGGGTTTTTTGTTCAGTTTTAAAGCAAGGTTACTTTCTTTTTGGTGCTTTAGTGGGACTTTCCTTGAGCACAGTAGGTGGTTGAACTCCAGTAACCTCCTCAGCTTTGGGAACTGCTAACACCTAATCATGGGATTTTAACTGAATCTGTGAGACTAACTGCACCAAGCGTAGGCAACGGGCCTGGGGGAAGATAGGCCCTTGCAGTTGTGGTATCCAGCAAGGCCCCTATGAACTCTAGAGATTGAGTAGGGGTGAGATGGGATTTTGGAATGTTTATTACCAGTCCCAGATACTGAAGAACACGCCTTGTGCAGGCCAGGGAAGCCTGGGTCTCTGACTAGGATGGAGCTTGGATGAGCCAATCGTCCAGATATGGGAATACGAATATCCCTAGAGTGCGTAGAAATTCAGCTACTATTGCCATGCCTTCGGTGAACACTCTTGGTGCAGAGGCCAGATCGAAAGGAAGCACTTTGTATTGGTAGTGCTTTCCTTGGTAAAGGAACCGAAGGAACCTTCTGTGTGTTGGATGGATGAGGACATGGGTGTACGCATCCTTGAGATCTAGAGAACAAAGCCAGTCCTGACTCTGGAGGTATGGAAGGAGAGTTCCGAGAGAAGTCATCTTGAATTTCTCCTTGCATAGAAACTTGTTCAATTCTCTGACATCTAAAATGGGTCTGTAGCCCCCTGTTTTCTTTGGAATGAGAAAATAGGGGGAGTAGAACCCTGAGCCCTGTTGAAGAAGGGGTACTTCTTCTATTGCCCCTTGGGCAAGAAGGGTGGCAATCTCTTGACCTAGAAGGTTAAGGAGAGATGTTGGAGAAATGAACTGTTTCACCATAGTGTGAGGAGGAAGGTTTAAGAAGTGAAGCTTGTACCTGTCTCTTATGATAGAGAGGGTCCATTGCTCTGCTGTGATTTGTTCCCATCTGGGAGCAAAATGAGCTAACCTTCCTGGGATGGTGAGAGGCTCTGGATGTTCTAGAGCCAGATAGGCTAAGTTCTCTAGTGGTAAGTCAAAGGCCCTGAGGAGGCTGAGGCTGTTGGGCCATAGCAGTCCTCGTAGCCTTAGGCTTGGCCTGTTTTGGTTGTTGTTGCCTCTTTGTAGCAAAACGACCTGCAGAAGAGGCCTGACCATAAACAGAAGAATATTTCCCTTTTTTGGGGAAAAATCCTTTTTTGAACAATCTCTTTTTAAAAGGAGCAGAAGTAGACTTTGAAAGTCTATCTAAAGCAGAATTTTCAGCATCCATCTGGTTGGCCTTTGCTTGCCAATCTTTGCCAAACAGGTTTTCACCTGTACAAGGAAGGTTACCTAGTCCATCCTGAACCCAGGATTCCAAATCAGAGGCTTGTAACCAAGCAACTCTGCGTGCACCTATGGCAATAGCTGAGGCTCTGCTGGCACCTTCAAAAGAGTCAAAGGCTGCACGGTTGGAAAACTTGGAAATATCCTGGGCATGTTTAAGCCAGGTGAGAAACTCTTACCTTTTATTTTCTGACATAAAAGGAGATAAGGTTTGCAGATGATCTGTAACTTCCTTTAGAAACATCCCCATATAGAGACTATAGGAGTTGATTCTGGCTACAAGCATACTGGCCTGGAAAATTCTTCTGCCAAAGGCATCTAAGGCTCTGCATTCTCTTCCTGGAGGAGTAGAAGAGTGCCTTCTTTGTACTCTTGATCTTTTTCATAGCAGACTCCACCACAATGGAGTGGTGAGGAAGCTGAGTCTTATGAAAACCAGGACAAGGAGGAACACGATACATGGTGTCCAACCTACGAGAATGAGGGGAGGTGGTAAGAGGAGTCTCCCATATGCCCAACATGTGATCATAGAGAATCTCATGTATTGGTAAAGTGGCTGCCTCTTTGGGAGCCTTAGGATATTGTAAAATATCTATTTTTTTTGGCTCTAGGCTCTGTCTCAGAGGCCACTGAGATGGAAAGGCCCCTGGCCACCTCCCTGATAAAGTCTTGAAAAGACAAGTCCTCTGGAGGAGACATTCTCCTTTTTGGAGAAGAGGGTTCCTGAGGAAGGATCCCCGATGCTTCGATAGAGGCCTCTGATTCATCAGAGTCCTCAGTGGAATCGAAGTATCGCCTGTCTGGATGCTCTCGCAGAGCCCGATACGCATACCGGGGGGTATCGACATCGGGAGTACTCGGTACCGGATCGGTACCGATGGGCATCACAGGATAGTGTACCACTGCCGTCGACATCAATGCAATCGGTACCGACAACGGAGTTTGTTGCGGTAACGAAGGCGTCGCAGCTTGTATGAATGCCATAATGGCACGCTGCATGGTCAGAATATTCTGATCCATCGACGCCACCAATGTCTGGATGTCGGTACCGGTGTGAACCGCCGGTACCCCAGAACATTGTAACAGGTGATCGGTCGAAGCCGAGCCATCGATGTCAACCTGTGACCCCATAAAGCTTTGGAAGCCGGAGCCTCCCGCCGGGGTAATTTTGCCGGTGTGGATGCCTCGAGAGCAAGCCCGGGGGCATCTCGATACTTAGAGTGAGATGTACTCTTCGAGGACCGGCCAGATTTAAGTTTGGTTACCTGAGATCCATGGGAGGAAGAAGCAGCCCTGGAAGACGTTGATGCCACAGAAGCTGCATCAGAGGGAAACAGGGTACTGAGCTAGGCTGCTCGATTCTGTAAACTTCTTTTAGACATCATGGAACAGGACTCACAGTCCGCGATGGAATGGTCAGGACCTAAACATTTAAGACACCAGTCGTGGGTGTCGGTGACAGAAATAGTGCCACTGCACTTCGTGCACTTTTTGAACCCAGAGGCGGGCTTTTCCATGAGGAAAGATTTTCTGCAGGCCTAAGGCCACAGAAAGAAAAATGCACTGAAGTAGAAAAGAGTAGTTTTTTTAAAAGAAAGAAAGAAAAAAACGGCGGTACCGGTCCAGAGTCGAGAAGGCAGACACGTAACTAAAGAAATAAAAGAAAAAATAAGAAATTCTTCAGCGGTGACAGGAAACACGACCTGCTGGCTCCGTGGAAAAAGAAGAACTGGAGAGAGGCGGTTAGGAAAGGTGGGAAGGCAGCGCACAGGCGCTGTGGGATGCTCCCAAAAGCTTTCCTTTTGGACCCTGGGGAGCGTTCCCATGCAGGCTCCGTCAGTACCGACGATACCCATATGTGAAAACTCATTCCTGCTTGTTCCTGGAGATACAGACCTCCCCTCACAAGAGGAAGAGGTGGAAAGAGTTAATTGAAGACATGCGCATCATTGAAGGGAGGAGTAGCCTAGTGGGTGGGGCAAGGTACTTCAGGCCGGAGGTTCAAATCCCACTAGAGGACAGCAACCTTGGGCCGGAAGGACTGGGGTTTCTAGTCCCACAGGTGCTCCTTGTGGTCTTGGGCAAGCCACTTAACCCTCCATAGCCCATGTTCCCTGTAAGTATTAGTGTATGTGTCTCATATCCCCGCGTGTTAGATGTATCCCCCAATTGTATCATGACCGCTTTGATTGAAGGATAAGGCGGTATACAAAACTGTCTAAATAAATAAATTGCTAGGAAAGGGGAAGTGCTACTGATAGGAGATTTCAATATGCCAGATGTTGATTGGCACATTCCTGCTGCAGTATCATCTAGAAGTAAGGAGATCCTGGATTCTCTACAGGGAGAAATATTCAGGCAATTGGTAACAGACCCCACATGTGAAGGTCCATACTGGACTTGGTGCTTACCAATGGTGAAAGGGTTTCTGATGTTGTAGTGGGAGATCATCTTGCATCCAGTGATCACCAGATGGTGTGGTTCAGTATTAGGACTAGGGCTGTTAGAATCCATTCGAAGGCAAGGATCTTAGATTTTAGGAAGACTAACTTTGCGAAGATGGGCCAATACCTCAGGGAGTCATTAGTTGGATGGGAACAGCTGAGGGATGTAGAAAAACAGTGGGAAAATCTGAAAGGGGATATTTTAAGGGCAACCAACCTTTTTGTTAAAATGGTAAATAAAGGTAACAGGAAAAGGAGACCGCTATGGTTTTCGAAAGAAGTAGCTGAAAAAGTGAAGAAAAAGAGGGAGGCCTTCATGAAATACAAGAGATCACAGAGAGAGGAAGACAGGCATCTGTATTTGGAAAAAAACTTAGAGAAGCTAGCAAAGCAGTCAAGAAGGCAAAGATTCAAAAGGAGGAGGAAATAGCCAATGCAATAAAATGGGGGGACAAGACATTTTTCAGATATATTAGTGAGAAGAGGAAGGGCAAGAGTGGTATTGTCAGACTCAAGGGTGCAGGGGAGGAATATGTAGAAGCTGATAAGGATAAAGCGGAATTGCTTAACAAATATTTTTGTTCTGTGTTCACAGATGAAGAACCAGGAGCAGGAGCAGGACCTCAGAAAACACCCACAAATAGGAACAGAAGCAAAGGACATCTTGAACAATTTTCAAAAGACTGTTCGTGAGAAACTCTCTCAACTTAAAGTAGACAAAGCGATGGGACCGGATGGGATACACCCGAGAATACTGAGGGAACTTGGGGACGTTCTAGCAGCTCCACTGACTGACCTTTTCAATGCCTCGTTGGAGTCAGGAGTGGTGCCAAAGGACTGGAGAGAGGCTCATGTGGTGCCTTTACACAAAAGCGGAAGTAAGGATGTGGCTGAAAACTACAGGCCGGTTAGTTTAACTTCGGTGGTGAGTATTGGAAACGCAGCTGAAAGAGAAAATAGTGAGGTTTCTGGAGTCCAGCAGATTACAGGATCCGAGGCAGCATGGATTCACCAGAGGCAGGTCTTGTCAGACAAATCTGATTGATTTCTTTGACTGGATGACCAGGGAGTTGGACCGAGGGAGCGCCCTAGATGTGGTGTATTTAGATTTCAGTAAAGCCTTTGACACTGTTCCTCACAGGCGACTTATAAACAAACTGAGCACCCTAGGGATGGACCCTAAAGTTACTGCTTGGGTTAGAAATTGGTTGGGTGGGAGGTGACAAAGAGTACAAGTAAATGGAGCGCACTCTGAGGAGAAGGATGTCATCAGTGGTGTGCCCCAGGGATCTGTCCTTGGTCCGATTCTTTTTAACATCTTTGTTAGTGATATAGCGGAAGGGCTTTCAGGTAAGGTTTGCCTCTTTGCGGATGATACCAAAATCTGCAATAGAGTAGACACCCAGGAAGGGGTAGATAACATGAGGAGGGATCTAGCTAAGCTTGAAGAATGGTCTAGAATTTGGCAGCTGGGATTTAATGTTAAAAAATGTAAGGTCATGCATTTGGGCTGCAGCAATCCAAGGGAGCAATATAGTAAGGGGGTGAAGTACTTTTGTCCACTAAAGAAGAGCGGGACCTAGGCGTGGTTGTGTCTGATGATCTTAAAGTAGCTAAACAGGTAGAAAAGGCGACAGCAAAAGCTAGAAGGATGCTTGGGTGCATACGGAGGGGAATGGCTAGCAGAAAAAAAGGAAGTGATAATGCCTCTGTATAAGTCTTTGGTGCGACCTCATTTGGAGTATAGTGTGCAATTCTGGAGACCGCACCTTCAAAAGGATGTGAACAGGATGGAGTCGGTGCAGAGGGTGGCTACTAAAATGATTAGTGGGCTTCATTATAAAGCATATGAGGACAGACTGAAGGATCTTAATATGTACACCTTAGAGGAAAGGCGGGATAGAGGTGATATGATTGAGATGTTTAAGTAACTCCGTGGCATAAATGTTCAGGGAGAGAGCCTCTTTCAATTGAAAGCAAGTTCTGCTACGAGGGGACATGGGATGAGGGTGAAGGGAGATAGATTCAGGAGTGATATGCGGAAATATTTCTTTACGGAAAGAGTAGTGGATCCGTGGAATAGTCTCCCAGTGGAGGTGGTAGAGATGAGGACAGTAACTGAATACAAAAACGCATGGGACAAACACAGAGGATCTCTAAAGGTAAAAAGGGGACTGTTGTAGTTGTTATGGAAGGACAGACTAGATAGAAATATGACAGAAAAAGACCACATGGCCTATATTTCTATTATATGCATATTCATTGTGGTTATCCTGAAAACCCAACTGGCTAGGTGGGTCCCGAGGACAGGGTTGAGAACCCCTGCTCTAGATGAAGCCAGCATTTGAGAGTCTGCTTGGCCGTCGGCGGGCCGGCGAGCTTCTCGGGCAAGGGATGTGCCTGGTGTGACCACTGCCAGTGCAAAGCCCTCTACAAAGGCCGCATGAGTGCCACTGCCCATGGTACAAGTTCGAGAGTTGTTACCATAGTCCCTAGGACCTGAAGGCAATGCCAGCCCATTGGTTCCTTCATTCAGACACTGTCATACTAATTCTCAAAGACCCTGAAGCGTGCCGTTCCAGCAGGAAGACTCTTTCCGCACAGGTACTTGAGTTCCTCAGACGTAACCAAATGACTTTGAAGAAGCTGTACCACCCGAAAGGTTGCATGTTTGCTTTCGTCCTTGGACTGTGCTCAAATCAGACAGTCATCAAGGTATGGAAGAACCAGAATACCTTCCCTGTGGAGCGCCTCCGCTACTATTACCACGACCTTGGTGAAGGTTCATGGCGCCGTTCCGAGACTGAACGGTAATGCGCGAAACTGGAAATGTTCCATTGGAACTGCCAACCAGCAGAACTATTGGTGTTTTGGCCATATGGGAATGAGCAGACACGCCTCAATTAAATCGAGAGACATCAGGAATTCCCTTTTTTTGACTACTAGTATGTCAGATCGCAAGGAGTTCATGTGAAAATGCGGGACCCGCAGGCCGTGGTTCACTCGCTTGAGGTTGAGCAATGGGCAGAAGGACCTTCCCTCTATAGCACTACAAAATAAATGGGAGTACCGACTGCCGCTTACTAGTCTCGGGGGACCAACCCCACACCCTGAGCTGCAAAGGCCGCGTTAAGGCGTCTCCTACCGTTGCAGCTGGGCTCGCACCTTGCAGGGAGACCAAAGGAAGGAGCTGTCCTCCCCCCCCCCCATTCAAGTAAACTCAAGGGGGTACCCCTTCTCGAATAACCTTTAACACTCCTTGTTGGAAGTGCTCTGGACCATTGCAGGGTAGAAATCCCGCAGCCAAACTCCCCAGGGCTGCAATGCCACCTGGGCTTCCCCTTGCTTCATTGGAATCTCTTGAGTCTGGAGGACGAAGTGGCGACAAACTCTGCCCGCCCCTCAAAAACCTCGAGACCTTGCCCCCTGGAGCCAATCTTCCCTACTGGAAAGGGGGGAAAAACGTGTTGAACGAAAAACGCCAGGGAGCGAAAGAGGCATGGCTCTGCTTCTGTGTGTCCTAGGGCAGACATCCGCCTTTGGATTCTCCCAGGTCCTTAATCAATTTGTCCCGGTCATCTCCGAGGAGCAGTTTCTCCCACAAGGGAAGCTTGCTGAGTCGAGCCTTGGAAGAACCGTCCGCCGTCCAGTTATGTCACCAGAGCTGGCGGCAGGCCTCCGCTACCAAGGCTATGCTCTTTGAGAGCCCTCAATGAGGCTGTAGTGGATATCCACCAGATAAGCTGCCCCTGACTCTAATCTGACTAGCTCCCCTTGCTGCTGAACTCGCCACGACCAGCAGAGGCGATCTCTAGCCACCCAGGCTCCACAAATGAAGACTTGTAGCTAGAGAGCATATATATTTTAAAAGCCTGCTTCAACCAGGTGTCCAACTTCCTATCCTGGACACCCTTGAGCACCGCACTACCTTCCACAGGGATTGTCATCTTCTTTTTAACAGCCGAAATCGCTGCATCCACCTTGGGAGCCGAAAGCGCATAGTCCTGATCTGACAGCAGATAGAGGCGAGCCTTAGACCTTAACCCTTTAAGACCCGCCTCTAGCAGATCCCACTCATCCTTACCCAGCACATTTTCCTGTTTATCTTTCATTTATTTCTGTCTCTGACATTTTGCCTGATCCTTCTCAGGAAAAAGTCACAATATCTCAAACTGTCACTTGAACCTCCTGACCCACCTGACCAGGAATATTGACTCTCTGAAATCTTCCCAGCAACAAGACAATGGCACAGCAACAAGACAATGGACCCTTTTGCCACAGATCTGCATCAAGTCATTGTGCACTGACAGGTTTTGGGCGTATAACACTAGGAATGCTTATGGATGTGGCATGAAGTGGGGATCACCCCCCTTAATACCATCAGATACCAGGCACTGCGGTCTGGCCGGCATAGTGGGTCTCTTCTTCCAGGTCTTAGTCCACATCTAGCTCCACATCCAGACCTCTGGACAATGGACACTGTCCCTGACCCTCCTCCGAGGGCCTGGGCCTCTTTGCGGGTACTATCTCCGGCTCGCTCTCAAGAGGATCCCCTATCCTATTGGCTCCATGCACAAACACCGAGGGACCCCCCTGGTGGCGCAGGCTGAATGCTTGATGGAGGAGTACAAATTCAGGGTGAGAAATCACCTGGGACCCCTACCTCACCCAGGCTCTGAGCTGCAGAGGGCCCGGGAATGGCCAGCGGACAGGGAATTGTCTCCTGCAGTGGCAGCAAGGAAACCACCGAGTCTTGTGCCTCCCTATGTCCATACCCCAAACAGAGAGTGTGTCCCTGTCCCCTGGGGTCTGTTCCATTATGCCCATGCTGGTGATCTCAACCGGCAGCAAATGGAGGCAATGTGGTTAACCCAAGAACTGAAAGAAAATGAAAACTAAAGTGCTTAAGATGAAAAGATGAAAAGAAATCACCTTAAAATGAACAAAAAAAACAGCTTCCCTGCTGCACCCAATCCTAATGAGGGATGCCGAGTGAGGGTTTCACACCCGAAACAAGCCACGGGAACACCAAACGAGGCGCAGGTCTACAGTGGGAGAAAAAACAGGCAACTCCTCTGATCTTCCTGTGCCACTGAATGCTGCCAGCCACACAGTGCTAGGCCGTGCTCTAATGCCTCATGTAACTGCCTCAACCGGCATGCGTCGTTCCTCTGTTTGCCTCCCCTTACTTATTCCCTTTACCTGAGCAAACCACTGTTTTTCTGTGTCCTCTCTCCCTCTGCACTCAGCTGCTTCTGCTCGGCTTCGGTGCCTGGGAAACGGCCTGTGCGCTGGGCGTGTAGTCGCAGTGGCTCCTCACCTGCTGACTGTTTTGGGAGCTGCTGATATCTCCCAGGAGCCAGATTTTCTCCAACCGCTCCCCTGAAGAGCCGGGGGGGGGAGGGGGGATGTTCCCCTTCAGATAATCAACTCCTCTTGCACTGGCTCCCACAATCCTCGCTGTCTTTTCACCTCTTTTTTTTAAAGAATCAAAACACAGCAAGCTTCTGTAAAGTCAGGGAAATAAAAGAAAAAAAATTCTAGCCTAAACTATGTTCCATTAAATCCCAGCTGCCAAATTCTAGACCATTCTTCAAGCTTAGCTAGATCCCTCCTCATGTTATCTACACCTTCCTGGGTGTCTACTCTATTGCAGATTTTGGTATCATCTGCAAAGAGGCAAACCTTACCCGACAGCCCTTCCGCTATATCACTAACAAAGATGTTAAAAAGAATCGGACCAAGGACATATCCCTGGGGCACACCACTGGTAACATCCTTCTCCTCAGAGTGAGCTCCATTTACTTGTACTCTTTGTCGCCTCCCACCCAACCAATTTCTAACCCTGCCTTGGACCAGACAGCGAGTCCCCCCACAACCTATCAGGTTTGCATCAATAGTGAGCGTGACCCACTCGGCAAACTATTCCCCGACTACTGAAGAAAAACCTAATGAGAAGAGCGGAGGGGGAGGGTTGAGAAAGCATACTCAAACTCCTCAGACCTGGAAAACCATCTGGTCAATAGTGTCCACTGAAGCAGTTGCAGGTTTACCTCCACCCAGAAAGCTTAGTTCAGGACCACTGCCATAGAGCACAATACATGAAGACACTCACATGCCAACATAGCATATAAAACGACTCACAAAAGGATATAAAATGACTTGAAATAGTTCAGGGAAGGCAACCAAAATGATTTGGAGCGTGCACCAGAAGACATATGAGAAGAGACTTGAAGAACTAAATATGTATATCCTAGAAGAGAGGAAGGACAAGGGAGATATGGTATCCTTTAAGTATTTAAATGTATCTATTAATGAATGACCTTTTTCAAAGGAAGCTGTAAAACTAGAGGGCATAAAATGAAGCTGAAGGAGGTAAATACGTTTTCACAGAGCGTGGTGTATGCTTTGAATGCCCTCCCGATAAAGGTGGTTGGGGCAAATAGTGACGGAATTCAAAATGGCATGAACAGACACAGTGGATCCCTTTATAGCAACAGGATAAAATCAAATTCAACTTAAATTTTTATACTTCAAGAAACAGAGGGGAGTGACCTGCACAGAACAGCAGGTACAACCCTAAACAAAGGCATGGTGGGGGGGGGGGGGGACACCTGCACGGCATGGTGGGTACACCTAACACTAACCACCTTAGTGGACAGATTGTTATTATGTAACAGGGCTGGGTGGGCAAGCACCACTTGTACTTGGACCCTCAAGCTTCCAGCCTATGTTGTAAATAAGTTGCAGAAGTATTTCCCAGCCCATACTCTAAGGCAAGGGTCGGGAACCTGTGGCTCTCGAGCCAGATGTGGCTCTATTGATGGCTGCATCTGGTTCGCAGAAAAATCTTTAACTAAAAAAAATGTTTCTTTATACTCTTTTGATCAACATATTCATTGCATATCAAAATTCCTTTCTACAAATGAGTTAAAGTCTACTGCAGCTGAGCATCAGAAGTGTTAAGGGAGATAAACTGCACTGACCTAAATGGCAGAAATATTGCAACCATGCGTTCATTGTGCTGCCGCGCAAGGCACTTATTAAAAGAGAAATAACTCTTGCCTTACCTCCAAATTCAAATCAGGCTGCAAGAGTAGCCACCCCTACACTCCTTCACGTGCCGAAAAAAAGCACGAAATAGAAAGCCGGTTTGCAGTGATTTCTGCGGCTTGTCGTGAGATCAGAAACTTAACTTTTATTTCAATCGCGTTGTCAGCTAACTTTAGAAACCCTTTTGACAAGATGGCTAAAAGAAAGAGACGATGAGTATCGTACTTTTCAGCAGGAATGGACAGAGGAATTTGCTTTTGTGGAGAGAACGGGTTCTGCAGTGTGTCTAATATGCAACGATAAAATTGCATCTATGAAACGATCAAATGTTAAGCGACACTTCGAGACACGCCATTCTGCATCGAAATATCCTCCGGGAGACAGCAGGAAAAAAGCATGTCGAGAACTGCTCTCAAGAGTGCAAGCTAGTCAGCAGCAACTCCGTGTTTGGACCCAACAAGGTGACTGGAATTCAGCTAGCTTTGCTGGCGCTTTAGCTATTGTGAGAAACGGAAAGCCATTCACAGATGGGGAGTATACCAAAGCATTCATGCTTGATGTTGCCAATGAACTTTTTGATGACTTTTCAGATAAAGAAAATAATTAAACGGATAAAAGACATGCCTCTGTCTGCAAGAACTGTTCACGATCGTAGCATCATGTCGTCAAATCAAATTGAGGCAATGCAAGTGAAGGACATACATGCGGCACCGTTTTTCTCTTGCCTTGGACGAGTCAGACGTCAGTAATTTATCACAGTTCAGCGTGATTGCAAGGTATGTTGTCGGTGACACACTACATGAGGAAAGTCTTGCTGTTTTGCCTATGGAAGGCACAACAAGAGGGCAGGATTTATTCGAGTCCTTCATTGAGTTCGCTAAAGCAAAAAATCTACCGATGGATAAACTTGTTTCTGTGTGTACTGATGGTGCTCCATGCATGGTGGGGAAAAACAGAGGATTCGTTGCTCTTCTTTGTGAGCATGAAAACAGACGCATTATAAGCTTTCATTGCATTCTACATCAGGAGGCGCTTTGTGCTCAGATGTGTGACGAGCAGCTTGGTGAGGTGATGTCGCTGGTGGTTCGGGTAGTCAATTTTATTGTTGCCCGAGCATTAAATGATCGCCAGTTTAACACACTGCTTGATGAGGTTGGGAATAATTATCCTGGTCTGCTTCTGCACAGCAACGTGCGTTGGTTGTCAAGGGGGAAGTTGCTCAGCCGATTTGCGGCTTGTCTGAGCAAAATCCGGACTTTTCTTGAGATGAAGAATGTCGAGCATCCCGAGTTAGCTGACGCTGAGTGGCTCCTGAAGTTCTATTATCTCGTAGACATGACTGAACATCTAAATCAGCTCAATGTGAAAATGCAAGGCGTTGGAAATACAGTCTTATCCCTGCAACAAGCAGTGTTTGCATTTGAAAACAAGCTTGAACTCTTCATTGCCGACATTGAAACAGGTCGTTTACTGCACTTTGAAAAACTGGGAGAGTTCAGAGATGCATGCACATCAACAACTTAATCTTCAACAGCTGGCAGGCTTCACGTCTAATCTCCTGCAGTCATTCAAAGCGCGCTTTGGAGAATTTCGTGAGCACACTCGTCTTTTTAAGTTCATCACCCATCCACACGAGTGTGCAGTGGACAGCACTGACCTGAGCTGCATCCCTGGTGTCTCCATCAGAAATTTTGATCTACAAGCTGCTGACCTGAAAGCCTCAGACATGTGGGTTAATAAGTTTAAGTCACTGAATGAAGATTTGGAAAGATTTGCACGACAGCAAGCAGAGTTGGCGAGCCAACACAAGTGGGCAGAAATGAAAAATCTTCAACAAGCAGACCAGCTGATTGTCAGAACTTGGAACGCGCTTCCCGTTACATACCACACACTGCAGCGCGTGAGTATTGCTGTACTGACAATGTTTGGCTCTACGTATGCATGCGAGCAGTCTTTCTCACACCTAAAGAACATTAAGACCAACCTGCGATCACGTTTAACTGATGGAAGTCTCAAGGCCTGCATGAAGCTCAACCTCACCACGTATGAACCAGACTACAAAGCCATCAGCAAAGCCATGCAGCACCAGAAGTCGCATTAAGGGTAAGAAATACTCATCATTTATTAGCAACAGCATAACAATGTTATGTTATTCAGAGACATTTTGTACTTTGTGTTGAAATTACACTGTACACAAAATGCATACATTTATTTGTGTTTTTATGGTATTGAACATAATATAGGCCTATGGCTCTCACAGATTTACTTCTAAAAATGTGGTGTTCATGGCTCTCTCAGAGAAAAAGATTCCCGACCCCTGCTCTAAGGTCTCAATTAGATTGGTTGTTAGTGGTTCCCTCTTGCAAATATATTCATCTTCAATGTGCACGTCGTAATGCATGTTCTCTGCCATTACTATGGAACAGAATACCAAAAATGTACCGTTGTATGGATAACCTGCTGTTTTCAGAAGGCGATAAAAACCATACCTTTTACCGAGATATGATGGACATTGTACGATCTTGTAAATTAAGTAATGTCCTGTGCTATCATTTTTTATGAAGAGTAGATATTATGTGATGAGGTATTTTAACACAGACTGATATGTTACAAGTTACATACATAATAAAAAGAACCTGCACTGAGTAATTTGAAAGGACAGGATTTATTTATTTAACATTTCTTTTATACCGCGCTCTTTATCATCAGTGCGGTTTACCCACACTTAAGGTGGGAATACTTAGACCCTCCAACAAGGACACTGCCTTCTCAGCAGTCAAGGAAGGAGGAGTTCTAGCTATAGGGCTCAAAGAAGCCCCTAAAAATGAGAAGTAGAGATCAGATGTTAAAGACAAGTTAGCCACCTCTGCAGCAGACACAGGAAGCAAATGTTTGTTGATTGGACCAACCACCTCACCAGTCAATATTGTAGGAGCTACCACTGGTTTCCCTTTAATCTCCCACTTACCTCCACCTTTAGGTATAGTTTGCACAAGAAAAAAAAAGGATTAAGAAAACCCAAGATAGGCACCCAAGTAACACCAAAAGGGGCATCAAAGGGGCCAGCCACTTTGATTACAGGCCCCTTTGACCATGTGCCCATGGCCACATGCACAGCAGCAAGCTGGTTTTAGTAGTCCCTCAGGTTTCCCCAATAACATCAAAGGGGCGGGGCTACCAGCTCTCTCCACTCCTCCAGCCGGCTTCCAGCTCCCCCTCTGTGGTGCTGTAATCCGGGCTGCTCAGTCAGGTAGGCTCTGCTCCCTCCGGACCAAAACTTTATTGAGTCCAAGGACTGTCCTGAAGCCTGGCAGTGGGGAATGTTCTTTGCTCTCTAAATTTCAGGCAAGCAGCCCCAGCCATAGAACTTACTGGAACTTGGTATCACCCAACTCTTTCATGAATTTCTCCAGCTCTTTATCAAAACAGCAGCCTCCCCCTAAATGGGAGCCTGCTTAGAGATGCTTGGAAGTCAAATCCACAGTGCAGTTCCACAACCAGAACCACCTCCTGGCTGTCACTCCAGAAACCAGGCCCTTGGAGGATATCCAAATAAGACTGTATACAACATATCTGCCAGGAAGGCCATCCCTCTCTCCAGTCATGTCATGTTCTCACTCTCCAACTCCACCTAGATCCATTGAAACACCATCCAAGTTACATAACTTCTACAGGTGGATAGCTGCAGCACCACTGCAGACACCCTGAAAGCCTGTTTCAGTCTACCTTCCAGTCCCACAAGTTCCTTAAGACCGTGCCACTCTCCACCAGGATGATTGTCATTCTTGTCACCACAGATTACTATTACTACTTATCATTTGTATAGCGCTACAAGGCGTATCCAGCACTGCACAAAGACATGTAAAAGGCAGTCCCTGCTTATAAAAGTTTACAGTCAAGAGACAATACAGTACAACAACTGGGGACAAGGATATATATCTAGGTAAGGAAACACATGGGAGGTAAAACAGAAGACTAAGGGGATCAGGATCCAAAAGCAGTCTTAAAGAAGTGAGCTTTTAGCCTAGATTTGAACAAGGCCACAGATGGAGCCTGTTGTACTGACTCAAGTAGTTTGTGGCATAA
This sequence comes from Ichthyophis bannanicus, assembly GCA_033557465.1. Taxonomy (NCBI): domain Eukaryota; kingdom Metazoa; phylum Chordata; class Amphibia; order Gymnophiona; family Ichthyophiidae; genus Ichthyophis; species Ichthyophis bannanicus. The sequence goes on from CM066041.1 coordinate 5,303,953, forward strand.
GGAGCAGCGAGGTAGAAAGACTGAAGTCTGGAGTTGGCAGTAGAAGAGAAGGGCACAGACAGAAGGGATTTGCCAGAAGTACGGAGCTCCCAAGGAGGGGAGTAGGGAGAGATAAGAGAGTGAAGGTAGTGAGGAGCAGCTGAATGAAGGCACCTATAGGTCAGTAGTAGAAGTTTAAACTGGATGTGGAAACTGATATGGCAGCGTAAAACCTAGAGATAGATTATGATAGATGAGCAACACTCTTGGTCCCTAGGAAGAAGGTAAAGCTTAGCAATGGCCATTGTGGCCCTCAGGCACTTCCCCTCTGCCATGATCTCACAGTGGTGCGAAAGCCCTGGTCTTTCCAGGATGGGATCACTCTCCTGCTTGCCTTCAATCGCTGCCTCTGCAATCTTTAGAATGGACATCCACTCAATGAGCTCCTGCTTCTTAAACAATCACAGACCCCCAGCTGACAGACAGGTCACAATTCAAATCCAGGTTGCAAAGCATCTCCTTGGCACAAAGGCCTACTTCAACTTCAAGGCAGTTAGTTGCCAAAGGTCTTTGTGTGGGATCCTTCCTATCCCTGTGGCTCAACCCGAGGCCACTGCATGATCTGCACAAACTTAGGCAAAAAAGCAGAGTTTCCCACCAGCTTAACACTCCAACCACAACTTCACATATAATGCAGTAAGAACTGGAGCTGCAAATGCTCCCCTGTGGTTGCAAACCATGTTTCTGCCACCAAGCATGTGTTCAAGATGGTGACAGACCCAGCTGTAGTTGCACTATGGAACGATACAGAGGTATGATAAAGAGAAATTAGACTTACCTGCTAACTGTGGTTCCTTGAGGAACTCCAGTCCAGTCCCGCACCTCTGGGTAGTGTGCCTCTTCTAGCAGCCTGGAGACTGAGCATGTCATCTTTTGATGATACCAGTGTACTTATGCAGCTGGCACCACCGACCAGTCCCAGTACCCATTGACAAAGCAGACTCACAGGAGCAAAGTAGTTAAATCATGCAAAAACAGTTCTAAGCCTAAATAAAGGTAACACCCCCTGCATCCCTAGAGGATACCCGTCCCCCCCTCCAGGATGAGGGAGCTCTTCAGATGAGCACCCGAGCAGCTCCAGGCGGTGGAGAACCAAGTCTGGCAACACTTCTGTTTCACGCCCCCAAGCACCGAATGCACCCCACTCCCCTTGACCACTTCCAAACAGGGAGCCCACTTCAGGACCGAGGTGTTCACATATTATTCTTCATCGTACTTAGGGATGGTTCCAGGACTCGACTGGAATTCCTCAAGGAACCACAATTAGTAGGCAAGTCTAATTTTTCTTTCCTTATCATCCCTCCAGTCCAGCCCCCACACCTCTGGGATGTATCAGAGCAGTTAAACTAATGGGAGGAACCCACACAACCGGCCAGAAGTACAGCCAATCCAAAACGAGCATCCCCTGCCGCCTCGACATCCAGGCGATAATGCTTAACAAAAGTATGAAGCGACGACCACGTCGCTGCCCTACAGATTTCCACTGACGGTACTAGACTATACTCCGCCCACAATGCCGCCTGAGCCCGTGTGGAATGCACCCACAACCTTGCCGGAATTGCCTTGCCCTTCAACAAGTACGCCGATGCAATCGCCTCCCTGATCCATTGGGAAATGGAGGCCTTGGCTGCCACCTCACCTTTGCGCAGTCTGCCAAGAAAACAAACAGCTGATCGGATTTCCGAAAGGATGAAATCCTTTTATAGTACCTCCGTAACACTCTTCCAACATCCAGGCAACGCAGCTGCAGAAAGGCCAGACCCCCCCCCCCCCCATCTGCTTTATCCAAAGCCGGTACCATCTTGGGTAAGAAAGACAGTACTGGTCACAGGACCACCTTCTCCTTGGAAAAGGAAAGGAATGGCTCCTGACACGACAGGGCCTGAAGCTCCAAAATCCTGTGTGCCAAGCAAATTACCACCAGGAAAACAGTCTTTAGAGTCAAATCCTTCAGGGACACCTGACTCAATGGCTCAAAGGGCTCCCCGGTCGGAGCCGTCAGCACCAGACTGAGGTCCCAAGGCGGAACCACTGCCCTCCTTGGTGGCCTGAGCTAGTTCACTGCCCTTAAAAACTGCAGAACATCTGCATGTGTGCCCAACAGCCCCCCCCCCCCCCGCGGACTTTCCCGCCAGCTGCACCCTCAAGGAACTAGCGGACAATTCCTTCTCAAAATCTGCTTGCAAGAACGCCAGGATGTCTGGGACAGCGGCTGTAGAAGGACCTATCAACTGCTCTGCACACCATGCCTCAAAGATGCACCATACCCAGATGTACGCTAGGCTTGTGGATCTCCTGCGAACCTAAAGCAAGGTCGCAATGACTGCTCCGGAAAAATCCTCTCTTCAACCTTGCCCTCAAGAGCCATACCGAAAATGAGAATCGATCCACCTGGGGCATGAGAAGAGGTCCCTGCTACAAGAGATCTTTCTGGACCGGAAGCCGCCATGGTCGATCCGCCAAGATCCGAACTAGGTTGGCGTACCATGGGCGCCTCGGCCAGTCCACGAGAATGTCTAAGCCCCTATGCGCCTCTAACCGTTAAGCTACCCGGCCTATGAGCGCCCACAGGTGGAATACATAGAGCAGATCCTCTTCAGGCCACCACTGCATCAGGGCACCAAGGCCCTCGGACATCCTCTCTCCTTCTTCTGAAAAAATGGCAGGCCTTTGTTGACTTGAACATTGCCATCAGGTCCATGATCGGACTGCCCTACCGGGACCACCTGCTCGAATACCTCCTGGTTGAGCTGCCACTCTCCTGGATCCACATGCACCCAGCTGAGGTAGTCTGCTGTTACTTGTTGACGCCCGCAACGTGTGCCACCAACAACGCTTGGAGACGAGACTCTGCCCATCTGAACAGCCTCTCGGCCTCGTCCTCTAGGGCTACACTGCCCGTGCCTCCTTGCCGGTTGATGTACACCACTGCAGTTGCATTTTCTGAAAATACTCGGACCACATTCCCCCTCAACCAGGGCTTGAAGTTTTCTAACGCCAGGGTTACCACTCGCATCTCCAGCCTGTCGATCAACTACAGGGTCCCCACCCCAGACTCCACTGTCCTTGAACAAAGCATCTCTTGCAATGGGCTCTCCAACCTGCCAGACTGGCATTGGTCATCACCAGAACCCACACCAGGGACTCGAGTGTCATGCCCCTTCCCAGATTCTCCAGGTGTAGTCACCACTTGAGGGTTCTCCTGGTGCCATGTGGGCACGGGAGTTCTTGGGACAGGGGTCGACTCTGATGGGACCAGCGGCGAAGCAGAGACCTCTGCAGCAGCCACATGTGCCCACAGGACTAACTCTAGTGGCTGCCATGGTCCCCAGCACCTGCAGATAATTCCACACCGATGGCCTCGACATTCTCAGGAACTGCCATACCAACCTTCGAAACTCCTGCGCTCGTCTCTCTGGCAAGACGACCCTGTCCACGCGGGTATCAAAGCAGGCCCCTAAATACTTTATCTCCTGAGCTGGTATCAACTGATTCTTGGCCCTATTGACCACTCAACTGAGACGTTGGAGGAAGAAGCGGCTCAGTGGTTGGGACAGGTTACCTCAGGCCGGAGGGACTGGGGTCTCTAGTCCCATGGCCACTCCTTGTGGCCTTGGACAAGCCACTTAACCCTCCATTGCCTCAGGTACACTTAGATTGTGAACCCTTCAGGGACAAGGGAATAAAAAAGTACCCGTTAGTATATACATACATGTAAAACAGCTCTGATGCACAAGTTAAGGGCGGTATATCAAGTGCCTAAACTATAACCATAACTCCCCCACCCGAGCCATGTCTCTTTCGCTGTCTTCATTGGATTTCACCCGAATCAGCCAATCGTCTAGGAACGGGTGGACGAGAATCCTTTCCTTGCGAAGCGCTACCACCACCATTACCTTGGTGAAGGTATTTGGGGGGAGGGGGGGGGAGGAAGTGGTCGTGAGGCCAAAGGGTAACACCCAAAAAATTGGAAATGGTCTCTTGGCACTGCAAAACGGAGAAACCACTTATGTTCTGGATGGATGGGAATGTGTAGATACGCTTCAGTGAAAATGAGAGACGCCAGAAACTCTCCACTTCTTACTGCCTCTATCACTGACCTCCACGTTTCCATGCGGCACCAGGAGACAGCGGTAAATGACCTTGAGATCAGGCGAAAGGAACCTTCCTTTTTGGGTACCATGAAATAAATGGAGTATCGACCCCAGCCGTACTGGTCTCACGGAACTGGCTCCACGGCTCCTAGCTGAAGGAGCTGTCAAGATGTGCTGCCGCCCTGCCCGGCACTTTGTAGGGAGACTGAACAAAAGACTGGGTTACTAGACGTGCCCATTGGAGGGTTTAGCCCTCCCAGACGACTTCCAGGACCCACTGTTGAAACGTAGTCCGGATGCAGGCAGGGTCATAAGATATGCCATACTGGGTCAGACCAGGGTTCATCAAGCCCAATATCCTGTTTCCAACAGTGGCCAATCTAGGTCATAAGTACCTAGCAGTTTCCCTAAAAAAGACACGCCCCCACCTGGGCCCTCCTCACTTCATTGCACTTGTTTCCTGCTGCGAAGGCGGCCCCAAAACCCCTGCCTGTGCCTTGGAAACCTCAAAACCCTTGCCCCCTGAAGGGGAACTGGCCCCTCTGGGTAAGGCCAAAACTGCTTGAAGTCCCTCAGCTGCCCCCTAGCCGCAATCGAGCTACGGGCTTGTCTCTGCTTATCCTCCGGCAGCTGACATCCTTAGGACTCCCCCAAGTCCTTCATCAACTTCTCCAGCTCCTCCCCAAAGAGCAGCTTACCCTTGAAGGGAAGCTTGCTGAGCCAGGACACAGAGCTAGGTCTACAGGAGCAGCTTGAAGAAGGGGAGATCCCAGAGGAGCCTACTGCCGCCCAGTAATGGAGCCACAAGTAGCGGCGCACCGCTACCACAGAGGTCATGCTTTTAGAGAGACCTCTGAGAAGAACATAATGAGTTTCCACTAAATAGGCTGCTCCCAACTCCAATTTGGCTGCCTCACCTGAGAGGTGCATCCCAAGGTCCACGAGCTGTTGGACCTGAGACCATCGGAGGCAGGTCCTCACCATCCAGGTCCCACAGATGGACGCCTGTAGCAAAAAGGCATTATTAAAGGCCTGCTTCAGTAAGGTGTCCAACCTCCTGTCCTGTATGTCCTTAAGGGCCACACTGCTCAGGGATCAGGTGGCAGCCTTGGCGTGTTACCAAAGTAGGATCAGAGGCATGTCATTAGCAGTACATCTGGGAATGGTTTGTTTTCTGCGGGCCATCAAACAGGTGTGCCCCCACCCACAGAGGCCGGTGATGCCACCATGGGGTATGATCATCATGCTGGGGGCACGGACAAGAGGCTCCTTTGAACCACTGAAGCAGGCACCTTTGAAGGATCTAATGCTAAAGACAGTGTTTCTAGTGGCAATCTATTCGGCACGGAGGATTTCAGAGCTGCAGACCTTGTCCTGTTGCGAAGTGTACCTGGTGTTCCATCCAAAGGATGGAGGGTACCGTGCACAAAACCACCTATCGAAGGAGGTGACGGGCTTTCATCTGAATCAGCCAGCAACTCTTCTGGTCCTTCGAGCTGGGCAGCGCAAGCAGGGGCATTCCAGGCTGCATCTGCTCTACACAAGACAGATCCTGCAGCTGTATTTGAGGTGAATGGCGCCCCTTTGCCGCTCAGAAACACTTTGTCCTTTTTGGAGGGCCACACTGCAGGGAGGCCATGGCAAAGACATCCATTGCCTCACCAGTTTTGCGGTTTACACTCATGGAGAATTAAGTAAGCATAAAATTTGTGTTTGCACACTTGTGTGTTTTGCACATGTTCACTTAGGTCTTCTGACCATATTTAAGATAAAAAAGGAATGTTTGTGTTATAGAGAGGAAACGCCTCTCAACATGCAAACAGTATGACATATCTTCGAGAAGTAGCTCTTATATTTGGTCCGACCTTGATTACAGTGTATCCACTGCTAGGGAGGCAATTACATAGGCCTATTTGCTGTGGCCACAACAGTCCTGGCCGGGCTACAAGCGCACTGGCGGCCTCCTGGGCAGAGGCATGTCAGGTTCCATTGGAAGAGATATGTAAAGAAGCCACCCAGGCATCTTTGCATCCGTTTACAAGGCATTACCAGTTTGATCTGCAGGCTCAAGAGGAGGCCCAGTCTGGGGCCGCAGTCTTGCAAAGGGGGGATTAGAGGTCCCTTCCCTTATGGGGCACTGCAATGGTATGTCCCATGTGTCTGGACTGGAGATGATTTGGAAGGTGAAATTAGGCTTTACCTGCTAATTACCTTTCTTCGAATCCCTCAGTCCAGACCCCGCCCAGTCCAGTTCATGTCCACTTTGCCTGAAGGTACAAGTCCCTAGTGTGCATATGGCGAGGGTATGGTTTAGGGTCTCGAGTGTTCCATGCTTCCAAGACAAGATAGGGAGCTCACTGTCTAGGGGGTATGAGCCTCTGGATGCAGTACCAACTGCTTTCCAGCTCAGAATATGAACAAGGCTCGAAATTCTCAAGGAAGAAAAAAAAAAAAAAAAGGGGGGAGAGCGAGTTCTGGCTTGCATTCAATCAAGAATCATAAATAAGAGTCAATGAGACGCTGGAAGCATGGTGAAGAAGAGTCTGGCTGTGGGGAGAAATGCAGCAGCCGCTTTGCTGTTAGACAATACCGACAATCCTACTAATGCACAGTCCTTATAGGATGGCATCACAAAACTGCCATGCTCAGCTTCCACCTGCTGGATGGGAGGCACAACACCTATGCGTCTGGACTGTACTGGAAGGATTCAAAAAAAGCTAGTTAGCAGGTAAGGCCTAATTTCACCTTAAATGTTCTTTATCTCTATCTTGAGTTAACATTCAAGTTAAATTGTTAACAAGAAACTTTTTGACTGCTTTTATGTAAATTTATAACAGGGAGAGGATGTTCGACACAGAGCTCATTTGACCAACTTAGGTGGACATGTTCAATTATAGTCCTGTTCTGGTCTATGGTATGCTGAATCATTTATTCAAGGACCTGCTACAGATCTTAGCAAGTTTTTTTCCTTTTGGGAAAGCATTACATGATAGTCTTTCTGATGAACAGAATGAACCCACCTAGCATTTGTTGTTAGCGGCAAGAATTATAATTACAAGATACTGGAAAAAAGAAAGAGCTCCTCCTAAGCAAAAGTGGTTACATCAAATTTGGACACTGTATATGGAGAAATTAACATGGACCCTAAGAGGTAATCTTCAAATATATTTGAGCATCTGGGACCATTTTCTACAACAAACTTGTTTAATTTTGACAGTTCTTGCTGAATTACCTTCTGAGATAATATTGACAACATTCTGGCATCTCTAATTTTGGTGCAGGAGAACGGTGAGGGATGGGAAGGAGTGGAAATTTTAGGAGACTTTGATATGTTATATTGTTAAATCTTCATATTTTGTGTTTTGTAAACTATTAAAACAAATAAAAGACGACCAATAGTCTTTCCAAAATATTGCTTACTAAAATGTTGAATATTCATATTATGTATTTTTTTAAAAAACTTCATACTTTACTGGCCTCTCTACAACAACAAAATTCGCCCATTCCTTTCTGAACACACTACTAAGACACTTATCCACTCCTTAGTCACCTCCCGTCTAGACTATTGTAACCTACTCCTTGCTGGTCTCTCTGAATCATCTGTCTCCTCTTCAATTTAGTCAACACTGCTGCGCGGCTAATCTTCCGCCAGTCTCTTCCTTCATTGGCTCCCTATCCATTTCCATATCCAGTTCAAACTTCTCCTGCTTACCTAGTATATTCACTCTGCGGCTCCTCACTACCTTTCCTCTTATCCCCCCCACACCCCTCTTCGGGAACTCTGCTCTTCTGGCAAATCACTTCTATTTGTGCCCTTCTCTTCTACTGCCAACTCCAGATTTCGCTACTTTCACCTTGCTACTCCTTATGCCTGGAACAAGCTACCTGAGTATGCACGTCAGGCACCTTCTCTGACCCTTTTCAAATCCAGGCTGAAAACTCATCTCTTTGCTGCAGTCCTTTCTAGCCCACCCTTTAGGCAGGACTAGGTGGTCACGTGGAGGGCAGCTTTTGAGGGGTGTTAAAAAGCAGCAGTGACCCAAGCAAAATAATACATCTACAATAACAACCATAAAAACTCAAAAGAGCCGCCAGGGAAAAAGGGCGCACACACATACGTTAATGTTAACTATCAATTGTACTTTCTAAATACTGTTAAGTGTACTGTCCAAACAAATGTTTACACGTAACCTAATGTTAAAAGCAACCCTCCAATTGTGATATGATGTGACCTGACCACCTTGATTGAAGGATAAGGTGGCATACAAATCTGTCTAAATAAATAAATAAATAAATAAATACGTACATACACAGCAAAGTCACATATTTAGAGTACGATGTCCCTGCATACATTTTTAGAGGGTCATTGTGGGAAAGGTGGTGTGTCCATTTAATTATCAAAACCTCGGGGGGGGGGGGGTTGCTGTAAGGCTTGTCTAGGCAGGGTACCCAATACCGTTGCACCGGCCCTGCACTTCAAAGCACCAATCAAGCGCACTCAGTCTATACATCTGTTGTACAGACGAGTAACTTAGAAACCCCAGACGTCAACCTAAACATTTAGTGCCCTGGGCAATTCTTGGAATTTCTTTTTCTTCCTCTTGGCTACCCCCTCCCGGGCTCCACGGTCAGGCCAGGCGCTGGGCTCGTTAGCGGCCCTCAGTCCCGTGGACGAGTCGTTTCCTGTATGCCACCGACTCACGGGCCGCACAGGGCGGAGGCCACTCTGCGCGCTACAGTCCTACCCCACTTACCGCTGTCCCCGATAATGAGCAACTTGAACAGATGATCATAATCCCGGGCCATGGTCGGCAACTCTACGAGGCCCGGTACCGTCGGCCTCACGCTCAAAGCAAATCCGCTTCCCAAACAAACAACCGGAACTGACCCCCGAGCGGTGCACCTACCGCATCCCAATGCGCCTGCGCAGCATCGGGCCCCGCCCCCCGGAGCGCGCCGCTGCTGCTGAACGCATGCGCGAAGAATGACCGCTCTGACGAGTGATCCCTGCCTAGAAAATAGAAACCAGCGCGCGGCCTCCCTCCCATAAAGCGCCGCTGCTGCAAAACGCATGCGCGAAGAATGAGCGCTCTGACGAGGGTGATCCCTGCCTAGAAAATAGAAACCAGCGCGCGGCCTCCCTCCTATAAAGCGCCGCTGCTGCAGAACGCATGCGCGAAGAATGACCGCTCTGACGAGAGTGATCCCTGCTTAGAAAGTAGAAACCAGGGCGGGGAAGTTGAGCGTGGAGAGTGCCCCCCGCCGAGAAATTGGGGAGGGGGTAGCGTAGAATGGAGAGTGACCCCTGCAGAGAAAGGGAAAAGGGCAGGAGTGACCCTCCAACCTGGAACCGGGAGGGACGAATGGCGAGTGACCCCTCCCCCCGCTGAGAACGGGAAGGAAGAGCGGCAGCGGCGTGAAGTTTAAAAGCAGAGGGAAAAAGGTCCCGTAGGTAAAACCAACTCTGTGCTAAGGCAGCATCACTCAAGAGATGGCGTGGATGCCAACAAATGCATTTAAAAACATAATTACCAAAAAGTGCAATCATTATGAGCAAATGTACAACAAACAGCAAATCAAAAATGAAATTATGTATCACCTAAACAAAATGTAAAGACATAAATATCAACTCTAACCCAAATATTTTTTAGAAAATATATTGTGTGTGGATTTGCCTACATAAAAACCTAGAGCTATGTTTACCAAAGGGAGCAAAGGTGCAGATAACAGGCGTTATCAGCCCCTGTGAATGTGTAACACCGTGAAAAGCACCAATAACACTGGATTAATGTGCAGACGCTGGGCCTGTAGCATTAAGGTGAAAGGGGGTGAGCATAGCGTGTACTCATTTTACCCCAGTTTATGTTATTTATTTTATTTATTTATTTATTTACATTCTCTTATATACCGCGCTATTCTGCATCAGTGCGGTTTACATTGAACAAACTGAAATTACATTGAACAGGGCATTATAACTTGGAGATAACTATTTTACAGGGAACATGGGCTATGGAGGGTTAAGTGGCTTGCCCAAGACCACAAGGAGCACCTATGGGACTAGAAACCACAGTCCTTCCGGCCCAAGGTTGCTGTCCTCTAGTGGGATTTGAACCCCCGACCTTCCGGCTTGAAGTACCTTGCCCCAACCACTAGGCCACTCCTCCACTCCTGTTACCGTGCATTCCTACACATCCCTCCAGTCCAGTCCCTTTCCTCTGGGTTGTGCTCCCCTTCCAGCAGTTTGGAGACTGAGCACATCATCTTTTTTGATGACACCTAGGATATAAATACCACTGGCACCTCCCACCAGCTCCAGTATGCTCAGTCCAAGGAGCTGGAGGGAGGTAGTAAGCTAGGGGTTAGGCTTACTGGAGAGACACCAAGGAGATAGTAGGGTTTTTTCCCTTTAGTTTAAGTTCATTTAATTTATTTTATTTTGATTGTGTTGAATTTGGAATTCTTTTTTTCCTGGCTCCTTGCTAGGGCAGTTAAACTGTCCTTTGGGGCTGGAGAAAGTCATTTCTCTCCCCCCTATATCTTTCAACTCCAGGGCACAAGAGGCTTCGAAAGACAGCACCAGATAATGAAAAAGGATACACAGTTCCCTAGCCCGGCAAGGAGCCACTGGTACATTTGCTTCTGCAGGGCCTGCCAGCACTGTTCCCTCTAAGCTGTGCACGTGTGCGCACGCACTCACCGAGCGAGCGCACATACTTTACAACAGAGCGCACAAAAATTACGGCTCTGATTCTGATAGAAAACAACACAGACGTCTTAAAATTTAAAAGTTATGATTGTAATTACTAGAAATTTCCCACTTCATTTAGTAATCATCTATTTTCATTTAATTTGATTAAAATCAATGTGGTGTACATACTGTATTCTGACGTGTAGTCACATTTTAAAGTATGTCTTCTCCATCACCATTGGTAACCTGTCTCTTTCCGCGTTCACTATAAAATTCTTATCCTTGCGCACAAGGCTATTCGCACTGGCACCCCCTCTTACCTCGCAGATCAGATATGCTTTCGTACCCCACATCGCCTGCTTCGTTCCATTCATACAAATCGGATGTCCCGTCCCTTCCCTCCCCCTCCCAGGCTCATCTTGTCTCTACCCGCTCCTCTGCTTTCTACTTTCTGGCTCCCAGCCTCTGGAACTCGCTCCCCTCCTCGCTTCGTGCAGAAGAATCCTATCAATCCTTCAAATCCCAACTCAAAACTCATCTCTTCAACCTAGCATTTGACCTCCCACCCTCGTCCTCCCCCTCCCTCCCTATGATGTTACATTGTAAGTACTAATTGGTTTGTTTTCTCTTTCTTTCCTTTTTCTATTGTTTTTAATTGGCTTTTCTTTTCCTTTCCCGCAGCCTATTTTTAAATTGAATAATGTTTTATTGTAAACCGCTCAGGTACCTATGGTGTTGGGCGGTATAAGTTTTATTAAACATAAACATATGTAACTCCGAGTGTTGTTGTGTGGCACACAAAAATTTAACCTTCCTTCAAAAGCTGCACACAGCTGATATTTTATACGCACATAGCCTACAGAAAATTAGAGGGAACATTGCCTGCCAGTTCCTGTCTGTCCCACCTCGCTGACGACGTCCTCAAGGCAGCTGAGCGTGAGGGTGGGAAGACACAGCCAGATCGGTGAAGAGGGGAAGAGAAGCTCTCAGTGGCGTCAGACTCCAATGATTACAGCGGCGAACTGCAGTGTGTCAACCATGCGGTCGCCAGCCAACTGTTGCAGAAAGGCCTGCCGCCTCCGGAGAGAGGGATAGTCTGGTAGAAGCAGGTAAGCTGGTTCCTTTGGTGCGCCTTTTGCACACCCTTGATAATGCAGGCCTGAAGGAGCTGTTGGGCAGGGGAGGTTTGCCCAGCAAGTTGCTGTTTCTTTATTTAAGCTTCATTTGAGAGAGAAAAAAACTGCATTAGGATATATTGTTAAATATAGATATTATAGAGTTTGGATATCTAGATATTTAGGTACATTTAATGCAGGAAGTGAATTATGAACAGAAGGGCCCTACCACCATGCCGGCGAGACCACAGTGTTTGGTCTGCGGGACCTGGTGGGGAACAGTGTCAGAGGCCGGCGTCTGCAGGTGCTGCTCAGTGGATGCCGCAGCAATGGAACAGGGTATCCAGGCCAGCATAACCCAGGATCCTCTGTCTTCCCTCTCACAGGATGCAGGGGAGCCTCTGGAAGCAATGCTCGCCTTCTAACACTGAGGGCAGAGGAGACCCAGAACAGCCAGTCCTTCCTCAGCCCAGGCCCTCCACTTCGTCGGGAGTGCAGGAGGGGGGAGGCTGGAGAGGCTTCTCCCCAGAATTTGTATTTTTGCTGCATAGGGCGTTCTGTCTGCGTCAACAGGGAATGCACAGGCAGATAGCAACGCAGGGGCATATGGCTACGCAGACTGGAGGCCAAGGGGCCGGAGGATGCAGAGGTACCGCCTAAGCAGGCTAGACTGGCAAATAAAGAAAATCTCCACTCCTCTTTGTCGGAGGCTCTGGGAGGGGAGTCCTCGGGACTGGGAAGAGGGGGAAGACAAGGAAGAACTCGAAGAGGGCAAGATCCCTGAGGAGGAGCAGGCCAGGATTGTTTGGGTCTTCCGCCGAGAGGAGTTGCCAGCTTTGATCGGCGATTCCTTGAAAGTCCTTTGCCGCAGGCGCTCTAGCGGAGGAGGCGGCCTTGGAGGACCCGCTGATTCAGGCAGTCAGGAAGTCACAGGTCTTCCCGGTCCACCGGGTAGTTCGACAGATGATCCAAGAAGAGTGGGATCAGCCGGAGTCCGGTTTAAGGGGTGTCCTGTCTATGACACGGTTGTACCCCTTGCCGGAGTTGGAGAAGGAGTTGCTTCAGTCACCCAGCGTGGATGGGCCGTCTCAGCAGTTACCAAGAAGACAACCATACCAGTTGAGGGCAGCGCGGCTCTTAAGGATGCCCAGGACAGAAAGCTGGATACATTATTAAAACAAGCCTTTGATATCAGTGCCCTCGCTCTTCAGGCGTCTGTGTGTGGGGGCTTGGGTAGCCTGTGCTTGCCTCCGGTGGTCTCAGCAGCTCCAACTGCCAGGCAACCAGCCATGCAGATCGGCGATTGATGCATTAAGAATTGAGTCTGGAGCGGCCTACTTTGCGGATAGCCAATATGATCTCAGCAGGAGCTTGGCGAAGAGCATGGGTTCTGTGGTAGCGGCTCATCGTTACCTTTGGCTCCGCAACTGGGTGGCAGATGGTTCTTCGAAGGCCTGCCTCATCAGGCTCCCCTTTAAGGGAAAGCTGCTTTTCGGGGAGGAGCTGGACTAATTGGTAAAGGAACTGGGGGAGTCTAAGGGGGGCAGGCCAAAACAGAGTCGCAACCCCACTCCCGCACCATCTCAGCCGCGGGAGTCCTGTAAGTTTCGGGTGGCTCGGTTGGCACCTTTTCAGAGAGAACGTTTCCCCTCTAGGGGGCAGGGTTTCCTTGGATTTTGAGGAGTAGGAAGGGGATTTGGTGCCTCTTCCTCTGCCTCCGGTCCTAGGAAGCCGCAATGAGGCAAGGGGGGCCCAGGAGGGAGTTCTGCCAGTGGGAGGATGTCTGCGGCAGTTCGTCTCCACCTAGGCCCGGGTCACGTCCGATCAATGGGTTCTGGAGGTGGTTCAAGAAGGGTATGCACTCAAACTTGCAAGACCAGTCCTTCCATCATTCGTACAGTCTCCTTGCGGACCTCCGGCCAAGGCCACAGCGGTGGAGGAGACTCTGGCATGGCTTCTGTTGTTGGGGGTGGTCGGGCCGGTGCCCAAAGACCAGTGCAGCTACTCCATCTATTTGGTGGTACCAAAAAAGGAGGGCTCCTTTCGGCCCATCCTTGACCTGAGGTGAGCTAATCGTTGCCTCAGGATACCTCATTTTTGCATGGAAACTCTGAAGTCAGTGATAGTTGCGGTTCGACGGGGAGGGTTTCTAACATCTTTCGATTTCACAAAGGTGTACTTACATATTCCCGTCCGCAAGTCGCATCAGCAGTTTCTGCGGTTTGCGGTACCAAGGGGACACTTCCAGTTTCAGGCATTACCGTTCGGCCTGGTGACCGCGCCTCGCACCTTTACCAAGGTAATGGTCATGGTGGCAGCGGCGCTACACAAGGAAGGAGTTCAGGTCCACCTGTACCTCGACGACTGGTTGATCGGGTCAAATCCAAAAAGGAGAGTCTAAAGGCAACAGCCAGGGCAGTCGATCTCCTCAGGAGTCTAGGGTAGGTGATCAATCTGACAAAGAGCAGATTGGTGCCCTCTCAGGAGATAGAGTATCTTGGGGCAAGGTTCGACACCAGCAGGGGTAGGGTGTTTTTGCCAGTTCAGAGAGCGAGAGAGATATGGCATCTGGTGCGCCAGTTCCTATCCATGAAGGTGTCCTCCGCTTGGCATTATTTTCAAGTGCTGGGGACCATGGCGGTGACGACTGAGTTGGTACCCTGGGCCAGGGCCCACATGCAACCGTTACAGTGGTCTCTTCTCCGTTGCTGGTCCCATCAACGTCAGCCCTGGTCTACAGCACTGCCCTGTCCCACAGCGACCAGGGGGGCCTTGTAGTGGTGGCTCCATCCAGGGAATCTGGAACAAGGCATGCCCCTCGAGTTCCCGCAGTGGCTGCAGTTGATGACGGACACCAGTCTGGGTGGTTGGGGGGCTCACTGCGAGGGACACTTTGCTCAGGGTCGCTGGAGTGCCCGGGAAGCCCAGTGGTCCATCAACAGACTGGAAATGCAGGCGGTAGCTCTAGCTCTCAGAGTTTTCGAGTGATGGGTCCGTCAGAGGGCAGTCCGGGTACTATCGGACAACATGACCACGGTGGCGTATATCAACCGTCAAGGCGGCATGAGCAGTCCTCCCTTGGAGGAGGCGGCAGAGAGCCTGCTGGAGTGGGCCGAAGCCTGTCTGCAGGCCTTGTTGGCGGCACATGTAGCCAGAGTCAAAAACTTCACGGCAGACTATCTGAGCAGGTTCAAGGTGGATCACGACGAATGGGAGCTCTGTCAGGATGTGTACAAGCAGGTGGTGCACGGATGGGGGCCTCCTATCATGGATCTCATGGCGCAATGGGAGTCGGCCAAAGTGAGCCGTTTCTTCAGCAGAAGAAAGGAAAGGATGTCAGAGGTCCTGGATGCTCTGGTTCAGAGGTGGGCCATGGCGGGGCTTCTGTATGTGTTTCCTCCATGGGCTCTTATAGACCCACCGGGGGTGGGTAATACTGATAGCCAGGACTGGCCACTGCATCTATGGTATGCCGAACTCATTCGGCTGCTGGCTGATCGTCCATGGCGGCTCCCGGTGAGAAACGTTCTTCTGTCTCAGTGCCCCGTGTGGATGCTGCAAGTGGATCGATTCTCACTTACGGCCTGGCTATTGAAAGGGCAAGGCTGCGTAAACGAGGATATTCAGGGGCAATGATCATGACATTGCTGAACGCTCGGAAGCGTTTGACCTGCCTCTCCTATGTGAGAGTCTGGCATATTTTTGAGAGCTGGTGTGCAGCCCAGGAGAAGAGGCCTATGGCGGTTTCAGTTCCAGAGGTGCTGGAATTTTTACAGGCAGGTTTCAAGAAAGGCCTCGCTGCAAGTTCCTTGCGGGTGCAGGTGGCAGCTATTTCCTGCTACAGGGGCAAGATTCAAGGCAAGGCGTTAAGTGAATATCTGGACATAAGTTGGTTCTGGAGGGCAGTGTGGCGCCTGCGGCCCCAGCAGAGGTCATTTGTTCCTCCCTGGGACCTTAATCTCATGCTGGATACTCTAGTGGGTGAACCATATGATCCGGGGGAGCGAGCGTCCTTGAAGGATTTGACTCTCAAGGCATTGTTTCTGGTTGCTATCTGTTCGGCTAGATGCATTTCGGAGCTTCATGATCTTTTGTGTCATCCGCCGTTCCTCTCCTTCTTTAAGGACAAGGTGGTCTTGCGGACAGTACCTTCCTTTTTGCCCAAGGTGGTCTCGTTTTTTCATGTGAATCAGCCAGTGTCTCTTCCTTCCTTCTCCAAGGTGGGGCAGGGGGTTGACGATGCTCGGCTGCGCCGTCTGGACGTGCACAGGGTCCTGAAGCATTACCCGAAGCGCACAGCGGCGTTCCACAAATCGGAACGGTTGTTTGTCTTGTTCAGGGGACCACGTAGGGGAGAGGCGGCGGCGGCGGCCAAGGCTTCCATTTCCAGATGGATCAGGGAAGCCATTGCTTCAGCATACATCCAGAAGGGAAAGCCAGTTCCAGTGGGGTTCTGGGCACATTCTACACGAGCCCAAGCGGCCTCGTGGGCGGAATTTAGTCTGGTTCCGCCACTGGATATTTGTAGAGCAGCTACTTGGTCGTCTCTGCATACTTTTGCCAAGCATTACCATTTGGATGTTCAGGCAGCAGGAGATGCCAGGTTTGGAGGAGCGGTACTTCAGTCCGGTCTTGCAGGCCCCTCCCATGCTTGAATTGCTCTCTTACATCCCAGAGGAAAGGGACTGGACTGGAGGGATGCTTAGGAAAGAGTAATTAGTCCTTACCTGCTAATTAGCGTTCCTGAAGGAACTCCAGTCCAGTCCCCGATCCCACCCAGAGTTAGATGGCAAGGTGGATGAGGCGTTGCCAGCCCGAAGCTTTAAGTACACAAGAGCAGAGGAAGGTTTCAGAAGGCTCCTTGCTGAGGGGTTCCGGTGGCGTGACAGGATGGACAGGATAAGTGCCCTCGTGGTGGAGTCAGTAAGGGCAAGTGCTGTATCAGGTAAGCCGCCTCCTCCTCCTCTTTGGGGGGGGGAAGTCCCTTCTGGGGGAGGCGGTATACTACAGTTTTTCAATTTAGCTATAGTTTGTTGTTTTGTTGATCTGTTAAATTGTCTCTCTGTTAAGTCTGCTTTGTCAATAGGATACTAGAGCTGGTGGGAGGTGCCAGTGGTATTTATATGCTAGGTGTCATCAAAAAAGATGACGTGCTCAGCAATGTTCCCTCTAATTTTCTGTTGGCTGTGTGCACATAAAATATCAGCTGTGCAGCTTTTGAAGGAAGGTTAAATTTTTGTGCGCCACATAACGACACTCGGAGTTATATACTTTAAAATTTGACTACATGTCAGAATACAGTATGCACACCACATTGATTTTAATCAAATTAAATGAAAATAGACGATTACTAAATGAAGTGGAAAATTTCTAGTTATTACAATCACAACTTTTACATTTTAAGATGTCTGTGTTGTTTTCTATCAGAATCAGAACCGTAATTTTTGTGCGCTCTGTTGTAAAGTATGTGCGCTCGCTCGGTGAGGTGTGTGCGCGCGCGCACACGCGCACAGCTTAGAGGGAACAGTGGTGCTCAGTCTCCAAGCTGCTGGAAGGGGAGCACAACCCAAAGGAAAGGGACTGGACTAGAGTTCCTTCAGGAACGCTAATTAGCAGGTAAGGACTATTACTCTTTAGAGCTCCCTTTGCTGGGAACCCTACCACCATCTGAAAGCTCGCAGTAAGGGCTTTTTCTGAGGGGAGAAAGCCTATTTCATTGTATGCAATGTGCTCTACCCACTGGAGATTCCCAATCAGTGATAGTAGTGCTCCATTGGCAGCAACAGCATGGTGCCCTATTAAATGGCACTATGTTGTTGGTGCCAAATTGGTAAAGGAGATGTCACGTAGGTGATGCAGTGGGGCTGGTTGATCCATTAGGCTGACAAGGCTGCTGCCTAGGGTGAACCTCTATGACAGTGGCAGCACACATACATGCTGCTGCAGTGAAAAAGTCGTCGCACCACCACGATGACGCCATGTCAGCATTGTGTGAGGGTTGGGGTGGCGGTCACAGCAGCTGCAGCCTGCTACAGACTAAATCTTTGTCCCAGCCACGTGTGTCAGGTGCAATGCTGCAGTTGCTGCACAGCGGAGCACATGGTGATCCCTCCCTACCAAGATTGAAGGCAGCAGCACACGTGCCCACATCTCCCTGTAGAGGGTGGCAGGAGCGGCAAGATATGCCTAGCTGCATGTGTGCAACTCCAATAAGGCCGCCTACAGCACTGAAGCGGTGGCTATGCCACGATAGCAGGGAGGGAGGGATCGGCCAGCATACTGTTCACCATGATTGTTGGACCCCGACATCCAGCTAGCTTTCTGAGTGGATGGGCTGGCCCTGAGATCAGGATGCCCCCCACCTGAACATACTGAGTGGATATGTGCATATAGGGGGACAAATATGCCACCAAGGCAGGAACAGTCTGCAATATGCTAACAGCCCATGTAAGAGGAAAAGTGTCCACCCTGCCCCCTCACCTGCCAAATGACAACCATAATCTGTGCGTGAACCAGTGACCACTCCATAAGTAAGTACTCAGTCAGTTAGAACCATCTGAGCCACATGCAAATCCAAATAAGCTTTGTTCCTTATCGTTCCTCCAGTTTAGTCCTCAACCTCTGGGTAGTGAACCTCCTCCTGCAGCTTGGAGACTGGGCATGTCAAACTCATGACATCACTGGATATAGCCTGCTGGTCTCTCCCATCAGCCCCCAGTGTGTCCAGTCTCCATGCAGCAGGAGGACGTAGTGAGCCTAGCTTCTGGGCTCACTTGGGGGAACAGATAAGGAGCATTTAGTGTGACAAATTCTATTCTGATTTTACTTTTGATTTTTACCTTTAATTTTACTTTTAATTCAGTTACCTTTGGTTAATTGGCAATCAGGGATTAGTTCCCTTCAGTTGTTAGGAGCAAATTTCCTTATTTACTGTAATTTTAAATTTGAGCCTGGCTCTTTAAATTAGTAGCAGCTCTTGCCTTCCCTCCTTGTCAGTTATTTTCACTTGCTGCAGGCATCCGCCGGTGCAGATCTCTCTCCCTGGACGGTACAGGAGAGAGCTCCGGGACCCGTACAGCCACGCTGAAGCTGTGAGACGGAGCCTCTCCGTTGCTGCGGGATTTTACTTTTACTCTGTGGAACTGGCTGAGCGGTCCTCGCCGCGGCTGCCAGGCACATCAGCACGGCTTGAGGATCGGATGAATTCAAGGCGGTAGGAGCAGGCTGCGTGGCTTTCAGCCCTGCAGGTAAGGCCTTCGGGCTCTGTCGGTCTGCTGATGCCTCCTTTTTGCAGCGGCTGTTGTTCTTGGCGCCAAAATTCATTGGCAAAGGGGTGGCCATTTTCTCTCTAGGTATTTGGACCGTGTGGCGGGAGTTGCAGCGAGCTGCCTGTGTGAGGAAGACGACAGGCAGAATAGCTAGATTTTTAGGTCTAGTGTTTCTTTTGTTTGTAGTTTTTTTGAGGCTCGGGGGGGGGGGGGGTTCCTCAGCCTTAAGGAGGCTGTTGTCAGTCCTCTTTATTTTTAAGTTTATTCTTAGTTTTATAGGACAGCAGTTTTGGCATTGATCTCTGATGCCACATGTTCTTTCCCTCCTAATCATGTCTCTGAGGAGCATTTGTTAAGTCCCGGGATATTAGGCAAATTGCCAGCTTTTAGATTCTTCAAGAGCAGAGCCCTAACTTGTAGGTTGAATGAGGGACAGGCTGGAAGTGTGCTTTTGTGTATTCTATAGTGAAAGTTGCCCAAACGCCTGTGGTTTCACAGGGACAGGTAACTGCCCCGATGTAATGGGGGGCGGTATATCAAGTGTAAATAAACAATAAACCAAGAAGTGCCTGTGCTACGGTCTATGGCCACCAGAGGGCAGCTGGTACACTCAATAGTGCCTTTCTGTGACCGTGTGTATGCAGCCATCATCAGATTGATCTCTGCAAGTCAGGGAAGAAATAACCACAGGGCTACCTCATCGGCACTCAGGGGTTAGTGACTAAACAAGCAACTGTAATGTTCTGCAAATCCAGATTATATGACCAAGATTTAAAGCTCTTAACTTCTGTATCGTTTGTCGGGCTCTGGTGCCCTAAAGGCCACTGGATGGCAGCGCTGCTCATGAATCACATATAGTATTCAGTGCCCCCATCCCTGGGGGGGGGGGTGGTAAAATATTAAATCGTATTTCTCATCAGGTTCACACAGGCAGCAACCTCTAAGACCTCCACTTGCAAGGTTGTCGGTGTATCCCACTGCTATTTCTCTGACTGTAGGAAGGCCGGGGGGGGGGGGGGGTGCCTGTGTGTTTCATAACTCCACTTAGCATGCCCTTCCCAGGAAATTCTCATCTATTTCTAGAGCCTGTGCTGTCACAGCAGGGCTTTAAGCACTTAGCAGGTGCAGTGACCCGTCTGTGCCATCTTGTTAAAGGGCCCGTGCTGAGGGTGAAAAGGAGGACGTCTAGGTAGCACAGTCTGGGGCTTAGCGCTCCAGGGCACTGGAAGGTTTCATAGAGGAAGTCAATACTCTGTGTATGCTCCATGCATTCAGCCTATGTTCAAGCATGCTCACTGCACTGTGTTTGGGTGACAGATGCTGGGTCACTTGTATATATAGATGTGCATTTTGTATGTGCTCACAATTGCTTAGGCATGATTTTTGGGTGCACTCTTTGCAGAGTGAGAATGCATTTCTTTGCTCAGACTGTATTATCAGACTAAGGTAATTTCTCCAGTAATGGGGGGATGTCGATTGTAATAAAGTGCGTGAAGTCCTCATGGTGTTACATGGGGTTGGAGATGCAGTCGTGGGATCTGCTGTGGAGTAAGCCGTCCGGAGGAGCTACAGTGTCACAGTCACCAGTTTCCCTTTCTCTTTGGGCTTTGCTCCCAGATCCTAGCCCCTCTTTCTCTCTGATGTCCAGGACGCAAGGTCCCC
The DNA here is from genome assembly GCA_033557465.1 of Ichthyophis bannanicus. Taxonomy (NCBI): domain Eukaryota; kingdom Metazoa; phylum Chordata; class Amphibia; order Gymnophiona; family Ichthyophiidae; genus Ichthyophis; species Ichthyophis bannanicus. The sequence continues at coordinate 5,324,819 of CM066041.1, forward strand.
GGCCCACTGGACAATCTGTTCTCAGCCTTTTCTCAATGCTGGCAGAAGGACTGGGAGAGCGAGAAAGGAAGACCAGGAACCAGCACTAGCTCTGATGTCTCTCCACTGCCAGTGTTTGCTACGGTCACATATTCCCAGTCAGTTATTTATTTGAGTATATTGATTGCCTACAGGTCAGGGTGGCATACAGTCGATTACGGTATTTCTATTTCCCTTGTCCCTGAAGGGCTCACAATTTATGTTTTGGTACCTGAGGCAGAGGGTTAAGTCGCTTAACGAAGGCCAGAAGGACCACCTGTGGGACCAGAAACCTCAGTTTTTATGGCCCAAGGTTGGTGGTCTCGATTGGAATTCAAACCCTTGGTCCTCTGGCAACTTGCCTCAACCACTAGGCCGCACTGCTCCGTGTGAGCTAGCCACAGGGCCATAGGGCCAGGCGCAGCCTGTTACTTCCAAGGCAGAGACCTTGGGGAGGTTCCGTTCATAAGGATACGAGAAATGCCATACTGGGTCAGACCAAGCTCTTTCAGGTCCAGTATCCTGTTTCCTAGGGTAGCCAATCCTGGTCTTAAGGACCTGGCTGGTTTCCAAAAAGACGAATAGGCTACTCAATGCTTGTATCGGGGCAAGCGGTGAATTCATGTATGCTCATATTTTAAGGGTTCCGTTGCATGTACAACAGATGTGACGCTCTGTTGGGTTGGGTGCCTTGTAGAACATCTTGAATTGGTGAAAGTTGGTATAAAAAAAAATTATAATTTTCCAGCTTCTCTCTAATAAAAGGTTATGGACCTTTCCTCCGGGAGCTTGGCCAAAAACTTTGTTAAACTCCGCTACGTTCGGAGATCGTTTCACGCAAGGCTCTTGGAGTACACAGGAGACCCAGTGGTCAATCAACCGACTGGAAATTAGAGCGATACGCTGGACGTTGCAGGTGTTCAAAGCTACGGTGACAGGTCGAGCGGTGCTAGTACTGTCCGACAACTCCACGACGGTGGCCTACATCATTCGGCAGGGCAGAACCAGAAGTGTGGCCATAGAGGCCGCGGCAGAGGGTCTGTGTGTGTGGATAGAGCTTTGGCTGCCAGCATTTTTGGTGGCGTATGTTGCGGATAGGGACATTGTGATGGTGGATTTCCTCAGCTAGGTCCGAGTAGATGCCAGAGAATGGGAGTGGCATCCGGAGGTGTTTGCACAGATCGGTCGCATATGGGGACAGCTAGTAATGGACCTCATGGCGGCGTTTCACTCTGTGGAAACGGGTCGCTTCTTCAGCAGACGACGCGAAAGGAGGTCGAAAGGCATCGGCACACTGTTTCAACGGTGGCCATCGTCCGGTCTTCTCTATGTCTTTCCACCGGGGGCACTCATAGGTCGAGTGGATCTGCGTATCGAAGCGCTTCAGGGAAACGTGTGGTTGGGGGCCTCGGGCTGGCTGAGGCGCCTGTAGTATGCCTGCCTCATACGGTTGCTCGACGGGAATCCATGGAGGTTTCCGACATTGGCGATTCTGTTGCTACGGAGTTCCCTTCAAATGCCTCAGATGCATTGTTTTTTTCTTACGGGGTGGCCATTGAAAGGGAAAGCTTAAGGAAAAAGAGTTGCTCGACAACAGTCTTTGCCACCTTGCCGCAAAAAAAAAAGTCTACGTCCCTTGCATATGTGCGTATATGGTGCATCTTTGAGAACGGGTGCTCACGCAACAACAGTGTCAGTTCCCTTGGTATTAAGTTTTCTGCAGGACAGGTTTGGTAAAGGCAGATCCTAGAGAGTTCAGTTAGCAGCTCTGTCTTGCTACAGGGGCAAAGGACAGGGAGTGGCTTTCATGCACAGGTCGATGTGGTATGCTTTCTCAGGCGGTTACCAGACTAGCCCTGTCGTAGGATATTAATTCCACTGGGGAAGCTCAAGTTGGTTTTAGGAGCGTTAGCTAGCGCGCCATTGGGGCCCTTGCAACAGGCATAGGTTAAGGGTTTTGCCTTGAAGACGGTATGTTTGATAGTCATCTGTTCGGCGTTGCAGATGTTGACCTGTCAGGAATCGTTTTTTGTCTGTCTCCAGACAGAAGGTGGCCTGGCGGCTGTTTCCGTCGTTGTTGCCAAAGGTGGTTTCTACGTTCTCCTAACTAAAATGGTCTCTCTTCCAGCGGTAGGTGTGGCAGAGGGGAGCGTATTGAACCATAGCTTGCGCTGTTTGGACATCAAGAGAACGCTGTGGCAATGTTTAAAGGTTTCAGAAACTTTCGCAAGGTGGATCGTCTCTCTTCGGGGTGTTCGGAGGGCCCCGCAAAGGGAAGCAGCGGCAAAGGAGTCCATTTCTGGATGGATTGGAGCGGCGAGTGTGTCAGCTTATCTTCTACGGGACCGTACAGTCCCAGGGAGCTTACGAGCTTACTCTACCAGAGTGCAAGCGTCTTCTTGGACAGAGCACAGTTTGGTTCCGCCAGTGGACATCTGTAGGGAGGCCTTTTGGTTGTCTCTCCATACTTTCAGTAAGCACTACCGCCTAGATGTTCTGGCGGCTAAGGATGCCATTTTCAGGGAGGCCGTGTTGAGATCCGGCTGGAAAGGTCCCTCCCAATGATTACTGCTCTGATACATCCCAGAGGTTGAGGACTAAACTGGAGGAACAATAAGGAAATAGGAATTACACCTTCCTGGTAATTGTGGTTCCTTGAGTGACTCCAGTTTAGTCCTCATTCCCGCCCGGGGATGGGGTCTTAGCAGTGGTTTTTCTGTTGGGGGAAGTGCAAGGTTAAAAGTGGATATAGGCCTTCACTGGTGTTCAGTTGTTTTGATGCTTCCATTTGTTTTGCGCTATATTGTTATATTATGATATTGTTATATATATTGCTATATTGCTCTGGATTGTTTAGGGCTAGGCATTCGATGGAAAGGAGAGCATGCAGGAAGCAGTCTTTTTCCTTCTGGAAGGGGAGTAGTAGCTAGATAGGTTATATGTTCTGCGTGCCCTTGAATATAATGTTAAATTTAAAAAAAAAAGTTACTGATTTTTTGCTCCTTTGAGTCTGCTTTGTCAATAGTTCACTGGGGGCTGATGGGAGAGACCAGCAGGCTATATCCAGTGATGTCATGAGTTTTTGACATGCCCAGTCTCCAAGCTGCAGGAGGAGGTTCACTACCCAGAGGTGGAGGACTAAACTGGAGTCACTCAAGGAACCACAATTACCAGGTAAGTGTAATTCCTATTTGGTCTGCACAATATGAGATTATTTCCATAACTGCCCACAAGCACAAACCAGGAAATTAGTATGTTGGTCATTCTGTAAGGACACCCATGGTCTGCAATGTGTGTGTTCATGTATCATGGCCTGCCCCTTTGACTGGACATATCCCATATGTAAGACATGAATATCAGTTGAACCAGCGCATAGCCAAGCAGTGCAACATAACAAACTTAACAAGATGTCTGACAAGGTATGTTTGGCAGGTATGGGAGAGGGATAAGTATGGCAAAAACCTAAGCAGACATAGGCATACCCCAACCTACGCCCACATGCATCCTGATAAAGACCACATATATACCCATGGGTTGATGAACCCATAAGGCTGCTCTGTGGCTCAAAACACATGGCCAATGTGTGTATGAGAGAAGGGTCACAGGTTCAAGAATTGTATGTCCAGGGTATTTTTATCCTATGTTTCAAGAACTGTATCAGCATATGCAACCTTTAACATTTCGGACCTCCAAGTCTGTTACTCTAGCCTCTGTTCCTTGACAGCAAAGAGCTCCTTGCACCTAGTGCACACGCAACTGGGAGAAAATCATACATGTGACACTCAATGCAAAAGACTGGAAAGCCCCCCATGTCATTGCTTGACTGCTGTCTGCATCTTAGTTTTAAGGTTATGTTTATGTATTTAAGTTGTTTACTGACGTAGTTTTGCTGGGGATACTTATACTAATAAAACTATATCTAATACAGTTAATGGACTTGTTCACCTCAAGATTAATTAATCTCAGGTGTTTACCCTCATCAAGCATACATTAAACAGCTGCACCTGAGAGTGAATATGGGCACCTCCATCCCTTTATGAGGTTTAAGAGTCTATAAAGCTACAATTATCCCAGGAGTGGGGGGGAGGGAGGGAGGGAATGAAAACCTATTAAAAGTTGCCTTGCTTCTAAGGTAAAGACTTACCAATTTCCTGGGTGACTCATACAGCCCTTGGTTTGGTAGAAGGGGCCTTTTAAATTGCCCATTTGATCTGTCACTTGCCTTTAATACCTATTCAAGACATCTTCACAGATCTTTTGCCTCCTAACTGGAAGGCCTCTTTGTAAAGGTCACTAGAAAAAGGGTTATTTCTTCTTATTCAGGACTATTCTACCTGTATGCTAAGCTATGCTCTGATTTGATTTAGATAAAAACCCTCCCTGTTCACATAATGTAAACAATGCCACACTGTAAATAAAAGAAGAAATAATACACCTTGGAATATGCCTAGATCAACAGCTTGACTTGACCAAACACATCCATAGGACAACCCATGCAATTTACAATAAAACCAAAATAATACAGCATCCAAGACCACTGCTCTCCCACACTAACTTCTGCTCTGTAGCTCAAGCACTGATTTGTCCACATTTTGACTATATAAGAATATAAGATATGCCATACTGGGTCAGACCAAGGTCCATCAAGCCCAGTATCCTGTTTCCAACAGTTGCCAATCTAGGTCATACGTACCTAGCAGTTTCCCCAAAAGACACAGGTTCCGCAATGCTTGTACTGGGTCAAGCATTGATATCCTGGGTCCCTTCTTAATAATGGTTTATGGACCTTTCCTCCAGGAACTTGTCCAAACCTTTTTTAAACCCAGCTACAGTAACAGCCTTTACTACATCCTCCGGTAACAAATTCCAGAGTTTGATTACACGTTGAGTGAAAAAATATTTTCTTTTATTAGTCTTAAATAGTTTACCCTGTAGCTTCATTGCATGTCCCTAGTCTTTCTATATTCTGATAACGTAAACAATCGATCTACGTTTACCCGTTCCACTCCGTTCATTCATTTATAGACTTCTATCATATCTCCCCTCAGCCGTCTCTTTTCCAGGTTAAAGAGCCCTAACCTTTTTAGCCTTTCTTCATAGGAGTATCCTTCCATCCCCTTTACCGTTTTGGTGGCTCTTCTCTGAACCTTTTCTAATAACACTATATCCTTTTTAAGATACGGCAACAGCATACTTCATGGACTTCCCAAGAAAATACTAAAGCCGTTACAACTTGCTCAAAACACGGTTGCATGTACAATTATGCATGCCAACAGATCCAACCACACAACACACATCCTGTTCCAACTCCACTGGCTCCCAAATCAAAGAATCAAATTCAAAGCCCTTGCGGACATCCACAAAATAATAAACATTGCACCAACATACCTCAGCACACTGATAAACATGCAGCAACACACAAGAACAACAAGAGACAACCTGAAAAACACTCTCCATCCCAAAAAATGTAAGAAAAGCAAATCAACCAACCATCAACAGAGCCTTCTCCTCTACGCACCTGTCCTTTGAAATAACCTACCCAATACTCTAAGAGAAATCAAGACCTCACTCAATTTAGAAAACGTCTCAAAACATTCATCTTTACGGATCAACAGCCATAAATTTCATATAGACCTCTAGTCAACATCATAATGACTCTCACCATTTTCTCACTGTTGCTACACACTCTCTTGTAAAGTTATAAGAATACATAAACATGTAAATAGTTACCTTACTTTATTGTTATTGTTAACTGAAATTGTTATCTGTAAGTGTTTCTTGTAAACTGTATTGCGCAGTAGTTCAAAGGTTCCATGTAAACTGCTCTGATTTTCAAGACAAAGCGGTATATAAATATAAATAAATAAAAAGCTCTCTAGAAACAACTTTATTTCAGTAACTATTTACTCCATTTAACTTTCTATGTTTAAGCTATACTTTGATTTGATTGAAATGCAAAGCTCCCTAGAAACAAATTTCAGAATCTATTTACTTTCTTTAATTTTCTTTCTCTGCTAAGCTATACTCTGTTTTGACTTAAATACAAAGACCTGACTAACTCAGCAAAGACAATGAATTCTAAAATACACAGATCTATTAGTTCTAACCCAAGAATTTCCTTTTCCCCCAAAATTGAGTTTATTTCAGAAGATTAATATTCACAGGTATAGATCAATTTCCTTGTAGCAGTCCCTTTTGGTAGTCCTTTACACAGACCCATCTCCAGCATACCACTTTTAGCAAAAATAATCGAAAAAACTGTACAGCACCAACTACAAGAACACATAGACAACCACGCTCCCCTGGACAACAATCAACACGGGTTCCGCCCCAACCACGGGGTAGAAACTCTTCTGAGATACCTCTTTGACAGCGTCCTCCGCATCATAGACAACACCAAGAAAGGCATACTCATGATATTCATTGACATCTCATCTGCATTTGACACAGTTAACCACAAGACTCTATTGGATAGACTACAGAACATCGGTCTACACGGTGCCACCCTGAATTGGTTCCATTCATACCTAACCGACAGACAAATACAGGTCAAAGTAGGACACAACACATCTCGACCCATAAAAGTCAAACAAGGAGTGCCACAGGGATCGGCCCTTTCAGCCCTCCTATTCAACCTATACATCCAGCCAATATGTGCCATCATGAAAGAGCACCACATACATTATACAATCTACGCAGATGACATCATGATCTACACACCCATCTCAGTCGACAACCCGGACTACACCAACATAACAAACTGCCTCACCCAAATGGCAAACTGGCTTCAGGAAAACAACCTATCTATCAACTACAGCAAGACGGAGGCACTGATCATCACGCGAAACCCGGCCTTTATCCCCCCACCCGACATCAAGATAAGAGATGCACTCATACCCATAAAATCAGAAGTTAAGTACCTCGGAGTCATCCTGGACAAAGAACTTAACCTCCAAGCACACATAGGCAGAGCAACCAAAAGTGCATACCAAAGAATGCGACTCATCAGAAGACTCAAGCCCCTCCTCGACCCAGAGCACTTTTGCACCGTTTGCCAGGCGCTGATAACCCCTCTACTAGACTTCTGCAATCCAATATACACCGGGCTACCAAAGCAGACCCTCAGACCACTACAACTGGCCCAAAACACAGCTGCCCGCATAATAGCCGGTACTACAAGACACAATCACATCACACCCATACTGAAAGAACTGCACTGGCTCCCAATCATTTCACGCATCAAATACAAGACTATCATAAACATATTCAAGATCAAACAACACTCCTCCGCCATAAGCCTACACACACTCATACAACCCGACACAAGTACACAGCCAAGAAGAAGAGGCACCTCCAATCGGGTTAACACCCCAAAAGACTTCACCAAGACCCGCAAAGACACCACACAACGAGCAATCTCCCTGGCTGCTCCATCCATATGGAACTCCCTTCCAGATGATCTGAAACTAACCACAGAAATCAAGGACTTCCGAAAACAGCTGAAGACAACCCTGTTCATCGATTACTATGGACATACCCCCTGAACCAGCATACAAGTCAGATCATCAACCCCCCCCCCCACCACCCCAAGACTGTATATAAGACTGTATAATAGCTCTTGATGTATAATAGCGCACTATGTAGATAAACCAAATCTAATCACATCCCCGCCAACACATACACACCACTCTGTACACTGCATGAAAACATTTGCCCCCTTGATTGTTTGCCATGGAAACCGCTTTGATTGAATGATAAGGCGGTATATAAATACCATTAAATAAATAAATTAAAATCGGAAGTAAGGATGAGGTTGAGAACTGCAGGCCAATAAGTTTCACCTCTGTGGTGAGTACATTAATGGAAACGCTGCTGAAACAGAGGATAGTGAAGTTTCTGGAGTCCAATGGATTGCAGGATCCGAAGAAGCATGGGTTTACCAGAGGTAGGTCTTGTCAGACAAATCTGATCGATTTCTTTGACTGGATGACCAAAGGAGAGCTCTAGATGTGGTGTACTTAGATTTCAGTAAAGCCTTCGACCCCATCCACACAGGCAACTTATGAATAAATTGAGCACCCTAGGGATGGAAGGTCGGAAGGCACTCAACTAGCTACTGGGGAAGAGCTGAAGACTTTTCAGAGTAAAGCCAGCATTTATGATGTGGTTGGATCAAAGCCCTCGGGAAGTCTGACTGCTGATGTAGCTGCGCATGAAATGAGAGTCAGAAGCTGTAAAGATGTCTTACACATTGGAACATGGAACGTACGAAGCATGAACCAAGGGAAGTTGGAGGTGGTCAAGAATGAAATGGAACGTGTACAACTTGATCTGTTGGGTGTCAGCGAACTGAAATGGACTGGCATCGGGCACTTTGCATCAGATGATCACATGGTCTACTATGCTGGAAATGAAAGACAAAGAAGAAATGGTGTTGCATTTATAATAAAGAAGAAACTTGCAAGAACTGTAATGAAATACAATGCAGTCAGCGAACGCTTAATCTCTATTCGTCTACGAGGATTGCCTATCAACACAACTATAATTCAAGTATATGCCCCAACAACAGCTGCAGAAGAGAATGAAATTGAAGAGTTCTATGAACAAGTACAAGCTGAAATTGACAGAACATGCAAACAGGATATCCTGATAGTCATGGGTGACTGGAACGCAAAAGTTGGCAACAAAGAAGAAGGCAAAGTAGTTGGAAAATATGGACTTGGCAACAGAAATGAAGCTGGAGAAAGATTGATAGAATTCTGCAAGACCAATGATCTATTCATCTCAAACACCTTCTTCCAGCAACACAAGCGACGACTGTACACATGGACTTCACCCAATGGATTGTATAAAAATCAAATTGACTACATCTGTGGAAGTCAACGATGGAAAAGCTCTGTAACATCAACAAAGACAAAACCTGGAGCTGACTGTGGTACAGATCATCAACTACTAGTATGCAAACTCAAGCTAAAGTTGAAAAAGAGCAAACCACTCATGAATGCACCAAAATATGACCTTGAGAATATACCACTGGAATTTAAAGACTGCCTGCAAAATCGATTTGCTGCTTTAGATACAAATGACAGAGCTCCGGAAGAGTTATGGAATGACATCAAGAAGGTTGTGCTGGAAGAAAGCGAGAAGTCTCTACAAAAGGTTAAAAAGCAAAAACGGCCAAAATGGATGACGGAAGAAACTCTGAAAATTGCCCAGAAACGCAGAGAAGCTAAAGCCAAAGGAGAAAGAAAGACAATCGCAGAACTCAACAGAGATTTCCAACGTGCAGCAAGACAGGACAAGGAAAAGTACTACAATGACACTTGCAAGGAAATAGAAGCAGAAACTATTAGAGGAAGAACAAGATCGGCTTTCCTAAAGCTGCGAGAGTTAAAGAAAAAGTTCCAGCCTCGAATTGGAATGTTACAAGATGCTCAAGGTTCTATGTTGAATGATGCTGAGAAGATCAAGAAAAGGTGGAAGGAATATACAGAGCTTTTATATGATAAAGATCAAGTGGACCAACAGCCGTTTCAACCTATACCTTATGATCAGGAACCATTGGTGATGAAAGAAGAAGTTGAAGCAGCATTGAAAGCCTTATCAAAGAACAAAGCACCAGGCATTGATAGCATTCCCATAGAAGTATTGCAGCAATCTGATGCAGCTGTTACCGTACTTACAAGGCTCTGCCAAGAAATATGGAAGACAACATCATGGCCAACTGACTGGAAAAGATCTGTGTTTATACCAATACTAAAGAAAGGTGATCCAACTGACTGTGGAAATTATCGCACAATCGCTCTGATCCCACATGCCAGCAAGATTCTACTGAAGATTATTCAAAAGAGACTACAGCCATACCTAGAACAAGAACTACCTGAAGTGCAAGCAGGGTTCAGGAAAGGGCGAGGAACGAGAGACATCATTGCGGATGTGAGATGGATCCTTGAAAAGACTAAAGAATACCAAAAGGATATCTATTTGTGCTTTATCGACTATAGCAAGGCTTTTGACTGTGTAAACCATGAGAAACTCTGGGCCACATTAAGAAGCATGGGTATACCAGAACACCTGATCGTTCTCTTGCACAATCTGTACATTGATCAAGAAGCAACAGTTCGAACGGAACAAGGAGAAACAGAATGGTTTAAAATAAGCAAAGGTGTAAGACAAGGCTGCATACTTTCCCCCTACCTGTTTAATTTATATGCAGAACAAATCATCAGAGAAGCAGGACTGTATGAAGACAACAGAGGTGTGAAGATTGGTGGAAGACTCATCAACAACCTTCGCTATGCTGATGATACCACATTACTGGCTGAAAGCGAAGATGATCTGAAACATTTGCTTCTCACAATCAAAGAACATAGTCTCAAAATGGGCCTGCACCTTAATGTAAAGAAGACAAAGATCATGACAACTGGCATAATCAACAGGTTCATCGTTGAAGGAGAAGAAATTGAAATTGTGAACAACTTTAACCTACTTGGATCAACTATCAATAAAGAAGCAACAAGCAGTCAAGAAATCAGACGACGCATTGCTCTTGGCAGAATGGCTATGAAAGACCTAGATAAGATTCTCAAGAGCAGAGATGTGTCTCTCCATACAAAGATTCGACTTGTTCAAGCCATGGTATTTTCAATAACATCATATGGATGTGAAAGCTGGACAGTGAAAAAGACAGACAGGAAGAAAATTGATGCCTTTGAATTATGGTGCTGGCGGCGAATACTGTGTATACCATGGACTGCCCGAAGAACAAACCAGTCGGTACTAGAGGAGATCAAACCTAAGCTTTCTTTAGAAGCTCAGATGACAAGACTTCGACTTTCATACTTCGGACACATCATGCGAAGAGAGAGATCATTAGAGAAAGACATCATGCTTGGCAAGATAGAAGGTCAACGCAAAAGAGGAAGGCCAGCAATGAGATGGATCGCTACAATAGCAGCAGCTATGGGTACCAGTCTGTCATCAATGAGCCGCCTGACTGAAGACCGAACACAATTTAGGATAGCTATCCAGAGGGTCGCCATGAGTCGACTCCGACTCGACGGCACTTAACAACAACAACAGGGATGGAGCCTAGAGTGACTGACTGGGTTAAAAATTGGTTGAGTGAGAGGCGACAAAGGATACAGATAAATGGAGCTCACTCTGAGGAGAAGGAAGTTACCAGTGATGTGCTGCAGGGGTCTGTCCTTACTTCGGTTCTTTTTAACATCTTTATTAGTGGTATTGCGGAAGGGCTGTCGGGTAAGGTTTGCCTCTTTACGGATGATACCAAAATCTACAATAGGGTAGACATCCAGGAAGGAATAGATAACATGAGGAGGGATCTAGCTAAATTTGGAGAATGGTCTAGAATTTGGAGCTGAGATTTAATGCTAAAAAAATGCAGGGTCATGCACTTGGGCTGCAAAAATCCAAGGGAGCAGTACAATGTAGTGGGCGAAGTACTTCTAGCCATGAAAGAAGAGCGGGACCTAGGCCTTATTGTTTGTGATGATCTTAAAGCAGCTAAATGGGTAGAAAATGAGACGGCAAAATCCAGAAGGATTCTTGGATGGATAGGAAAAAGAATGGCCAGTAGAAAAAAGGAGGTGATAGGGTCTCTGTATAAGTCTCTGATGCAACCTCATTTGAAGTATTTTGTGGAATTCTGGAGACCACACCTTCAAAAGGATATAAATGGGATGGAATCGGTGCACAGGGTGGCTACTAAAATGGTTAGTTGTCTTTGTTATAAAGCATATGAGGACAGACCTTAAAATCTTAATATGTATACTTTAGAGGAAAGGCGGGATAGAGGAGATATGATAAAGATATGCATTTATGCCACGGAGGTATTTAAACAAGAGGAGAGCCTCTTTCGATTGAAATAAAACTCTTCTACGAGGGGACATAGGATGAGGGTGAAAGGGGAAAGACTCAGGAATAATATGAAGAAATATTTCTTTACAGAAATAGTAGTCTCCTAGTAGAAGGAGTAGAAACGAGGATAGCATCTGAACTCAAAAAAGCATGGGACAAACACAGCAGATCTCTTAAGGAAAAAGGGAGACTACTGTAGTTGATATGGAAGGGCAGACTAGATAGGTAGAAAAGGCAACGGTGAAAGCCAGAAGAATTCTTGGGTGCAAAGGGAAAGGAATGACCAGACTCAGCAGTAATATATGGAAATATTTCTTTATGGAAAGAGTGGTAGATGCATGGAATAGTTTCCCAGAGGAGGTAAGTAGAGATGAGAACAGTATCTGAATTCAAGAAAGTATGGGGCAAACACAGATGATCTCTAAAGGAAAAAACGGGACTATAGTATTTATATTATATATTTATATATTTATATACTATAGTATAGTATTTGGGCAAGTCACTTTACCCTCCATTGCCTCGGAAGAAAAGGCTGGCAATCTATTTCGGTGATACATTGCCAAGAAAACCCAGAGGTAGCTGGGTCGTTATGAGTCAACACTGACTCGATGGCACTAAGAAAAAAGAAAGTATTTGATATGGAAAGGCAGACTAGATAGGCCATATGGTCTTTTTCTGCTGATATGTTTCTATGTTTACAAATTATTAATAAATAGGTCTACAATTTCATTTTTGAGTTTTCAGTGCCCTAGGCTATACACCAGATGATTTGCTATTCTTTAGCTGTCATATCGCCCTATTACATCTTTCAGGTTCACAGAAATTTGTTTAAATTCCTCAGATTCATTGCCTTTTTTTTGCAATTTAAATTTTTTAATTATTCAGCCGTTTTTATAATATCATGTTTTCCTTATAGAATTACAGAAATCATCGTCTGATATCTACAAACATGTAACCCAAGCCTTTGCATATTATATAAACGAATACAGAACTTGTAAAGCCTCTGCTACAAAGAGAGCTTTTTCTCTCTACGCACCAATCCTATGGAATTCTCTGCCTCAAGTCTTAAAGGATACTAAGGGGTATGTTTACTAAACCGTCCTAATGTTACCGGCGCTAGTTGCAGCGTTAATGTGAAGAATGCCATATAAGGTAGTGGGCGTTCCGGCGGCAAGGTAGCAAGAATCTGTATCGCGCGATAGTGGGCGCCGTGGCACGTTAACGCGCATTAACCCTAAGTTCATGCCAGCGCAGTGTTAGAAGCTATAAAGATGTAGCCCACTGGTTACTGCAGTGACTGCAGAGGCAGAGGTCATGGGTTCGATCCCGCAGTGGTGTTATGTAAGAAGGCTGTCTGAGGCATTTCCTTTTAATTTACATCAGTGCTGCCAGCAAAAACACCCTCACAGTGCTGTAACCTAAGGTGCCATATGAGGCGCCCTATAAGGCACTCCATAGGGCACATTATAAAGTGCCCTGTCCGCTAAGGCACCTTATAATGTTCTCTATAGTGTGCCTTATGAGGCACCTTAGGCTACGGCACTGTGAGGGTGTTTTTGCTGGCAGCCCTGATGTAAATTAAAAGGAAAAGCCTCAGACAGCCTTATTAAATAACACCACTGCGGGATCAAACTCATGACCTCTGCCTCCGCAGTCATTGAAGTAACCAGTGGGCTACATCTCTATAGCATCTAACACACCACTGGTTGGCTACAGAAAGACTGCAGGTCACCACACAAACTGTCTGCTGTGGTTACCAGTATAGGGTAAACCCACCCGTACCCATGATGCACTGCATATGCAGATCAGCAGCCTACATCTGACCACAAGATGGGGTATGTGCCTCTATAGCACCCCGGCCTGGTAGGGGGAACTGACCGTGTGTGTTACTGGCACAGAGTAGCTACAAACCGTGACATTGTGCGGTTTCTGTGCTCACCCTGAGGGTGAGGTGGGGCGCTCAGCACCAGGTCCGCAGCACCTGGCTTGGCTGAGATAGGCTGTGCTGCAGGTCCCCATCAGTGCCAGTGTGTGATAGGTAGTCCTTGCAGACACACCTAGGATACACCTGTGTCCATCTGTATTTCCCAGTCACGTCTAGCCCTTGTGGACTATGATGCACCCAGAAGAGTGCATATCCTGTGTGGTTGCCATGGTCACATGCTATAAGAGAAGGGTGGTGGGTGGACCCAAAAGCAGATTATGTAGCACCACTCAACCTGCCCTCTGTGAGTCAGAGTGGGGGACAGGATCTCCCACCAACAAATCCACATTCTACATCTCTGCAATGGTGGCAGGAGAGGGGACCATCAACCCCAGTCCTGCTGGGGAATAGGCACCCTACAGGGCAGTCAATGCAGATCTGTACACATCACATAGGGCACTGGCAGACAGGCAGTAGGCCTGGAAAAGCTCAGCTGTCCCCCACCACTATCTGACATTCACCAGCAGAGGGCACAGTCAGTCTCCACCCGCTGCACCCTGCAAGGTGTTCCAGCCATACACATGCTAACTGCAGACTGTCTGCTAGCTAGTACATAGTGCATGTTCCTGGAGGAACTGTGTGCACCCAAAAATGGGATGTGAGCACACACACCAAGCAGGTATGTCAGTGATTGGGCCCCAGAAAAGGGAACTCATAGATATCACTTGAGAGAAATATTGTATAGCACTATGGGGGAACCTAGCCATGCCGTGGTCACTGCTCAGTCAGGGTGAGAGTGACCCCCAGCATGACATGGTGTGGCCACCCTGTCCGTGCAGGTGGTGGTCAGGCACTACAATGTCCCAGCCATTGCCCTATGCCGTGTGCAGATGCATCCTGCCCAGGCCGCCCTGTCCAGGCCATATACCCACAGTACCTTGCTCCTCATTATGCACATTGGCAGGCTAACACTGGAAACTGTGCAAGTATTGTGGGCTCAGGAAGGTGTAGGCAGCCACAAAACACTGGATAGACATATCACACTCCAACACCTGCATTGTGCAACGATAGAGGTGGCTGCCAGCCCTGGCCGCCACACCAGTCCTGGGCACAGTGCAGGCAGTGCGAAGGAACGCAATACTGTTAGGGTCACTCTCCGGGGTGGTAAACAGTGTCGTAAACACATACGGAAGCACACTCCACATATATCAGAAAGGTTGCTATGATGAATCTCTTAACAAATTTGTTTAAGTTAGGATTTGTGATCTCACATTAAGCATAGCAACCTTTTGATAGATATATGGAACGTGTTTCCATGGTTCTGACGGCATTGCTAAGGTATACAGGTGCAAGTAGTGGTAGCTGCTGCTCCACGCAGGGCCCAACAGCCTGACTCTCCATGAGGCTTTGGGTAGTGGAGGCCGTGGGTGTGGGTGTTTGTGCCTCTGTTGGCCGATGCTCTGGGGCAGAGGGTCCAGACTCCGGTTCTGGTGGGCCAGATACGATTCCGATTTCCTGGCTGTCCCTAATGAATATGCATGGTTCATTTGCACACAATGGGGGCAGTGCATGTAAATGCATCTCATGCATATTTATTAGGGACATCCTGACAACCTGAATGGTGTTTGGCCCTCCAGGACTGGATTTGGGACCCTCTGCTCTAGGAAGTGGACATGTTTATGGTGTATGTGCTCTGTAGGGTAAAATATTGGGACATGGTCTGCAGAAGCACCAGCTGGGACTTGAACCTGTGACCTTCTACCTTTGTGCACACTGGCTGTGTGTACTGCACCAAACTGTTGCCAGAGAGGCAGGTCGTTCCCTGGGGATCCCATGACTGTTCCTCAGACAGATCTTATCTGTTGCACTGCACGCCACCCACCTATACAGGGCTTGGCCTTGCTCTGCTGTGGGCAGTTGCCACTGCCCCCTCTGCCACCGGCACCCCTCCACCACTATGCTGACATGCTCTTATGCCAATAGTGTACAGTCCCATGCCATCCAGTGTGCCGCTAGGCGGCTGCCTATGGTGTGGGATCTGGGGTGAGGGTGCTGACATGGACATCAGCACTTCCCCTTGGCACCGCCTGCCAATGTTCTGTGCCCTTGGGGGTACCTGCTGGGTACTGTCCCCTGGGACACTGTGGGATGCACACTCATGGCCAGATTGGACCCTGGTCAGTTGCTGTCTTGCTGCTTTTCAGTTTCTGCATTCCTATGTGCCAGGTAGGCATCTGCCTAGTCCACGCTGTGCCCCAGCTGGCCCACTGCATGTGCCGCCTGCAGCCCCCTGTACCCCATTTAAACCATCACCATAGTGCCCTTTCCTAAGTGGCCACTCTACTGTTGCTGCACATGTGAAAGCCACATAAGCAAGCTGCCCAATATACACCACAGCAAACCCTCATCACCACTATCAATGTTGGAAAATTCACTTTGTAGGGGGAATCAGAATTGACCCTTCCAAAAGTGACATCTTCCTTTTTATTCTTTATGGGTAGTGTTGATTACCATTTATCATTGTTTTTTCTATTGGCCAGCTCGGTGTTTTGTATTTCTATTTTGGTTCTGGTCATTATCTCTCTGGTTTTTGCATGTTTTGTTACTGCACATGTATCACTAATATCACTTATCTGGGTCTCCCTGCCTTTGCTGTACATTGCTGACTGAACTGGTTTCTCTCTCCTGCAAATGTGCGTCTAATGCAAGGTTTTCACTGGCGTTAATTTTCAGACCCTGATTTCACAGTGTTAGTTTGCCTGAGGCCTCTCTCCGCCCATTGACCCCTTATCTCCACCCTCTGTGCACCTTAACACCGCAGGAGACGTTATCGCACGGTAATGCACCATTATCCTGCAATAACGTCACTTATTGCGCGATAATGTCGCCATTGCGACGTTAACGCTGTTTAGTAAACATACCCCTAAGGATCCAATCACTTTCCGTAGACTACTAAAGACTTATTTGTCTAAGGAACATTTTGGGGAGGCATCCACTTAATCTGTTTCTATTTATTTAGTTTTTCATGAGTTTCCAATATCTATATCTCCTGTATAAAGTTTTAAAATATTTTTAAATTTAATAATTTTGTAATTTTGGTTTATTTGCACTTTATCTATTTTGTTCTATGTAATTTTCTGTTATTAAGAACATAAGAACATAAGATATGCCATACTGTGTCAGACCAAGGTCCATCAAGCCCAGTATTCTGTTTCCAACAGTGGCCAATCTAGGTCATATGTACCTAGCAGTTTCCCCAAGGGACACAGGTTCCACAATTCTTGTATTGGTTCAAGCATTGATATCCTGGGTCCCTTCTTAATAATGGTTTATGGACCTTTCCTCCAGGAACTTGTCCAAACCTTTTTTAAACCCAGCTACATTAACAGCCTTTACTACATCCTCTGGTAACAAATTCCAGAGTTTGATTACACGTTGAGTGAAAAAATATATTCTTTTATTAGTCTTAAATAGTTTACCCTGTAGCTTCATTGCATGTCCCCTAGTCTTTCTATATTCTGATAAGGTAAACAATCGATCTACGTTTACCCGTTCCACTCCGTTCATTAATTTATAGACTTCTATCATATCTCCCCTCAGCCTTCTCTTTTCCAGGTTAAAGAGCCCTAACCTATTGTTGTTGAGTTCATTATAAACCACTTTGATTCCTGAAAGGCGGTATAAAAGCACAAATAAATAAATATATTACATTAAAATTCAACTGTAGATATACTTTACAATACTGTAGATACCTTTTACAAAAACTCTTTCCCCAACCTTTAATCTCTAATACTATAATTTTGAATGACATATTCTGCTATTTCTCCTTGCTTTTTTATTTACATTATCATGTTTCCATTTTGGCCAGTTTTACTCCTCCCATTCCGTCTCCCAGTATTCTTCTGATAATAAATCCCGAGTAACTTATCTTATGTGTTTTCTCCTTCAAAAGAGTAGGCAAGCAAGTACACCTTCCATACTCGTATTTAGTTACTTTATATAATCACAGGATACCCTTTGCGTTAATTTGATTGTCTGGATTCGCAACTAACTTTCACCTCCCTCCCTTTGCTTCCAGCGAACATACGGTGCACACCTACGATGAAAGAGGGCCACTTTTTGTCCCATTCGAGGACTAATCTCAGACATTTGACAAATGAAATCTAAATGTTTCAAAATCTGTCCCCTTTCTGGACCTTTGGCGTCTTTCCATTTGCATGCTATTTCCATGCGCACTCTGATTGCTAGGTTGTGTTAAGTGCTGTCAACTCATAGCGACCCTCTGGATAGTTGTCTTAAACTGTGTTCAGTTTTCAGTCAGGCAGCTCATTGTTGACAGTGGCACCCATAGCTGCTGTTATTGTATCGATCCATCTCATTGCTGGCCTTCCTCTTTTGTGTTGACCTTCTACCTTGCCAAGCATGATGTCTTTCTCTAATGATCTCTCTCTTCGCATGATGAGTCCAAAGTATGAAAGTCAAAGTCTTGTCATCTGAGCTTCTAAAGAAAACTTAGGTTTGGATCTCCTCTAGTACTGACTGGTTTGTTCTTCGGGCCGTCCATGGTATACACTGTATTCATCACCAGCACCATAATTCAAAGGCATCGATTTTCTTCCTGTCTATCTTTTCCACTATCCAACTTTCGCATCCATATGACGTTATTGAAAATGCCATGGCCTGAAGGACTCAAATCTCTGTATGAAGAGAGACATCTCTGCTCTTGAGAATCTTGTCTAGTTCCTTCATAGCCATTCTGCCAAGGGCAATGCATTGTCGGATTTCTTGACGGCTGGTTGTTTCTTTATTGATAGTTGATCCAAATAGGTTAAAGTTGTCCACTATTTCGATTTCTTCTCCATCAACAATGAACTTATTGATTTTGCCAGTTGTCAGGATCTTTGTCTTCTTAAAGTTAAGGCGCAGGCCCATTTTAAGACTATGTTCCTTGATCTCAAGAAGCAAATGTTTCAGATCATCATATTTATTTATTTAACAGGTTTTTTTATACCGCTTTATCATTTCAATCAAAGTGGTTTACATTGTAACTTCAACTTGGTAATGTACATTAAACAGGGACATTGATAACTTGGATTTTTCTGAGGCAATGGAGGGTAAAGTGGCTTGCCCAAGGTCACAAGGAGTGCAGTGGGAATTGAACCCTTGATCTTCTGGGCACTTTCAGTCAGTAATGTGGTATCATCAGCATAGCGAAGGTAGTTGATGAGTCTTCCACCAATCTTTACACCTCGGTTGTCTTCATACAGTCTTGCTTCTCTAATGATTTGTTCTGCATATAAATTAAACAGATAGGCGGAAAGTATGCAGCCTTGTCGTATACCTTTGCTGATTTTAAACCATTCTGTTTCTCCTTCTGTTCGAACTGTTATTTCTTGATCAATGTAAAGGTTGTGCAAGAGAACTATCAGGTGTTCTGGTATACCCCTGCTTCTTAATGTGACCCAGAGTTTCTCATGGTTTACACAGTCAAAAGCCTTTCTGTAGTCAATAACACACATATAGATATCTTTTTGGTATTCTTGAGTCTTTTCAAGGATCCATCTCGCATCCACGATGATGTCTCGTTCCTCGCCACTTCCTGAAACCTGCTTGCACTTCAGGCAGTTCTCGTTCCAGGTATGGTTGTAGTCTCTGCTACTACTACTACTACTACTACTATTCAGCACTTATAAAGCATCACGCACGCAGCGCTGCACAGGTAACCTACAAGAGGTAGCCAACATATAAGAGACAGTCCCTGCCCGTCAGAGTCATGCTCATCGGAGCTTACAATCTAGTTAGAACAGTACAGAGCATTAGTCAGTTCTGCGCAAGGTACGGTGTGGTACAGTTTGTTCTATAGTTTGGTCATAAACGTTGACGGGGGTTAGGGTAAGATGAGGATGGAAGTCAGGATCTGAATGCAACGGTGAAGAGGTGGGTCTTCAACCTGGATTTGAAGAGGGCCAGGGAAGATGCCTGGCGTACAGACGCAGGTAGGCTGTCCCAGGCGTATGGTGCAGCAAGGTGAAAGGAGCGCAGTCGGGAGTTCGCAGTGCGGGTGAAAGGCAATGATAGAAGTAATTTGTTAGCATAGCGCAAGTTTCGAGAGGAGACGTAGGGAGAGATAAGAGATAAGTATTGAGGGGCCATAGAGTGAATGCATGTAAACCGTACTGATATCAAATAGCGCAGTATATAAGAGAAATAAATAAATAAATTTATAGGTCAGTAGGAGAAGCTTGAATTGGATGCGGAATTCGACAGGGAGCCACTGAAGCGACTTGAGAAGAGGAGTAATGTGGGCATGTCGAGGCTGGCAGATTAGTCGAGCAGCGTGATTTTGTATAGATTGAAGGGGAAGGAGGTGGCTCACGGGGAGACCAGCGAGGAGTAGGTTGCAGTAATCGAGGCGAGAGGAGATTAAGGAGTGGATAAGCGTTTTGATAGTCTGTTTAGAGAGGAAGGGGCAGATTTTGCTGATGTTGTAAAGAAAGAAGCGGCAGGTCTTAGCTACAAGCTGGATATGAGCGGAGAAGGAGAGAGAGATGTCGAAGATAACCCCTAGGTTGCGGGCCGAGGGAACAGGAAGGATAGTAGATCCATCCACATGGACTGAGAGGGGGGGAAGTGGGGGGGAGGAGTTGGGCGGGAAGACAAGGAGTTCAGTCTTGGCCATGTTCATTGTCAATTGGCGATGAGACATCCAGGCAGCGATGTCCAAAAGACAGGCAGAGATCTTGGACTGGGTTGCCGGAGAAATATTAGGTGTAGAGAGGTAGATTTGGGAGTCATTGGCATAGAGATGGTACTGAAAGCCATGGGGGGAGATAAGCGCACCAAGGCCTTGGGTATAGAGAGAGAAGAGGAGGTGGCCCAAGACAGATCCCTGGGGTACACCTACATGGAGCGGAGTAGGTAGGAGGAGAAGCCACCAGAGCATACACTGAATGAGCGATGGGAGAGGTAGGAGGAGAACCAGGATAGTACAGAGTCCTTGAAGCCAATGTGGGATCAAGTGAGAGTTTCTTGAGGAGAGGTGTGACAACAGCATGTTTGAAGTCGACGGGGACAGTTGCAGTGGAGAGTGAAAGGTTGAGGATATGAGTGATGGAGGGGACCAATGGTGAGGGAGATGGAATGTAGGAGATGGGTGGGGATAGTGTCTGATGAACAGGTGGTGGGTTTGGAGGAGGAAAGAAGGAGTGTGGTTTCTTCTTCAGAGATCGGAGGGAAGGAGGAGAGGGTGGCAGGGGGAGTATGGATGGAGGAGGAGAATTGGGGAGGAGGGGAGGTAGTAGTAGCATGACTGACGGGCAGGGACTGTCTCTTATATGCTGGCTACCTCTTGTAGGTTACCTGTGCAGGGCTGCGTGCGTGGCGCTTTATAAGTGCTGAATAGTAATAGTAGTAGTAGTAGTCTCGTTCCTCGCCTCTTCCTGAATCCTGCTTGCACTTCAGGCAGTTCTCGTTCCAGGTATGGTTGTAGTCTCTGCTGAATAATCTTGAGTAGAATCTTGCTGGCATGAGGGATCAAAGCGATTGTGCGATAATTTCCACAGTCAGTTGGATCACCTTTCTTTAGTATTGGTATAAATACAGATCTTTTCCAGTCAGTTGGCCATGATGTTGTCTTCCAGATTTCCTGGGAGAGCCCTATAAGTATAGTAACAGCTGCATCATATTGCTGTAATACTTTTATGGGAATGCCATCAATGCCTGGTGCTTTGTTTTTTTGATAAGGCTTTCAATGCTGCTTCAACTTCTTTCATCACCAATGGTTCCGGATCATAAGGTACAGGATGAAACCGCTGTTGGTCCACTTGATCTTTATCATATAACAACTCTGTATATTCTTGCCATCTTTTCTTGATCTCAGCATCATTCAACATGGATTCTTGAGCATCTTGTAACATTCCAATTCGAGGCTGGAATTTTTTCTTTAACTCTCGTAGCTTTAGGAATACCGATCTTCTTCTTCCTCCAATAGTTTCTGCTTCTGTTTCCTTGCATGCATCATTGTGTACTTCTCCTTGTCTTGTCTTTTCTTGCTGCATGTTGGAAGTCTCTGTTGAGTTCTGTGATTGCCTCTCTTTCTCCTCTGGCTTTAGCTTCTCTGCGTTTCTGGGCAATTTTCAAAGTTTCTTCGGTCATCCATTTTAGCCATTTTTGCTTTTTCACTTTTTCTAGAGACTTCTCACTTTTTTCCAACATAACCTTCTTGTCGTCATCCCATAACTCTTCTGGAACTCTGACATTTGTATTTTGCAGGCAGTTATTAAATTCCGGTGGTATATTCTCAAGTTCATAGTTTGCTACATTCATGAGAGGCTTGCTCGTTTTCAATTTTAGCTTGAGTTTGCATACTAGTAGCTGGTGATCTGTACCACAGTCAGCTCCAGGTCTGTTTTTTGTTGGTGTAATCAAGCTTTTCCATTGTTGTCTTCCTCAGATGTAGTCAATTTAATTCCTGTAGAATCCATCAGTGAGGACATGTACAGTCAACACTTGTGTTGCTGGAAAGAAGTTGTTTGAGATGAATAGATCATTGGTCTTACAGAATTCTATCAGTCTTTCTCCAGCTTCATTTCTGTTTCTAAGTCCATATTTTCCACTTTGCTGTCCTCTTTGTTGCCCACTTTTGCATTCCAGTCACCCATGACTATCGGGATATCCTGTTTGCATGATCTGTCAATTTCAGCTTGTACTTGTTCATAGAATTCATCAACTTCATCCTCTTCTGCAGCTGTTGTTGGGGTATATACCTGAATTAGTGTTGCGTTGATGGGCACTCCTCGTAGACGAATAGAAATTAAGCGTTCACTGACTGCACTGTATTTCATTACAGTTCTTGCAAGCCTCTTCTTAATTATAAATGTAACACCATTTCTTCTTTGTCTTTCATTTCCAGAATAGAAGACCATATGATCATTAGATGCAAAGTGCCCAATGCCAGTCCATTTCACTTTGCTGACACCCAACAGATCGCATTGTACACATTCCATTTCATTCTTGACCACCTCCAACTTCCCTTGGTTCATGCTTCGTACATTCCATGTCCCAATATGTCAAACATCTTTTCAACTTCTGACTCTCATTTCATGGGCAGTTACATCAGCAGATCCATCCACATCATAAATTCTGGCTTTAGTATGAGAAGTCTTCAGCTTATCCCCAGTAGTCAGTTGAGTGCCTTGGGACCTGGGGATTTCATCTTCCTGCACTATAGTGCAATTTGGTTTGTTGTGACTATCAACATTGGGTTTTCATGGCAAGATACAGATTGCCAGGCCTTTCTTCCATGCAGTTTCATTCTAGTGTTGTTGCCACTGTCATAGAAATGTGATCCTCTGCCGCCAACACTGTCCCATTCTGCTGCTGCCCAGATGGGTGGTTTGTCTTGGTCTGGCACCTCAGCTGAGACCTGTCCATCTTTGGAGACCCTGCCAGTAGTTACGCTACTGATAGCTTAGCCCTCATTATCACTGATGCACACAAGCCCTCACAGCACGACAAGCTGAAGACCAAGTGAGGTTTCAAAATCTGACAACTTTCTGGACCTTTGGCGTCTTTCCATTTGCATGCTATTTCCATGCGTACTCCAATTGCCAGGTATTTAAGTTTATATGCCATGTCCTCTACTGGTGCCCCCCATTAATTCAGTAGAGCCTCCTCGGGGCCAGTATGGCCTATCCACCCCATCATTTCCTTGGCCTCCCCTTTCATCCACTTCCATGTTATTTGGATAACAGGGCATTCTTACCAAACATGTAGATAAGTCCCAACTTCTCCACATCCTTTCCAACAGAGAGAATTCCCTTGCCTACTCATGTCTTCTATCTGATTTGGTGTCATATAGGTACGGTACAGCATTTTATAACTGAGTTCTTGGACTGAAGCCAACCCTGTTGGGATTTTTGCCACTTCATGGATTTTACTCCATTAATCCTCATACCACGGCCCTCCCAGCTTTTTCTCCTATGCATTTTTGTACCCCCCCACGATAACCTCCCTGCCCCAGCCCGCTATAAATTTGTGTGGTAAGACATAAGAACATATGAACATAACAAATTCCATACTGGATCAGACCAAGGTCCATCAAGCCCAATATCCTGTTTCCAACAGTGGCCCATCCAGGTCACAAGTATCTGGTAGGTACCCAAAGTCCAGTTTCCACAATGCTCGTTCTGGAGTAAGCAGCAATTTCCCAGGTCCTCTCTAATAATAGTTTATGGACTTTTCCTCCAGAAACTTGTCTAAACCTTTTTTTAAACCCATCTACACTAACAGCTTTTACTACATCCTCCAGTAACAAATTCCAGAGTTTGATTACGTGTTGAGTGAAAAAATATTTTCTTTTATTAGTCTTAAATGGGTTACATTGTAGCTTCATTGCATGCCCTCTAGTCTTTCTACTTTGTGATGGCGTAAACAATTGATCTATGTTAGCCCGTTCCACTCCATTCATTAATTTATAGACTTCTATCATATCTCCCCTCAGCCTTCTCTTTTCCAAGTTGAACAGCCCTAACGTTTTAAGGCTTTCCTGATAGGGGTATCCTTCCATCCCCTTTACCATTTTGGTGGCTCTTCTCTGTACCTTTTCTAATTCCGCTATATCCTTTTTAAGATACAGCAACCAGAATTGCACAAAATATTCAAGGGGGGGGGGTCGAACCATGGAACGATACAGAGGCATTATAATATCCTTTGTTTTATTTTCCATTCCTTTCCTTATGATGCCTACCATTTTATTTGCTCTCTTTGCCGCTGCTGCACACTGGGCGGAGGGTTTCAACATGTTATCCATGATGACGCCTAAATCTTTTTCCTGGGTAGTGGTTCCCAATGTGGAACCTTGCATCATGAAACCATAGTTTGGGTTGTTCTTTCCTAGGTGCATAACTTTGCACTTGTCCACATTAAATTTCATCTGCCATTTGGATGCCCAGTCTTTCAATTTATCAAGATCCTCTTGCAATTTTCCACAATCCTCTTGGGTTTTAACAACTTTAAATAGTTTTGTGTCATCTGCAAATTTGATAACCTCACTCGTTATGCCCTTTTCCAGGTCATTTATGAATATGTCAAAAAGCAGCAGACCTAGCATAGATCCCTGGGGTACTCCACTATTCACCTTTTTCCATTGGGAAAATTGGCCATTTAGCCCTATCCTCTGCTTTCTATCTTATTATTTATTATTATTATTATTATTTTATTTGTGTGTTTTTCTATACCGCCCCTTCCAGAGATCAGGAGCGGTTTACAGAGAACATGTCAAAAAATAACATTAACATTACATGGAACGTTAACAGTGTAAAAATTAGTTACATAGGAAACTAAAAATATAATTATAAACATATTAACTATTTACATTGGTTGAAAAAGCTTAATCATACTGATGTATGTAGTTCATTGACAGCCATAGAGATTATCTAGTTTAATTGTTTACAATTTGCTTCAGAGAAATTAATCATAGTGAGGTATGTAATTCAACAGCAAAGAGATTATTTACAACAGTCCTACTAGGATTGACTGACATTCAGTATGAGTGACAAATGAAAAAGTGTGTTTTGGGTTAGGTTGGGTATGCTTGTGATATTAGATTTGCATAATCTTGTTTCTTTTGTTCGAGTGTAGGTTGTAAGTCATGAAAGTGTTGGGTGAACAAGTGTGTTTTTAGTTCCTTCCTGAAGGAACTAAGGTCTTTAATCTCTCTCAGATTGTAGGGTAATTTGTTCCATTGACTGGGGGCGTAGAAAGAAAAGGCAGTATTAGTTGTTATCTGTTTAAGCTTTTTCATAGAGTCAGGAATTAGCAATGTATTGAGGTTTGCTCTTCTTAGTCTAGTTTCTGAGGGGGACTTAATTAATGTTGATAGATGTGAAGGGGCTATATCATTGACGAGCTTAAAAATGGTGACTAGTGTTTTGTATTGAATCCTGCTATAGGTAGCCAGTGGATGGCGTATAAAATTGGAGTGATGTGGTCAGATAATTTGGCTTTAAAAATAATCCGGGCAGTTACATTCTGGGCCCTTTGAAGGATGAGTAGATTCTTCTTGGATGTACCCTGTAGTAAACCATTACAGAAATCTATGTGTGGCATTATCAAGGCCTGGACAACTGATCTAAAGTCACTAATGTCGATAAGTGGTCTGAGATGTTGGATAGTTCTGAGTTTAAAGAATATAGTTTTGGCAGTCTGTTTTATGTGCTGTGTCATGCTTAGGGTTTTGTCCAGAGTAACTCCTAGGTATTTTACTTCGGACTTAACTGGGAGATTAATGTCTAATAGATTGACAACAGGTGGGGGGGGGGGTAAAATTAGCGTTTCTGGATACAAAAAGTGCTTCAGTCTTTTTGAAATTTATATCCATATGAATTGAGCGCAGTCATTGTTCAGCTTCAATAATACAAGTTGCGATTACATCGTAATTAGGGTTAGCTACATCACAGGGGGCGAATAACATGATATCATCTGCATAGATGAAGTATTTTAGATTGTGGCGTTTGAAGATTGAGCAGATGGGTTGGAGATAAATGTTAAAAAGTAAAGCCGAGAGAGAAGATCCTTGTGGGATACCTCGCTCTTGTGGGAATGGTAGAGAAGAGGAATGATCAATTTGGACACGATCAATATTGGAAACGGTTAGAGATGTAGGATTTAAACCAGCCAAGTGTTTTATCTTTTAAACCTAATTGTGATAACCTGGCTAAGAGGATGTTGTGATTTACACTGTCAAAAGCTGACGAAATGTCAAGGAAAATTAGCAAGAAAGCCTGCTTGGAATCATCCAAGCCCTGGATTAGTGAGTCAAATAAGGATACAAGTAGCGTTTCCACACCGTGATAAGGGCGGAAACCGTACTGATGTTCATCTAAAGGAAAGTTAATGTCAATATGGTCTTGCAACTGTATTTGAATTACTTTCTCAATGATTTTAGCTAGGAAAGATATACTGGCTATAGGACGGTAGGAAGAGGGGTCGTTGCTGTTAAGAGATTTATTTTTTTAGAAGCGGGCGAATTGCTGTGTATTTAAGGTCATCTGGCATGAAGCCTTGTAGTAGAGATTGGTTTACTATTTTAAGAATGTATGAAGCAAGTTCAGATTTTGCTGCCTTAATCCAATGTACTGGGCAAGGATCAAGTAGTGAGGTGGTGGTATTGAGATTTGATATTATCTCTAGAAGTTGTTTGCTTGAGACTAGATGGAAAGAGCTCCATTCAGTGATATTTGCAGTGGTAGGTATCATGATAGAACCTGGACGAATATCGTGTTTAAGCTTGCTAGCAAAATGGTTTGCTAGGAGTTGGGGGTCTATTAGTGTTTTGATCACGGTGGGATCTGGAACTTTGGATAGTGATTTAATAATCTAGAAAAGCTCTCTTGGCCGGTTGATAGCTTTTGATAATGTTCTAGCGTGGTATAGTCTTTTAGCGGTATTTATAGCTTCCTTATATGTTTTGAGGTTTGTGAAGTATTGTGCTCTAAGTTCAGGTGTTTTTGATTTGCGCCATTTAGCTTCCAATTTCCTGAGAACTTTCTTTAGTGTAGAAAGTTCTGAAGTGAACCATTTCTCAGATAAGTTTTTTCTTAGTCTTTTATTTGAAGGCAAAGATTTAGCTTTAGCTTCCGCCTCTATAACAGAGTTCCAAGTTTATACTAGATCATTGAGATTGTTTGAGTCATTGTCTAGTTTCGTAATGAGTGATTCAATAAAGTTTTCCTTGCTAAACTGACGGAATCTTTGCTCTATGGGTTTGTTATTGGTATGTGCTGAAATGGTGTGTTGGAAAGGGAGTGAGAAATGTATCAAGAAATGATCGGACCATGGAACCTGAGTAGGTGGAGTAAATTGTGGTAATTGTGTATAGTGTGAAGGGAGGAATATTAGATCTAGAATGTTACCTTTGCAGTGCGTAGGGTGGGTAATTATTTGTGTAAAACCCATTTCATCCATTGCTTCAAGGAAAGATTGTTCTTGAATGTTTGATAGGGAAGCAAGGTTAAGATCTCCTAAGATAACATAAGGTTTCCTCAAAGAAGAATTACATGCAACCTCGAGGATAGTGTCTAAGGTCTGCAAATCATTTGTTGGTGGTCTATATATAAGGCATATAGCCATGGTGTGACTTTATGTTTTGAGGATATCTATTCCATCATGCTTATCAAGTAACGTGGATGAGAGATTGAGGTTAGCTTTAGCTATTATAAGTACACCTCCACCTCTTTTTCTGTCCCTATTAGAGCTGAGAATAGTATAGTCATGCATTCTTAGTTGATTAAGAAGAACTGCATCAGATTCATTTAGCCAGGTTTCCGTTATGCAAAGTAGATGAGGTTCTTCATCAAGAATGAGGTCAATTAGAATCGGGATTTTATTTCTAATTGACCTGGCATTGATGAGTATACATTTTAGTTGTGTTGACTGGGTAGTGCTTTTTTTGAGGTAGTCAATTGGAGTAGGATTCAATTGGATCAATCTTAGAGTATGAGTGCGCTGGTGAGTGTGTGGATTCCCTGTTGCTGGATGTCTGAGATCGTATTTTTGAGTATCATGTCTGGGCCTGTAAGGGATGATGTGAATGTGTGTCAGTGTAGGATTAATTAATGGACTTCTGCAATCCGATATACCTTGGACTACCGAAACAAGCCCTCAAACCACTCCAACTGGCACAAAACACTGCAGCACGAATCATATCAGGAACCGTAAGACAGGAGCACATCACACCCACCTTAAAGGACTTACACTGGCTTCCAATCAGTGCACGCATCAGTTACAAAACAATCATAAACAACCTATTTAAGATAAAACAGCACACATCAGCCAACAGCCTGCACACCCTCATACAACCAGACACCAGCACACGTCCCAGAAGAAAACATACACACAACCGAGTCAGCACCCCAAGTGAATACAAACACACACGCAAGGACACAACAGACAGAGCACTCTCCATGGCTGCTCCAACAATATGGAACAAACTACCGGACGATCTGAGGGCTACTACAGACCTCAAGGACTTTAGAAAACAGCTGAAAACCATGCTGTTCATAGAACACTATGGACACATCACATAACCTCAGAGAATGTATAACAGCACATGATACCGCCTAAACAATGTATGTATGGAATATGTTTTTTGCACCACTGTATATAGCCCACTCTGTACATAGCTCATACCAATCTAGCACACAATACAACACACACTCAACTTCACCCTCACTGCATGTATAACACACTCACTTTACTCGATTGTTTGCTGTGATACCACCTTGATTATTAAGATAAGGCGGTTTAGAAATACTGTTAAATAATAATAAATAAATAAATAAAATAATTATAGCTGAGGTTAGAGAGAGAATGAGGGGTGTATTGATAAGTAAGAATACTAGTGTACACATTAGAATGTTTAGAGTGATTGTTAGCAATCTTCTAAGTTCCATTGTTAGTTAGTAGGAGATGTTTTAAGGCTATTGAATTAGGGAGATTCAATGTAACAAATAGTATAGTAACAAATAGTATAGATTCAATGTAACAAGTTGTGTATATATTCATTGTATCAAGTAGAATAAGTATAATATGGTATATAGCAATAGCAATTAGTGTAGTATACTATGATATTAAAATATTATAAGACAAAGTAAGCAGAAGTGTTATCGACAAGCAATGAAATAACAATTATTCTGGCTAAATTAAATAAATATTAGTTAGAAAGCAAAAAAGGCTGACTCACTATTGAAGTCCTCGAAACTTAGCGAAGTTGGTGATCAGGAGAGCTGGAGGAGAGCCGGAGATATGCGGCGCAAAGAGACTCGCGCCCGAGTACCGTTGCTTTAAATGTGCCGCTGAAGAGGCCCCGATTGGGCAGATGGTCCAGGTGGGGGCGGTGCGTTGCTCCGGCACGCTCTATCCCCGCCGGGAGAGCTGGAGGAGAGCCGGAGATGTGCGGCGATGCAAAGAGGCTCGCGCCCGAGTAGGGTTGCTTTAAATATGCCGCTGAAGAGGCCCCGATTGGGCAGATGGTCCAGGTGGGGGCGGTGCGTTGCTCTGGCACGCTCTATCCCGGCCGGGAGAGCCAGAGATGTTCGGTTCCTGATCCACAATAGTACACTGCCTTCTATCCCATGACTTTTTAGTTTTGCCAAAAGTCTCTGATGAGGGACCTTGTCAAAGGGTTTCTGAAAGTCCAGATACATTATATCAACCAACTCACCTTTGTCTACCTATTTATTCACACCTTCAAAAAAACATAACAGATTAGTAAGACAAGATCTTCCTTGTCTAAAGCCATGTTGGCTATCTCCCATTAAGCCATGACTATCTACATTATGAGTAATTTTGTTCTTTATAATGGTTTCTACCATTTTTCCCGGTACTGACGTCAGGCTTACCGGTCTGTAGTTTCCCGGATCACCCCTGGAACCATTTTTAAAAATTGGGGTTATATTGGCGATCCTCCAATCTTCAGATATTACAGATGATTTTAATGATAGTTCACAGATTACTAATAGCAGGTATGCAGTCTCATATTTCAGTTCTTTCAACAGCCTTGGATGTATACCATCCGGTCCAGGTGATCTGCTACTCTTCAGTTTATGAAATAGTTGTAATACATCTTCCCGGTGTATCGATATTTCTTTCAATTCCTTTGCAGTATCACCTTTAAATACCACTTCAGTCATGGGTAACATCCCTTCATCTTCCTCAGTAAAGACCAAAGCAAAGAATTCATTCAATCTCTCCGCTATAGCCTTGTCCCGTCTTAGTGCCCCTTTTACCCTTCTATCATCTACTCTCAACTAACTCTCTCACAGGTTTTTTGCTACGAATGTACTTGAATAAGTCTTTATTATGCGTTTTTGCTTCCACAGCAAGTTTCTTCTCAAATTCTCTCTTTGCCTGCTTTATCAATGCCTTGCATTTAACTTGCTAGTGCTTGTGCTGTTTCCAGTTTTTGTCATTTGGCTCTTTTTTCCATTTACTGAAAGATGCTTTTTTTGGCAACAGCAGCCTCTCTGACCTCACCTTTAAACCATGCTGGCAGTTTTTTGGACTTTCCACTTTTCTTAAAGCGTGGAATACAGCTGTTCTGGGCTTCCAAGATAGTATTTTTAAACAACACCCAAGCTTGATGTAAGTCTTTAACCTTTGCAACTGTTCATTTTAGTCTTTTCCTCATTTTATCATAGCCTCCCTTTTGAAAGTTAAAAGGTAGTACTGTGGATTTCCTTACCATCCCTCCTCCATTAATTAAATCAAACACAATCATGCTGTGATCACTATTGCCAAGTGGCCCCAACACCCTTATCTCTTGCACCAGATCTGGTGTTCCACTAAGAACTAAGTCCAAAATGGCTTCCCCTCTGGTCAGTTCATGAACCAGCTGCTCCAAGAAGCAGTCATTTATTTAATCTAGAAACTTTATCTCCCTAGCATGTCCTGCCGTGACACTGACCCAGTCAATACCAGCGTAATTGAAATCACCCATTATTATTACCGTTCTGTAACTTTTGTTAGCTTCCCTGATTTCTTTGAGCATTTCATCATCCATTTGTTCATTCTGGCCAGGCGGTCAATAGTACAACCCCACTGCCATCGCCTTCCCCTTTTTACATGGAATTGCAATCCATAGAGACTCTACAGAAAATTTTGTTTCCTACAAAACTTTAATCCTTTGTGACTCAATGCCCTCCACCAATTTGATCAGCTCTATCATTACGATATAGTTTGTACCCAGGTATCACAGTGTCCCACTGGTTGCCGTCCTTCCACC
The DNA here is from genome assembly GCA_033557465.1 of Ichthyophis bannanicus. Classification (NCBI taxonomy): domain Eukaryota; kingdom Metazoa; phylum Chordata; class Amphibia; order Gymnophiona; family Ichthyophiidae; genus Ichthyophis; species Ichthyophis bannanicus. Next base: position 5,356,423 of record CM066041.1, read on the forward strand.
ATGTCTCTGAGATACCAATCATATCTAACTTCGCATTTAGTGCTATATAGTCTAACTCTCCCTTCTTATTTTTTAGACTTCTAGAATTTGCATACAAGCAATTTAGAGACTGTATTTTATTCATATTAATCTGGTTATCGGTAGGCAGGGACAATTTGGAATCTTTAAGCTCTGTCTGCTCTGTACTCAAGGACATTTGGGCTACCCTTGTCTTTTTTGGACCCTCTCTGCTGATGTGCCCTAACTTCATTTTTTTGGTTGTATCCTTCAAGAATACATTGTTCCGAACCATGCGCTCTTGGGTGACTGACAGCTTTTTCCTATTATCTATTTATTTATTTTTCTTATATACCGCGCTATTATAATCAGTGCGGTTTACATTTGAAACAGAACATACAAGAATGTAACAAGTTACATTGAGTTTTTTTACATTGAACAGGGAATGTAAACATGGAGAAAAAAACGAGGAAAAAACTATGTACACATTATATACAAATTATAATACTCTTACAAATTATAATACTCTTACAGATAAATAAAGATAAGACATTTACCTAGAGGCTTGGCTGGAGGGTCAAGGAGGCCGGTAAGGAGAGATAATGGTTAGCCGTTATCTACAGGAAGATGATCTGAGGGACGGGCTAGGTAGGGAGGTAAGGTGGGGGCAGTGTAAGTGACGGGAATGGTGTCAGGGTAATATTGTAAGAATAGGTGATGTTTGCGGGCTTTTCGGAATAGTGCCAGGTTTGAGATGGCCCGGATTTCGGCTGGGAGGGCATTCCATGCCATAGGTGCAAAAATGGAGAAGGCTCTACTTGCTGTTTTCTTCTTACATTTTATCAACAGTTTTGGGACTTCGAGTTTATTCAACGAAGTAGATCTCCTAGTTCTATTGTCTGGAGTGCTGTTGAGAAGATCACTGATGGGTATGGGTGGATGGTTCTTACGGGCCTTGAACGTCATGACAAGAGCCTTGAAGTGGATTCTGGCCCACAGCGGGAGCCAGTGTAGGTTCTTTAGAACTGGCGTTATGTGGTCTGATCTTGAGAGCCCTGACAGTGCCCTTGCAGCTGAGTTCATGGCAAGACGTAACAGGTTAAGAGTCGACTGTGGGAGTCCCAGTAGGATAATGTTGGCAAAGTCGAGGTGTGGGATGACTAAGGCTTGGAACATTGAGCGGTAGTCAGGGAAGTCAAGCAGTGGGCGGAGATGGCGTAGTGATCGGATCTTATGATAGATTGCTTTAGTTGTGTTTATAACATGTGCTGACATGTCGAGCTGCTGGTCGAGGGTGATGCCCAGGTAGCGAATTGTAGATTTGGACTTTAGTTCAATGTTATTGACTAAAAGTGAGGGAGGTGGCGTGAACTTCTGGTTTCGCGAGATGAATAGTACATTTGTTTTGCTATGGTTAATGCGGAGATTTTGAGAGAGGAGCCAATCTGCTACCGCTTCAAAGCATCTTATAATTGGAGAGAAATCTGATTGATCGATTTTAAATTGTAAGTACATTAAGATGTCATCTGCATATGCAAGGCATTGGACATTGAAGGAACGGATTAAAGCGCAAATGGGCTGCATGTATATGTTAAACATTAATGCAGAGGGGGATGATCCCTGAGGTACACCTTGCTTCAGTGAGAATGGTTCAGAGGTCTTGGAACCTGCTCTGACTTGTTGCCATCTGTTACATATCTATCTATCTACATTATCTAGTTTAAAAACTGCTCTATTCTCCTTTTTAAAGGTTAATGCCAGCAGCCTGGTTCCATCCCGGTTAAAGTGAAGCCCATCCCTTTGGAAGAGACCCTCCTTTCCCCAGAATGTTCCCCAGTTCCTAACAAATCCAAAACCCTCATCCTTGCACCATTCTCTCATCCACGCACTAAGAATCCGGAGCTCTGCCTGCCTTTTGGGTCATGCACGTGGAACGGGAAGCATTTTGGAGAATGCTACCCTGGAAGTTTTGGATTTCAGCTTCCTACCTAATAGCCTAAATTTAGCCTCCAGAACCTCCCTACCACATTTTCCTATGTCATTGGTACCGACATGTACCAAGACAGCAGACTCCTCCCCAGCACTATCTAAGACCTTGTCTAGATGGCGTGTGAGGTTCGCTACCTGTGCACCAGGCAGGCATTTTGCCAGGCGATCCTCATGTCCACCAACCACCCAGCTATCTACATGCCTAATGATCGAATCACCAACTATAACGGCTGTCCAAACCCTTCCTTCATGAGCACATGGCCCTAGAGAAACTTCCTCGGTGCGAGAGGGTTTTACATCACCTGGAAAACAGGTCCTAGATACAGGATCACTTCCTGCCACACCAGGGTGATGCTCTCCTGTCACGTGACCTCTCTGCTTCATGGAAACAGGGATGCTGCCAGACTGGAGGTGGGACTTCAGGACTATATCCCTATAGGTCTCGTCTATGTACCTCTCTGTCTTCCTTATGTCTTCCAAGTCTGCTATTCTTGCCTCCAGAGATCGGACTCGTTCCCTGAGAGCAAAGAGCTCTTTGCACCTTGTGCACACATAAGATTCCTCACCAACTGGGAGAAAATCATACATGTGACACTCAGTGCAAAAGACTGGAAATCCCCCATCTCGCTGCTGGACTGCTGTCTGCATCTTCGCTTTAAGGTTGTGTTTAGATATTTAAGTTCTTTACTTATTGAGAGTTGCTAGGGATATTTATACTAATAAAACTATACCTATGTAGTAAACACTGTTAGTGTAACTGGGTTTAAAAAAAGGTTTGGACAAGTTCATAAACCATTATTAAAGGGGTCCCAGGAAATCCAATGCTTGTCCAATACAAGCATTGCAGAAACTGTGTCTTCTGGGGAAACTGCTAGGTACTTGTGATCTAGATTGGCCACAGTTGGAAACAGGATACTGGGCTTGACGGTCTGACCCAGAATGGCATCTCTTATGTTCTCATGTTTAAAAATCAACAAAAGTGTATGACAGAGCTGCATACTTCCCCCCCTTTGTGTTTAATTTATATGCAGAACAAATCATCAGAGAAGCAGGACTGTATGAAGACAACAGAGGTGTGAAGATTGGTGGAAGACTCAACAACTTTCACTATGCTGATGATACCACATTACTCACTGAAAGTGAAGATGATCTGAAACATTTGCTTCTCAGGATCAAGGAACACAGTCTTAAAATGGGCCTGGACCTTAACTTTAAGAAGACAAAGATCCTGACAATTGGCAAAATCAATAAGTTCCTTATCGTAGCTCCAGTCTAGTCCCGAACCATAGAGTTGTGTACGTCCTCCCGCAGCTAGGAGACTGAGCATGTCACTCTTTCAGTGACCCTAGTATAACTAGTCCAGGGCCTCCCCCTTAAGCCAGTTTTGCTCAGTCTTCGTGCAGCAGAAGGAGGTTCTGAGTCCTGGGATCAGGACTAGCTGGAGCAACAAATAAGCCATTTTTGTGACAGCCAGTTTTTACTTGTTAAAAAAAAAGGAGCCTCCTGGACGGGCTGGGTTGGCCTGGTTTGGTCTTTTATGTGGAAAGGAGCTTGGCTGGGGCACGGCAAGCGTATAAAAAAAAAAAAATAAATAAAAGGAAAGGAAGGCGTCCTAAATAGACGGAGGTTTTGAAGTTTTGAAGTGTTTAAACTTTTGTTTTGGGTATTGCAGTGGGCCCTGGGTTTGCAATTGGTCACTGTAGTGGGCAGCGTGCTTCATGCCTGGTAACCCTAGGTGCCTCTTGTGCGGGGCACGTAAAGGCACCGTCTCTGACTCTGGCCTGTGCAGAGTCTGTAGTTTTGAAGCTTCCATGGCAGACAGGGAGCTAGAGGGCTCTGGGACTGCAGGGGAGGCGGTCAGGAAGGACTCTCCTTTGTCCCCGGAGGCAAGTCAGGAACCCATGCCGGGACCCTCTTCGGGTCCGGAAGGGCCTTTGCCCCAGGTCCCTGTACAGGGGGGGCTGGGGGCGATTTTTTTCACCGCAAGTTTTGTCGCTGCTGCAGCAGGCTCTGGGGGAGCCTGGTTCAGGGGTGGCAGGGCCCTCGGGAGCCGAGGCCCGAGCGGCAAAGAGTCCGGGGTCTAGGCTAGCGGAAGGAGCCGGAAATGGTATGAGTAAGAGGCCCAAGCTGCTCTTGGAGGGAGAGGAGCAGGACTTGGTGGAGTCAGTGATGGTGAAGGATTTAGAGGGAGACCCGGATTTGGAGGAAGGTGAGATTACGGAGCCAGAGGAGCAGGCGAGGATAGTAAGAGTGTTTAGGAGAGAGGAGCTTTCGGCATTGATTGCGGAAACATTAAAGACCTTAAATGTGCCAGTCCCGGGTTCCGCAGAAGACACTGCTCTGGAGGATCCGCTATTGCAGGCAGTGCGGAAATCTCAGAGGTCGTTTCCCATTCATAGGATTTTCAAGGAGATGATTCAAGAGGAATGGGATACCCTGGAAGCTAGCCTCAAGAGGGCTAGATCATGGCTCGTCTTTATCCTCTGGTGGAACCGGATAAGGATATGTTTAAGGCGCCTAAGGTGGATGCAGCGGTTTCCGCGGTAAAGAAGAAAACCACTATCCCAGTGGAAGGAAGTGCCGCGCTTAAGGATACGCAGGACAGGAGATTGGACTCCTTGTTGAGACAGGTGTTTGAAGTGAATGCCCTCTCCTTGCAGGCCTCGATTTCTGGGGCCTGGGTGGCAAGGGCGTGTTTGCGGTGTTCCCAGAGTTGGAAGGGGACTCAGACGGACGAGGCGACAGAGGAGGCAGCCTGCATTGAGTCGGGGGCGGCGTATCTGGCAGATAGTATGATTTGATTAGAGGCCTAGCTAAGAGTATGGTGTTGGTGGTGGCAGCGAGGCGGTATCTTTGGCTGCGTAATTGGGCGGTGGATGGGGCCTCCAAGACGCGGCTGGCTAAGCTCCCTTTCAAGGGCAAGCTCCTATTTGGAGAGGAGTTAGAAAAAGTTGGTTAAGGATCTAGGGGAGTCGAAGGGGGGTCGGTTGCCGGAAGACAAGCAGAAGCAGAGTCAGACGGGGGGACCGTCTAGAAGTCAGCTGAGAGAGTTCAGGCGTTTTCGACCCTCACGGTTTGCTCCCGTGCAGCGGGGGAGATTTCCTTATCGGTCCCAAGGTTTTCGTGGATTCCGAGGGGCAGGCAGAGGTTTTTCAGCCTTGGCATCCTCAGGCACCAAAATACCACAATGAAGTGAGGGGGGTCCAGGCAGGGATAGTACCGGTAGGAGGTCGGTTGAGAGCTTTCGGTCCTGCCTGGGCCCACATTACTTCAGATCAGTGGGTGTTGTAGATCATGCAGTGGGGCTATGCTCTCGAGTTCCAACGCCCAGTGAGGGACGCGTTTGTGCAGTCTCCGTGCAGAACGCGGTCCAAGAGAGAGGCGGTGTGACAGACGTTGGAAAGGTTAATAGCGCTCAAGGCGGTGGTACCGGTGCCGCCAGAAGAGCAAGGCAGCGGTCGGTACTCGATTTATTTTGTGGTACCAAAAAAGGAAGGTACTATGCGGCCTATTTTAGATCTAAAAAGAGTGAACAGGTGTCGCACTTTCGGATGGAGACATTGAGGTCGGTGATGGTAGCGGTGCGGCCGGGAGAGTATCTAACCTCGTTAGATCTGTCGGGGGCTTACCTGCACATTCTGATCAGAAGGAAGCACCAACGGTTTCTTCGCTTTGCAGTGCCTATGGGGCATTCCAATTCCAGGCGATGCCTTTTGGGCTTGCAACGGTGCCGAGAACATTCACCAAGATTATGGTGGTAGTGGCGGCAGCGTTGCGAAGGGACGGAGTGTTGGTGCACCCGTATTTGGACGACTGGTTAATTCGTGCAAAGTCATTGGAAGAAAGTCAGCAGGCGACCAGTCGAGTAGTATCCTTCTTGCAAAGCTTGGGATGGGTAGTCAACATGGCAAAGAGCAAGTTGACGCCCACCCAGGATCTGGAGTATCTGGGAGCTCGTTTCGATACATGCAGAGGAAGAGTTTTCCTGCCGTTGGAGCGGGTTCAAAAATTGAGAAGGCTAGTTCGGATGTTCCAGAAGACCAGGTCTCCTTCGGCGTGGCGGTATCTACAACTGCTGGGGACGATGGCGGCCACAATAGAGGTAGTGCCGTGGGCCAGAGCTCACATGAGGCCTCTGCAGAGAGCGTTGCTGCGGAGGTGGTCCCATCAGTTGGATCTGTTGTCCAGGGTGCTGGTGTGTCCGCGGGAAGCTCGAAGGTCGCTGCGGTGGTGGCTGCGGCCGGGGGGGCCTGGAGAGGGGCATGCCGTTGGAGGCGCCGGACTGGAAGCCCTTGACAACAGACGCGAGTCTGTTTGGATGGGGGGCCCACTTCAAGGGGCAGTTTGCCCAGGGACAGTGGTCCGATCAGGAGAAGGAGTGGTCCATCAACAGGTTGGAGTTGAGAGCGGTGTTGTTAGCGCTTCAGGCCTTGCAGGTGTTTCTGCAGGGCATGGCGGTCAGAGTGTTCTCAGACAATGCCACAGCGGTGGCATACATAAATCAACAAGGCGGAACCAGCAGCGTTTAATTGGAAGCAGAAGCAGACGTCTTGATGGAATGGGCCCAGAGTCATCTGGAAGCGTTGTCGGCGGCACATGTAGCAGGAGTGGACAATGTGACGGCGGACTTTCTGAGTCGCGTGCGTGTGGATTCAGGAGAATGGAGCCTACATCAGGAAGCTTTTGAGGCATTGGTACGGCGTTGGGGTCGGCCGGTGATGGACCTTATGGCAACGTTCGAGTCGGCAAAGGTCGACAGGTTTTTCAGCAGAAGGAGAGAAAGGATGTCGGAGGGCCTGGATGCCCTGATCCAGGGCTGGCCGGAGGATGCTCTTCTGTACGTATTCCCCCTGTGGATTCTTATCGGCAGAGTTCTCCAGCGCATAGAGAAGCACCGGGGGCCACTTCTGTTGGTAGCGCCGGACTGGCCAAGAAGGCTGTGGTATGCCGACTTGAGGCGTCTGCTGGTGGAACCACTGTGGAGGTTGCCGGACAGGGTGGATCTGCTAGTGCAGGGGCCGTTAAACATGCCTCAGGTACATCGGTTTTCGCTTACGGCTTGGCTCTTGAAAGGGCGAGGCTAATGGGCAAAGGTTACTCATCAGCGGTGATTGCTACGTTGTTGAAGTCTAGGCGATGGTCAACGTCAATGGCATATGTGAGATGTGGAGGTTGTTCAAGGCTTGGTGTGCGGAGAGGCAGTTGCGAGCATTGAAAGCTACGGTAGGTCAAGTGTTGGCCTTTTTGCAGGCTGGTTTGGATAAGGGCTTGGCGGCGTCTTCCCTCTGAGTTCAGTTAGCAGCGCTGGCCTGTTACAGAGGAAATGTACAGGGAAAGACGCTGGGAGCTCATCGAGACGTGAAGAGATTTTTGAGAGCAGCCTCTTTGTTAAGGCCTCCTTGTAGGAAAGTGATCCCAGGATGGGATCTCAATGTAGTCCTGGAGGCAATGGTGAAGGAGCCCTTTGAGCCATTATCCCAAGCGACCCTGAAGGATCTCATGCTGAAGGTGGTGTTTTTGGTGGCTATCACCTCGGCGAGGAGAATCTCGGAGTTGCAGGCACTTTCGTGTAGAGAGCCTTTCTTGACCTTTTCTAAGGAAAAAGTGGTGCTTCGGACAGTGCCGTCCTTTTTGCCTAAGGTAGTGTCCGCCTTCCATGTTAATCAGGTGGTGGCTTTGCCAGTTTTTGCGAGGTCAGCGGAAGATGGGATGAAAGGTAGGTTGCATAGGTTGGACGTAGGGAGAGTCCTAAAGGTGTATTTGCAGCGGACAGAGGCGCTGCGCAAGTCCGATAGACTGTCCTGTTTGGGAATTCGTGCCAGGGAGAGCCGGCATCTAAAGCTTCTATTGCTCGGTGGATTAGAGAAGCTATTGCGTCAGCGTATCTGCTAAAGAGCAGAGTGCTGCCGCAGGGGCTGAGAGCGCATTCTACGAGATCTCAGGCAGCTTCCTGGGCGGAGTGTAGCTTGGGTCCAGCGGCGGAAATTTGCAGGGCTGCGACTTGGTCGTCGTTGCACTCCTTTGTGAAGCATTATAGAATTGATGTGCAGGCGGAGGGGGATGTGAGATTTGGATCGGCAGTGCTTCCGACTGATCTGGCAGGTCCCTCCCGTTGAGAATGTTTACTGCTCTGCTACATCTCTATGGTTCGGGACTAGACTGGAGCTACGATAAGGAAGGTTAAATTAGAATTACCTGCTAATTGTAGTTCCTGGAGTAGATCCAGTCTAGTCCCGCTTCCCACCTGGAGGAATTCTGCCATTAGGTAGCCTGAGCACAGGGGGGGAAGGAGTTAGCTGTTGACGCAGGCTTTGTGTAGTGCAGCAGAGTTCCGACGGTACTGTGTTGCCAACCTCTCTGAAGAGTGAACAGCCTCTTTACGGGGGGGCTGGGGAAGAGGGGTGGCTCATTTATCCAGCAATGGTTCACATTTAGTTAAGTTTAAAAGGTTATGAATTTTCTCTGGCTGGGAGTTTTTATTTTTGTATAGGGTTCGTGTTGGGCTCTCTTGTTTGTTGCTCTGGTGAGTCGGCTTTGACAATAGCATACTGGCTTAAGGGGGAGGTCCCTGGACTAGTTATACTAGTGTCACTGAAAGAGTGACATGCTCAGTCTCCTAGCTGCGGGAGGACGTACACAACTCTATGGTTCGGGACTAGACTGGATCTACTCCAGGAACTACAATTAGCAGGTAAGTCTAATTTAACCTTCATCATTGATGGAGAAGAAATTGAAATAGTTGACAACTTTAACCCACTTGGATCAACAATCAATAAAGAAAGTACAAGCAGTCAAGAAATCTGACGATGCATTGCTCTTGGCAGAATGGCTATGAAGGCCCTAGACAAAATTCTCAAGAGCAGAGATGTCTCTCTCCATACAAAGATTCAATTTGTTCAAGCCATGTTTTTTTCAGTAACGCTGTATGGATGTGAAAGTTGGACAGTGAAAAAAGATAGACAGGAAGAAAATTGATGCCTTTGAATTATGGTGCTGGCGACGAATACTGTGTATATCATGGACTGCCCAAAGAACAAACCAGTCAGTACTAGAGGAGATCAAACCTAAGCTTTCCTTAGAAGCTCAGATGAGAAGACTTTGAATTTCATACTTTGGACACATCATGTGAAGAGAGAGATCGTTGAAGAAAGACTTAATGCTTGGCCAGCAATGAGATGGATTGACACAACAACAGCAGCTATAGGTGCCACTCTATCAACAATGAGCCGTCTGACTGAAGACCAAACACAGTTTAGGTCAGCTATCCAGAGGGTCACCATGAGTTGACACCAACTTAACAACAACATTAAGAGAGTCCCTCTACCCTATGTTTGCTGGACGTGTTTCGAGGCCATGAGATTAACTTCACTGAAGCCTTGAACTGTCTACTGGATTATAAGGACTCTCAACACAGTTGAAATGTCTATTGACCAAGAGAGCCTTGATATTACTGATTACAACTTTGATTCTACGTAACACTGGCTACATCCATTCAGAGGCAAGCCGTGTGATAACAGAGAAATTTAGATCTGTGGGAGAGTCTTACTCTATCCCGAGGTTATGGGGGAATGGCCTTGCACACACACCGTGTGTGCCTGTCCTTGTAGGACTACTAAGGAAGGGAGACAGCACAAAATGGTGTAAAAGTTCTCCTGTGCATACTGTATTATTCCTTGTGATGAATCCTCGTCACAGTTTTTGTTGATTGGTTGGCAAGGGATTCTGTGAGATCTTCTTCAGTGAATTAGGTAGTAGTTGTCGGGTGGTCATTCTACAGACAAAGGGTTCATGGTGAGAGATGAAATGCAGAAGATGATGGCATGCAGTCTCATACATTGTTGCAAATGTGCAGGATCAGTAGAACAGTCTGTGGATGAGAAAGACCTAAGTAACACATTCTCTTACATGTAGCAATGGCTGGGAACAATAGTGTTCTGTATGCACACATAGAAACACTTGGCAGACAATTTCTTGGAGGTCAGCAGGTCTGAAGCTTGGAACACAGCAGATAAAGAATCCATCTTCTATGGTTCGGGTTTTGGTGTCAGAGCAGGTCACCAGGTAACGGTCCTACAAAGTGCCTTTGAGATTCAAGGAGCATAGCCAATTGTCCCTTTGAGGATAAGGGAGCAGGGTCCCCTAGAGAGACCATCTTAAATTTTTTTCACACCAAGAAGGTGTTGAGGGTTCTGAAGTCCAGAATGAGATAAAATCCCCCCCGTCTTCTTGGGGACCAGAAAGTACCTGGAGTAAAACTTCCACTCAACCTAGTCTGGACGCACAGGCTCAATGGTGAGATTGGCCAGAAAGGTAGAGATTTCTCCTTGCAAGAGTCTGAGATGCAGAAGGTCAAAGGACCCTCAGAGGGCAATGAGGCAAGGTTTGGCAAAGTGAAACATGTAACTGCTCTGGACTATTTGCAGCATCCACAAGTTCGAAGTTATGAATGGCTACCTTTGGGCAAAAAGAATGAGCCATCCCCCCACTGGAGGGGTCCCCTCTGCGTTCACTGGCAGATTAGCTATGCTCTGAAGGAACCAGTCAAAACCTCACCCCTGGCTTGGGCTGCAGAGTGGGCTGAGCCTTTTGAGGCTTCTCTTGGAGCTGCAGGCAAGGGCCCTGTGCCTTCTGCTAAGAGTTTTGAGGACTACGGAAGTACCTGCACTTGTGCTGGTAGTAATATAGCCTGCCCATCAGAATATCAGGCCCTATATGCTGCTATGGCGCATAGTCCTGTCCGCCGACCCTTAACCCCGGATAGTCAATGCTAGAAACCACATTAGATACCCAGGTAGCGGTGATATTGCATGCTGCCTGGTTAGCTCCTGCATCGAAAGATAGACGCAGATCACTAACTGGGCAGCATGAAGTATCACTGCTGCCTGGTTTTCATTTGTCGTTGGCTCTGCTCCATTCCAGAATGCCCTCAACATGCCCCCATGCTAACCGAATAGCACTGGGATGTGTAGGGGAATTAGAAGGGGATATTCAGCGGCACTAACCATGTAAGTATCGTTGAATATCCCAATTTAAGGCATTTGCACGCAGGGGTGGCCCCAGGGGGGTGTGGGGCCATATGCGGAGACTCATTGCAGGGCTTCATTTGCATAAGGAGCCTCATTTGCATAACTATTTGCATAACGTTAACATAGGAACATAAGATATGCCATACTGCGTCAGACCAAGATCCATCAAGCCCAGTATCCTGTTTCCAACAGTGGCCAATCTAGGTCATACGTACCTAGCAGTTTCCCCAAAAGACACAGGTTCCACAATGCTTGTATTGGGGCAAGCAGTGGATATCCAGGGTCCCCTTTAATAATGGTTTATGGACCTTTTCTCCAGGAACTGTCCAAACCTTTTTTAAACCTGGCTACATTAATAGCTTTTACTACATCCTTTGGTAATGAATTCCAGAGTTTGATTACACATTGAGTGAAAAAATATTTTCTCTTATGATAGATACTGTCAGAAGGCTGCCTGGGTGAGAATCTTCACAGTCTTGTCAAGTGCATATATCTATATGATTTGAAAGGTATTGTGGGCAATGTAGTTCATTCACACCAGACACAGCTGCTGACAATAATTTAGTTGTGCTCTTGGGTAAAGCCAATAAGATATTTATTTATGGGGTTATTTCTCCCAACACAGATATGCTTGGTAGCACATAAATTAGGTTACTTGCTTTCAGTGTTAACTTGGAAAAACAAAGTTAAAATCAGGAAAACAACAAATGAAAAGTCACAAAGCAAGAAACAAACTGTTCTTTTCAGGTTAACTTCTGATTACTTCCCACATAGATACAGAAGTGATTCTCTCCTAGCTCACAAGCAATTAGGTAAGGCTTAATTGCTAGCAGTCACCAGCTGAAACCCCTTAGCTGGCTTGCTTTCTACTGTGTGGGTCAAATCCTGCTTCAGGAGCTTTTCTGAGTAGATTAAAGAACAAATTTGTATTTCTTTGTGATGGTTGCTGTACTTTATAACAGAAAGTTACCAACGGAGTTTAGATAGAGAGCAGTCCATATAAACAGGATCCTCATCTGCTATTATTCCCCCTTGTTCAACAAGCATGGGTTCAATATCATGGATTGGCACAGATGAATCTCTCAATGGAGCATTTTCAGGAGAATACTTGTTTCCCTGCTGTCTTTCAAGGTTATAGCTAGGGCATAGATCAGTGTTCATACCTGAGCTTCCATTGCTGCTAGAGTTCCTCTCTATATAGCCTGGCCAGTATGTAGTCCAGTTCTTATGTCCAGCCTTCCAATCCAGATCCCTGGACACTGGATCTCTCTTCACATACCTTCTGGCACAGGTCTTAGGGTCCCTTCCACGTGCAGCCGTCTCCCTCACAGGTAGCCTCTGGTGATTCCTAGCTCTGCAGCACCATTCCTCTGGCTTTCCCCAGTCCAATGGTGTATGCTGGCCCTTGGAATACCTCCCAGTATACGTACTGCTTTGGACTCTTCTAGACCTCTCAAAGGCTTTTCTCTTCCTTCTTCCAAAGGGTCTCTTTCCCTCTCTGTCCGTCCGGTTTGGCTTCTGCTTCTGATGATCCTTCAGATGAAACTGATGATCAAACTCAAGCTGATTCTCAGGATACTGAGGACAATTCTCTGGATATCCAAGGTGATCATGAAGATGGTCATCTGTAGAATAAACTCTACTCTTATTCTGCTTAGATGAGTGCTCCTCCCTATCACAGAGCAGTTGTGCTGAATCAGGCCTTGCCCTTTGAGATGAGTGTTCCATCCTAGCACAGCGCAGTTGTGCTGAATCAAGCCCTGCCCTTTGCAATGAGTGCTTGGGGATTACCTCATAGCCCTTTTGATTGAACACACGTTTTCTCACTTCAGCTCCTCTCATGGCTGTTGGAAACCTGGTGCATTCTGGGACTGGTAGTCTTTTATGGCAAAATTCTGTTTTCTCATTTCTACCAGAACTGACAGGTTGCTTGTTCAGAGTCACTTCACCTTTTCTATAGCTCCTTCCTGAGCTATGATAAGCTTCCTTATTACAATACACTAGAGGTCTATAAATTAATGGAGTGCAACAGGTAAACGTAGATCGATTGCTTATGCCATCAAAATATAGAAAGACTAGTGGACATGCAATGAAGCTACAGGGTAACCTATTTAAGACTAATAAGAGAAAATATTTTTTCACTCAACGTGTAATCAAACTCTGAAATTCATTACCGGAGGATGTAGTAAAAGCTGTTAGTGTAGCTGGGTTTAAAAAAGGTTTGTCAAGTTCCTGGGGCATTAATACCTCCTCCTTTCTGCTGGTTATTCCCCTCTGTATGCAGCCCACTATCTTTCTGGCTTTGGCTACTGCCTTGTCACAGTGTTTTGCCACCTTGAGATCCTCCAACACCAGCACTCCGAGGTCCTTCTCCTTTTCTGTGCACACCAACCTCTCTCCCCCTATTGCATACATTACCTTTGGATTTCTTCATCCCAAGTGCATGACACTGCACCTCTTCGCATTAAATCAAAACTGTCAAGTATTAGACCATTCTTCCAGTGTTTTTAGATCTTTCTTCATGTTGTCCACTCCCACAGAAGTATCCACTCTGTTGCAAATTTTTGTGTCATCTGCATAAAGGCAGACCTTTCCATTCAGTCCTTCCGCAGTGTCACGCAAAAATATATTTAACAGTATCGGTCCCAGGACTGATCCATGAGGCACACCACTATGCATTTTTCTTTCTTCTGAGTGAGTTCCATGTACCACCACCTGTCGTTTGTCAGTCAACCAATTTCTGATCCAGTTCAGCACTTTGGGACCTATCCCCAGGCAGCTCATTTTATTGATAAGCCTCCTATGAGGAACAATATCAAAGGCTTTGCTAAAATCTAGGTATATCAGTAGATCTTTTTTCTGACCCCCTGATACCTCTTGTGAGAGGGATTGGACATTTTCCTCGAGAGCCTGGTGAGGGTAAGGTGTTGCTTCTTTATGTCACCAGCTTTTGCCTTCACCTGCTTTCCAAAGAGGTTCTCTCACCGGCATGACATGTCTGCCAGCTTATGTTGTACCGACTGTTTCAGGTTGAAGACTGGAGCCAGCGGGCCCCAATGTTCACCACAGCCACCGCCCTACAGGTCAACTCAAAGGCATCGTAGGTTGCCCAGACCATGAACTTCAAACAATCCTTACTGTGGCATACTAGGGCACAAAAGGGGTCCATTTTCTCTGAGGGGAGGACTGGGGCGAATTTGGCGAGGTCAAGCATAGAGTAGGACAGCACCTTGACTACTGGCATGGAAACATAAAAACATGATGGCAGAAAAAGACCACATGGCCTATCTAGTCTGCCCTTTCATATCAACTACAATATTCCTCCTTTTTACCTTTAGAGATCCTCTATTTGTCTCATGCTTTTTTGAATTCAGATACTGTTCTCGTGTCCACCACATGTCCACTGGGAGACTATTCCATGCATCTACCACTCTTTCCATAAAGAAATATTTCCGCACATTACTCCTGAATCTATCCCCTTTCACTCGCATCTTATGTCCCCTTGTAGCAGAGCTTGCCTTCAATTGAAAGAGACCCTCCTGTGTATTTATGCTATGGAGGTTTTTAAATATCTCTATCATATCGTCCCTATCCAGCCTTTCCTCTAAAGAATACACATTAAGATCTTTATGTCTGTCCTCATAAGCTTCATAATGAAGACCACTAACCATTTTAGTAGCTACCCTCTGCACCGACTCCAACCTGCATATATCCTTCTGAAGGTGCAAGGAAGAGGGTTTTGGAACTGGGGAATATTTTGGGGAAAGGGGCTTTTCCGAAGGGATGGGCTCCACCTTAACCGGGATGGAATCAGGCTGCTAGCATTAACCTTTAAAAATGAGATAGAGCAGCTTGTAAACTAGATAATAGGGGAGAGCAGAGTCTCGCCCAAGAGTGCATGGTTCGGAACAATGTATCCTTGAAGAATACTAGCAAAAGACTGAAGTTAGGGCATATCAGCAGAGAGGTTCCAATAAAGACAAAAGTAGCCCAAATGCCCTTGAGTACAGAGCAGCCAGAGCTTATAGATTCCAAATTACCCCTGCCTAACGATAGCCAGATTAATATGAATAAAATACAGCCTCTAAAATGCTTATATGCAAATGCTAGAAGTCCACAGGAACAAGGAAAAAAGAAAATAAAAAAGGTTACTGAAAAATAAGCACTGGGACTGAGAGCGGAACCTCAATCAAGAGGGCCCGATGCTACCGATGGCAGGTGGAAAGGATAAACAAATGAAAATGACTCCCAAAGGGGGAAACAAGTGTAGTTACTCACCTGTAACAGGTATTTCAAAGAAAGCCTTTGGGAGATGCATCACGTATGCGTGGTCCCCTTCTCACCCAAGGGTGCCATTTTGCTCAGTCAATAGCATAGCTAAGACAGCAAAAAATGGTAAAATTAAGGCAACTCTATGGGGAGGAGGGAGGGTTGTGAGGACTGATTCCTGCTGTCCCTGGAAAACACCTGTTACAGGTGAGTAACTACGCTTTCTCCAGGAACAAGCAGGAAGTCCTCACATATGGGACTCCCTAGATACAGGCTACGGAGAACCTGTAGAAAAACATGGCAAGCTGTGAACAGCAGCATATGAGCCCAAAGGAGACTCTGGAAGGATCCTAGTGCCCAGGGAGAACCTCACTCTGGTAGCTTGAACACAGAAGGGTCAGATGGTAAGAGTTGCCTAGACCCCAAAGAGATTATGGAGTATGGTCTGACCGAAGGTGCTGTCCCATCGGGACTCCCTCTCTAGGCAGTAGTGAGCTGCGAAGCTGTGGACTGAAGACCAGGTGGGTGGCCCGGTAGGTGTCTGCCATCGGGACGGAGTGCAAGTTCGCCACTGAGGTCGCCATGGCCCGGTTGTCGTGCACCATAACATGGTGCTCCAGCTGGAGCCTGGCCTGCTCATAGGCAAGAGCGATGCAGTCTGTCACCCAGGTAGACAAGGTCCGCTTGGTTACTGCCTCCCCCAGCCGACAGGCGTCATAGGAGACGAAAACCTGGGAGTCTTTGCCATGGCTCTGGGTACGCTGTAGGTAAAAGGACAGGGCCCTCACAGTCTAGAGAATGCAGGATGGTCTCCGCCCTGTTGGTGTGAGGCCATGATTGAGGTGAAATGAAGACACCACCTTCAGAGGGAATTTTGGGTACGTGCATAGCATGACCCTGTTCTTGTAAAACCTGGTATAGGGCAGCTCCACCACCAGGGCTTGAAGGTCACTGACTCTGCGGGCAGAGGTGAACACCTCCAGGAAAGTGACCTTCCAGGAGAGGTACCGCAAATGGCAGGTAATCAGGGGCTCGAATGGCTGCCAAGTGAGTCGCACTAGCACCAGGTTGAGATTCGACTCCACAGGGATGGGTGGATTGTGAGCCTGGAGAGTAGCAGACCCCGTAGGAAGCAGGTGACGAAGGGCTGCGCCAAAAGAGGCTTGCCCTTGAGAGGGTGGTGGTGCGCTGAGAGAGCACTCAGGTGCACCCAGATGGAGTTGGACTTGAGTCCAGCCTGTGAAAGATGAAGCAGGTACTGCAGCACCGTCTGCACCGTGCAGAATAGGTTAGACAGTCTCTCTGAGCACCACACGGAGAATCTGCACCACATGAAGGCGTAGGCGCATCTTGTGGAAGCCTTGCAGGAGGCCAGGAAGACCTCCTCTACTTCCCCCGAAAGGTTAAAGGGGGCCAAGGTTACCCATTCAGCAGCCAAGCTGTTAGCATCAGGGACCCACATTGGGGTGAAGGAGATAGCCACCCTCCTGAGTCAGTAGCCCCGGAGAGTTCCCCAGAGGAACTGGGGGCTCCTTCACTAAGTAGAGCAGCAGAGGGAACGACTGCTGCCTGGGCCACCAGGGAACCACCAGAATTAGCGATGCTTTGTCCCAGGCAACCTTGAAAAGGGTCTTGGAGACCAATGGTGTGGGCAGGAAGGGGTATAGGAGGCCCTCCGACCATGGGATGAGGAAGGCATCAGTTACCTCCTGGTAACAGAATTGTGTCAACTGAGCATTGGCTGGACTGGCAAAGAGGTCCATCTGAGGGGCTACCCAGAGCCGAAACAGCCATTGGGCTACTCTGGGGTCTAGCCGCCATTCGTGCAGCTGGAATACCCTGCTTAGCCTGTCCACGAAGGTATTGTCCTGACCCAGCAGGTAAACTGCTCTCAGGAGCATTCCCTGTATGATCGCATATGAGCAGAGGGCTACTGGTTGTCCGTCTGGACCAGTACTGGTTAGGGCTGTAGGCAATGGTGGAGGGCTTGGAGGACCAGAAATATGGCCCTGAGCTCCAAGAGGTTGATCTGTTGTTGGTTTCCACCCTGGACCAGGTGCCCTGTGTGTGGAGGCCTCCACTGTGAGCTCCCCAACCCAGCTGAGAGGCATCCATGGTTAGGACCTGCTGGGGGATGGGGGTCTGGAAGGGCATGCCTGCCCATGAGTGCTGTGTTATCTGCCACCAGTTGAGCGACTCCGCCAGCGGGCGGGTCACACATACTCTGGCCCTGAGGCGGTCGGTGGCCTGTGTCCAGTGGGATTGGAGGCACCATTGGGTCGCCCTCATGTGGAGGCGGGCATTCGCTGTAACATGCACCGTTGATGCCATGTGCCGAGCAAGCAGAGCATGGAGCAAGCCGGCACAAAGCGTCAGTGCTGAACATCTGTGGCCAGAGCCTTGAGGCAACTTGCCCTTTGTCTAGGGGGAGGAAGACCTTGGCCTGGTGGGTATCCAACTGAGCCCTATATACTCCAAACTTTTCATAGGAGTGAGATGAGACTTGGGCCAGTTTATTACAAAGCCCAGGTGTTCCAGGACACTGATGGTGCGGTCTGTGGCCTGCTGTACCTCGGTGGCTGTTTCTCCTTTTATGAGCCAGTCATCCAGGTAGGGGAAGACAAAGGCCCCTTGGAGGCTGAGATAGGCAATCACCACTGCCAGGCTTTAAGTGAAGACCCTGGGTGTGGAAGCCAGCTTGAAGGGTAGCACCCTGTACTGGTAGTGGTCTCCCTCGACCACAAATCTTAGGTACTGTCTGTGACTGGGACGAATAAGGATGTGGGTGTAAGCATCCTTTAGATCCAAGGAGGTAGGGCAGCAATGTTCCAAGGGAGAGCATCCTGAATTTCTCCCGCACCAGGAGCTTGTTCAGGTTCTGCAAGTCTAGGATGGGCCTGAGGCCTCTGATTCTTTTTGTCACGAGGAAGTACCGGGAGTAGCAGGGTCTGGTGAAGGGGAGTCCTGGAGGACTTTCCTGGAAAGAAAGACAGGGGTGTCTGGTCAAGGGGGAGGAGGTAACCACCTGGAGGGCCCAGGCATTATTGTCTATTTAGCATTTGATATACCGCCCGCCCCCCCCCCCCCCGTTACATCGGGGCGGTTTACAATACAATAAATGTATAGGAGAAGGAAATGATGTTTGCCACCAGTGGGCAAAGTGAACCAGGCATCCTCCTGTCGGCAACTGACCTTCTGAGATTAGAGGGGCTATGCCCAAGGAGTCAAAAGCTCCTCCCAGCTGGGGCTGGAAATGGCATTGGGGCTTTGGGAATCCTCTGCTTACAGGGGCCCTGTGTGTGCCCCTGCTGTGGGTCCTGGGAAGGCTGGTACTGCTGATAGCCTTGGTAGGCCGGACCCTTCCTCAGGTAGAGTGGCTTTTTCCCTGAGGTTTTCTGCTTGGGCAGCGTGGTGGTCTTCTTAGAAAGTCGAGTTCTTGTCAGGAACTCTAGCTCAAGCTCCGCAGCCTTGTCTGACATGGGCTTACCAAAAAGGCTCTCTCCTTGGCATAAGAACATAAGATATGCCATACTGGGTCAGACCAAGGTCCATCAAGCCCAGTATTCTGTTTCCAACAGTGGCCAATCTAGGTCATATGTACCTAGCAGTTTCCCCAAGAGACACAAGTTCCACAATGCTTGTACTGGGTCAAGCATTGATATCTTCGGTCACTTCTTAATAATGGTTTATGGACCTTTCCTCCAGGAACTTGTCCAAACCTTTTTTAAACCCAGCTACACTAACAGCCTTTACTACATCCTCCGGTAACAAATTCCAGAGTTTGATTACACGTTGAGTGAAAAAATATTTTCTTTTATTAGTCTTAAATAGTTTACCCTGTAGCTTCATTGCATGTCCCCTAGTCTTTCTATATTCTGATAACGAGGCATGAGACATTGACAAGTTTGTCTTGGACCCATTGCTCCAGGACTGAGGACTGGACCCAGGTCTGGCGTCGGGCACTAATACACGCTGCGGCCACCCAGACTGTGGACTCAAAGACATCGTAGGCTGCTCAAGACAAACTTAGAGCAGTCACTGATGCCTTTGACCATGTTCTGGAACCATTGGAGGGGTTCCTCTGGGAGGCTGGCAGAGAACCCGGTGAGCTCCTTCCCCAAGTCACTCAGGTACATACCCATATATAGTTGATATACCTGGATCAAACAGGCCAGCATCGAGGCCTGGTAGCATTTTCTATCAAGGGCGTCGAGGGTCCTGGCCTCCCTGCCCAAGGGCACCGAATATCTTCTGGATTTTAAGCTGATTCATCGTAGACTCCACCACCATGGAGTTGTGTGGGAGCTGAGCCTTTCCGAAACCTGGACCCCCATGAACTCAGTACATGGAGTTGAGTCGACGGTTGACTATGGGCACCAAGGCCAGTGACTCCCATATCTGGAGTAGCCGCCATTCCAGAATGGTCAGGATGGGCACCGTGACTGACTCTTTTGCCGGGGACTCATATTGGAAGATCTTGAGCTCCTCCATGTGAGGGTCATCCAAGTCAGTGGGGAATGCCAATGCCTTTCACATGTCCCGCACAAATTCGAGGAATGCTATGTCCTCGGGCGGTGACTGGCACCTGGCCTCAGGTGGAGACGGGTCTGACGGCACATTGCAGTGCTTGCGAGTGTCTGGGGATGTCTAATCCTTGGACTCCCAGTTAGAGTACTCAGTGGAGGACTCTATTGTGGGTTGTGCCAGTGATGGGCCCAGGGCCGGTGGTCCATGGGTCTTCGAGGCTGCGTGGCCGGAACCATAAGCACTAGTCAAAGACAATTGATGGACCAAAGAATGGGACTGTGATCGAGATCGCTGTCAAGGATCAACTCGACAACCGGGGAAGTCCTCAAAGTCAAGATCCCAGTGGTCTGGACAGATGAACCAGCTGAGCAGGACAACTGCACCTGCTGCATCTCCAGAAAGGCAGTCAGACTGCACTCCAAGGACTCCATTCCTGGACTCCAAGTCCAGATGGTACCACAGCTTTTGGCACGGACGCCGGGGTAGCCAGGTCCTGCGCCGGCGAGGAGTCCTCCTCAATGAGGATAGCCTTGGAGGTCTGAGGCTGATCACTGGGGACTGATGATTCCTTCCTGGGGACATTGGACAGCCGCCCCTGCTCTGACACCTCAGGCCGCCTTTGGGGGCTGAGGGATCTGGCGCGGGGCCTGTCCACTTTTGCCAAGTCCTGCAAAGAGGTCCTCAAGGATTTCTTCTTCTTCCTGTGTTCCCGGTCCAAGGAACCCATGTCGGAGGACCCAGGTGCCTGGTCAGTTGCTGCAGGGTCACTACACGACTCTGGGGTCTCAGAAAGGGCCCTGGATCGTGGGGTCAACCAGGGACTCTGGGACAGAGTCCGACCTGGAGAAAATTTGGTCATGTTTCTACTGACAGAGTTTGATTGCTTTAGTGGACATCTGTTTGTAGAGGCCACAAACCTCCAGATCATGGTCGGGACTAAGACAACGGAGACAGCAATCGTGTGTCGATGAGGGATCACCGATCACACTTCTTGAAGCCACTGGCCATCGGGGGAAAAAGTACCCCAGTGAGGTCAATGACCAGAGGAACTGCCAGCCAGCGGAAAAAGGTGCAAAGCTGCGCCAGGGAAAAAAAACGTAACTAGGAAAAAAAGGATGGTCCGAGACGTGATGCCAAGGCAAGCGAACTCAGAAGCGGGAAAGGAACCGGTTGCAGCTGGAGAAAAACAAAAGACTATGGGATGAAATTTAACTGCTCTTTCTGGGGGAATCAGACACATTTCCGGTGGGCTTTGCGGAAAAAAGGAGACTGAGCAAGATTTCAGCCTGGGGCAGGAAGGGGACCACACATGCATAGTGCTTCTCCCAAAGGCTTTCTTTGAAAGCTAGGGAGATGCTTCCGCGCAGGGCTCCGTCGGCACAGACATCACCCATATGTGAGGACTGACTTCCTGCTTGTTCCTGGAGAAAGGAACATTTACTGGCAGACAACTGAAGCACATCTGTGAGGCTCTGCAGAAAACGAAGACTAGAGAAGTTGGCGCCGTGGCAGGCAGGAAGACAGGTATAGGCATGGCGGAGCCTCACAAAAGCTTCCAATAGAAGCTGGGGAGCATTCCCGCACAGGGCTCCCAGTGATGTCACCCATACGTGAGGACTTACTTTCTGTTTGTCCATGGAGAAATAAAATCACCCATTATTACTGTGTTGCCAGTTTAGTTAGCTTCCCTAATTTCTGTTAGCATTTCATCATCTGCCTGTTCATTCTGCCAAGCGGATGGTAGTATACCCATACTGCTATTCCCTTCTCCTTCTTGCATGGACTGATTCCTGCTGCTCCTGGAGAACACCTGTTACAGGTGAGTAACTACTCTTTCTCCAGGACCAAGCAGGAAGTCAGTCCTCACATATGGGACTCCCCAGCTCTAGGCTACCGGGAACCCAAAGCTGAAAAAATGGCTCCCACTGAAGAGCCTCAGCATCCGTGATAAGAAATCCTCTGAGAATGCCCCCGTATGGTAGCCCAACACTAGGGCCGGAGGGTAGGAGTTGCCTAAACCTCAAAGAGATTATGGAGTACCGCCTGTCTGAAAGCACTGTTCCTTCTGGACTCTCTCGAGGCAGTAGTGGGCTGCAAAAGTCTGGCTTGAAGACCAAGTAGCGGCCTGGAAGATGTCTGCCAATGGAACAGAGCGGAGATGAGCTACTGACGCGGCTTTCGCCCTGACACGGTGGGCCGTGACTCGACCCTGCAAGGGGAGGTCGGCTGCCTTGCACGCCCAGGCGATACAATCTGCTACCCAAGTGGACAATGTAAGCTTGGAGACAGGTAACCCCAATTTATTAGGGTCAAAGGAGACAAAGAGCTGAGTAGCCCTTCGATGCCCCCGCGTACGTTCTATGTAAAAAGACAACGCCCTCTTACAGTCCAGGGTATGCAAGACTGTTTCAGCCCGGCTGATATGCGGCCTGGGAAAGAAGGTCGGAAGAACCACCTCCTGGTAGAGGTGGAAAGAGGAGACCACTTTTGGAAGGAACTTGGGATGGGTCCGTAGGACCACCCTGTTCCTATAGAACTGTGTGTACAGTCTATCAGAAACCAGAGCTTGTAGTTCACTCACACGTCTGGCCGAGTAAGAGCTACCAGGAAGAGCGCCTTCCAAGAAAGGAAGCGCAAATGGCAAGTAGCCATCGGCTCAAACGGTGGGCGAGTAAGTTGTTGCAAGACCACGTTCATATCCCACTCAGTGGCAGGTGATCGAATCGGAGGCTTGAGCAAAAGCAGGCCTCTGAGGAAGCGGGACACCAAGGGGTGAACCGATAGAGACTGACCCTCCACCGGTGAGTGGTGTGCTGAGAGAGCACTGAGGTGGACCCAAACAGAGTTGGACTTAAGCCCAGGTCTGATAGGTGAAGTAGGTATTGTAGTACTACTGGCACAAGGCAGGAGAAAGGATCTTCATTGTGCTGAGCACACCACACTGAGAACCTGCGCCACTTGAGGGCATAGGACTTTCTGGTGGACTGCCTCCTAGAGGCCAAGACCACTTCCTCAACTTCCCTAGGTAGAAGCAAGGGAGCTAGCACTATCCTTTCAGCAGCCAGGCCATCAGATTGAGAGATTTGAGATTGGGGTGCAAAAGGGAACCCTGATCCTGAGATAGGAGATCGGGTTGCAACCCCAGAGGGAATGGAGTTTCCACTGCTAACTGCAGAAGAAGTGGAAACCACAGCTTCTTCGGCCATCTGGGGGCTACCAGAATCACAGAGGCCTTGTCCCATAGATTCTTTAACAGAGTTCGGGCCACCAGGGGCGTGGGAGGAAACGCATACAGGAGGCCCGTAGACCAAGAGATCAGAAATGCATTTGCTGCCATTCTCAGGGGATGCGGCTGTCTGGAGCAAAACCTGGGCAGCTGACGGTTCAGTGGATCTGCAAAGAGATCAATGGATGGAAGTCCCCAGTGGAGGAAGATCTGCTGGACCACCAGTGGATTCAACTGCCATTCGTGAGGCTGGAGAATCCTGCTTAGCTTGTCTGCCAAGAAGTTCTCTTGACCAGGTAGATACACTGCTTTGAGAAACATGCCTTGTTTGACTGCAAAGGAGCAAAGGGCCTGCGCCTCCTGACATAGGAGTCTGGACCCTGTGCCCTCTTGCTTGTTCACATAGAACATTGCCACCTGATTGTCTGAATTAAGACAGACTGGTGAGAGAGGGCATGAGAAAAAGTCTGTAGAGCTAAGCGGATTGCTCGCAGCTCCAAAAGATGGATCTGCTGTGTGGCCTCCCGAGGAGACCAGAGGCCTTGAGTGCATGTGCCCTGGCAATGTGCACCCCAGTCCTTTAAGGAAGCATCGGTCATCAGCACCCTTGTGTGTGCCGGGGCCTGAAAAGGTACCCCCCCGAGAAGGTTTGGGAGATGTAACCACCACTGCAGGGAGTCCAAAAGTGGCATGGACACCTTTACTCTGTCTCGGAGGTCGCCTGTGGCCTGCGCCCACTGAGCTCTGAGGCACCACTGAGCAGCCCGCATGTGCAGACAGGCAGTCACATGCACCGTGGATGCCATGTGGCCCAGGAGCCGCAGGAATTGCCTGGTGGAAACCTGAGAATTGCTTTGGAACTGATTGGCCAAGTCCATCAATCTGTGGGCCCTGTCCTCGGGCAAGTAAGCTCTTGCCTGCAGAGTGTCTAATCTTGCCCCTATAAACTCTAGATTCTGTGAGGGGATCAAAGTGGACTTTGCATAGTTTATGACAAAGCCCAGATGCTGAAGAAGAGATACAGTGCGAAGAGTGGCTTGTCTGGCCTCCTGAAGAGACTGGCCCCTGATGAGCCAGTCGTCCAGGTATGGGAAGACAAAAATTCCCTGATTGCTGAGATAGGCTGCCACCACCACCAGGCATTTGGTGAAAACCCTGGGGGCAGAAGTTAGGCCAAAGGGAAGTACTCTGTACTGGAAATGGTTTCCTCCCACCACAAATCTGAGATATTGTCTGTGGTCTGGATGGATGAGAATATGGGTATAAGCATCCTTTAGGTCTAAGGAGCATAGCCAATCTCCCTGCTGGAGGTAAGGCAGCAGTATTCCAAGGGTAAGCATCTTGAACTTTTCCCTCTCCAGAAACCTTTTTAGGTTTCGCAAGTCTAGGATAGGTCGGAGGCCTCCTGTCCTTTTTGGTACCAGAAAGTACCTGGAGTAGAAGCCTTGCCCTTTCAGGTGGTGAGGCACCGGTTCCACCGCCTGTTCCTTTAGAAGACTTGTCAACTCCTAAAGGAGGAGGTTTCTGTGCAGAGGGAGTCTTGGAGGCTCCCCTGGAAAGTAGGAGGGGGGTATCTGGTGGAAGTGGAACAAATACCCACCTTAAAACCCACCTGTTCCAAACACATTACGGTATCACCTAGACAGTTTCATCACCCTCTCCTTAACCAAGTTGCCTAACCCCTGAAGCTTAGGAGGCAAAAAATAGATCCGATGTCAATGTTAGCAAGATTGCATATCTGCCAATGTATTATACAACTGTAATCTATGTTCTTGATAAACTTGTAATTTTATCTGGTTGCTCAAACTGGCTGATAAAATTGTAACTTATTTTGGTCAATCAAATGTATATTTATTAGCTCATTTGTTGCTCAAACCTGGATGATCAAAATGTAATGTATATTTTGTAATTTCTATGTGATTGTGGTGTACCCCTCCCTCAAATCATACTGTATTTTTATTCTGATCCTATACTTTACTCCTTTGTATTTTACACCATTGGTCCGCTGCTGATCGCTGGAAGTGGCGGCTTACAAATGTATACCAAATAAATAAATAAATAAAATAAATAAATAGCCTTTCTGGACTATGCTGAGGACCCAGGTATCCCCTGTTATGGCTGGCCACCTGTAGGCGTACAGGGTCAGCCGATCTCCTGTGCTGAGTGGAGCCAGCTGTGGAGAAGAGGCTATGCTGTGGGAGTCAAAACCCCGCTCCCTGCTGTGCAGGAGCCGGAGCTGGCAGCTTGGGGGTCTTCTGTCTACGGGGCCCAGGCCCCTGCCCCTTGGCCTGCTGAACCTGTTGGGGAGCTGAAGAGGCCTGATATTGAGGGTAGGATTTGTAGGCAGCACCCTTCCTTGGGAAAAAGGGCTTCTTTCTCGAGCCCTTCTTTTTCTGAGAAGGGGCAGAAGTCTTTCTGGACAGCCTTGCCCTGGTGAGAGTCTCTGTCTTGATTTCTGCAGCCTTTTCCATCATGGGCTTACCGAAAAGGTTTTCACCTCGGCAAGGGACATCAACCAACTTGTCTTGTACCCATGGCTCTAGGTCTGATGACTGTAGCCAGGCCTGACAGTGTGCACCGATGCCGGCCGCTGCTTCCCAGGCCGAAGCCTCGAAGCCATCATAGGCTGCTCGAGAGATAAACTTCGAGCACTCTCAAATCCCTGTTGACAAAGCCTTGAACCTCTGCAAAGGTTCCTCGGAGAGGCCAGCTGAGAACCCGGCAATCTCCTTTGCCAGGTCTCGTAGGTACATGCCCATGTACAGCTGGTAGGTCTGGACATGGCAAGAGAGCATAGAGCCCTGGAAGCACTTTCTACCGAGGGCATCCAGGTTCTGGGCCTCCCGGCTGGGGGGCACCAAGGTGTGCATCTTCTGACTCTTCAGACGGTGCATGGCCGATTCCACAACCATGGAGTGGTGCGGTAGCTGCGCCTTTTGGAACCCAGGGCTCTTATGGACTCGATAAATGGAATCGACCTGTTTGCTAAGAACCGGCGTCGAGGCTGGTGCCTCCCACATACGGAAGAGCAGCCGTTCCAGCATCGGAGGAACTGGTACAGTAATGGCTTCCTTCGGAGGAAAATCATACTGGAGGGCATCAAGCTCCTTCGCTCGAGGCTCCTCCTCAGCGTCCACAGGGAAGGCCAAGGCCTTGGCCATATCCCTCACGAAGTCCGAGAACCGGGTATCCTCGGGGGGGGGGGGGGGACCGTTTCCGAGGCTCAGACTGGTGAGTCCGAAGGGACGCACTGGGTCCTGAAGGTGTCCGGGGACTCCTCATCCTCCGTCTCCGAGGAGGAATCGAGCAGCTCCGGCCGTGTGGGCCTCGGTGCCATCCACCCCGACGCCGAGGGTATCGGCGTAGATGACCTCAGTCCCACACGGGAGGTCGAGGGGGACCTTGACCGAGGTTCGACTCGAGACTTCATCAACTCGAGGATCGGCTCAGTCTCCGGGGTTGACTTAGACATCGAGGTCCCGGTGGTCGGGGCAGATGCACCGGTCAGACCGGCGATCAGCACCCACTGCTGTTCCATGAAGGCAGCCAAGCTGATCTCCAAGGCCGTCAACCTGAGTCCAAGCTCAGGAGACTCAGTGGGCCCCGACAGCGGCTCCCCCAGAGGAGAATCCACGAGGACAACTTCACTTACGTGACTCAGGGACTCCGGCTTCACACAAGTTAACTTGGACGGCCTCTCCGACTCCCAGAGTCCGGGGCAGCGGTCAGGGCTACGCGACCTGGCCCTCGAGGAACCAGGAGCTTCCACCAACGCCGCCCTCGTGAGCGTCTTCTTCCTTCTGTGCTCCCGGGAGGGAGACTCCCTTTCAGAGGAACCCTGACGGGGCTCGGGGTCGGACTCCCAAGATGTCGAGGTCTCTGACGAAGTCCGGGCCTGGCCGGACGCGGAGTCAGAGAAAATTCTCTCACGTTGATGCTGACGGCTCCGAAGCGCCTTTGACGACATTTTGCCACACGGGCCACAGGCCAACGGGTCATGGTCGGGCCCGAGGCATCGGAGGCAGCAGTCATGTGTGTCGGTGAGAGACATAAGTTTCTTGCACCGATCACACTTTTTAAACCCGCTGGCAGCCATCGGGGGAAAAAGGGCCCCTGCAAGGGCAAAAGACCGGGCTGCCAGTGAAAACACAAAAAGAGCGCGAATGCTAGTCACAAAGGACAAAAACACAACTCCGGACTCGATACCGGTGTACCGAGTCCAGGCGGGAAGGGGAACCGGCATCGAACCGGATAAGACAAATGCGAAAAATCGCAGAAATAAATCAACTTTTTCCGGGTGACACGGACTCACGTCCGTCGGGCTCTGCGGAAAAAGAAAGACTGAGCAAGATGGCACCCTTGGGCGGGAAGGGGACCATGCAGGCGCGCTGCATTCCCAAAGGCTTTCTTTGAAAGCTGGGAAAATGCTCCACACGGGGGCTCCGTCTGCGCCGACGTCACCCATATGTGAAGACTGACTTCCTGCTTGGTCCTGGAGAATAGGACACACGCAGCACACTTGCCCCGATCACTAGGCCACTCCTCCCAGTTGGTTAGCGGTCATGTGTGTGTATTTGATACACATATACAGTATGACCGGTTGATGTGGAGCCCGATTTAGTAGGGGCACGTCTGGGCAGCCCCAAACAGGGCGGGCCCATTTGGGCCCAATTCTGTGCCAAGGTACCATATGCCGGAAGGTCGGTGGTTCAAATCCCACTAGAGAACAGCAACCTTGGGCCGGAAGGACTGGGGTTTCTAGTCCCTCAGGTGCTCGTCGTGGTCTTAGACAAGCCACTTAACCTTCCATTGCCCATGTTCTCTGTAAGTATTAGTGTATGTGTCTCATATCCCCTCATGTTAAATGTATCCCCCAACCGCTTTGACCCGGTGAAAAGCGGGATATAAATGCAGGTAGATAGATAAATAAATAAACTTCTCGGCTACCCTCTGGGGACTTGCATGGGACTTTATCTTTATTTTACACTTGATATACCGCCTAGTCCAGGCCGGAAGGTCGGTGGTTCAAATCCCGCTAGAGGACAACAACCTTGAGCCGGAAGGACAGGGGTTTCTTGTCCCACAGGTGCTTCTTGTGGCCTTGGTAAGCCACTTAACTCTGTTGCCTCAGCTACAAAAACAGATTGTGAGCCCTTCTGGAACAAGGGAAATTATATATATACAGTACCTGAATGTACACCGTTTTGATTGGTAGAAAAGCAGTATATAAGCCTAGCTAAATAAAATAAATAAATAAATAACTAGGAGATAATCATACATGTAGACTCAAAACAAGAGAAAAAAACCTTTTCAAGGAATTAGATCAATAGAACAGGAAAACAACTGGCAAATGCACAAATACAGAGGGAAATACAGAGAACCCTTTGTCGATCAAGAGCGGACACATGAATGGTTGAGGAGAGGTGAACTGAAACCAAAGGATGAGAGATTGATAGTTGCAGCTCAGGATAGCAGCTTATGGACAAGATGGAGTACAGCGAGCATTGAAAAACTAGCAAAACAGACATACGTATGTCGATTCTGTGGGAAAGACCTGGAATCTGGGGGGTATGTTTACTAAACCGTCCTAATGTGTGCTCTGCCACCTTATCGCGCAATAATGGCGCTTTATCGGGCGCAGAGGTACCTTAGCGCGCGATAATGCGTGCAGCGGCGCAAATGAGCACTGAGGGTGGAGAAAGGCTCCCGGAGGGCGGAGTAAGGCTCCCCAGGGGCGGAGAGAGAGGGTCAATGGGCGGAGAGTGGGAGGGGAGAGGCTCCCTGCACACTAACACTGTGAAATTCAAGGCTGAAAACTAACGCCAGTGAAACCCTGGCGTTAGAGCTGATTTAAAGGGAAAATAGACCATTTACGTCAGCAATGTACAGCAAAACCAGGGAAACCTACAAAAAGTGATAAGTGTGATACATGTGCACGGAACAAAAGGGCAAATAAACAGTGAAAATGACCAGCAGAAAATGCAATAAAAACATAACCACACTGGCCAGTAGTGATTTTAATGGGAAACATCAAAAAACACTCCCTGGAAAGCTCCAAAAAAAAGACATGAATTTTGGAAGGGTCTATGCTCTGTCCCCATACAAAGTGAATGAGCCCACAGTGAAATTGCGCTGAGCAGGGTTTTCCCTCTCCATTGGGCAGGTTTCCTATGGCGTGCACATGTTCCACAACAGCAGGGCGGGCATGTCGGAATGGGCAACTGGACAGATGCTTGAAAAGGGGACACAGAGGACTGCAGGCGGCACATGCTGTGGTGCAGCTGGGCCACAGTGCGGACTAGGGTGATGCCTAGGTGGCCCATAGGAATGCTGAAACAGTAGTGCAGCCAGACAGCAACTGATGAGGGCCCAACATGGGCACGAGTGTGCTTCCCACAGTGTCACAGGGGATAGTACCCAGCAGGTACCCCCAAGGGCACAGAACATTGGCAGGCGGTGCTGGGGGGGAAGCGTGGACAGCTATGCAGGCACCCCTACCCCAGAACCCGCACCATAGGCAGCCGCCTACCAACACACTGGATGGCCTGAGACTGCACACCACCAGCAGAAGGGCATGTCAGCAGGGTGGCAGAGGGTTACTGGTGGTGGAGGGGGCAGTGGCAGCTGCCCAGAGCAGACCGTGGCCTAGCCCTGTGTAGGTGGGTGCCATGCACTGCAACAGACAGGCCCTGTCTGACGAACAGTCATGGTATCCACAGGGAATGCACTGTCTCTGTGGCAACACAGTGGTGCAGTGCACACAGCCAGTGTGTTCAGGAGCAGAAGGTCCCAGGTTCAAGTCCCAGCTGTGGTTCCTGCCAAACCGGCCCCCATATTTTACCCACTACTAAAACGTGCTAATACAGACAGAACCTTTATTGCAGATGACGTAGACATGCCCAAAACACCTACATTTTACCCTACAGAGCACAGACACCATAAACATGCGCATTACCTAGAGCAGAGTCTCCCAAATGCAGTCCTGGAGGGCCAAACACCATTCAGGTTCCATGCTGCCTCTAATAAATATGGCTGTGCTGCATTTCTATGCACCGCCCCCATGG
The DNA here is from genome assembly GCA_033557465.1 of Ichthyophis bannanicus. Taxonomy (NCBI): domain Eukaryota; kingdom Metazoa; phylum Chordata; class Amphibia; order Gymnophiona; family Ichthyophiidae; genus Ichthyophis; species Ichthyophis bannanicus. The sequence continues at coordinate 5,386,521 of CM066041.1, forward strand.
TATGCAGATGTATCTCATGCATATTCATTAGGGACAGCATGAAAACCCGAACAGTGTTTGGCCCTCCAGGACTGGAGTTGGGAACCTCTGCCCTAGAGCAGCGGCCAACAGGGGCAGACACACCCGCACCCACAGGCTCCATTATCCGAAGCCTCCTGGAGAGGCAGGATGTTGGGCCCTGCGTGCATCTCCCAATACTAGCACTTGCATACCTTAGCAATGCCACCCTAAACCTGGGAAAACTGTACACAGCTATCAAAAGGTTGCTATGATAACTGGCAGATAGCAATTCCTACATTAAGCACAATTGGCTGATTGATCTGCATCATAGCAACCTTTCTGATGTCTGTGGAGTGTGCCTCAGGTCTGGTGTCTGACAGATTGACCCCAACAGTATTGTGTACCATAGCCATGCCTGCACTGTGCCCAGGACTGGTGTGTTGGCCAGGGCTGCCAAACACCTCTATAGTTGCACAATGCTGGCATAGGTGTGTGGAGTGTGTGTGTGTCTGTCTATCCAGTGTGTGGTGGCTGCCAACACCCTCCACAGCCCACACTGCTAGCACTGTTGCCAGTATTGGCCTGCCAATATGCATAATGAGGAGCAAGGTACTGTGGGAATAGCCTGGCTGCATCTGCACAGGGCAATGGTTCAGACATTGTAGTGCCCGGCCACCACCTGCACGGACAGGGTGGCCATAGCATGTCCTGCTGGGAGGTCACTCTCATCCTGACTGAGCAGTGACAACGGCATGGCTAGGTTCCCCCATAGTGCTATATAGTATTCCTCTCATGTGATATTTATGGGTTCTCTTTTGGGGCCCAATCACTGACTTATCTGCTTGGTGTGTATGCTGACATCCCAGTTCTGGGTACACGCATCTCCTCCAGGAACATGCACTATGGACTAGCTAGCAGACTGTCTGCAGCTAGTATTTGTCTTGCTGGAACACCTTGCAGGGTGCAGCGGCTGGAGGCTTGATGCTGGAGAATGTCAGACAGTGTTGGGGGGCAGCTGAGCATTTTCAGGCCTACTGTCTGTCTGCTATTGCTTTATGGATATGTACAGATCTGCATTGACTGTCCTGTAGGGTGTCTGTTCCCCAGCAGGACTGGGGTTGATGGTCCCCTCTACTGCCACCATTGCAGGGAGGTAGAATGTGGATCTGTTGGTGGGAGATCCTGTTTCCCACCCTGAGCCCCAGAGGGTGGGTTGGGTGGTGGTACATAATCTGCCTATGGGTCCAAACATCCCCCCTCCTCTTTACCTACATCATGTAACCATGGCACCAACACAGGATATGCACTATTCTGGGTGCATCATAGCCAATAGGGCTAACTAGACATGACTGAGAAATACAGATGTATCCTAGGTGTGTCTGCAGGAACTACCTATCACACACAGTAGCACTGATGGGGACCTGCAGCATGGTGTATATCAGCCATGAAATGGTGCTGGGTGCCCCACCTCACCCTCAGGGTGAGCACAGTACCCACACAATGTGACGGTCTGTAGCTACTCTGTGCCAGTAACACACACAGTCAGTACCCCCTACCAGGCTCAGGTGCTGTGGGGGTGCACACGGTCAGTTCCCCCTACCAGGCCGAGGTGCTGTGGGGGTGCATACCCCATCTTGTGATCATCTGTAGACTGCTGATTTGCATGTGCAGCGCATCATGGGTACGGGTGGGTTAACCCTATCCTGGTAACCACAGCAGACAGTTTGTGTGGTGACCTGCAGTCCTTCTGTAGCCAGCCAGGAGTTTGTTAGCAGCTATAGAGCTGTAGCCCACTGGTTACATCACTGCCTATGGAGCCAGAGGTCATGGGTTCAAACCCACAGTGGGGTTATTTGATAGGGCTGTCTGAGGCATTGTCTATTTTTAATGTACATTAGTGCTGCCAGCAAAAACACCCTCAGAGTACTGTAGCCATAAGGTGCTTCATAAGGCGCCCTATAAAGCACCTTCTACGGTGCCTTATAAAGCACCTTCTACGGTGCCTTATAAGGTGTCCTATAAAGCGCCTTATGAGATGCCTTATAAGGTGTCCTATAAAGCGCCTTATGAGGTGTCCTATAAAGCGCCTTATAGGGTGCCCCATAGGGGACATTATAGGGTGCCTTGGCAGACAGTGCACTCTATAATGTGCCCTATGGAGTGCCTTATAGAGTGCCTTATGCGGCACCTTCGGTTACAGCACGTGAGGGTGTGTTTGCTGGCAGCACTAATTAAAATATACATAACATGCCTCAAAAAGCAATACTTACACGTAACAGCTAATGCCTCAGCCGGCCATATGCATTAGGCACACTGGGGGATCAAACTCATGACCCCTGTACCATCAGTCAGTGTATTAACCATTGTGCTACACCTCTGTTTCTATGTTTGCATGTCTGCACGCCTACTTAAGATTACCGCGTGTTAACGTGCTTAGCGGCGTCTCACCCGATAATGTGCGCAGTGCACGTTATCACGCGATAATCCCGTTTTGCTACATTAAGACCGAAACGCCCACTCCTTTTATAGCAGCCTGCACACTATTGCCGGGCGCACATTAAGACAGTTTAGTAAACATACCCCTGTGACTCACCTCATAGCTGGCTGTGAAGTTCTGATTATTCTCACAAAAATCCCCTCAAGGAGCCAAAAGACCAAAAACTATCAATGTTATAACCCCAAACTGGGCAGAAAAAATGATAAAAAACAAACAATAAAACCAAAAAATGAAGAAAAAGGGAAAAAAAAACAAAAAACAACCTACAACAAAAATTGGGCAGAAAATACAGACCACAGCTGAACACCAGCCACAGAGAAGCTTGCCCGAACTGGAGGAAAAAGACCTCAGCAACCCCAATGTAAGGCTCAGGGGAATAGAGTCACATCAACAATGCATATTAATACAACTGAGAAGACTCATAGTACATCAGCGGTCAAAAAACCTCCAACCAGCCAGGGCAAAAGCAAACTTCAGGCTGGTGCAGCCAGTCCAATGATAGTGTATAGGCAAAAATGAGAAACTAACAAAGCTCCATAAACAATGCTCCAAAGATCACTTATCTGACAAAATTGAAGACAAAAGTCAGCAGACAACAATTCAACGTAGTAAAGGGAATGATGAAGATGATAAATCCAACGAGGGAGGCAGGGAGCCCCGCTGATGTACTATGAGTCTTCTTAATTGTATTAATATGCATTGTTGATGTGACTCTATTCCCCTGAGCCTTACATTGGGGTTGCTGAGGTCTTTTTCCTCCAGTTCGGGCAAGCTTCTCTGTGGCTGGTGTTCAGCTGTGGTCTGTATTTTCTGCCCAATTTTTGTTGTAGGTTGTTTTTTGTTTTTTTTTTTCCTTTTTCTTCATTTTTTGGTTTTATTGTTTGTTTTTTTATCATTTTTTCTGCCCAGTTTGGGGTTATAACATTGATAGTTTTTTGTGAAGTTCTGATGGCAGAAAATTTCTATAAAGAAAGGCACAATAAAGTAGCATACCTTATCCATTGAAAACTCTGTAAGCACTACAACACCACTGTGCCCGAAAAGCATTGGGATCCTGACCCTAAAAGAATTACAGAGAATGAGGTTATAATCACCTGGCTTACTCCCATTCCGACCGATAAAAAGCTGGATGCAATGAAGCCAAATATAGTAGTAAAGGAGAAAACCACCAGAACAGCATTGATTATAGAGGTGTCAATACTGAGCAACTACTCTGTGAATCGCGTTGAGAGGGATAAAATATTCAAGTACCAAGAAATGCAGTCGGAGACAAAGAAAATGTGTCAGAGAGATACAGTTATTTCCCATCGTGTTGGGTGCCACAGGCCTAATTAAGAGGAATTTCCAAACACACCTTGATAAATAACCCATACATGTAACATCTTACAAACTCCAGAAGGAGGTTCTCTTTGGCACGATGCCTGTACTACGTTGAGCATTAGCAGTAAATTTGAGAAACTGAGATCATACTCCATATACCCTAGCTTAGAAGTGAAGTTCATGACTGTCATGGTATGCGCAAAACTCATCCAGCTGGTGAAATTGCCCACTGAAATACTGGATTAGCTCCCGCCTCTCACTTCTGGACTGCTGTCTTTATATTAGTGAGTTCAGTTGTTCAGTCTGGGCCTTTATAACTTCCACAAAAGGCTTCCAGCTACTGGTGTTCACCTTCCGCTGCATACCCTTCTAGATTTCTCAAGCTTCAGCAGATTTTGAACCTTACAACCTTAAAAAAAAAGGAATACTGCAAACCAAAGAGTGTGAAACTTACTTTACCAACAAAATTCCAGACCTGGAAGCCCTAATGGTGGAAATGGACTTGGACATTGTGGCCATTACAGAAACATGGTTTAATGAATCGCATGAATGGGATATAGCCATAGCTGGCTATAATCTATTCAGAAGAGACAGAGAAAATGGAAAAGGAGGAGTAGCCACCTTGTATGTCAAAAGCAGTATTAAAGCTACTGAAATGCAGGGGACATGGGGAAAAGAAGCAGCTCTCTGGATTGTGCTGGAAAGAGGAGATGTCACTGTCATCCATACTGCTGTAGTCTACAGACCTCCGACTCAAATATAGATAACAAACTGATTATAGATATTGCCAAGATAGCCACAAAGGGGGAAGTGATCATATTGGGTAACTTTAATCTACCCAATGCGGATTGGATTACTCCTTCTGCAAATCTGCAAAGAAGCAAAAGAATTGTGGATGCTTTCCAAGATGCATTACTTAGATAAATGGTGATGGAAGCAACCAGGGAAAGTTCAACGCTGGATTTAGTGCTCACCAATGGTGATAGCGTGTCAAATGTCTGGGTGGGTGCCCCTGTGAGCAGCAGCGATCATCACACGGTGTGGTTTGAGATAAAAGCCAAGGTGCAGTCCTATCATAACAAGCTCAAAGTCCTAAACTTCAAAAACACTGACTTCAATAAAATGGCCGAGTACCTAAAAGAGGAGTTGGCAGGGTGGAAGGGGATAAGGGAAGTGGAATTGCAATGGGCTAAACTAAAGGTGGCAATAAAAGGGGCAACAGATAAATATGTAAGAAAAGTAAATAAAAAAAAAAGAGGAGAAGGAAACCTATTTGGTTTTCCAAAGAAGTGGCTGCTCAAATAAAGGCAAAAAACACAGCTTTCGCAAAATTCAAAAGCTTGCAAACAGAGGAACACAGAAATGAATACAGGATCAAACTCAAAGAGACAAAAAGAGAAATAAGGAAAGCAAAATCAAAGGCAGAGGAAAAGATGGCTAAAGATGTGAAGTGTGGCGACAAAACTTTCTTCAGGTATATTCGGGAAAGGAAGAAGATCAGAGGTGGAATGGCAGGACTCAAAAATGCTGGGAATGGACTCGTGGAAAGTGACATTGAAAAAGCGAAATTGCTAAACAAATACTTCTGCTCTGTTTTTACTAAAGAAAATCCTGGAGAAGGACCACCTGTGACTCCCAAATATAAAAATGGGAATGAAGTAGATACCACACCATTCACAGAAGATGATGTGTTAGAACAACTTGCAAAACTGAAATTGGATAAGGCCATGGGACCGGATGGGATACATCTCAGGATACTGAAAGAGCTCAGAGAGGATCTTGCAGGGCTGTTAAAGGATGTTTTCAACAGATCCTTGGAAACAGAAGTTCCTCAGGACTGAAGAATGCCTGATGTGGTACCTCTTCACAAAAGTGGCGACAGGGAAGAAGTGAGAAACTACAGGCCCGTGAGCCTTACCTCGGTGGCGGGAATTGTAATGAAGGTGCTCTTGAAAGAGTGAATAGTGGACTTTTTCAAAACCAACAGGTTGCAAGATCTGAAGCAACATGGTTTTACCGAAGGGTGATCTTGCCAGACAAATCTGATTGAGTTCTTTGACTGGGTGACCAGAGACCTAGATCAGGGGCATGCGATGGATGTCATCTACCTGGATTTCAGCAAAGCCTTTGATACTGTTCCTCATAGGAGGCTTATTAATAAACTCAGTAGTTTGGGGATGGGTCCCAAGGTGGTAAACTGGATCAGAAATTGGTTGACTGACAGACGACAGAAGGTGTTGGTAAATGTAGCTCACTCGGATGAAAGGAAGATGATTAGCGGGGTGCCTCAGGGTTCGGTCCTGGCCCCGGCACTGTACAATGTATTTGTGAGTGATATTGCTGAAGGACTGAATGGAAGAGTCTGTCTTTTTGCAGATGACACAAAAATTTGCAACAGAGTGGACTCCCCCGAGGGAGTGGTTAACATGAGGAAAGATCTACAAAAGCTGGAAGAATGGTCTAATGCTTGGCAATTAAGATTTAATGCGAAGAAGTGCAGTGTCATGCACTTGGGTAGCAGAAATCAAAGGGAAACGTACGTGATAGGGGGCGAGAGGTTGGTGTGCACGGATCAGGAGAAAGACCTTGGTGTGATTATTTCTGAAGATCTCAAGGTGGTAAAACAATGCGACAAGGCGGTGGCAAAAGCCAGGAGGATGTTGGGCTGCATACAAAGAGGAATTACCAGCAGAAAGGAAGAGGTACTTATGCCACTGTACAAGTCACTGGTGAGGCCTCACTTGGAATACTGTGTTCAGTTTTAGAGACCATATCTTGCAAAGAATGTAAAAACACTGGAAACTGTTCAGAGGAAGGCGACCAAAATGATTTGGAGCCTGCGTCAGAAGCCTTATGAGAAGAGACTTGAAGACCTAAATATGTACACTTTGGAGGAGAGGAGGGATAGGGGAGATATGATTCAGACCCTTTAAATACTTAAAGAGAAATAATGAACAAACCTCTTCCAAAGACAGGGAAGCTGTAAATCTAGAGGGCATAACATGAAGCTGCAAGGTAGTAAATTGAAAGGCAATATCAGGAAATACTTTTTCACTGAAAGGGTGGTGGATGCTTGGAATGCCCTCCCGATGAAAGTGGTGAGGGCAAACCCAGTGACAGAATTCAAAAGGGCATGAGACAGACACAGTGGATCCCTTTACAGCAACAGGATAAAATCAAAATAAACTGAACCATCTAATTTCTCAACATGGAGCAGTGGGTTCACCCCTAAACAAAGACATGGGGAGGGGGTGGCCTGCACAGAGCAGCAGGTGCACCTACTCTTGCCATCTTACTGGCAGACTAGATGGACCATACTGGTCTTGATCTGCCGTCATTTACTATGTTACCTCAAAACTACAGTTTCTTCAGCCCTCATGTTTTTCCTCTTGCAGAATGGTATATATTCCAACTTTTTGTTAATGGCATATGTTCATGCATTGTACAGTATGTATCATTCCCTGGTTTCATACTATTTCCTTACATTCTTCCTTCCCTTCCTATTAAGTGAAAATCAAAAATTCTATTCGGTTGGTGGTGGTTTCTCACTTTTGTAAACTATGTCTCCTATTCATTTCTCTCCTCCTCCTCCTTTTTCCATTAGCTTCTTCAGAAGATTGAGTACTGGTCCTAATCAAAATAGACAACTTGTCTATTCAGCATGAGGTTTCTTTATTAATTTTTCATTATCTTTTCTTGCATTGGGCAAATACCGTTTCCCTACACATGAAACTTGTTATCAGTGACTTTTTTTGTTACGTAAGAACATAAGATATGACATAGTGGATCAGACCAAGGATTCATCAAGCCCAGTATCCTGTTTCCAACAGTGGCCAATCCAGGTCACAAATACCTGTGTCCTCTTTTCTTCCAGAAACTTGTCCAAACCTCTTTTGAATCCAGCTACACTAATAGCCTTTATGGCATCCTCTGATAATGAATTCCAAAGTTTGATTACATGTTGAGTGAAAAAATATTTTCGTCAATTACTCTTAAATGTGCTACATTATAACTTCATTGCATGTCCCCTATCTTTCTATTTTTTGAAGGGGTAAACAACCTATTTACCCATTCTATTCCATTCATTATTTTATAGACCTCTATCATATCTCCCCCTCAGCCTTCTCTTTTCCAAATTGCAGAGCCCTGTCCTTTTAAGCTTTTCCTGGTTTGGATATCCTTCCATCCCCTTTACTATTTTTGTCGCTCTTCTCTGTACCTTTTCTAATTCTACTATATTCTTTTTAAGATAAGGTGACCAGAATTGCACACAATATTCAAGGTGTGGTCGCACCATGGTGTGATATAGAGGCATTATAATATCTCATTTTATTCTCCTTTCTTTATGATTCATAAAATTCTATTTACTTTCTTGTTCATCACTGCACACTGGGCAAAGGGTTTCAACATATCATCCACATTGACGCCTGTGGTTCCTAATGTGGAACCTTGCATGGTGTAACTGTAGTTTGGGTTGTTCTTCACTAAATGCATACATATCTTTGCACTTGTCCACATTAAATGTCATTTACCATTTAGACGCCCAGTTTCCCAATTTATCAAGGTCTTGCAATATTTTACAATCCTCTTATGTTTTAATAACTTTGAATAATTTGGTGTCATCTACAAATTTGATCACCTCACTAGTTATTTCCATTTCACAGCCATTTATAAATATGTTAAAAAGCAGCGGGTTCAGCACAGATCCCTGGGGTGCTCCACTGTTCACCTTTCACCATTAAGAAAATTGGCCATTTAACCCTACTCTCTGTTATCTTTCAACCAGTTCCTAATCTACATTGTCTCCTATTCCATGGCTTTTTAATTTCCCCAACAGCCTCATGAGGGACTTTGTCAAAGGCTTTCTGAAAATCCAGATACATTATATCAACTGGCTCACCTGTACTGATGGACTACATCTCTGTCACAGGAAAAAGGATCCTAAGTGAAAAATTCAGGCAGCATGTGGACAGGCATTTAAACTAGGGAAAGAGGGTGATGGATGGAGAAGGACAAGTTCAGGACATCACTCCCAGCAAAAGCATAACAACATTAGAAAGAGCCACACTTTTAAACCACACATCAATGGCAAGTGGGAAGAGGCGTGTAGAATGAAATCCATGCAAAATACAGGCAAGCCAGTCAACATATGCTGGAAAGCAATGAGCACAAATGTGCGAAGACTAGCCAACAAAGTTCCTGACCTGGAAGCCCTAATGGTGGAAATGGACTTGGACATTGTGGCCATTACAGAAACATGGTTTAACGAATTGCATTAATTGGGATATAGCCATAGTTGGCTGTAATCTATTTAGAAGAGATAGAGAGGGTAGAAAAGGAGAAATAGTAGCCCTATATGTCAAAAGCAATATTAAAGCTGCAGAAATGCAGGGGATGTGGGGAAAAAGAGGCAGCACTGTGGATTGTGTTGGAAAGAGGAGATGGCACTGTCATCCATACTGGTGTAGTCTACAGGGCTCCAACTCAAACCAAAGAATTGGACAGCGAATTGATTACACAGGTACACTAAAAAAACTTTTTTTTAAACTGCCTCTAATGTTTCGATTGATTTTTACGTTTTTTGGTGCGCTGAATCCAAATCTGGTAACCAATTTGCTCCATCACGTACAGATTTTTTGCTACATTGGGTTAGCAGTTTGAGGTGAACGTTTCAGATTGAGTGCGATCAAGATAAATGTTTCTTGGATGAATTCTTTATACTAATTGTTTAGTAGTTATTCAAATAAGAATAAAGAAAATTGTAACAAGGCAGCACATAAGAATAGAGTAATGTCAACAAAACACACTGTGATGGTAGCAAAATTGTCTGCACTTATAACAGCCACATACATGTGCACAAACATTGAGCATATAAGAGCGAGGTTAGACACAAAGCAAAGCAAAGAAATGTGCAAAAAATGTTGTACAGGTATGTATGTAAGAATAGAAAACGCAAACCGCACCATTGCAATACATGAAGACAAACACCCGATGGTGTGAAAATAAAATTCTAATAAATGAGATCCGACACTGTGGCAATAACTAGCAAATTTTTATTTCAAAGTTTAGTAAAAACACGATATTTGTCAACACAGTTTAGATTTTAAAGTCATTCTTGGGTAAATCAATCTCCTGGTGGGCCCGTTTCTTCTTCCCCCGAATGCTTCTCTTGGTGCGCTGCTTGGCGTATTTTTCATCTGGGGTTTCCCGCAGCAGCAACCAGCAGAAATCAGCCATCATAGTGGTGTTCCATCTTCCTTGGTACCTTCTCTCTGCGTCCTTGATGTCCTGGTGAAACCTTTCACCTTGTTCTTCACTGTACGCCCCCAAGTTTTCTGGAAAGTAGTTCACATGGGAGTGCAAGAAATGGACTTTCAGGCTCATGTTACAGCCTTGTTCTTTGAAGGCATTGAGCATCCTGGCAACAATATCCTTATAGTTCTCATCCCGCCTGTTTCCCAAGAATTTGAGAACAACATCCTTGAAGGAATCCCAGGCTTCTTTTTCCTTCTCAGACATCGTTTCAGCGAATGCTCCATCTGAAATGAGTTTCCTTATATCAGGGCCAACAAACACTCCTTCCTTTAGCTTTGCTTCAGAAAGTCGGGGGAACTTTGAGCAAAGGTACCGAAAACACTCACCATCTTTTGGAAGGGACTTGATGAATTGCTTAATGAGACCCAACTTAATGTGGAGAGGTGGTAATAGAATTTTATCATGAGGTACCAAGCTCTCATGAAGAACATTTTTCTCACCGGGTCTCAAATACTCCCGAATTGGCCAGTCTTTTTTCCCCCAGTATAGGTCGCGGGCCCGGCTATCCCACAAGCAAAGGAAGCAGGGATATTTGGTGAAACCGGATTGCTGCCCTAATAGCATGGATAAAATTTTAAAGTCTCCACAAATCATCCACTTATGCTCATCATAACGAATCTTCTGAAGAATCAGGGCCAAATTCTCGTATTTTTCTTGGAGAATAACAGAGTGAGCAATAGGAACTGAAGCGAATGTGTTGCCATTATGAAGAAGAACACCTTTTATGCTGTCTATTGACGAATCAATGAACAGCCGCCATTCAGCAGGATCATACTTGAGTTTAAACTTTTCCATCACTCCGTATATATCGTTGCAAAATACCAAATCTTCCTCTTTGCTGAAATACTTCAAAAATTGTGTCTCGCGGTTGCGGTACCAATAAAAAGTTGTTCCTGGTGACAATAGATTTTTCTGTTTAAGCCGAGAACCTAGCAGTTGGGCAGCATCTTTTGGGAGTCCTAAATCCCGGTCTAAATCATTCAATTCAGCTTGAGAGAAAAGTTCAGGTTTCGGATCTGGTTCAGTTTCAAACTCGGAAGTACTGGACTCATCGGGAAAAGCCATCTGATGAGTCTCATCATGATCAGAACCGTCCACACAAATATGATCCAAAGATTTTGGTGGTTCAGGCACAGGTACTTCGTTGCTATGAGGCATAGGCCTAATTGCTGAGGGAAGGTTGGGGTAACTTATTACGTTCTTATTTTTTAAGTTGTATCCCTTCACAATGCAAGAGCAAAAATAGCAGTCACTGCTGTGGTCTCTTTGTTCACGCCACATCATAGGTATTCCGAAACGAAAAGCTTGTTTTTTACCTTTCATCCATAAGCGTAGATCTTCCTCACATGTCTTGCAAACTTTGTGAGGAGCCCACGGTTTGTCTTGATCGTCTAACTTCAAACCAAATAGGCAAAATATACTTTTTTAATAAATGCAGAAATGTTCCTCTGCCGCTTTTTCACGGTATATTCCCCACAAATAAAACAAAAACTGTCCGGAGAGTTGACGCAACCTCTGGCTCTGTGAGCCATCACAAATACACAGCACTGCAAACTACAACTGTAGTGAACCACTTCGGAATAAAGCTGGATTACGACTGAGCAAACAAAAGGTAATAATGAACTTGCAAGAAACTGAAATTTGACAGGAACGTTCATGTCGCAACCACCGTGTTTGAGCGAGCGAACGAGGCGAACAGGAAAGAACATGCGCCAGCGCGAGTACTGGATTTAGCCCCCCACCTCCCAATTGTCCTGTTAATGTATAAAATGAATACAAAACACTCTAAAATATCATGAGGGAGTGTTTCTAGTTAGTTAACCATTACAACCTCTATTTTGGGCCAAGAAAATAAACTGCAGTCGGCTAAAAAGAAATTATGTGAACATTCCTTATATGGGTAAGAAATCTAATTTTGCAAGAAAACGTGACGTGATGGAACATTTTGGCTATTTTTCCTGGATTCAGCACCCCAAAATCTATAGGAATCAGTTGCAAAACTGGAGGCAGTTTTTTGGTAGTGTACCTGTGTTATTGATATTGCAAAGATAGCCATGAAGGGGGAAGTGATCATATCGGGTGACTTTAAGCTACCCGATGTGGATTGGAGTATTCCTTTTGCAAATCTGGAAAGAAGTAAAAAAAGAAATTGTGGATGCCTTCCAAGATGTATTACTTAGACAAATGGTGATGGAACTGACCAGGGAAAGCTCAATGCTGGATTTAGTGCTCACCAGTGGAGATAGTGTGTCGAATATCCAGGTGGGTGGCCCATGTGTGAGCAGCAGCGATCATCACACGGCATAGTTTGAGATAAAAACCAAGGTGGAGTCCAATCACAGCAAGCTTAAAGTCCTAGATTTAAAAAACACTGACTTCAGTAAAATGGCCAAGTACCCAAAGGAGTTGGCAGGGTGGGAGGGGATAAGGGAAGTGGAATTGCAATGGGCTAAACTATAGGAGGCAATAAAAGGAGCAACAGATACATATGTAAGGAAGGTAAATAAAAACAAGAGGAAAAGGAAACCAATTTGGTTCTCCAAAGAAGTGGCTGCACAAAATAAAAGCAAAAAACTCAGCTTTCACAAAATTCAGGAGTTTATAGAGGAGCAGAGAAAAGAATACAGGATCAAACTAAGAGACAAAAAGAGAAATAAGGATAGCAAAATCAGAGGCAGAAGAAAAGATGGCTAAAGATATGAAGTGTGGCAACAAAACCTTTCTCAGGTATATTCGGAGAGGAGGAAAATCAGAGGTGTAATTGCAGGACTCAAAAGTGCTGTGAACGGATTCGTGGAAAGTGACATTGAAAAAGCAAAAATGCTAAACAATTACTTCTGCTCTGTTTTTACTAAAGAAAATCCTGGAGGAGGACCACCTGTTATTGACAAATATATAAATGGGAATGGAGTAGATACCACACCATTCACAGAGGATGACGTGTTAGAACAGCTCGCAGAACTAAAAGTGGACAAGGCTATGTGACCAGATGGGATACATCCAGAATACTGAAAGAGCTCAGAGAGGTTCTTGCAGGGCCATTAAAGGATGTTTTTTAATAGATCCTTGGAGACAGGAGAAGTTCCACAGAACTGGAGAAGGGCTGATGTGGTATCTCTTCACAAAAGTAGTAATAGGGAAGAAGTGACAAACTACAGGCCAGTAAGCCTTACCTCTGTGGCGGGAAAAGTAATGGAGGCGCTCCTGAAAGAGAAAATAGTGGACTTTCTCAAAACCAACTGGTTGCATGATCTGAGGCAACATGGTTTTACCGAAGGACAATCTTGCCAAACAAATGTGATTGACTGGGTGACCAGAGAACTAGATCAATGGAATGCGATGGATGTGATCTACCTAGATTTCAGCAAAGCCTTTGGTATTGTTCCTCATAGGAGGCTTATCAATAAACTTAACAGCTTCGGGATGGGTCCCAAGGTGGTGAACTGGATCAGAAATTGGTTGGCTGACAGACTATAGAAGGTGATGATAAATGGAACTCACTCGGATGAAAGGAAGGTGATTAGCAGTGTGCCCCAAGGTTCGGTCCTGGAACCAGTATTGTTTAATGTATTTGTGAGTGATATTGCTGAAGGACTGAATGAAAAATTCTGTCTATTTGCAGCTGACACAAAAATTTGCAACAGAGTGGACTCCCTTGAGGGAGTGGATAACATGAGGAAAGATCTACAAAAGCTGGAAGAATGGTCTTATGCTTGGCAGTTAAGATTTAATGTGAAGAAGTGCAATTGCATGCACTTGGGAAGCAGAAATCCAAGGGAATTGTATGCGACAGGTGTCGAGAGGTTGGTGTGCACAGACTAGGAGAAGGACCTCGGAGTGATTGTTTCTGAGGATCTCAAGGTTTCAAAACCAGAAGGTTACTGGGCTGCATACAAAGAGGAATTACCAGCAGAAAGGAAGAGGTACTAATGCTATTGTACAAGTTGCTGGTGAGGCCTCATTTGGAATATTGTGTTCAGTTTTGGAGACCATATCTCGCAAAAGATATAAAAAGACTGGAAACGGTTCAGAGGAAGGCGATCAAAATGATTTGGAGCCTGAGTCAGAAAACTTATGAGACTTGAAGACCTAAATATGTACACTCTGGAGGAGAGGAGGGAAAGGGGAGATATAATTCAGACCTTTAAATACTTAAAGAGTATTAATGAACGAACAAACCTCTTCCAAAAACAGGAAGCTGTAAAACTAGAGGGCATAACATGAAGCTGCAAGGGGGTAAACTGAAAGGCAAGATCAGGAAATACTTTTTCACTGAAAGGGTGGTGGATGCTTGGAATACCCTCCCGATGGAAGTGATGGGGGCAAATACAGTGGCAGAATTCAAAATGGCATGGAACAGACACTCTGGATCTATTTATAGCAACAGTATAAAATCAAAATAAACATAGCTATCTCAGATCTCAAGAAATAGGGTGACCTACACGGTGCAGTGGGTACACCCCTAAACAAAGGCATGAGGAGGGGTGACCTGCAGAGAACAGCAGGTGCACCTACTCTTGCCACCTTGCTGGGAAGACTAGATGGATCATACTGGTCTTCATCTGCCGTCATATACTATGTTTATTTAACTGTTTATTCACACCTTCGAAAAAATATAACACGTTAGTGAGACAAGACTTTCTTTGGCTGAATCCATGTAGGTTTTCTGCCATAAGGCATGATTATCGACATGTTCAGTAATTTTATTCTTTATAATAGTTTCTACCATTTTGCCTGGTACTGATGGCAGGCTCACCAGTTTCTATTGTCCCGGATCACCCCTGGAACCCTTTTTTTTAAAAATCTTTTATTTAAGTTTTCTTGAGTATAGAAACAAGTGAAGTAATATACACATAACATACAATAAATTCAAGAACAAAATTATGTTAACACATCCCAAAAGAAACACATCAAGAGGAAAGATCATTCTAAGCCCTAAATAGGGAAAAAAAGAAAACAAGCAAGCAAAAAGGAGTAATTTAATTACTCCACATAAGGGAGCTCAATATACAAAACCACCTATTCATTCCCCCACAACTTCCTTATCAGCTAACAACTGATGTAATTGAGCTACATCAGTATAAACATAGTTCTGTCCCTCCAATGTGATAAGACGACGACAAGGAAATTTGAGAAAAAAACAAAGCTCCTAACGCTATAACCCTAGTTTTTAACTCCAGGAATTGCCTACGCCGAACCTGAGTGGTCCGACCCACATCTGGAAACACTTGAAGCTTGAATCCACAGAATAAAGCATCTTTGTATTTAAAATATGCATGTAACACCCGCAATTTGAGGGCTTCAGACCCAAAGGTCACCACCAAGGTACAACGCTTGGGGATGACGTCCAGCGAATCCTCCAAAAAAGCAGTTAAGCCTTGAGCTACCGAGATGTCAGAAGGGGGGGGGGGGGGGAACTCCCTCTGCAGTCGGAGAGGCCAGAACAGAAGCAGGAATACAATACATTTGCACAATATCTAAAGTCTCCCTCAATTGCAAGATCTCATAAAAATATTTTTTCAACAATATATCAGAAGAAAGCAAATGGGTTTGAGGAAAATTGAGGAAACGTAAGTTTCTTGCCCGCTGTTGATTCTCAAGAGATTCCAGACGGCAGGAAAGAGATGAAAAATCCTTAATAAAGGTAACATTAGTATTCCTGCAAGTCTGGAGCTGTGAGTCAACACGGGCAAGAGACTTAGAAGTAGAAACCAATTGATTATCAATAACTTCTACTTTATCCACAACAGAATGTATAAACTTGCAAAGAGAAGAGACAGTCATAGATAATCATCAATCCTTTGAAGTGCAGACCAGATGTCTGAAAGAGTCACCTCCTGAGATAAGGGGGTAGTCACTTCTTCAAACACAGCCGGATCCACTGGGGAAAGTATCGTAGCAGCAACATGGAGAGGCGAATCCAAAAGAGGAGTGCGGAAGCTGGGGAAAGGGAAGTGGCGTCCGAATCTCAGGGCTCAAAGAAGCCCCATCCAGAGATTGATTAACAGGTTACAGGGGAGTAATGTGTTTGTCCATGGGGCCACTTATCTTACATCGTTGACCTTCACCAGGTGTAGCCTTGACTGCCACCTTTGCCTTTCGCTTCCCCATCGACAAGCCACACTAAAATTCCGGTGCTCATAAGAAACTCAGGAGCACAAAAGGAGCATGTCTAGCCCCTTAGGACACGACCACGCAGTCGTGTGTATCTCCCGCTGGTCTTTGTAGGGCTCGGGGGGTCCTCAGCACCTAGGGCGACCTTCCAATGCCTGCAGCTGGTCCAGCAGGCATCCGGCTCCCACCTGCTCCGCTGCAGTAAAAAAACCCACCTGCTACGCGGCAGTAAAAAAACCCACAGCAGCTCCCAGGTAACAGAAGTGATCTTTTCCCACCCTGGAACCCTTTTTAAAAAATGGCATTACATTGGCCACTCTCCAATCTTCAGGTACTACAGATGATTTTAATGATAGATCAGAGATTACTAATAGTAGTTCTACAATCTCATATTTCAGATCTCCAGAAACAAGCAGGAATGTAGTCTTCACATATGGGTATCGTTGGTACCGACGGAGCCTGCGCGGGAATGCTCCCCAGCGTCCAATAGGAAAGCTTTTGGGAGCATCCCACAGTGCCTGCATGCTGCCTTCCCGCCTTTCCCAACTGTCCCTCTCCAGTTTTTCGTTTTCCGTGGAGCCGACAGGTCGCACATCCTGTCACCGCAGAAAATTCCCTTCTTATACTTCTTTTTTGTGGTTGCGTCTGCCTTCCCTCAATGCTATACCGGTACCGCCATTGGTTCTTTTCTTTTTTCTGAAACCCCCCCCCAAAAACCTTTGTTTCTGGAGTCTTTCTTCAGTAACTTTCTTCTCTGGTGCCACGCGCCATTTTGGGCACTAGGCCCAATTTCTTTCCTTAAAATGGAAAAACCTGCTTCAGGTTTTAAAAAGTGTTCTAAGTGTGGTGGTGCCATCTCCGTCACAGACACCCATGAGTGGTGCCTCAAATGTTTAGGTCCTGGCCACTCTATTTCAGAGTGCCTTGCCTGTGGAATGATGTCAAAAAGGGGCCGGCGTAACCGAGCTGCTAAACTTAGCACCCTTTTTCCCTCCAATGCAGCATCCGTGGCATCGACGTCCTCCAGGGCTTCATCTTCCTTCCATGGATCTCAGGTAACTAAACATAAATCTAGCCTGTCCTCAAAGGGTAGATCTCCTTCTAAGCATCGAGATGCCTCTGGCATTGCCCTTGAGGGACTTTTACCAGCAAAATTGCCCCGGCGGGAGGCTTTGGCTTCCAAAGCACTAATGGGGGCTCCAGGATGTTCTCGAGGCTTCAACCTCGGCAGAACTACTGGTGCCATGCTCTGGGATTCCGGCTGCTTTAACCGGCACCGATACCCAAGCATCGGCAGCATCGATAGACCAGAGATTCTTGGCTATTGAACGCAGTCTGGCGGCTCTTCTCACAGCCTCGATGCCCCTGAAACCGCTTCAGACAATTCAACCGGTACCGGCATCGACACTGGTACCGGCACCGACTGCATCGGCAGGTATACTACCGGGACCGAGTCATGCGTCTCTATCCGGCATTGACAAGTCGGTACCGGACCACGCCAATGCCAACTTTGATCAGTACCAGTACCGTGCCTTGCACGATCACCCGGATCGTAGATACTTCGAATCCTCAGATGAGTCTGAAGACTCTGCCGATACCAAAGAACTTCTTCCCAAGGATTTCTCTTCTCCTCAGCGTAGGATGTCTCCGCCAGAGGATATGTCCTTTCAGGATTTTATCCGAGATGTGGCCCGAGGTCTTTCCATCACAGTGGCTCCTGAAAAAGAGCCTAGGGCAAAGGAATTGGAAATCCTACAGTACCCTAAAGCTCCCAAGGAGGCAACTACCTTACCTATTCATGAGATATTGCATGATCTTATGTTAAGGATGTGGGAAACACCTCTAACCACATCTCCTCATTCTTGAAGACTCGACACCATGTATCGAGTTCCTCCTTGTCCTGAATTTCAAAAGACTCAATTACCACACCATTCCATGGTGGTGGAATCAGCCATGAGATGGATGAAGAGTGCAAAAAGGCATGCATCTAATCCTCCAGGACATGAGTGTAGGACTCTTGACGCCTTTGGACGTCGATCCTTCCAGGCTTCCATGCTTTCTGCTAGGATCAGTTCCTATATCTTGTCTATGGGGATGTTCCTTAAGGAAGTCACAGGAGACTTAGAGCTTATGAGCCCTCTTCTTCCTGATGATAAAAGGCAAGATTATCTTGCTCTTGTTAAACATGCTCAGGATGTTTCCAAGTTTGTGAATCGTGCAGCCTTTGACTGCTTTGAATGCATAAGCAGAACCTCTGCTATTGCCATAGGTGCATGTAGAATTGCCTGGCTCCAGGCATCTGACTTGGAAATCTGGGTCCAGGACAAACTGGGGAATATACCTTGCACAGGAGAGAATCTCTTTGGCAAGAATTGGCAGGAAAAAGCTAATGAGATAGATGCTGACCATATCACTTTGGATAGATTGTCCCTCCATAGCCCATGTTCCCTGTAAAATAGTTATCTCCAAGTTATAATGCCCTGTTCAATGTAATTTCAGTTTGTTCAATGTAAACCACACTGATGCAGAATAGCGCGGTATATAAGAGAATGTAAATAAATAAATAAATAAATCTACAGCTGATCCTGCGAGGGAAAGATCCTCTAAGAAACCATTCTTCAGCAAGAAGTAGTAGTTTTATCCCTCCTATACCCAGCAGGGACATCGTTCAGGTCAGTCTGCCCAAAAGGGACAGCAGCAACAACCTAGGCAACAAAGGAAGCCAAAAGCAGCTAAGCCTCAGCTGGCTCAGCAGACTCAGCCTCCACAGGGGCTTTGAGTCCTGTCTAGAGAACTTTGCCTTTCTGGCCCTGAACGGCCCAGAATCCTCCACCATCCCAGGAAGGTTATGTCATTTTGCCCCCAGATGGTGTCAGATAACAGCAGAAAATTGGACTCTGTCCATTGTACGAGGGGGTACAAGCTTCATTTCCTCAGCATGCCCCCTCCTACAATAGTAAGACAGTTCAGTTCTCACACCTCTCTCAACGACCGGTTATGTCAAGAAGTCACAATGCTCCTTGCTCAAGGAGCAATAGAAGAGGTACCCATGCCCCAACGGGGTACAGGGTTTTACTCCCCCTATTTCCTTATTCCAAAGAAAACAGGAGGACACAGACCCATTTCTAGACCTCAGAGAATTGAACACATTCCTGTTCAGAGAAGTTCAAAATGATTTCTCTAGGAACTCTGCTGCCATACCTTCGGAGTCAGGATTGGCTTTGTTCTCTAGATCTCAAGGGTGCGTACACTCATGTTCTCATCCATCCAACTCACAGGAAGTTCCTTCGATTCCTGTTTCAAGGAAAGCACTACCAATACAGGGTTCTTCCTTTTGGCCTGGCTTCTGCACCAAGAGTGTTCACAAAATGCATGGCTGTGGTAGCATCATTTCTCCGCACCCTGGGAATATTTGTCTTCCCTTACTTAGGCGACTGGCTCATTCGAGCCCCTTCAGGGCCAGAAGCCAGTGTTGCTCTGTCTCACACAATGCGCATCCTTCAGTATTTGGGACTTGTCATAAACTTCCCAAAGTCCAACCTTGCTCCCGCTCAATCCCTAGAGTTTATAGGAGCTCATCTGGATACCAGACAGACAAAGGCCTTCCTTCCACAGCCCCGCTGCCTTTGCATTGTACAGTTAGCTTCCCAAGCAGTGCTCAAACCTCATCTCACTGCTCGGGAAATGTTACAGTTGCTAGGCCACATGGCATCCACCGTGCATGTAGTTCCTTATGCTCGCCTCCATATGAGGGCAGCCCAGTGGACCTTATCCACTTAGTGGACCCAGGCATCAGGGTGCCTGTCAGACAAGCTTTGCGACTGTCAGACAAAATAGCAAACTCAGATCGCCCTATTTTGTCCCTCCAATGATGGCAGTCACCCAAAACCCTTTTCAGCAACCCCCACCGCAAGCCACTCTAACAGATGCTTCATAGGTGGGTTGTGGAGCCCACCTGCATGGCCTCTCTACGCAGGGTACCTGGACTCCACAGGAAGCCTGTCTTCATATCAACCTCCTGGAACTCAGAGCAATCTTCCTTGCTCTTCGAGTATTTCACACCCAGCTCAGCTACAAGACAGTCCTAGTTCAAACGGACAATCAGGTAGCCATGTTCTATGTGAACAAGCAGGGCAGAACAGGCTGTCGCTATGCAACAAAGCTTTGTGACTATAGGCCCTTGCCAGAGAGCATCAGATTCATCTCCTTGTGGTGTATCTTCCAGGCATTCAAAACTCTTGGGCAGACAAACTCAGTCGAGTTCTTCTTCCACACGAATGGTCTCTCCGTGCAGACCAGGTGGCCCAAATTTTTCAAATTTGGGGAACCACGGACATAGACCTCTTTGCAAGTCCGCTGAATGCCAAACTTCCCCGGTTTTGTTCCAGAATTCCGGCTCGAGGTTGTCAGGCCAGGGATGCTTTCCTCATTCATTGGGGTCAGGACTTCCTGTATGCCTTTCCACCCATTCCCCTAATTCCCAAAACCCTGTTCAAGCTTCAGAGAGACAGAGGTCATATGATTCTCATAGCTCCACGCTGGCCACGGCAAATGTGGTACCCTCTTGATCTTACATCTCTCTCAAGCTCCACCTCTGAAGTTAGGATCTGCTCCAGATCTTCTCTCACAAGAGGACGGGATGCTGTGGCATCCCAATCCCCAGTCTCTGCATCTCAGGGCCTGGTCGCTGAAAGCCTAGAACTTCAGGGTCTTAACCTTTCCCAGCAGGTAAAGGATATCCTTCATGCTTCCAGGAAACCTTCAACAAGACACTCTTATGCATTTAAGTGGAAGAGGTTTACCATATGGTGCTCGCAGAAGGGTCTTAACCCTCTTGCGATACCTCTGGAATCATTACTGGAGTATCTCCTTCATTTATCAAATGCAGGGCTTAAGACCAAGTCAGTAAGAGTCCATTTGAGTGCTGTTGCAGCTTCTTTCAAGCCTCTAAATGGACAACCTATTTCCTCTCATAGCGAGATTTATGAGGCCTTCTTTTAACGAAGCCTCCCATTAAGACACCACCGGTGGCATGGGACTTGAATCTGGTACTTGGGCAGCTCATGAAACCGCCCTTTAAACCATTAGCGACTACCTCTTTGAAATTCCTTTCCTGGAAGGTTATCTTTCTCATTACAATCACTTCAGCATGTCGCATCAATGAATTGCAAGCATTGGTGGCTGATCCTCCTTATACAAGGTTCCACCATGATAAGGTAGTCCTTAGGACTCATCCACACTTTATGCCAAAGGTGGTTTCGCCTTTTCATTTAAACCAAGCGGTTTACCTTCCTGTATTCTTTCCAAGGCCTCACACCTCAAATGCAGAAAGGAACCTTCATACTTTGGACTGTAAAAGAGCTTTGGCCTTTTACTTGCAAAGGACACAGCAACATAGAAAATCCTCTCAACTCTTTGTTGCTTTTGATCCTAGTCATTTGGGACTTCCAGTCTCCAAAAGGACACTGTCCAGCTGGATTGCACAGTGTATATCTTTTGCCTATGAGAGTAAGAACCTTCCTCTTGAAGGCCATGTCACAGCTCACAATGTGAGAGCCATGGCAGCCTCAATGGCTCATCTTCACTCTGTGTCTATCGACGACATCTGTCGAGCAGCTATTTGGGCTTCGGTACATACCTTCACAGCCCATTACTGCTTAGACAAGGACTCCCGCCAGGATGCCTTGTTTGGTCAGGCTGTTCTTCAACACCTGTTCCAGACTTAATCAACTCCTACCCACCATCCCTGGTAGGATGCCAGAGATCCATGGGGGGAAGCGGAGCCCTTTCACAAGGGCACGCAACTTTCTGGGGCCATCTCCCTGGCATCTGCAGCTAGGGAGTCCCCATACGTGAAGACTACATTCCTGCTTGTTCCTGGAGATAGCATAGTTACTCACCTGTAACAGGTGATCTCCGGGAACAGCAGGAATTTAGTCTTCACAACCTGCCCACCTCCCCTAGGAGTTGTATTTCCCTCTCTCTTTTGTCTCAGCTATAAACTGAATTGGAGAGGGACAGTTGGGAAAGGCAGGAAGGCAGCACGCAGGCGCTGTGGGATGCTCCCTAAAGCTTTCCTATTGGACACTGGGGAGCGTTCCCATGCAGGCTTCGTCGGTACCGACGATACCCATATATGAAGACTAAATTCCTGCTGTTCCCGGAGATCACCTGTTACAGGTGAGTAACTATGCTTTTTTCAGCACCCTGGGATGTATGTCATCTGGTCCAGGTGATTTGCTGCTCTGTAGTTTATCAATTAACTGTATTACATCTTCCCGATTTATTGAGATTTGTTTCAATTCCTCTGATACATCACCTTTAAATATAATTTCTGGCGTGGGTAACCTCCCTTCATCTTTTTCTGTAAAGACTGAAGCAAAAAATTCATTCAGTCTCTCTGCTACGGCCCTGTCCTCTCTCAGTGCACCTTTTACTCCAACATCATTTAATGGCCCAACTGACTCCCTCTCAGGTGTTTTGCTACAAATATACTTGATTAGATTGTAAGAAGTTGATTTATATTCCACCAATTTGATCTGAAATTAATATTATCCCCTAATCATTTGTAATTTTATTGATATTCACTGTATCAAAGCCCTTCTGCTTTGATACAATGCTTTACTGTAATACTATTGTTATAATGTAATTGTTATTTGTTAACTATTCAATATTTAATACTGTTATAATGTACTTGATAACTGTTCATTGTAAACCGCTTTATGTGAAAGGCAGTATAAAAAAATTCTAAATAAATAAATAAATGTTTTTATTAAGCACCTTTGCTTCCACAGCAAGCTTCTTCTCAGATTTGCTCTTTGTCTGCCTTATCAATGCCTTGCATTTAACTTGCCAATATTTATGTTTCCTGTTTTCATCATTTGGCTTTGTTTTCCATTTTCTGAAAGATTCCCTGAGCTATAATCGCCTTTCTTACCTCACCTTTAAGCCATGCTTGGCTGTTGTTTGGCCGTCCTTCGACCTTTTTTTAAGCATGAATATATCTGGGCTGGGCTTCCAAGCTAGTACCTTTTAAATAATGCTCAGGCCTGATGTAAACTCTTAATCTGTGTAGCTGCTCCTTTTAGCTTTTTCTTAACCATTTTCCCTCTTTTATTATAGTCTCTTTCTTGAAAGTTAAATGCTAACACAGTCAATTTCCTTGCTATCCTTTCTCCATTTATTACAAGATAACCTGTGGGCCCCATGGACATTTGCAGGCCATGCAAACACCATTAGGAATACTGTCTAAGACCTACTTGCAGGATTTCAGTTACAGACCTACAGCTGTTTATGGGCCACCCTTAAATTCTTTCCAGTAAGTACAGCCCTAATGGGATTTGTTTCCACCATATTATTTGTGCCCAACTACAGAGGTTTCAAGTCTTATACATCAAGTTCAATTTATGTATTATTAACTGTTTACTCCTCCGAGCAAACAATTATGTGCTGTGTTTTCTTCATCTCCTCTAGTATTTACCCATTCTCATTCAAGCAGGCAATTAAGTCCGCTGCCTTCTGGTTCTCCTTCGGTGCTCCCTCCCCCCCATCCCTCTCGTTCCCACTCTCCGTTATCTCAGTGTCACCCTAGATCCTTCGCTTTCGTTCCATCACTACATTTCTGCGCTCATCCGTAGCTCCTTTTTCCACCTTCGCAAAATCCGTGCCGTCCGGTCTTCTCTTCCCCCTCTACTCTCACTACTCTTGTTCTTTTGTCTTGTGATTTCACGCCTGGATTATTGCAACTCAGTTCTTGCAGGTCTTCCACAGTACCAACTTCGTAGTCTCCAGCTTGTCCAAAAAAATCGCCGCCCGCCTCATCATTCACTCACCCTTATTTGCCCATGTCACCCCTCTCCTCCTCAAACTCCACTGGCTTCCCATTAAAGTACGGTTCACCTACAAAAGCTGATCATCACTCACAGGGTCCTTCACACTAGTACACCCCAGTATCTTGCCAATCTCATCCACTTTCAGCCCACTCCCCGCCTCCTCTGTTCTTCACTTGGCAACCGTCTCTTCCTTCCGCCACCATCTCAAGCCCACCTTGAACTCACCCGCCATTCAGCCTTCTTTTTCCTAAGCCCAGCCCTTTGGAACTCACCCCCACACTCACTCATTACCGAGCCATCTCTTCCACCAGGCTTTTGACCTCCCCTACTCCCCAGAACATCCAAACTCACCCCCAGCTACAGGTTCCACAACAGACATAATACCCCACACCGCCCCTTACCTCTCCCCTCTCCTCTCCTCCCCCTCCCTCCCTCATCCCCTCTCTTCCTGCAATCTGGTGTCTGAGTCTTTTGTCTGTCCTTTCTTTTCCTTCTCCCAGCCTACATCTCTTCTTTCCTGTAATTAATGGAGTACTTTTCCCTCTTTGTCTCTTCTAGCAGCCTGCGTTTTATTGTTCACCGCTCTGACGCTTATGCACGAGCGGTATATGAAGCCTTGCAAATAAAGATAAAAGATAACGGTGTTATTTCAACTAATGAACATAAAGTGTAGTTATTCACCTGTAACAGGTGTTCTCCGGGGACAGCAGGAATCAGTCCTCACATATGGGTG
Source organism: Ichthyophis bannanicus (assembly GCA_033557465.1). Taxonomy (NCBI): domain Eukaryota; kingdom Metazoa; phylum Chordata; class Amphibia; order Gymnophiona; family Ichthyophiidae; genus Ichthyophis; species Ichthyophis bannanicus. The sequence goes on from CM066041.1 coordinate 5,411,332, forward strand.
ACATCAGCATCCTTGGGCATGGTCCCCTTCCCGCCCAAGGGTGCCATCTTGCTCAGTCAGATGACATAGCTAAGAGACAGCAAAAACAAATTAAGAATGGTACAGCTGCAACTCCAAGGGGAGGAGGGAGGGTTGTGAGGACTGATTCCTGCTGTCCCCGGAGAACACCTGTTACAGGTGAGTAACTACGCTTTCTCCGGGAACAAGCAGGAAATCAGTCCTCACATATGGGACTCCCCAGCTACAGGCTCCCAAAAACCCATAGCAAAATTAGGGCTCGCTCATGGAGACCACAAGCAGCAGCAATTGCGTCTGTATAGACAGACCAACAAGGACCCTTGAGTTCGATGAAACCAGCACTCCGGTAGCCTGAACACAGAAGGGTCGGAGTGTAGGAGTTGCCTAGACTCTGAAAAGGTTACAGAGCACGGCCTGGCCGAAAGCACTGTCCCATCGGAACTCTCTGTCCAGGCAGTAATGAGCAGCGAAGGTATGGACTGAAAACCAGGTGGCGGCCCGGCAGATGTCTGCCAGCGGGACCGAACGCAGGTTAGCTACTGAGGTCGCCATGCCCTTACCCGGCCTTCCAACAGAAGCCTCACCTCCTCGTAGGTAAGGTCAATACAGTCCGCCACCCATGTGGACAGCGTATGCTTGGTCACCGCCTCCCCCAGCTTACTGGGGTCATAGGAAATGAAAAGCTGAGAGACTTTTCGGTGGCCCTGAGTGCTTTGTATATAGAAGGACAAGGGCCTCTTACAGTCCAAGGTATGAAGGACTGTCTCTGCCTGGCATGTGGTCTGGGAATGAAGGTAGGGAGGACCACCTCCTGGTTGAGGTGGAAGGAGGCCACCACCTTCGGAAGGAATTTAGGGTGTGTGCAAACCACCACCCTATTCTTGTAAAACCTGGTGTAGGGGGTTTTCGCCACCAGGGCCTGGAGCTCGCTTACCCTTCGTGCAGAAGTGAGCGCGACCAGGAAGACCACCTTCCAGGAGAGGTAGCGAAGGTGGCAAGTAGCCAATGGCTCAGATGGTGGGCGAGTAAGCTGCCCCAACACCACATTGAGATCCCATTCGGTCACCGGACGACGAACCAGGAGCTTAGACAGGAGCAGGCCCCGTAGGAAGCGGGACACCACCGGATGGGCTGAAAGGGGCTTCCCGTCTACCTGGTAGTGGTTCGCTGCTAGGGCACTAAGGTGTACCCTAACAGAATTAGACTTGAGCCCTGAATGAAAGAGGTGGAGCAGGTACTGCAATACCGTGACCACAGGGCAAGAGAAGGGGTCAGCCCCCGCTTACTGCACCAAAGTGAGAATCTGTGCTACTTAAAGGTAGATGCCTTGCGCAAGGACAGCAAAACATCCTCCACCTCTCTGGGGAGGTGGAGTGGGGCTAGCGTTACCCTCTCAGCAACCAAAGCGGTCAGCGAAAGATATCCCAGGTTGGTATGCAGGAGAGAGCCCCCCTCCTGAGAAAGGAGTCGGGGGTGTACCCCAGGGGTGTGGGGTCCGTCACTGCCAACTGCAGAAGCAGCGGAAACCATGGCTGCCTGGGCCACTGTGGAGCTACCAAGATGACCGAGGCCCTACTGGGTAGGGTCTTGAACAGAGTCCTGGCAATCAGTGGTGTCGGAGAGAAGGCATACAGAAATCCCTCTGACCATGAGACCAGGAAGGCATCGGCGGACACCCTGGCAGGGTGAGGCTGTCAGGAACAGAAGTGGGGCAACTGGTGATTGTCCGGGCTTGCAAACAGGTACATCACTGGTTCCCCCCAGGTTTGGAAAAGCCTGCTGGCTACTCCAGGGTCCAGCTGCCACTCGTGTGGCTGGAGAATCCTGCTGAGTCTGTCGGCCAGCAGGTTGTCTTGGCCCGGCAGGTAAACCGCCCTGAGGATGCCCTGCTGGATTGCAAAAGAGCACAGGTCTAGTGCCTCTTGACAGAGGGCATGGGATCCCCTGCCTCCCTGCTTGTTCATATAGAACATGGCCACTTGGTTGTCTGTCTGGACTAGGACTGACCGGTGGCCTAAGTGATGAAGAAAGGCCTTCAAGGCAAGGTGAATGGCTCGCAGTTCCAGAAGGTTGATCTGCTGAGCACTCTCGGCCAGGGACCAAGTGCCCTGTGTGCGGAAGCCCTCGCAATGTGCTCCCCAGCCTAGCAGGGAGGCGTCCATGGTAAGGATCCTCGAGTGGTTGGCGATCTGGAAGGGCATGCCCACCTCCAGGTGTCGGGGCGACTGCCACCAGACCAGAGACTTTGCCAGCTAGCGGCTCACTCGGACTCTGTCTTGGAGATGACCCGTGGCCTGGGACCACTGGTTGCGGAGGCATCACTGTGCTGTCTGCATGTTGAGAAGGGCATCTGGAGTGACGTGGACCATGGAGGCCATGTGCCCGAGAAGGTGGCAGACACCGAGGTATGGTGCTGCATGTTACGAGCCAGGGACAAGAGTCGGGCTTCCCAGTACGCAGGCAAGAAGGCTTTCGACCGAAGGGTGTCGAGCCTTGCCCCAATGAATTCCAGCCCTTGTGTCAGACGAAGGTTTGACTTGGGGTAGTTTATAACGAAACCCAACTGTTGCAGAATTTGGGTGGTGCGTGCTATTGCCTGCTGCACCTCGGGGGCCATGGAGCCCCTGATGAACCAGTCATCAAGGTAGGGGAAGACAAAGACCCCTTGAAGCCTGAGAAAGATGGCGACAACTGCCAGACACTTTGTGAATACCCTAGGGGCCGGGGCTAGGCCGAAAGGTAGCACCCTGTATTGGAAATGATTGCCTCCTACCACAAAGCGTAGATATTGCCTGTGGTTTGGGTGGATTAGTATGTGTGTATAGGCATTCTTTAGGTCTAAGGAGCATAGCCAATCTCCCTGCCGGAGGTAGGATAGCAATGTTCTAAGGGAGAGCATCTTGAACTTCTCCCTTCACCAGGAATTTGTTGAGGTTGCGCAGGTCGAAGATGTGCCTTAGTCCCACTGTCCTCTTTGGCACGAGGGAGTACCCGGAGTAGAACCCCTTGCCCTTGAGGTGGTGGGGCACCGGTTCCACCGCTCTGTCCTTGAGAAGCCCTGCCAACTCCTTCAGAAGGTGGTCCCAGTGGAGGGGAGACCTCAGGGGCTCTCCCGGGAAGAAGGGGGGGGAGGTGTTTGGCTTAGATGGAGGAGGTAACACTTCCTGACCACCCTTAGTGCCCAGGAGTCTGTGAATATAGCCTCCCACCTGTGAGCATAAAGGGTGAGACGACCCCTTGGAGGCTGCTGATCCCTGTGAGGGGGAGGGGGCTTTGCTGTAGGAGCCAAAAGCTCCCTCCCTGGCTGGGCCGGTGCCGGAGCCTGGGTCTTGGGAGCCTTCTGCTTACGTGGGCCGTGCCCTTGTCCCTTGGCCTGCTGCCCTTGCTGGGGAGCCAGGGAGGCCTGGTAAGGTGGGTAGTTTCAATAAGCAGTAGACTTTCTCGGGTAAAAGGGCTTTTTACCCGAGCTCTTCCATTGAGGATGGGCAGTGGTCTTCTTGGAGAGCCTAGTCCTCATCATGAACTCGGTCTCCAGCTCTGCGGCCTTGTTGGTCATGGGTTTGCCGAAGAGGTTCTCCCCCTGGCAAGTGACATTGACCAATTTGTCCTGTACCCAATTGCTCGAGGTCAGACGACTGGAGCCAAGCCTGGCAACGTGCACAATGCCTGCTGCGGCTACCCGGGCCGCCGACTCAAAACCATCATAGGCCACCTGAGACATAAATTTGGAGCACTCACTGACGGCTTTGGACAGGCTCTTGAAGCGCTGCAAAGGTTCCTCGGAGAGGCCAGCTGAGTACCCGGCGAGTTCCTTCAGGTATATGCCCATGTACAGCTGGTTGGCCTGGATCCAGCAATTCAGCATCGAGTCCTGGTAGCACTTTCTGCCGAGGGCATCCAAGAAGCGGGCCTCCCGATGCCGGAGTCTCCCACATGTGGAACATGAGCCGCTCCAGGATGGGAGGAATGGGCACCGTGAGCGATTCCCAAGGGGGGGCCTCGTATTGGAGGATCTTGAGTTCATCGGCCTGAGGATCCTCCTCGGACTCGGTGGGGAACGCCAAAGCCTTGGATATGTCCTTGACGAAGTCCAAGAAACCCATGTCCTCCAGTGGGGACCTCCTCCAAGGTTCAGAGATCGAGGAATCCAAGGGGACATCTCGGTGCCGATGGGTGTCCGGGGACTCCTTTGTCCTCAGTCTCCCAGTCTGAACACTCTGAGGGAGACTCGAGGGGGTGCTGTTCCTCGGGCCTTGAGGGGCCTGGCACCTTGCGACCCAACCCCGGAGGGCTCGTCGGGGAAGGCCCCGTCGAGCGGGAGATTGAGTGCGACCTCATAAGAACATAAGATATGCCATACTGGGTCAGACCAAGGTCCATCAAGCCCAGTATCCTGTTTCCAACAGTGGCCAATCTAGGTCATATGTACCTAGCAGTTTCCCCAAAAGACACAGGTTCCACAATGCTTGTACTGGGTCAAGCATTGATATCCTGGGTCCCTTCTTAATAATGGTTTATGGACCTTTCCTCCAGGAACTTGTCCAAACCTTTTTTAAACCCAGCTACACTAACAGCCTTAACTACATCCTCCGGTAACAAATTCCAGAGTTTGATTACACATTGAGTGAAAAAATATTTTCTTTTATTAGTCTTAAATAGTTTACCCTGTAGCTTCATTGCATGTCCCCTAGTCTTTCTATATTCTGATAACGTAAACAATCGATCTACGTAGTAGTCCTCGAAGTAGTCCTTGGCCGAGGATCTACTCGGGCTCGCATGGCCTCGAGGATCAGCTCGGCCTCCAGGGACATCTTCGATGTCTAATGCCCGGTGGTCAGGGCGGAGGAGCCAGATGTGCCGGACATCAGCGCCCACTGCTGGTCCAAGAAGGCAATTACACTGTGCTCCAAGGCCGCCATCCTGGATTCCAGCCCGGATGGCTCTGCATCCTTTGGTGCAGGCACTGAGGGACTTGGGCCCGACAACGGCTCCCCTGGAGGGGACTATGGAGGACTGTGTCTAACTGGTGAGACGGGTCCACAGCCGGATCCTTCCGGGGGACTTTGGCCAGCTGCTCCCTCTCTGATGGCTCGAGCGGGCGCCTGGGGCTCCGCGACCGGGCCCGGTCGGTCAGAGCCGTCCAAGGACGCCGCCTTCAAGGACTACTTTTTCCTCTTTGGTTCCTTCGAGGGAGACCCCCTCTCCAAGGACCCAAGACAACGCTCGGGCTCGGAGTGTTCCTCCCGAGGTGTCAAGGCCTACAGACCGATGAGCTTCACGTCAGTACCGGGAAAAATGGTAGAAACCATCATAAAGAATAAAATTACTCAGCATGTAGATAGTCATGGCCTAATGGGAGACAGCCAACATGGCTTTAGACAAGGAAGATCTTGTCTTACTAATTTATTATATTTTTTTGAAAGTGTGAATAAACAGGTGGACAAAGGTGAGTCGGTTGATATAGTGTATCTGGACTTTCAGAAAGCCTTTGACAAAGTCCCTCATCAGAGACTTTTGGCAAAATTAAAGAGTCATGGGATAGGAGGCAGTGTACTGCTGTGGATCAGGAACTGGTTAAAAGATAGAAAGCAGAGGGTTGGGCTAAATGGCCAATTTTCCCAATGGAGAAAAGTGAATAGTGGTGTACCCCAGGGATCTGTGCTGGGTCCGCTGCTTTTTGACATATTCATAAATGACCTGGAAAGTGGAATAACGAGTGAGGTTATCAAATTTGCAGATGACACAAAACTATTTAAAGTTGTTAAAACCCAAGAGGATTGTGGAAAATTGCAAGAGGATCTTGATAAATTGGAAGACTGGGCATCAAAATGGCAGATGAAATTTAATGTGGACAAGTGCAAAGTTATGCACCTAGGGAAGAACAACCCAAACTATGGTTACACGATGCAAGGTTCCACATTAGGAACCACCACCCAGGAAAAAGATTTAGGCGTCATTGTGGATAGCATGTTAAAACCCTCGGCCCAGTGTGCAGCAGCAGCCAAGAGAGCAAATAGAATGCTAGGTATCATAAGGAAAGGAATGGAAAATAAAACAAAAGATATTATAATGCCTCTATATCGTTCCATGGTGAGACCGCACCTTGAATATTGTGTGCAATTCTGGTCGCCGTATCTTAAAAAGGATATAGCATTATTAGAAAAGGTTCAGAGAAGAGCCACCAAAATGGTAAAGGGGATGGAAGGATACTCCTATGAAGAAAGGCTAAAAAGGTTAGGGCTCTTTAACCTGGAAAAGAGACGGCTGAGGGGAGATATGATAGAAATCTATAAATTAATGAACGGAGTGGAACGGGTAAACGTAGATCGATTGTTTACTTTATCAGAATATAGAAAGACTAGGGGACATGCAATGAAGCTACAGGGTAAACTATTTAAAAGTAATAAAAGAAAATATTTTTTTACTCAACGTGTAATCAAACTCTGGAATTTGTTACCGGAGGATGTAGTAAAGGCTGTTAGTGTAGCTGGGTTTAAAAAAGGTTTGGACAAGTTCCTGGAGGAAAGGTGCTTAAACCATTATTAAGAAGGGACCCAGGATATCAATGCTTGACCCAGTACAAGCATTGCGGAACCTGTGTCTTTTTGGGAAACTGCTAGGTACGTATGACCTAGATTGGCCACTGTTGGAAACAGGATACTGGGCTTGATGGACCTTGGTCTGACCTAGTATGGCATATCTTATGTCCTGGCTCTTGGAGGCATTGGGGATTCGGGAAAAAGTTTGTCATGCTGCTGCTGGCGGCTCCTCAAGGCCTTGGAAGACATCTTTTTGCAAAGGCCATAGACCTCTGGGTCATGGTCCGGACTGAGGCACCGGAGGCAGCAGTCATGTGTGTCGGTCAGAGACATTATTTTAGTGCACCGATCACACTTTCTAAAGCCGCTGGTCGCCATAGGGGGAAAAAGAACCCCAGCAAGCTCGAAGACCCTTTGGGCTGCCAACAGAGAAAAAGGTGCGAAGATGCCAAGAAAATCAAAACTTAAGTAAAAAAAGGAATTGACCCCGATACTGAGGCACCAAGGTCGGCGGGCAGGAAAGGTACCTGTGCAGAACCGGAGGAGAATAAAAAACCTGAGAAAAAAAAAATCAACTTTTTTTGGGGGGAAAACAGAGAACGTCTGGTGGGCTCCGCAGAAAAAAGGAGACTGAGCAAGATGGCACCCTTGGGCGGGAAGGGGACCACGCACACATGGTAGCAAGCCCAAAGGCTTTCTTTGAAAGCTGGGGATTTGCCCCGCGCGGGCTCTGTCAGTGCCGATGTCACCCATATGAAAAGGACTGACGTCCTGCTTGTTCCCAGAGAATGGTATATCTTAGTCTCTTTCAGAATATACTGAGCATTTGAGACTATGCCTTAATCATCCCCACTCTAATTCAAGTTGTGTCCATCCCTATGATCCTTAAACTTATTAAAACTTTACAGTCCCATGACTGCTCCCTGGACATGTATATTTTATTTATTTATTTATTACATGCACTTATATACCGCGCTATTTTCCATCAGTGCGGTTTACATAGAACCAGTTAAATACACATCTCAAAACATTTGATTTGTGTTTACAATTAACAGGCAACAGAACATGGACAGACAACAAGGGGTTAACTATTTACAACTGTACAGAAAGAGCAGCCCCTAGACTAGTTTAATGGACTAGCATGTTTTTTTCACTAGTATTGCTACATCAAAAAAAACGAAATTAGGTCTTACCTGCTAATTGTCTTTCCTTGAGCTTTCTCCGGGCCAGTCCAGGGAAAGGTAGGGTTGTCAATCCCCCATAGCAGCTGAGGACTGATGACTTCAAGTTTTCTTGAGAGGTGAAGCCACTCCCCCTGCTAGAGATCCAGCAGTCTCCTTCTGACAAAGCAACTAAAGTGAAAAAACTGAGAAAACACAGATTAACCCTGGAAAAACTGAAACATTTCATAGCCCGCACCATTGGGAAGCTGAAAATACACTGGTGCGTACATTTGCAAATTTTTTTTTTTTTTTTTTAATAGAACGACATCGAGAAGTTCTGCACCGAGTGAAAGCAGAAGCCCCACTCTCCGACCCGCGCAGCCGAAGACGCATATATGGTGGAATTCTTATCACTACGGAAGGAAGCGCTCGGAACGCGAAAAGGGTGGGACCCTGGACTGGCCCGGAGAAAGCTCAAGGAAAGACAATTAGCAGTTAAGACCTAACTTCGTTTTCCTTTTCGCTTCTCCGGGCCAGTCCAGGGAAAGGTAGGGCAGTACCAAAGCAGTACCTATACTCGGGAGGGACCCGCCAGACCAGCGATAAGAGCTGAGGAACCCACCTTCGCATCGTCTCGGGCCTGCACATCCAACCGGTAATGCTTCGTAAAAGTATGCAACGACGACCACGTCGCCGCTCTACAGATATGAACTGGTGGAACAAAAGCATATTCTCCAGGACCAAGCAGGAAGTCAGTCCTCACATATGGGTGACGTCGGCGCCGACGGAGCCCTCGCGGAGCAATTTTCCCCAGCTTTCAAAGAAAGCCTTTGGGAATTTCAGCGCGCATGCGCGGTCCCCTTCCCGCCCAAGGGTGCCATCTTAGCCAGTCTTCTTTTTTCCGCGGAGCCCTACAGACGTGCCCGTCTTGTCCCCGCTGAAAAAGTTGATTTTTCGTGATTTATTTCTCTTTTTTCTTCGGTTCGACGCCGGTCTCTTTCCTGCCCGGACTCGCGACGCCGTTGCGATTCCTTCTGTTATTTTTCGGTTTTTCTGATTTTCTGTCAGTTTCGTTTTCGGTTTTTCGCTGGCAGCCCGGTCCTTTGACCTTGCAGGGGCCCTTTTTCCCCCCGATGGCTGCCAGTGGTTTCAAGCGGTGTGTTCAGTGTGACAGAAATATGTCACTCACTGACACACATGATAATTGCCTCCGCTGCCTTGGCCCGGATCACGAGGAACTGATCTGTGGGGCCTGCAGCAAAATGTCCTCCAAAGCGTTAAGGAGTCGGCGGCATCAGCGGGAACGAATCTTCGCTGATCCCACCCGTACACGGACCTCGTCGGAGGCCTCGGCGTCCAGAGGTTCCAGCTCTGACCGTCGCCGGAGTTCCTCCGACAGGGGTTCTCCCTCTGGGGACCATCATCGGAAGGTGAAACCCGCGAGGGCGGCGTCGGTGGACGCTCCTGGTTCCGCGAGGGCCAGGTCGCATAGCCCCGATAGCCGTCCCGGGTCTTTGGAGAAGGAACATCTCCCGAAGCGACCTCGTCTGGAGTCGGAGTTGCCTGCTCGGGTAAGTCCTGTAGTCCTCCTGGACTCGCCTCCGAGGGGTCCGACGTCGGGCCCCGAGTCGGGGGCTGCTGGGTCACCTGAGGTCGGACTCAGGTTGACGGCCTTGGAGAGCAGGCTATCTGCCTTCATGGACCAGCAGCGGGCACTGATCGCTAGCCTCGCTGGCGCCTCTGCCCCGACCGCCGGGACGTCGACGTCTAAGTCGACCCCGGAGACCGAGCCGATCCTCGAATCCATGCGGGCTCGAGTCGATCCTTGGTCGAGGTCACCCTCGGCCTCCCGTTCGGGACCGAGGTCGTCGACGCCGACTCCCTCGGCGTCGGGGCGGCCGACGCCTCCGCCCGCCCGAACCGACCCCACCGATTCCTCCTCGGAGTCGGCCTGGGAGTCTGAAGAGGAAGAGTCACCTGATTCGTTTCGGACTCGGTGTGTCCCCTCGGACTCGCCTGAGTCCGAACCTCGGAAACAGTCCCCTCCGGAGGATGCCCGGTTCTCGGACTTCGTCAGGGATATGGCCAAGGCTTTGGCCTTCCCTGCGGATCCCGAGGAGGAGCCTCGAGCCGAAGAACTCGATACCCTTCAGTACGACTCTCCCGCCAGGGAGCACTTTACTGTACCGGTTCCTCCCATGCTGGAACGACTACTCGTCCGCATGTGGGAGAGTCCGGCATCGTCGCCGGTATTAAGCAAGCGGGTCGATTCCATCTATCGAGTCCGCAAGAGCCCTGGCTTCCAAAAAGCACAGCTACCGCACCATTCCATGGTGGTGGAATCGGCCATGCATAGGCTTAAGAGCCAGAAGATGCACTCCTCGGTGCCTCCTGGCAGGGAGGCCCGCAACCTGGATGGCCTCGGTAAGAAGTGTTTCCAGGGCTCTATGCTTGCTTGTCGGGTCCAGACCTACCAGCTCTACATGGGCATGTATCTCAGAGACCTGGCTAAAGAGATAGCCGGATTCTCCGCTGGGCTGTCCGAGGAACCTTTGCAGAGGTTCCTAGCCTTGACAACTGGTATTCGGGAATGCTCCAAATTCATGTCTCGAGCAGCCTATGATGGCTTTGAAGCATCGGCACGAGTGGCCGCAGCCGGCATCGGTGCCCGCCGACAGGCTTGGCTTCAGTCGTCTGACCTTGAACCCTGGGTGCAGGACAAGTTGGTCGATGTCCCCTGCCGAGGTGAGAACCTCTTTGGCAAGCCCATGGCTAAAAAGGCTGCACAAATCGAGACGGAGACTCTCACCAGAACTAGGCTTTCTAGGAAGACCTCCGCCCCTTCCCAGAAGAAGAAGGGCTCGGGAAAGAAGTCCTTTTACCCGAGAAAGGCGGCTGCCTATAAACACTACCCTCAATATCAGGCCTCCGCAGCTCCCCAACAGGGTCAGCAGGCCAAGGGACGGGGTAACGGGTCCCGTAGGCAGCAAGCCCCCAAGCCTGCACCACCGGCCCCTGCTCAGCAGGGTGGGGGTTTTTGACTTCATCAGCATAGCCTCTCCCCCTCAGTTGGTTCCTCCCAGCACAGGAGGCCGGCTGGTTCACTTTGCCCACAGGTGGTCCAGCATCACATCGGATGCCTGGGTGCTTCAGGTTGTGAGAGAAGGCTATCTTCTCCACTTCCACCAGGTCCCTCCTTCCTATTTCCCGGGAGAACCTCCACGTCTCCCTCTGCACAGGGACTTACTCCTTCAGGAGTTAGCAAGTCTTCTTCAGGAACAGGCTGTGGAACCGGTGCCCCACCACCTGAGGGGTCAAGGCTTCTATTCCAGGTATTTCCTAATACCAAAAAGAACGGGAGGCCTCAGACCCATCCTGGACTTGCGCAACCTCAACAAGTTCCTCGTCAGAGAGAAGTTCAAGATGCTTACCCTTGGAATCCTTCTGCCCTACCTCCAGCAGGGAGATTGGCTATGCTCCTTGGATCTAAAGGATGCCTACACACACATCCTCATTCACCCAAGCCACCGCCAATACCTAAGGTTTGTGGTGGCAGGAAATCATTACCAGTACAGAGTACTGCCCTTTGGCCTATCCTCCGCACCACGAGTCTTCACAAAATGTCTCGCGGTAGTGGCGGCTTATCTCCGGCTTCACGGCCTCTATGTCTTTCCGTACCTAGACGACTGGCTCATCAGAGCATCGTCCTCTCCAGAAGTCACAAAGGCCACACACCGCACTGTGACTCTTCTGCAGTACTTGGGCTTTGTCATAAACTTCACAAAGTCCACTTTGCTCCCCTCGCAGGATCTCGAGTTCATCGGCGCCAGACTGCACACTCTTCAGGCACGAGCTTTCCTGCCTCTCGACAGGACTCAACGGCTCATGGACCTAGCCGGCCGTTTTCGCAGCCAGTCCCTGGTCTCCGCCAGGCGCTTCCTGAGACTACTCGGCCATATGGCTTCCACCGTCCACATGACCCCCAATGCCCGCCTGAATATGCGGCCTGCTCAGTGGTGCCTTCGCAAGCAGTGGCAACAAGCCACGGGCGGCCTAGCTGACTTAGTGCGCATCTCCGGCCCGCTGGCCTCCTCTCTACAGTGGTGGCTTCATCGGCCGAACCTGGTGCTCGGAATGTCTTTTCAGTCTCCTCCGCCGGCTCAAGTGCTGACGACCGATGCTTCTCTCCTAGGATGGGGAGCGCATTGCCAAGGGGCATGTACTCAAGGTCTCTGGACCACGTGGGAGTCTGCGCAGCAGATCAACTTCCTGGAGCTCAGAGCAATCCGTCTGGCTCTCAAGGCTTTCTCCCACCTGACTTCTCACCAGTCCGTCCTTGTCCAGACGGACAATCAAGTTGCCATGTTCTACGTGAACAAACAGGGAGGCACGGGCTCCTTCCTTCTCTGTCGGGAAGCACAGAGGCTCTGCTCTTGGGCCGTCAGCCACGGCATTCTTCTCAAGGCAGTCTATCTCCCAGGCCAAGAAAATTGCCTGGTGGACAAACTCAGCAGGATCCTCCAGCCGCACGAGTGGCGCCTGGATCCCTTAGTGGTTCAGAAACTTTTTCTGAAGTGGGGCCTCCCCACGATGGATCTCTTTGCCAGTCCTCTCAACCGGCAACTTCCTCGCTTCTGTTCTCGGCAGCCGCATCCCCTACGAGTAGCGGCGGATGCTTTTCTGCTCTCATGGTCGAAAGGCCTTCTCTATGCCTTTCCTCCCATACCGCTAGTCTCTCGAACTCTTTTCAAGGTTCTCCGAGACAAAACTTCCATGATCCTGATAGCTCCTCGCTGGCCCAGACAGCCGTGGTTTCCACTCCTGCTGCAATTAGCGGTAGAGGATCCGTTCCCTCTGGGGTTTCAACCGGATCTCCTAACACAGGATCAGGGGTCCCTGCTACACCCCAACCTCAGATCTCTACATCTGATGGCCTGGCTGCTGAAAGGGTAGTCCTTGCTCCCCTTCTACTGCCGGCAGAGGTGGAAGAGGTCGTCCTAGCTTCCCGGCGCCCTTCTACCCGCAAATGCTACGCCCTTAAATGGCGTCGCTTTTCCGCTTGGTGTGCCCAGCAGTCTCAGGATCCCTTCTCCTGCTCGGTGTCGGTGATCTTGCAGTACTTGCTCTACCTCTCTAATCTGGGACTTAAGTCCAACTCCGTTAAAGTCCACCTCAGTGCTCTTTCAGCACATCATGTGCTGGTGGACGGCAGACCTCTTGCCAGCGACCCTCTCGTAGCGAGGTTTCTCCGAGGTCTCCTTCTACTTAAACCACCTCTGCGCCCGCCAGCGCCTGACTGGGATCTGAATGTGGTTTTACAGCGGATCACCTGTCCGCCTTTTGAACCTATGGCTACCTGTTCTCTACGTTTTCTTTCTTGGAAAACCTTATTCCTGATAGCCCTCACTTCCGCTAGACGCGTAAGTGAATTGCAGGCCCTCGTGTCTGATCCCCCTTACACTCGGTTCTACAAAAATAGGGTAGTCCTACGGACTCACCCTAAATTTCTTCCAAAAGTGGTTTCCCCTTTTCACATCAATCAGGAGGTGGTACTTCCGACCTTCTTTCCCAGGCCTCACTCCAGCCGAGCTGAAATGGTCCTGCATACCCTGGACTGTAGAAGGGCATTGAACTTGTACCTTGACCGTACGCGGGAGCACCGTAAAGCTGCTCAGCTTTTTGTGTCTTTTGACCCCAATAAATTGGGGCTCCCGGTCTCCAAGCGTACTCTGTCCATCTGGGTTGCTGACTGTATCGCTTGGGCTTATGGGGCAGCCGGACTCTCTCCTTAGAAAGTCGGGTCACGGCTCATTGTGTTCGGGCGAAGGCTACGTCAGTGGCTTACCTCCGCTCTGTTCCATTGGCAGACATCTGCCGGGCCGCTACTTGGTCTTCGAGCCAGACTTTTGCGGTCCATTACTGCCTCGAGAGGGAGTCCCGCAGGGACAGTGCTTTCAGACAGGCAGTCCTCCGAAATCTCTTCGAGGTTTGAGCAACTCCTACCCTCCATCCCGGATGAGGGCTACCGGTGGGTAATAATTCAGTGAAGATTCCTTCCTTCTGTACTGCTGAGCTAGAGGGAGCTCATTTTTGTGCTTAGGGTCTCCGGTAGTCTTAAGCTTGGGAGTCCCATATGTGAGGACTGACTTCCTGCTTGGTCCTGGAGAAAGCGTAGTTACTCACCTGTAACAGGTGTTCTCCAGGAGCAGCAGGAATCAGTCCTCACAACCCTCCCTCCTCCCCTTGGAGTTGCAATCATCTGCTTTAGTTTTTTTGCAAATTTTTATGCTGTCTTTTAGCTATGTCATCTGACTGGCTAAGATGGCACCCTTGGGCGGGAAGGGGACCGCGCATGCGCGCTGCAATTCCCAAAGGCTTTCTTTGAAAGCTGGGGAAAATTGCTCCGTGAGGGCTCCGTCGGCGCCGACGTCACCCATATGTGAGGACTGATTCCTGCTGCTCCTGGAGAACACCTGTTACAGGTGAGTAACTACGCTTTCCGCCCAGGATGTTGCTAGCGCTCGAGTCGAGTGAGCTTTCAAGCCAACCAGAGGTGGAATGCCCTGAGCAGCGTAAGCTGCCCCAATAGCTCCGCGAACCCAACGAGCAATGGTGGACTTAGACGCCGCTTGGCCTTTTCGAGGACCCGCAAACTGGACAAAGAGCCTATCCGTCTTTCGAAACGGTTTCGTCACTCGCAGATAAGTCTTTAAGACACGCTCGAGATCCAAATGTTTGAGAGCACGATCCAGAGGAGTCCCCGAGATCTTAGAGAATACGGGCAACACCACAGACTGGTTAACATGAAAAACGGAGAGCACTTTCGGCAAGAAGGACGGAACCGTCCGAAGTAAAATCCGTTCAGGAAGAAACTGAAGATAAGGTTCTTGACAAGACAGAGCCTGCAAATCCGAAATGCGGCGCGCTGAACACAACGCTACCAGGAAAGCTGTCTTCCATGAACACTCACGAATACTGTGAGAGCAAAGGGAATTTAAAGGCGACCGAGACAAAGCCTCCAACACGATGTTCAAATCCCAAGGAGGGAGAGCTGGCCGTACTGGTGGACGAATAATCTTCGCCGCTCGCAAAAAACGAAGGACATCTGGATGCGCCGAAAGACGGCGACGTTGGACAGACCCCTGAAAACAAGACAGAGCGGCTATCTGCACTTTAAGGGTACTAAGAGCCAACCCTTTGTCCAAGCCATGCTGAAGAAAGAGGAGCAACTGAGGCAAAGAAGACTCCATTGGAGAAACATGGTGAAGACTACACCAAGTTTCAAAAAGCCGCCAGACGCGAACATACGCCAAAGAAGTTCCAGGTCTCTTAGACTGAAGTAAGGTGGTGACAACGGAACTGGCATACCCCTTACGTGCTAAACGAGCCCTCTCAAGAGCCAAGCCGTAAGCAAGAATCGATCCACTCGAGGCATGAGAATGGGACCCTGATGCAACAGATTGATGCGGACTGGAAGCGGCCAGGGAGGAGCCACGAAAAGACGCATGAGATCGGCATACCAAGGACGACGAGGCCAATCCGGAGCTATGAGAATCACTACTCCGCGGTGCTGCGCAATGCGCTGGATAACACGACTGAGCATCGGCCACGGCGGGAAAATGTACAAAAGAGCGTCCTGGGGCCAGGGTTGTACTAGAGCATCTAGGCCTTCGGACATGTGCTCCCTCCTCCTGCTGAAAAAACGGCTGGCCTTGGCATTGCCGAAGGTCGCCATGAGATCCATGATCGGTTGCCCCCAACGTAACATCAGTTCGTGATAGACCGCCGCGTTCAACTCCCATTCCCCGGGATCGAGGAGATGGCGACTGAGATAATCCGCCTGAACATTTTGCTTGCCCGCCACATGCGCTGCGGAAATCGCCAGAAGATGGGCCTCCGCCCAAGACATCAGATCCTGACATTCGGTTAGGAGAGACGGAATCTTGGTTCCGCCCTGTCGATTGATATATGCGACCGTCACTGCATTGTCGGAGAAAATCTTTACTGCCTTTCCGGAGAGAACGGACTCGAAGTGCAGTAGAGCCAGACGAGCAGCACGCAGCTCCAGGCGATTGATGGACCACGAACTCTCCACTGGAGACCAAGCCCCCTGAGCAATTTGTGTCTGACAATGAGCTCCCCAGCCGGAGAGGCTGGCATCCGTGGTGACCAACACCCACGAGGGCTCTTGCAAGGGCATACCCGCCGTCAGATGATCCCGAACCAACCACCAGCTGAGACTGTTCCGCACGAGGACCGGACAAGGCAGACGCTGAGAAAGCGGATGAAGCTGTGGAGACCATCGGGACAGCAACGCTTGTTGCAAAGGGCGCATATGCATATGCACGGTACTAGGTCCAGAGACGCCGCCATGGAACCTAAGACCTGTAAATAGGTCCACGCCGACGGAGCCGGGAGACGTAAAAAACCCCGCACCTGTCGTAGGAGCTTTTCGACCCGAACCTCGGGTAAAAAACCCTCCCTCGCTCGGTGTCGAAGTACGCCCCGAGATAAGTGAGCTGTTGCACCGGTTCGAGGGAACTCTTGACCCGATTGATTACCCAACCGAGGTCTTGGAGCAGTTGAACCACACGAGCGGTCGCCTCCACTGAAGCCGAACGAGAGTCGGCCCTGATCAACCAATCGTCGAGGTAAGGATGCACCCGAATACCTTCTTTGCGAAGCGCCGCTGCCACCACAACCATCAGTTTCGTGAACGTCCGTGGAGCCGTAGCGAGACCGAACGGCAACGCGCGAAACTGGAAGTGACCCTGAGGAAGAGCAAAACGTAAATATTTCTGATGCGAAGCTCTGATGGGAACATGAAGGTAGGCTTCCATGAGATCTATGGACGAGAGAAACTCGCCCGGCCGCACCGCTCGAATCACAGTACGGAGCGTTTCCATTCGAAAGTGAGGAACTCGCAAAGTACGGTTTACTTCTTTGAGATCGAGCACGGGACGAAAAGAATCTTCCTTCTTGGGCACCACAAAGTATATCGAGTATCGACCGCAACCGTACTGGTCTAGAGGCACTGGAACTATCGCCCGTAGTCGAAGAAGCCGCTGGAGCGTCTCCGCAATGGCTCGGCTCTTTTGCCCGGGCACCGAGGGAGACATCATAAAGGCGGGCGCCAAAGGGCATGCGAAATCGAGAACATATCCCTTCTGAATGACCTCTAACACCCACTTGTCGGAGGTGAGAGTGGTCCAGGCCGCCAGAAAATTTTGTAGGCGACCGCCAACAGGAATGGCAGCCTGGACCGGCGGACCTTCATTGTGGCTTCTTGACGGGAGATTGGGAGGCACCAAAGTAGGAGCGGGCAAAACCTCTGGCTCCCCGAAAGGATTGTCCCCGAAAACTAGCCCGGCCCTGGTATAGGGCGTAAAATGCACCCCCCGAAACCTGCGGGCGTCATGACCGGAACCCCGAAAACCTCCTGCAGCTCTAGATGGCTTAGGCTTATCCTCAGGTAAACGACCTCCTTTAGAATCGCCCAAATCTTTAACAATTTTCTCCAAAGCCTCACCGAACAGCAATTTCCCCTTATAGGGTAACCGACTGAGCCGCAATTTCGAGGAGACATCCGCAGACCAGTTACGCAACCAGAGAAAACGTCGCGCCGCCACGAGGGACGCCATTGTCTTAGCTGTAATGCGTAATAAATCATAAAAGGCATCCGCCATATATGCTGCGGCGGATTCTAATTTAGCCGAATCCGCCGCCTCCGGAGACGAGTCCCCGGAAGCATCGCCCTGCAACCATCTAATGGACGCACGAGACACATACGCCCCACACACCGCAGACTGCAGCGCCAAAGCACTAGAATCAAAAGCCTGTTTCAGCAGAATTTCCAATTTCCTATCCTGCAGGTCCTTCAGAGCTGCTGCCCCCTCTACAGGGATAGTAGTCTTTTTAGTCACTGCCGAGATGATAGCGTCTACTTTAGGCATGCGGAACATCTCCTTCACCTCCTGCGGCAGGGGATACAAGCGAGCTAAAGCGCGACTGCCCCGGAGGGTGGCTTCAGGACATTCCCACTCCGACTCAATCATTTGTTTAAGAATCCTGTGCAGTGGGAAACACCGCTGCTCCGTCTTAAAACCCTGCAACAACGGATCCTCCAAGGGCTCATGAGCGGCAGCAGGGGTAAGCAAGTGAAGAGCCGCCAAGGATTGCGAAATAAGCGCTGACAGCTCTTCTTTACGGAAGACCCGAAATATATTGGGATCTTCACCTGGAGCAATTTCACCGTCTTCTAATTCCTCTGGGTCCAGCTCCAAGTCTGGCTCCGCCAACACATCTGTGCCTGCTTGATCTAGCAGAACCGAAGGCAGAGAAGAAAAAGGATCTAAAAGATCTAAAGAGTCCTTAAGAACCTTAGGAGCTTGAGAAGTCCCTTCCCCTGGATCCTCTGGCAGCTGAGTATGCATAGGAGCAGGGCCAGGGCTGGGAACCGTTGAAGTGAAATCAGGCTGAGAGCTGCGAAGTAAATAAGCCTTGTGCATGGCAATGATAAATTCAGGAGAAAAAAATGAATTTACACTGTCTTGCGGTGCAGAAACCGCTGGCAGAGGCTGCGGTAGTGGAACAGTATCCTTTGAAGATTTTGTTCGCTTTTTATGCGGCCGGATCTGATCCGCCGGCGCACTGACTGAGGGCGACAAAATGGCCGCCTTTCCCGCGGGTAAGGAGGGCTCATCAATTTTAACGCTGGGCTTGTCCGCCATGTAGAAAAATGAACCCGACGTTTTAACAACGAAAACCGCGCCGGAATAAACAACAGTCCCCGATGAAAGTCGCACGCTAGAACACAGGGAGAGAGGCTGCACTGAACGCGCCGACGCGAAGCTGACTAAAAATAAAAGATTACAGAAACTCACCGGTGACACACGCTGAGCCCACAATTAAGTTCCGCTGCTAGCGAAACCGCAAAGCCCTGTCAAGCTGTGCAGAGGAGTACCTGGGGCTCCCAGGCTCACTCTGGCCCCCCGAGACGGAGACGGTGAAAGAGGCAGGCTCTACCTCACACCGCAGATGCAGAATCTCTCAACGTCTCAGATTTCCTTAAAGAGGAATCGCACCTCAGTCAAAATTGTTAAAGGGCTATAAAAGCAATCAGCTCTGCTAGAGCCAAGCAGTTAATTTCAGTGAAAACAATAAAGAAAATTAATGAAGCTAACTAAGGACATGAGGGAGAAATAGGGATTCGATCCTCCTTAGCTGCTGAGGACTGAAAGACTGCTGGATCTCTAGCAGGGGGAGTGGCTTCACCTCTCAAGAAAACTTGAAGTCATCAGTCCTCAGCTGCTATGGGGGATTGACAACCCTACCTTTCCCTGGACTGGCCCGGAGAAGCGAAAAGGAACTACATTTCTCCAGTCTCCTGGCCTCCACGCATCTTGCTTCAAATGCTCCAGTCATTAGTCTTGGGCAAAAGGTTTTTCAAAGATCCGTGCTTTCACCCTTATATACTGACTTATTAGTTTTACATAGTCCTCTATTTACACTTGATCTTTCAGGAATTCCAAGTTTTCTTTGCTAAGCTTCAAATCGTAGGCTCCAGCTGGTTAGGGATCATGCTAGCAGAGTGAGTAAAGTGGTACTTATCTTATACTAATTGCATATGACATCTTTTAGACTACTTTCAAAATTCAGCTTCCTTTTTTGTTTTATGTGTCCTCAGTCATAATCATAGACCTGCCTAGGCTATGAGCTTCTTCTGGGGTGAGGATGTGCATTTAGACTTGTTAAAAGGTGAGGACTTTACTTACCAGATAAGTTCCTTTCCTAGAGTCCTGCTAGACTAGTGCAATCAAGTAGGCTGTGGTCCCCTACCAGCAGATGTGGAGACAGAAAAAAAACTAGAGACTTCCAAGGACATCATCACTGCTACTAATGCTGATGCAGCTAGGAGCACACTTCACTATTTGTACTCAAGCATATGATCAAGAACCTAATCTCATTCAAACTCATTGAGGATAACATAGAAGGAACTATGTATAAAGCAGCCACCATGCAGAATATGTCAGGAAGGCTAAGCCCACAAAGCACACTGTTGTGCAGGTCAAGTTCACAAAGCACACCGTGAAAACAAATCACAAAAGGGGTGGGTCCTGGACTGTGTAGGACTCCAGGAAAGGAGATTATCTGGTAAGTAAATTCTCAACTTCCAGATTGTCCTGCTAACTAGTCTAGACAAATGGAAAATTCCAAAGCTACTACTCCTCTGGGCAGGAAAGATATGACTGCCTTCAAATTTCTGCACTGAAGGTCACATCCAAGCAGCAATGCTTGGTAAAGATAGAGAGAAGCGACCAAGGTGCAGCCTTACCAATGTCCATGTAGGTGATAGAACTGTACTGTGCGCCCTGGACTAAGCCCACAACCAGGTTGAATGTACCTGCAATCTCTCCGGACCAGTCCAGTCCTGCAAAGGATATGCTAAGGACACCATCTCTTTGTCTGATGGCCCAAAGGAGTCCTGAGAGGCTGGCCATCCTTGCACAGCACTGCAAAAATAGAGTAGTTACTCACCTGTAACAGGTGTTCTCCAGGAGCAGCAGGAATCAGTCCTCACTTATGGGTGACGTCGGTGCCGACGGAGCCCTCGCGGAGCAATTTTCCCCAGCTTTCGAAGAAAGCTTTTGGGAATTGCAGCGCGCATGCGCGGTCCCCTTCCCGCCCAAGGGTGCCATCTTGCTCAGTCTGATGACATAGCGAAAAGACAGCAAAAAAGTTAGCAAAAACATATAAAACGAATGACTGCAACTCCAAGGGGAGGAGGGAGGGTAGTGAGGACTGATTCCTGCTGCTCCTGGAGAACACCTGTTACAGGTGAGTAACTACTCTTTCTCCAGGACCAAGCAGGAAGTCAGTCCTCACTTATGGGACTCCCAAGCTTAAGGCTACCGGAGGCCTCAAGCCGAAGACTGAGCTCCCACTAGCTCAACAGTACAGAAGGAAGGAATCTTCTCTGAATACGGATCCGGCCGGTAGCCCAACACCAGGGCCGGAGGGTAGGAGTTGCCTAAACCTCGAAGAGATTGTGGAGGACTGCCTGTCCGAAAGCACTGTCCCTGCGGGATTCCCTCTCCAGGCAGTAATGAGCCGCAAAAGTCTGGCTGGAAGACCAAGTAGCGGCCCGGCAGATGTCTGCCAATGGAACAGAGCGGAGATGAGCCACCGACGCAGCCTTCGCCCTGACACGGTGAGCCGTGACACGACTCTCTAAGGAGAGGCCGGCTGTCCCATAGGCCCAGGCGATACAGTCAGCTACCCAGATGGACAGAGTACGCTTGGAGACAGGTACTCCCAACCGATTGGGGTCAAAAGATACGAAAAGCTGGACCGCTTTTCTATGCTCTCGCGTACGGTCAAGGTAGAAGGATAAGGCTCTTCTACAGTCCAGGGTACGCAGAACAGTTTCAGCTTGGCTGGTATGCGGCCTGGGAAAGAAGGTCGGAAGAACCACCTCCTGATTGATGTGAAAGGGGGAGACCACCTTTGGAAGGAACTTAGGGTGAGTCCGTAACACTACCCTATTCTTGTAGAACCTAGTGTATGGTGGCTCCGACACTAGGGCCTGCAGTTCACTAACGCGCCTAGCGGAGGTAAGGGCTACCAGGAAGAGAGTTTTCCAGGAGAGGAAGCGAAGAGGGCAGGTAGCCATGGGTTCAAAAGGCGGACAGGTGAGCCTTTGCAAGACCACATTGAGATCCCAGTCAGGAGCCAGAGGGAGCAACGGAGGTTTAAGCAGAAGAAGGCCTCTGAGAAAACACGCCACCAAGGGGTGCGAGGAAAGAGGCTGGCCCTCCACCGGCGAATGATGTGCAGAGAGAGCACTGAGGTGGACCCGGACTGAGTTGGATTTGAGGCCTAGATCGGAGAGGTGCAGCAAGTATTGCAGCACCACCGATACTATGCAGGCGAAGGGGTCCTCAGAACGCTGAGAACACCAGATCGAGAAGCGATGCCATTTAAGGGCGTAAGATTTCCGGGTGGAAGGTCGCCGAGACGCCAGGACGACAGCTTCCACCTCCGGAGGAAGCAAGAGCGGGGCTAGGACTACCCTTTCAGCAGCCAGGCCATCAGATGAAGGGCCCGGAGGTTGGGGTGCAGGAGAGTACCCTGATCCTGGGTCAGGAGATCGGGCTGAAACCCCAGAGGAAGAGGGGTGTCCGCCGCCAGCTGTAGGAGTAGAGGGAACCAGGGTTGTCTTGGCCACCTAGGCGCTACCAGGATCACGAAGGCCCTGTCCTGGACAACTTTGAACAGTGTCCGGGACACAAGTGGTGTGGGAGGGAAGGCATACAGTAGGCCCGTGGACCACGAGAGGAGGAAAGCATCCGGCGCTACTCTGAGAGGATGCGGGTGCCGGAAGCAGAACCTGGGAAGTTGCCGGTTCAGAGGACTGGCAAAGAGATCCACGGTGGGGAAGCCCCACCGGCGGAAGATCTGCTGGACCACTGCGGGGTTTAACCTCCATTCGTGTGGCTGCAGAATCCGGCTCAGTTTGTCGGCCAGGCAATTTTCCTGCCCGGGCAGGTAAACAGCCTTGAGGAGGATGCCGTGGTCGACTGCCCAAGAGCACAGTCTCCAAGCCTCCTGACACAGAAGGAGGGAGCCCATGCCCCCGTTTGTTCACGTAGAACATGGCAACCTGATTGTCCGTCTGTACCAGTACACACTGACGAGAAGTGAGGTGAGAGAAGGTCCGCAGAGCTAGGTGGATCGCTCGTAGCTCCAGGAAGTTTATCTGCTGAGCCGCCTCCCAAGGAGTCCAAAGGCCTTGAGTGCATGCTCCCTGGCAATGCGCTCCCCATCCCAGGAGAGAGGCATCTGTCGTCAGCACCTGGGAAGGTGGAGGAGACTGAAAGGTCATGCCGAGTACCAGATTGGGCAGGTGAAGCCACCATTGCAGAGAGGAGACCAGGCGGTCGGAGATCTGTATTAAGTCCGTCAGGCTCCCTGTGGCCTGATGCCATTGAGTGCGAAGGCTCCACTGAGCAGGCCGCATATGCAGACGGGCATTCGGAGTGACATGGACCGTGGAGGCCATATGACCGAGCAGTTGCAGGAATTGTCTGGCCGAGACCGGTGACGCGCTGTGGAACCTGCCGGCCAGGGCCATGAGCCTGTTGGCCCGTTCCTGAGGCAGGAAGGCACGAGCCTGCAGAGTGTCCAGCCGTGCTCCTATGAATTCGAGGTCCTGAGAGGGGAGCAAAGTGGACTTATCGAAGTTTATGACGAAGCCCAAGTGCTGAAGCAGAGCCACTGTGCGTTGAGTGGCCTGAGTGACCTCTAGGGAAGACTGTGCCCGGATGAGCCTGTCGTCCAGGTAGGGAAAGACGAAGAGGCCTTGAAAGCCTCAGGAAGGCTGCCACCACTGCCAGGCATTTCATGAACACCCTGGGAGCGGAGGATAGGCCAAAGGGCAGTACGCGGTACTGATAATGATTCCCTGCCACCACAAATCTTAGATATTGCCAGTGGTCCGGATGAATAAGGATGCGAGTATAAGCATCCTTTAGATCCAAGGAGCATAGCCAATCTCCCTGCTGGAGGTAGGGCAGAAGGATTCCAAGGGTAAGTATCTTACAACAAACAGCACCAGACGATGTACTCATACAGCCTCGAACAAACGCTGCTAGAAAACCACCGTATGCAAATCTCCCACGAATCCAAGCAGCTTGAGCTCCTACAAAGTTGAGCTCGCTCCCACCCTCATCGAAGATTTCCTTGAACACAGCAAGTATACTACACTAAAACGAACTATCTATACCTGGAACTTTTGCACACTCGTTCATAACGCGATATATACTATTATCAGTAATCACTAAAATGCAAGTTCTATCTCCCAGTAGCTAGATATACTGTTGTCAGTAACCATTAAATGCAAGTTCTATCTCCCAGTAGCTAAATATACTGTTGTCAGTAACCATTAATTGCAAGTACTGTCTCCCAATAGCTAAATATACTGTTGTCAGTAACCATTAATTGCAAGTACTGTCTCCCAATAGCTAAATATACTGTTGTCAGTAACCATTAATTGCAAGTACTGTCTCCCAATAGCTAAATATACTGTTGTCAGTAACCATTAATTGCAAGTACTGTCTCCCAGTAGATAAATATACTGTTGTCAGTAACCATTAATTGCAAGTACTGTCTCCCAGTAGATAAATATACTGTTGTCAGTAACCATTAATTGCAAGTACTGTCTCCCAGTAACTAAATATACTGTTCTCAGTAATCATACTCGCTTAATACACAATGCCCTCATTAATGATGCATACACTGGTAACCCTCATCATTACCTACCTCCTCACTGCACTAGCTGGATACTCAAACGCCTTTAATGGCGACCAAAACTCCATACCAATATTAAGAAATAATTGGAAGAGATGGTCAAACAAGACACAAACAGACCCTAACCCTACCCATACCCACCACTCTCATTTAATCCACGTTGCTCTTCAGCTCACCAAAAAATCTCAACCTAAACGACAATACCAACCACCACTGCATTGCGCCCTTATCAATATTAGATCCATCCGCACAAAGTGGCCTTTGATACCTGATCTCATAACAACGCACAACCTTGACATTTTGATGATCACAGAAACCTGGCTATCTGACTCTGATAATATAATCCTCAATCAGATGCTCCCTCCAGGCTTCTCAATATACACGTGTCACAGGACCAAACAAAGAGGAGGTGGAGTACTCATCATCTCTAAAAGCCAGCTACAATTTCAGATAGACAACAGTATTAGCACAACCCACCTAAACATACTCAACATATCAAACAATGAGCATTCAATCAACCTAGTCTACAGATCTCCAACAACGTCAGCTGATGATCTACCAACGATAGTTGACCGGGCCTGCAATACGGAAAAACCACAATTATCTAATTGGATATTAGGAGATTTCAACCTCCCCTCTCTACATGATACTCAAATCGCAGCATTTATAGAAGCGATCGACAACCTTGGATACAACCAGATAGTCAAGGAACCTACTCATACTATGGGAAATACCCTCGATATGATATTCGTTCCACAAGCCACCTCAGAAACCGACCACAATTATGATATTTCCATAATACCAGTACCATGGTCGGACCACAGCCTAATCTTATTCCAAATTCCCAACTCCTCCAAGGCCATTAACTCCAAATCCACCCTCGCCAAACCAACAACTAGGAGGTTCCGCCCATTCGACAAAGACGAAGTACTCAAGAATATTCTTCCAATACTACACACCTCTGAACCTGATTTGGATAGCCTAATCAACACTTGGGACCACACTCTTAGAACTAACTCCCAAACAACAAATATGTCAAGAAAGCCCAACCATCGGACACATGTTGCTTGGTATTCTCATGAACTGAGAACATCCCTCCTCCATCTTCGTAGACTCGAAAAACGCTGGAGACGATCCCACTCTACCGACGCCTACACAGCCTACTGCAAGCACCTAAAAAAGCATCGCCAGGAAATAGCAGATCGAAGGAAACAATTCCATACTAATCTCCTAAAGCAATCATTAAATAAACACCATGACCTCTTCAACATTGTAAAGACAATGGCAAAGGAACCTACTCCCCAACACACTCAAACGATACAGCCACAAGATTATGCTGACTATTTAAAATCAAAAATGAAGAAAACAACCAACATCTACATCACAGAACCAACAAATATAGACAAGCTATCACAGTCAAACACACTAACCAAGTTTAACGCTTTATCAACCAAAGAAATTGAAAACACCATCGCATCAATAAATGCTACCACTGCAGCAAATGATCCATGTCCAGCGGCCTGGATAAAAAACATTAGATATGAAGTAAGCTTCTTCATACACAATATCCTTGAACAATCTTTCTCAACCGGAACCTTTCCTCAGTGCCTTAAACAAACCTCAATTAGACCATTACTGAAAAATAACAAATTAGACCCCCTAAAAGTAGAATCCTATAGGCCAATATCCAGCATCCCGCTGCTAGCGAAAATAATTGAGAAAGTGGTACAACGTCAAATACAACAACACATAGACACTGAAGCTCCACTGGACATTGCACAACACGGTTTTAGAGAAGCCCACGGAGTTGAGACCCTACTCATCACTCTATTCAATACATTAATCACAGGAATAGATAATATCCACCAAGGATTTATCCTTATATTCATGGACATCTCAGCTGCGTTTGATTCAGTAAGCCATCAAATACTTATCCATCGCCTTAAGGAAAAAGGAATACTTGGAACCGCACTTGACTGGTGTATATCCTACCTAAATAACCGTTGGCAACAAGTAAAAATTGAGGAAAAAACATCTGAACCATTTCTGCAAGATCAAGGGGTACCACAAGGATCCTCTCTTTCAGCACTAATGTTTAACATATACATGCAACCAATCTGTGACCTCATCCGCTCTTTTAATGTTACCTGCCTAGCATATGCAGATGACATTCTCCTATACATGCCATTCTCCATCAACCACCCTGATTTTACACCTTTGATAAAATGCTTTGAATCAGTAGAAGACTGGCTCCTCTCACAGAACCTAAGAATCAACCATAGCAAGACCGATGTTATGTTTATCACAAGGGATCAAAACTTCACACCTCCCACTACCTTAAAGATAAAGGACAAGGAATTGACAGTAAAACCTACGATACGATACCTAGGTATTACCCTGGACCAGCGCCTTAATATGAAGACCCACATAAAAAACATAACAAAACTAATATATCACAAGATACGCACACTACGCCATTTAAGACCTTTACTTGAACCCACAGATTTCAGAACTGTCTACCAAGCCTTGGTAATGCCTCATCTTGACTTCGCAAATGCAATTCTACATGGTCTCCCGCAATCAACCTTAAATCCCCTACAATTGGCGATGAACACCGCTGCTAGAGTTCTCGAAGGAATATCAAAGACAGACCACATAACCCCAATTCTAAAAAGCCTCCACTGGTTACCAACCAACGCAAGAATCCACTACAAGATACTAGTCATTACTTTCAAAGCCCTAAACAATCAAGCACCATCAACGATCACCAACCTTTTACACACACAGACTCCCAATAGATCCAGAAGATCAACTGCTATAAACTCATTAACAATCCCAAGACAAACAATCAGATACACTAAGGAAACATCTAAAAGAGCCTTCAGCATTCATGCCCCAATAGCTTGGAATGCACTCCCACCAGAACTGCGAGCCATAACCAGCCTAACACAATTCAGAAAAAGTCTCAAACACCACCTCTTCTTAAGCTATTTCCCAATTTAGTTTTGCACAAGAGAAATACTACATCCATACTCAGGTCAAGACAACTTCAACTGTGACCAATGTGTATAGACTACTGTATATAGTTACATAATGTACATAGTTTCCCTTTATTACCAAGTTCAAATTCCTGTTACTTGTAAAATGCACTACAGTTTTTCTGTATGTATATGTTTGGTTCCATGTAAACCGCGCTGATGATAATAGTGCGGTATATAAGAGATGTTAAATAAATAAAAAATAAATAAATAAAATAAAATAAAATCTTGAACTTTTCCCGCTGCAGGAACTTGTTGAGGTTGCGTAGGTCCAGGATGGGTCTGAGGCCTCCTGTCCTTTTTGGTATCAGGAAGTAGCTTGAATAAAACCCGTGACCCCACAGATGGTGGGGCACTGGCTCCACAGCCTGTTCCCGAAGCAGACATTGCAGCTCCTGAAGGAGTAAGTTCCTGTGCAGAGGGGGTCTTGGAGGCTCCCCCGGAAAGTAGGAGGGAGGCACCTGGTGAAAATGTAGGAGGTAGCCCTTTTGAACCACCTGCAGCACCCAGGAATCTGATGTTATGGCTGACCACCTGTGGGCAAAGTGGGTCAGCCGGCCCCCCGTGCTGAGCGAAAGCTGCGGAGGGGGAGAGGCTATGCTGGCGTAGTCAAAAACCCCCACCCTGCTGAGCAGGGGCCTGCGTAGCGGGCTTGGGGGCCTTCTGCCTACGGGACCCATTACCCTGTCCCTTAGCCTGCTGACCCTGATGGGAAGCTGCTGAGGTATGATATTGAGGGTGGTGTTGTTTATAGGCAGACACCTTCCTCGGGTAAAAGGGCTTTTTCCCCGAGCCCTTCCTCTTCTGTGAAGGGGCAGAGGTCTTTCTGGGTAGGCGAGTTCTGGTGAGAGTCTCGGACTCGAGCTCCGCAGCCTTCTCAGCCATGGGCTTGCCGAAGAGGTTGTCACCTCTGCATGGGACATCGACCATCTTGTCCTGCACCCATGGCTCGAGGTCGGACGACTGAAGCCAAGCCTGACGGCGAGCACCGATGCCGGCTCCGGCTACTCGAGCCGATGCTTCGAAGCTATCGTAGGCTGCTCGAGAAATAAACTTCGAGCACTCTCGAATACCCGTGGACAAGGCCTGGAACCTCTGCAAAGGTTCCTCAGAGAGACCAGCAGAGAACCCGGCAATTTCTTTTGCCAGGTCTCGGAGATACATGCCCATATATAGCTGGTATGTCTGGACTCGGCAAGCAAGCATAGAGCCCTCGAAGCACTTCCTACCGAGGGCATCCAGGTTCCGGACCTCCTTACCCAGAGGCACCGAGGAGTGCATCTTCTGACTCTTAAGTCGATGCATGGCCGATTCCACCACCATAGAGTGGTGCGGTAGTTGTGCCTTCTGGAACCCGGGGCTCTTGCGGACTCGATACATCGAATCGACCCGCTTGCTTAGCACTGGCGTCGAGGCCGGGCTCTCCCACATGCGGAAGAGCAGCCGCTCCAGCATCGGAGGAACCGGTACCATAAAGCCAGAGCCTTGGCCATGTCCCTCACGAAATCGGAGAACCGGGTATCCTCCGGGGGAGATCGTCTCCGAGGCTCCGACTCGGGCGAGTCGGAGGGGACGCACCAAGTCTGAAAAGACCCGGGTGACTCATCCTCCTCCGTGTCCCAGTCCGACTCCTCCGTGGAGGAATCGAGTGGCTCCTTGTGGGCGGGTGCCGAGGACCTCCGCCCCGACGCTGAGGCCGGCGTCGACGACCTTGGTCCCGAACGGGAGGCCAAGGGAGACCTTGGCCGAGGATCGACTCGAGCTCGTATCGACTCGAGGATCGGCTCGGCCTCCGGGGTCAACTTGGACGTCGACGTCCCGGTGGTCGGGGCAGATGCACGGGCGAGGCCAGTCATCAATGCCCGCTGCTGGTCCATGAAGGCAGCGATACTGCTCTCCAAGGCCGTCAATCTGAGACCAAACTCAGAAGACCCAGCAGCCTCCGACTCGGGCCCCGACGGCGTCGGGCCCGACGTCGGCACCCTCGGAGGTGAGTCCAAGAGGACTACAGTACTCACGTGTCCAGGAGGCTCCACTTCGAGACGAGGATGCTTCGCAGGCCTTTCCGCTTCCGAGGACCCGGGGCGGCTGACGGAGCTAGGCGACCTGGCCCTCGAGGAACCAGGAGCGTCCTCCGGCGCCGCCCTCGCGGGTTTCTTCTTCCGACGATGTTCCCGGCCGGGAGACCCCCGCTCAGAGGAACTCCGACGGTGCTCGGGGCCGGAGTCCCGAGATGTCGAAGCCTCTGACGAGGTCCGGGCCCGACCGGACGCGGAGTCAGAGAAGATTCACTCCTTTTGTGACTGCCGACTCCTCAACGCCTTCGAGGACATTTTGTTGCACGGACCACAGCTCATCGAGTCATGGTTGGGTCCGAGGCAACGGAGGCAGCAGTCATGTGTGTCGGTAAGAGACATAAGTCTGGTACAGCGATCACACTTTTTAAACCCACTGGCAGCCATAGGGGGAAAAAGGGCCCCTGCGAGGTCAAAAGACCGTGCTGCCAGTGAAAGAGAAAAAAGTGGCGGGAACGCCAGTTACGAAGAAAAAAATCGAAAAATGAGAACGGAGGAGGAGGAGGAGGAGCTGTAGCTCCTTTAAACAAGGAGCGCTACCGGCGGGAAAGGCAGCCATCTCTTCCCCCGAGAGGGGCAACACTCTGCCGCTGCTGACTCCGGTCCAATCGGGACCGTGGGAGGAGGAGCTGTAGCTCCTTTAAACAAGGAGCGCTACCAGGCGGGGCCGCGCCAGAGGGCCCTTTGGCGTGGCCCTTAGGCGGAGGCCATCTTCCATCAATTTGACAGCGCTCCTGCTCAGACTGATATCGGAGCTCCGGAACAATAAAAAACCGCTGCCACCATATACAGCCCTCCCCAGCCAGCTCACACCAGGCGGAGGATAGAGCCACCGACAGTAAGAGGAGCAGCGCCTCATTCATCAACCAATCGGACATTTAGTCATCTACAAAACGTAAGAGTATATCGAGCAATTGCTTAACCCACCCAGACTCAATTATATTCTTTGTATTCACAATATATTGTTGCTAGCACATTCACACTGTATACGTCTGTGATTTCCACTGTTGCCAGTAGTCACCTTGCTATATGCACAGCTTGATGTTATACTGTAAGTCATTTCTGATTATATACCGTTCTCAGTAGGTCACTCTTAACTACCACTGCATTTATAACCACAGCCTGATTTTATACTGTTGCCAAGTAAATCAATCTTAACTACTGCCTGATCCATACTATTGCCAGTAAGTAATTGTATAACCACTACTCGATCCATACTGTTACCAGGAATTCTCTAACTATTGCCTGCCTTATCACTGTTGCAACCAACTTTCTACTCTGTATAAGTTACAACTGTTACAAATACTAGATAACTGTAATTACTACTCATAGATACATACTAACGGCAACTCTTATTGCGACTATTAGACACAAACCAACTACTAGCAACTTAATCCACAACAAATACCTTCCAATCTTTGAACATGTCACGCTCAAACAACAACATGATACTAAAAATAACATACAGCTGTATATTACTGACAATTTTAATTAACCTAACACTAAGCTTAACATCTAAAAATCACATGCCAATCCCTATAATACAATCTACAATTAGAAATCACAACCACTTTGGACACGTTACCTCAATCCACCATGCAAAAATAAACTACCACAGACTTATACAAATAAAACAAACTAATTCTCCACAAATAACAAAGGAAATTAACACCAATAACACCACCTCTCTAACTTGCATCCTTATAAATGCCCGCTCTATGAAAAACAAACTCCCTATATTCAATGATTTAAATAACCGACTCAAAACCTGATATGTTATGCGTAACGGAAACATGGCTAACTGATACGGATACAATCTACTTAAATCAACTTAATAGCAATGAATACGATATAAACTATACACATAGAATTAACAAAAAAGGAGGAGGAGTACTAATAATGACAAAAAAAGGATTAAATGCAAGAACAATACCATCTACCATAACCAACAATATTGACACCTTAATTATAAAAACCAACATTTGTAGAATTTGCCTAATATATAGACCCCCTGACCAAACAGCAGATAGCCTAGATTCTCTAATTGAATTCCTAAGCTCATCTACAGATCATATTCCTATAATCATGCTAGGCGACTTCAATCTCCCATCACTTCCAGCATCAGAAGCCAACTTGTTCCTAGAATCCATATCAGACATGGACTATCATCAAATAATTAATACAGCAACACATATAAAAGGAGGCATCCTTGACCTTATTCTCCTCCCAAGCACTCTCTACAAATTATTCAACACAGACTCCATAGAATATACACAAATACCCTGGTCTGATCATTACATTATCAAAACATACTTCACATTCTACACCAATAACACTAAAAATAACACACAAAGTGATCCCACTACAAAATTCAAAAAATTTAATGAAACCGAATTCTTGGATACAACAATACCCCACCTCTCATCATCCCCAATGAATCTAGACGAAGCTGTAATAACCTGGCATGAAACAATCAACAATGCAGCCAAACTTGATCAACGATTCAAAAAGCCCTCTAATTTAAAAATAAACAGAACTCCATGGTTCAACAACACGCTAAAACAAATGAAAAAGAACTACGAAAACTAGAACATAAATGGCGCAAAACCAAATCAACCATCAACAAGGAAATATAACAACCATCTCACAAAATACAAAGATACTTTAGATAATACAAAAAAATCTTATTTTGCGGCAATCTTATCAAAATCTTATAATAGACCACGTGAACTTTTCTCAATTGTGAGAAACCTTACTAATAATCCTCAAACATCGAACACTGAAATCACTGAAATTTCGGTACAAAACATAGCCATCCACTATCAAAACAAATCTATGCAACCTACAATGACTCTAAACAACATAAATACAGTTCATCACTGCTCAGAAGAATGGTCAAAATTTCATCCCATATCAAAAGACGCACTAAAGAATATCATTACTAACCTCAACACCACAACCTCCTTTCTTGATCCATGCCCAGTAACATGGATAAAAGTACACTCCCAATACTTCTATCATACATCCTCCCTATAGTAAACCTATCATTGCTTCAAGGACACCTCCCCTCTACGCTCAAACACGCACAAATCCGGCCAATTCTCAAAAATAACACACTTGATAAAACATCACCAAAATCATACAGACCCATTTCAAGTATCCCTTTTTTGGCTAAAATAATAGAAAAAGTGGTACAAATACAGACACAAGAATACCTTGATTCATCCTACCCGCTTGATGACCACCAATATGGATTTAGACCTCAACATGGAGTTGAAATACTTTTAACAGTCTTAACCGATACACTACTCAAAGGGATTAATAATCATAAACAAGCATTTATACTCTTATTTATTGATATTTCGGCAGCATTTGATAGTGTTCACCACACTATAATGCTTAATAACCTAAATCAAATAGGAATAAAAGACACTGTACATAAATGGTTTACCTCTTACCTAAATAATAGAACACAAAATGTAAGAATTGGTAACCAAACATCAACCATATATAAACAAGAAGTTGGTCTCCCACAAGGCTCCGCACTATCAGCCCTCCTGTTTAATATTTACATAAAACCTATCTGTGATATCTTTAAAAAATTCGGAGTATACTATCATCTATATGCAGATGATATTATGCTGTACATCCCATTTACAATCCCTAACTTACCAATAAAACTACTATCTGATTGCTTCAATGAAATTACAACATGGCTAAAAGCTCAAAACCTTCACATTAACCATGCAAAAACAGAAGTTCTAATTGTAACAAAAAATCAATCATATATCCCCCCAACCCACATAACATTGCAAAACTACGACATTAAAATAAAAAACGAAATAAGATACCTAGGTGTTATCCTAGATACTCATTTGACGATGAACACTCACATCAGAAACACCATAAAGAAAATATACTTTAAACTTAAAATCCTTAAACAATTACGACCGTTAGTACACCAACTAGACTTCATTAATATAATACAGGCTACAATAACACCGCACTTTGATTTTGCCAACCTAATACTCTTAGGTATAACGAAACAAAACATAAAAAGAATCCAATTAGCACAAAACGCAGCAGCTAGAATTATCACGAAAGCACACTCAATTCAGCACATAACACCAATACTAGCTTCCCTACACTGGTTGCCAATTCAAAGTAGGATAATATATAAAACCACAATAACTACATATAAAGCTTTAAACAACACGGCCCCAATCCCATTAAGCAAACTAATTAGCATGGAATCTCAAAAAACCACACACAGAAAAGGATACTCAAATAAACTAAATACTCCTATTGATTTCATAAAAGCAAATAAATTAACTAACAACAGAGCTTTTTCCCATGCTGCCCCAACTATTTGGAATTCCCTTCCGGAGGACCTACGAACTATAACCGAAATGATGGAACTCCGTAAAAAACTAAAAACCTACTTATTCTCCATGCACTACGGCAACATAGATAACCCCTTGATACACTCAGATAAAGGTTAAAAATCATGACTGAGTAATACTATTTCCAACAACTTAACAGACAATACACTATTATAAAAACACCATGATTCAATTCTAAAGTACCCACAACATATATTTGTATATAGTTTATTGTATATAATTTACCAGCCAATTTTGCTATTATGCATAAATTCATGCTGTTTACATTTACTTTTATTGTTACAAAATGTTCAATGTAAAACTAAGCTTTTGCTTTGTGGATTGTTGTTTTATTGTAAACCGCAACTGAACCCTGGAAGTTGCGGGTTATAAATGTATGCTAAATAAATAAATAAATAAATAAATAAATAAAAGGACACGGCGTCGAACCGAGAAAAATAAAACTAAAAAATCAACTTTTTCAGCGGCGATCACAAACTACGTCTGTAGGGCTCCGCGGAAAAAAGAAGACTGAGCAAGATGGCACCCTTGGGCGGGAAGGGGACCGCGCATGCGCGCTGCAATTCCCAAAAGCTTTCTTCGAAAGCTGGGGAAAATTGCTCCGCGAGGGCTCCGTCGGCGCCAACGTCACCCATAAGTGAGGACTGACTTCCTGCTTGGTCCTGGAGAAAACAAAGAATCAATCTGACTTACTGAATGAGCATGTAAACTACAGGTATCAGAGGAGCACTCTAGAGACATTGACACCATGAAGGTCCTTGACCTTCCCTTAACATTGCTCCACAGAAAAACAGACAGGAGGCAACCATGTAATTGACAAGTTGGACACCCCCTTGAGCAAATTAGAAGGGACTGGCAGAATGGACATGGCCTCATTTAGGAAGAGTAGGTATGGGTCTGTGATACACCGAACAGCATGCGACCTAAAAGACGGTCTGAAGCACCCATGCTTCAAAGGTGAGACATTAAAGGCCCGAAGAACTAAGCCAAAATGTCAAGGGGGAAGAAATGACTTTGGGGGAGGGCAAAAATACCCCTCCCCCCAAAGAAGCTGATAACATCCAGGAAGCCATAGAGCGACCAGTCACTGGTCCCCAAAAACATGTCATGGCTGCAATCTGAATCCTCAAGGAACTAAGGGACAGTCCCTTGTCAAAATGGCCTGAAGAATGGCAAGCAAGGAGAGTAAATCCGCCATCCTGGGAGCTACATGAGCAAGAGAAGGCAAGTTCACCATCCTGGGAGTTACATGAGCAAGGAAGGCAAGTCCGCCATCCTGGGAGCTACAAGAGCAAGGGAAGGCAAGTCCGCCATCCTGGGAGCTACATGAGCAAGGGAAGGCAAGTCCGCCATCCTGGGAGTTACATGAGCAAGGAAGGCAAGTCCGCCATCCTGGGAGCTACATGAGCAAGGGAAGGCAAGTCCGCCATCCTGGGAGTTACATGAGCAAGGGAAGGCAAGTCCGCCATCCTGGGAGTTACATGAGCAAGGAAAGGCAAGTCCGCCATCCTGGGAGCTACATGAGCAAGGGAAGGCAAGTCCGCCATCCTGGGAGCTACATGAGCAAGGAAGGCAAGATCACCATCCTGGGAATTACATGAGCAAGGGAAGGCAAGTCCGCCATCCTGGGAGCTACATGAGCAAGGAAGGCAAGTCCACCATCCTGGGAGCTACATGAGCAAGGAAGGCACATCCACCATCCTGGGAGCTACATGAGCAAGAGAAGGCAAGTCCGCCATCCTGGGAGCTACATGAGCAAGGAAGGCAAGTCCACCATCCTGGGAGCTACATGAGCAAGAGAAGGCAAGTCCGCCATCCTGGGAGCTACATGAGCAAGAGAAGGCAAGTTCGCCATCCTGGGAGTTACATGAGCAAGGGAAGGCAAGTCCGCCATCCTGGGAGCTACATGAGCAAGAGAAGGCAAGTTCGCCATCCTGGGAGTTACATGAGCAAGGGAAGGCGAGTCCGCCATCCTGGGAGCTACATGAGCAAGGAGGGCAAGTCCACCATCCTGGGAGTTACATGAGCAAGGGAAGACAAGTCCGCCATCCTGGGAGTTACATGAGCAAGGAAGGCAAGTCCGCCATCCTGGGAGCTACATGAGCAAGGAAGGCAAGTCCACCATCCTGGGAGCTACATGAGCAAGGAAGGCAAGTCCGCCATCCTGGAAGCTACATGAGCAAGGAGGGCAAGTCCACCATCCTGGGAGTTACATGAGCAAGGGAAGGCAAGTCCACCATCCTGGGAGGTACATGAGCAAGGGAAGGCAAGTCCGCCATCCTGGGAGTTACATGAGCAAGGGAAGGCAAGTCCGCCATCCTGGGAGTTACATGAGCAAGGGAAGGCAAGTCCGCCATCCTGGGAGCTACATGAGCAAGGAAGGCAAGTCCGCCATCCTGAGAGCTACATGAGCAAGCAAGGCAAGTCCGCAAACCTGGGAGCTACTTGTAGTAACATAAAATTCAAAATTGGTAAAAACAGAGAAAAGTCATGTTTATGTTTATCAACAATTTACTATCCCACTCTTAATAGCGCATTCAAGCACACACTTCAGCCTCTACTCCTGGAGGATGAGTAACTGAAAAATATTCACAGCCCTGCCAGTACTATCAGGTATGACAGGAGACCCTGGTGAAGATTACAAGGGAATTGAGGCAGTGCAGCTTCAACTGCTAGCAGAAATTCCCATAGCCTCATTGGTGAAGATTACTAGGGATCTGCCAAAGATTGGGCTATGGTAGGCAGCAGCATGGTTTCCAACCCACAATCGCCACTGAAAAGTGGGTTGATGGAGGCGGCACTTTAGACCTCAATCACTATTAGCACAAGAGAAGACCTGAAGCTGCAGAAGTGAGGAGAGGGAGTAAAAAGTAAAGAAAGAGGGAGGGAAGTGAATGGATGAATTAAGTCCAAATGTTTACAGTCCTCTAGTGTTCTTTTATTTCCTCCATGTTAGAAGTATTAGTGTAAACTCAAGGTTTATACATACTATTTCCTGCAGGGTGGCAGAACTTTGGTCGCAATTACCAATTGGGATTAAGGACTCCTTGTTTGTGTCTGTCTTACGTTTTCGAAAAAATCTGAAGTCCTGGTGGTTTGAGTCTTAATTGTTTCAAGTTTAAGTGGTTTGCTGTTTCTTGACATGTAATATGTTTTATAGTCAACCACACTGAACCACTGGGTTTGGGACTATACTGGTATAAAAGCACTTGTACAATAGTGGAGTGGAGGAGTAGCCTAATGGTTAAAGCACTGGCTTGGGGACCAAGAGATCAGGGTTCGATTCCCACTAGCATGCCTTGTGACCTTGGGCAAGTCACTTAACCTTCCATTGCCTCAGAAAAAGCGTAGTTACTCACCTGTAACAGGTGTTCTCTGGGGACAGCAGGAATCAGTCCTCACATATGGGTTACGTCGGTGCCGACGGAGCCCACGCGGAGCAAATCCCCAGCTTTCAAAGAAAGCATTTGGGAGTTTCCTCCACGCATGCATGGTCCGCTTCCCGCCCAAAGGGGCCATCTTGCTCAGTCAAATAACATAGCTAGAGACAGCAAAGTAAAAATAGGAGGACTGCAACTCCAAGAGGAGGAAGGAGGATTGTGAGGACTGATTCCTGCTGTCCCCGGAGAACACCTGTTACAGGTGAGTAACTACGCTTTCTCCAGGAACAAGCAGGAAGTCAGTTCTCATATATGGGACTCCCCAACTACATGCTACCAGGAACCCATAGCCAAAGAAGGCTCCCTCGTTGAGAGCTGCGAGCAGCTGCAGTGGAAAGAACTCTCAATCTGAGAAAGAATTAGCACTCCGATAGCCCGAACACAGAAGGGTCGGAGGGCAGGAGTTGCCTAGACCTCAAAAAGGTTACGGAGTACAGCCTGGTGAAAGGCACTATCCCGTCGGGACTCCCTATTCAGGCAGTAATGAGCTGCGAAGGTATGAACCGAAGTCCAGGTGGCGGCCCGGCAGATGTCTGCCAGAGGAACGGAGTGCAGATAAGCTACGGAGGTTTCCATGGCCCGGCCCTTGTGAGCCGTGGCACGGCCCTCCAAAGGAAGTTTTGCTTCCTCATTGGCCCGGGCGATACAGTCCGCCACCCGCATGGACAGCGTGCACTTGGTCACCGCCTGCCCCAGCTTGCTGGGGTCATAGGAAACAAAAAGCTGCAATTCTTTCCGGTGGAATTGAGTACGCTGAATGTAGAAAGATAAAGCCCTCCTATAGTCTAGGGTATGGAGGAAAGCCTCAGCGCGACCAGCGTGCAGTCTGGGAAAGAAGGTAGGCAGGACAACCTCCTGATTGAGGTGGAAAGAGGACACTACCTTCGGAAGAAACTTGGGGTGTGTGCGAAGCACTACCCTATTCTTGTAGAACCTGGTATAAAGCCTCTCTGCCATGAGGGCCTGGAGCTCGCTCACTCTTCAGGCGGAGGTGAGGGCAACGAGGAACACCACTTTCCATAAGAGATAGCG
This sequence comes from Ichthyophis bannanicus, assembly GCA_033557465.1. Taxonomy (NCBI): domain Eukaryota; kingdom Metazoa; phylum Chordata; class Amphibia; order Gymnophiona; family Ichthyophiidae; genus Ichthyophis; species Ichthyophis bannanicus. The sequence continues at coordinate 5,449,348 of CM066041.1, forward strand.
GAGATGACACGTAGCCATCGGTTCAAAAAGTGGCAGGGTGAGCTCCCCCAACACCACATTGAGATCCCATTTGGGCGCCGGAGGGCGGACCAGGGGATTAGACAGGAGAAGGCCCTTGAGGAACCGGGATACTGTTGGGTGCGCTGAGAGTGGCTTCCCGTTTATCAGATAGTGGTTGGCCACGAGTGCACTGAGATGTACTCTGACGGAGTTGGATTTGAGCCCCAAGTCAGAGAGGTGGAGAAGGTATTGTAGTACTATGGCCACCGGGCAGGAGAAAGGGTCGGTTCCACAAGCCACACACCAGAGCGCAAACCTGCGTCACTTAAAGGCGTACGTCCCTTTGGTAGACATTCTGCAGGAAGCCAGCAGGACATCCTTCACTTCCCTCGAAAGTAGGAGCGGAGCTAGTGAGACCCTCTCAGCAGCCATGCCGTCAGCAATAGGGAGCTGGGGTTGGGGTGCAGGAGAGAGCTCCCCTCCTGGGAGAGGAGTCATGAGCCTGTCCCCAGAGGGATAGGAGTCTCCGCCGCTAGCTGCAGCAGGAGCGGAAACCACGGTGCCGAGGCCACCGTGGGGCTATCGAAATGACTAAGGCTCTGTCGCAAAGAATCTTGAACAGGGTTCTTGGCGATCAGAGGTGTCGGGGGAAACGCATACAGGAGACCCCCCGACCATGAGATCAGAAAGGTGTCAGCAGCCACCCTGTCAGGGTGTGGTTGCCGGGAACAGAAATGGTCAGTTAACAAAAGAATGTCGTTCACTATCAATTATGGAACTTGACTGGAAACCACCAATCAAAATCTCTGAATTTTCCTAGAGGTCTCAGTATAAAATATGGCCAGGTGTTGTAAAATCACTTCTACTTTCAACCTATGGCCAAATCACATCAATGACCTCTTCAAGCGGAAAATCAGCTCCCCTATATACTAGCAACAATATTTTTATTTTAATAATTTGCTCTAGGTCGTTTCAATCTTCTGCTTAAAAATACTTAAGAATGCTCCCGACCAGCAATTTAATGTTACTAGGGGTCTGCTGATTTTTCCCAAATGTCTTGTAATTCGTATAATTGCTCTATTTATCTTGTAATTCGTATAATTGCTCTATTTTTGATTCCAACGCCAATCCCCGGCACCTCTGGACGTTTCACAAGTCTGTTTCTTCAGGGAATCGTAAGATAATCTAAAAACAAAACAACAATATACTCCTCAATTCCAATCCTATTCTATAATATAAAAATATCTAAACTACTTTAACCCTTTCACAATACCACTCTATCAAAATAAACCCATATAAAAAAAACTATAAGAACTATAAAAACCAGACTCACCAAAGATGCTGCCCACGTCTCTAACTCCCTTTCAAAACACCGAGAGTCCAACTTCAAGAAAAACGTCACGCATGTCTACTGGCTCTCAAACCCCGCTTTTAACGATTTCTCTGCCTAATGTCCCCCGCTTACAGCTGTGTTACGTATCATTCACTCCATTCTTAAAGAAAAACATTCCCTTTCACAAACCTTACTCCTTTAGCCTCATTTGATCATTTACAACTACTTGATCACACAAACTACTATACCAAACGATACTTCTAATGGTGCATATCTATAACAGGTACTACCTACTCATGCTCCTTATCTAAAAGGCTCATTCACTAGATGGGCATTATGGTGTTTAACTGTCAAATGTTAAAAACATGCTGCCCAATCTATAGTGTTATTTAAGCCATGTGACTCCAACGTATTGAGGGTATATATAAGACGTTGTTCATTTAAAATTAAAATTTGATCCAATGTTCTCCCTCTGCTTCCTTGTTTAATCTGTATCAAACAGAGACACCGTAGCTGTTCAAAAATATGGTTCTTATTTAAGCAATGTGGTACTAGTGGGGCTGTTAATACTTTACAATTCAAACGACTGCGATGCTCTCGCATACGGACTCTGAAAGGCCGAGTGGTCTTACCTATATAGCATAACCCACAAGGACATAATATTGCATAAACCACATTGCTAGACGCACATGTCGTGGCTTGTTTCAACCGAACTACTGTACCTTGATATTCAAAAGATAAAGCTGTGATCGTTACATCACAGATATCACAGTCACCACAAGCATAATGTCCTAGTGAAGCTGATCTTTCAGCCGATCTCTCAACTACTGGCAGAACAGCTGGGCTAAGTCACTCCTTTAAATTTCTGTGGCGCTGCCAAACGCATCTAATATTTTTATCTTGTAGTCCCGGTATCGCTGTAAGAATGTTACTATGTTTCTTAAAAATCTTTTGAATATCCCTACTGTACGGAGAGAATTTTGAAACAAAATTAACATTCCTATCATCCCTTTCGTTAGTAAAGCCCGAGGGGCGCATCATCAAAAGTGCTGCCCTATGATTATATAAAGCACGAGAGCGAGCCCTTTTCAAAATTTGTTTTGGATACCCCCGCTTCTCAAAATCTTGAAATAATTGTTTGGACTTCAGTTTAAAATCCTCCTTATTTGAACAATTACGACGAAAGCGTAGAAATTGAGAAAACGGCAAACTTTCCTTTAATCGCTTCGGGTGCATACTGTCATACCGAAGAAAAGTCACCCTATCAGTAGGTTTTTTATAAATAGTTGTTTCCCATTCATTTATCCCCCTGGTCACTTGAACATCCAAATATGTCAAGGTGTTCTTGTGATACATGTATGTAAATTTGATGTTTATTTATTTATTTATTTAACAGTATTTCTAAACCGCCTTATCTTAATAATCAAGGTGATATCACAGCAAGCAATCAGGTAAAGTGTGTGTGTTGTACATGCAGTGAGGAGAAAACTTAGTTGTGTGAGGGATGTGTTGGGTGCTTGATTTGTTTGAGCTATATACAGGGTGGGCTATTTACAGTGGTGCTAGAATCATATTTTATATATATTCAGTTGTTTGGGAGGATTGGAGTGCTGTTATCCATTCTCTTAGGTTATGTGATGTGACCATAGTGCTCTATGAACAGCATGGTTTTCAGTTGTTTTCTGTTATCATCTGTTATCTGTTATCATCACACGTATTTATCCAAGATAGAAAACCAAGCAAAGACTCTTCTGAACCCTTCCACATTAAAAATATATCATCTATATAACGTTTCCAAATTGCTATTTGAGACTCATAAGGAGAAGGAGCTAGCCAACTTTCTTCAAACAGCCCCATGTAGAAGTTAGCTATGCTAGGGGCGCACGTGGCGCCCATAGCCACTCCTACTTCTTGTTGATATATAACACCCTCAAACTGAAAATAATTTCTACAAATAGCCAATTGTGCTAATTCTAGCAGGAAAGCTTTCAATGTTTCAGAAACGTCCCCCCGTTTCTCTAGAACACATTTCACTACCTGTAGTGCTGCTGACTGTGGAACATTGGTATACAATGATACCACGTCTAAGGTAACTAATATAACATCTTGCTGCATTGAAAATTCTGCCGCTTCTTGTAACACATTCAGGAAGTGGGTAGTGTCCTTTAAATATGAGGGTATGGTGATCAATAAAGGTCGTAAGTAAGAATCTATATATGTGGATAATGGTTCGAGGATACTACCTTGAGTAGACACTATTGGGCGACCTGGAGGTCTCGTAAGGTGCTTATGTATCTTCGGGACAAGATAAAATTTAGCGATTTCTGGGGACTTTACATTCAAATATCGAAATTCTTGCTGGGAAATCAACTTATTAGCTAAGGCCACCGACGTAAGTTGAAAGATCGTTTGTTGAAGGTCTTTCACTGGATCTTGCTGTAATACTGTGTAAATTTGCGTATTCTGTAACTGAGACAATGCTTCATTTACATATTGAGTTCTAGATAAGACCACTATGGCTCCCCCCTTATCCGCCCTGCGTATGACAATATCAGTACGCGATTGTAAATCAAAAATGCTTGACGCTCAATCATAGTCAATGCTGTGCGGCGTTTTTTTACCCTTCGCTCAAGTTGGCTGAGCTCTGTTAATACTAATTGTTTAAATACTTCTATCGCCGGATGACTAGGGCCGGGAGGGGACCATGTGGATTTAACTGGTAAACGGATTCGGCCTACTGAGGGTTCCATATCTCTTATTGATGGTATTGAGGAAATGACTTCAGGAAACTCTGTTGGGGACACTTGGGCAAAAAATTTTTTAGTTTCAGTTTACGTAAAAAAAGATTCAAAATCCAACCTAAATTGGAATGAATCGAAACTAATGCTGGGCACATAAGATAGACCTTTATTGAGTAGTGTTATGGCTGCTTGTGAGAGATCAACACCAGAAATATTGACTACTAAGGAATCTAAAGGACTAGCCTCACGCAAGTCCATCATTTCTTCTGGTGATTGGTTCTGTCGCGTTCGCGTTGCTTGAGGTGTTCTGATTCTTTCGTCTTTTTTCTGGTGATGGTCTTCTCGTCCTCGCGAAAACCCTCTCTTTCTTTTGAAGACCTTGTAGAATCCGTTGATGATGCCTCATCAGAGGAGTCACTAAACGACACCCGTTTGTTCCCTTTTTTGAATTTTCTCTTTGCATTCATCCACGGATAGACGTATCCGACTGTATAGTCGGAATGGTCTCGCTTCAATTTTTTTACTTTAGTAGTCATTATTTCTTGATGGTATAACTGAAGCTGTTTCTCTAATTCATCTAATTTTGCTTTGTAGCTCCCTTCTGACATTAATGACTGTAATGTCACCTCCATTGTTTTAACTTCTTCATTCAGCTTATCTAAATCCATGCGTGCAGAATCTATTATTAACACCATTAAGTCAAGCGAACATTTATTCAATATTCGATTCCATTGCTCTATGAAGGTTGCTGCCATAGCTGGTTTTCTTGGTTCCTTATAGACCCTAAGGCCTCGCGGAATTTGTTGACGATTAATATATTCAATGAGTGAATAGCGGTGCAGCTCCATTTTAATTTTCTTTTTTTGTAATTTAAGCCATGCGTCCCAGGTAATTTCTTGTGGAGCCTCTTCCATTGAAGTGAACTGCTCAAACGGAGTTTTTTCTTTAGTCAGGTTCTGAATGTGGTCCTGTGTGAAACTTAAAACTTCTTTCCACCCTTCAGGGCCTGCCATGGTTGTGCTCGCACAAAATTAATGGCCCACTATTTCTTGAACGATATATACTCAGTTAACAAAAGAATGTCGTTCACTATCAATTATGGAACTTGACTGGAAACCACCAATCAAAATCTCTGAATTTTCCTAGAGGTCTCAGTATAAAATATGGCCAGGTGTTGTAAAATCACTTCTACTTTCAACCTATGGCCAAATCACATCAATGACCTCTTCAAGCGGAAAATCAGCTCCCCTATATACTAGCAACAATATTTTTATTTTTATTTTAATAATTTGCTCTAGGTCGTTTCAATCTTCTGCTTAAAAATACTTAAGAATGCTCCCGACCAGCAATTTAATGTTACTAGGGGTCTGCTGATTTTTCCCAAATGTCTTGTAATTCATATAATTGCTCTATTTATCTTGTAATTCGTATAATTGTTCTATTTTTGATTCCAACGCCAATCCCCGGCACCTCTGGACGTTTCACAAGTCTGTTTCTTCAGGGAATCATAAGATAATCTAAAAACAAAACAGCCCAGCTGTTCTGCCAGTAGTTGAGAGATCGGCTGAAAGATCAGCTTCACTAGGACATTATGCTTGTGGTGACTGTGATATCTGTGATGTAACGATCACAGCTTTATCTTTTGAATATCAAGGTACAGTAGTTCGGTTGAAACAAGCCACGACATGTGCGTCTAGCAATGTGGTTTATGCAATATTATGTCCTTGTGGGTTATGCTATATAGGTAAGACCACTCGGCCTTTCAGAGTCCGTATGCGAGAGCATCGCAGTCGTTTGAATTGTAAAGTATTAACAGCCCCACTAGTACCACATTGCTTAAATAAGAACCATATTTTTGAACAGCTACGGTGTCTCTGTTTGATACAGATTAAACAAGGAAGCAGAGGGAGAACATTGGATCAAATTTTAATTTTAAATGAACGTCTTATATATACCCTCAATACGTTGGAGCCACATGGCTTAAATAACACTATAGATTGGGCAGCATGTTTTTAACATTTGACAGTTAAACACCATAATGCCCATCTAGTGAATGAGCCTTTTAGATAAGGAGCATGAGTAGGTAGTACCTGTTATAGATATGCACCATTAGAAGTATCGTTTGGTATAGTAGTTTGTGTGATCAAGTAGTTGTAAATGATCAAATGAGGCTAAAGGAGTAAGGTTTGTGAAAGGGAATGTTTTTCTTTAAGAATGGAGTGAATGATACGTAACACAGCTGTAAGCGGGGGACATTAGGCAGAGAAATCGTTAAAAGCGGGGTTTGAGAGCCAGTAGACATGCGCGGCGTTTTTCTTGAAGTTGGACTCTCGGTGTTTTGAAAGGGAGTTAGAGACGTGGGCAGCATCTTTGGTGAGTCTGGTTTTTATAGTTCTTATAGTTTTTTTTATATGGGTTTATTTTGATAGAGTGGTATTGTGAAAGGGTTAAAGTAGTTTAGATATTTTTATATTATAGAATAGGATTGGAATTGAGGAGTATATTGTTGTTTTGTTTTTAGATTATCTTACGATTCCCTGAAGAAACAGACTTGTGAAACGTCCAGAGGTGCCGGGGATTGGCGTTGGAATCAAAAATAGAGCAATTATACGAATTACAAGATAAATAGAGCAATTATACGAATTACAAGACATTTGGGAAAAATCAGCAGACCCCTAGTAACATTAAATTGCTGGTCGGGAGCATTCTTTAGTATTTTTAAGCAGAAGATTGAAACGACCTAGAGCAAATTATTAAAATAAAAATAAAAATATTGTTGCTAGTATATAGGGGAGCTGATTTTCCGCTTGAAGAGGTCATTGATGTGATTTGGCCATAGGTTGAAAGTAGAAGTGATTTTACAACACCTGGCCATATTTTATACTGAGACCTCTAGGAAAATTCAGAGATTTTGATTGGTGGTTTCCAGTCAAGTTCCATAATTGATAGTGAACGACATTCTTTTGTTAACTGAGTATATATCGTTCAAGAAATAGTGGGCCATTAATTTTGTGGGAACAGAAATGGGGCAACTGGTGGTTGTCTGGGCTGTTGAAGAGGTTCAGCCTCGGGCACCCCCAGATCCGAAAGAGCCTGCAGGCCACTTTGGAGTTTAGTTGCCATTCGTAGGGCTGGAGCAGTCTGCTGAGCCTGTCGGCTAGCCAACTGCTGTGGCCCGGCAGGTACATCGCCTTGAGGAGAATGCCTTGTTGGACTGCGAATGAGCACAGGTCAGCGCTTCTCAGCAGAGGGCATGGGATCCCGTGCCCCTGTTTGTTCACGTAGAACATGGCGACTTGGTTGTCAGTCTGGACTAGGACGGAGCTGTGGCTCAGGGATTTCCGGAATACCCTCAGGGCAAGATGGATCGCACACAGCTCCAACAGGTTGATTTGTTGGGTACTCTCATCTGGAGACCAGACGCCCTGGGTGTGGAACCCCTGGCAGTGGGCTCCCCAGCACAGCAGAGAGGTGTCTGTGGTGAGGACCCTCGAGTGCAGAGGGACCTGAAAGGGCATTCCCGCTTGCAAGTGGCGGGGGAACTGCCACAAGTTTAGGGACAGTGCCAGGTGCACGGTGACTCTGACCTTGTCCTGGAGGCGCCCCGTTGCCTGGGACCATTGGTCCCTGAGGCACCACAGTGGAATCCGCATGTGTAGGTGGGCATCTGGAGTGACATGGACTGTGGAGGCCATGTGCCCGAGGAGGCGCAACAGGAGTCGTGCTGGTACGGAAGGGTGGCGTGGCGCTGTACCCTCCTGGCCAGTGCCATCAACCTGTTGACTCTGTAGGCAGGAAGGCCTTGGCTAGGAGCATATCAATCCTTACCCTGATAAATTCCAGTTCCTGAGTTGGTCTCAGGCTGGACTTGGGATAGTTGATTACGAAGCCCAATTGCTGAAGGACCTGGATAGTGTGTGCTGTGGCCTGCTGCACCTCAGGGGCTGAGGTGCCCCTGATGAGCCAGTCGTCAAGGTAGGGGAAGATGAAAATCCCCTGAAGCCTGAGAAAGGCGGCGACCACCGCTAGGCACTTTGTGAATACCCTGGGTGCCGAGGCAAGGCCGAAGGGCAGCACTCAGTACTGGAAGTGAAGGCCCCCCCACCACAAAGTGTAGGTATTGCCTGTGGTTTGGGTGGATTAGGATGTATGTGTAAGCATCCTTTAGGTCTAAGGAGCACAGCCAGTCTCCCTGGTGGATGTAAGGCAGCAAAGTTCCAAGGGAGAGCATCCTGAACTTCTCCCGCACCAGGAATCTGTTGAGGTTGCGGAGGTTGAGGATGGGCCTTAGGCTCCCTGACCTTTTTGGCACGAGGAAGTATGTGGAGTAGAACTTTGCTCCTGAGATGATGGGGCACTGGTTCTACCGCTCTGTCCTCGAGAAGACTCGCCAACTCCTTCAAGAGAAGGTCCTGGTGAAGGGGAGGCCGGGAGGGCTCTCTGGGAAAGAAGTGCGGAGGCACCTCACCTAGGCGAAGGAGGTAACCCTCCTTGACCACCTGTAATGCCCAGGCATCGGTGGTGATGGTTCCCCACCTGTGGGCGAACAGGGAGAGCCGACCTCCTGTAGGCTGCCTGGCCTTGCTGGAGAGAGGGGCCATGCTGTAAAGGAGCCTTCTTCTTACGGGGACTGTGCCCCTGCCCCTTGGCCTGCTACCCCTGCTGGGGCACTGGGGAGGCCTGATAAGGGGGGTAACCTCAGTAAGCTGCGGGTTTCCTCGGGTAGAAGGACTTTTTCCCCCAAGCCCTTCTTTCGGGAAGGGGCAGAGGTCTTTAGAGAGCCTAGTCCTCAACATGAACTCGGTCTCCAGTTTGGCGGCCTTTTCAGTCATGGGCTTGCCGAATACGTTCTCCCCCTGACATGGGGCATCGATCAACTTGTCTTGTACCCATTGCTCGAGGTCGGACGACTGTAGCCAGGCTTGGCGGCATGCACAGATGCCCTCCGCGGTTACTCTGGCCACCAACTTGAACCCGTCGTAGGCCGCTTGAGGCATAAATTTGGAGCATTCACCGATGGCTCTGGATAGGCCCTTGAAGCGCTGCAAGAGCTCCTCGGAAAGACCAGCCGAGAACCTGGTGATCTCTTTTGTTAGATCTCTTAGATACATGCCCATGTACAGCTGGTAGTCCTGGATTTGGCCATTCAGTATCACGCCCTGGTAGCATTTTCTGCCGAGGGCATCCAAGATGCGGGCCTTCTTGCTGGGTGGCACTGAGGAGTGTGTCTTCTGATTTTTTAGTCGACGCATGGCCGATTCCACGACCATGGAATTATGCAGCAATTGAGACTTTTGGAACCCGGGGCTCCGGCAGACTTGATACATCGAGTCTAGCTGTTTACTAACCACCGGTGTCGATGCCGGTGTCTCCCACATGCAGAGCATAAGGTGCTCCAGGATGGGAGGAATTGGCACTGTGAGGGTTTCCCAAGAAGGGGCCTCATATTGGAGTTCATCTGCTCGTGGATCCTCCTCAGACTCCACTGGAAAAACCAAAACTTTGGACATATCCCGAATGAAGTCTTGGAAGGCCCTGTCCTCAGGGGGAGGTCTCCTTCAAGGCTCCAAACCCGGGGAATCGGAAGGGACATCCCAGTGAAGGCGAGTGGCCAGAGACACCTCATCTTCTGACTCTGAGTCATCCGAGTAGGACAAGTGGCAGTCCTCGGGCCCCAAGGGGTTGGGCCACTCCAGCACTTGTTGGCTTGCCGGTGACTATCTCCATCCCGAAGAATGGGAGATCGAGCGGGACCTCGGCCGAGGATCTACTCGGGCCCGTACGGCTTCTAGGATCAGCACAGCCTCCGGGGTCGACTTCGTTGTCGAGTCCCCGGTGGTCAGGGCAGAGGAACTGGACATACTGGACTCTATTGCTCTTTGCTGCTTTGGGAAGGCAATGATCTTGCATTCCAAGGAATCCATCCTGGATGTGAGCTCAGGTGGTTCCGCAGCATCCGGCTCAGGCGCCAATGGAATAAGGGTCGATGCCGGTTCCCCCGGAGTCCTAGACTAGGACAGGACGCATTGGCCATGACCTGTCCGTGGCTGGCTCCTTCCGAGAGAGCTTGATTGGGCGCTCCTTCCCCGATGCCTCGGGCTGACGCTTGGGGCTCCTTGACCGGCCCCGTGAGGGACCTGGTCATTCTGAACCATCCAGACACGCAGCTGTCGAGGAAAATTTCCTTCTTGTAGGTTCCCCCGAGGGGGACCCGCTCTCCGAGGTCCCCAGACGTCGCTTGGGTTCGGAATGCTCCTGTCGGGGCATGGAGGTCTCGGACAAGGTCTTGACTTTCGGAGGCATAGTGGAAATCCGGGAAAATCTTTTCATGCTGCTGCTGGCGGCTTTTCAGGGCCTTTGAGGACATGTTTGCAAAGGCCACAAACAGCCGGGTCGTGGTCTGAGCCGAGGCACCAGAGGCAGAAGTCATGCGTGTCGGTGAGGGACATAATTTTACCACACCTGTCACACTTTTTGAACCCGCTGGCAGTCATGGAGGGAAAAAGGCCCTCCGCAAAGTCGAAGACTTTTAGGGCTCCCAGCGAGAGAAAACAAGGGCAGGAATGCCCAAAAAGAAAATAAAAGAAAAATAAAGAAAAAAGGAAAGCTGACCCAATACCGGGGGTGGGCGGGAAGGGTATCGGTGCTAGCCGGAAGAAAAACAGCCAAAAGGCATGAAGAAAAACACTTTTTCCAGGACAGAAAACAGACTACATCTGAAGGGCTCCACGGAAAAAAGAAGATTGAGCAAGATGGCCCCTTTGGGCGGGAAGCGGACCACGCATGCGTGGGGCAACTCCCAAATGCTTTCTTTGAAAGCTGGGGATTTGCTCCGTGCGGGCTCTGTCGGTGCCGATGTAACTCATATGTGAGGACTGACTTCCTGCTTGTTCCCGGAGAAATCCAAGTTATCAATGTCCCTGTTTAATGTACATTACTAAATTTAAGTTACAATGTAAACCGCTTTGACTAAAATGATAAAGTGGTATAATAAATAAATGTTAGAATAGAATAGAGGGATGGGGAAAGGGAGCAGGGAGAGAGGTTGAGCTAACATACACCTAACCCAGCACTCAAACAGTCCCTCCAGTAATCTCAAATCATAACCCGCCAACACGCTCCCTCAAACTTTCCCCACAGTGCTCATTTAGCTTCTCTTGCAGTTACTGCATCCCTGTTACTCATAGGTTTCTTATCCGCACCCCCATCCTCTTAACTCAGGCTCCTGCCACTCCTCAATCCACTCAGACCCCATGCTAGTTAGAACTCACCATCCAACCCCTTCTCCCGCCATTCCTTTTTTTTTTAAATTAAATTTTTATGAATTTACAATTATACTTCATCCAAAAAAGTATATGGAAATCCAAAATAATATAACCACGATAATACAAAATGAACACAATTATTCAGAACATTAGCTCACCAAAGTGATAGAAAAAGGATCCAAAACCAAAGAAAAATGATATATCAAGGAAAATAAATATCAATTGAGCGAGCACTCATTCTACAAACTCCCTGAGCGGACCCTACAACGATGCTAATGGGGCAACAACTTCAGTATTTAATTCTTCCCTGGCTCTTACAAATTCTAACAATTGCCTAGATTAAAAAACAAACAAACAAAAAAACCCGCTTACTCTCATACTGCAGCAAACAAATACGAGGAAATCGTAAAACAAAATTTAACCCTAAGGCTAACATCCTAGGGTGCAGCACCAAAAATTCTTGATGCCGCTTTTGCATAAATCTAGAAAGATCAGGAAAAATTCAAATTTTTGATCCATAGAACAATTTGTCAAGCGAGCTGGAATATAGCCTAAACACAATTTGGTGATCCATCTCCAGGGCAAAAGTAAGAAGTAGGGCCAAACATTGGGTCACTACCTCCATAGAAGACTTCAAGAAGTCCTTAAGATTGACAACCACGGATTCCCTCTGACCCCCCCGGAAAGGTAAAAACCCCACCAGAGGTCAGGTATTGAGCTCTCACCAGAGGGGGTAAATTGCCCAAGTCCATCCCCAAAACCTCAACAAAATACTTTTTAACCATATCCATTGGTGAAATAAGGGGGGACCTAGGAAAGTTCAACAGTGAGGTTGTTCCGGCGCACCAGATTTTCAAGGTGCTCTAACCGTCGGCAGCCACAGCTACTGTCCTTAACCAGAGCGTCCCCAATCACCTGAATGGCTGCAATTTTATTATCAAGAGTGTCCATCCTCACTTTAAATTGCTACAATGCTTGGGAATGATACACCACCTCCTGTGCAACCACAGACAAGTCACCAACAAGTTTTGTAGATAATGTCATCAGAGAAGAATTCAAACCTTGCATTGCATTACACAGTGAATCCAAAGTCACCTCCTTCGGCCGAGCACACTCACGAAACACATTCCTGGAAGCAATACTCTCTAATTCCTGTGCAATGGTCTCTATAGTTCTATCCGGAGCAGCCAATGAACCCTCCGTTGCTTGTTCCAGTTGAGAAGACGACGCAGCTGGGCGGCCTCCTGGCAGGAACACATTGCCTGACTCTTCAGACCGCGGCAATTCTCCTGCACCAGCCACACTTGTGCTTCCTGGATTTGGGGGCCAAATATGCACTTCGGGGCTAAGCAATGCTCCTTTGCTGCTGCCTGTTGCTTGCCTATCAGGCTGATCCAAAGGGAGAACTGCAGGGGAACTTGAGGGCATTACAAAGCTCTCAAGAGTAGTCTGGCGCAGATATGGGACTGAAAGCCTCCGGGAGGACAGCTTTTCCTTTCCCCTTTCTCTTCCCCATATCGCCTTAGAGGACTGTACTTCGTTCCAAGACAAAACCAAACGAGAACAGAGAGTGTCCTCAGATGTGATCACTCAAGCGCCATCTTGGATCCCACCATTCCTAACCCCCATGTTCACACACTTGTTCCAACTCCCACTACCTGTCACCCCCATCCATGCTTCAGTCGCTAAGCTCTGTTGCCAACTAGTAACTTTCCCATTCACTCAGCACCCACCACCACTACTCCTATCTTCTCCATATACTTATTCATTTAATCCTCTTGCCACGGTTAACCCCATTTACCTATTCACACCCTCCTTCCTGACCAAGAGTCCATCAGCAAACACACCTCTGTGCAATGTTTAGGGTATACACTTTTCAACTCATATATTTTTGTTTTTGTTAACCTTTATTTCTGTGCACTGAAATGGACTAACACGGAAACCACACTATTATTCCCTTAGACATAGAATGATGATTAAATTATAATAATTTGTACTACTGCGTAAATACATCCATTTCATCTATAAGTTATTGACATACCATTCTCGCACAGGTGCTCCTGTGCTAGCCAAGATACAACTAACAGAATTCAGACCATTTTTCATATCTTTGACTAAAGTGGACGTTTAATGTGCTGAGTTTATTGAGAAAATAATTCTAACAGGATAAAATTACAGCCATTCTTAACATTCCTTCTTTAAATGGCTGTTATATTTTAAATCTTACACTTGGGTTTGAAATTTCTAAGTTTAGTTAAAGAACTTCAAAATTGCAGAAAACAAAGAGAAGCCTGAAACCCATAATAATCAACAAGAAAACAAAGATTAAGTTCACTTTCACACAAGGCACTGCGGAAAGCTCACACATTTTAACAATGTTAGTTTTGTTACAAAAGAAAGTCACACTCAGATACTGGGTTTAGCTACCAGGAAATCAGGGCTGCTGTTTAAGTCTATTCCTTTGCATAAAAAGAAAAAAAGATTCCAGGCTTCAACCTGGTAAGGGTATATAGCAGTCTCTTTGGGTACATTTTGATAACAAAATATCCTCTAGGAACATTTTATGATCAGTGCCTTTCACCATAAATTTATTTTCAAAAATGAAAACAATCGTGAGTTGAAATGCTGATGCTGTAAAGCTGGTTAATAATACACGATGCCCTTCACTGTCATGTCAGGATTGTCTCATCAATTAGTTCACTGGAATCAGCCTGGCTAGCAAGCTTCTTCAGAGACCGACGGCAGCTTTCATTCAAAAGCTCAATGCTAGCAGCATCAAGGATCTTGCAGACCATCTAAAGAAAATGAAAACGGAAACAGTCAAGTCAAATGTTGCCTTTCTTTACTCTAGAGCTACTATTTCCAGATTAATAGAGTATCATGAAAAGCTGTTACACACAATTCTATGTGCCTAACATCTGCATTCTATTCACAAGCCTAATTGGTGAATACTATATACAAATAGGCCAATGCAGAAACCCTGTGCTTAAAGCTCTAACACAAGGTTTCATAGTGCGACTTTAATACTGTCTCTGTGTGCTGGAATGCAATATGCAAATTAGCCAGTGTGCAAAATGTCAGTGTTAAAATGGGAGAGCAAGCCAAACACGTGTGCACACAAGTCAGCACAAGTCTGGCATGCTGTCCCAGAGAAAGAGGGTCATCTAAGGTGCTGTTTACTTCACCTCAGATGACATAGGCGTCAGGGAAAGCCTTCAATGCCATCAACACACTGTCGGGAGGCCGATGCCCCACCTGACAGAAACAAAGTCCTCAGTGGCCTGGCGACCCCAATCCCCCCACCCACCCACCCGATAAAACAATCCGTGTGGGGCCAGGTGCTGCCATTTTTCGAGATGGTGGCATGGGGTGGGAATGTGTGGGCAACACTCCCGCCCCAAATTAAAGGTACCAGGAGTGGGGTGGAGGGGTTCAGGGCTACTAAGCCATCAGGGATTATTTTTTGTTTATATGGGGGGCCACTAGGGTTGCTTTTTTGTTTGAGTGATGTGGGTGGGGGGGTATCAAGGCTGCTGGACCACCATGATTTTTTTTTTTTAAATTTGGTGGGTATAGGGATCGGGGCCACTGGACCAACAGGGATTTGGGTTTTTGTTGGGGGGGGGGGGTTGATGTCCGTGGCAGGGAGGGCACTGGCTCCCCAACAGTATGCCGATGGCTTTGAGGTTTTCTCCGATGCATGGATCATCTGAGGTAAAATACCAAACTTCACCTCAGATGATACTTTTGCTCCCGGCTGGATCTTTATGCCTGCCCCCAGCTTTGGGCAGGTACAAAACAGTGTAAAAAACTGTGCTAAGTTTTAGTGCAGTTTTTTTTTTACATCAGCCGCAATTGCTTATGCAGCAATTTGCATGCCAAGTGCGCTGCACTTTAGCATGCTGGTTATTTTGGTGTTTTTCTGGCACTAGCTTGCTTTCTGCATCGGAGAGCAGGCCTAGCCTGGGATAAGCGTCAGAAAAACACCACTCTAAGCTTTCCTGCATCAGCCCGTAAGATCCTGCAGAACATTAAGACAAGTAGAGTTTTGTTGTTTTTTTTTCTTTTTTAATTTTGAAGTAATTTCACTCTTAGTGTTCTTGGTTCCATGAAGCAAGCTGCAACCTACTGTCAGATTTTCTTGAATATCTATGGTCAAAAGTGCATTTTTGGACTCTAAATGATTTTAAATTCAGTTATTTGCCACATAAAGACAGAATAAGCAGGAGTCAGAACCAGCATCTGCTTCCCCACCCAAAAATGGTAAAGCGTAATTACTCATCTGTAACAAATGTTCTCCGAGGAAAGCAGGAATCAGTCCTCCAATATGGGTGACGTCGGCACTGACGGAGCCCTCGTGGAAGCATCCCCCCAGCTGTCAAAGAAAGCCTTTGGGATATGCTACCACACATGTGTGGTCCCTTCCCGCCCAAGGGTGCCATCTTGCTCAGTCAGATGACATAGCTAAAAGATGGCAAAAATAAAATAAAAGATGGTAAAGGAGCAACTCCAAGGGGAGGAGGGAAGATTGTAAGGACTGATTCCTCCTGTCCCCGAGAACACCTGTTAAAGGTGGGTAACTACGCTTTCTCTGGGAACAAGTAGGAAGTCAGTCCTCATATATGGGACTTCCCAGTTACAGGCTACTGAAAGCCCATAGCGAAAAACACGGTCGCCCTCAAGGGGAGCCGTGAACAGCAGCAATGGAGTCCGCAGTTACAGACTACAACAGGACCCATGTGTCCAATTGAAACCAGCACTCCAGTAGCCTGAACACAGAAGGGTCGGAGGGTAGGAATTGCATAAACCCCGAAAAGATTACGGAGCACAGCCTGGCCAAAGGCACTCTCCCATCAGGACTCTCTTTCCAGGCAATAATGGGCTGTGAAGATATTGACTGAAGACCAGGCTGTGAAGATATTGACTTGAAGACCAGGTGGCAGCCCGGCAGATGTCCACCATTGGGACGGAGCATAGGTTTGCCACCGAGGCCACCATGGTCCTGACATGGTACACCATGACACGGTGAACCACGACCCTGTCTTCTAGCAGGAGCCCCGCCTGCTCGTAGGCGAGGGCGATATGGTCTGCCACCCAGGTAGACAGTGTAAGTTTGGTCACCACCTCTCCCAGTCTACTGGGGTCATACGAAACAAAAAGCTGAGCAGCTTTAAGGTGGCCCTGAATACATCGATGTAGATGGACAAAGCCCTCTTATAGTCCAGGGTGTGAAGGACCGTCTCTGCCCTACTGGTGTGAGGTCTTGGGAAGAAGGTGGGAAATACCACCTCCTGGTTAAGATGGAAGAACGATATCTCCTTGAGAAGGAATTTAGGGTGTGTGCAGAGCACCATCCTGTTCTTGTAGAACCTGGTACATGGCGCCTCCGCCACTAAGGCCTGAAGCTCATTAACCCTGTGAGCGGAGGTGAGCGCGACCAGGAATACCATCTTTCATGAAAGGTATCACAGGTGGCAAGTAGCCAGAGGCTCAAAAGGCGGGCGAGTAAGTTGCCCCAATACCACATTGAGGTCCTACTTGGACGCCAGAGGGCGAACCAGGGGTTTTGATATGAGCAGACCCCTTAGGAAGCGGGTCACCAACGGCTGGACTGAGAAGGGTTTGCCATCCACCGGATGGTGGTGCGCCATCAGGGCACTGAGGTGCACCCTGATGAAGTTCGATTTAAGCCCGGATTGCGAGAGGTTGAGAAAGTACTGTAGCACCAGTCCCACCGGGCAGGAGAATGGGTCGGTCCCGTGCTCTGCACACTAAGATGAAATCCTACGCCATTTGAGGGTGTACGCTTTCCTAGTGGAAGCCTTATGAGACGTCAACAGGTTGAAAGGTGCTAGAGTCACCCTTTCAGCAGCCACGCTGTCAGCAACAGGGACCTGAAGTTGGGGTGGAGAAGAGAGCCCCCATCCTGGGACAGGAGCCCTGGAGAATTCCCTAACAGGGTGGGAGTCTCCACCAATAGCCAGAGGAGTAGCGGGAACCATGGTTGCCTGGGCTGAGGGGCTATCAGGATGAGTGAGGCCTTGTCGCGGAGAATCTTGAACAATGTCTTGGCAATTAGTGGTGTGGGTGGGAAGGCGTACATGAGGCCTTCTGACCATGAGATTAGGAATGCATCCATTGCCACCACCGCCAGGCTGGAGTGGTGGGCCTGCCAGGAGCAGAAGCAGGGAAACTGGTAGTTGTCCGGACTGGCGAACAGTTCTATCTCGGGTCCCCCCCCAGAGCTGAAAGAGCCAGTCGGCCACATTGGAATCCAGCTGCCACTCGTGCGGCTGGAGGACCCTGCTCAATCTATCGGCCAGTGAGTTGTTCTGGCCTGTTTACTGCCCACAGGAGTATATCCTGCCGGACTACATAGGAGCAGAGGACCACTGCATATCGGCAGAGGGCACGAGACCCCGTGCCCCCCCTGTTTGTTCACATAGAACTTTGCCACCTGGTTGTGCGTCTGGACCAACACCAGCTGGTGACGTGTGCGGTGGCAAAAGGCTCGGAGGACTAAGTATGTCGCCTGTAGCTCCAAGAGATTGATCTGCTGGTTGCTCTCATCCTGCGACAGGCTGCCCTGGGTGCAAGGTTCCTCACAGTGGTAAGGACCCTTAAGGGGCTCGGGGCTTGAAAGGGCATCCCCGCCTCAAGGTATTGGGGAGTCTGCCACCAGGTCAGTGAGTATGCCAACTGGCGGGTCACCGAGACTTTGTCCTGGAGGCATCCCGTGGCCTGTGTCCACTGTTCCTGAAGGTACCACTGCACGGCCCTCATCTGGAGGCAGGCGTCTGGGGTGACGTGGACCGTGGAGGCAGGCTCAGGAGGAGCCGAGCTGGTACCGAAGGGCAGTGCGGTATGTCCAGGACGAGGGCCCTGAAACGGTTGGCTCGGTCTCCGGGCAGGAAGGCTTTTGCCTGGAGGGTTCCAGTCTTGCCCCTATGAACTCCAGACACGGTATCGGGAGGAGGTGGGACTTGGGATAGTTTATCAAAAATCCCAAGTATTGCAGGACCTGGATGATGCGTGCAGTTGCCTGCTGCACCTCTGAGGCAGTGCCTCCTTTTATGAGCCAGTCATCCAGGTAGGGGAAGACAAAGACCCCCTGGAGGCACAGGAAGGTGGCTACAATTGCCAGGCATTTTGTGAAGACCCTTGGGGCTGAGGCCAAGTCAAAAGGCAGCACCCTATATTGGTAGTGTCCCCCCATCACCATGAACCACAGGTACTGCCTGTGGTTGGGGTGAATGAGGATGTGGCTATAAGCATCCTTCAGATCCAAGGAGCATAGCCAATCTCTCTGCTAGAGGTAAGGCAGCAATGTTCCAAGGGAAAGCATCTTGAACTTCTCCCTCACCAGGCACTTGTTCAGGTTGCGTAGGTCGAGGATGGGCCTTAGGCCTTCTGTCCTTTTTGGCAAAAGGAAGTACCTGGAGTAGAACCCCTTGCCCATGAGATGGTGAGGTACTGGTTCCACCACTTTGTCCTCGAGAAGACCTGCAAGATTCCTTCAGTAGAAGGTCCCGGTGAAGGGGAGACCTGAGGGGCTCTCCCAGAAAGTAAGGGGGAGGTGTCTGAATTAGATGGAGGAGGTAGCCCTCCCTGATCACCTGAAGTGCCCAGGAATCGGTGGTGATAGTTAGCCATCTTTGGGCATAGTGGATCAGACGTCCCCCTGTGGGCTGCTGACCTCCTTGTGGTGGAGAGGCTATGCCCAAGGAGTCAAAAACTCCCCAATGGCTGGGCCAGGGCCAACACCTGGGTCTTGGGAGCCTTCTGCTTACGAGGGCCATGCCCATGTCTCTTGGCCTGCTGACCCTGCTAGGGAGCCGGGGAGGCCTGAAAAGGTGGGTAGTTTCTGTAAGCAGCCCCTTTCCTCGGGTAGAAGGGCGTTTTACCCATGCCCTTCTGTTGGGGAGGTGCAGCGGTCTTTTTAGAGAGCCTGGTCCTCATCATGAACTCAGTCTCCAGCTCGGCAGCCTCGTCGGTCATGGGTTTGCCAAAGAGGTTCTCTCCTTGCCAATGGACATTGACCAATTTGTCCTGAATCCATTTCTCAAGATCGGATGACTGTAGTCAAGCCTGGCATTGGGCACCGATGCCCACCACCGTTACTCCAGTCGCTGACTCAAAGCAGTCATAGGCTGCTCAAAGCATAAACTTGGAGCTCTCATGGATGGCCTTGGCCAGGTTCTTGAACCACTGCAGGGGTTCCTCAGACAGACCAGCCGAGAACCTGGCAATTTCCTTCGCTAGGTCTCTCAGGTACATGCCCATGTACAGCTGGTAGGCCTGGATGTGGCTGATGTGCATCGAGCCCTGGTAACACTTTCTGCCAAGGTCGTCCAAGGTGCATGCTGCCCTTCTGGGAGGCACAGAGGAGTGTGTCTTCTGACTCTTCAGTCGACGCATGGCCAACTCCATCACCATGGAGTTGTGCGGCAACTGTGATTTCTGGAATTCTGGGCTCCGGCGGACTTGATACATTGAGTCAAGTCGCTTGCTCACCACTGGCACCGATGCCAGTGTCTCCCACATATGAAGCATTAGCCATTCCAGGATGGGAGGGATGGACACCGTAAGCGATTCCCTGAGAGGGGCCTTGTACTGGAGGATTTCTAGCTCCACTGCCCGACAATCCTCCTCCGATTCCGTTGGGAACGCTAGGGCCTTAGACATATCCCTGATGAAGTCAAGGAATTCCATGTCCTCCAGCGGACACCGCCATTGGGGTTCTGAAGTGGGAGAATCCGAGGGGATGTCGTAATGGCAATGGGTGTCGGGCAACTTCTCATCCTCAGTATCCCACTTGGAATAGTCCATCAGCCCCACAGCTAGCGCCGAGCGAACTAGCTGGGGATGATCGCGGCCTCATCGAGCAGGAACCAGATCGAGACCTTGGTCAATGATCGACTCAAGGCCGAAGCGTCTCAAGTATAGACTTGGCCTCTGGGGATGTCTTCGACTTTGAGAACCCGGTGGTTTCCATGGAGGGATCATAGGACTCTAGCTGGAGTATGAAGAGAAATGTATTTATTTATTTATTTATTTAATGTTTCTTCTATACCGCGCTATTCATCATCAGTGCAGTTTACAGGCAACACATTTGTGCAGTGTAGGAAGGTCTACACTGGACTTACAAAAAACGGGGTATATTATACAGGGCTAACAGGTAAACTATGTACAAGCTGTTGGCAACAAGTTACACGTGCAGCTCGGCATTATTTACAGGTCAAACAGCGTAACTATTTACATTCTAGCTGTATGTCACAGGGTAGTGGACAGTTCATCATTATCTAGGTACGATTCATCATAATTATTTATTTATTTATTTTATTTTACAGTTTTTATATACCGCATTATTCGACATCAGCGCGGTTAACATGGAACAGAAAAATCAGAACATGTACATAGTTCTGTGTTACAAATAACAGGTCAGAAAAACTTGGGTAACGGGAAACTATTTACATACTGGAGTCAAAGAGTAGCTATGACATGAGAAACTATGTACAGGACACCTAGCTAGGAGTGTTCTTTGGTCTAATAGGTGTGTTGGTATAGTTTCAAGTATTCAGTGTATGCGATTCAGTGTTCTCTGGGAAGTATTTGAGGAAGAGGTAGTGTTTGAGGGCTTTTCTGAACTGAAGTAGGTTAGTGGTGGTTCTGATGCTTGAGGGTAAAGCGTTCCAGAGTCTAGGGGCACAGAATTTGAAAGCCCTATTTGATGTTGTCGCTGTGCAACTTGTTGATTCCCTCAGAATTGCCAGTGTATTTATTGATGCAGATGATCTTGCTCTATTAGGAGTTATGATATGGATGGTACGATGTTATAATTGGCTAGGTACGATGGCACGTCGGTCTATCAGGCTTTATGAGTCAGTAGAAGTATTTTGTAATGAATCTAGTAGAAAACTTGAAGCCAGTGATGTTGAAATAGAAGAGGAGTAACATGGTACTTCCTGGTCACAAAAAACAACAACCCCAGAGGGATTCCATCCCTTTATTTTATTTTTGTGTGTGTCTTTTATATTGCTCTATCGTGGAATCAGGGTGGCTTACGTTTTAAACAACATTATTACATTATAACATCAGAGACAATTTACAAGTAACAGATATGGGTGTCAGTTACAATCACTGATATATACAAGATTAGTTTGCAACTCAATTTAAAATGTATTTACAATTTTCATAAGAGATTATGAATTTAAGGTGTATCTTACATTACATTCATGTTTTCAGAAAAAACTGTAATATTGTACAAGAGCTTTGATACTTAAAGTGGAAGGGAGAAGGAATAGGGGAGAGGAAAGTTGCGTTGGAATCCGAGTATTATGTTGGGTCAATATTATTTTCCTGACTGTCACCAAGTACTCCATGAACAGAAATGTTTTGAGTTGGGTCTGGAAGGTAGCCAAGTCGGTTATAGATCTAATTATTTCTGGCAATGTTGTTCCATAGAAACATGATGACAGAAAAAGACCACATGGCCTATCTAGTCTGTCCTTCCATAACAACTACAACAGTCCACTTTTTACCTTTAGAGATCCTCTGTGTTGGTCCCCATGCTTTTTTGAATTCAGTTACTGTCCTCATCTCTACCACCTCCACTGGGAGACTATTCCACGGATCCACTACTCTTTCCGTAAAGAAATATTTCCGCATATCACTCCTGAATCTATCTCCCTTCACCCTCATCCCATGTCCCCTCATAGCAGAACTTGCTTTCAATTGAAAGAGGCTCTCTCCCTGAACATTTATGCCACGGAGGTATTTAAACATCTCAATCATATCACCTCTGTCCCGCCTTTCCTCTAAGGTGTACATATTAAGATCCTTAAGTCTGTCCTCATATGCTTTATAATGAAGCCCACTAATCATTTTAGTAGCCACCCTCTGCACCGACTCCATCCTGTTCACATCCTTTTGAAGGTGCGGTCTCCAGAATTGCACACTATACTCCAAATGAGGTCGCACCAAAGACTTATACAAAGGCATTATCACCTCCTTTTTTCTGCTAGCCATTCCTCTCCGTATGCACCCAAGCATCCTTCTAGCTTTTCCGTTGCCTTTTCTACCTGTTTAGCTACTTTAAAATCATCAGACACAACCACGCCTAGGTCCCGCTCTTCTTTAGTGGACAAAAGTACTTCACCTCCTATACTGTATTGCTCCCTTGGATTGCTGCAGCCCAAATGCATGACCTTACATTTTTTAACATTAAATCCCAGCTGCCAAATTCTAGACCATTCTTCAAGCTTAGCTAGATCCCTCCTCATGTTATCTACACCTTCCTGGGTGTCTACTCTATTGCAGATTTTGGTATCATCTGCAAAGAGGCAAACCTTACTCGACAGCCCTTCCACTATATCACTAACAAAGATGTTAAAAAGAATCAGACCAAGGACAGATCCCTGGGGCACACCACTGGTAACATCCTTCTCCTCAGAGTGAGCTCCATTTACTTGTACTCTTTGTCACCTCCCACCCAACCAATTTCTAACCCAAGCAGTAACTTTAGGGTCCATCCCTAGGGTGCTCAGTTTGTTTATAAATCGCCTGTGAGGAACAGTGTCAAAGGCTTTACTGAAATCTAAATACACCACATCTAGAGCTCTCCCTCGGTCCAACTCCCTGGTCACCCAGTCAAAGAAATCAATCAGATTTGTCTGACAAGACCTGCCTCTGGTGAATCCATGCTGCCTCAGATCCTGTAATCCGCTGGACTCCAGAAACCTCAGTTTTCTCTTTCAGCAGCGTTTCCAATAATTTACTCACCACCGAAGTTAAACTAACCGGCCTGTAGGTTTCAACCACATCCTTACTTCCGTTTTTGTGTAAAGGCACCACATGAGTCTCTCTCCAGTCCTTTGGCACCACTCCCGACTCCAACGAGGCATTGAAAAGGTCAGTCAGTGGAGCTGCTAGAACGTCCCCAAGTTCCCTCAGTATTCTAGGGTGTATCCCATCCGGTCCCATCGCTTTGTCTACTTTAAGTTGAGCTAGTTTCTCACGAACACAGTCTTCTGAAAATTGTTCAAGATGTCCCTCGCTTCTGTTCCTATTTGTGGGTGTTTTCTGAGGTCCTGCTCCTGGTTCTTCATCTGTGAACACAGAACAAAAATATTTGTTAAGCAATTCCGCTTTATCCTTATCAGCTTCTACATATTCCCCCCCTGCACCCTTGAGTCTGACAATACCACTCTTGCCCTTCCTCTTCTCACTAATATATCTGAAAAATGTCTTATCCCCCCATTTTATTGCATTGGCTATTTCCTCCTCCTTTTGAATCTTTGCCTTCTTGACTACTTTGCTAGCTTCTCTAAGTTTTTCCAAATACAGATGCCTGTCTTCCTCTCTCTGTGATCTCTTGTATTTCATGAAGGCCTCCCTCTTTTTCTTCACTTTTTCAGCTACTTCCTTAGAAAACCATAGCGGTCTCCTTTTCCTTTTGCCTTTATTTACCATTTTAACAAAAAGGTTGGTTGCCCTTAAAATATCCCCTTTCAGTTTTGCCCACTGTTTTTCTACATTCCCCAGCTGTTCCCATCCCACTAACGACTCCCTGAGGTATTGGCCCATCTTCGCAAAGTTAGTCTTCCTAAAGTCTAAGATCCTCACCTTGGAATGGATTCTAACAGCCGAAGTCCTAATACTGAACCACACCATCTGGTGATCACTGGATGCAAAATGATCTCCCACTACAACATCAGAAACACTTTCACCATTGGTAAGCACCAAGTCCAGTATGGTCCCTTCACGTGTGGGGTCTGTTACCAATTGCCTGAATAGTTCTCCCTGTAGAGAATCCAGGATCTCCTTATTTCTAGATGATACTGCAGCAGGAATGTGCCAATCAACATCTGGCATATTGAAATCTCCTATCAGTAGCACTTCCCCTTTCCTAGCAATGCTGCGTATGTCTTCAATTAACTCTCTGTCCACCTCTTCCTCTTGTGAGAGAGGTCTGTATATCACACCAATGCAAATAGATTTCTCTTTCCCTCTTTCTAGTTTAACCCACAATGCCTCCTCTCTCTCTTTAAGCTCTGTAATTCCAAAGCTTTAATAGTAGTTTTTACATATAGTGCCACTCCTCCTCCCCTTCTTCCTACCCTGTCCTTTCTGAATAAAGTATAGCCAGGTATAGTTACATCCCAGTCATGGTTTTCTGTGAACCATGTTTCTGTAACTGCCACTAAATCCAAGTCAGCCACTCCCACCAAAGCTTCAACATCAGGGATCTTATTTCCCATGCTACGGGCATTTATACACACTGCTTTCCATGTGTTACCCCTGTTACCCATTTCCATAAAGGTATTTAATGTATCACCTACCTGGGGGCTTTCACTTACCTGGGGGCTTTCTTCACCTATCCCCAACGAATCTAGTTTAAAGCCCTCTTCAGTAGATTAGCCAGTCTACTACCGAAGATGCGTTAACCTTTCTTGGACAGATGGATGCCATCTCTGCTCTGCAACCCTTGGAACAGCATCCCATGGTCTAGGAAACCAAAACGCTCTCGATGACACCATCCACGCAGCCATGCATTCATCTCCAGGATGCGAGCCTCTCTGCCTTGGCCTTTACCCTCAACAGGGAGGATTGAAGAGAACACCACCTGTGCACCTAACTGCTTCACCCTCTGTCCCAGAGCCATGAAGTCACTTTTGATACGTTCCGAGGTATACCTGGCAGTATCATTTGTTCCAACATGGATTAGCAACATTGGGTAATAGTCAGTGGGCTTGATGAGTCTTGGCAAACTCTCCGTAACATCTTGGATTTTGGCACCAGGAAGTTACGGAGAGTTTGCCGAGACTCATCAAGCCCACTGACTATTACCCAATGTTGCTAATCCATGTTGGAACAAATGATACTGCCAGGTATACCTCGGAACGTATCAAAAGTGACTTCATGGCTCTGGGACAGAGAGTGAAGCAGTTAGGTGCACAGGTGGTGTTCTCTTCAATCCTCCCTGTTGAGGGTAAAGGCCAAGGCAGAGAGGCTCGCATCCTGGAGATGAATGCATAATGATTGGGGTAAATATTTAACGGTTCTATTGCTGGTGTGTTGTTTTATCTTGCTGTATTCAGCGGGGATTACTAATGAATTTGTCATTCGGCCTTTACATTGGTGATCATTAGGGGTAATTCTGATTAATTGGGATAGAGATGTGGGAGCAATATTTCTGATAATTTTGAAAGTTATTATTATTTTGTATTTGATTCTATGGACTGGTAACCCATGGAGGGCAAGTAAAATTGGTGTTATGTGGTCTGATTGGGATGAATTGTAGATAATGCGGGCAGCCATATGTTGGGCCATTTGGAGACTGTGTAGTGTTTGGGTAATCTGTGCAGGAGACTGTTATGGTAAGTCTATGTGAGGGAATATCATGACTTGTAGTACCATTCTAAATTCGTTGTTTTGCAGTAATTGTTTAAGGTGCTGTAGCATTCTAATTTTGTTATATATGTTATAGATATATATAGTAGATCTAATTTTGTTATATATGGCCTTGTGGTAAGTTTTATATGTGATTAAAGCTAAGTGTTTTGTCTATTGTTACTCCAAGATATTTTACTTCTTTAACTTTTAGTGTTGCTTCATTAACTTCAATTGTAGTAGGTGGTTTTAAATTTTGATTTCTGGTTTTGAAGAGTACATCTGTTTCTTTTGTAGTTTATATTATTTATTTATTTATTTTATTTATTTACATTCTCTTATATACTGCGCTATTCTGCATCAGTGCGGTTTACATTGAACAAACTGAAATTACATTGAACAGGGCATTATAACTTGGAAATAACTATTTTACAGGGAACATTATTGAGGTTGTGCAATTTGAGCCACATCACTGAAGCAGTCAATTATGGGTTTCAGTTTGGGACTGGAAGTATTAAATGGAAGGCATAACAATGTCATCGGCATAGATGGCATATCCTACTTGGTATTTTTTTATTATTTGACACAGTGGCACGATATATATGTTAAACAGAAGCGCAGATAGTGCTGAACCTTGTGAGAGACCTTTCGTTTGGGTATAGGTGCTAGAACATTGGTGGTTCTAACTTGCTGTGATCTGTCAGTTAGGTACGATGTGAACCAATTTAGTGTGGTGTCACAAATCTATTTGCTTTAGTCTTTGAAGTAATAGGTTATGGTTTACTGAATCAAAGGCCGCTGCGATGTTGAGAAAAATTAGCAAGAATGCTTGGTTTATTTATTTATTTATTTAGCAAGCATTTGTAGCCCGCTCCTTCCAGCGATCAGAAGCGGGTAGGATTACTATTGTGAAACTGCCGAATCAAGGCAGGTACAAATTTTGTTTACATACAGATTGTCAGAAAAGCACATCATGCAGAGTTAACACTTCTTAGCTATGGGGGAGTTCATTTACATATATACATAAATACATATATACAGGATAATCTTCTTGGATTGTCGAATCAAGGCAGGTACAAATTTTGCTTACATACAGATTGTCAGAAAAGCACATCATACAGAGTTAACACTTCTTAGCTATGGGGGAGTTCATTTACAGATATACATAAATACATATATACAGGATAATCTTCTTGGACACAGTGGTCAGGGGCTGCTCCATCTGTGGGTTTAGTTCAGGTTGAAATGTGATTGGAAAATGTGCGTTTTGAGTTTCTTTCTGAAGTCTAGAAGGTCATTGCTAGCTCGTAGTTCTGGTGGGAGTTGGTTCCACAGTGTTGGCGCCACATATGAGAAAGCCCTGTGGCTGGTGTTAGTTTTGGCAGATCTCATATCTGTTGGAGTGTGAAGGATGTTGGAATTGTGGGTTCTTCTGTTTCGGGTAGGAGGTTGCAATCTTACTAGGTTGTTGAGGAAGGAAGGTGCTAAGTTGTGGATGAGTTTGAAGGTGGTTGTTAGTATTTTGTATTTTGTGCGAGCTGTTATGGGTAGCCAGTGTAATTGAATTAGCACTGGTGTGATGTGATCACTTAGATTTTTCTTCATTATGACCCTGGCAGCTACATTTTGTGCCATTTGTAATATGTTTAGGGTTTTTTTAGGTAAACCTTGTAGGATGGCGTTGCAGTAGTCAAAATGTGGCATGATGAGTGCTTGGGCCACTGTTCTGAAGTCTTGGGGATCAATAATATTCCGAATGGGTTGGAGCACTCTAAGCTTGTGGAAAACTGCTCTGTTGGTCTTTCGGAGGTGTTTTTCCATCTTTAGGTCACAGTCAAATGTGACTCCTAGATACTTTATTTCTTTTTTGTTTGGTAAGTGTTGTTACATAGTGTTATTGATGTGGGAGGGTCAAAATTCGGTTCTTTGGAGATATACATTACTTCGGTTTTTTTGTGATTAATTGACATGCTACTTTGTTGTAACCAGTCTTGCATCTCTCCGATACATGTCTCCAGTGGGTTGTAGTCTGGGTTTATGTGGTCTATACCTTTTATGATATTATTGAATAATACCAGCAGTAGCGTCTCTATGCTGTAGTATGGCCTAAAGTCATTGATGATTATTTAGCAGAGCCTGTTGTTCAATGTGGTCCTGGAGTTGTATATGTATACTTCTCTCTATAATTTTGGCCAGGAATGGCAACTATATATAGGTCTGTAGCATAAGGGGCATTGTTTGTCCAGTGTTTGTGCTTTAATATGGGGTGAATTATTGCTTTTTTGAGGTCTTTAGGCATATGACCATGGGTGAGGGACAGGTTTACCATCGTAAGAATGATAGGAGCTCATTCATCTCGGGAACCTTTGATCCATGCTACTGGGCAAGGATCAATGCAGGATGTTGTATTTATATTTGCGATAATCTTTTTGAGAGGTTCAAGGGAGGTCTGATGAAACTCTGACCATATTCCAGTGTAAGTGGTCATGTTAAGCGAAGGTAGCAGAGGGGTGTCGTTTGGGGAATTTAATTTTGTCAGATAATGGTCTGCTAAGGCTTGTGGGGAGATGAGTTGCAACTCACTGGTATTCTTTGGTTTGTTTGTTAGTTATTTTACAATAGCAAATAGTTCCCTTGGTTTGTTCAGGGATTTCATCAGGAGATTTGTATGGTATTATTTCTTTAAGTTGTTTATGTGTTGACTGTGCTGATAAATAGTTTTCCCTATTTTCTGTTGTCACTGATCACCAGATGCTTTCTAGTTTTCTTAATTGTCTCTTTAGGAGTCAAGTGTTTTGTGTGTACCATAGTTTTGAGTTATTTCTTCTTGAATTGTGTTGTGATTGCGATTTAATAGCAATTTTAGAAATACTGGTGTTCCAATTACATAGTAGATCATCAAGATCTTTTGTGTTTGTGCCAGTGCTTTCTAGTAGATATTTTGAAAAAGACGCATCCACAAAAGATCTATATTTTGTATACTCTTATTTTAGGTGATTAGTTGGATGGTCATTATAATTTTCAGCCTCCATGGAGAATTCAGTTAGATGATGGTCCGACCATGGGACAGGATTTATTTGTGGGGTGTTATGCTGAGTATCAAACAAATACCTGCATCACGAGAAGTTCAGAATGGTTCTCTTTGGCATCCTGCTCCCCTTTTTTTATGTTCTCTAAACCTCAAGGATGCATATACTATTATTCATCCCAGTCATAGGAGTATCTATGATTTCTCATAGGGGAACAGCATTGTTATTTGTAAACCGCACCGATTCTAAAGGGTGCGGTATAAGAAAGACTTAAATAAATATATAAATAAAATAAATAATAGAGGTGATGGTTCAAAGTGACTGTGAATGGCACGGAGAGGTTGAACATTCTGAAGCACTATGAAAAGAAGTCGGAGACCAAGGAAATGTGGCAGAAAGGTACAGAAATATTTCCTCTCGCACTGGAAGCCACAAGCTTGATAAAGAAGAATTTCCAAGCAAGTCTCAAAATGAGAATCTCAGTGGACTTTATTCATTTGGAACGTTTTCTATACCTCCCCTTCCAGAGATCAGGGGTGGTTTACAATGAAACAAACATAATACAATGAACATATTTGTAACCTTTAATTATTTATAATAACAGATTAACTCAATATTTACATTGTGCTCTCCAACATTTGTTCAATGATCTGGGTAGAGAAGAGTGTGGATAAGGGTTATTGCTTGGAAGCTGGAGACAAACATGGGGGGGGGGGGGAAGTTGTCTTGAGAGGCAGTAAGATCAGAGGATCTGTGGTTGAGCTAGTTTAAGGAGGATATTTATTTATTTGGAACCACAGGCACAGTCCATTCACAGACTTGACCATGTCATCTCTGTCTCATCTCCCCTCCCTGTCCTGGTGGCTGGTTCCAGTCAATCTGGCCAAAGGCTTGCACTTACAAATACCTCCCTACCAAAAATTACCCAGGACAGATGCGTCCGAACTGGGCTGGGGAGCTATATAGATGGGTTTTAGGCCCAGGACTGGTACTTCTTTCAGGGGTATTTATTTTATTTATTTATTTAACTGTATTTATATCCCGCTTTTCACCGGGTCAAAGCGGTGTAACATAAAAAAAGGGGGTGGGTGGGCAGGAATCAGTTTTTGGGGTCGGGGCCATCACCAGGTGACCAACAGTAATGATTTCGACAAACAATTGGGATACAGACATGGACATTGTGACGCAGTGATTTAGAGCAAGATCTTCTGGGGGGTGGGGGTTGGGATAGTCAGTGTCGTGTGTTCTCATCAGTTCCGAGGTATTCCTGGAATAGAATGGTTTTCAGTTGTTTCTTGAATGCTAGGGGATCTCTGTTGCATCTGATGTGGCTTGGTAGAGAGTTCCAGAGGGATGGTGCATAACGTTCGTAGGCTCTGTTGCAGGTCCGTTGATTGTATTTGGTTCTTTTATGGTGGATGGTGAGGGAGTTGCTGGTGGTTTGTCTAGTTGTTCTGTTGTGGGCTGGTTGAGGCAGTAGTGTGCGGAGCTGGGAGGTTTGAGTTTGATAGAGGGCTTTGTGAGTGAGGAGGACAGCTTTGTATTTGATTCTTGCTTCGAGGGAGAGTATGTGAAGCTCCCTTAGGATTGGGGTGATGTGGTCGTGTCTTTTTGCTTTCTGGATAATCCTTGCTGTGGTATTTAAGGCAGTTCGCAGTGGGTTGGTATGAGTGGCTGGCAGTTCGTGGTAGATTATATTGCAGAAGTCCAGGTGGGGGAGTGTCATGGCTTGCATCACTGTTCTGAAGTCCTGCGGTTCAGGTAGAGGTCTAAGGCGTTGTACTGTTTTAGCCTTGTGAAATATTGTTCCGGTGGTTTTTTTGATTTGTTGATTGAGTGTGAGTGCTTGGTCTATGATGATTCCCAGATATCTTATGTGCGGTTGTATTTGTGTGGCTCCAATGATAAGGTGTGTGGGTGGTGTGAAGTCCGGATCCTTTGTTACAATGAGGGCTTCTGTTTTCTTTATGTTGATGGACAGGTTGTTCTGTTGTAGCCAGCCGGATACTTCTGTAAAGCATGCTGATAAGTGTGTTTATTTGTTGGGTTAGAGGTTATGATTGGGGCATAGAGCATTATGTCATCTGCATAGATGTGGTAATTGATGTTGTGGGCGCGTATGATTGAGCAGAGTGGTTGCAGATAGATGTTGAAGAGCATGGCAGACTGTGGATCCTTGGGGTACTCCCTGGTGTTGCTGGAAGGGAGGTGAGGTTGATATGTTTGTGCGGATTAGTTGATGTCTATTGGTTAGGTAGGAGTGGAACCATTGAAGTACGGTTCCTTTGATGCCAATTGCTTGTAGTCTGTGTAGTAGGATGTTGTGGGAGATGGTGTCGAAGGCTGCTGATATGTCTAGGAAGATCATGGCATATCCAGAGTGTTTGGCTTGTGTTCCTATGGTGAGGGTGTTCATCAGTGATGTCATGAGGGTTTCGACTCCGTGGAGTGGACGGAAGCCATGTTGTTGTGGGTCCAGTATGTTGTTGGCATCTAAGTGTTCTTGAAGCTGTTGCTGGACTACCTTCTCAATAATTTTGGCAGTGAACGGGAGGCTCGCTATAGGTCTGTAGGAGGCAGGGTCCATGGGATCCAGGTTGTGTTTTTTTAGGGTTGGTCGGATGACTGAGGTTTTGAGGAGGTCTGGCATGCGTCCTTGGCTGAGGGATTCGTTAACAATGTGGGTTAATGGGGTGCTCAGGTCTTCTTTGGTTTTCTTTATCCATTCTGTAGGGCATGGGTCTAGTGGGGAGGTGGTGGTGTTCAGGTGGGAGATGGTGGATGATGTTTCTTCTTTCGTGATTACTTGGAATGTGCTCCAATCTCGGTCTGTGATGGTGGAGTGGTTTGTTGTTGTTGTTGTCTCCGTGTCCAATTGCGGATTTAGTGGTTGTTGGAGCTGTTTGTATTGTTGTGCTAGTAATTCTGGTGGGATGTTTGGTAGTTGGTCGGAGTGGTTGGGTGCTTTTGTTCGTTTTTTGACTATCTCAAGGAGTTCTCGTGGTTTGTTTATTGAAGTGTTTATGATCTTCGAATGGTAGGCTTTTTTGGCTTTGTCTGTTTCTTTGTGGTACGCGTCTAGTTCGTATATGTAGTTTGTCTTGTCGTCTTCTTTTCTGGTTTTTCTCCATTTTCTTTCCGTTCTTCTGAGTTTGGTCTTCAGTTTCCGGAGGATGGGGGTGAACCATCGGGCTTTTGCGGAGGTGTGTTTGGTGTTAGGTATGTTCATTGTTGCGCTGGATGCAGAGGAGATTGTGGTATTCCAATTGTGGATTAGGTCATCAATATTGTTGGAGCTTGTTTGTAGTTCAGGTAGAGTTTGTGCCAGAAAGTTTTCTTTGATGAATGTTTTGAATCTTCTCGTAGGTTGTTTGTTCTCCATGCTATTCGTATGCTGGTAGGTGTGGGATATGCTGATGAGGTAATGGTTGGACCATGGTACTTGTGTGATTTCTGGCTTCTTGTATGAGGTGGTGGTTTGGGAGTTTAGGAATATGAGGTCTAATGTGTTTCCTTTTTCGTGTGTGGGTTCTTGTATGATCTGTGTTAGGTTCATTGCTTCCATGGCATTAATGAAGGTTTCTGCTTGCTTGTCCTGGAGTGATGGGAGGTTGAAGTCTCCTAGGATTATTTGCTCTTTTGCAGAGATGGCGCTCCAGATATGTGTTGTAGTATCCGTGGTAGGTCGGTGCTTGGGGTGGGTGCTCGGTAGATCAGGCATATTGAGAGGTGCTTATTGGTGAGGGTGAGTATGTCCACTTCATTGGTTGTTTCTGATGCATGGTTCCTGAGGTGAAGGTTGGTTTTCGCTATGATTGCTACGCCTCCACCTTTGGTGTGTGTTCGGGAACAGTGTTGAAGGTTGTATCCTTTCGGTGTTAGTTGGTTCATGAGCACCGTGTCGGTATCAGTTAGCCAGGTTTCTGTTATGCATAGGATGTCAATTTTTTGGGTTGTGATCAGGTCTTGGAGCATGTGATATTTGTTTCTGACCGAGCGAGCATTTATTAGTGAGATGGTGAGGTGGCTGCAGTTCGGAGGGTTGGTGATGTGGATTGGTGTGTGCGGTGTGTGGGTGTTGTTCCCTGTGATGGGGGGGTTGTAGGTGTTTGTGGTTTGGGTGGTTGTGGCGTTTGGCCAGGGTAGGATTGTGAGTGTGGTTGTGGGGTGGAGGGTCAGGAGTGGTGTCAGGATGTAGATAGGGGCTAGGAAGGGTGTCATGGTTTTTTGGCGTACCTTGGTGTTCGGGGCTGTGCTGTGATTCTGCGATGGTTTTCTGGTGAGTTGAGGGTCCTTTTTCTGTGCTGTCACGTGTTTGGGCGGTTGTTGTTGTAGTTCCACTGTAGTTGTTGCTGTGATTTCTTCCGTTGCTTGTTATTTCCGCGGATCTTGTTGTTTTTTCCTGTTTTTGGCGTTTTTTGTATTTCCAGTGGGTTCCGTTGTTGGGTCTGTTCTTTCTCCTTATTTCTGCTTGTGTGTGCCTCAGTGCCGTGCCTAAGAGCCACGCCAAAGGGCCTTCTGGCGAGGCCCTCAGGCGCAGGCGCGCCCTGCTGGGGCGCCGCTTTAGTAGGGTCCGGTGTGGTGTTGTGCGTTGCTCCCACTGCCCCGATTGGGCAGGAGCTTCTGAGCGGGAGGACTTCCCGCTCAGGCGCTCTACCCCGATCGGGGGAGCTGCTGAGCAATGCGGGCTGGCGGCAGGGTATCTCCTTCAGGTCAGCTTCCTGAAACTAAGAGTAGTGTCAAATGCTGTAAAGACTTTCAGAGATTAGCTCAGCAACAAACTGCCATGATTCAGAATGACAACCAAGTTGTGATGTACTATATCAACGAGCAGGGAGGAACAGGGTCCTATTGACTTGGGATATAAACAGGTCCTCCTAAGCTGCTACTAAGAATTGTATTATATATATATATATACATATATAATATTAATAAACTAGCTTAGCCACCATTTTGAGACATTTTTGTAATCATGGTCCATCTGTTTCTTATTTCCCTAACATGCCTGTTTCTTTTTCCCCTTGCTGGTCTAAAGAACAGGCTACAAGACATTCCTTTGTTTCTCAAAGCTTAACTCTGATAAGGACATAGCTGCTTGCTGTGAAGCAGTTAGCAACTCACAGTGGGAAACTAGTCAAGGACAGACAAACTGTCTCTTAGCAAGATCCCCCTTACTGTAAAAGCAAGTCAGAAATAATTGCAATTATACTCAAGATGTCACCTCCTTATCTTGTGTTTGGGCGTCAGAACTCAAGTCCAAAACCTTAGGATTTATTAGTTGGGACTCTTCAATAAGTGATACTTTCATTCCACCTTCCTCACACCCTTTTGTATTCCACATTCTTATCTCACCTCTTCAACATGCCTTTTTGTTCCTAAAGGAAACAGCCTGTAAAATAATTTGCTTGTGCATGGGAAAAGTTCTAAGATGCATTATAGCCTACCTACTTTCCTTGTACCAGAAAGAAGTCTGTACTTTGCTAGTGACGTTGTCTCTGGTGGCTTCTTAGAAGATAGAAAGCAGAGAGTAGGGTTAAATGGCCAATTTTCTCAACTGAGAAAGGTGAATAATAGAGTACCCCAGAGTTCTTTGCTGGGCCCGCTGCTTTTTAACGTATTCATAAATGACCTGGAAATAGGAACAAGTGAGGAAATCAAATTTATTTATTCAAAGTTATTAAAACCCAAGAGGATTGAGAAAATTTGCAAGAGGACTTTGAAAAATTGGAAGACTGCACCTCCAAATGGCAGATGAAATTTAATGTGGACAAGTGCAAAGTTATGCACCTAGGAAAGAAAAACCCAAACTATGGTTACACAATGCAAGGTTCCACATTAAGAACCACCACCCAGGAAAAGGATTTAGGCATCATCATGGTTAACACGTTGAAACCCTCTGCCCAGTGTGACAAGGCGGTAGCAAGAGCCAGAAGAATGCTGGTTTGCATGCAAAGAGGAATTACCAGCAGAAAGGAGGAATTACCAGCAGAAAGGAAGAGGTACTAATGCCACTGTACAAGTCGCTGGTGAGGCCTCACTTGGAATATTGTGTTCAGTTTTGGAGACCATTTCTCGTAAAGGATATAAAAAGACTGGAAAGGATTCAGAGGAAGGTGACCAAAATGATTTGGAGCCTATAAGAACATAAGATATGCCGTACTGGGTCAGACCAAGGTCCATCAAGCCCAGTATCCCGTTTCCAATGTCAGGAGACATATGAGAAGAGACTTGAAGACCTAAATATGCACACTCTGGAGGAGAGGAGGGACAGGGGAGATATGATTCAGACCTTTAAATACTTAAGAGTATTAATGGACAAACAAACCTCTTCCAAAGATGGGGAAGCTGTAAAACTAGAGGGCATAACACGAAGCTGCAAGGAGGTAAACTGAGAGGCAATGTCAGGAAATACTTTTTCACTGAAAGGGTGGTGGATGCTTGTAATGCCCTCCTGATGGAAGTGGTGGGGGCAAAGACAGTGACGGAATTCAAAATGGCATGGGGCAGACACAGTGGATACTTTTATAGCAACAGGATAAAATCAAAATAAATATAACTATTTCAACAAATAGGGGTGACCTACACGGAGTGGTGGGTACACCCCTAAACAAAGGCATAGGGAGGGGTGACCTGCACAGAGTGGCAGGTGCACCTGCTCTTGCCGCCTTGCTGGGCAGACTAGATGGATCAATACTATGTTACTGTGTATATATTACTATATTGATTGTAGAATAAGGCGGTATAGAAATCCGCTTAAATAAATAAAATATTACTTGTGACCCTTTGCTGCAGCAAAAATAAATTTGCTTTTGCCTTACAGATAGGTGTGTTCTGGATAATTTTCCCCGCTGAAGTTCGAGTCCTAAGTGAGAGAAAGTATTTGGGGTTCTCACGACACTATTTCCTGTTTTGGGAGGGAGAGTCGGAATATGAAACTTTGCAGTCTCTCATGGGATGATTCTCAGAGCCACTTATCTGGCTGGTGAGGACAATGCCCTGGAGGAGAAAATTGAGCTGCATCCTACAACCTCACAAGCAAACGTTGCACAAAGAGGTTGCAAGGAAAATTTCAAGAGTGGCGCACTCCCTCAATAGATCTGTTTGCCACTCCTCAGAACAAGCAGAGTAAGGGACACAAGGCAAACTAGCCTTGGATGCCTTCTTCCTTGATTGGGGGAGAGGTATTTTGTATGCCTTCTGATAGCACACTCTCTCCTGAAACAAAAGCAGGACAAGGGGAAGATGATTCTAATAGCACCTTCGTGGCTTAGATAGCCTTAGTTGCCTATTCTCCTAGAACTCACTATAAGGAAACCAATCCATCTGGGCGATTCTCAAATCCTGAATTTGCAGAACCAGGGAACACAGTTACATCCCAACATTGAACTTACATGTATATAGTTTTATTTGTTTTGACTGTATTTTTTATTTTTATTTATTTAAAAGGATTTATATACCACTTTATCCTGAAATCAAAGCGGATACACAGCAAACAAATCAATTACACAGCAAACAAATCAAGTGGTTGGGTGCGTGGGTGTGGGCATGCAGTGAAAAATCGAGTGGTGTGAGGAGTTTGATTGCGTGGTGAGCTATATACAGTATGAGCTATGTACTGGAACTATTTACATTTTTACATTTATGTTTACATTTTTTCATGTGATGTCATTGTAGTGTTCTGTGAAGAGCGTTGTTTTTAGCATCTTCCGGATGTATCTGAGGTCTTTTGTTGATCTCAGGTTATCGGGGAGTGAGTTCCCGAGCGCGTGAGTGGCCAGGGATAGTGCTCTTCTTTAAGTGTTTTTTCTTGTTTTAGCAAAGGCACTGGGTATGATGATAGTGTCTTATGTGCCTCGCCTTCTGGGTCTGATGCCTTGGTCTGGTCTATTGAGGGGTTTCAGTGATTAGGATAATTGGTGTTCATCATTGAGTTGTTGAATGAATAGGGTGTTTTTTTAGTAGTTTCCTGAATTCTTTTATGTCTGTTGTTGATTTTAGTTATCTGGGAGGACATTCCAGATAGCAGGGGCAGCAAGAGAGAAGGTTCTCGTGGATGTGGATTTGTTGGTTCTTGTAAATAGAGACTGGGTGTTGGTATATTGTTTTTGGTGCTATTTCTGTCTGGTCTTTTGCTTGTTTTGGTTCCTAATAGTTCATGTAGTATTTCTGCTGACATGTGTTTTTAATTTTGAAGATAATTAGTGCTGCTTTATATTTTGCACGCGATGATATCGGTAGCCAATTGTAGTATTGGGGTTATATGGTCTTGTCTTGATGCACTAGCAATGATGCGGGCAGCAGTGTTCAGTATTATTTGTAGTTGACGGGTGGTTTGTTTGGGTAGACCTTGGTATAGTATATTACAGTAATCCAGTAAAGGTGTGATGATGGCCTGGCATATTATTGGCATGTTATTGTATATAGTTCTAAACTGTTCCCGAATATGTACAGTTTTTTTTGACTAGTCAAAGGTTGTTTAACTGTGAACCGCATTTGATCTGCTAGAAAATACGGTATCAAATTTCCAATAAAAAAATAAACAAACATGAAGTCCCTAGTCTCCACAGCTTGGAGGTCTAGAGGCTAGTTCTGTCTTCCTTAAGTCTGCCGATTGGAGTTGCTGATATCCTCTTGGGGGCAATTTCTCCAAATGGGTTAGTTTTACGCATACCATGATAGCAATGAGCCTCATTTCCAATCAGTCTCTCAAATTTATTGCTAGTGCTCTCCATAGTACTTGCATTGTGCAAAAAGCTTCCTTCTGGAGTTGATAAGAAGTAACAAGCATAGGCAATTTGTCCAGGTGTGATTTGAAATTCCTCTTAATCGGGGCTGTGGCTCCCAATATGACGAGAAATATTACTGTATTTTTCTGACACATTTTCTTGGTCTATGACTGCATGTCTAGGTACTCCAGGATTTTTTTCCTCTCCACATAATTCACAGAATAACCACTTGGAACTGAGAGAAATAATGAACAAATAAACCTCTTCCAAAGACGGGGAAGCTGTAAAACTAGAGGGCATAACATGAAGCTGCAAAGTGGTAAATTGAAAGGAAATGTCATGAAGTACTTTTTCACTGAAAGGGTGGTGGATGCTTGGAATGCCCTCCCGATCAAAGTGGTGGGGGCAAACACAGTGATGGAATTCAAAATGGCATGGGACAGACACAGTGGATCCCTTTACAGCAACAGGATAAAATCAAAATAAACTGAATACTGGGCAGACTGGATGGACCATGCTGGTCTTTATCTGCCGTCATTTACTATGTTATTATATTATCAGTGTCATTCTGGTGTTTTTCTCGTTTTTGCATTATGTCAGGTTCTCTGCATCCAGCTTCTTATCCATCGGAATGGGAATGTCTCAGGTTATCATAACTTCTTCATTCTCCATAATGCTCTTAGGGTATGTGTATTTTATTGTTCATTGTAAACCGCACTGATGCTGAATAGCGCAGTATAAAAGAGACTCAAATAAATAAATAATCCCTGTGCTTTTCCAGTACAGTGATGTTGTAGGGTTTACAAATATTCCAATGGATTAGGCATGCCACCATGTTGTGTCTTTCTGTATAGAAATTTTCTGCCATCAGTACTTTGCAACCAGCTTCAAGATGAAGACTGTTTCCAGCCCTTTCTTACAAAAACTGTGTATGTATCTTTTACCACTTTTCTCTATGCTCAGTGTAAACCATCTAGTCTGTAAAGCATAGTTACTCACCTGTAACAGGTGATCTCCGGGAACAGCAGGAATTTAGTCTTCACATATGGGTATCGTCGGTACCGACGGAGCCTGCGCGGGAACGCTCCCCAGCGTCCAATTAGAAAGCTTTTGGGAGCATCCCACAGCGCCTGCGTGCTGCCTTCCCGCCTTTCCCAACTGCCTCTCTCCAGTTGAGTTTTAAAGCTGAAACAAAGAGAGAGAGAGGGAAAGGAAAGAGATAGAGAGATACAACGCCTAGGCGAGGTGGGTGGATTGTGAAGACTAAATTCCTGCTGTTCCCGGAGATCACCTGTTACAGGTGAGTATTGCTATCTCCAGGAACAAGCAGGAATGTAGTCTTCACATATGGGGATTCTCTAGCTTTAGATGCCAGGGAGAGACCCCAGAAGTTGTGTGTCCCTGAAAAAGGGCTCCTCTTCCCCCCATGGATCTCTGGCATCCAACCAGGGATGGTGAGTAGGAGTTGATTAGGTATGGAACAGGTGTTGGAGAAGAGCTTGACCAAACAAGGCATCCCGGCGGGAGTCCTTGTCCAAGCAGTAATGGGTTGTGAAGGTATGAACCGAGGCCCAGGTGGCTGCTCGACAAATGTAAAGCTCTTTTACAGTCCAAGGTATGAAGATTCCTTTCTGCATTTGATGCATGAGGCCTTGGAAAGAACACAGGTAGGTAGACCACTTGGTTTAGATGAAAAGGCGAGATCACCTTTGTCATAAAGTGTGGATGAGTCCTAAGGACTACCTTGTCATGATGGAACCTTGTATAAGGTGGATCAGCCACTAGTGCTTGCAACTCACTGATGCGACGTGCTGATGTGATTGCAATGAGAAAGATAACCTTCCAAGAAAGAAATTTCAAGGAGGTAGTAGCTAAGGGTTCGAAAGGTGGCTTCATGAGCTGACCAAGAACAAAGTTTAAGTCCCATGCCACATGTGGTGGCCTAATGGGAGGCTTAGTTAGCAGAAGGCCTCTCATAAAATCTTGCTATAAGAGGATGGGAGGAAATAGGTTGTCCATTTAGGGGCTTGAAGGAAGCTGCAATAGCACTCAAATGGACTCTCACTGAGTTAGTCTTAAGTCCTGCATTGGATAAATGAAAGAGATACTCCAGTAATGATTCCAGAGGTACCGCAAGGGGGTTAAGACCCTTCTGCGAACACCATATGGTAAACCTTTTCCACTTGAAAGCATAAAAGCGTCTTGTGGAAGGCTTCCTGGAAGCATAAAGGATATCCTTTACTGGCTGAGGAAGGTTAAGATCATGAAGATCTAGGCCTTCAGCAACCAAGCCCTGAGATGCAAAGACTGGGGATTGGGATGCCATAACATTCCATTCTCCTGAGACAGGAGATCTGGAGCAGACCCTAACTCCAGGGAGGGAGCTTGAGAGAGATGTAGAAGCAGAGGGTACCACACTTGCTTTAGCCAACGTGGAGCTATGAGAATCATATGGCCTCTGTCTCTCTGAAGCTTGAATAGGGTTTTGGGAATTAGGGGAATGGGTGGAAAGGCATACAGGAAGTCTTGACACCAGTAAAGGAGGAAAGCATCCCTGGCCTGAGAGCCCTAAGCCGGAATTTTGGAACAGAACCGGGGAAGTTTGGCATTCTACGGACTTGCAAAGAGGTCTATGTCCGGGGTTCCCCAAATTTGAAAAATCTTGGCCACCTGGTCTGCATGCAGAGACCACTCGTGAGGAAGCAGAACTCGACTGAGTCTGTCTGCCCAAGAGTTTTGTATGCCTGGAAGATACACTGCCTGGAGATGAATCTGATGCTCTCTGGCGAGGGCCCACAGTTGCAAAGCTTCGTTGCAAAGCGACAGAAAGCCTGTTCCCCCCTGCTTGTTCACGTAGAACATGGCTACTTGATTGTCCGTACGAATGAGGACTGTCTTGTAGTTGAGCAGGGTGTGGAACACTTGAAGAGCAAGGAAGATTGCTCTGAGCTCCAAGAGATTGATATGTAGATGAGTCTCCTGTGGAGTCCAAGTGCCTTGGGTGGAGAGGTCTTGCAGATGAGCTCCCCAACCCATTGGTGAATCATCTGTTGTGAGAGTTGCCTGGGGTAAGGGTTGTTGAAATGGGGACACCAGCAACAGGTTCTGAGTGGACTGCCACCATTGGAGGGACAAAATAAGGCAACTTGTGTTTGCTATTTTGTCTGAGAGGCACCCTGATGCCTGGGTCCACTGACTGGATAAAGTCCACTGGGCTGCCCTCATATGGAGGCGAGCATAAGGGACCACATGCACGGTAGATGCCATGTGACCTAGTAGCTGTAGCATTGCTCGGGCAGTGAGATGAGGTTTTAGAACTGCCTGAGAAGCTAACTGCACCATGCGAAGGCAACGGGCCTGGGGAAGATAGGCCCTTGCCCTTTTGGTATCCAGCAAGGCTCCTATGAATTCTAGAGACTGAGTGGGAGTTAGACTGGATTTTGGGACGTTTATGACAAGACCCAAATACTGAAGGACATGCATTGTGCAAGATAGGGAGGTCCTGGCCTCTGCTTCTGATGGGGCTCGAATGAGCCAGTCGTCTAAGTAGGGGAAGACGAATATCCCTAGAGTGCGGAGAAATGCTGCTACCACAGCCATGCATTTCGTGAACACTCTTGGTGCTGAGGCCAGGCCAAAAGGAAGCACCTTGTATTGGTAGTGCTTTTCTTGAAAAAGGAACCGAAGGAACTTCCTGTGAGTCGGGTGGATGAGAACATGAGTGTATGCATCCTTGAGATCTAGAGAACAAAGCCAATCCTGACTCTGAAGGTATGGCAGCAGAGTTCCTAAAGAAATCATCTTGAATTTCTCTTTGAACAGGAATTTGTTCAATTCTCTGAGGTCCAAAATGGGTCTGTATCCCCCTGTTTTCTTTGGGATAAGGAAATAGGGGGAGTAAAACCCTGTACCCTGTTGATGAATGGGGACCTCTTCTATTGCCCCTTGGGCAAGAAGCATAGTGCCTCCTGATCTAACAGGTTGATGAGAGAGGTCTGAGAATTGAACTGTCTTACCATGGTGGAAGGGGGCATGCACAGGAAGTGTAGCTTGTACCCCTCTCTTATAATGGAGAATGTCCACTGCTCTGCTGTTATCTGCTCCCACCTGGGGGCAAAGTGACATAACCTTTCTGGAATGGTGGAAGGCTCTGGTCCATTCAGGGCCAGGAAGGCTAAGTTCTCTAGATGAAAGTCAAAGGCCTTGTGGAGGCTGAGACTGCTGAGACGGTTGAGGCTTAGCAGTCTTTGCTTTCCTTTGTTTAGGTGGTTGCTGACCCTTACGGGTAGGCTGACCCGTAGAACGTCCCTGCTGGGAATAAGAAGGATAAAACCTCTTCTTTTTTGAAAAGAAAGGCTTCTTGAAAGACTTCTTTCTCGCAGGATCAGCTGTGGCTTTGGATGGCCTATCCAAAGTGGAGTTGTCAGTATCTAACTCATTGGCCTTTTCTTGCCAATCTTTACCAAACAGGTTCTCACCAGTACAAGGAATATTGCCCAGTTTGTCTTGTACCCAGAGCTCCAAATCAGATGCCTGGAGCCAGGCAATTCTACGTGCACCTATGGCAATGGCAGAGGTTCTGCTTATGCACTCAAAACAGTCAAAAGCTGCACGGTTGACAAATTTAGAAACATACTGGGCATGTTTGACCAATGTGAGAAATTCCTGTCTTCTATCCTCAGGAAGAAGAGGGCTCAAAACCTCTAAATCCCCTGTAACTTCCTTCAGGAACATTCCCATATATAAAATATAGGAAATGATCCTAGCAGAAAGCATGGAAGCTTGGAAAGTACGACATCCAAAAGCATCCAAAGTTCTGCACTCGCGTCCTGGAGGATTAGAGGCATGTCTTTTTGCACTCCTGATCCTTCTCATAGCTGATTCCACTACAATAGAGTGGTGAGGAAGCTGAGTCTTCTGGAAACCAGGACAAGGAGGGACTCGGTACATAGTATCCAGTCTACGAGAGTGAGGAGAGGTGGTAAGAGGCGTCTCCCACATTCTTAGCATGAGATCATGCAAGATCTCATGGATGGGTAGAGTAGCTGCCTCTTTAGGAGCTTTGGGATATTGTAAAATTTCCAACTCCTTTGCTCTGGGCTCTGATTCAGGAGCCACAGTAATGGACAGACCTCGAGCCACCTCTCTAATGACGTCCTGACAGGAAATATCCTCTGGAGGAGACATCATGCGCTTAGGGGAGGAAGGCTCCTCTGGGAGAAGTATTCCTGTATCGACAGAACTGTCAGAATCCTCAGATTCCTCCAAGGACTCAAAGTACCGTCTGTCCGGATGCTCTTGAAGAGCCCGATACCTGTACCGACCGAAGTCGGTACCGGGAGTAATCGGTACCGGAGGGCATCGCATGACTGGGTGCCGGCGATGCGGACACCGATGTCGTCGGTACTGGTACCGATACCAGTGCCAGGGTTGGTGCCGGTACCCGCTGAACTGTCTGATGTGGTTCCGAGGGTGTCGATGCCGCAAGGAGAGCCGCCAGACTGCGTTCAATAGCTAGGAATCTCTGGTCTATCGATGCTGCCGATGCCTGAATGTCGGTACCGGAGAAAACAGCCGGTACCCCAGAGCATGGCACCAGTAGTTCTGCCGAGGTCGAGGCCTCGAGAACATCCTGGATCCCCGATAATGCTTTGGAAGCCGAAGCCTCCCGCCGGGGCAATTTTGCCGGTGCAGAATCCTCAAGGGCAATGCCAGGGGCATCTCAATGCTTAGAAGGAGATCTAACCTTTGAGGACCGGCTGGACTTGTGTTTAGTTACCTGAGATCCACGGGAGGAAGAGGAAGCCCTGGAAGACGTCGATGCCATCGAGGCTGCATCAGAGGGAAACAGGGTACTGAGCTTAGCAGCTTGGTTCTGCCGACCTTTTTTAGACATCATGGCACAGGCCATACATTCCGTGATGGAGTGGTCAGGACCTAAACATTTTAGACACCATTCATGGGTGTCGGTGACGGAGATGGTACCGCCACACTTGGTGCACTTTTTGAAACCCGAAGAGGGTTTTTCCATTGTGGAAGAACTTTTGGCACATGGAAAAAAAAAGTACTAAATATATATATATATATTTAGGAGTGGAGGAGTAGCCTAGTGGTTGGGGCAAGGTACTTCAGGCCGGAAGGTCGGGGGTTCAAATCCCACTAGAGGACAGCAACCTTGGGCCGGAAGGACTGGGGTTTCTAGTCCCACAGGTGCTCCTTGTGGTCTTGGGCAAGCCACTTAACCCTCCATAACCCATGTTCCCTGTAAAATAGTTATCTCCAAGTTATAATGCCCTGTTCAATGTAATTTCAGTTTGTTCAATGTAAACCGCACTGATGCAGAATAGCGCGGTATATAAGAGAATATAAATAAATAAATATTATTTCTTTTTTTTTTTTAAGAAAAGAAAGAAAAAAAAAAAAACGGCGGTACCGGTAGAGCGTCGAAGAAGGCAAACACGACCACAAAAAAGAAGGGCAATAAGGGGAATTTTCTGCGGTGACAGGAACAACCACCTGCTGGCTCCGCGGAAAATGAAAAACTGGAGAGAGGCAGTTGGGAAAGGCGGGAAGGCAGCACGCAGGCGCTGTGGGATGCTCCCAAAAGCTTTCTAATTGGACGCTGGGGAGCGTTCCCACGCAGGCTCCATCGGTACCGACGATACCCATATGTGAAGACTACATTCCTGCTTGTTCCTGGAGATTCCAATATCCTCTTGGCTTTGAACAGAGATTCCATGTGGAAGTCATATGTTTTCAAGTGAAAAAGGTTTGCTGTTAGGCATGAGAAAAAAACCCTAGATTTTCTCATATGCTTCACACAAAAACTGCTTGAATATCTTCTACATCTGTCAGAGTCTTGTTTGAATACCAACTCCATAAGGATTCATCTCAATGTAATTGGTGCCTATCACTATAATGTACTGTATATGGGAAGACGACCTCTCCACAGCCCTTAGTTGTTCGCTTTATGCGAGGCGTGCTTCTTAACCTTCCCTTAAGCCTCCTGCTGTGTCTTGGAACGTCAATCAAGCTTGGGTGGTGTTTAAAAATACTATCTTGGAAGCCCAGACCAGCTGTATTATACGCGTCAAGAAAAGTGGAAGGAAGTCCAAAAAACCGCCAGCATGGT
Source organism: Ichthyophis bannanicus (assembly GCA_033557465.1). NCBI lineage: Eukaryota > Metazoa > Chordata > Amphibia > Gymnophiona > Ichthyophiidae > Ichthyophis > Ichthyophis bannanicus. The sequence goes on from CM066041.1 coordinate 5,493,965, forward strand.
TTAAAGGTGAGGTCAGAGAGGCTATTGTAGCTAAAAAAGCATCTTTTAGGAAATGGAAAAATGAGCCAAATGATGAAAACTGGAAACATAAGCACCGGCAAGTTAGATGTAAAGCATTGATAAGGCAGGTAAAGAGAGAATTTGAAATAAAACTTGCTGTGGAAGCAAAAACACATAATAAAAACAGATACAAGTACATTTGTAGCAAAAATCCTGTAAGAGTCAGTTGGACTATTGAATGACAGAGGGGTAAAAGGGGCACCAAGAGGAGACAAGGCTATAGTGGAGAGACTGAATGAATTCTTTGCTTCGGTCTTTACTAAAGATGTAGGGAAGTTACCCATGCCTGAAATGGTGTTTAAAGCTGATGCAGCAGAAGAATTGAAAAAAATATCGATAAACCAGGAAGATGTATTACAACTATTTGATAAACAGAGGAGTAGCAAATCACCTGGACCAGATGGTATACATTCAAGGGTGTTGAAAGAACTGAAATATGAGATTGGAGACCTACTAACACAAATCTGTGAAACTATCATTAAAATCATCAGTAATACCTGAAGATTCGAGGATGGCTAATGTAACATCAATTTTTAAAAAGGGTTCCAGAGGTCATCTGGGAAACTACAGACCAGTGAGCCTGACATTAGTACCGGGAAAAATAGTAGAAAACATGGCTTTAGTTAGGGAAGGTTTTGTCTTCATAATTTGTTATATTTTTTTGAAGGTGTGAATAAAACATAGTTACTCACCTGTAACAGGTGATCTCCGGGAACAGCAGGAATTTAGTCTTAACACATGGGTATCGTCGGTACCGACAGAGCCTGCGCAGGAACGCTCCCCAGTGTCCAATAGGAAAGCTTTTGGGAGCATCCCACTGCACCTGCGTCGCTGCCTTCCCGCCTTTCCAACTCTCCCTCTTCGGTTGAGTTTATAGCTGAGACAAAGGAGAGATAGAGAGAGAAAGAGAGACAACTCCTAGGGGAGGTGGGTGGGTTGTGAAGACTAAATTCCTGCTGTTACCGGAGATCATCTGTTACAGGTGAGTAACTACGCTATCTCCAGGAACAAGCAGGAATGTAGTCATCACACATGGGGGGACTCTCCAGCTAAGAGATGCTAGGGAGATGACCCCAGAAAGCTGCGAAACCCAGGATGAGATGGGTAATGCTTCCTCCCATGGATCTCTGGTATCAAAACCCGGGACGGCGGGTAGGAGTTGTTCTAAGTCTGAAAGAGATGCTGGAGAACAGCCTGACCAAACGAGGCATCCCGATGGGAGTCCTTGTCCAAGCAGAAGTGGGCTGCAAAGGTGTGTACCGAAGCCCAAGTGGCTGCTCTACAAATGTCGTCAATGGAGACAGAGCGAAGGATAGCCATAGAGGCTGCCATTGCTCTCACACTGTGAGCTGTGACATGACCTTCGAGAGAAAGTCCCTTACTCTCATATGCAAAGGATATGCAATATGCAATCCATTTAGATAAAATTTGCTTGGAAACTGGTAGTCCAAGATGACTAGAGTCAAAAGCAACAAAAAGCTGGTAAGACTTTCTATGTTGCTTAGTTCTCTGAAGGTAAAAAGCCAAGGTTCTTTTACAATCTAGAGTGTGTAGATTCCTTTCTGCACCGGAGGCATGAGGCCTAGGAAAGAATACAGGAAGGTAAACTGATTGGTTTAAATGAAAAGTCAAAACTACTTTTGGCATAAAGTGAGGGTGAGTCCTAAAGACTACTTTATCATGGTGGAACCTTGTATAAGGAGGATCAGCCGCTAAAGCCTGTAGCTCACTAATGCGTCTTGCAGAAGTGAGAGCAATTAGGAAGACCACTGTCCAAGAAAGAAATTTTAGGGATGTAGTGGCTAAGGGTTCGAAGGGCAGTTTCATGAGCTGCCCAAGGACAAGTTTCAAATCCCATGCCACGGGTGGGGGCTTAATGGGAGGTTTTGTTAAGAGCAGACCTCTCATAAATCTTGCTACAAGTGGTTGAGAGGAAACACGTTGTCCATCCAAGGGCTTGTGGAAAGCTGCAATGGCACTAAGATGGACTCTTACTGAACTGGTCTTAAGACCAGAGGATGACAAATGGAGGAGATAGCGTAGTTACTCACCTGTAACAGGTGTTCTCCAGGAGCAGCAGGAATCAGTCCTCACATATGGGTGACGTCGGCGCCGACGGAGCCCTCGCGGAGCAATTTTCCCCAGCTTTCAAAGAAAGCCTTTGGGAATTGCAGCGCGCATGCGCGGTCGCCTTCCCGCCCAAGGGTGCCATCTTAGCCAGTCAGATGACATAGCTAAAAAAGACAGCATAAAAATTTGCAAAAAAACGTAAGCAGATGATTGCAACTCCAAGGGGAGGAGGGAGGGTTGTGAGGACTGATTCCTGCTGCTCCTGGAGAACACCTGTTACAGGTGAGTAACTACGCTTTCTCCAGGACCAAGCAGGAAGTCAGTCCTCACATATGGGACTCCCAAGCTTAAGGCTACCGGAGACCCTAAGCACAAAAATGAGCTCCCTCTAGCTCAGCAGCACAGAAGGAAGGAATCTTCGCTGAATTATCACCCACCGGTAGCCCACATCCGGGATGGAGGGTAGGAGTTGCTCAAACCTCAAAGAGATTACGGAGGACTGCCTGTCCGAAAGCACTGTCCCTGCGGGACTCCCTCTCGAGACAGTAATGGACCGCAAAAGTCTGGCTCGAAGACCAAGTAGCGGCCCGGCAGATGTCTGCCAGCGGAACAGAGCGGAGGTAAGCCACTGACGTAGCCTTTGCCCGAACACAATGAGCCGTGACTCGACCATCCAAGGAGAGTCCGGCTGCCCCATAAGCCCAAGTGATACAGTCCGCAACCCAGATGGACAGAGTACGCTTGGAGACCGGGAGTCCCAATTTATTGGGATCAAAAGACACAAAAAGCTGAGCAGCTTTACGGTGCTCCCGCGTACGGTCAAGGTAGAAGTTCAATGCTCTTCTACAGTCCAGGGTATGGAGGACCATTTCAGCTCGGCTGGAGTGTGGTCTGGGAAAGAAGGTCGGAAGTACCACCTCCTGATTGATGTGAAAAGGGGAGACCACTTTTGGAAGAAATTTTGGGTGAGTCCGTAGGACTACCCTATTTTTGTAGAACCGAGTGTAAGGGGGATCAGACACGAGGGCCTGCAATTCACTTACGCGTCTAGCGGAAGTGAGGGCTATCAAGAACAATGTTTTCCAAGAAAGAAAACGGAGAGAACAGGTAGCCATAGGTTCAAAAGGCGGACAGGTGATCCGCTGTAAAACCACATTCAGATCCCAGTCAGGTGCTGGCGGGCGCAGAGGTGGTTTAAGTAGAAGGAGACCTCTGAGAAACCTCGCTACGAGAGGGTCGCTGGAAAGAGGTCTGCCGTCCACCGGCACATGATGTGCTGAAAGAGCACTGAGGTGAACTTTGACGGAGTTGGACTTAAGTCCCAGATTAGAGAGGTATAGCAAGTACTGCAAGATCACCGACACCGAGCAGGAGAAGGGATCCTGAGACTGTTGGGTACACCAAACGGAAAAGCGACGCCATTTAAGGGCATAGCATTTGCGGGTAGAAGGTCGCCGAGAAGCTAGGACAACCTCTTCCACCTCTGCCGGCAGGAGAAGGGGAGCAAGGACTAGCCTCTCAGCAGCCAGGCCATTAGATTGAGAGATCTGAGGTTGGGGTGTAGCAGAGACCCCTGATCCTGAGTGAGGAGATCCGGTTGAAACCCCAGAGGGAATGGATCCTCTACCGCTAATTGCAGCAGGAGTGGAAACCACGGCTGTCTGGGCCAGCGAGGGGCCACCAGGATCATGGAAGCTTTGTCTCGGAGAACCTTGAAAAGAGTTCGAGAGACTAGCGGGATGGGAGGAAAAGCATACAGGAGGCTCTCCGACCATGAGAGTAGAAAAGCGTCTGCCGCAACTCGAAGGGGATGTGGCTGACGGGAGCAGAAGCGAGGAAGTTGCCGATTGAGAGGACTGGCAAAGAGATCCATCGTGGGGAGGCCCCACTTTAGAAAGAGCTTCTGAACTACCAAGGGATCCAGGCGCCACTCGTGCGGCTGGAGGATCCTGCTGAGTTTGTCCGCCAGGCAATTTTCTTGGCCTGGGAGATAAACTGCCTTGAGAAGGACGCCGTGACTGACGGCCCAAGAGCAGAGCTTCTGTGCTTCCCGACAGAGAAGGAAGGAGCCCGTGCCTCCCTGCTTGTTCACGTAGAACATGGCAACTTGATTGTCCGTCTGGACAAGGACGGACTGGTGAGAGGTCAGGCGGATCGCTCTGAGCTCCAGGAAGTTGATCTGCTGAGCAGACTCCCACGTGGTCCAGAGGCCCTGAGTACGTGCCCCTTGGCAATGTGCTCCCCAACCCAGGAGGGACGCATCTGTCGTCAGCACCTGGGCCGGCTGAGGTGACTGAAAAGGCATGCCGAGTACCAGGTTCGGCCGATGAAGCCACCACCGGAGAGACGAGGCCAGCGGCTCGGAGACGCGCACTAGGTCTGCTAGGCCGCCTGTGGCTTGTTGCCACTGCTTGCGAAGACACCATTGAGCAGGCCGCATATTCAGGCGGGCATTGGGGGTCACATGGACGGTGGAAGCCATATGGCCGAGCAGTCTCAGGAAGCGCCTGGCAGAGACCAGGGGCTGGCTGCGAAAACGGTCGGCTAGGTCCATGAGCCGTTGAGCCCTGTCGAGAGGCAGGAAAGCTCGTGCCTGAGGAGTGTGCAGTCTTGCGCCGATGAACTCGAGATCCTGTGAGGGGAGCAAAGTGGACTTTGCGAAGTTTATGACAAAGCCCAAGTACTGCAGAAGAGTCACCGTGCGGTGTGTGGCGTTGGTGACCTCCGGAGCGGACGCTGCTCTGATGAGCCAGTCGTCGAGGTACGGAAAGACATAGAGTCCGTGAAGCCGGAGATGGGCCGCCACCACCGCGAGACATTTTGTGAAGACTCGCGGTGCGGAGGACAGGCCAAAGGGCAGTACTCTGTACTGGTAATGATTTCCTGCCACCACAAACCTTAGGTATTGGCGGTGGCTTGGGTGGATGAGGATGTGCGTGTAGGCATCCTTTAGATCCAAGGAGCATAGCCAATCTCCCTGCTGGAGGTAGGGCAGAAGGATTCCAAGGGTAAGCATTTTGAACTTTTCCCGCACGAGGAACCTGTTGAGGTTGCGCAAGTCCAGGATGGGTCTGAGGCCTCCTGTCCTTTTTGGTACTAGAAAATACCTGGAATAAAAGCCTTGACCTCTCAGGTGGTGGGGCACCGGTTCCACCGCCTGTTCCTGTAGGAGACCTGCTAACTCCTGAAGGAGTAAGTCCCTGTGCAGAGGGAGCCGTGGAGGTTCTCCCGGGAAATAGGAGGGAGGGACCTGGTGGAAGTGGAGAAGATAGCCTTCTCTTACGACTTGAAGCACCCAGGCATCTGAAGTGATGTTGGACCACCTGTGGGCGAAGTGAACCAGCCGGCCTCCGGTGCTGGGAGAAGCCAGCAGAGGGGGAGAGGCTATGCTGAAGGAGTCAAAAACCCCCACCCTGCTGAGCAAGGGCTGGTGGTGCAGGCTTGGGGGCTTGCTGCCTACGGGACCCGTTACCCCGTCCCTTGGCCTGCTGGCCCTGTTGGGGAGCTGCGGGGGCCTGATATTGGGGGTAGTGTTTATAGGCAGCTGCCTTTCTCGGGTAAAAGGACTTCTTTCCCGAGCCCTTCTTTTTCTGGGAAGGGGCGGAGGTCTTCCTAGAAAGCCTAGTCCTGGTGAGAGTCTCTGTCTCTAGTTGTGCAGCCTTCTCGTCCATAGGTTTGCCAAAGAGGTTTTCACCTCGGCAGGGGACATCGACCAACTTGTCCTGCACCCAGGGCTCAAGGTCAGACGACTGAAGCCAAGCCTGTCGGCGGGCACCGATGCCGGCTGCGGCCACTCGAGCCGATGCTTCAAAGCCATCATAGGCTGCTCGGGATATGAATTTTGAGCATTCCCGAATGCCAGTGGACAAGGCTAGGAACCTCCGCAAAGGTTCCTCGGACAACCCAGCGGAGAATCCGGCTAGCTCTTTAGCCAGGTCTCGGAGATACATGCCCATGTATAGCTGGTAGGTCTGGACACGACACGCAAGCATAGAGCCCTGGAAACACTTCTTACCAAGGCCATCCAGGTTACGGGCCTCCCTGCCGGGAGGCACCGAGGAGTGCATCTTCTGGCTCTTAAGACGATGCATGGCCGATTCCACTACCATGGAATGGTGTGGTAGCTGTGCTTTTTGGAAGCCAGGGCTCTTGCGGACTCGATAGATAGAATCGACCCGCTTGCTCAGGACCGGCGAGGAGGCCGGACTCTCCCACATGCGGAAGAGTAGTCGTTCCAGCATGGGAGTAACCGGTACAGTAAAGTGTTCCCTGGCGGGAGAGTCATACTGGAGGGCGTCGAGCTCTTCGGCTCGAGGCTCCTCCTCGGGATCCGCAGGGAAGGCCAAAGCCTTGGCCATATCCCTGACGAAGTCCGAGAACCGGGCATCCTCCGGGGGGGACTGTTTCCGAGGTTCGGACTCAGGTGAGTCCGAGGGGACACACCGAGTCCGAAAAGAATCAGGTGACTCTTCCTCTTCAGACTCCCAGACCGACTCCGACGAGGAATCGGTGGGGTCGGCCCGGGCAGGCCGCGGCGGCGGCCGCCCCGACGCCGAGGGAGTCGGCGTCGGCGACCTCGGTCCCGAACGGGAGGCCGAGGGTGACCTCGACCGAGGATCGACTCGAGTTCGCATGGACTCGAGGATCGGCTCGGTCTCCGGGGTCGACTTGGACGTCGACGTCCCGGCGGTCGGGGCAGCGGCGCCAGCGAGGCTAGCGAGCAGTGCCCGCTGCTGGTCCATGAAGGCAGACAGTCTGCTCTCCAAGGCCGTCAACCTGAGTCCGACCTCAGGTGACCCAGCAGCCCCCGACTCGGGCCCCGACGGCGTCGGGCCCGACGTCGGCGGTCTCGGAGGCGAGTCCAGAAGGACCACAGGACTTACCCGAGCAGGCAGCTCCGACTCCATGCGAGGTCGCTTCGAGAGGTGCTCCTTCTCCAAGGACCCGGGACGGCTATCGGGGCTATGCGACCTGGCCCTCGCGGAGCCAGGAGCGTCCACCGACGCCGCCCTCGCGGGTTTCACCTTCCGTCGATGGTCCCCGGAGGGAGAACCCCTGTCGGAGGAACTCCGGTGACGGTCCGAGCTGGAGCCTCTGGACGCCGAGGCCTCCGACGAGGTCCGGGTACGGCTGGGGTCAGCGAAGATCCTATCCTGCTGATGCCGCCGACTTCTCAACGCTTTGGAGGACATTTTGCCACAGGCCCCACAGATCATTTCTTCATGATCCGGGCCCAGGCAGCGGAGGCAATTATCGTGTGTGTCAGTTAGTGTCATATTTCGGTCACACTGACCACACCGCTTGAAACCACTGGCAGCCATCGGGGGAAAAAGGGCCCCTGCGAGGTCAAAGGACCGGGCTGCCAGTGAAAACCGAAAACGAAACTGACTAAATCAGAAAAAACCGAAAAAGAAGAAGAGGACTCGTGACCGGCGTCGCGAGTCCGGGCGGGAAAAAGACCGGCGTCGAACCGAAGGAATAAAGAGAAAATTACGAATAAAATCAACTTTTTTGCGGGGACACGACGGGTACGTCTGTAGGGCTCCGCGGAAAAAAGAAGACTGGCTAAGATGGCACCCTTGGGCGGGAAGGCGACCGCGCATGCGCGCTGCAATTCCCAAAGGCTTTCTTTGAAAGCTGGGGAAAATTGCTCCGCGAGGGCTCCGTCGGCGCCGACGTCACCCATATGTGAGGACTGACTTCCTGCTTGGTCCTGGAGAAACTCCAGTAACGCATCCACTGGCACTGAAAAGGGATTCCTTTTTTGAACACCAAATAGAGAACCTTTTCCACTGAAAGGCACAGGCTTGCCTTGTGGAAGGTTTTCTTGAAGCCAAAAGGATATCCTTTACCTGTTGAGAAAGGTTGATATCCTGGAATTCTAGGATCTCAGGAGCCACACCCTGAGGTGTAGAGACTGAGGATTCGGGTGCAATAGCGTCCCGTTCTCCTGGGAAAGAAGATCTGGAGCACATCCCAACTCCAGAGGTCTGGCTCGAGAGAGATGTAGAAGCAGAGGATACCACGGTTGTCTTGGCCAGCGTGGGGCTATGAGGATCATATTGCCCCTGTCTCTCTGAAGCTTGAAGAGAGTTTTGGGAATGAGGGGAATGGGTGGGAAGGCATAGAGGAAGTCCTGACCTCAGTGGAGGTGGAAGGCATCCCTTGCCTGACAGTTCTGAGCAGGCATTCTGGAACAGAACTGGGGAAGTTTGGCATTCTGAGGACTTGCAAAGAGGTCTATATCTGGAGTTCCCCAGATCTGAAAAAATTGAGCAATTTGCTCTGGATGAAGAAACCACTCATGTGGCAGCAGTACTCGACTGAGTTTGTCTGCCAAGAGATTTTGCGTGCCTGGAAGATACACCGCCAGAAAGCACAGTTACGTACCTGTAACAGGTGATCTCTGGGAACAGCAGAAATAAGTCTTCACATATGGGTATCATCGGTACCGACGGAGCCTGCGCGGGAACGCTCCCCAGCGTCCAATAAGAAAGCTTTTGGGAGCATCCCACAGCGCCTGCGTGCTGCCTTCCCGTCTTTCCCAACCACCTCTCTCCAGTTCAAGTTTTAAAGCTGAGACACAAAGAGAGAGAGAGGGAAGGAAAGATAGAGAGAAACAATTCCTAGGGGAGGTGGGTGGGTTGTGAAGACTTATTCCTGCTGTTCCCAGAGATCACCTGTTACAGGTAAGTAACTGTGCTATCTCCAGGAACAAGCAGGAATGAGTCTTCACATATGGGGACTCCCTAGCTGCAGATGCCAGGGAGAAACCCCAGGTTGTGTGTCCTTGAAAAGGACTCTACCTCCCCCCATGGATCTCTGGCATCCGACCAGGGTAGGTGGGTAGGAGTTGATTAGGAATGGAACAGGTGTTTGAGAACAGCCTGACCAAACGAGGCATCCCGGCAGGAGTCCTTGTCCAAACAGTAATGGGCTGTGAAGGTATGAACCAAGGCCCAGGTGGCCGCTCGACAGATTTGGTCGATGGACACAGTTTAGATGAGCCATTGAGGCTGCCATGGCTCTCACATTGTGAGCTGTGACATGGCCCTCCAGAGAAATGTTCCTACTCTGGTAGGCGAAAGAAATACACTGAGCAATCCAGTTGGACAGTGTTCTCTTAGAGACTGGAAGTCCTAAATGAGAAGGATCAAAAGCAACAAAGAGATGAGAAGACTTTCTATGTTGCTGTGCTCTTTGTAAGTAAAAAGCGAGAGCTCTCTTACAATCCAAGGTATGAAGATTCCTCTCTGCATTTGATGCATGAGGTCCTGGAAAAAAGACAGGTAAATATACCTCTTGGTTCAGATGAAAAGGCGAGACCACTTTAGGCATAAAGTGTGGATTGTTCCTGAGGACTACCTTATCATGATGGAACCTTGTATAAGGTGGATTAGCCACCAAAGCTTGCAACTCACTGATGCAGCGTGCTGAGGTGACTGCAATGAGAAAAATAACTTTCCAAGAAAGAAATTTCAAGGAGCTGGTGGCTAAAAGTTCAAAGGGTGGCTTCATAAGCTGGCCAAGAACCAGGTTTAAGTCCCATGCCACTGGAGGTGGTCTAATGGGAGGTTTAGTTAAAAGAAGGCCTCTCATGAATCTTGCTATAAGAGGATGAGAGGAAAATAGGTTGTCCATTGAGAGGCTTGAGGGACGCTGCAATAGCACTCAAATGGACTCTTACTGAATTCGTTTTCAGACCTGCATGGGATAGATGCAGGAGATACTCTAGTAGAGAATTCAGAGGTATTGCAAGAGGGTTAAGACCCTTCCCTGAACACCAAATGGTAAATCTTTTCCATTTGAAAGCATAGGAACGTCTAGTAGAAGGCTTTCTAGAGGCATGAATAACATCTCTGACTTGCTGAGAGAGATGAAAATCTTGAAGGTCTAGGCCCTCAGCAACCAAGCCCTGAGATGGAGAGACTGGGGGTTTGGGTGCCACAACGTTCCTTCTTCCTGGGATAGAAGGTCTGGTGCAGAGCCCAAGTCCAGGGAAGGAGCTTGAGAGAGATGCAGAAGTAGAGGGTACCACACTTGGCGTGGCCAATGTGGTGCTGTGAGGATCATGGTCCCTCGATCTCTCTGAAGCTTGAATAGTGTTTTGGGAATTAGGAGAATTGGTGGAAAGGCATAAAGGAAGTCTTGACCCCAGTGAAGGAGGAAGGCATCCTTGGCCTGAACTCCCTGACACGGAATTCTGGAACAGAACCGGGGAAGTTTGGCATTCCACGGACTTGCAAAGAGGTCTATGTCCGGGGTTCCCCAAATTCGAAAAATCCTGGCTACCTGGTCCATGTGGAAGGGCCACTCGTGTGGAAGCAGAACTCGACTGAGTCTGTCCGCCCAAGAGTTTTGAACGCCTAGAAGATATACTGCCAGAAGATGGATGTGATGCTCTCTGGCGAAGGCCCACGGTCGCAAAGCTTCGTTGCAAAGCGACAGAGAGCCAGTCCCGCCCTGCTTGTTTACATAGAACATGGCTACTTGGTTGTCCGTATGGATGAGGACTGTCCTGTAGCTGAGCAGGGAATGGAACACTCTGAGAGGTAAGAATATTGCTCTGAGTTCCAATAGATTGATATGCAGAGAAGTCTCCTGTGGAGACCAGATGCCCTGGGTGGAGAGATCCTGAAGATGAGCTCCCCAATCCATTGGAGAAGCATCTGTTGTCAGAGTTGCTTGGGGTAGCGACTGCTGAAAAGGGGACCCCAGCAACAGATTTGGAGAGGACTTCCACCACTGGAGAGACCAAAAAAGGCGACTGGAGTTTGCTATTTTGTCTGACAGGCAACCTGATGCCTGAGTCAATTGGGTGAACAAAGTCCACTGAGCTGCCCTCATGTGAAGGCGAGCATATGGAACCACATGCACGGTGGATGCCTTGTGGCCTAATAGTTGTAACATCTCTCGAGCAGTTAAATGGGACTTTAACTGTATCTGGGAGGCTAACTGCACCAAGCGTAGGCAACGGGCCCGAGGAAGATAGGCCCTTGCAGTTGTGGTATCCAGCAAGGCCCCTATAAACTCCAGAGACTGAGTAGGGGTGAGATTGGATTTTGGGATGTTTATTACCAATCCCAAATACTGAAGGACACGCATTGTGCAAGTTAGACAAGTCTGGGCCTCTGATTGGGATGGAGCTTGAATGAGCCAGTCGTCCAGATATGGGAATACGAATATTCCTAGAGTGTGCAGAAATGCAGCTACCACTGCCATGCATTTCGTGAACACCCTTGGTGTAGAGGCCAGACCGAATGGAAGCACCCTGTATTGGTAGTGCTTTCCTTGAAAAAGGAACCGAAGGATCCTTCTGTGTGCTGGATGGATGAGGACATGGGTGTACGCATCCTTGAGATCTAGAGAACAAAACCAGTCCTGACTCTGAAGGTATGGAAGCAGAGCACCTAGAGAAATCATCTTGAATTTCTCCTTGAATAGAAACTTGTTCAATTCTCTGAGATCTAATATGGATCTGTAGCCCCCTGTTTTCTTTGGAATAAGAAAATAAGGGGAGTAGAACCCTGAGCCCTGTTGAAGAAGAGGTACTTCTTCTATTGCCCCTTGGGCAAGAAGGGTAGCAATCTCCTGACCCAGAAGGTTGAGGAGAGATGTTGGAGAATTGAACTGTTTCACCATGGTGAGGGGCTCTGGTTCTTCCAGAGCTAGAAAGGCTAAGTTCTCTAGTTGCAAGTCAAAGGCCCTGAGGAGGCTGAGGCTGCTGGGCCGTGGCAGGCCTGGCAGCCTTTGACTTGGCCTGTTTAGGTGGCTGCTGACGCTTTGCAGCAAAACGACCTGCAGAAGATGCCTGCTGACCATAAGCAGGATAATATCTTCCCTTTTTAGAAAAAGATGTCTTCTTGAACAATCTTTTCTTAACAGGAGCAGAGGTAGACTTTGAAAGTCGATCCAGAGCAGAGTTCTCAGCATCCATCTGAGTGGCCTTTGCTTGCCAATCCTTGCCAAAAAGGTTTTCACCTGTACAAGGAAGATTTCCCAATTCATCTTGGACCCAGAGTTCCAAATCAGAGGCCTGTAACCAAGCAATTCTGCGTGCACCTATGGCAATAGCCGAGGCTCTGCTTACACACTCAAAAGAGTCAAAGGCTGCACGGTTGGAAAATTTGGAAACATCTTGGGCATGTTTGAGCCAAGTGAGAAATTCCTGCCTTTTGTCTTCTGAAATAAAAGGAGTTAAAGTCTGCATATGATCTGTGACTTCTTTTAGAAACATCCCCATATAGAGACTATAGGAGTTGATTCTGGCAGCAAGCATATTAGCTTGGAAAACCCTTCGGCCAAAAGCATCTAGGGTCCTGCATTCACGTCCTGGAGGACTAGATGAGTGTCTCTTTGCACTCTTTATTTTCCTCATGGCAGACTCTACCACAATAGAGTGGTGACATGCCCAACATGAGATCATAGAGAATCTCATGAATAGGTAAGGTAGCTGCTTCTTTAGGAGCCTTAGGATATTGCAAAATATCAAATTGCTTGGCTCTAGGCTCTGACTCAGGGGCCACTGTAATGGAGAGGCCCCTAGCCACTTCCCTAATGAAGTCTTGAAAAGACAAGTCTTCTGGAGGCGACATTCTTCGTTTTGGAGAAGCAGACTCCTGAGGAAGAAGTACCGGTGCCTCGACAGAAGCCTCCGACTCATCAGAGTCTTCGGAGGAATCGATGTATCGCCTGTCTGGATGCTCCTGTAAAGCTCGATACGCGTACCGAGTGGGATCGACATCGGGAGTAAGCGGTACCGGTTCGGTACCGATGGGCATCATAGGACAGGGTACCGTTGCAGTCGACACCGAAGCCGATGCAATCAGTACCGGCACCGGGAACAATGCCGGTGCCAGAGTCGGTACCGGCAACGGAGATTGTTACGGTACCGGAGGTGTCGAAGCCTGCATAAAGGCCGTTAGGGTCCGCTGCAGGGACAGAATCTTCTGATCCATCGACGCCACCAGAGTCTGGATGTCGGTACCAGTGGAGGCCACCGGTACCCCAGAACATGGCAACAGGTGATCGGTCGAGGCCGAGCCATCGATGTCAACCTGTGACCCCATAGACAATGCTTTGGAAGCCGGAAATTCCCGCCGGGGTAATTTTGCTGGTGCGGAATCCTCGAGGACAAGCCCGGAGGCATCTCGATGCTTAGAGTGAGATTTGCCCTTCGAGGACCGGCTAGATTTATGTTTGGTTACCTGAGATCCATGGGAGGAAGAAGCAGCCCTGGAAGACGTCGATGCCACCGAGGCTGCATCAGAGGGAAACAGGGTACTGAGCTTGGCTGCTCGGTTCTGCCGACCTCTTTTAGACATCATGGTACAGGACACACAATCCGTGATGGAATGGTCAGGACCCAAACATTTTAGACCCCAATCATGGGTGTCGGTGACAGAAATAGTACCGCCACATTTTGTGCACTTTTTGAACCCGGAAGCGGGCTTCTCCATGAGGAGAAAATATTCAGGCCTAAGGCCCAAACTGAAAATGCACAGTTGAAGAAAGAAAAGTTTTTTTTTTTTAAAAAGAAAGAAAAGAAAAGACCGGCGGTACCGGTCTGACGTCGAAGAAGGCAGACGCGACACAGAAAAATAAAGAAAAAAATAAAGAACTTCTTCTGCGGTGACAGGAACACGACCTGCTGGCTCCGTGGAAAAGAAGAACTGGAGAGAGGCGGTTGGGAAAGGCGGGAAGGCAGCGCGCAGGCACTGTGGGATGCTCCCAAAAGCTTTCTTACTGGACGCTGGGGAGCGTTCCCGCACAGGCTCCGTCGGTACCGACGATACCCATATGTGAAGACTCATTTCTGCTTGTTCCTGGAGATAGCATATGAGGACAGACTTAAGGATCTTAATATGTACACCTTAGAGGAAAGGCGGGATAGAGGTGATATGATTGAGATGTTTAAATACCTCCGTGGCATAAATGTTCAGGGAGAGAGCCTCTTTCAATTGAAAGCAAGTTCTGCTACGAGGGGACATGGGATGAGGGTGAAGGGAGATAGATTCAGGAGTGATATGCGGAAATATTTCTTTACGGAAAAAGAGTAGTGGATCCGTGGAATAGTCTCCCAGTGGAGGTGATAGAGATGAGGACAGTAACTGAATTCAAAAAAGCATGGGACCAACACAGAGGATCTCTAAAGGTAAAAAAATGGACTGTTGTAGTTGTTGATATGGAAGGACAGACTAGATAGGCCATGTGGTATTTTTCTGTCATCATGTTTCTATGTTTCTATTCCATGTGAAAAGGGGAAGGCAATGGCAGTGGTGGTGTACTATTGACCGCCTGACCAGAATGAACAAATGGATGATGAAATGCTCAAAGAAATCAGGGAAGCTAACAAAAGTTACAGCACAGTAATAATAATGGGTGATTTCAATTACCCTGGTATTGAATGGATCAATGTCCCGGCAGGACATGCTAGGGAGATAAGGTTTCTAGATGAAATAAATGACTGCTTCGTAGAGCAGCTGGTTCATGAACCGATCAGAGGGGAAGCCATTTTGGACCTAGTCCTTAGTGGAACACCAGATCTGGTGCAAGAGATAAGGGTGTTGGGGCCACTTGGCAATAGTGATCACAACATGATCGCGTTTGATTTAATTAATGGAGGAGGGATGGTAAGGAAATCCATAGTACTACCATTAAACATTTGAAAGGGAGACTATGATAAAATGAGGAAAATAGTTAAGAAAAAGACTAAAAGAAGCAGTTGCAAAGGTTGAAGACTTACATCAAGCTTGGGTGTTGTTGAAAAATACTATCTTGGAAGCCCAGACCAGCTGTATTCCACGCTTTAAGAAAAGTGGAAGGAAGTCCAAAAACCTGCCAGCATGGTTTAAAGGTGAGGTCAGAGAGGCTGTTGCCAAAAAAGCATCTTTCAGGAAATGGAAAAAAAGAGCCAAATGACGAAAACTGGAAACAGCACAAGCACTGTTAAGTTAGATGCAAGGCATTGATAAGGCAGGCAAAGAGAGAATTTGAGAAGAAGCTTGCTGTGGAAGCAAAAACGCGTAATCAAGACTTTTTCAAGTACATTTGTAGCAGTTGGTCCATTAGATGATAGAGGGGTAAAAGGGGCACTAAGAGGGGACAAGGCAATAATGGAGAGAATGAATGAATTCTGTGCTTCGGTCTTTACTGAAGAAGATGTAAGGCAGGGGGTGGGCAATTCCGGTCCTGGAGGGCCGCAGACCAGTCAGGTTTTCATGTCGTCCCTAATGAATATTCATGAGATCTATTTGCATCAACTGCCTTCCATTGTATAGAAATAGGTTTTCATGATTTCGCTAATGAATATTCATGGATCTATTTCCATATAATGGAAGGCAGTTGATGCAAATAGATCTCATGAATATTCATTTGGGACGACATGAAAACCTGACTGGTCTGCGGCCCTCCAGTGACCGGAATTGCCCACCCCTGATGTAGGGGATATTATCCATGACTTAAGTGGTATTTTAAGGTGATACTGCGGAAGAACTGAAAGAAAGCTTAGTTACTCACCTGTAACAGGTGATCTCCGGGAACAGCAGGAATTTAGACTTCACATATGGGTATCGTCGGTACCGACGGAGCCTGCACGGGCACACTCCCCAGCGTCCAATAGGAAAGCTTTTGGGAGCATTCCACAGCGCCTGCATGCTGCCTTCCCGCCTTTCCCACTGTCCCTCTTCAGTTGAGTTTATAGCTGAGACAAAGGAGAGAGGGAGAGAGAGATAGAGAGACAACTCCTAGGGCAGGTAGGTGGGTTGTGAAGACTAAATTCCTGCTGTTCCCGGAGAGCACCACCTCTTCCTCCAGTATTACCCTGTAAACAACGCAGCTATGACACCAACCTCACAAACCACCCATGACTAAGACCAAGGAAGTGAATCCTAACATGTTGTAAATGTAAATAGTTACCCCAGTTATTCAAGTTTTTAACACCTGTTCACTGTAAACACAAAGTACCTCGGGAAATGTGTAATCTTTGTTCATTGTAAACCGCGCTGATGTTGAATAGCGCGGTATATAAGAGACTGTAAATAAAATAAATAAATAAAATAAAATCACCTGTTACAGGTGAGTAACTATGCTATCTCCAGGAACAAGCAGGAATGTAGCCTTCCCATATGGGGGACTCCCTAGCTGAAGATGCCAGGGAGATGGCTCCAGGAAGCTGCAACCCATTGTGAGATGGGCCATGCTTCCTCCCATTGATCTCTGGCATCCCACCAGGGATGGTGGGTAGGAGTTGCATTAAGTCTGAAAGAAATGTTGAAGAACAGCCTGGCCAAACAAGGCATCCCGGCAGGAGTCCTTGTCCAAGCAGTAGTGTGCTGTAAAGGTATGTACCGAAGCCCAAGTGGCTGCTCGACAAATGTCGTCAATAGATACAGAGTGAAGGTTAGCCACAGAGGCTGCCATGGCTCTCACATTGTGAGCTGTGACATGGCCTTCAAGAGGAAGACCCTTACTCTCATAGGCAAAGGATATGCATTGTGCAATCCAGTTAGACAGAATCCTTTTGGAAACTGGAAGTCCCAAATGACTAGAATCAAAAACAACAAAGAACTGAGAAGACTTTTGATGTTGCTGTGTTCTTTTGTAGGTAAAAAGCTAAAGCTCTTTTACAGTCCAAGGTATGAAGGTTCCTTTCTGCATTGGAGTCATGAGGCCTCAGAAAGAATACATGAAGGTAGACCACTTGGTTTAAGTTGAAAGGGGAAACCACCTTTGGCATAAAGTGTGGATGAGTCCTAAGAACGACCTTATCATGGTGAAATCTGGTATAGGGAGGATCAGCCACTAGAGCTTGCATCTCACTAATGTGGTGTGCGGAGGTGATTGCAATTAGGAAGATGACCTTCCAGGAAAGGAATTTCAGAGATGTAGTAGCTAAAGGCTCAAAGGGCAGTTTCCTGAGTTGCCCAAGAACAAGATTCAAATCCAGTGCCACAGGTGGTGGTCTAATGGGAGCTTTTGTTAATAGAAGACCTCTCATAAATCTTGTTATAAGTGGATGATAGGAAATAGGTTGTCCATTTAGGGGCTTGTAGGAAGCTGCAATAGCACTAAAATGGACTCTTACTGAATTGGTCTTAAAACCAGCATTTGATAAATGAAGGAGGTACTCCAGTACCGATTCCAGAGGTATCGCAAGGAGGTTAAGTCCCTTTTGAGAACACCATATGGTAAAGCGTTTCCACTTAAAGGCGTATGATCGTCTTGTGGAAGGTTTTCTAGACGCCTGTAGGATATCTTTTACCTGTTGAGATCCTGAAGGTCTAGGCTTTCAGCAACCAGGCCCTGAGATGCAGGGACTGGGGATTCGGGTGCCATAGCGTCCCGTTCTCCTGGGAGAGAAGATCTGGAGCGCATCCCAACTCCAGAGGTGTAGGCCTGAGAGAGATGTAGAAGCAGAGGATACCACGATTGCCGTGGCCAACGTGGAGCTATGCGAATCATACGACCTCTGTCTCTTTGAAGCTTGAATAGTGTTTTTAACATCTTTGTTAGTGATATAGCGGAAGGGCTGTCAGGTAAGGTTTGCCTCTTTGCGGATGATACCAAAATCTGCAATAGACACCCAGGAAGGTGTAGATAACATGAGGAGGGATATAGCTAAGCTCGAAGAATGGTCTAGAATTTGGCAGCTGGGATTTAATGTTAAAAAATGTAAGGTCATGCATTTGGGCTGCAGCAATCCAAGGGAGCAATATAGTATAGGGGGTGAAGTACTTGTGTCCACTAAAGAAGAGCGGGACCTAGGCGTGGTTGTGTCTGATGATCTTAAAGTAGCTAAACAGGTAGAAAAGGTGACGGCAAAAGCTAAAAGGATGCTTGGTTGCATATGGAGAGGAATGGCTAGCAGAAAAAAGGAGGTGATAATGTCTCTCTATAAGTCTTTGGTGCGACCTCATTTGGAGTATAGTGTGCAATTCTGGAGACCGCACCTTCAAAAGGATGTGAACAGGATGGAGTCGGTGCAGAGGGTGGCTACTAAAATGATTAGTGGTCTTCATTATAAAGCATATGAGGACAGACTGAAGGATCTTAATATGTACACCTTAGAGGAAAGGCGGGATAGAGGTGATATGATTGAGATGTTTAAATACCTCCGTGGCATAAATGTTCAGCGAGAGAGCCTCTTTCAATTGAAAGCAAGTTCTGCTACGAGGGGACATGGGATGAAGGTGAAAGGAGATAGATTCAGGAGTGATATGCGGAAATATTTCTTTACGGAAAGAGTAGTGGATCCGTGGAATAGTCTCCCAGTGGAGGTGGTAGAGATGAGGACAGTAACTGAATTAAAAAAAGCATGGGACAAACACAGAGGATCTCTAAAGGTAAAAAGGGGACTGTTGTAGTTGTTGATATGGAAGGACAGACTAGATAGGCCATGTGGTCTTTTTCTGTCATCATATTTCTATGTTTCTATGTTTTGGGGATGAGAGGAATGGGAGGAAAGGCTAAGAGGAAGTCTTGACCCCAGTGAAGGAGGAAGGCGTCCCTTTCCTGACAATCTCGAGCCAGAATTCTGGAACAGAACCGGGGAAGTTTGGCATTCAGTGGACTTGCAAATAGGTCTATGTCTGCGGTTCCCAAGATTTGAAATATTTGGGCAACCTGGTTGGAGTGGAGAGACCATTCGTGTGGCAGCAATACTCAGCTGAGTTTGTCTGCCCAAAGGTTTTGAATGCCTGGAAGATATACCTCGAGGAGGTGAATTTTATGCTCTCTGGCAAGGGCCCATAGTCGTAAAGCTTTGCTGCATAATGACAGAGTCCCCATTCCGCCCTGCTTGTTCACGTAGAACATGGTTACTTGATTGTCCGTCTGGACTAGGACTGTCTTGTAGCTGAGCTGCGCTTGGAATACTCGAAGAGCAAGAAAGATTGCTCTGAGTTCCAGGAGATTTATGTGAAGACAAGCCTCCTATGGAGTCCAGGTACCCTGGGTAGAGAGATTGTGCAGGTGGGCCCCCCATCCCAACTGTGAGGCATCTGTTGTTAGAGTGGCCTGGAATTGGGGTTGCTGGAAAGGAGACCCCACCAGAAGGTTCTCCAGTGATTGCCACCATTGGAGGGACAAAACAACACGTTGTAAATTTGTTATTTTGTCTGACAGGCGACCTGTGGCCTGTGTCCACTGAGTGGATAGGGTCCACTGGGCTGCTCGCATGTGGAGGCGAGCAGAGGGAACCACATGTAGAGTGGATGCCATATGTCCCAGTAGTTGGAGCATTTCTCGAGCAGTCAGGTAAGTCTTTCCTGCTGCTTGGGAAGCTAGCTACACTATACGCAGGCAGCGGGGCTGGGGAAGGAAAGCCCTTGACTGTCTGGTATCTAGATGAGCTCCTATAAATTCTAGGGACTGAGTAGGAGCAAGATGGGATTTTGGGAGTTTTATGACCAATCCCAAATATTGAAGGATTCGCATTGTGCGAGACAGAGCAGAGCTGGCTTCTGGAGCCGTAGGGGCTTGAATGAGCCTGTCGTCTAAGATAAGGGAAGACGAACATCACTAGAGTTCACAGGAATGCAGCTACTACCGCAATACATTTCATGAATACTCTTGGCGCCAAAGCCAGACCAAAGGGAAGAACTTTGTATTGGAAATGTTTTCCCTGAAACAGGAACCGTAGGAATTTCCTGTGATCTGGATGGATGAGAATATGAGTATATGCATCCTTTAGATCTAGAGAACAAAACCAATCTTGACTTTGAAGGTATGGCAGAAGAGTTCCTAGAGAGATCATTTTGAATTTCTCTCAGAACAGGTATTTGTTCAATTCTCTGAGGTCTAAAACGGGTCTGTGTCCTCCTGTTTTCTTTGGGATAAGAAAATAGGGTGAGTAGAACCCTGTACCCTGTTGTAGAATGGGTACTTGTTCTATTGCTCCTTGAGCAAGGAGTGTTGTGATCTCCTGATCTAGGAGATTGTTGACAGGGGTCTGAGAATTGAACTGTCTTACGATTGTAGGAGGGGGCATGCTGTGAAAATGAAGCTTGCACCCCCCTCGTACAATGGACAGAGTCCAATTTTCTGTTATTTGGTGCCATCTGTTGGCAAAATGACACAACCTGCCAGGTTCTGGACCGTTCAGGGGCAGGAAGGCTAAGTTCTCTAGGTAGGAGTCAAAGCCCCTGAGGAGGCCGAGCCTGTGGAGCTGGCTGAGATCTCGGCCCCTTTGGCTTCTTTTGTTGTCTAGTTTGTTGCTGTTGTCCCTTTTGGGCAGCCTGAACTGGACCGTGCCCCTGCTGGGCATAAGGATAAAACTTCCTTTTTTGTTGAAAAAGGGTTTTTTTTATAAGATTTCATTTTGGCTGGGTTGGCTGTAGATTTTGACGATCTATCCAGGGTGATATTGTCAGTATCTATTTCATTAGCCTTTTCCTGCCAATTCCTGCCAAAGAGATTTTCTCCTGTGCAAGGGATATTTCCCAGTTTTTCAAGTCTGATGCCTGAAGCCAGGCAATCCGATGTGCACCAATGGCAACAGCAGAGTTTCTGCTGATGCATTGAAAGCAGTCAAAGGCTGCACGGTTTACAAACTTGGAAACATCCATAGTAACATAGTAGTTCACGGCAGATAAAGACCAGCATGGTCCATCTAGTCTGCCCAGCAAGATGGCAAGAGTAGGTGCACCTGTCGCTCCGCGCAGGCCACCCCTCCCCATATCCTTGTTCAGGGGTAAACCCACCAGTCCATGTAGGACACCCCTATTTGTTGAGACGTTATATGGTTCAGAAGTTAGATGGTACCGTTTATTTTGTTTTTTTCCTATTTCTGTAAAGGGATCCTCTGTGTTTGTCCCATGCCTTTTTGAATTCCGTCACCGTGTTCGCCCCTACCACTTCCATCGGGAGGGCATTCCAAGCATCCACCACCCTTTCAGTGAAAAAGATATTTCCTGACATTGCCTTTCAATTTACCCCCTTGCAGTTTCATGTTATGCCCTCTAGTTTTACAGATTCCCCGTCTTTGGAAGAGGTTTGTTTGTTCATAATTTCTCTTTAAGTATTTAAAGGTCTGAATCATATCTCCCCTGTCCCTCCTTTCCTCCAAAGTATACATATTTAGGTCTTCAAGTCTCTTCTCATAAGGCTTCTGATGCAGGCTCCAAATCATTTTGGTCGCCTTCCTCTGAACAGTCTCCAGTCTTTTTACATCCTTTGCAAGATATGGTCTCCAAAACTGAACACAGTATTCCAAGTGAGGCCTCACCAGTGACCTATACAGTGGCATAAGTACCTCTTCTTTTCTGCTGGTAATCCCTCTTTGTATGCAGCCCAACATCCTCCTGGCTTTTGCCACCGCCTTGTCGCACTGTTTTGCCACCTTGAGATCAGCAGAGATAATCACACCAAGGTCTTTTTCCTGAACTGTGCATACCAACCTTTCTCCCCCTATCGTGTACATTTCTCTTGGATTTCTGCTACCCAAGTGCATGACACTGCACTTTTTTGCATTAAATCGTAGTTGTCAAGCTTTAGACCAGTCTTCCAGCTTTTGTAGATCTTTCTTCATGTTAACCACTCCCTCGGGGGAGTCCACTCTGTTGCAAATTTTTGTGTCGTCTGCAAAAAGACAGACTTTTCCATTCAGTCCTTCAGCAATATCACTCACAAATACATTGAACAGTGCTGGGCCCAGGACCGAACCCTGGGGCACCCCGCTAATCACCTTCCTCTCATCCGAGTGAGCTCCATGTACAATCACCTTCTGTCGTCTGTCAGTCAACCAATTTCTAATCCAGTTTACCATCTTGGGACCCATCCCCAAGCTACTGAGTTTGTTGACAAGCCTACTATGAGGAACAGTATCAAAGGCTTTGCTGAAATCCAGGTAGATGACATCCATTGCATGCCCCTGATCTAGTTCCCTGGTCACGCAGTCAAAGAACTCGATCAGATTTGTTTGGCAAGATTGTCCTTCGGTAAAACCATGTTGCCTCGGGTCTTGCAAGCTGTTGGTTTTCAGAAAGTTCACTATTCGCTCTTTCAGGAGTGCCTCCATTACTTTTCCCGCCACCGAGGTAAGGCTCGTACCTCTACACAAAAGTGGTGACAGGGAAGAAGTGTCAACTTCTTCCCTGTCACCACTTTTGTGTAGAGGTACGACATCAGCCATTCTCCAGTCCTGAGGAACCTCTCCTGTTTCCAAGGATCTGTTGAAGACATCCTTTAACGGTCCTGCAAGAACCTCTCTGAGCTCTTTCAGTATCCTGGGATGTATCCCATCCGGTCCCATGGCTTTGTCCACTTTCAGTTTAGCAAGTTGTTCTAACACCTCTTCTTCTGTGAATGGTGTGGTATCTACTTCATTCCCATTTTTATATTTGGGAGTCACAGCTGGTCCATCCCCAGGATCTTCTTTAGTAAACACAGAGCAGAAGTAATTGTTTAGCAATTTTGCTTTTTCAGTGTCACTTTCCACGAGTCCTTTCCCAGTACTTCTGAGTCCTGCAATTCCAACTCTGATCTTTCTCCTTTCCCGAATATACCTGAAGAAATTTTTGTTGCCACCCTTAACATCTTTAGCCATCTTTTCCTCTGCCTTTGATTTTGCTATCCTTATTTCTCTTTTTGTCTCTTTGAGTTTGATCCTGTATTCATTTCTGTGTTCTTCTGTCTGCAAGCTTTTGAATTTTGCAAAAGTTGTGTTTTTTTGCCTTTATATGAGCAGCCACCTCTTTGGAAAACCAAATAGGTTTCCTTCTCCTCTTGCTTTTATTTACTTTTCTTACATATTTATCTGTTGCTCCTTTTATTGCCTCCTTTAGTTTAGCCCATTGCAATTCCACTTCCTTTATCTCTTCCCACCCCGTCATCTCCTCCTCTATGTACTCTGCCATTTTATTGAAGTCAGTGTATTTGAAGTTTAGGACTCTGAGCTTGCTATGATTGGCCTGTACCATGGCTTTTATTTCAAACCACACCGTGTGATGGTCGCTGTTGCTCACAGGGGCACTCACGCAGACATTTGACACACTATCACTGTTGGTGAGCACTACATCCAGCGTTGAGCTTTCCCTGGTTGGTTCCATCACCATTTGTCTAAATAATGCATCTTGGAGAGCATCCACAATTTTTTTGCTTCTTTCCAGAGCATGTCTGACAAGCTTAAGGAAGTAGTTTATCATCAGGAAGAAGGGGGCTCATAAGCTCCAAGTCTCCTGTGACCTCTGAGGAACATTCCCATATATAGGATATAGGAGCTGATCCTGGCTGAGAGCATGGAAGCTTGGAAGCATCAACGCCCAAAGGCATCGAGAGTCCTGCACTCACGGCCTGGAGGATTGGAAGCATGTCTCTTTGCACTCTTCATCCTATGCATAGCCGATTCCACTACCATTGAATGGTGTGGTAACCTAGTTTTTTGGAAGCCAGGACAAGGTGGATCTTGATACAGTGTATTAAGCCTCCGAGAGTGAGGCGATGTGGTTAAAGGTGTTTCCCACATCCTCAGCATAAGATCATGTAGGATCTGATGAATAGGCAGAGTAGCTGCTTCCTTGGGAGCCTTAGGGTATTCAAGGATTTCTAATTTCTGTGCCCTAGGTTCCTCTTCAGGAGTTACCGTGATTGCAAGGCCTCGAGCCACATCACTAATAAAATCCTGAAAGGACATGTCCTCCGGAGGAGACATTCTGCGTTGGGGAGAAGATGGTTCCTCCGGAAGAAGTACTCTGACATCGGCAGAGTCATTAGAATCATCGGAATCTGAAGATTCAAAATATCTCTGATCCCGTTGTTCGTGCAGAGCACGGTACCAGTATCGATCGAAGTTGGTATCGAGGTGTCTCGGTACCGATCTGTTGATGCTGGAGATAAGAACATAAGATATGCCATACTGGGTCAGACCAAGGTCCATCAAGCCCAGTATTCTGTTTCCAACAGTGGCCAATCTAGGTCATACGTACCTAGCAGTTTCCCCAAGGGACACAGGTTCCACAATGCTTGTATTGGTTCAAGCATTGATATCCTGGGTCCCTTCTTAATAATGGTTTATGGACCTTTCCTCCAGGAACTTGTCCAAACCTTTTTTAAACCCAGCTACACTAACAGCCTTTACTACATCCTCCGGTAACAAATTCCAGAGTTTGATTACACGTTGAGTGAAAAAATATTTTCTTTTATTAGTCTTAAATAGTTTACCCTGTAGCTTCAATGCATGTCCCCTAGTCTTTCTATATTCTGATAAGGTAAACAATCGATCTACGTTTACCCGTTCCACTCCGTTCATTAATTTATAGACTTCTATCATATCTCCCCTCAGCCGTCTCTTTTCCAGGTTAAAGAGCCCCAACCTTTTTAGCCTTTCTTCATAGGAGTAGCCTTCCATCCCCCTTTACCATTTTGGTGGCTCTTCTCTGAACCTTTTCTAAAATCGCTATATCCTTTTTAAGATACGGCGACCAGAATTGCACACAATATTCAAGGTGCGGTCTCACCATGGAACGATATAGAGGCATTATAATATCTTTTGTTTTATTTTCCATTCCTTTCCTTATCATACCTAGCATTCTATTTGCTCTCTTGGCCGCCGCTGCACACTGGGCCGAGGGTTTTAACATGATATCCACAAGGACGCCTAAATCTTTTTCCTGGGTGGTGGTTCCTAATGTGGAACCTTGCATCGTGTAACCATAGTTTGGGTTGTTCTTCCCTAGGTGCATAACCTTGCACTTCTCCACATTAAATTTCATCTGCCATTTTGATGCCCAGTCTTCCAATTTATCAAGATCCTCTTGCAATTTTCCACAATCCTCCTGGGTTTTAACAACTGTGACAACGCACGGTCTAGCCTGTGGCGTAAGCAGGCCAAGGGGATGTGAGCCACACAGTGGGGTGAGTTTAAAAGAGTCCTTGTTAGTGCTGAAGCCTTCCTACTGTAGTTGTGGAGTGAGTGACGACAGCCAAGGTTGGGTTTCCAAAGTAAGTAATGCTTTATTCATGCATAAGGTATTTGCACAAAGTATAGCAAAGGACACCGTACAGGACTTACTCCCCCGCCACAGAAGTATAATGGTAACCTTCTGTACCAAATAAAAGTTCAAGTGTTTATATAGCTTCTCCTGATACTTCTCAGGGACACATAAAATATTTACAAGCTTTCATCATTCTTCCAGCTTCATTACTACAACAGGGCTTCAATCCTCTAGTACTGCTTTCTCAGTATCTACTGGTAATAAAGAATCTTTCTCCTGTTGTACTTCTTTCTAGTGTCAAACAGCTTCCCATAGAAATGGCAATCTCCACAACTCTGGCTTATTAATGACTGCCTTCTTGTGTAGGAGCAGTTTCTCTATATTGCCTTCTATTCACAGCTGTACCACATGAAGCTTTGATTCATTTCATTCACTAGAACGCTGCTGTCTCTCATGCAAGTTCTAGAACATTGGCTTTAAGGCTTCTCAGCACTCAATCATCAATTAGGAATATTTATAGTTCTTCACTCTATCATACAAATTCCACACTCCATTTCTGACTCACTGGAACTAGATAATGGAGCCCCCAATTCCATTGCTTCCTCTTGGTCCTCAACGGGTTCCCTTAGCTCTCTGCACGATTGCTGCCAATTAGCCTCTTGCTGGCAAGCAGGTGTGTGCTCCTCTGAACTAGAGCTTAGGTCACGCTGTCTATACCATTGAAATGTTTGCAGCTTTCTAACAGGGACTTTCCTATAGCCCCTCTTCTCTCTATTACCTTCAGGTTTATATTCAGGGTCTGGTTTACCCCTGCCTCTTTTAGCAAGCAGTCTATTGTCAGTTCCTATAGACTGGCTTCTCTCAAAGCTATTTACTTTACAAGGCTTAGAAGAGTTTGCTCTGACCTGGTTTTTGCAGCGTCTGCCTCTGGGGAACTCCCCTGACTCCAAGTCAGTATTCCAGGCTTCTGAATCCAGCTCTGGGTCACCTCCAGGGTTTTCTCTCTCATAGAGCTGAGGTCTGCCTGTCCCTCTTCCTGGACCACCTGCAGGAACTCTCCCTTCCCTGGTTCTCCTCTTAGTTCCTTTGGGCTCAGCCTTTCCGCTTGCACTGCTCTGTAACCAGTTCCTCTCCTCCTTGATTCCTCTCTCGAGTCTGGATCTCTCTCTGCCTCCGAATCCGAATCTACTGCTAACTGCTGCTTCCTGGTTATGAGTGCAGAGTGGCCCAATCCGGTCTGACTCCGCCCACCTCCCTGATTGGCTATGTCTCTGGGTTAGCCTAGAGCTAGGGTGTGGTTCTTTCCCTGCTCTTCTCTGCAGAGAATGTTTGTGTGCAGGAAACTTAACCCCTTCCTGTCCTGCCTCTCCAAGCCTCTGAGGTGACAGAAAGTGATTTAAACCCATTTTCTCCTGTTTCTGGGGCTCTGCCTTGTCACACAACTTTAAATAGTTTTGTGTCATCAGCAAATTTGATAACCTCACTCGTTATTCCACTTTCCAGGTCATTTATGAATATGTCAAAAAGCAGCGGACCCAGCACAGATCCCTGGGGTACACCACTATTCACCTTTCTCCATTGGGAAAATTGGCCATTTAGCCCTACCCTCTGCTTTCTATCTTTTAACCAGTTCCTGATCCACAGTAGTACACTGCCTCCTATCCCATGACTCTTTAGTTTAGCCAAAAGTCTCTCATGAGGGACCTTGTCAAAGGCTTTCTGAAAGTCCAGATACACAATATCAACCGACTCACCTTTGTCCACCTGTTATTCACTCCTTCAAAAAACATAACAGATTAGTAAGACAAGATCTTCCTTGTCTAAAGCCATGTTGACTGTCTCCCATTAGGTCATGACTATCTACATGCTGAGTAATTTTATTCTTTATGATGGTTTCTACCATTTTTCCCGGTACTGATGTCAGGCTCACCGGTCTGTAGTTTCCCGGATCACCCCTCGAACCCTTTTTAAAAAATTGGTGTTACATTGGCGATCCTCCAATCCTCAGGTATTAGAGATGATTTTAATGATAGTTCACAGATTACTGATAGCAGGTCTGCAATCTCAAATTTCAGTTCTTTCAACACCCTTGGATGTATACCATCCGGCCCAGGTGATTTGCTACTCTTCAGTTTATCTAATAGTTGTAAGACATCTTCCCGATGTATCGATATTTCCTTCAATTCTCCCACACCTTTAAATACCACTTCAGTCGTGGGTAACATCCCTACATCTTCCTCAGTAAAGACCGAAGCAAAGAATTCATTCAGTCTCTCCGCTATCGCCTTGTCGCCTCTTAGTGCTCCTTTAACCCCTTTATCATCTAATGGACCAACTGACTCTCTCACAGGTTTTTTGCTACGAATGTACTTGAAAAGGTCGGCATGGGGAGTATACCCGCTGAGGCCATTGCCGTCGGTGCCGGTGGCTGTTGAACCGTCTGTAGCGGTCTCAACAGTACTGAAGCCGTGAGAAGAGCTGCCAGACTGCATTCGATAGCGAGAAACCTCTGAACTATCGATGCTGCTGATGCTTGGGTGTCGGTACCGGTAGAAGCGGCCGAAACAGAGCATGGCACCACTAGTTCTGCCGAGGTGGAGGCCTTGAGAACATCTTGGAGCCCCGTTAATGCTTTGGAAGCGGAAGCCAAAGCCTCCCGCTGGGGCTGTTTTGCTGGCGACGTTTCCTCAAGGGCAACGCCAATGGCTTCTCGATGCCTAGAAGGAGATCTACCCTTTCAGGACTGGCTAGATTTATGCTTAGTTATCTGAGATTCATGGGAGGAAGATGATGCTCTGGAAGACATCGATGCAACGGACATCACATCTGTGGCAAAAAAGGGTACCGAGTTTTGCAGCTCTATTCTGCAGGCCCCTTTTAGTCATCTTCCTACAGGAGAGGAACGCCGATGGAGAATGGTCAGGGCCTAAACATTTAAGATACCTGTCATGGGTGTCGGTGACGGATATGGTACCGCCACACTTAGAACATTTTTTAAAACCAGTAGCTGGTTTTTCCATTTTTAAGGAAAATGGGCCTAGTGCCCAAGATGGGCCTAGTGCCCAAAATGGCACCTAGCACCAAGGAAAAAAGTTTCTGAAGAAAAAATACCTCAGAACTATATATATATATATATATATTTTTTTTAGAAAACAAAGAAGAACTGGTGGTACTGGTAGGTGTCGAAAGAAGGCAGACGCGACCACAAAAAAATAAAGAACAAAGAAGGAATTTTCTGCGGTGACAGGGTATGGGACCTGTCAGCTCTGCGGAAAACGAAGAACTGAAGAGGGACAGTGGGAAAGGCAGGAAGGCAGCATGCAGGCGCTGTGGGATGCTCCCAAATGTTTTCCTGTTGGACGCTGGGGAGCGTTCCTGCGCAGGCTCCGTCGATACTGATGATACCCATATGTGAAGACTATGTATTACAACTATTTAATAAACTGAAGAGTAGCAAATCACCTGGACCGGATGGTATACATCCAAGGGTGTTGAAAGAATTGAAATATGAGCTTGCAGACCTGCTATTAGTAATCTGTGAACTATCATTAAAATCATCTGTAATACCTGATGATTGGAGGATAGCCAATGTAATGCCAATTTTTATAAAGAGTTCCAGGGGTGATCCAGGAAACTACAGACTGGTGAGCCTGATGTCAGTACCAGGCAAAATGGTAGAAACCATCATAAAGAACAAAATTACATGGCTTAATGGGAGACAGCCAACATGGCTTTAGACAAGGAAGATCTTGTCTTACTAATCTGTTGTGTTTTTTCCAAAGTGTGAATAAACAGGTAGACAAAGGTGAGTTGGTTGATAAAATATAGCTGGACTTTCAGAAACCTTCGACAAGGTCCCTCATCAGAGACTTTTGGCAAAACTAAAGTCATGGGATAGGAGGCAGTGTACTATTGTGGATCAGGAACTGGTTAAAAGATAGAAAGCAGAGGGTAGGGCTAAATGGCCAATTTTCCCATTGGAGAAAGGTGAATAGTGGAGTACCCCAGGGATCTGTGCTGGGTCAGTTGCTTTTTAACATATTCATGAATGACCTGGAAATGGTAAAAACGAGTGAGGTTATCAAATTTGCAGATGACATAAATCTATTTAAAGTTGTCAAAACCCATGAGGATTGTGGAAAATTGCAAGAGGATCTTGATAAGTTGGAAGACTGGGCATCCAAATGGTAGATGAAATTTAATGTGGACAAGTGCAAAGTTATGCACCTAGGAAATAACAACCCAAACTATGGTTACCTGATGCAAAGTTTCACATTAGGAACCACCACCCAGGAAAAAGATTTTGGCGTCATCGTGGATAACATTTAAAACCCTCCATCCAGTGTGCAGTGGCCGCCAAGAGAGCAAATAGAATGCTAGGTATCATAAGGACAGGAATGGAAAATAAAACTAAGGATATTATAATGCCTCTGTATCGTTCCATGGTGCGACCGCACTTTGAATATTGTGTGCAATTCTGGTTACCGTATCTTAAAAAGGATATAGCGTTATTAGAAATGATACAGAGAAGAGCCACCAAAATGGTAAAGGGGATGGAAGGATACCCCTATGAAGAGAGGCTAAAAAGGTTAGAACTCTTCAACCTGGAAAAGAGATGGCTGAGGGGAGCTATGAGAGAGGTCTATAAATTAATGAATGGAATGGAACGGGAAACGTAGATCGATTGTTTACATCATCAGAATATAGAAAGACTAGGGGACATGCAATGAAGCTACTCTTTAAGACTAATAAGAGAAAAGCACAGTTACTTACCTGTAACAGGTGATCTCTGGGAACAGCAGGAATAAGTCTTCACATATGGGTACGTCGGTTCCGACGGAGTCCGCGCGGGAACGCTCCCCAGCGTCCAATCAGAACGCTTTTGGGAGCATCCCACCACACCTGCGTGCTGCCTTCCCGCCTTTCCCAACTGCCTCTCCTCAGTTAAGTTTTAAAGCTGAGACAAAGAGAGAGAGAGAGGGAAAGATAGAGATAGAGAAATACAACTCCTAGGGGAGGTGGGTGGGTTGTGAAGACTTATTCCTGCTGTTCCCAGAGATCACCTGTTACAGGTAAGTAACTGTGCTATCTCCAGGAACAAGCAGGAATGAGTCTTCACATATGGGGACTCCCAAGCTAAAATGCCGGGAGGGAGTCCTAGCATGTTGCGAATCTAAGATGAGCAATGCTTTCCCTCAGAACCTCAGGCATCCTGGGGATGGAGGGTAGGAGTTGAAATAAAAAGAGAGACGCTGTGAAACAGCTAAACTAAACCAGGACTTCCGGATGGGAGTCTAGATGTAGATGATCATAATAAGTAAATATTGGAGAGTAATATTCCAATATGGACCTCATCTGGTGGTATTGTAAAATGTTTATTGAGTTTCACATGGATCTGTTAGTAAGAACCAGTAGAAAATCCTCAAGGAGTACCTCACTGTGAAACAGAGGTAACCAAACTGTAGAAGGACAGGTGAAGGTTAGAAACCGTCAAGGGTGACAGTAGCCCCAGGGAAAAACTGGGTGGTGTAATAAGGAAGGACTTCAGTGGAAAACGCAGAAGGCTGTATCAGACAAGGCTTAAAGTCTTTTGGTCCAAGAATAGCACAATCCTAGGACCAAAAGGAGATACGTTTGACCAATTTGGATGGACAAATAGGAAATAGTCCTTGTAGAAGAGAAGGGGTATTGAAGACCCCTGTATCCGATGAGAAATAAGGACAGATGTCCGAGGCATTATAGCCCCTGATTAACTGAAGATCAGTAACATCTTTCCTAACTGATGTTAGGTAGGAAAGATGATACATGGAGAGCTTCAGAGGTACCTAAACCTGAAGGGTTATGGTAAGAAATTTGTTAATTATCACAGAGATTGGTTGTATATGTAGAACCCTATGCATGCTGGTACAGCATTGATAAGGGTAGTGCCCAGCTGTCAGAGTCATATAGAAATATATGCATATATAAACCTAGACAGATAAGTTTCTAGGTACATATCTACCTATGATAATATGCAGAGATATAGATGGGCATAAATATACATAGATACATATAGATACATATAGATAGATATAAATATCTCTGCATATAGATATATACAGGTCTCCACATATGTAGGTAGAGACATGTCTATATAACTATACCCACATAGGAGTATGTGGAGAGAGAAAGGTGCATCTAATAACAAAACCTTTCTCTCTGGTTATGATTGACAGAGTCAGGGGAATGCTCTCTCTGACAAGGAGCAGTCTAGATTCATATAGGAATTCTAGCCCTTGAATAACCAGGATGGTTTACGTGAAAACAGTGCAGATGATATCTTCAGTCTGCAGGCAGCAAGTCCAGATCCTTTTAGAACTGTAGTATGGTAACTGGATAAAAGACACAATGGAAGTGAAAACCATATAAGGACGAGCTGCACGAAAAAGAAAAATATCCCTGGTGAAGGAGTCCAGTGGACAAAGCCAGGGAACTGAGCAATTCTTTAGGTTTTCACGTGATGTAAGGCATGTGTCCTTTGTTTTAAAAGGAGACCTTACGGGAGATGGTAAAGGTAGGAACCCTACCAATCATGAGGGGGCATGACTGGATGAGGCCTTCCTAACCATCTGGAATTATCTGCTAGGAAGATGCAAATGCTCTCTAGCAAGGGCCCATAGTGCAGAGCTACTCTGTAGAGTTGCAGAGAGCATGCTGCAGGTTGGTTGGAAGAAAAACTGGCTGTTTAAAAGCCAGTCCGTAACTTAAACTATTCTGCCAATGCCAAGGGAATTGGAGATGGCGAGGAATAGAAATGAAACCAATAGGCCTGTAGTAATAGAGTTTCCAAAAGAAAGGTCGATAACCTGTTTTGGAGTTACTACTAAGGCCAGAAAGGATTGCTAATGGAGGACACACCTTGATTACTTGGTAAATAGAACCAGAGGGTAACCACTAGGAACTCCTGCCATTGCAGCTATTACCAAGGCAGCAGAAAAGAATGAACAGACATAAGGAGGAGTGGCAAGACTCCCTTACTGACTGATAAGCTGACCCAAGTAAGATTGAAAAAGGGGGGGGGGGGGGACAACTCTGAAAAGGAAACCCCTTACTGGAATAGGTAGAAACCTACAGGGATTTTAGAAAAACCCGTCCAGCTAAATGGTACCACTCTTAGAGGCGAAATGTTTCAGTAAGAGGGTAGGTAAAGGCAGAGTTGAAGGAGACTTACGATATGGTAAGTCCCTGAAAAGGTATGATGATACATGCTGGAACAGGAAACTATCTTATTGATAGTTGTTACATCTCTTTTCCCTTTCAGGAGGAAGAGAAAAACCCGTTACTTATAAGCATGATCATCCTGAGAGCTCATAGAACAAAAAGAATGGATGTCTATTGAGAAGAGATCCATGTCTAGAGTTTAGGATGGAAACAGTGTAGATGCTTCTATTAAGAAGAAGCAGACTACAGGTTCTAAACCCCAAACAGGAAAGAAAGATGTAATGATAATATATCAGAAGCCCTGCGGATGCTGGGTTTGCTGAACCTGTTGAGGTTGTGGTTTCCTTAGCCTGGTTGGATGTTTCCCCTGTCTGGGAACATCTGTATGATGGGTAGAAGATGAATAAAACTTTCTCCCCTTAAGGGAACAAAGTTTGTTAGGAGATCTCCTAAAAACTGGGATAGAGGAAGGCGTAGACAAGCCTCTGAAAGCAATAGTGTCAGTAGTTAACTGAGCAGCTTGGAGTAAAGCCTCCTTGTTAAAGAGATTCTCTCCAGTACAAGGAGTATTCCCCGGTCTATCTTGTACCCATTTGTCCAAGACTGAAGCTTGGAGCCAGGCTCTATGTCGTGCCCCTATGGCTATAG
This sequence comes from Ichthyophis bannanicus, assembly GCA_033557465.1. NCBI lineage: Eukaryota > Metazoa > Chordata > Amphibia > Gymnophiona > Ichthyophiidae > Ichthyophis > Ichthyophis bannanicus. The sequence continues at coordinate 5,526,874 of CM066041.1, forward strand.
CAGAAGTTCTGCTAACAAACTCAAAAGAGTCCAGGGAAGCACGAGTAAGGAACCTAGAAATATTTTGAGCATGATTAACTAGTATAGAAAAATCTGCTCTTTTAGGCTCTTGAAGAAAAGGGGTCAAAAGTAGTAAATTCTTTGTGACCTCCTCCAGAGATAATCCCATATAGAAAATATATGAGAGAATTCTTGCTGAAAACATGGATGCCCGGAAAGTTTGACGTCCAAAGGCATCTAAACTCTTAGCCTCACGACCTGGCGGATAAGAAGAGTGCTTCTTAGTACTCTTAACATGCCTCATTGCTGATTCTACAACAATAGAATGATGAGGGAGCTGAGGCTTTTGAAAACCTGGAGAAGGGGGCACCATGTATAGAAGATCAGTTGCCCTAGAAGGTGGGGATACCGTTAAAGGAGCTTCCCACGTTCTAAATAAGAGATCCTGCAAGGTCTGATGCAAAGGAAACATGACTTCCTTTGGATTGCAGGGGATCTGCAGAGGTTCTGGATCCCCTGGTGCATGATATTGACCAGGTATAGAAATGGCAAGTAACTTTGCCATATCAAGCAGGAATGCTTGAAAAGAAATCTCCCCAGAGGGGAGTCCTCTAGAAAGAGGAGTAAGAACTAGATCTGTTGAAGAACTAGCTCTAGCACTGACCGGTTCATTCAGATTCTCTAGAATAGAAGATCTGAAGGGGTGGAGCATCGGATTGTCCTTGAAGGATAGTTGTCGGTACCGCTGGAAGCCGGTACCGCAACCCGTCAGTAGCAAATCGTCCATGCTCGGGATCGATTCCAAACTCGGTATGGAAGGAAGCGAGCAGGCTGAAACGAGCATGGGAGGTACCGACACCGATGCTGATGTCGATACCGGTACCGAGACCGGTACCGTCGTTGATACCGATACATGAAGATCAGTCTGTGATAGTTCTATCGGTACCGAAGTAACCGAACTTGGCAGACCTTGATCATCGGTAGAATGTCTTGAGTACCGTCTGAAGTCGCTACCGAGACTAGTCGGTACCCAGTCATCCACACTAGAGATCGACTCCAGACTCGGCATCGAAGGAAGTGAGTCTATCGATGCATATCTGGAGGGTACCGACGTGGATACCAGTACCGGTACCGGGATCAATACCGATACTGGAAGATCGGTCAGCAGCGGCTCAGTCGGCCCCGAAGGAACCGAGAGCGCTAGACTGCGATCTTTGGTGAGGAATGTTTCATCCAACACCATTGCCAATGCCGGGGTATCAGTACTGCCCCAAGCGGATGCCGTCACCGAGCATGGCTCAAATATGTTTGTAGAGGTAAGAACCCCAGAAACAACCTGAAACCCCATAAATGGCTTGGAGGCCGAAGACTCCCACCGGGGTTTTAATGCCAAGGTGTTCTCGAGGGCAACGCTGGAGGCATCTCTATGCTGACATGAGATCTACCACTCGAGGCCTGGCTAGTCTTAACAGACTGTTTTTGGGTTACCTGATCTTGTGAAGAAGCGGCGTTGGCTGGTACCGTGAAGTTTAATGGGGACCGCGTATCGAGACATGCTCGATGCTGAAGATTTCTTCTGGATATACCACTGCAGAGGAAACACTCCAGAGGATGGTGGTCAGGACCCAAACAGGGTAGACACCAATTATGAGTGTCTACAATTAATTTGGTACCGCCACAGTATAAACATTTCTTAGGGCTAGTGGCTGGTATTTCCATGAAGGAGAGTGAGTAGGCCTAGCAGGCCGAAAAAACCGTCAGGCACTAACAGGGAAAAAATATTCCTCAGAAAGGAAATTTTGTAAGAAAAAAGAAGAAAGAAACACCAGCGGTACCAGTGGCGTCGGGGAAGGCAGACACGACCACAAGAAAACAAAAAAATAAAAGAAGAATTTTCTGTGGTGACAGGAGTACGTCCTGCTGGCTCCGCGGAAAAACGAAAACTGAGGAGAGGCAGTTGGGAAAGGCGGGAAGGCAGCACGCAGGCGTGGTGGGATGCTCCCAAAAGCGTTCTGATTGGACACTGGGGAGCGTTCCCGCGCGGACTCCGTCGGTACTGACGTACCCATATGTGAAGACTCATTCCTGCTTGTTCCTGGAGATATATTTTTTCACTCAACGTGTAATCAAACTCTGGAATTTGTTACCAGAGGATGTAGTAAAAGCTGTTAGTGTAGCTGGGTTTAAAAAAGGTTTGACAAGTTCCTGGAGGAAAAGTCCATAAACCATTATTAAAAGGGACAAGGGATATCACTGCTTGACCCCATACAAGCAATGTGGAACCTGTGTCTTTTGCGGAAACTGCTAGGTACTTATGACCTAGATTGGCCACTATTTGAAACAGGATACTGGGCTTGATGGACCTTGGTCTGACCCAGTATGGCATATCTTATGTTTGTATAATAGGTGTTATGTTTAGGGCTAGGTCTGTGATTATTATGATCTGAAATTTATAGTATATGAAAAGTCCCTTGGTGAGATCACTTGATTTTGTTTTTCTCTTTTTCAGTTGATGGGTAGAAGGTTTGGGAGTGTGGTATCTAGAGGAAAATACGAGGCAAAGCTGATGTAGAAACTTTGAGGAACTGATTCTCCCACAATCTAGGAAGATAACAAGAGACTCAACTGAGATATCTGTAAACTCCTGGTATGTGGGTGCTAAGAGAGTTTTAGATGAGGTTATCCCATGGAAACAGCCTAATCCATATCTCTGACTTTACTTCCTAGGTTCACAGATGCCCTTATTTATTTTATTTATTTATTTTTCTTCTATACCGCGCTATTCACATCAGTGCGGTGTACATCGAACAAAACCATATACATTGCAGGCTTGCTGCAATGCATTCACAGTTGAACAGGGAATATAACTTGGATACATATGGGGTAATTATCTACAGTTATTTACATTGTTGAGTATCTCTCCCTATAGAACCTACACCGAGAAGTATTTTGTGAATAGATAGTGCTTCAGATCCTTCCTAAATTGTGTTAGGTTGGTGAGGGCCCTCATGTCTGAGGGTAGGGCATTCCAAGCTCTGGGGCCGTAGATGCTAAAGGCTCTATTAGATGTTGCCTTTGTGCATCTCGTTGTTTCTTTCGGGACTGTGAGGGTGTTCATCGCTGTGGATCTTCTGATTCTATTGGGGGGTGAGGTGTGTATTAGCTCTGTGATGGATGTAGGGGGCTGATCGTTCAAGGCTTTGAAGATCATAATTAGGATTTTGTGCAGTTTGAAAAGCAAGATTAAAAGGAAGTAGGTCAGAGATCAAATTTAATAAATTATTATTAATGGTCAGTTTTGGTCCAGCACTACTACACTAAAGTTATGGAAGACTCAGAAAAGATACTTTATGTCAGACCTTGACACATTTTCTTGAAATCCAGGAGCCAGCTTATTATTTAGAAGCTGGCCATTGTGCCCCTTTCCCACTCCCCAAAATGGGTATTGCAGCTCTGTTTAAGGGCTGCTTTACTGTTTTCCCATTTTCTATGGGAAAAGAAAGCTTAATAAATCAAGCCTTTAACGTGCCATTTACACAGTGCAAACAGAAGGCAGTGACCCTCTCCTTCTCCTCTTACCACCCCCAGTGAGTATGCTGTCAACAACATATTGGTGACCCTTTATTTATAGCTATACCTAAGACGTCTTCCTTTTTTGCTTCATATATCACTATGGCCTGGTAACACGTGAAGTTAAAACTTTTTTTTTTTTTAAAAAGCCCTCCACCTTCACCCAGTGTCTCTTTCTTGCCCTTGCAGCTATCAGTCAGTGTCTCTCTGTCTTACTCACCCCCCAGCCATCATTCAATGTCTCTCTCTCTCTCCCCCCAGCCATCATTCAATGTCTCTCTCTCTCTCTCCCCCCCAGCCATCATTCAATGTCTCTCTCTCTCTCTCCCCCCAGCCATCATCCATGTCTTACCTTTATTCTCTCTTCCACCATGATCGGCTCTTCATGTAGTTTGAGCCACATGGTGAAGGAAGCTTGCAAATCTTGCTGTTCTCAGATTTGAAACAGTGACATTAGCAAACTCCCACCACTGTGTGGCACAAACTACACATGCAGAGCCAATTGCAGTTGAGAAAGTTTGCTAATCTCACTGTTTTCATTCTCAAGAGATCAGCACGCTTCCTTCACTGCGCGGCTCGAACTACATGCAGAGCTGATCGTGGGGAGACATCGGGTGATGGCTGGGGGAGGGAGGCAATCAAATCCTGGGTGCCAGGGTGCAATTTATAGCCTAGGATTTGTTGATCCCTGATTTATGTAATCTATAACCGCAGCAGAAAATACTGAGAAACTTGTCAACCATTACTGGTTGGGGAAGACTGTAATAGCTTTGCTCAGTATCATGTTGACAATTTTGATAGCTTGAGAAAGGGTTTTAATTTGAATAAACACACAGAATTGTATGCAGCAGCTCTATGGTGAACTAAAAACACTGCAGATTTTCTCACTAGAGTCCTGCTATGTAAGGCAGTTATGTGCTTTAGTAAACAGAAGAATGGTCTTTTAATGCTCACCTGGATTACACTTTCACCTTCTCTCATCTTTAGAAGGTTAACAATGGCCTGGTCACTGTAAGCCCTTACACTGGTGTTTTTATCTTTTGTGTTGTCCAAAAGCACTTTCAGAATTGGCTTGATTATTTGAGGATCCAGCGGAAGGAGTTGTTCTTTATTTGCCCACCAGATCATCTTTTCTGCTACCAATTTTATATCACTAGAAGGGTTTTGTAGACACTGTAATAGTCAAAAATAGTCACCTTAAGTTTACTTATATTTTTAATAGATATCAACATGTAAAGAAAGAAAAACCAATGTTGATTTTACACAGCTGTAACAGCTTCATATCCTAGTCTTCATGGTAAGAACCTCTACAATAAACTGTAACAACACTCTAAAGGCATGCATAGAAAAGTTGAGCGAGTATGTGGGACACTGCTCTAAAATTATCTTTATTGCCTCTGAGCCAGATCGCTTTTGAAATATGGTTCATATGCTACTTTACATCTCATAACAACAGATGGAGAAAGAAACAGACCCTTTGCGCTGACAGTGTTACTAAAGAGGCTGATAGAGGAATTACTGTTTGCATAAAAATATAGCATAAGCTAATACAGAGTCAGACCTGACCATCAAGCCTGTCTGACACTGGTACAAGTACCAGGCAGATCCCAAAAAAGCAGATCAATTTCTCAGCTCATTTCCAGAGATAAACAACGACTTCATATCGTCCTGCAAGACCAATCCAGACAAGTGGATTGTGTTTGCCTACTAGCAGATTGGGGGAGACAAAGAACCAATGAAAAGCCCAGGTTTCAATGACACCACTTCGGTGCCTCTATCAGCCTCAGCCACTAGAGGTCCCTTCTTTGTCTCCAGCAGATGGATTTTCTCCTCTCTGTAGAAAATCTGGAGACTGAGAGGTAAACGGATTGATTAAACGCTCGTGAACAACCACCTTAAGCCCCAAAAAAGGTGACTCTCACACTTGAGCATGACATGGGAGACTCCACTAGCCATAGGAGGAGGGAAAATTGGTTCAGCTCCACGTCCTTATCAAGATGAAGGCCTTTTGAGCAGCCACGAATTGGAAGGATTTTGAAGAATCTGAAAGAGTACAGTAGCCTCACCCAACCTCAGTGTCTGCTCCCCTCCTCCTTCCTCCTCCTTTCCCCCTGCTCTTTCCTGAAGATTGAAGGTGACTCTCAGAAGGATCTGCCTGCCAGCCACCTTAAATGCAGTGCTGTTTAAAATAAACCCAGCCAGTGAAGCAGTTTCAGGGGGAATACAGCTGAGCCCGGCACGGATCCTTATGCCTGAGGCTCTCAGAGGGTAGGTACCAAGACTTGACCTGGCTCAGTTTCTAAAGGGCGCAATGTGAGGTGGACTGCTAGCACTGTGTGGCACTGTGTGGGAGTTTCCCACTGTTTTCTGCATGATTTAGTAACATTTTTACTTATTGTGCGCCTGGGGGTCATGCAGTCCTAATGCGTGTTCCGTCCAAGCGGCTCCAAAGTGTACTCCTTCCCTAGAGCTTTTAACGTGCGTTAGGTAAAAGTGCAGTTAACCAGTGTTTGTGGGCTGATACAGCCTTAATCCATGCTCTGGTGATACAACGGTAGGTCAGCCGCCCTGTACGCCCAGGCAATGCAGTCTGCCACCCAGGTAGACAGAGTGCACTTGGAGACAGGTAAACCCAGCTTATTGGGGTCATAAGAGACGAAGAGCTGAGTAGCCCTTCGATGTCCCCTTGTACACTCCAGGTAGAAGGACAATGCCCTCTTACAATCCAGGGTATGCAGGACTGCTTCTGCCCGGCTGGAATGCGGCCTGGGAAAGAAGGTTGGAAGAATCACCTCTTGGTTGAGGTGGAAAGAAGAGACCACTTTTGGAAGGAACTTAGGGTGAGTGTGGAGGTTTATCAGTTACGAGAGCTTACGGCTCACTCACACGTCTGGCTGATGTGAGTGCCACCAGGAAGAGCACCTTCCAGGAGAGGAAGCGCAGATGGCGAGTAAGCTGCTGCAAGACCACATTTAAATCCCACTCAGTTGCTGGAGGATGAACTGGGGGTTTCAGCAGAAACAGACCTCTGAGGAATCTGGACACCAGAGGGTGAGACAAAAGAGGTTGCCCCTCCACTGGCGAGTGGTTTGCTGACAAAGCACTCAGGTGGACCCTGATAGAGTTAGATTTGAGACCTAATTCTGAGAGGTGGAGCAGGTACTGCAGCACCACTAGTACAAGGCAAGAGAAAGGGTTTTCATTTTCATGAGGGAGGTTGAGAGACACTGGGAGATTTCATTGAAGCATCACAGGAGGTTCGTGAATGTAGGTTGCTTTTTGTTGAACGATCCGTATATCATGATGTCATCAGCATAGATCTGAAAGTGGATGCTGTGTGATCTGATGATGGAGCAGAGTGGTTGGAGGTAGAGGTTGAAGAGGAGTGATGAGAGGGTGGATCCTTGGGCTACGTAGGGGTGGATACATTGTTTCCAGTTTTTGCCTGTTGGTCAGAAAGGATTGGAACCACTGTGGTATGTCGTCTTGAATACTAGTGGATTGTGGATTGTGGGTGCTGAAGGAGGATGTTGTGGTAGACAGTACTGAAGGCCACAGATATAGCCAGGAAGATCATGAGGTATCATTGTTTTGTGTCCTGATTCCTTTCATTATGGTGTTTATGTGGGAGACCATCAGGGTTTCTACTCCATTTAGGGGCCGGAATCCATGTTGTTGGAGATCAAGAAGAGCGTTTCTGCCAAAGTGATCTTGGAGTTTTCTAAAATTCTAAAATTAGTCAGTATGATGCAGGGTCAGAAGGGTCTAGGGTCAGGATTCTCGAGGGTTGGATGGAGAGAGGATAGTTTTAGGCAGTTGGGCATTTTTCCTTACTGCAGTACTGATTGGGTGATTTTTGTTAGTATGGGACAGAGGTCTTCATTGAGCGTTTTGCTTCATTTTACTGGGCATGTATCGAGAGGAGAGGTGGTTGTGTTTTTAGTGATATGATATGATGTTCTCAATGTTGTTTTTGCTGATGGGGTCAAAAGTATATCAAGTGGAGTGGGGGGTGGTTTGTGTGAGGGGGAGATTGGGGTGGGGTGGAGTTGTTTGTAATGGTTGGCCAGTAGTTGTGGGCGGATGCTGGATGTCTGTGGTTGAGCTGGGTGGGGGTATTGTGAATTGTTTGATGATGTTGAATAATTCTCTGGGGCAATTCAGAAAACTACTTTTCAGCTTGGTGTGGTATGCACATTTGGCACTGTCTGTTGCAGAGCAGTATTCATTGAGGAGTTGTATGTAAATCGAGTTGAGCTTGGATTTGCGCCACTTGTGTTTGAGCCTCTGGAGCTGGATTTTTAATCTGCAGAGGTTGGGGTGTACACCAAGGAGTTCTGGGTTTTTTGGCGATGCCAGGGCCGATATCTGCACCCCGCCATTCAGTCTCAGATCCCTTCCTGCAATCTGTGTCTGGTGCTCAGGGCCCTGATGGAGGCCCCTTTTGAGCCATTGAAGCGCACTACCTTGAAGGATTTGACACTCAAGTCTGTATTCTTGATGGAGATTTGTTCCGCAAGGCGGATCTCCGAGCTGCAGGCTCTGTCTTGCTGAGATCCTTATCTGTCCTTTTCAACTGAGGCCGTTTCCATTCAGCGTGCACCTTCCTTCTTGCCTGAAGTGCTTTCTCTCTTTCACATGAACCAGGTGGCTTGCCTACTCTCCTTCTCTAAAGAGTAGTGCTGAGGGAAGGATAAGGATCTTCGCCTTGTAGATGTCTGGAGAGTGCTTCTCCGGTACTTGAAGGTTACAAATTCTTTTCCTAAGTCAGACCATCTCTTTGTGCTCTTCGCTGTACCGCACATGAGCAAGGTGGTGATCAAGTCGACCTTGGGACACTGGATTAAGGAGGCTAAGACTCAGCGTTATCTGTTATAGAAACGGCTGGTTCTGGAGAGTTTGCGTGCTCATTCTACCTGAGCACACGTGTCCTCGTGGGCAAATCACAGCTCAGTGGTCCCTGCAGACATTTGTTGGGCAGCACCGTAGGCAGCTCTTTCCACTGTTGTCAAGCATTACCTCTTGGATGTCCACACATGGGTGGACATGGCCTTCAGTTTGAGAATATTGCGAACTGGCTCTTCTTCCTGCCCAGTGGTGTTGTAGCTTTGGTACATCTCACTTGTCTGAACTGGTCTAGCAGGACAATATGGAAGGTGACATTTTACTTACCCCTTGAGTCCTGCTAGACCAGTCCAGGGCCTGCCCCTGAAACTGTATGGCTCTGTTTTTTCTGCTGTGGTACCCTTGGGATCTGCCATGATTTTATACTTGCCTCTACAGGCTCATCTTCTACAGACAGTCTTCTGCTTTCCTGTATATGGTTCCCTACTGTTGATTACTCATTGTTGCCCACATTTGAGGTTGTGTGAAGCTTACTCTGTATCTCACATATGCTTTGGGATGAATACTGAAGGGACCCTCTGGTGGATGAGCCGGATAGAAGCATGGGAGTAATATCATTGAAACCTGGGCATTTCATTGGTTCTTTGTCTCCACCAATCTGCTGGTGGGGGAACACAACCCACTTGTCTGGACTGGACTAGTAGGAGTTAAGGAAAGGACACTATGTTAAGTAAAATGTTGTCTCGGTTGTTTATTGTTTCAAAAATACGAAGACTAGGAGATAAACCATGAAGGTACAAAGTAATATATTTAAAACAAAATGGAGATTGCTTTCCCAGCTACTGCATAATTAAGCTCTAGAATTCATTGCCAGAGGACATGGTAAAAGCAGTTAGCCTAGCCAAGTCTAAAAAAGGCTTTGGCAAGTTCCTAAAGGAAAAGTGTAGAGTGGAGGAGTAGTCTAGTGGTTAGAACACTGGCTTGGCAACCAGGGTTCGATTCCCACTAGCACTCCTTGTGGCCTTGGGCAAGTCACTTAACCCTCCATTGTCTCAGAAGAAAGGCCTGGCAATCTACTTCCGGTCACACTGCGAAGAAAACCCAGGAGCTTCTGGGTCGCCAGGAGTCAGCACCGACTCGAAGGCACACATTGCATTTGCAAAGGAAACGTGCATAAACTATTATTAAGGTAAACTTGGGGAAAGCCACAGTTTATCCCTGGGGAGTAAGCTACTTTTGGGGATTCTACCAGGTACCTGTAACTTGGACTGGTCACTGTTAGGAACAGGATACTGGGCCAGATGGACCTTGCATCTGACCCAGTATGGCAGTTTGTTTGCACTAATTTTAGCACTAAAAGGCTCTGGGCATGGTCCCTTTAACTGGAGCCACTATCACATTTGTCATATTAATATATAGAGTGACAAGTTTGTGAATCTGCAGGACAGCTGTACGTATATGTTCAGAGAATGACTTGTAATTTTACTTATGTAGTATATTTGATTTTATTCTCCTGTAAGAAAATATATTATCTCCCATATTTATATACCCTATATTTATCTCCAAAGAGACGGCTGAGGGGAGATATGATAGAAGTCTATAAATTAATGAAAGGAGTGGAACGGGTAAATGTAGATCGACTGTTTACGTTATCAGAATATAGAAAGACTATTTATTTTTATTTAATTAATTAATTTATTTAATTGTTTTTATATACTGCACTATTTATCATCAGCGCGGTTCACAGGGAACGTATTTGTGCAAAGAGGGGACTTCAATGCACTCACAATAAACAGGGTAAATAAAACATGGATAACAGGTTAACAGGTAGCAACTATTTACAATTAGGTATGCAGGCTTATACTATGCATGACTAGGGGACATGTGCATGACTAGGGGACATGCAATGAAGCTACAGGGTAAACTATATAAGACAAATAAGAGAAAATATATTTTCACTCAACGTGTAATCAAACTCTGGAATTTGTTACCGGAGGATGTAGTAAAGGCTGTTAGTGTAGCTGGGTTTAAAAAAGGTTTGGACAAGTTCCTGGAGGAAAGGTCCATAAGCCATTATTAAAAAGGGACCCAGGATATCAATGCTTGACTCAATGCAAGCATTGTGGAACCTGTGTCTTTTGGGGATACTGCTAGGTACGTATGACCTAGATTGGCCACGGTTGGAAACAGGATACTGGGCTTGATGGACCTTGGTCTGACCCAGTATGGCATATCTTATGTTCTTATGTTCAAGCCCAGTATATCCTGATTCCAATAGTGGCCAATCTAGGAACAAATACCTGGCAGGTTCTCAAAGAGGCAGACAGGTTACTCGCCCATTATTGCTGTATTGTAACTTTTGTTAGCTTCGCTGTTTTCTTTTAGCATTTCATCATTCATCTGTTCATTCTGGCCAGGTGGTTGGTAGTAGACCCCCCACTGTTGTCATCTTCTGCTTTTTACATGGAACTTCTATCCATAGAGGTTCTACAATGTATTTTGCAAAGCATACAAAGTAAACACTGAAATCCCACCGGCATCCTATTTTATGGAAATGAAACATGCTTTCTCTTCATTATGCTGCATGATAACTGATCAAGCAATTGAAAATGTACAAGGAGAGGACTGAGATAAAGCTTAGTTAAAACTTGAACGAAGAGATTTTTCCCCCCAAATGCTTCAGTATCTTATGGGTATAATTATTATACTGGATACAGAGTTCGTTTTTGAACAGAACTACTACTACTTATTTGTATAGCACTACAAGGCGTATGCAGAGCTGTACAGACACATGTAATAGATGGCTCCTGCTCATCAGAGGTTACAATCTAGACAAGACAGATAACATAACAGCTGAGGACAAGGGAAATGGTAAGGAAACACACAGGAGACTAAGCGGATTAGGATCCAAAAGCAGCCTCGAAGAGGTGAGTTTTCAGCCTGGATTTGAAAAGGGCCAGAGATGAAGCCTGACGCACAGACTCAGGTAGTTTGTTCCAGGCATAAAGAGCAGCAAGGTGGAAGGATAGAAGTCTGGAATTGGCAGTAGAAGAGAATGGCAGAGATAAAAGGGATATGACAGAAAAGCGGAGCTCCCAAGGAGGGGTATAGGGAGAGATAAGAGAGGAAAGGTAGTGAGGAGAAGCAGAATGAGTGTACTTATAGTCTGTAGGAGAAGTTTGAACTGAATTTGAAACGGATAGGGAGCAAGTGAAGCGATGTGAAAAGAGGGGTTATATGGGCATATCGAGGTTGGCAGAAGACTAGCAGCACAGCTGAGTTTTGAACAGATTAAAGGGGAGATAGATGAGTCTGAGGGATACCAGTAAGTAGACGCTGCAATAGTCTAGACAGGAGGTGACTAAAGAATGGATAAGTGTCTTAATAGTATGTGTAGAAAGCGTGGCTACTCACCTGTAACAGGTGTTCTCCAGGGACAGCAGGAATCAGTCCTCACTTATGGGTGATGTCGGCACCTACCGAGCCCGCGCGGAGCAATTCCCCAGCTTTTAAAGAAAGCCATTGGAATTGCTGCCATGCATGCGTGGTCTTCTTCCTGCCCAAAGGTGCCATCTTGCTCAGTCAGGTCCCCTAGTTGGAGCCCAACTAAGCAGATGGCAAGGGAAGGACAAAAATTGCAACTCTTCAGAAGTGGGAGGGTAGTGAGGACTGATTCCTGCTGTCCCTGGAGAACACCTGTTACAAGTGAGTAACCACGCTTTCTCCAGGAACAAGTCAGTTCTCACTTATGGGACTCCCTTGCTACAGGCTACCGAATCTGTAACCAAAAACGCCTCCGCAAGGCCGTGAGCAGAAGCCGATGCCCAAAGGAGCCTTAGTCTTCGGGTCCCCGGGTGAAGCTCTCGGTAGCCGTCGAGAAAGGGTCAGAGGGCAGGAGTTGCTTATACCCCGAACAGATTACAGAGTACAGTCTGGCCGAAGGCACTGTCCTAGCTGGACTCCCTCTCCAGGCAGTAGTGCACAGCGAAAGTGTTCGCTGAAGACCAGGTTGCAGCCCGGCAGATGTCCACTAGAAGCACTGAGCACAGCGAAGCCACCCAAGCCACCTTGGCTCAGACGCCATGCACGGTACCTGGCGATCCAGTAGGGCACCCGCCTTTGCTTGGGTGAAGACAATGCAGTCTGCCACCCAGACAGAGATGGTGCGTTTGGTGAATGCCTCCCTAAGCGACTGGGATCGTAGGCGACAAAGAGCCGGTTGGACTTGTGATGAACCTGGGTACGCTGCAGGTAGAAGGCAAGAGCCCTCTTGCAGTCGAGTGTATGCAACACCGCCGAGGCCTGGTCGGCATGCGGTCTCGGGAAGAAGGTTGGCAAGACTATCTTCTGACTGAGATAAAAGTCGAAGACCACCTTCGGTAGGAACTTGGGATGGGTGCGGAGGACCACCCTGTTCCAGTAGAACCTGGTGTATGGAGCCTCAGACTTGAGGGCCTGGAGTTCGCTGACTCGGCGAGCCGAAGTCAAAGCCACCAAGACCACCACCTTCCAGGAGAGATGCCAAAGCGAGCACGTCGCCATCGGCTCGAAGGGTGCTCACGTGAGCTGCATCAGCACCACATTGAGATCCCACTCCGCCGCTGGAGGCCAGATGGGAGGCTTGGAAAGCATGAAGCGAGAGACCAAGGGCTGCCCCGAGAGGGGTTTCCCCTCAACGGGGAGGTGGTTCGCAGAAATGGTGCTCAGGGGTACCCTGACCGAATTGGATTTCAACCCTGCCTTCGAGAGGTGGAGGAGATACTGGAGGATCCACCAGGTAGAGCAGGAGAATGGGTTGATCTGTAGCTCGGAGCACCAGATCGAGAAGCGTCACCACTAAAAGGTATACGCCTGTCTCGTTGAGGCCTTCCTCGACACGAGGAGAACCTCCTTGATGTCCTCTGGGAGGTGCAGCGGAGCTAAGGCGACCCATTCAGCTGCCAGGCTGTAAGGGATAGTGCGACCAGGTTTGGGTGGAACACCCGACCCTCCTCTTTTGTCAACAGACCCGTGGCACAGCCTAGAGGAACTGGGGGCTTGGACAAGAGCCGGAGCAGAAGAGGGAACCAAGGATGTCGAGGCCACGAGGATCACCAAAGCTTGGTCCCGCTGAACTTTGTGGAGGGTCCTCGCAATGAGAAGAGTGGGAGGGAATGCGTAAAGAAGGCCGGAGGTCCAGCTCAAGAGGAACGCATCTGAGGCCACCCCGCTCGGGTGTGAAACCGAGCCGCAGAAGCGGGGAATCTGCGCATTCACTGGACTGGCAAACAGGTCCATGGATGGGGTCCCCCCACCGATGGAACAAGACGCCGGTGACCTTCGGATCCAGGCATCACTTGTGTTGCTGAGTTTGTCCATGAGGACATTCTCCTGGCCTGGGAGGTAGACCGCTCACAGGGTCATCCCCCGGCGAGACGCAAAGGAGGATCGCTTCTTGGCAGAGGAGGCGTGATCCTGTTCCCCCCTCCTTGTTTATATAAAACATGGCTACCCTGTTGTCAGTCTGCACGAGCACCAACTTCCCCCTCAGATAGCCCTCGAAGGCCCTCAGGGCCCATCGGACCACCCGAAGCTCAAGTAGGTTGATCTGCTGCCGAGACTCCTCAGGCGACCACTGCCCCTGGGTGCACAATGCACTGCAGTGGGCTCCCCACCCCAGCAGGGAAACATCAGTCATTAGGACGAGCTTGTGCTCTGGAACCTGGACGTGCATTCCCTGAAGGAGACTTCAGGGGTCCTGCCACCAACCCAGGGAGTTGTGGAGACTGCAGGAAACCCGGATAGGGTCTCTGAGGTGGCCGAAGGCCTGGCTCCATTGTGCCCTGAGGCACTACTAGGCTGTCCACATGTGCATTCGGGCGTGGGGGACTACATGGATGGTGGAGGCCATGTGTCCTAGGAGGCGCAGCATGACCTGTGCCGTAACCCAAGCCCTGCTCTGGACCTGGGCTGCCAGTCCGGAGATGGTCCGCAGGCAGAAAGGCGGTCACTCGCTCCGTGTCGAGGTGTGCGCCGATGAACACCACGGTCTGCACCGGCATGAGGTGGGACTTGGAGTAGTTGACCAAGAAGCCGAGGCGTTCAAGTAGGAGGATTGCGCGCGATGCTGCCAGGCGGGCTTCGTCGATCAAGGTCCCCGTGACGAGTCAGTCATTGAGGTAGGGGAAGATGGGTATGCCCTGCTGCCTGAGGGAGGCGGCGGCCAGGGTGACACACTGTGAAAACCCGCGGTGCAGATGCGAGCCCGAAGGGGAGTACCCTGTATTGATGGTACTCCCCCTGCACCCTGAAGCGCAGGTACTGCCTGTGCTGGGGGTGGATTAGGATGTGGGTGTAAGTGTCCTTGAGATCCAAGGAGCATAGCTAATCGCCCTGCTGAAGGAAGGGCAGCAGGATGCCAAGCAATAACATTTTGAACTTCTCCCGCACTAGGAACTTGTTGAGGTTCCAGAGATCGAGGATGGGGGCGTAGGCTCCCCCGTCTTTTTTGGAACGACAAAGTAGCGGGAGTAGAACCCATGGTCTCGAAGGTGCAGCAGTACCTTCTTGACCACCCGCTGGGCGAGAAGGTTGGACAGCTCTCGCTGCAATAAGGCCTGGTGCGAAAGGAGCCGGGTAGGCTCCGCTGGCGAGAAGGGAGGAGGGCACCTTTCCAGGCAGAGACAATATCCATCTCAGATCACTCGGAGGACACAGGTGTCCGACATGATCGACGCCCACTGTAGGGCGAAGAGGAACAGGCATCCCCCACCAGTGGAAGTGCTGCCGAGAGGCGAGAGGCTATACTGTTGGTGTCAAAAACCCTGCGTGGGTTGGGGTGGTGCTGGTTGCTGGGCCTTAGGTCCTTTAGGCTTGTGGTGGCTCTGCGCACCTCCCTTCCCCTGCGTTCCGGGAAAGGAGGGTAACCCCGGTAGAAGAGCCCCTTCCTTTGGAAGGATGGCTTCTTTACTTGTGGCTTCTTCCGAGGGAGGGAGGAGGTCTTATGCGAGAGACGGGTTCGGGTGACGAACTCTGAGATAGAAACAGAGGCCTTATCCTTCATAGGTTTACCAAACAGCTGGTCGCCGAGGCAGGGGACGTTCAGGAGCTTCTCCTGAACCCACTGCTCCAGGTCCAAGGATTGGAGCCATGCCTGGCGTCGGGCCCCGATGCCGGCTGCTGCCACCCGGGCAGAGGACAAACTCGTCATACGCAGCGCGAGAGAGGTACTTTGAGCACTCTGCGACGGATCTCAGGAGGGTATGGAACCTGAGAAGAGGTTCAATCATGAAGCCTGTGGAGAACCCGCTGAGCTCTTTGGCGAGGCCACACAGGAACATGCCCATATACAATTGGTATGCCTGGATGCAGCATATGAGCATGGACCCCTGATAGATTTTGCATCCAAGGGCATTGAGAGCTCTCGACTCCCTGCCTGGGGGGACCGAAGAGTGTGACTTTTGGGCTCTTTTGCTTCCACATCGCCGACTCCACTACCATGGAGGTGTGTGGAAGCTGGGTCTTCCGAAACCCCGGGCCGCGTTGGACCCTGTACATGGCGTCGAGGCGCTTGCTCACTATGGGGACCGAAGCAGGTGTCTCCCATACGCAGAGGAGCAGCCTTGACAAAATGGGAAGAATCCGAGGCGGGGATTCATACTGCAGAATATCAAGCTCTTCAGCTCGCGGCTCCTCTTCAGCCTGCATAGCCAGGCTGAGGGTCTGTGCCATGTCCCACACGAACACTAGGAATGATGTGTCCTCGGGTGGCGAATGCCTCTGAGAGGCGGGCCAGGACGGGTCCGAAGGGAGGTTCCTGTGGGCACGGGTCTCCGGGGAGGTATCCCTGTCCGACTCCCAGCCCGAGAGGTCCGAGAAGGAGTCCGACTCGGCCTGGTCGCCCCATCCAGAGGTCGAGGCCCGCTTGGAGCCAGCCTTGGAGGATCTTGCTCCCGAGGACTGGGAAGGTGAGTGAGACTGACACCGAGGACTCTTACGAGGCCCACGGCTCTCGGGGGTTTCCAGGGCGTGTTTTGGTGTCCCTCTCGAGGGAACCTCAGTCTCGAGGTGCGGCCAGCAGTGCTGGGCGGCTAAGAAGGCAGAAACGTTGCACTCTAGTGCCAGCATTCGGGACTCCCATGCGGACGTGGGTCCTTGCGATGTTGACATCGGGATTACCGGGTCTGGTGTGGAGTAGGAGAGGGGTTCCTTACCAGGATGGCCCTCAGGAGGCCGGGCACCATCGCTGGAAGCCTCCGTATCTGTAGTGGTACCTTACGAGGCTGCTCCTTGTCTGACTCTCGGGAACGCCGAGGGGGGCTGAGTGACCGAGCGCAAGAGCGCGCGTGCTTGTCTGGGGCCACCAACAGTGACTTCAAAGTCGTCTTCTTCTTACGCCTCTCCACTTCAGGGGACCCCTGGTTGAAGTGCCGCTGAGAGCCGGGACCGAGGTGGGGGCTCCCACCATCGGAGGGACGACCGAAGGCGCCGCCGGGGATTCCGGGGCTACCTTCCGGAAAATGTCATTGGACTTCTGCTTATGACTTAGCAGGGCCTTGGAGGACATTTTCTTGCAAAGAGAGCAGAGCTCCGGGTCATGGTTGGCCCCAAGACACCAAAGACAGCAGTTGTGAGAAAGATGTTTTTGGAGCATCTGTCACATTTCATAAACCCGGTGACCATTGGGGCAAAAAGGGCCCCTGCTAGGTTGAAGACCTTTGTGGCCAGCGGTTGGGGGAAAAAGGGTGCAAAGCCCACAAAAGGAAAAAAAAAGTATACAGAAAAAGACGTCCCCTTGCTCAGGGAAAGAGCAGAGCAGGGGAGGACGGGTAGAGGACCAGTGTAACCCAGAAGAAACACAGGCCAGAGGCCGAAAACTAAACATTTTTTCCGAAGGACGAGGATGTGCGTCCGAAGGGCTCCACAGAAAAAGGGAGACTGAGCAAGATGGCACCTTTGGGCAGGAAGAGGACCATGCATGCATGGTAGCAATCCCAAAGGCTTTCTTTGAAAGCTGGGGAAGTGCTCCGCACTTGCTCCATTGGTGCCGACGTCACCCATAAGTGAGGACTGACTTTCTGCTTGTTCCTGGAGAAAGGGACAAATTCTGTCAATGAAAGACAAGCGATAGGTTTTAGCTCTCTGTTGGATGTGTGCAGAAAGAGAGAGATAGAATCAAAGATGACCTCAAGATTGCGAGCTGAGGAAACAGGAAGGCGTGTAGCATTATCCACAGAAACAGAAAAGGAAGGAAAGGAGGGAGGTGGGTTTAGGGGGAAAGATAAGGAGCTCAGTTTTGGCCATGTTTAGTTTCAGACAATGGTGAGACATTCAGGCAGCAATGTCGGATAAGCAGGCAGAGATCACGGCCTGGATTCCTGGAGAAATTTCAGGCACAGAAAGATAGATCTGAGCGTCATCAGCATAAAGTTGGTACTGAAAACCATGAAAGGAAATAAGTGCACTAAGGGACCAAGTGCAGAAGGAGAAAAGGAGAGGTCCCGAGGTACACCAACTGAAAGCGGGATGGCAGTAGAAGAGGAAAGCATAGTTACTCATCTGTAACAGGTGATCTCTGGGAACAGCAGGAATTTAGTCTTCACATATGGGTATGTAGTCTTCACATATGGGAGACATTGGTACAGACGTAACTTAACTATCTAAATTCTCAACAAACAGGGGTGTCCTACACGGAGCGGTGGGTTCACCCCTAAACAAAGAGATGGGGAGGAGTGGCCTGCATGGAGCGGCAGGTGCACCTACTCTTGCCATCTTACTGGGCAGATTAGATGGATCATACTGGTCTTTATCTGCCGTCATTTACTATGTTACTATGTTACCCCCCATTGTCCAATAGGAAAGCCTTTGGGAGCAGTCCACTGCACCTATGCTGCTGCCTTCCCAACTCCCTCTCTTCATTTGAGTTTGTAGCTGAGAAAAGAGTAAATGAAACCCTATAAACTCCTAGGGTAGGACGACTGGTTGTGAAGACTAAATTCCTGCTGTTCTTGGATTTCATCTGTTACAGGTGAGTAACTACCCTATCTCCAGGAACAAGCAGGAATGTAGTCTTCACATATGGGACTCCCTAACTCCCAGATGACAGATGAAGTGACCTCAGATCCGGTAGAGTTTCACCTTGGAACAGGCATGATGAGGTCCAGGACGGAGGGTAGGAGTTGCATCTAACTCTGAAAGAGGTGCTGGAGAACAGTCTGACCAAACATGGCATCCCGAGAGGCCTTGTCCAGACAATAATGGGCAGCAAAGTTATGGACAGAAGACCAAATTGCTGCTTTGCAAATTTCGTCAATGGCTGAGGGTAGGTTCACCATCGAGGTGGCCATGGCACAAACACTGAGCAGTGACAAGCCCGTCCAGGGAGAGTCCCTACTTTGTCACAGGCAAATTAAATGCAATCCGCTATCCATCTGGAGAGCATATGCTTAGAGACAGGTAATCCCAGGTGACTGGGGTCAAAAGAGATGAACAACTGTGAGGCTTTATGATGAGGTAAAAAGCCAATGCACGCTTGCAGTCAAGAGTGTAAAGGGTTGCTTCAGCTCTAGACGCATGTGGCTTAGGAAAGAAAACTGGAAGGTAAATTGACTGGTTTAGATGGAAGGGAAACACTACTTTTGGCATAAAGTGTAGGTGAGTCTGAATGACTACTTTGTCATGGTGGAAGTGGGTACAGGGAGGATCCGCCACCAAAGCCCGAAGCTCACTAATTCGTCTAGCTGAAGTGAGGGCAATTAGGATGATCACCTTACATGAGAGGAACTTAAGTGAGGTCATGGCTAATGGGTCAAAGGATGGCTTGATTAGCTGTACAAGAACAACACTGAGGTTCCAAGCTACTGGGGGGGTCTTATGGGAGGTTTGGACAGCAGGAGACCTTGCATGAAATGCGCCACTACCTGTTGTGAGGAGATGGGCTGTCCATCAAGCAGATGATAAGAGGCTGCAATGGCACCGAGGTGGAATCTCACTGAATTTGTCTTTAGACCTGTCGAGGACAGGTTGAGAAAATACTGAAGGTGGGACTCCAATAGAGCAGAAAAATGATTGAGATCCTTCTGGGAAAACCAGACCAAAAATCTACGCCACTTAAAAACGTATAAACGTCTGGGGAAGGGCTTTCTAGAAGCCAAGAGGAACTCCTTAACCTGTTGAGAAAGGTCAAAGCCCTGTAAGGCTATGTTCTCAGCAGCCAAGCTGTGAGGTGAAGCGACTCTGGAATGGGATAGAGTAGTGAGCCGTTGTCTGGAGAGAGGAGATCCGGTGCATATCCCAGTCGGAGAGGATGAGTGAGTCAGACGTAGTAGCAGCGGAAACCAAGGTTTGCCACAGCCAGTGAGGGGCTATGAGAATCACTGAGCCCCTTTTGGACTGAAGTTTGAAAAGCGTCTTGGGAATAAGAGGTATGGGAGGGAATGCATAAAGCAGACCCTGACCCCAATGCAGATGGAAGGCATCCGCCTGTTGGTTGGAGGATGTGGGAGTCCTTGTGCAGAAACAAGGAAGCCTGACATTCTGCGGAGTCACAAACAGTCTGTTCCCCAGGTATGGAAGATGTAGGACACTATTCGTGGGGAAGAAGGATGCGACTCAGTCTGTCTGCCAAGACACTGGATTCTCCTAGTAGGTGCACCACTTGGAGGTGTATCTGATGCGCAATGTCAAAGGACCAGAGGTGGATCGCCTCCTAGCAGAGGACCCCTGTTCCCCCCTGCTTCTTTGCATAGAACTTGGCAATCTGATTGTCCATCCTGACAAGGACCTGTTGTGCTGCGAGGTGATATTGAAACGCCTGGAGGGCATTGAAGATAGCCCAAGTTCCAGGAGATGTATCTGGAATTGTGACTCCTGCACCATCCAGAGTCCCTGTGTAGTCAGGTTGTCCAGATGGGCTCCCCAACACTGTTTGGAGGCATCTGTCGTCAGGGTGCATTGACGTGGAGGCATCTGAAAAGGTGACCCTACAAGCAGATTTTCTGAAAAGTCCCACCACTGAAGGAATTTGATTAAACGGGCAGTGACATGGATTCCTGTCTCTGAGATGGTCTGAGGTCTGCTTCCACTGGGAAGCCAGAGTCCACTGGGCTATCCACATATGTAGTCAGGCATGTGGGACGACATGCACTCTAGAGGCCATGTGCCCAAGGAGCTGCAGCATTTCTCATGCTGTCAGATGGTCTCTTAGGAGCATCTGGGACACCAATTCTACTAGACGAGTGCAGAGCTGGGGCACAAATGCCCTGGACTGCTGGATGTCTAGCAAGGCTCCGATGAACTCTAGCCTTTCAGTTGGAGTGAGATGGGATTTTGAGAAGATTATGAAAATCCCAAGTGTTGTAGTACTGTTATGGTATGATGCAAGGACAGAAACGCCTCTTGGGAGGTGCCTGCCTTTATTAGCCAGTTGTCTAAGTAGGAGAAGACGAATATCTCCAGAGTTCTTAGAAATGCAGCTATGATCGCTATGCACTTTGTGAAGACTCTTGGGGTAGAGGTAAGTCCGAAGGGAAGGACTCTGTATTGATGATGTTTTCCCTGAAAGGTGAAGCGTAGATACTCCTGTCTCCTGAGGATGGATGACGATATGTGTGTACGCTTCTTTTAGATCTAGAGAACACAGCCAGTCCTGACTCTGGAGATAGGAAAGAAGAGTCTTGAGAGAGATCATTTTGAACTTTTTGTGGATTAGAAACTTGAGGTTTCTGAGGTCCAGAATGGGCCTGTACCCTCCGGTTTTCTTTGGAATGAGAAAGAAGGGAGAATAGAAGCCCACTCCCTTCTGGGATGTTGGGACTTCTTCTATGGCGCCCTGAGACAGAAGAGAAGACACCTCGCCTTGCAGGAGAGCAGTGAAAGGGGGTTGTGTTTGATACGCCCCCTTGAATGTGGAGGAGGGCAGAGCTTGCAGATGAAGTCTGTATCTCTCCTGAAATATGGTGAGTGTCCACTGCTCTGAGGTGAAAAGGTGCCATCTGTGGGCATAGTGACACAGTCTGCCTGCTATATGGAGAGGCTGAGGATCCTCCAGAGGCATGGAATGGCATGGAATGGTGGGGAAGCTGTGTCATTTGAAAGCCTGGACACTCCGGTACCCGGTATCAAGATATCTACTTTGGGGTGAGACCATGAGAGGTGTCACCCACATACGGAGCATAAGGTCATGAAGGATGCAGTGACCGGCTAAATGGCAGCTTCCTTGGGTGCCATTAGGTATTGAAGGATATCCAGTTCCTCTGCCCTTGGCTCCTTCTCCAATGTCACCGTGATAGAGACCCCTTTGACTAGGTCTCGAATAAATTCCTGAAAGGACATGTCCTCAGGTGGTGACATGCGCTGCTGTTGAGGTGGGGAAGGGTCTGAAGGAAGGTCCCGGGGCCCCCGTGAATCGTGACTCCGCATCGGAATCTGAAACAGAAGACTAAGTATCAACGGGTACAGTGCGCACCAAAAGATAGATGTCGGTACTGATGTTCTGATGTATCGGCCTTGGTGAGCTGTTTGGGTTTTGCACTGGTATCGGTAAGGGATTCCAAGGAGGGCATGGGTGGGAACGATGTCGCACCTGGAACTGGTGTCTGTGTTGGTACCAGAATTAGTACAGTTTGCCCAGTACCTGTAGCAAAGGGTTTTATGGGCACCGAGGCTGCAAATAGGGCTGCCAAACTAGGCACGATAGCCAGTATACGCTGGTCTATCGTGGTTGCCAATGCTTGGGTATTGGCGACGGGAATTTTTGCCACTATCCCAGAGCATGGCACCAGTAGCTCTCCTGAGGTCAAAACGTCGGGAGCATCCTGGAACTCATCGATGGCTTTGAAGGGCAGGGCCTACTGCCGTGGCTGTTTGGTAGGCCGATCCGCCTCCAAGGCAAACTCCAAGGGATCTCGATGTTTAGAGCAAGATCTTTCCCTGGAGGTGCCCGCAGACTTCGATACAGCCTTGTGCTGGGACTTCAAGGATACTTGAGATCCAGGAGAGTATGACGAGGTCCTCGACGATGTGGACGCCAACGATACCACGTCAGAGGCGAAGAGTGCACCTAACTTAGAAGCCCAGTTCTGTAGGCCTCTCTGGCTGGTGGTCTGGGCCGAGGCATTTTAGACATCAATCATGTGTGTCAATTGCCAAAATGATGCTGATACACTTAATGTATTTTTTGAAACCACTAGTTGGTTTCTCCATACTCGGAGAATGAAGAATATGAAGGCTTAAGGCCTAAAAGGGCGTCGACATTAGGCGGGGCACGAAAAGCCGGGAAAATTGAACTACCGTGCCATGCAAGATCCCTGCCAGACAGCACCAAGAACGAAAACTCAAGGTACCTAAGGACTTACTAGACTACACCCAATCCAAAGTAATAGAGGGTTCTTAGCTCACACTTTAAGCCCTTTTCAATCTGTAGACTAAAGGATTACATATCTTCTGGATAACCAAGCTATACGGGCCAATCACTGTACGATAGTAGCCTTATACCTGCTTAACAACTCTGTAACATCATTCCAGATTGTCTATTCTGCATATACTAGCTGACCGAAATGAATGAATACATTATGATCACACTAGTGTAGACTGTCTGACCTCGCAACAGAATTGCAACTGATACTGTAGCTAGTTACAGCTGCACTATTGAAACAGTAGCCATATGTAATTGCTTAGCCCCACCCTAACAGATTGCAACAACCTCCTACAACAACTTAACGATTTTGTGATCTCAAGTAATAGAACCTACAGCCTTGTTATACTCTGACAGCCCTACACAGAGAGAATCTAAACTTTCATCCCATTACCCTGTAACACTAGGGAAGGTATAAAGGAATTCTCTCTCCTAAAACTCAATAAGCTAGGAAAATGCCCCCTTCATCCACTACTTGTTTCAGAACACTATTTATCTGTACATTAATCCTAACCCTAATTGCCATGACACACAGCCTAAACATAAGAAATCAGAGTTCGGTCTTTACTGAGGAAGATGTAGGGATGTTACCCATAACTGAAGTGATATTTAAAGGTGTGGAAGAATTAAAGGAAATATCGATACATCGGGAATATGTATTACAACTATCAGATAAACTGAAGAGTAGCAAATCACCTGGGTCGGATGGTATATATCCAAGGGTGTTGAAAGAACTGAAATATGAGATTGCAGACCTGCTATTAGTAATCTGTGAACTATCATTAAAATTATCTCTAATACCTGAAGATCGGAGGATGGCCAATTTAACACCAATTTTTAAAAAGGGTTCCAGGGGTGTTCTGGGAAACTACAGACCGGTGAGCCTCACGTCAGTACCAGAAAAAATGGTAGAAACCATCATAAAGAATAAAATTACTCAGCATGTAGATAGTCATGGCCTAATGGGAGACAGCCAACATGGCTTTAGACAAGGAAGATCTTGTCTTACTAATCTGTTATGTTTTTTTGAAAGTGTGAATAAACAGGTGGACAAAGGTGAGTCGGTTGATATAGTGTATCTGGACTTTCAGAAAGCCTTTGACAAGGTCCCTCATCAGAGACTTTTGGCAAAACTAAAGAGTCATGGGATAGGAGGCAGTGTACTACTGTGGATCAGGAACTGGTTAAAAGATAGAAAGCAGAGGGTTGGGCTAAAATGCCAATTTTCCCAATGGAGAAAGGTGAATAGTGGTGTACCCTAGGGATCTGTGCTGGGTCCGCTGCTTTTTGACATATTCATAAATGACTTGGAAAGTGGAATAACGAGTGAGGTCACCAAATTTGCAGATGATACAAAACTATTTAAAGTTGTTAAAACCCAAGAGGATTTTGAAAAATTGCAAGAGGATCTTGATAAATTGTAAGACTGGGCATCCAAATGGCAGATGAAATTTAATGTGGACAAGTGCAAAGTTATGCACCTAGGGAAGAACAACCCAAACTATGGTTACACAATGCAAGGTTCCACATTAGGAACCACCAACAAGGAAAAAGATTTAGGCGTCATTGTGGATAACATGTTAAAACCCTCGGCCCAGTGTGCAGCAGCGGCCAAGAGAGCAAATAGAATGCTAGGTATCATAAGGAAAGGAATGGAAAATAAAACAAAAGATATTATAATGCCTCTATATCGTTCCATGGTGAGACCGCACCTTGAATATTGTGTGCAATTCTGGTCGCCGTATCTTAAAAAGGATATAGTGTTATTAGAAAAGGTTCAGAGAAGAGCCACCAAAATAATAAAGGGGATGGAAGGATACTCCTATGAATAAAGGCTAAAAAGGTTAGGGCTCTTTAACCTGGAAAAGAGACGGCTGAGGGGAGATATGATAGAAGTCTATAAATTAATGAACGGAGTGGAACGGGTAAACGTAGATCGATTGTTTACGTTATCAGAATATAGAAAGACTAGGGGACATGTAATGAAGCTACAGGGTAAACTATTTAAGACAAATAAGAGAAAATATTTTTTCACTCAACGTGTAATCAAACTCTGGAATTTGTTACCAGAGGATGTAGTAAGAGCTGTTAATGTAGCTGGGTTTAAAAAAGGTTTGTACAAGTTCCTGGAGGAAAGGTCCATAAACCATTATTAAACAGGGACCCAGGATATCAATGCTTGACCCAATAAAAGCATTGTGGAACCTGTGTCTTTTGGGGCTACTGCTAGGTACGTATGACCTAGATTGGCCACTGTTGGAAAGAGGATACTGGGCTTGATGGACCTTGGTCTGACCCAGTATGGCATATCTTATGTTCTTATGTTCATGGAACTGAGGGAATGAGAGGAAAAGATTAGGAAGAGTTAACATAAGAATACAAAATGATGTGGAGGCATTGGAGAGGGGGAAGAGGAGATAATGCAAATCAAAGGAGATACAGGTGAGAGGGGCAGAGAACG
Source organism: Ichthyophis bannanicus (assembly GCA_033557465.1). Taxonomy (NCBI): domain Eukaryota; kingdom Metazoa; phylum Chordata; class Amphibia; order Gymnophiona; family Ichthyophiidae; genus Ichthyophis; species Ichthyophis bannanicus. The sequence continues at coordinate 5,552,142 of CM066041.1, forward strand.
TCCCGATGGCTTCAGGTACATATGAGTAATTGTGCCAATGAGCAGAGGAAGACTATGAAAGTGTGTTAGGCCAAGGGTGGGTGGATGGTTAATAAAGTGTTTAGAAGGATGACAGCACTGCGGAGACCAGGAGCTGGGTATGTTTATTAGTATTTGATATACTCCTCCTTTGCGACATCAGGGCGGTGTACAATTTAAAAAAAAAAAAAAAAAAAAAGAGACGACAACAGATAGAAGATAAGGCACACACTGACCAAACAGAAATATATATAGAACAATAAATAAACTAGATTCGAACAGGCACAGGAGAATGCCTGAACAGAGTATACAAAGTTAACTGAAGTTTGCGATGAGGGTGCTCAACCAAGCAAGAACCTCCAGCAAATAGAGGCTCAGCAGTTCATGTGTTCAGAGAAGAAAGTAAGTTTCTGAACAAGGCCCAGCAGGGGGAGGGGCTGGACAAGGGCTGAATGCATTCCACAGGAAATGCCCTAGTAAAACTCAGGCAAGGTAAAAAACTTAACTTCAAATACTTACAAGGTCTTGAAGAGGAATAGGGAAAAGGAGAGAAAAAAAAGCACTCCTAAATGTACAGTGCAGTCAGATAGTACTAGTCAGAGAACAGAGGCAATAAAGTGTAGAGAAGGGAGACAAAGCACTGCAGAGGGCAGTAGCTGGGTAAACGACAGACAGAAGATAGGACACACACTGACAAAACAAAAATATGTACAGAACAATAACTAGCAAGCACGATTCTGAACAGGTACAGGAAAATGCCTGAACAGAGCATACAAAGTTAGCTGAAAATTGCAATGAGGGTGTTCACCCAAGCAGGAACCACCAGCAAACTTGACTGGCTGTTTAGGAGACAGTAATGCTAACGAGGATTTAAATTAAAGGTCTGAATAAAGTCTGATTCTGCCATTATAGATGTTAGAAGATTTACCACGTGGAATGTCCTTTGCCCCAACACAGCAAGTTTGGCAAAACAAAGGCCTTCATTGGGCTACATGATGAGCAAATAATTGAAAACCGTATCTTAAGAAATCTGCATAATTTATAAAATGTTTTGAAAAAATATTTTGGTTGGAAGTATGGTGAAAATGTAAAAAAAGAGAGTTAATCTTAAAATAATAAATATAAAAGGAGTTTTGGACCTATGATGGTCTTCTAACCTTTTTAGTATTTTAGCTATAGAAAGGCTGAATAATTGCAGAACTCTGATGTCCTTTCTCCTTCAACAGAGCTGATTAATTTGCAAATGTCTATTTTCATGCCTGAGTAATTTGGCCTAATATATCCCATTAATTAGTGCACCTTAATCATTTCATGTCATCTGTAAATTTGATCACCTCACTTATTGCTGTTTTTCCAGATCATTTATAAATATATTAAACTGCACAGATCCCAGTACATATTCTCAGGGTACTCCACTATTGACATTTTTCCATTGGAAAACTAACCATTTAATCCTACTGTTTCCTGTCTTTAGCCAGTTCCCAAACCAAAATAGCAAGTGATGCCCTAAGTTCCTGAGGAACCTCTCATAAGGGACTTTATCAAAAGCTTTCTGAAAATCTAAATACACTATATTAGCTGGCTCGCCTCTGTAAATGCAATGTGTTCCTTTGAATCAATACGGACTCCTGGCAGCGCAGCAGCTCCTGGGTTTTCTTGGCAGTATAACCAGAACTAGATTGCTAGGCCTTTCTGCCAAGGCAATGGAGGGTTAAGTGACTTGTCCAAGGTTACAAGGAGTGCTGGTGGGAATTGAACCTTGGTCTCAGGTGGCCCAATTTTCGAAGGCAGTTGCATGGCTAACGGCCCATGTTACCCATGTAAATGCCTTAATCAGGATTTTCCAAAAGCACCTACATGGGTAGTACCTTTGGAAAGTCTTCGTTAAGTCCCTAACGTGCCCAGATACGATCCGCTTAGAAACATAGAAATATGATGACAGGAAAAGACCACATGGCCTATCTAGTCTGTCCTTCCATAACAACAACTAGAACAGTCCACTTTTTACCTTTAGAGATCCTCTGTGTTGGTCCCATGCTTTTTTGAATTCAGATACTGTCCTCATCTCTACCACCTCCAATGGGAGACTATTCCACGGAACCACTACTCTTTCCATAAAGAAATATTTCCGCATATCACTCCTGAATCTATCTCCCTTCACCCTCATTCCATGTCCCCTCGGAGCAGAACTTGCTTTCAATTGAAAGAGGCTCTCTCCCTGAACATTTATGCCACGGAGGTATTTAAACATCTCAATCATATCACCTCTATCCTGCCTTTCCTCTAAGGTGTACATATTAAAATCCTTCAGTCTGTCCTCATATGCTTTATAATGAAGACCACTAATCATTTTAGTAGCCACCCTCTGCACCGACTCCATCCTGTTCACATCCTTTTGAAGGTGCGGTCTCCAGAATTGCACATGATACTCCAAATGAGGTCGCACCAAAGACTTATAGAGAGGCATTATCACCTCCTTTTTTCTGCTAGCCATTCCTCTCTGTATGCACCCAAGCATCCTTCTAGCTTTTCCGTCGCCTTTTCTACCTGTTTAGCTACTTTAAAATCATCAGACACAACCACGCGTAGGTCCCGCTCTTCTTTAGTGGACAAAAGTACTTCACCCCCTATACTATATTGCTCCCTTGGATTGCTGCAGCCCAAATGCATGACCTTACATTTTTTAACATTAAATCCCAGCTGCCAAATTCTAGACCATTCTTCAAGCTTAGCTAGATCCCTCCTCATGTTATCTACACTTTCCTGGGTGTCTACTCTATTGCAGATTTTTGTATCATCCGCAAAGAGGCAAACCTTACCCAACAGCCCTTCCGCTATATCACTAACAAAGATGTTAAAAAGAATCGGACCAAGGACAGATCCCTGGGGCACACAACTGGTAACATCCTTCTCCTCAGAGTGAGCTCCATTTACTTGTACTCTCTGTCGCCTCCCACCCAACCAATTTCTAACCCAAGCAGTAACTTTAGGGTCCATCCCTAGGGTGCTCAGTTTGTTTATAAGTCGCCTGTGAGGAACAGTGACAAAGGCTTTACTGAAATCTAAATACACCACATCTAGAGCTCTCCCTCAGTCCAACTCCCTGGTCGCCCAGTCAAAGAAATCAATCCGATTTGTCTGACAAGACCTGCCTCTGGTGAATCTATGCTGCCTCGGATCCTGTAATCCGCCGGACTCCAGAAACCTCACTATTTTCTCTTTCAGCAGCATTTCCAATAATTTACTCACCACTGAAGTTAAACTAACCGGCCTGTAGTTTTCAACCACATCCTTACTTCCGCTTTTGTGTAAAGGCACCACATGAGCCTCTCTCCAGTCCATTGGCACCACTCCCGACTCCAATGAGTCATTGAAAAGGTCAGTCAGTGGAGTTGCTAGAATGTCCCCAAGTTCCCTCAGTATTCTAGGGTGTATCCCATCCGGTCCCATCGCTTTGTCTACTTTAAGTTGAGCTAGTTTCTCACGAACACAGTCTTCTAAAAATTGTTCAAGATGTCCCTCGCTTCTGTTCCTATTTGTGGGTGTTTTCTGAGGTTCTGCTCCTGGTTCTTCATCTGTGAACACAGAACAAAAATATTTGTTAAGCAATTCCGCTTTATCTTTATCAGCTTCTACATATTCCTCCCCTGCACCCTTGAGTCTGACAATACCACTTTTGCCCTTCCTCTTCTCACTAATATATCTGAAAAATGTCTTATTCCCCCCATTTTATTGCATTGGCTATTTCCTCCTCCTTTTATTTATTTATTTAACAATCATTTATATACCGCATCTTCCAAAGATCAGTTGCGGTTCACAACAAACAACAATTAACAAAGCAGAGTTTGTTTTACATATAACATCATATAACCAAAAGCAATAAAGTAAGTAAACAACAAATGTTAAAATTGAACAGCACGGAACAGTGCAAACTATATACATTATTTACTTTTGAATCTTTGCCTTCTTGACTACTTTGCTAGCTTCTCTAAGTTTTTCCAAATACAGATGCCTGTCTTCCTCTCTCTGTGATCTCTTGTATTTCATGAAGGCCTCCCTCTTTTTCTTCACTTTTTCAGCTACTTCTTTCGAAAACCATAGTGGTCTCCTTTTCCTTTTACCTTTATTTACCATTCTAACAAAAAGGTCGGTTGCCCTTAAAATATCCCCTTTCAGTTTTGCCCACTGTTTTTCTACATCCCCCAGCTGTTCCCATCCCACTAACGACTCCCTGAGGTATTGGCCCATCTTCGCAAAGTTAGTCTTCCTAAAGTCTAAGATCCTCACCTTGGAATGGATTCTAACAGCCCTAGTCCTAATACTGAACCACACCATCTGGTGATCACTTGATGCAAAATGATCTCCCACTACAACATCAGAAACACTTTCACCATTGCTAAGCACCAAGTCCAGTATGGCCCCTTCACGTGTGGGGTCTGTTACCAATTGCCTGAATAGTTCTCCCTGTAGAGAGAGTCCCTAACGTGCCCAGATACGATCCGCTTAGCATTGGGGTGTGCTTGGGGCGTTCCAGGGAGGAGCGGAGGCGGGGAATGGCACCAAGCATGTAGCAGCGATTTTCGATACTGCCCACTTAGCGCTCTGAGCCTTAAAGAAAGGCGAGGAAAACCCTCACCTACCTTTAAGGCGCTGAGGCTAAATGGGCAGCATCGAAAATCGCTGCTACCCGTTTAGCCTTGGCAGCTGTCGGATTTTGAGTTCCGTCGCCACGGAAAGGAAAATCTGGGTTAAGAGGGTCGACGGGCAGGCTATGCACAGATGACAGGATACAGGCGTAGACACCCTCATCTTAGCCCTCTTTGATAAACTTATTCGAGGTATGAATAACCCTAAACAGGCATTTCTCCTCGTATTCTTGGATATTGCCACTGCCTTTGATAGTATTAGCCATAACATACTACTTACAAGACTACACCAGATAGAGCTGAAGGGCGCTGTGCATCGATGGTTTCAGTCCTATATCTCAGACCATATTCAAGTTCAGATCAGCCATCAGACATCATCAACCTTTAAAAAGGAGCCAGGTGTACCACAAGGGTCTTTCCTATCAGCACTACTATTTAATCTATACCTACAATCAATTTGTAATATCTTTAAAAAATTCAAAGTAGGATATCACATCTATGCAGATGATATAATGATATACCTCCCCATTGATATAACATAGCCCACTCAAAATCAATTGTCATCCTGCCTCAATGAAACAGTGAAGCAGCTGAATATATAACCTAAAAATAAATTACAACAAAACAGAAGTTTTATATGTTACTTGGAATCACAACTTCACCTTCCCTCCTAAACTCTCCATTCAAGAAGCTGAACTGGAAGTAAAAAATGAAGTGAAATACCTTGGGGTTAACAAAGCCCACATGTTGGAGCACCATAATGGTATGATGAAGGGAGAGTCATCTCTTGAGGGAAGTCTCCCCTAATCAGCCAATTGTCTAAGTAAGGGAAGATGAAAACCCCTAAGGTGCGTAAGTAGGCAGCTACTACTGCCATGCTCTTTGTGAAGATTTTGCTTCCCTATGGCTCCTGACCCTCATTCCCCCCTTCCCTTTTATTTCTCCCCACTTTCTCTTTTCTAATGCTTTCCTGTCAGTTTTATGGCATTCCTTACTCCTTCTAAATAATGTTTTTATTGTACACCGCTTTGAAGTGACAAAGGCGGTATATCAAAATTTTTAATAAACTATAAATTCTTGGGACCAATATTAGACCAAAGGGGAGAATCCGATATTGACAGAAGCCGCCTTGAAACATGAAGCGTAGATACTGTGTGTATGAGGGATGGATCAGTAAATGCGTGTACGCCTCTTTTAGGTCTAGAGAACATAGTCAATTGTGTCTCTGGAGGTATGGTAGAAGAGTTCCTAGAGAAATCACTTTGAATTTTTCTCAGACCATGATTTTGTTTAGGACTGTGAGATCCAAGATGGGCCTGAATCCTTCTGTTTTCTATGGAATGAGACAATATGGAAAGCAGAAGACCATCCTTTCTTGAGGAGGAGGAACTCTTTCTACGATACCCTGGAAAGAACAGGGTGGTCACTTCTTTTAAAAGAGTGCTTTGAAGGTGTTGTGTGGGATAATCCCCATGAAGCTTGTGGGGGGGGGGGTAAGGTTTCAAAGTGAAGTTGATATCCTCTTTGGACAATCTGGAGTGTCCATTGCTTTGATATTATGAGGTGCCACATGTGGGCATAGTGAGAGAGTCTGTAAGCTATGTGGAAGGGCTGGAGACCCTCCAGTGCAGATTAGCAATGCTCTCCAGAAAGTAGTCAAAAACCAGGCGTAGGTTGTGCAGGTGCAGTTGGTTGATGCTTAGGAGCCTTGGGCTTCTTGGGCTTGGGAGGGCCCTGCCGTTGGGCTGGCGAGGGCCCTGCCGTTGGGCTGGCGAGGGCCCTGCCGTTTCTGCTGAGGCTGATAGGCAGCAGAAGGTGGGTAAGAAGGATAGTATCTCTTCCTTTCAGGATAGAAAGATTTCTTGGGAAGAGTCTTCCTCTTGGATAGGTCAGCTGTTTCCCTGAAAAGGCGTTTTAGGGTGAGATCATCCGTCTCAATCTCCCCTGCTTTTTCCCTCTAATCTTTGCCAAAAAGGTTTTCTCCAGTACATGGGATATTGGCCAGTTTGTCCTGGACCCACTGCTCGAGATCTGATGCCAGAAACCAGGCCCTTCTACAAGCCCCAGTGCAGACTGCTGAAGCTCTGCTTGTTGATTCGAAGGCATCAAAAGAGGCCCTGGTAAGAAATAGAAGTATTTTGACCTTACTTGATGAGTGTCTGGAATGCTCCACTTATCTTCAGGATGTATGGGGATTTAAGTCTCAAGATCCCTGGTGACATCTTTCAAAAACATGCCCATGTACAGCATTGTAAGAGTTTATCCTGGAGGCCAATATGTATGCTTGGAAGCATCGACGCCAAAAGGTATCGAGTGTCCTCGAGTTCCTGCCAGGTGGCATGGACGAATGGTTCTTAGAGCTCTTTATGTGCCACATCACCGATTCCACCATTATTGAGAAGTGGGGGAGCTGAGATTTTTGAAAGCCTGGGCACTCTTGTACTCGATACATAGTAGCGAGCTTCTTGCTGACAGGCGGAACCATGAGCAGAGCTTCCCCCATGTGAAGCATAAGATCCTGTGGGATCCAATGCACCAGTAATGTAGCTGTTTCCTTGGGCAGGAAGGGTACTGGAGTATCTCCAAATCCTCTGCCCTCTGTTCCTTTTCCAAGGCTACTATGATGGCGAGCCCTACTGCCATGTCACATATGAAGTCCTGAAAGGACATATCTTCTGGTGGGGACGGATGCCATGAAGGGTCCGAAGGAATGTCAGGAAGTTCTCAAGAATTGAGTGATCCCTCATCAGATTCTGAAGTAGTCGAATCAGAGTCTGGTAAGAAGTCAAAGTATTGGCAGTCTTGGGTTCGACCTTGATGCTTTGTGGATGTCGAAGGTTGATGCCGATACTGATCTTCGGAAGTATTGGAACCGAGCTATGTCAGTTTGAATCTGTTGGATTTCGGAGGTCTTGGTCTGTTCCAAACAGGGGTGACCTACACAGAGCGGTGGGTACACCCCTAAATAAAGGCATGGGGAGGGGCAACTTGCACGGAGAGGCAGGTGCACCTACTCTTGCTGTCTTGTTGGGCAGACTAGATGGACCATGCTGGTCTTTATCTGCCGTCATATACTATGTTACCATGCCCTTGGGGGTTTCGATGATGCTGGTTCAAGGGCCGGCATTGGGGTCGATACCTCTGGCTGAAGGCTCTGTGCGAAGCCTGCACTCCTGGAGCTCTCGATGTTATCGGTACCGAGGCTGCCAGGAGTGCTGCCAAACTCCTCTCAAGAGCCAGCATGTGCTGGATCCAGGGAGACGGCCTATGTCTGGGTGGAATCACCCATGAGGCTCTGAGCCACCATCCAAGAACACGGAACTGGTAGATCTCCAGAGGTTGATTTCTTGGGAGCGTCCCGGAGCCCCTCATGCTTTGGAGGACAGATCCTCCCTCCGGTCTACTTGGCTGGCCGGTCTGCATCAGAAGCACCTCTAGGGGAGTCGCGATGCTTATATTGGGACTTATCTCTAGTCTCGGTATCAGTCTTCGATGCTGATGTCTTTGGAGTGGCCAGTGACTTAGTCTTACTTTTATGTTTGGACTGAATAAACCTGAGACCCATGAGAGGAAGTTGATGCCCTCAAAGAAGCGGAAGCCAAAGACAGAGTCCGAGGCGAACAACAATCAATACTGTCTGGCTCGGGTCCTTAGGCCTCTCTTTGTCATTTGCTGGCACAAAGGACAAGAATTGGGTTGATGTTCAGGCCCCAAACATTTGAGATACCAGTCATGTTTATCAGTGACTGATATGGTACTGGCACACTTGGTACATTTTTTAAAACCACTAGTTGGCTTTTCCATGCCTCAAAAAAGATGCCTTCAAGATAAGGCTATGGAGGCCTAAAGGCCTAGTTTAGTGGTGAAAACTGCGCAAAAGAAAAAGGAAAAATGTAAAATAAAACAGAATTATTGCGACTGGTGTTGGATTCGACGAACCAGAATCGACAGGAAAGCAGAAGCACGATGTTCCACACCAAAAGAAGTTTTTTGGCAGTAACAGGATGGCACATCCTGCTGGCTCTGTGGAAAATGAAGAACTGAGCAGAGGAGTTGGGAAGGCAGGAATGCAGGCGCAGTGGACTGCTCCCAAAGGCTCTCCTATTGAACGCTGGCGAGCGTTCCTGCACGTGCTGCATCAGAGCAGACATCACCCATATGTGAAGACTGCATTCCTGGAGATTAATATTTATAAATAATGCCACATCTCATGCAGATTTTTGACCCTGACAACTGCTCCTTTTAGTCTTTTCTAATTTCCTCATCATATCATAGACTTCCTTTTCTAAAATTAAATGCTACATCACTAGCATCCCTTAGCAGCCTCCTTCCACTGATAATTTGATTACATTATGATCACTATTGCAAGTGGCCCCCACTTATTTCTTGCACCAGGTCCTGCATTCTGGCAAGGACTAGATCTAAAATAGTTCCCTCTTGTACTGGACTCGAACACCTGCTGCACCAAAAAGCAGTTTAGAAACTTTACCTCCTTAGCAAGTTCTAAGACATTTATCCAATTGATATTGGGGTAATTGAAATCTACCATTATTATTTTATCATCAAATTTGATAACCTTCCTCAGTTCCGTTAGCATTTCACTGTCTGTCTCATCATCCTGTTTAACCAGATGATAGTATATTCCCCTTCCCCATCATGCATGGAATTTCTATCCGTAACGATTCCATGGTGCATTTTGTTTCCTGCAGGACTTACCTCTTTCTGTCTATGGTATCCCTCCATTAATTCGGTCCAACCAGTCATTTCAATATAATTTGTATCCTGGTATCAGTGTCCTATTGGTTATCCTCCTTCCACTAGGTTATTCAAGATGCCTATTGTGTCTACATCTTCATTTAGTTCCATAAATTCTAATTCTCCAATATTTATTTATTTATATTTTTTAGAGACTTACATTCTACTTCAGACAATTTAAAGTATGCTTTATATTTGTCTTCATGGTATTCCCAGTATTTGATTTGGGGCGGAGGAAGGGTAATTTGGAAGCATTTCTCTGTCTTTTTTAACAAAATTTCTCTGTTTGATATTCTAACTTTCACTGTGCAAATCAGGTTTGCAGAATGTGTGGTGGGAGGAGTGGTCTAGTGGTTAGGACAAGGTACTTCAGGCCGGAGGTTCAAGTCCCACCTGGGGACAGCAATCTCAGGCTGGAGGGACTGGGATTTCTAGTCCTATAGGCACCCCTTGTGGTCTTGGGCAAGCCACTTAACCCTCCCCATGCCTTTGTTTAGGGGTGCACCCACCGCTCCATGTAGGTCACCCCTATTTGTTCAGATATAAGAGATAGTTATGCTTATTTTGATTTTATCCTGTTGCTATAAACGGATCCACTGTGTCTGTTCCATGCCATTTTGGATTCTGACACTGTGTTTGCCCCCACCACTTCCATAGAGAGGGCATTCCAAGCATCCACCACCCTTTCAGTGAAAAAGTATTTCCTGACATTGCCTTTCAGTTTACTCCCTTGCAGCTTCATGTTATGCCCTCTAGTTTTACAGCTTCCCTGTCTTTGGAAAAGGTTTATTTGTCCTTTAATACTCTAAGTATTTAAAGGTCTGAATCATATCTCCCGTCTCTCCTCTCCTCCAGAGTGTACTTCAAGTCTCTTCTCATAAGCCTTCTGACGCAGGCTCCAAATCATTTTGGTTGCCTTCCTCTGAACCGCTTCCAGCCTTTTTATATCCTTTGCGAGATACGGTCTCCAAAACTGAACACAATATTCCAAGTGAGGCCTCACCAGCGACTTGAATCTCTTCCTTTCTGCTGGTAATTCCTCTCTGTATGCAACCTAGCATCCTACTGGCTTTTGCCACCACCCTGTCACACTGTTTTGCCACCTTGAGATTGTCAGAAACAAATCACTCAGAGGTCCTTCTAGTCCGTGCACACCAACTTCTCACCCCCTATCGCATACAATTCCCTCTGATTTCTGCTTCCCAAGTGCATGATACTGCACTTCTTCACATTAAATCTTAACTGTCAAGCATTAGACCATTCCTCCAGCTTTTGTAGCTGCAGGGACAGTTGCAGTGGAGAGCGAAAGGTTGAGAATATGAGAGATGGAAGGGACAACGGTGGAGGAGATGGGGCTGAGGAGATGGGGCTTAGGAGACTGGTGGGGATAGGATCAGAGAAGCAGGTGGTGAGTTTGGAGGAAGATAGGTGGTGTACAGTTTCCTCTTCATAGATCTCAGGAAAGGGAAATAGTTGGGTTTGTGGGGAATTGGAGGGTGATCTTGTGAATTTTGTCATGGAAATAGTCAGCCAGGGTTTGGACAGAGAGGGAGGGAGGGATCAGAGGTGGAGGCACTTTGAGGAGAGAGCTGAGAGTAGTAAAGAGATGGCGAGGATCAGAGGCAAGAGAGTTAGTCAGATGGACATAGTAGTCTTGTTTGTCAAGACCTATGGCTGACTGGAAAGAGACAAGCATGAATTTGAAGTGTAGAAAATCTTCAGGGGAGCGGGATTTGAGCCAAGCACGCTCAGCGGAACGGGCACAGGAGCGTAGATAGCGAGAAGTGGGTGAAAGCCAGGGCTGAGGTGCAGAATGTCTCACAGGACGTGGGGTGGGTGGAGCTAGAGCATCCAGAGCCGAGGAGAGTGCAGCATTATAGGAAGTTACTGCCTCGTAAACAGACTTGGATGACAAAGTGGAAGAAAGAGATGGAGAAATGGTGGAAGAGAGAGCCAAGGGATCGATAGCATGAAGGTTTCTAAATAGGTTGGAGGAGACAGGATGAGGCTGAGGCAGTGGGAGATGAAGATTAAAGCTTAGAAGGTGATGGTCAGATAAGGGAAGAACTGAGCTACGGAAGATCGAGGGTAAGGAACTAGAGAAAAATATCAGGTCCAGGCAGTGGCCATGCTGATGAGTGGGGGCAGTGGAACAAAGTTGGAGGTCAAATGAGGAGGTGAGGGAGAGGAGCTTTAAAGCATGAGGATCAGAGGGGTTATCAACATGAATGTTAAAATCCCCAAGAATAAGAGTGGGGGGAAGAGGAATCCAGAAAGAAGGAAAGCCACGAGTTGAAGTCAGTGAGAAAGGTAGAAACAGACTTATCAAGAGGTCGATAAAGCATAGTTACTCACCTGTAACAGGTGATCTCCGGGAACAGCAGGAATTTAGTCTTCACATATGGGTACCGACGGAGCCTGCGCGGGAACGCTCCCCAGCGTCCAATTAGAAAGCTTTTGGGAGCATCCCACAGCGCCTGCGTACTGCCTTCCCGCCTTTCCCAACTGCCTCTCTCCAGTTGAGTTTAAAGCTGAGACAGAGAGAGAGAGAGGGAAAGAGAAAGAGGTAGAGAGATACAACTCCTAGGGGAGGTGGGTGGGTTGTGAAAACTAAATTCCTGCTGTTCCCAGAGATCACCTGTTACAGGTGAGTAACTATGCTATCTCCAGGAACAAGCAAAAATGTAGTCTTCACATATGGGGACTCCCTAGCTTTAGATGCCAGGGAGAGACCCCAGAGGTTGTGTGCCCCTGAGAAAGGGCTCCACTTCCCCCCATGGATCTCTGGCATCCAACCAGGGATGGCGGGTAGGAGTTGATTAGGTATGGAACAGGTGTTGGAGAACAGCCCAAACAAAGCATCCCGGCGGGAGTCCTTGTCCAAGCAGTAATGGGCTGTGAAGGTATGAACCGAGGCCCAGGTGGCTGCTCGACAGATGTCGTCGATAGACACAGAGTGCAGATGAGCCATTGAAGCTGCCATGGCTCTCACATTGTGAGCTGTGACATGGCCCTCCAGAGGAAGGTTCTTACTCTGATAGGCAAAGGAAATACACTGAGCAATCCAGTTAGACAGTGTTCTCTTGGAGACAGGAAGTCCCAAATGAGAAGGATCAAAAGCAACAAAGAGCTGAGAGGATTTTCTATGTTGCTGTGTTCTTTGTAAGTAAAGCACAGTTACTTACCTGTAACAGGTGATCTCTGGGAACAGCAGGAATTAGTCCTCACATATGGGTACGTCGGTACCGACGGAGCCTGCGCGGGAAAGCTCCCCAGCTTCCCAGAAGGAAGCTTTTGGGGCCTCCCACTGCACATGCGCGCTGCCTTCCCGCCTTCCTGACCAGCTCTCCTCAGTTCGAGTTTATAGCTGAGACAATAGAGAGAGGAAAGGAAGATAGATAGAAGATACAACTCCTAGGGGAGGTGGGTGGGTTGTGAGGACTAATTCCTGCTGTTCCCAGAGATCACCTGTTACAGGTAAGTAACTGTGCTATCTCCAGTAACAAGCAGGAATAAGTCCTCACATATGGGGACTCCCTAGCTAAGATGCCTGGGAGATCCCGTTCCAAGGGTTCGCCATCTTCGTATGGATCTCAGGCATCCGTCCTGGGAAGGTGGGCAGGAGTTGTTCAAGTATGGAACAGGTGTTTGAGGACAGCCTGACCAAACAAGGCATCCCGGCGGGAGTCCTTGTCCAAGCAGTAAGGGGCTGTGAAGGTATGAACCGAGGCCCATGTGGCGGCTCGACAGATCTGATCTATGGAGACAGAGTGAAGATGAGCCATAGAAGTGGCCATGGCCCTCACATTGTGAGCTGTGACATGGCCTTCCAGAGAAATATTTTTACTCTGGTAAGCAAAGGAAATACACTTGAGCAATCCAATTGTAAAGTGTACGTTTGGAGACTGGAAGTCCCAAATGAGAAGGATCAAAAGCCACGAAAAGTTGGGAAGACTTTCGATGTGGCTGAGTCCTGTTGAGGTAAAAGGCAAGAGCTCTTTTACAATCTAAAGTATGAAGGTTCCTCTCTGCACTGGATGCATGAGGAGCTGGAAAAAAGACAGGTAGATATACCTCCTGATTAAGATGAAAAGGTGAGACCACTTTGGGCATAAAGTGGGGATTCGTCCTTAGGACCACCTTATCATGATGAAACCTGGTATAAGGTGGATGAGCCACTAAGGCCTGTAGTTCACTGATGCGGCGAGCCGAAGTGACTGCAATAAGGAAAAGGACCTTCCAGGAAAGAAATTTCAAGGAGGTAGAAACCAACGGTTCAAAAGGTGGCTTCATAAGCTGACCTAGAACTAGGTTCAAGTCCCATGCTACCGGAGGAGGTCGGATGGGAGGCTTAGTTAGAGTCAGGCCTCTCATGAATCTTGCAACAAGCGGATGAGAGGAGACAGGTTGTCCATTTATAGGTTTTAAGGATGCTGCAATAGCACTCAAATGGACTCTTACTGAATTCGTCTTAAGGCCTGCATTAGAAAGATGCAGGAGATAGTCTAGTAGAGAATTCAAAGGAAGTGCTAGAGGGTCAAGACCCTGTTGAGCACACCAAATGGAGAAGCGTTTCCATTTGAAAGGATAGGAACGCCTCGTGGAGGGTTTCCTAGAGGCATGAAGGATATCTTTCACTGGTTGAGAAAGACTGAAGTCATGAAGGCTTAAGCCTTCAGTAACCAAGCTCTGAGGTGTAGGGACTTGGGGTTTGGGTGCCACAAAGTCCCTTTCTCCTGAGAGAGAAGGTCTGGCGCAGCTCCCAGGTCCAGGGAGGGTCCCTGGGAGAGATGCAGAAGTAGAGGGAACCACACTTGGCGTGGCCAGCGTGGAGCTATGAGGATCATCGATCCGTGATCCCTCTGGAGTTTGAACAGAGTCTTGGGAATCAAAGGAATGGGTGGAAAGGCATATAGGAATTCCTGACCCCAATGCAGGAGAAAGGCGTCGTTGGCCTGAGCTCCCTGACACGGAGTCCTGGAACAGAACCAGGGAAGTTTGGCATTCCACGGACTTGCAAAGAGGTCTATGTCCGGGGTTCCCCATTCCTGAAAGATTCTGCCTATCTGGTCCATATGTAGGGACCATTCGTGTGGAAGCAGAACTCGACTGAGTCTGTCTGCCCGAGAGTTTTGAACCCCTGGAAGATATACTGCCCGAAGATGAATTTGATGCTCTCTGGCGAAGGCCCATAATCTGAGAGCTTCGTTGCAAAGCGACAGAGAGCCTGTCCCTCCTTGTTTGTTTACGTAGAACATGGCCACCTGATTGTCTGTCTGAACTAGGACGGTCAGGTTGACAAGGAGGGTATGGAAGACTTTGAGGGCAAAGAAGATTGCTCGCAGTTCCAGGAGGTTGATGTGAAGGGTGGTCTCCTGCGGAGACCAAGTACTCTGAGTGGAGAGGGATTGTAGATGGGCTCCCCACCCTGTTTGGGAGGCATCTGTTGTGAGGGTTGCTTGGGGCAACAAAGGTTGGAAGGGGGCCCCCAACAACAGATTCTTGGTGGACATCCACCATTGGAGGGACCAAAACAGACGCTTTGAGGTGAGTATTTGGTCGGAGAGCGCTCCTGATGCTTGAGTCCACTGGGTGGCCAAGGTCCATTGAGCTGCTCTCATATGAAGACGAGCGTAGGGCACCACGTGTACCGTGGAGGCCATGTGGCCCAGAAGTCGCAGCATTTCTCTGGCTGTCAAGTGACTGCTGGACTGAGCTTGGGAGGCCAAGCACAGCAGACGTTGGCCCCGGACTTGAGGTAGGTAGGCCCTTGCAGTGGTGGTGTCCAACTGGGCCCCTATGAATTCTAGAGACTGAGTAGGGGTAAGTTGAGACTTGGGAAGGTTTACCACCAGTCCCAGATACTGCAGAAGGTGCCTTGTGCGGTCCAGGAAAATCTGGGCCTCTGACTGAGATGGAGCTCGGATGAGCCAGTCGTCCAGGTATGGGAATACAAAAATTCCCAGACCTCTTAGAAATGCGGCAACAACTGCCATGCATTTGGTGAACACTCTTGGAGCAGAGGCTAGACCGAAGGGAAGTACTCTGTACTGGAAATGTTTTCCCTGAAACAGAAATCTTAGATATTTTCTGTGGGATGGGTGGATGAGTATATGTGTGTACGCATCCTTGAGATCTAGAGAACAAAGCCAATCCTGACTCTGAAGGTATGGAAGGAGAATGCCTAGAGAAAGCATTTTGAATTTCTCCTTGTACAGAAATTTGTTCAATTCTCTCAGATCTAGGATAGGTCTGAATCCCCCTGTCTTCTTTGTTATGAGAAAATAAGGGGAGTAGAATCCTGTCCCTTGTTGAAGAAGAGGAACCTCTTCTATTGCCCCTTGGGCAAGGAGAGAAGAGACTTCCTGATCCAACAGGTCCAGGAGAAATGGGGGAGAATTGAAGTGCCTCACCATGGTATATGGAGGAAGGTTGGAAAAATGAAGTTTGTAGCCCTCTCTGATGATAGAGAGGGTCCATTGCTCTGATGTGATTTGCTCCCATCTGGGAGCAAAGTGAGCTAACCTTCCGGGAATGGTGAGGGGCTCTGGTTGTTCTAGAGCCAGAAATGTTAAGTTCTCTAGGGGCAAGTCAAAACCCCTGAGGGGGTTGAGCCTGCTGAGAAGTGGTAGACGCTGCAGGCTTTGACTTTGCCTGTTTAGGTTGCTGACGTTTAGCAGCAAAGCGAGGCTGAGAAGATTGTTGGCCAGTATTTGTGGAAAATCTGGCCTTCTTGTAGTAAGGCCTCTTGAAAGACTTTTTCTTGGCAGGAGTAGAGGTAGACTTAGAAAGTCTATCCAAGGTAGCATTTTCTGCGTCCATTTGAGTGGCTTTAATTTGCCAGTCCTTACCAAATAAGTTCTCACCTGTACAGGGCAGATTCCGTAAGCCATCCAGGACCCAGGGTTCTAGGTCAGAGGCCTGGAGCCAAGCAAGTCGTCGGGCTGCAATAGCAATGCCCGAAGCTCTACCGGCACCCTCAAAGGAATCAAAAGCTGCTCTGTTGGAGAACTTAGAAACATCTAGAAGCTGTTTCACCAGAGAAATGAACTCCTCTTTTCTATCCTCAGGGATAAAGGAGGCAAAATGTCGTATCTTTAGGGCAAGTTCCCTGAGAAACATGCCCATATACAGACTGTAAGAATTAATCCTGGCTATAAGCATAGTAGCCTGGAAAAGTTTCTTGCCAAAAGAGTCTAGGGTCTTACATTCTCGTCCTGGAGGGGTAGAAGAGTGCCTTTTGGTACTCTTAATCTTTTTCAGTGCAGACTTCACCACAATGGAATGGTGAGGCAACTGAGTCTTTTGAAAACAAGGAGAAGGAGGGACCCGGTACATGGTGTCCAACCTACGAGAATAAGGAGACAACGTTAGAGGAGCCTCCCATAAGTCCATCAAGTGTTCTTGAAGGATTTCATGGATAGGCAGGGTGACTGCCTCTTTAGGAACCTTAGGGTATCCTAAAATATCCAATTTCTTTGACCTAGGTTCTTTTTCAGAGGATGTGGTAATAGAAAGTCCTTTAGCTAGTTCAATAATGAAGTCTTGAAAGGACAAATCCTCTGGTGGAGACATTCTCCTCTTTGGGGAAGAGGGGTCTTCATGAAGAACTAGAGACAGCTCATCAGAGTCCTCAGAGGAGTCAAAATCCTCAGAAGAAGCAGAGTATTCTCTATTTGCTTCCAACGCACGATACGCATACCGATCGGTATCGACATCGGGCGTACCGGGTATGGGATCGGTATCGGGTGAAAACCCGGATCCGGCATGCACAACCGATCTGCGTTTGGAAGTCGATGGTCTCGGTTCCGGTATGGGAGACGATACCGGAACCGGAACCGGTACCGCTGAGCGCGGTACCGAGGGCGTCGCAGCATTAATAAAAGCCAGCATGGCCTGCTGCATGGTCTGAACAGTATTGCTCATAGATGCCACTGCTGCCTGGATGTCGGTACCGGTATGGGCCGGTACCCCAGAGCAGTCCAACAGGTGATCAGTCGAGGCCGTGCCATCGATGTCAACCTGTAACCCCATAGATGGTGCTTTGGAAGCCAGAGCTTCCCGCCGGGGTTGTTTGGCTGGGGCAGGATCCTCAGACTCAAAAGTGAGAGCCTCTCGATGCTTTGAAGGAGATTTGCTCTTTGAGGACCTGCCCGCAGAGGGTTTGGTTACCTGAGATCCATCCGGAGAGGAAGACCTGGATGACTGTGATGCTGGATTATCTGAAGCAAACAGCACATGGAATTTGTTGGCCCGGTTCTGCAACCCACGTTTAGACATCTGGGAGCAGGATGGGCAGTCCGGAATGGAGTGGTCAGGTCCCAAACACTTAAGACACCATTCATGGGTGTCTGTGACAGAAATAACAGCACTACACTTGGTACACTTCTTAAAACCAGGGGCTGGTTTCTCCATGAGGAGAATTTGTTTAGGCCTGAGGCCTAACCGAAGTCATCAAGTTGTGCAGAATAAAGATTTTTTTTTTTAAAAGAAAGAAAAGAGAGACCGGCGGTATCGGTTTCGGTATGGGGAAGGCAGGTATGCGGTCTAAAGAAACAAACTAAAACAATAATTTCTTCAGCGGTGACAGGAACACGACCTGCTGGCTCCGCGGAAAAAGAGAAACTGAGGAGAGCTGGTCAGGAAGGCGGGAAGGCAGCGCATATGTGCAGTGGGAGGCCCCAAAAGCTTCCTTCTGGGAAGCTGGGGAGCTTTCCCGCGCAGGCTCCGTCGGTACCGACGTACCCATATGTGAGGACTTATTCCTGCTTGTTCCTGGAGATAAGGCTAAAGCTCTTTTACAGTCCAAAGTATGAAGATTCCTTTTTGCCTTTGATGCATGAGGTCTTGGAAAGAACACAGGTAGGTAGACCGCTTGGTTTAGATGAAAAGGCGAGACCACCTTTGGCATAAAGTGTGGATGAGTCCTAAGGACTACCTTGTCATGATGGAATCTTGTATAAGGTGGATCAGTCACTAGTGCCTGCAATTCACTGATGCGACATGCTGATGTGATTGCAATGAGAAAGATAACCTTCCAAGAAAGGAATTTCAAGGAGGTAGTAGCTAAGGGTTCAAAAGGTGGCTTCATGAGCTGACCAAGAACCAAGTTTAAGTCCCATGCCACAGGAGGTGGCTTAATGGGAGGCATAGTTAGCAGAAGGCCTCTGATAAATCTTGCTATAAGAAGATGGGAGGAAATAGGTTGCCCATTTAGAGGCTTAAAAGAAGCTGCAATAGCACTCAAATGGACTCTTACTGAGTTAGTCTTAAGTCCTGCATTGGATAAATGAAGGAGATACTCCAGTAATGATTCCAGAGGCACAGCAAGGGGGTTAAGACCCTTCTGCGAACACCAGATGGTAAACCTTTTCCACTCGAAAGCATAAGAGCATCTTGTGGAAGGCTTCCTGGAAGCATAAAGGATATCCTTCACTTGCTGAGGGAGGTTAAGATCATGGAGATCTAGGCCTTCAGCAACCAAGCCCTGAGATGCAGAGACTTGGGATTGGGATGCCAAAACATCCCGTTCTCCTGAGATAGGAGAAATGGAGCAGATCCTAACACCAGGGAGGGAACTTGATGTAGAAGCAGAGGGTTCCACACTTGCCAAGGCCAATGTGGAGATATGAGAATCATACGTCCTCTGTCTCTCTGAAGCTTGAATAGGGTCTTGGGAATTAGGGGAATGGGTGGAAAGGCATAAAGGAAGTCTTGGCCCCAGTGAAGGAGGAAAGCATCCTTGGCCTGAGAGCCCTGAGCCGGGATTCTGGAACAAGAACCAGACAAAGTTTGGCGTTCAACGGACTTGCAAAGAGGTCTATGTCCGGGGTTCCCCAAATTTGAAAAATCTTGGTCACTTGGTCTACATGTAGAGACCATTCGTGTGAAAGCAGAACTCGACTGAGTCTGTCTGCCCAAGAGTTTTGTATGCCTGGAAGATACACTGCCAGGAGATGAATCTGATGCTCTCTGGCGAGGGCCCACAGTCGCAAAGCTTGTCTGACAGGCACCCTGATGCCTGGGTCCACTGAGTGGATAAGGTCCACTGGGCTGCTCTCATATGGAGGTGAGCATAAGGGACCACATGCACGGTAGATGCCATGTGACCTAGTAGCTGTAGCATTTCTCGGGCAGTGAGATGAGGTTTTAGCACTGCTTGAGAAGCTAACTGCACCATGTGAAGGCAACGGGCCTGGGGAAGATAGGCCCTTGCCTTTTTGGTATCCAGCAAAGCTCCTATGAATTCTAGAGACTGAGTGTGACTGGATTTTGGGACGTTTATGACAAGACCCAAATACTGAAGGACATGCATTGTGCAAGATAGGGAGGTCCTGGCCTCTGCTTCTGATGGGGCTCGAATGAGCCAGTCATCTAAGTAGGGGAAGACGAATATCCCTAGAGTGCGGAGAAATGCTGCTACCACAGCCATGCATTTCGTGAACACTCTTGGTGCTGAGGCCAGGCCAAAAGGAAGCACCCTGTATTGGTAGTGCTTTCTTTGAAAAAGGAACCGAAGGAGCTTCCTGTGAGTCGGGTGGATGAGAACATGAGTGTACGCATCCTTGAGATCTAGAGAACAAAGCCAATCCTGCCTCTGAAGGTATGGCAGCAGAGTTCCTAAAGAAATCATCTTGAATTTCTCTTTGAACAGGAATTTGTTCAATTCTGAGGTCCAAAATGGGTCTGTATCCCCGTGTTTTCTTTGGAATAAGGAAATAGGGGGAGTAAAACCCTGTACCCTGTTGATGAATGGGTACTTCTTCTATTGCCCCTTGGGCAAGAAGTATAGTGACCTCTTGATCTAACAGGTTGATGAAAGGTCTGAGAATTGAACTGTCTTACCATGGTGGAAGAGGGCATGCACAGGAAGTGCAGCTTGTACCCCTCTCTTATAATGGAGAGTGTCCACTGCTCTGCTGTTATCTGCTCCCACCTGGGGGCAAAGTGACATAACCTTCCTGGAATGGTGGAAGGCTCTGGTCCATTCAGGACCAGGAAGGCTAAGTTCTCTAGATGAAAGTCAAAGGCCTTGTGGAGGCTGCGACTGCTGAGACGGCTGAGGCTTAACAGTCTTTGCTTTCCTTTGTTTAGGTGGTTGCTGACCCTTCCGGATAGGCTGACCTGTAGAACGTCCCTGTTGGGAATAAGAGAGATAAAACCTCTTCTTTTTTGAAAAGAAAGGCTTTTTGAAAGACTTCTTTCTTGCAGGATCAGCTGTGGCTTTGGATAGCCTATCCAAAGTGGAGTTGTCAGCATCAAACTCATTGGCCTTTTCTTGCCAATCTTTACCAAACAGGTTCTCACTAGTACAAGGAATATTGCCCAGTTTTTCTTGTACCCAGAGCTCCAAATCAGATGCCTGGAGCCAGGCAATTCTACATGCACCTATGGCAATGGAAGAGGTTCTGCTTATGCACTCAAAACAGTCAAAAGCTGCACGGTTGACAAATTTAGAAACATCCTGGGCATGTTTGACCAATGTGAGAAAATCCTGTCTTTTATCCTCAGGAAGAAGAGGGCTCAAAACCTCTAAATCCCCTGTAACTTCCTTCAGGAACATTCCCATATATAAAATATAGGAAATGATCCTGGCAGAAAGCATGGAAGCTTGAAAAGTACAACGCCCAAAAGCATCCAAAGTTCTGCACTCGCGTCCTGGAGGATTAGAGGCATGTCTCTTTGCACTCCTGATCCTTCTCATAGCTGATTCCACTACAATAGAGTGGTGAGGAAGCTGAGTCTTCTGGAAACCAGGACAAAGAGGGACTCGGTACATAGTATCCAGTCTACGAGAGTGAGGAGAGGTGGTAAAAGGCGTCTCCCACATTCTTAGCGTGAGATCATGCAAGATCTCATGGATGGGTAGAGTAGCTGCCTCTATAGGAGCTTTGGGATATTGTAAAATTTCCAACTGCTTTGCTCTGGGCTCTGTTTCAGGAGCCACAGTAATGGACAGACCTCGGGCCAGCTCCCTGATGAAGTCCTGAAAGGAAATATCCTCTGGAGGAGACATCCTGCGCTTAGGGGAGGAAGGCTCCTCTGGGAGAAGTATTCCTGCATCAATAGAACTGTCAGAATCCTCAGATTCCTCTGAGGATTCAAAGTACCAACTGTCCAGATGCTCTTGAAGAGCCCGATACCTGTACCGACCGAAGTCGGTACCGGGAGTAATCGGTACCGGTGTATCGGTACCGGAGGGCATCGCATGACTGGGTGCCGGCAATACGGACACCGATGTCAATGTTGTCGGTACCGGTACCGATACTGGTGCCGGGGTCGGTGCCGATACCGGTTGAACTGTCTGATGCGGTTCCGAGGGTGTCGATGCCGCAAGGAGAGTCGCCAGACTGCGTTCAATAGCCAGGAATCTCTGGTCTATTGGCGCTGCCGATGCCTGGATGTCGGTACCGGAGAAAACAGCCGATACCCCAGAGCATGGCACCAGTAGTTCTGCCGAGGTTGAGGCCTCGAAAACGTCCTGGAGCCCCGATAATGCTTTGGAAGCCGAAGCCTCCCGCCGGGGCAATTTTGCCGGTGCAGGATCCTCAAGGGCAACACCAGAGGCATCTCGATGCTTAGAAGGAGATCTACCCTTTGAGGACCGGCTGAACTTGTGTTTAGTTACCTGAGATCCACGGGAGGAAGAGGAAGCCCTGGAAGACGTCGATGCCACCGAGGCTGCATCAGAGGGAAACAGGGTACTGAGCTTAGCAGCTCGGTTCTGCTGACCTCTTTTAGACATCATGGCACAGGCCATACATTCCGTGATGGAGTGGTCAGGACCTAAACATTTTAGACACCACTCATGGGTGTCGGTGACGGAGATGGTACTGCCACACTTGGTGCACTTTTTGAGACCCGAAGAGGGTTTTCCATTGTGGAGGAATTTTTGGGCCTAAGGGCCATAAAGGTGCGTGCACATGGAAAAAAAAGTACTAACTACTTTTTTTTTTTAAAGAAAAGAAAGAAAGGAAGGAAAACCGGCGGTACCGGTAGAGCGTCGAGGAAGGCAGACGTGACCACAAAAAAGAAGGGCAATAAGGAGAATTTTCTGCGGTGACAGGAACAACGACCTGCTGGCTCTGCGGAAAACGAAGAACTGGAGAGAGGCAGTTGGGAAAGGCGGGAAGGCAGTACGCAGGCGCTGTGGAATGCTCCCAAAAGCTTTCTAATTGGACGCTGGGGAGCGTTCCCGCGCAGGCTCCATCGGTACCGACGATACCCATATGTGAAGACTACATTCCTGCTTGTTCCTGGAGATATAACAACTACCCAGAGAGGAAGTGGAGTGAAGAGGCAGATGGAGTGGACTTCGAAAGAGAGAAAGGAGTGAGACTGAGGCAGCAGGAGCGGTTGGAATTGGCACGAGGGAGAAAGTAGAAACCCAACACCATGGCCAGTGGGACGAGGTGTGTGGGAGAACTGATAGCCCCCGTGGCAGAGGGCCGCAATAGATGCGGTATCATCTGGGAGGAGCCAGGTCTCTGTTAGAGCAAGAAGATGTAGAGCATTGGAGATAAAGAGGTCATGAGTAAAAGCGAGTTTATTAGAGACAGAGTGTGCGTTCCATAAGGCACATGAGAAAGGGAGAGTGGTAGGGGAAAGGAGAGGGATATGGATAAGATTAGACATGTTGCGTGAATATCTCTTCTCAGAGTGAGACAGAAATCTAGGGGGGGGGGTCTGGATTGGGGTTGATATCTCCGGATGAGAGAAGGAGAAGGAGCAGTAGAGTACGGGGTAGAGAGGAGACAGTATGGCGGAAACAAGGGTGAGGTGTCTAACAGCGAGAAGAGATGGTTGAATGAGAGGGAGAAAGTGATGAAGCTCAAGAGCTGATGATTGGTTGGGAGACAGAATGGAGGGGGAAGTGACGGTGGTACAGGGAGGATGAGGAGTGGAGGAGTGAGGGTGCAGGTAGGAGGGGAAACAGAGAGTATGAAGAAAAGGAAGATAATGTGATGTGGAGCCATGGAAGAGGAGCAGAGAGGGGCCATGGAAGAGGAGCAGAGAGGGGCGATGCAGTATATGTTATTTTACAAGTAATGAGGTAGCAATGGAGTCAATAGGCTATGCAGCATATGTTATCTTTACAGCAATGAGGTAGTAGTGAGGTAGCAAAGAGGTAGTAATGGAATCTGCAGGCTATGCAGCATATGTTATATTTACAAGCAGGGTTGCTGCGTCCGATGGCGGGTCCCTGGTGGCGATCGCTGATGGCGGATGGAAGTGTGCTTAGACGCTGAGCTCCGGTCAGGGAAGTGAAGGAGGGGGAGAGCTGCATGGGTCTTCGCACCTGTTGGCACATATGGTTGCAGTTGAAGTGGAGAGGAGGAAGAGGTCTTGCGGCGTGTGTCCTTTCCCGCTACCGGGCCCGCGCCTAAGGGCGCGCCGGGAGGCGCTTCCTTTTAAATGCAGCAAGTCGGGCCCTGATTGGCCTTCTGACGGAGATCGGGAAGGGTTTCAGCCTCCCGCTGTCCAGACGTTGATCGGGGCTCGGAGGAGTTGGTGGAGCAGTCCTTTTTGCGCCGGGAGGCGCTTCCTTTTAAATGCGGTGGGAGGAGTGACCTAGTGGTTGGGGCAAGATACCACAGGCCGGAAGGTCGGTGGTTCAAATCCCACTAGAAGACAGCAACCTTGGGCCGGAAGGACTGGGGTTTCTAGTCCCACAGGTGCTCCTTGTGGTCTTGGGCAAGCCACTTAACCCTCCATTGCCCATGTTCCCTGTAAGTATTAGTGTATGTGTCTCATATCCTCTCGTGTTAAATGATCCCCCAACCGCTTTGATCTGGTGAAAAGCGGGATATAAATGCAGCTAAATAAATAAATAAAATGCAGCAGGTCGGGCCCTGATTGGCCTTCCGACGGAGATCAGGAGGGGTTGCAGCCTCCCGCTCTCTGTCCGGACGTCGATCGGGGCTTGGAGGAGCCGGTAGAGCAATCCTTTCGCACCGGGAGGCGCTTCCTTTTAAATGCAGCAGGTCGGGCCCTGATTGGCCTTCTGACAGAGATCCAGGTAGATCACATCCATTGCATGCCCTTGATCCAGTTCTCTGGTTACCCAGTCAATCAGATTTGTTTGGCAAGATCATTCTTTGGTAAAACCATTTTGCCTCGGATCATGCAACCTGTTGGTTTTGAGAAAGTCCACTATTCGCTCTTTTAAGAGCACCTCCATTACTTTTCCCGCCACCTATATAAGGCTTACTGGCCTGTAGTTTGCTAGGAAAAATGTACTGAGTAAAGTTCTACCTTTTATACACTGCCTTGGGTGAATTTCTTCATAAAGGACCGCCACCTAAATAAGGCTTACTGGCCTGTAATTTGCTAGGAAAAATGTACTGAGTAAAGTTTTACCTTTTATACACTGCCTTGGGTGAATTTCTTCATAAAGGCAGTTAATAATACATTTTAAAAAACCCTGGAGCTCACCTCAACCTTGCCCTTTCTCCTCCACCCGGGGCATCGACCAACTTGTCCTGAACCCATTGCTCCAAGTCAGACAACTGTAGCCATGTGAGTTGGCGGGCACCAATGCCCACCGCAGCCACTCTAGCCACAGACTGAAAGCCATCGTAGGCTGCACGAGTCACGTATTTGGAGCAGTCCTTGGTTCTTGATCGTAGCAATCAGGTTCTGGAAGTGCTGAAGAGGGTCTCCAGATAAGCCAGAAGAGAACAACCCGAGCTCCCTCACCAGGTCTCTCAAGCATACGTCCATGTACAGCTGGTACATTTGGATACAGGCCACAAGCATCAAGCCCTGGTAACATTTCCTGCCCAACCCATCCATGGTGCGTGCCTCCCTACCAGGGGGCACAGAGGAGTGCATCTTGTTACTCTTAATATGGTGCATGGCCAATTCCACAACCATGGAGATGTGAAGCAGTTGTGTTTTCTCAAAGTCTGTGCTCTTGCGGACCTGATTTATTTATTTATTTATTTATTTAACAGTTTCTTCTATACCGCCCCTTCCAGAGATCAAGGGCGGTTTACATTGAACAGTTAACAAAATTTTGTATACTTCTGTATACTTTACACAGAACAGGGTTTTTAACTATATACAGGTAATATTACATGGAACAATAACAGAACTAATTACAAGTGTTTATTTACAAGAGCCGTAAAACAATGGATTGGATAAGACTTTTGCGTGTTGAGTGGGGTGTGTAAGTACTGTAAGGTTTTCTTGTGTTAGTCGTTTGTCCTATCTTGAGTACTGTGGATGTGTTTCTGTGATTGTTGGGGAGAGGTTCTCTGTTGATAGGGGATTTCATAATGTTTTGTGAAGAGGTAGGTTTTGAGTTCTTTTTTGAATTAATGAAGGTCTTTTATCATGCGAAGGGTTAATGGTAGTTCGTTCCAGAGAGTGGGGGCAGCGAAGGAGAAGGTCCTATCACTTGTAGTTGCTTTAGTTTTTCTGAAGGTTGTTTTTATGTTGAGGGAATGGATTGCGTTTTTTCTGCGCATTCTAGTTTCTGATGGGGGGTGTATTAGGGTAGACAAATGTGAGGGGGAGATGTTATTAAGGAGTTTGAAGGTAGTTAGTAGGATTTTATATTTTATTTGGCTACTTATAGGGAGCCAATGCAAGTCTAACAGTATTGGAGTCACATGGTCTGTTAGTTTAGCTTTTGTGATCATCTTGGCGCATATGTTTTGGGCTCTTTGTAGTAGGTAGATGCTCTTTAGCGGTAAACCATTTAGGAGACTATTACAATAGTCGAAGTGGGGGGTGATGAGGGTATTGACTACTGATCTAAAATCATGTGTGTCAAGTAGGGGTCTTAGGTGTTGTATTGTCTTGAGTTTGTAGAATATCGTTTTTACCGTCTGTTTTATGTGAGGAAGCATGGTGAGTGAGTGGTCTAATATTAGTCCTAGGTACTTTACCTCCTTTTTAACAGGTATAGGTGTTTTGTTTATTGTGATTGTTGCTGGGTAATTGTAATCGGCGTCTGGCTTTCTCGTTATGAACATTGCTTCAGTCTTTTTAAGGTTGATGCTTAGATGGTTGTCTTCAAGCCATGTGGTGGTCTCATTCATGCATTTGAGTAGGTTGTCGTATTTGGGGCTGTTAGGGTTTATGGGGATGGCGAGCATAATATCATCCGCGTATATAAAATGGTTGATTTTATGTTTTTTGAATATGTTTGTAATGGGTTGTAGGTACAGGTTGAAGAGGAGGGCGGAGAGGGCTGAGCCTTGGGGGATACCCTGACTTTGAGAGAAAGTTTCTGATGTTTCTTGACCCATTTACACCCGTATTAATCTATGTGAGATGTATGACTTGAGCCATTCGAGGACTGTCCCTCCTATTCTTAAATTTTCTAGTCTATTGATGAGTGTGTTGTGATTGATGCTGTCAAATGCGGCAGATAGATCTATAAAGAGGAGTAGGAAACCTTGGTTGTTGTCATTAGTACCTCTGATGAGGAGGTCCATCAGTGCGATTAGGAGAGTTTCAACTCCATGGAAGGGGCAGAAACCGAACTGGTGTGAATCAAGGAGTTTGTGTTCATCAATGTGTTCCTGTAATTGGAGTTGTATGGTTTTTTCTATTATTTTGGCAATGAGTAGTATGCTAGCTATTGGCCTGTATGAGTTTGGGTCTTTTGGGTCTAGTTTATTGTTTTTTATAATATGGCGGATCGAGGAGAGCTTTAAGGCATTGGGCATAATGCCTTGAGATAGTGATTGGTTCACTATGTATTGGATGTTTTCAGCAAGAAAGTCTTTAGTAGATTTGATCCATGACACCGGGCATGGGTCGAGTGGGGAGGTTGTGGTGTTGATCATTGTTATAATTTTAAGGAGGTGTTTTCGTTCAACCATGTGGAAGGTTGTCCATTCATAGTTATTGTCATTATTTGATTTTATTGTTATGATTGGGGTATGAGGTTTTTTTCTTTAGTTTTTCAGCAAAATGTGATGCTAGGGTTTGTACATTTATAGTGTCTTGATTAGGTTCTGGGTTGTGTATTTTTGTTAGTGTTTTTATAATTGAGAAGAGTTCTCTTGGCCGATTGAGGGCGAGATTTATTACTTTGGAATAGTAGTCTCTTTTTGATTTGTTAATTGCATTCTTATAGTCATTAAGTATGTTTATGTATTTGGTTTTGTTATCATTTGAGTTTGCTTTTCTCCAGATTTTTTCTTGTTTTCTTAGTTGCTTTTTTAGCAGGGCAAGGTCTTTTGTGAACATAGAATACATAGAATCTGATACATAGAATCGAGATGCCTGCTCACAATTGACACAGTAGCTGGAGTCTCCCACATCCTCAATAGTAACCTTTCCAGGATAGGGTGCACCAGAATGGTGATAGCTTGTTTTGGGCGAGTTGGATACTGGAGATCTCCAGCTCCTTCGCCTGAGGTTCCTCCTCAGCCTCAATGGTAAAACCTTTCCCATGTCCCTAACAAACTCCAAGGAGAGGTCCTCGGGAGGGGCGCTCATGCAGGGGTGAGGGATCCGAAGGGACATCCCAGTGCTACACCATCTCCAAGGATACCTCTTCTGTCTCCCACTCGGAGTCAGAGTTAGACAGAAACTCAAAGTATTGACAGGAATACACTGATGCCTCGGTGGCAGAGTCGAGGGCGACCTCGGTGGCAGAGTCGAGGGCGACCTCAGTGCCCTGCGGTATGAGCCTAAAGCACTTGGGGAGGGAGTCAGAGTTAGACAGAAATGCAAAGTATTGACAGGAGTACATCGATGCCCCGGTGGCAGAGTCTAGGGCGACCTCGGTGGCAGAGTCAAGGGCGACCTCGGTGCTCTGCGGTATGAGCCTGAAGCACTTGGGGGGGGGGGGGGATCTGCTGCACTGAGCTGGACCGAGAACAGTCCCAGGAACCAGAGGGGACAGTATGTTTCTTGAGAATCGGCTTGACCTCCACCATCGAGGCACCCCCAGTGGACAGTGGCATCGCCAGCCCTGAGGAACCAGAGGTACCCGGGTTCCCGAGGCTTGAGTTGTGCCATAAAGGCAGTCAGGCTGTGCTCGAGAGTCAACAACCACTCCATTAGGAGGGAGTGCTTCACAGCTGCTGGCAGTAGCGCCACACTCTTTGGTGCCTATGCAGATTCCTTGATGGTAACCGGCTCAGGAGTCCCACGCTGGCCCTCCAAAGCTACGGGAGTAACCTCCTCCCACCAGGGCAGCTTTGAAGGCCGCCCCCGGCCTTTGCCTTCAGAATCATAGTAACATAGTAAATGACGCCAGATAAAGACCAGTATGGTCCATCTAGTCTGCCCAGCAATATGGCAGGAGTAGGTGCATCCCTTCCCATGTCTTTGTTTAGGGGTGCTGGGAGTAGGTGCACCCCTTCTCATGTCTTTGTTTAGGGGTGCACCCACCAGGAGCAGTTGCACCCCTCCTCATGTCTTCATCCCTCCCCATATCTTTGTTTAGGGGTGAACCCACCGCTCCTCCCCCATTGCTCCATGTAGGACACCCCTATTTGTTGAGAAATTAGATGGTTCAGATTATTTTGATTTAGACTTGTTGCTGTAAAGTGATCCACTGTGTCTGTCCCAGGCCACTTTGAATTCCGTCACTGTGTTTGCCCCTACCACCTCCATCGGGAGGGCATTCCAAGCATCCACCACCCTTTCAATGAAAAAGTATTTCCAGACATTGCCTTTCAATTTACCCCCTAGCAGCTTCATGTTATGCCCTCTAGTTTTACAGCTTCCCTGTCTCTGGAAGAGGTTTGTTTGTTCATTATTTCTCTCTAAGTATTTAAAGGTCTGAATCATATCTCCCCTATCCCTCCTCTCCTCCAAAGTGTACATATTTAGGTCAAAGGCTTCGATGGTGATGTCCACAAGTCTTCACCCTGGAATCACTGCCCTTCAACAATGACTGGGACGGAGTCCGTTCCTTCCGGGGGACACTCCCCTTCAAGGGAGAGAATCTCCATTCTGGAGTTCTGCGACCTCATGGCTCCAAAAGGGCTCGGTCACCACGCAAGACTGAGTCCTCAGCGGTGTCCTTTGAGGGCATCGATGCCAATGTCAATGCTAGGGTCAATGTTAAATTCTTGGAGCCAAACAGCGATTCCCGCTGCTTTTCATGGTTCTTCAGCCCCTTGCGCGTCATCTGCAACCAGAGAGTGCATGTAGAAAGCTCGTGGTCAGTCCCGAAGCACTGAAGGCACCAGTTATGGCAGTCCGTGATGCAAATGGTCCAGCCACATCTGGCACATGTCTTAAAGCCACTGGTCGGAGTGGACATGTTAGGGAAGACGGCTTCCGCCAGGTCAAGAGACTCCAATGCCCTAGACCAGGAGGATGCAAGAAAAAAACCCGTGTGCCGAAAATGAAGAAAAAGAAAATAAAACCCTAAAAACAACATGGTGCTGAGGCAGCAGTGATACCGGGAGGCACAAGAAGGTAAAATAAGAGAAAAAGTACCAAGTGGCAAAAAATGACAAACGGGGTAAAAATCTTTTCTGCGGGATACAGACGAACATCTGGAGGGCTCCATGAAAAAAGAAGGTAAGATGGCTCTGTTTGGGCAGGAAGGCGATCACACATGTGTACTGGATCTCCCCAAGGCTTTCTGTGAAAGCTGGGGAGGGTTCCCGCATGAGTGCTTCATCAGAGATGTCACCCCCATAATCGAGGACTGACTTTCTGCTTGGTCCCAGAGAAAAGTCTGCAACGAGAGGATAGAGGATGAAGGTGAAAGGAGATACACTCGGGAGTAATTTTTGCAGAAATATCTATTTATGGAAAGAGTGTTAGATGCATGTGAGTCTCTCTGGAGTTGAGAGACAAGGACTGTATCTGAATTCAAGAAAGCATGGGACAAGCACAGATGATCTCTAAAGTGGAAAAAGGGACTGTAGAGCTTAGTAGTTGATATGGAAGGGCAGACTGGATAGACTGTGTCGTGTTTCTAAGTGGCCTTTCTCCCACTAGGCAGTACAAAGGCTGCCAGAGTGGAGGGTAGAACCACTATAGGATGTTTATGAAGGTCTTTTGTATTTACCCTTCTGTCTACTTCTGCCAATCTGGCCTCCAGAGATCAGATTCATTCTCTGAAAGCCAGGAGCTCTTTGCAACAAGTGCACATATACAATCTCTCACCAACTGGAGACCGGTATACACGTGGACACTGTGCGAAAGAAAGGAGAATTTAAAAAATAATATTTTATATGGTGGACTTTTGCATTACATTGATTATAATTAAGTCTCTAAAGTCTTCACCAAGGCTTCTGTGGACATAAATGTCTCAGTGTGTAGGTGCACCTGCTCCTTGGGCTCCTGCTACACTCTTGCGGATGTGTGTGCTCTCCTTTAGACCTCAGCCTCAGTGTGTATACATATAAACAAGTTACTTTTTTAATACAAAACACTTGACTTTATATAGTAACATTGTGGATGACAGCCCATAAAGACCAACAGTCTGTTCAGTAATGACTTCATGGGTGAGGAGGCTCCATCCAACTGTGTGAGCTGTGGTTGGATTGGGAGAACGGTGAATCATCTGAACATATGTGACTGGGTCATGTTGTTGCTATCTCTTTACTTTTTGAACATACATAAAAAGGTCAATACATAGTAAATAGTAAATGACGGTAGATAAAGACCAGTATGGTCCATCTAGTCTGCCCAGCAAGGCAGCAAGAGTAGGTGCATCTGCTGCTCCGTGCAAGTCACCCCTCCCCATGCCTTTGTTTAGGAGTGTACCCACCGCTCCATGTAGGTCACCCCTATTTGTTGAAATATAAGAGAGAGTTATGTTTGTTTTGATTTTATCCTGTTGCTATAAAGGGGGATCCACTGTGTCTGTCCCGTGCCATTTTGAATTCTGTCACTGTGTTTGCCCCCACCACTTTGATTGGGAGGGCATTCCAAGCATCCACCACCCTTTCAGTGAAAATTATTTCCTGACATTGCCTTTCAGTTTACTCCTTTGCAGCTTGTTATGCCCTCTAGTTTTACAGCTTCCCCATCTTTGGAAGAGGTTTGTTTGTTCATTAATACTCTTAAGTATTTAAAGATCTGAATCCTATCTCTCCTGTCCCTCCTCTCCTCCAGAGTAAACAAATTTAGGTCTTCAAGTCTCTTCTCATACGTCTTCTAACGCAGGCTCCAAATCATTTTGGTCACCTTCCTCTGAACCATTTTCAGTCTTTTTATATCCTTTGCGAGATATGGTCTCCAAAATGGAATACCTAGAATGATGGAGGCTAGAACAGTAGCAAACTTTAAGAGGTCACAAGATAAGCATAGAAGACCTTTGGCCTCAAAAAGCAATACAGCAGCATGACTCAATAAAGCGTGTAAACAGCCCTGCTAGAATGATTCAGCAACTAGTATTAGTGTTGCTACAATGAATAGAGAATAATATGAAATGTGAAGTACTAGTGGAAATGTGGGATGCCACATAGCCATGTCTCTCTGGCAGGCTACAACAAAAGAATGAATAAGTAGTTGGGTCTGCCTATCAAGTTGCAAGTTTTGCAGTTAACTAGAATTCCTAGAGGAAATAGACACTCATATAGCCAGGTCTGCTTGGGAAGTTATGCTTAGGTACTGGCCGTGGTGGCATTGGTAGCTATTTAGGTTATTACAAGCCCTGTGTTTAAAATCAAGAATGCCTTGATACACAAGAACGTCCTGATATCTGTCTACTGTTTAATTTGGATGAAATCTCATTTTCTTATGCAAAAGACCAAAATACTATTCTTTCATGCTACTCCCCCCCATATCTACTATCCTGCATGGGTTTATAATGAGGTGTCAATTCTACCCTGCAATCGTTCTTTGTCCCTTTCACTACAATAGTGTGCTAGCACTCTGCTCTTTCTTCCATTACTATATTTACAGTAGTCACAACATTCATCTTTCTTTCATTTTCAACTAACTCCTGCTCTCTCGTCCTCCATGTTTTTCTTCTAACAGCTAAACCATTGTGATTATTTATTCTCTTGCCTCCAATTCCCACTACAGCCTTGATGCTGTCTACCTTGACTCATGTCAAACGCAGGACCCTCCACAAATTTAACAACATTCGGCTCCCACTACACCTTTGGTCTCTTCTCCTGTATTACAAACTCACTTGTTCCATCCAATTCTAGGTCCACTCCTTGTTTTCTGTTCTACTTAAACAGGGTTCTTTCTCCATAATAGAACCCCACTGAAGTCCCCCTTTATCTTGCTTTCTGTCTTCTGTTTCATTTGACTTATCCTGACTTCTAGTTCGTACCATTACTTCAACTGTCATATCCCTGCACCATATCAGAGCTATATACTAAGTATGTACGTAATCAACCTGCAGAGTATTGCAGTGACATGAAAAGTCCTTGAACAGAATGCTGCTGGCTGTAGAGCAAGGAATTCTTGTGAGGTCATATTTTAAGACACAAATTGCTTCTACTGGTTGGCTGTCAGGCTAATAAGAATAAAAACAGCCACAAGTCTCCTTTCACTAAGCTCATCACATTGAACCTTGAGCAGCCTAACAGCTAAGAGCCACCTTCTTTGTCTTATGTTTTTGCTGGGAAATATAGATTTAAAGCATTTATAATATGAATGTTCCATAATTCTCACCTTGACGAAGAGGCTCACAAGCTTTGCCGACAGGTTTCCGCCCTCGGCTTCAATGTGATGTTTCATCAGGAAGCCCATCCCCTGGATGCCACTAACTGCAATTGGTATCTGCAACACAAAAAATGGAGCTATAAATCAACTCCCACACATCTTCACCTGTGCCTTCAATCGTCTGCTCTCACCTCATAGTAACTTTTTTTTTTTTAGCAATGCTTATATACTGCTTTTCACTGTGGTGTACATTCAGGTATGGTATATATTTCCCTTGTCCCCAAAGGGCTCGGGTTAAGTGGTTTGCCCAAGGCCACAAGGACTAGAAACCCCAGTCCCTCCAGCCCGAGGTTGCTGTCCTCCTGTGGGATTTGAGCCCCAACCACTAGGCCACTCCTCCCTCCCACCAACCACTGAAAAGATGTCAAACTCAGTACAATTGCTTTGGATTTGAGATATGATTACATACTTGTCCAAATCCAAGTTGAAAGAAAGTTACACTGAGGTACAGCAAGTATTTCTCTGTCCCCAGAGCAACAAAAGAACATAAGAAATGCCATACTGAGTCAGATCAAGGGTCCATCAAGTCCAGTATCCTGTTTCCAACAGTGGCCGTGGCCAATGCAGGTCACAAGTACCTGTCGGGTTCCCAAAAGGTTCACAGATTCTACACTGCTTCTTCCAGGAGTAAGCATGTGATTTCCTCAGTCCACTTTAATAATGCTTTATGGACTTCTCCTCCAGGAACCTGTCCAAACCTCTTTTAAATCCAGCTACACTAACAGCTTTTACCACCTCCTCTGGTAATGAAGTCCAGACTGATAATTTAAGTTGTAGCTGAAGTAATGGAGGGTGAAGTGACTTGCCCAAGATCTCAGTGTGTCAATGAGAGAAAATTTGAACCCTGGCTCCCTTGGTCCTAACTTCTTTCTCTCATCACTAGGTTCCTGCTCCACCACAAATTATTTCTATTTTTACCTTGACTGGGGGGGGGGGGGGGGGTGAGATATCAATTTTCTAACAGATGCAAATGTCCACATATAGAGCATGCACAGTTTTGAAAACAAAGTCCACATACATTTTTGCTTTGCAACTTGCTGTGGTTAAAGGTGCACGTAGCCTTTTGCAACTGCTTTTTCTGCAGATACAATTTTGCTGGAAAGCACATGTAAAGATTTAAAAATATAATATATTTGGCCTCTCTTGATGTAAACCTTTACCTGGGAACGCTAACGGTGTGTACATGGTGAAAAACTGCTAATTTAACATGAACAGTATGCCTTTGGGAGAAATTTAGGATGCGTTCCAAGAACAACCTGATTGTGGAAAACCGAGTATAGAGATGGACATGAATAAAGAGCTTGTAAGTTCACAGACTCTTCTCCACCAGAAATATCATTTTCCACGTCAGATGTTTTAAAGGGGCTGTCCATGAATTTAGAGAAAATGACAGGCAGTTGAGGTTTGGTGGAGGGCCTGATATTCAGGCATCTTTAAACCAAGGGATATACACATTGAGGCTCCCCCCCAACCAGTCATGGCAAGCAGCAATTGCTGCTAGGTGAATTTTGGCAGGAGAGAGTGCAGTGTTGGGATCCCCTGCTGGAGCTTGTACTGCAGCCGGTGGGATCCTTGCAGCTGAGGCAGTCGGCTTGTCACTTAGAATTGCCACGATTGCAGTGCCACAGGAACCAACAGCACCAGTGTGAAGAGGAAGATTGGAAGATCTAATGATTGAGCACCATTCAAAGGAAAATAAATAAATAAGCAGACACTAAATTTCATGTTTTTCTGTGAGGCAGACCGGAGGAGGAGGGCCCCATTCCACCCCATTGAGGCAAGGCAGATAAACACCATCACAAGCCTAAATAGCACTACTTCTCCCTTAGACCCTTGCCCAGCAGCTTGGATCAAGGCAAAAAAAGCAGAAATCGCCTCCTGCATAATGCACATAGTAAATCAATCAATGCAACAAGGAATCATGCCACTAGAGCAGTGTTTTTCAACCTTTTTTGTGCAAAGGCACACTTTTTTCATGAAAAAAATCACAAAGCACACCACCATTAGAAAATGTTAAAAAAATTTACCTCTGTGCCTATATTGACTATATATAAAGTAATTCTCTTGAATAGGAATCAAACACTCACACCAACCCCCCTCCCCTGCTGGTTCACACCAACCCCCCTCCCCTGCTGGTTCACTCACACTCCCCCCCCCCCTTGCTGGTTCACTCACACACACACCCACCCCCCTCTGCCCAAGCCGCTGCTTCTGCTTTGTACAGAGCAGCGGCTGCACTACACTTACATTGAAAAGTAAAGAGAAACTGTGTCAGGAGCCCTCCGGTCATCGCAGAGCCCGAGGAAGTGATGTCATGGGGGCGGGCTCCTCACAGGCTGTCTTTCCTTTTCAAATTAACTTTATTGCAGCTAAAGTTAATTTGAAAAGGAAAGACAGCCTGTGAGGAGCCCGCCCCCATGACATCACTTCCTCGGGCTCTGCATGATCGGAGGGCTCCTGACACAGTTTCTCTTTACTTTTCAATGTAAGTGTAGTGCAGCCGCTGCTCTGTACAAAGCAGAACCAGCGGCTGCACCGCTATAGGGAATCGCGTTCGCGCCGCGGACTTCGGCACAAAAGCCGGTTTTTTGCTCTGGCCGCTCCCGATCTTGCGGCCAGAGCAAAAAACCGGCTTTTCAATGGCCGGTTTTACAACTGTGCCGGCAGCCGGCCTGGCCATGGAAAAACCGGCCAGGCCGGCTGAAAACCGGCCGGTTGGCAACCCTAATTTGTGAGCCGAGGCCACATGTTACGGATGAAATTGGAATTTTTCCCACGGCACACCAGACAATATCTCACGGCACACTAGTGTGCCGCGGCACAGTGGTTGAAAAACGCTGCACTAGAGCTCAAAAGATCTCTCATCAGACCTATCTTGAAAAACAAAACACTCAGGAAGGATGACCCATCTTCATACCGCCCTATCTCAAGCATCCTACTCATAGCCAAAACAGTGGAAAAATCAGTTCAGCACCAACTACAAGACCATATTGATGCCAGGAATGTACTTGATGACCAACAATATGGCTTGCGTCAATACCATGGAGTAGAAACCCTTCTATTAGTACTACTCGACAAACTATACAAAGGCATTGAAAACAGCAAGAAAATGTTCATCCTAATATTCATAGACATATCTGCTGCATTCAACACAGTAAACCATGGGATCCTCCTCACCAGACTCGAATCCATAGGTATAAAAGGAACCCCCCTAAAATGGTTCGGCTCCTATATATCCAACAGAGTGCAGCAGGTTCACTTCAACCAAGAGACATAAAAGGCATTCCCCCAAACACAGGGAATACCGCAAGGGTCAGCATTGTCCTCCCTACTGTTCAACCTCTACTTAAGGCCTATCTGCACAATATTTCAGAAACACAAGATTAACTACCACTTATATGCAGATGATATAATGCTGTATACACAACTGGACACGAACAACCCAAATTATATTCAGCTGGAAGCATGCCTCAAGGAAACACAAACTTGGCTACAGCAGAACAACATGAGCATCAACCATAAGAAAACCGAGGTAATGTTCATCTCCAAGAACCTGGATTTCAGCCCTCCCCCAACTATTCTCCTGAACAATACATACAACATCAAACAGGAAATAAAATATCTGGGGGTTACCCTCGACAAAAACCTCAAGATGGAATCACACCTAAGACTGCTAAACTGAGCCATATTTCACAAATTGCGGATACTCCAACCTCTATGCAACATTATTGAGCAATCTGACTTCAGAACAGTAGCCCAAGCACTCATCACACCTCACTTGGACTACTGTAACGGCATTCTCCAAGGACTACCCTAAAAAAACCCTCAACATACTACAAATGGCGCAGAATGCCACCGGTCAAATTATAATGAAACGGCTGGTCTCTGACCACATCACATCAATACTAATGGAACTCCACTGGCTCCCCATCCATGCCTGCGTAAGATATAAAATAATAGTAACAATATTTAAATTGATCCACAACCTAGCTCCGTCTTACCTCTCCACACTTATCTCAACACAACCCCCCAATAGGAACAGGAGAACCCACACTACACGTCCCGCACAACATACGCAAAGCCAAAACCCTCACAAGTAACAGAGCGTTCACATACACAGCTCCCTCCCAATGGAACAACCTGCCTTACGCACCAAGAGCTAACAATGACCTAAAAGATTTCCGGAAAGACCTAAAAACCTATCTATTCCAGGAATACTACAACTTGTCCTAATGCAACTATACAGTAGGCTATGTAAATGACCATGAAACGCATGTAAATATACATATAACCTTACAAATATTATACTGTATAATTCCAATTCTGTGTTATGCATATATAAACAAATTAGACTCCTGTTATATGTAAAATGTTTGCTGTGATAAAAGTTTAATGTAAAACTGCTACTGATCGCTGGAAGAAGAGGTATACAAATGTAACCAAATAAATAAATAAATAAACTTTACCACAGCATGGATGAAAACAGACTGAACAACTAGCTGTCGCAGGAAGGCGGGAGTCAGCATATGCAAGCATAAAGGAAGCTTTTTGCATATACACCGATGCATCTTTTAGCTGGAGGACAGCTCTGCACTCACTGGCTCCGTCAAGAGGATATCATCAGAGAGCGTGGATGCATTAGCCCGCCTATCTATGGAAAACTACTTTTGCATGATGAGATGCTTATGGAAGATAAGTAAAAGTAGGAACTAAAGCCAAAAAGTCTAATATTTATTTTGTCTGCATCTGCTGATAGGAAGACAAATTCCAAAAGTCTTTACTATTGGTATGCTTAGATAAAAGATAATAAAACTGTACTCCAAGTATCATCCTTGGTATACAATGCAAGAGAACAGTCATAGGCAGGAGAATCAGTGGGGCCTATGGCCCAACCGTTTGTCTTGTCCACAAGGTATTGGTAACTAAGGAGCTTGGGGGCCAGGGTCAGAGGCTGTTTTTGCCCCTCCCAAGCAACATGGAGACAAAGCATAAAGCACATGGGGAGAGACAAAGATTTTAACATGTATACTTTAGAATAAAAGCAGAAGAGGGGAAATATGATAGAGACATTTAAACACCTATGTGGTATAAATGCACAAGAGGCAGACCTCTTCAATTCAAAGGAAGCTCCGGAATGAGTAGTCATAGGAAAAAGGTGACCCTTTTCTCTCCTACTTAACACCCTTGTATTTTTAATCATTGCCTTGAAATGAAACTCCTTATCCCTTGTTTATTCTGTGTGACTGTTTTGAATAGTTTTGTAAGCTTTGCTAAGCAGGGACTAGCTCCTCTACGTGTTTATGTACAGTGCTGTGTATACCTAGTCATGCTACAGAAATGGTTAGTAACAGTAGTACTAGTGAAGGGCAGAAAGTGTAATTACTCACCTGTAACAGATGTTCTCCAGGGACAACAGGAATCAGTCCTCACATATGGGTGATGTCGGCGGTGAACAAGGTATATTGAACGTATTAGGTACAGTTTTATTGGTATAAATACCCATAGCAACCCCTAGCAAGTAAGAACTTAAAGATCTAGACACCAGTCCAACAGCGGGATGGGGGCTTTCCAGTCTTTTGCACATGTATGATTTTCTCCCAGTTGGTGAGAGGTCTTACGTGTGCACTAGGTGCAAGGAGCTCTTTGCTCTCAGGGAACAAGTCCGTTCTCTAGAGGCTAAAGTAGCAGACTTGGAAAACATAAGACAGACAGAGAGGTACATAGACGAGACCTACAGGGATATAGTCCTGAAGTCCCACCTCCAGTCTGGCAGCACGCCTGTTGCCATGGAGGAGAGAGGTCACATGACAGGAGAGCATCACCCTGGTGTGGCAGGAAGTGATCCTGTAACTAGGACCTGTCCTCCAGGTGATGTAAAACCCTCTCGCACCGAGGAAGTTTCTCCAGGGCCATGTGCCCATGAGGGAAGGGTTAGAACAGCCGTTATAGTTGGTGATTCAATCATTAGGCATGTAGATAGCTGGGTGGCTGGTGGACGTGAGGATCGCCTGGTAACATGCCTGCCTGGTGTGAAGGTAGCGGATCTCACGCACCGCCTAGATAGGATCATAGATAGTGCTGGGGGGGAGTCTGCTGTCTTGGTACATGTCGGTACCAATGACATAGGAAAATGTGGTAGGGAGGATCTGGAGGCAAAATTTAGGCTTTTAGGTAGGAAGTTGAAATCCAGAACTTCCATGGTAGCATTCTCCGAAATGCTTCTGGTTCCACGTGCAGGACCCAAAAGGCAGGCAGAGCTCCGGAGTCTCAATGCGTGGATGAGACAATGGTGCAGAGATGAGGGTTTTGGATTTGTTAGGAACTGGGGAACATTCTGGGGAAAGGAGGGGCTCTTCCGAAGGGATGGGCTTCACCTTAACCGGGATGGAACCAGGCTGCTGGCATTAACCTTTAAAAAGGAGATAGAGCAGCTTTTAAACTAGATATTAGGGGAAAGCCAACAGTCGCCCAAGAGCGGATGGTTCGGAAGAATGTATCCTTGAAGGATACTACCAAAAGCAGAGAGGTTCCACAAAAGAGTAAAGTAGCCCAAATGCCCTCAAGTATGGAGCAGACAGAGCTTAAAGATCCCAATTTACCCATGTCTAACAATAGCCAAATTAACATGAATAAAATACATTCTCTAAAATGCTTGTATGCAAATGCTAGAAGTCTAAAGAATAAGATGGGAGAGTTAGAATATATAGCACTAAATGAAAGGTTAGATATGATTGGAATATCAGAGACATGGTGGAAGGAGGACAACCAGTGGGACACTGTGATACCTGGGTACAAACTATATCGTAATGATAGAGCTGATCAAATTGGTGGAGGGGTTGCGCTCTATGTTAGAGAGGGCATTGACTCAGAAAGGATTAAAGTTTTGCAGGAAACAAAATCTGCTGTAGAATCTATATGGATTGAAATTCCATATAAAAGGGGGAAGGCAATGGCAGTGGGGTGTACTATCGAGCACCTGGCCAGAATGACCAAATGGATGATGAAATGCTCAAAGAAATCAAGGAAGCTAACAAAAGTTACAGCGCAGTAATAATAATGGGTGATTTCAATTACCCCGGTATCGACTGGGTCAGTGTCACGTCAGGACATGCTAGGGAGATAAAGTTCCTAGATGAAATAAATGACTGCTTCTTGGAGCAGCAGGTTCATGAACCCACCAGAGGGGAAGCAATATTAGACCTAGTCCTTAGTGGAACACCAGATCTAGTGCAAGAGATAAGGGTGTTGGGGCCACGTGGCAATAGTGATCATAGCATGATCGCCTTTGATTTAATTAGTTGAGGAGGGATAGTAAGGAAATCCACAGTACTACCTTTTAACTTTCGAAAGGGAGACTATGATAAAATGAGGAAAACAGTTAAGAAAAAACTAAAAGGAGCAGTTGCAAAGGTTAAAGACGTACATCAAGCCTGGGTGTTGTTTAAAAATACTATCTTGGGGACTTCCGGTGATGCGGTGAGCCGGAGCAGACGCATGCTGCTCGGGCTCTGGGCCCCTTCACCCCTCCACCACAGATTTATGCGGTGATCGGGGCTGCATTCGGGGTTCTTCGCCCCCCCTGGGCCCCCCCGCAGAAGCCGCTATTGGGGCCGGTGCCCCGGAGCCCTCCGCCTCCCCCGAAGAGATGATGCTTGGAGGCAGCCTGGATTTCGGCGGCAGACGCCGCGCGGGGAGTGCGGCTGCAGTGTGAGTGAGGTGAGGCGGTGCGGGGGTGATTCCAGCGGCGGTCGGAGCGGCCTGGATTTCGGCGGCAGACGCCACGCGGGGAGTGCGGCTGCGGTGTGAGTGAGGTGAGGTGGTGCGGGGGTGATTCCAGCGGCGGCGGCCCTCGGACTGCGGTATCCTGCCCCCCCCCCCCCGCATGTATCTACCAGCCGGGCCCGGCGAGTGGGGCCGATGCGGCGGCTGCTGAGGGGACCGGGGGCTGTTGCAGGGCCTGGATCGGGGGCACCACTTGCCATCCAGCCTCTCTGAGAGCTCCTTGAGGGCAGAGCAGCCCACCAGAAGATCAGAGCACCCACTAGAGGGCTCGCGGGCCTGATACACTTCTCTGTCTTCACCACGTGGACGTCTGGGTCCTGAGCCTGGCCTTAGGCACACTGAGTTCGAGCTGCACCCCCCCCCCCTGCCTCTGGTCTTCGACGGATGCCCTGTTGCTACTGCGCCTCCGGCCCGCGACAGCCTTTGCCACGCACTCTGGGCCCCCCCCCCCCGGCACATCGGTTTCTGAGACCTGAGCCTCCTGTCCGAAAAGTCCGAGCCGGTGACTTGTGTCCTCCTCTCAGCACTCCTGAGTCTGTGACCTGCGCCCTGCCCTTGGCTCTTGGAGGATTGCGACCGCTCACTACATTCGACACCCGAGAGTTGGGGACTCCTTCCTTGCCCCCCGGCACCTCGACGCCTGTGACACGGGCTCCCCTCCCCCCTTCTTCTAGCGAATAGCGGCCCGAGACCTAAACTCTTTCTCCAGCGCTCGGGGGGACTTGAGCGCACCAGAGGCCTCGGAGATGGCGGCGAAGGGAGGCCGTCGGGTGGAGAGGGAGAAGACCCCCCTACCGCCAAGGGGGGGGGAACAGTCCTCGCCGCTGAAGGGAGAGGCCAGGGCTGCAGCGGGGATGGTGGACGAAATCTCCCTGGCCGTGGCGGGGGTGCTGTCCGCGCAATTCGACGACCTGCGGGGCCGCATGGACCTCATCCAAACCTCAGTGGAGGCCCTGGGCGGCCGACTGCAGGAGGCGGAACACCGGATAGAGCGGTCCGAAGAGCATGTGCTGGAGCTGCAACAGGAGATGGCCCGGATGAAAAAGTTACTCCAGGGGCAGGAGGCCAAGCTAGACGACCTTGAAAATAGGTCCCGCCGGAATAATCTGAGATTTCTTGGAGTTCCGGAAGTTATAGAGGACCGGGACCTACACTCCTACGTAGAGGACCTGGTGAAACAAATTCTGGAGAACGACCCCGAGGGCACTTTAATCCAAATTGAGAGGGCACACCGGGTCGGGCCTAGGAGAACCAGTGAGGGCCGACCTAGAGTGGTTCTAGCACGGTTCCTGCGATTCCAACAGAAAGAAGCAGTCCTACGGGCCGCGCGAAAGAAAGGGACTATTCAGAAAGACAATGCCAGGCTACGTGTTGTTCAGGATTACTCAGCGGCTCTGGGCCAGCGGCGACGAGAGTATGGACCTTTGTGCCAGGTTCTGATAGACAATAATATCAAATTTATTGTGCAATACCCTGCCCGGCTGATCTTTACTCATGGGGGGACCCGTCGGTCCTTTGACTCCGCGACAGCAGCAACGCCCTACGTGGAAGAGATACGGCGGAGGGCTGCAGTGGCAGCCGAGACTTGAGGTCCGGAGGGGAGGACTACCGAAGTGCGGAACAAGCCCGGAGTTTCCATTATGGACTTTAACGTGATGGTGATGGTAACTGGGGTGGGGGAGGGTGGAGGATGAGGCCTGCTCAAGCTATTGCTACGTGGGGGGTTGGCTGTGTTTCAGAGGTGTGGGGGGCGGGTGAGGAATGGCCCGAGTAGTTGGGGGTGGCTTGCCGGGGGGCGAGTGGGGGGGGAGTGTACCGGGGCTGGTATAAGTGTGGGGGGAGGGGTTCCATTACGCATCTAGTAATACTTAGAGAAGGGGAGGAGGATGGTAGATGGGATGAGGGTTGGGAGCGGGGAGGAGAGGGGGAGGGGGGGGTGGGTGGGAGGGGGGTGAGGGGATGGGAGGGTGGGGGGGTGGGGAAGGGTGGGCAGGGGAGGGAGGAAGGGGGAGGGGGTGTAGGAGGTGAGCAGTATTTTTCAGGGACTAATGGAGGGGTGGACGACGGGAGGGAATTTCCTGGTGAAGAAGAGGGGAGGACCTCAGGCTGGGGGGGTCCCTTCCTCAGAAAAGGTATGGTTTATGCTGTTTTATAATAAGCTTCCTTTTGTATTACATGCCGCTTAAGATTATTTCTTGGAATGTATGTGGTCTGGGCAGCCCCATTAAACGGGCTAAGGTCCTCCAGGCTCTGGCACGGCAGAAGGCGGACATCGCAATGCTCCAGGAAACCCACCAGACTGCTGAAGAACACCGAAAATTATGCCGGGAGTGGGTGGGACAGGTCTGGGGGGCTCCAGCTCAGGGGAAGAAGGGGGGAGTAGTCTTCCTGATTCATAAACGGGTGAGGCTGGAGGTTGTCCGGGATTTTGTAGACCCGACTGGCAGATTTGTCTTGGTGCAGGGAGTCCTTGAGGGGAGGCCTGTTATCCTGGGCAACCTGTATTGTCCAAATGTACTTGACTTGCCCCTCTTTGCCCGCTTTGCCTCCAAGATCGAGACATTGCCGGAGTCCCCCCTGATTTTGGGGGGGGACTTTAATGGGGTCATGGATGTTGACCTTGACACTTCCAAGGGGGGGGAGCAGAGAGACAGAACTGCGACGGTTCGGGCCCTGCGGCGTTTATGCTCTCGACTGGGCTTGGTGGACCCCTGGCGGCTGCTTCACCCGACCGAACGGGATTACACGCATATATCCCGGGCTCATGGCACTAGTGCCCGTATAGATTACCTGTTGATTTCTACAGGCCTGTTCGTTAAAGTGGCGGATGCGCAGATAGGGCCTATGGAGATATCTGACCATGCTTTCGTTTGGCTCGACGTCCATTGGACTGGGACCTCTCCCCGCCCCCCGACGTGGCGATTCCCGCTCGAACTATATAGGGACGCGCAATTTCGCTCCTTTCTTCAACAACGCTGGCAGGAATTTGAAGCTGATCATAGGGGTCACCAGGATGACCCCGAACTGCTCTGGGAAACTGCAAAGGTGGTTCTGCGGGGGGACATAATAGGGTTCCTTGCCCGGAAGAGAAGACTGAGGGCCGAACGTATTATTGGTTTAGAGAAGTTGGTGACGCGATTACGGCGGCAAGGGGCTCAAAACCCGACCGCAGGGCTTAAAAAGCAGCTGTGGGACTCTCAAACGGAATTAAATGAACTTCTGCACCAGCGGGCAAAGAAATCTGTGTTATACTACCGGTACCAACTTTACCGTTATGGGGATAAGCCCGGGAAACTCTTGGCCAGATGCCTCCGGGGACCTAGGGGCTCCAAACTGGTGCCGGGTTTGCGGGATGATTCGGGGTGTTACACCGGGAGAACTCGGAGATTGTGCGGGTTTTTCGTTCCTTTTTCCAGACCCTTTATACTGCGGAGTCGCCTTCCCATACGCAGATGGAGGAGTATGTGGGGGCTTTGGAGTTAACCGCGCTTGACCGCGGAGCAAAGAGCGCAGTTGGAGCAGCCGATAACGGTGGCTGAGCTGCAGGGGGCTATTTCCAAGGCCAGCTGTTATAAATCCCCAGGATCCGACGGGCTTGGTGCGGAATTTTACAAAATCCTTAACGATTTGATCTCCCCAACGCTGGCTGCCGTGCATAATCAGAGGGCACAGCAGGGATACTTTCGCTGGGGAGCTAATCACGCTCATATTGTCCTTATTCCTAAACCGGCGAAGGATCCCCTCTCCGCGACTTCGTATCGTCCTATCTCACTACTCAATTTTGACCTTAAATTGATGGCCAAGGTTTTGGCAGACCGCCTGGCGGAGTTTCTGGGGCTGTTGGTGCATGATTGTCAGGTTGGGTTCGTGAAGGGGCGATACGCAGTTCGCAATCTGCGCAAAATTGTGGCGTCCCTGGAGTGGGTCCAGCATAGACAGTTGCCCTCACTGCTTGTTAGTTTTGATGCGGAAAAGGCCTTCGATCGGGTGGATTGGCAATATTTGCAGTACATCCTTCCACGCTATGGTCTCGG
Source organism: Ichthyophis bannanicus (assembly GCA_033557465.1). NCBI lineage: Eukaryota > Metazoa > Chordata > Amphibia > Gymnophiona > Ichthyophiidae > Ichthyophis > Ichthyophis bannanicus. Next base: position 5,596,993 of record CM066041.1, read on the forward strand.
GCCTTTATTTTGTAGTATGGTTGCGAGCCTGTACGCCGATCCGACGGCGGCGATACTTTGTAATGGGGTGGTATCAGAGAGGTTTACTTTGCAAAGGGGGACCCGTCAGGGCTGCCCCCTCTCTCCTCTCCTTTTTGTCCTGTCGTTGGATCCTCTCCTGCGGAGAGTGGCGGGTATGCGTTCCATAAGGGGGGTGAGAATGGGCGCTCATGAATTTAAGATATCTGCCTTTGCAGATGACCTGTTGGTACATTTACTCTCGCCAACAGACTCCTTGCCGCTTCTTTTAGACGAGCTCCGAACCTTTGGACAATTTGCGGGGCTACGTATTAACAGGGACAAATCTGAGGCCATGGACGTGTTGGGGAGCCTTCGGGGTAGTTGGCCGGGGGGCTTCCCTCTTCGATGGGCCGGGGATCAATTTGTATACTTGGGGATTGTATTGCCTTGCCATCCAGGACGATTGTATAGGTGCAACCTGCAGCGAATGCTGACCAAGGTGCGAGCCCAGGTGCAGGCCTGGCAGCCTCTCCCCTTGTCCCTATTGGGAAGGATTGCGGCGATTAAACTGGTGCTCTTGCCCCGGATCCTGTACTGGTTGCAGACCCTCCCTGTTTGGCTCCTCCGGAGGGATGCCCGGCTTTTTGAGGTGGCATTTCGGGGCCTCCTCTGGGGGGGGGCGAGAGCTCGTGTCCCCTACAGTTGGCTGGTGGGGAGGATGCGCAATGGGGGGTGGGGGCTCCCGGATCTCGGAGCTTATGCCTTGGCCTGCCAGGCGCGCCATTTGGGGGACTGGCTAGGTGGCACTGACTTTTATACACCCACGGCCTTGGAGGAGGAATATGTGGCGCCCCACTCTTTGCGGGCCCTCTTGCACCTGGAGGTCAGCCAGTGGGCCACCCACTTAGCTGAGAGTGTGTTGCTGCTCCCGGTCCGTAAGACCTGGCGGCAGTTGAACACCTATTGGGGCCGTAATTGGAAGGCATCAAGTTGGCTGCCCCTTCGGGGCAATGCCAACTTTACCCCGGGGACGGAGACCGCGGCCTTTCGTTTTTGGGGGGAGAAAGGTGCCCATAGTGTGGGGAACGTGGTAGACCTGTCCGGGAGGATCAAACCCTTTTCTGTGCTCTCCCGCGAGTTCGACTTGCGGCCTCATCATTTCTTTGCATATATGCAGGTGGCCCATTATGTGGCCTCCCTCCCAGGAGAGGAGTTACATGGCGATCGCTCGGTCCAGCTTATGGGGTTTTTTGGCCTGGATGATTCGACACGACCGTCGATCCGGGGTTTTCACCTCCGGTTGGAGCAGCTTCGCCAGCGCCCAGACTACTGCAGAGTCGAACGGGCTTGGGGGGCAGAAATGGGGCGGGAAATCCCCCGGGGCACTATTTTGGCGGCCCTACGGCGCGCGGTGAGCCTGGTGGAGGGGGCTCGTTGGCGGGAAATACAATTTAAATGTCTTACCAGGATCCACTTCTCACCGCGGAGGGCCCTTCGTTGCCACCTGACTGTGGATGGCGGTTGTCCGCGGTGTGCGGCGCCCATGGCGACCTTGTTACATATGTGGTGGGGCTGCCGCAGGCTTCGCCCTTATTGGCGGAGGATTGCCCTGTACATGGCCGATCTGCTGGGACAACCTATTCAGTGGGATGCAGCCTTGGTGGTCTTGGATGTTCTGGCCCTTGCCTCTCCGAGGGGGAAGTGGGGTCGCTGGCTGGTGCGTAAGGCATGTCTGGTGGGTAAGGGACCTTTGTTGAGGCGATGGAGGGAGACCCGCCCTCCCTCTTTTTGGGAGTGGCGGAACTCTTTCCATCAGCTTATGCTCCTGGAGTGTAGGGCTGCCCGGGGCCACGTCCAGCGATGGTCCGCCTTCTTGCTAATTTGGGACCCATACATTCAAAATCTGAGTGCCCGGACTCGTAATACAGTCTTGCAGTTGGGTTGTTAACACCCTTATCTATTGTTTTGTTATTCGGGGGACAGGCGGAACCTCCAGATGGTCCTGTGTGGCTTTGACATGTATGGGGGGGGAGGGGGGGGGGGGGAGGGGGGTGGGGGGAGGGGAGGGGAGGGGGTGGGGGAAGGGGGTGTGGGTTATTATACTTTGAAAAATCCATGTAACCGTCAATGGGTATGGCTCCTGGGGATAAGAGCTAACCCCAGAGAGTGGTGATTTTCTGTGTGCTATGTACTTGTTGTTTACCGTTGATGGTTCTAAATAAAGTTTTGAAAAAAAAAAATACTATCTTGGAAGCCCAGACCAGCTGTATTCCACGCTTTAAGAAAAGTGGAAGGAAGTCCATAAAACTGCCAGCATAGTTTAAAGGTGAGGTCAGAGAGGCTGTTGTTGTCAAAAAAGCATCTTTCAGGAAATGGAAAAAAAAGCCAAACGACGAAACCTGGAAACAGCACAAGCACTGGCAAGTCAAATGCAAGGCATTGATAAGGCAGGCAAAGAGAGAATTTGAGAAGAAGCTTGCTGCGGAAGCAAAAACGCGAAATAAAGACCTTTTCAAGTACATTCATAGCAAAAAAACCTGTGAGAGAGTCAGTTGGTCCATTAGATGATAAAGGGATTAAAGGAGCACTAAGAGGCGACAAGGCGATAGCGGAGAGACTGAATGAATTCTTTGCTTCGGTCTTTACTGAGGAAGATGTAGGGATGTTACCCATGACTGAAGTGGTATTTAAAGCTGCGGAAGAATTGAAGGAAATATCGATACATCGGGAAGATGTCTTACAACTATTAGATAAACTGAAGAGTAGCAAATCACCTGGGCCGGATGGTATACATCCAAGGGTGTTGAAAGAACTGAAATATGAGATTGCAGACCTGCTATCTGTAATCTGTGAACTATCATTAAAATCATCTCTAATACCTGAAGATTGGAGGATCGCCAATGTAACACCAATTTTTAAAAAGGGTTCCAGGGGTGATCCGGGAAACTACAGACCGGTGAGCCTGACGTCAGTACCAGGAAAAATGGTAGAAACCATCATAAAGAATAAAATTACTCAACATGTAGATAGTCACAACCTAATAGGAGACAGCCAACATGGCTTTAGACAAGGAAGATCTTGTCTTACTAATCTGTTATGTTTTTTTGAAGGAGTGAATAAACAGGTGGACAAAGGTGAGTCGGTTGATATTGTGTATCTGGACTTTCAGAAAGCCTTTGACAAGGTCCCTCATCAGAGACTTTTGGCAAAACTAAAGAGTCATGGGATAGGAGGCAGTGTACTATTGTGGATCAGGAACTGGTTAAAAGATAGAAAGCAGAGGGTTGGGCTAAATGGCCAATTTTCCCAAAGGAGAAAGGTGAATAGTGGTGTACCCCAGGGATCTGTGCTGGGTCCGCTGCTTTTTGACATATTCATAAATGAACTGGAAAGTGGAATAACGAGTGAGGTTATCAAATTTGCAGATGACACAAAACTATTTAAAGTTGTTAAAACCCAAGAGGATCTTGATAAATTGCAAGAGGATCTTGATAAATTGGAAGACTGGGCATCAAAATGGCAGATGAAATTTAATGTGGACAAGTGCAAGGTTATGCACCTAGGGAAGAACAACCCAAACTATGGTTACATGATGCAAGGTTCCACATTAGGAACCACCACCCAGGAAAAAGATTTAGGCATCATTGTGGATACCATGTTAAAACCCTCGGCCCAGTGTGCAGCGGCGGCCAAGAGAGCAAATAGAATGCTAGGTATGATAAGGAAAGGAATGGAAAATAAAACAAAAGATATTATAATGCCTCTATATCGTTCCATGGTGAGACCGCACCTTGAATATTGTGTGCAATTCTGGTCGCCGTATCTTAAAAAGGATATAGCGATTTTAGAAAAGGTTCAGAGAAGAGCCACCAAAATGGCAAAGGGGATGGAAGGATACTCCTATGAAGAAAGGCTACAAAGGTTAGGGCTCTTTAACCTGGAAAAGAGACGGCTGAGGGGAGATATGATAGAAGTCTATAAATTAATGAACGGAGTGGAACGGGTAAACGTAGATCGATTGTTTACGTTATCAGAATATAGAAAGACTAGAGGACATGCAATGAAGCTACAGGGTAAACTATTTAAGACTAATAAAAGAAAATATTTTTTCACTCAACGTGTAATCAAACTCTGGAATTTGTTACCGGAGGATGTAGTAAAGGCTGTTAGTGTAGCTGGGTTTAAAAAAGGTTTGGACAAGTTCCTGGAGGAAAGGTCCATAAACCATTATTAAGAAGTGACCGAAGATATCAATGCTTGACCCAGTACAAGCATTGTGGAACTTGTGTCTCTTGGGAAAACTGCTAGGTACATATGACCTAGATTGGCCACTGTTGGAAACAGGATACTGGGCTTGATGGACCCTTGGTCTGACCCAGTATGGCATATCTTATGTTCATATCCCCAGCTTTCAGAGAAAGCCGTTGGGAATGCTACCACACATGTAGTCACCTTCCCACCCAAGGGTGCCATCTGGCTCACACAGATAAGAACATAAGATATGCCATACTGGGTCAGACCAAGGTCCATCAAGCCCAGTATCCTGTTTCCAACAGTGGCCAATCTAGGTCATACGTACCTAGCAGTTTCCCCAAAAGACACAGGTTCTGCAATGCTTGTACTAGGTCAAGCATTGATATCCTGGGTCCCTTCTTAATAATGGTTTATGGACTTTTCCTCCAGGAACTTGTCCAAACCTTTTTTAAACCCAGCTACACTAACAACCTTTACTACATCCTCCGGTAACAAATTCCAGAGTTTGATTACACGTTGAGTGAAAAAATATTTTATTTTATTAGTCTTAAATAGTTTACCCTGTAGCTTCATTGCATGTCCCCTAGTCTTTCTATATTCTGATAACGTAAACAGTCGATCTACGTTTACCCGTTACACTCCGTTCATTAATTTATAGACTTCTATCATATCTCCCCTCAGCCGTCTCTTTTCCAGGCTAAAAAGCCCTAACCTTTTTAGCCTTTCTTCATAGGAGTATCCTTCCATCCCCTTTACCATTTTGGTGGCTCTTCTCTGAACCTTTTCTAATAATGCTATATCCTTTTTAAGATACGGCGACCAGAACTGCACACAATATTCAAGGTGCGGTCTCACCATGGAACGGTATAGAGGCATTATAATATCTTTTGTTTTATTTTCCATTCCTTTCCTTATGATACCTCGCATTCTATTTGCTCTCTTGGCTGCCGCTGCACACTGGGCCGAGGGTTTTAACATGTTATCCACAATGACACCTAAATCTTTTTCTTGGGTGGTGGTTCCTAATGTGGAACCTTGCATCGTGTAACCATAGTTTGGGTTGTTCTTCCCTAGGTGCATAACACTGCACTCGTCCACATTAAATTTCATCTGCCATTTTGATGCCCAGTCTTCCAATTTATCAAGATCCTCTTGCAATTTTCCTCAATCCTCTTGGGTTTTAACAGCTTTAAATAGTTTTGTGTCATCTGCAAATTTGATGACCTCACTCGTTATTCCACTTTCCAGGTCATTTATGAATATGTCAAAAAGCAGCGGACCCCGCAGAGATCCCTGGGGTACACCACTATTCACCTTTCTCCATTGGGAATATTGGCCATTTAGCCCAACCCTCTGCTTTCTATCTTTTAACCAGTTCCTGATCCACAGTAGTACACTGCCTCCTATTTTATTTATTTTTATTTATTTAAAGTTTCTTTTATACCGCGCTATTCGACATCAGCGCGGTTTACAGTGAACAAAAATTACACGTCACAAAATTGATCAGTGCTTACAATGAACAGGGCAATACATTAAACAGGTTTCTTAAACAGAGAACATAATAAACTATGTACAAAAGGCAACTATATACAAAGCCGCTAAGTGCAGCTATATGATTCCTGATGAGAGCGGAAGCAAGGTGAGATTGCCGCTCTTCGTGTTAAGACTATAGAGCGCATGGGTTTAACGTGTTGACCTGGGATGTAGAGGTGGGTTGGTGTGAGACGGTGTCGGAAACATTGTAGTGAAGCAAGAACAGGTGGTGCTTCAGTGCCTTCCTGAACTGAGAAAGGTCACTGATGGTTCTGATGTCTGTTGGTAGGGCATTCCAACATAATGGTGCGAAGTAAGAGAAGGCTCTGGATCTAGTGGCTTGAGAGCACTTCGTGATTGCCTTAGGTAATACAAGGGAGTTAGAGGCAGTTGATCTCCTTGCACGATTAGGGGGTGTAATTGATATCAGGTCGGTGATAGAAGATGCGGAGTTGTTATTAATCGCTTTGTGAGTCAAGGTTAGTATCTTGAAAGAGATCCTGGATTGCATCGGAAGCCAATGTAGCTGTTTCAGTATTGGAGTGATGTGGGTTCTTTTGGAGGCTCCATAAAGGATTCTTGCAGCCGAGTTCATGGCCAATTGTAAGGGGTTAATCGTGCTCTTTGGTAGGCCATGGAGGATAGCATTGGCGTAGTCCAAGTGGGGCATTATTAAGGCTTGAAAGACTGAACGAAAGTCATCAGGTTCAAGCAACTGACGCAAATGACGGAGGGTCCGGATTTTATGATAGATAGATTTCGTTACGTTGCTGATGTGAGCCTTCATGTTGAGCTGTTGATCGAGAGTAACCCCTAGGTATCTAACTGTGGTCTTGCAGATGAGCTCAGCGTCACGCACCTTGATGGACCTTGGTGGAGTGAATGCAGGGTTTCTGTTCACAAAGAGGACTTCAGTCTTTTTAAAATTTATCTTAAGCATTTGTGATTTTAACCAGTCTGTAACCGCATCGAAGCACTCGATTAGTGGGGAGAGGTCAAGGAAATCTGTTGAGAATGGCATATACATAAGGACATCATCGGCGTAGACCAGGCAGTTGATGTTAAAAGAGTGGATGAGGTCACAGATAGGCTGCATATAAACGTTGAAAAGTAAGGCGGAAAGGGAGGAGCCTTGTGGCACACCTTTGGTTTGCTGGAAGGGGTCAGAGGTTGAAGATCCAGAATGAACATGTTGCCAACGGTCTCTGAGATATGAGGAACACCAGGAGAGGGCGGATCCATGAACTCCCTTCTCTCTAAGACGTGACAGGAGAACTTCATGATCAACAGTGTCGAACGCCGCAGCAATGTCCATGAAGATTAAAGCAAAACCTTGTCTGATATTGTTTAGGCCTATAGTTAGAGTATTGAACAGGGAAGTCAGTAGGGTTTCGACACCGTGTGACTCACGAAATCCGTGCTGACATGGGTGCAAGGGTGAATTGGAGTCAAGATGATCTTGTAGTTGACGTTGGGTAATCTTTTCGATGACTTTCGAAAGGAGAGGAATGCTGGAGATGGGTCTATACGATTCCATCAAGGAGGGGTCCAACCTGCTGTTTTTTAAGAGAGGTCTGATGGAGGTCTGTTTCAGAGCGTGGGGGAAAGTTCCTGTAGCGAACGATACATCCATTATTTTAGCTAGAAATGGGCTAAGATCAGCCCGTAGTGCCTTTATCCAGGAAGCTGGACAGGGGTCGGAGGGTGATGTTGTAGGGTTTATTTTTAAGATGGTATCTTGAATGACTCTGTCATTTGGGGTGGAAAAGGATGAGATAGTGTGTTGGGTCTCGCCTGAGAACTGGCTAGGTGCGGGTGTAGGGACAGTGTGGGGGGGTATAGAGGTTGAATCCCATGACTCTTTAGTTTTGCCAAAAGTCTCTGATGAGGGACCTTGTCAAAGGCTTTCTGAAAGTCCAGATTCACTATATCAACTGACTCACCTTTGTCCACCTGTTTATTAACACTTTCAACAAAACTTAACAGATTAGTAAGAGAAGATCTTCCTTGTCTAAAACCATGTTGGTTGTCTCCCATTAGGCCATGACTATCTACATGCTGAGTAATTTTATTCTTTATGATGGTTTCTACCATTTTTCCCGGTACTGACGTGAGGCTCACCGGTCTGTAGTTTCCCGGATCACCCCTCAAACCCTTTTTAAAAATTGGTGTTACATTGGCGATCCGCCAATCTTCAGGTATTAGAGATGATTTTAATGATAGTTCAGAGATTACTAATAGCAGGTCTGCAATCTCATATTTCAGTTCTTTCAACACCCTTGGATGTATACCATCCGGCCCAGGTGATTTGCTACTCTTCAGTTTATCTAATAGTTGTAATACATATGTATGGCATATCTTATGTTCTTATGTTTTCATCAAAACCTTCTGATAGGCTGTTTTTTGATTTGTCAATCATTCAAATTGCATTTGGCTGGCTTCTCGATTCAGGAGGATCCTTTAACAGTAGGTTTTCCCCTTTCTGATTGGCCTTTTATGGTTGAACCATTATGATTGGTTCCTTTGTTTGCTGTTTTCCTCACAACTGACATCAGACGCTGTTCCATGATATTTAAGGCGTCTTTCTCTCAATGGATTTAATTGAAGCTTTGCAACTACCGTACTATATCGACCTGAGGCAGGGTTGACAAATTACAGACCCGAAACGTGACACGTCGTCATTTCTGGACTTATTCGGCGGTTCTGACAAGCTCGACAAAAGCTAAGTACAAGCTTCTAAAAATATTTTTGCTTGTTTTAAAAAACTAATTAAAACGGAGAAGCCACAGCGGTCGGACAGATTTTATTCTGCCCACTTTGTCAAGGCAGCTCTGACAAAAAATATTGCAGGAGGAGAGAAAACGTTTTCTGTAAAAGGTCAGAATCTTTTTTCTGAGGACCGAATCATGACAGCACCAACGGCGACCAAGTCAGGTAGCCGTGAGTTGCAGAATGGGAGTGCCCACTGAGAGACTGTGCAAGACACTAGCATCCAGCGGGGATAGAGCAGGCCGGAGCATCGAGGGAGCACCACCCCCACCAGACGCGCTGTCCAATCGGGGCAGCGTGCCTCAGCTTCAAAACCCGGCGCCAATCGGGCGCGCGGTCCTTTCCTGCACTCCGGCCCTGCGATCGGCTCTCCCGGAGGGGATAGAGCAGGCCGGAGCATCGAGGGAGCACCACCCCCAACCAGACGCGCTGTCCAATCGGGGCAGCGTGCCTCAGCTTCAAAACCCGGCGCCAATCGGGCGCGCGGTCCTTTCCTGCACTCCGGCCCTGCGATCGGCTCTCCCGGAGGGGATAGAGCAGGCCGGAGCATCGAGGGAGCACCACCCCCACCAGACGCGCTGTCCAATCGGGGCAGCGTGCCTCAGCTTCAAAACCCGGCGCCAATCGGGCGCGCGGTCCTTTCCTGCACTCCGGCCCTGCGATCGGCTCTCCCGGAGGGGATAGAGCAGGCCGGAGCATCGAGGGAGCACCACCCCCACCAGACGCGCTGTCCAATCGGGGCAGCGTGCCTCAGCTTCAAAACCGGCGCCAATCGGGCGCGCGGTCCTTTCCTGCACTCCGGCCCTGCGATCGGCTCTCCCGGAGGGGATAGAGCAGGCCGGAGCATCGAGGGAGCACCACCCCCACCAGACGCGCTGTCCTAGCGGGGCAGCGTGCCTCTGCTTCAATTGCCGGCGCCAATCTGGCGTGCGGTCCTTTCCTGCACTCCGGCCCTGCGATCGGCTCTCCCGGAGGGGATAGAGCAGGCCGGAGCATCGAGGGAGCACCACCCCCACCAGACGCGCTGTCCAATCGGGGCAGCGTGCCTCAGCTTCAAAACCCGGCGCCAATCGGGCGCGCGGTCCTTTCCTGCACTCCGGCCCTGCGATCGGCTCTCCCGGAGGGGATAGAGCAGGCCGGAGCATCGAGGGAGCACCACCCCCACCAGACGTGCTGTCCAATCGGGGCAGCGTGCCTCAGCTTCAAAACCCGGCGCCAATCGGGCGCGCGGTCCTTTCCTGCACTCCGGCCCTGCGATCGGCTCTCCCAGAGGGGATAGAGCAGGCCGGAGCATCGAGGGAGCACCACCCCCACCAGACGCGCTGTCCAATCGGGGCAGCGTGCCTCAGCTTCAAAACCGGCGCCAATCGGGCGCGCGGTCCTTTCCTGCACTCCGGCCCTGCGATCGGCTCTCCCGGAGGGGATAGAGCAGGCCGGAGCATCGAGGGAGCACCACCCCCACCAGACGCGCTGTCCAATCGGGGCAGCGTGCCTCAGCTTCAAAATCCGGTGCCAATCAGGCGCGCCCGCGCCTTGCGGGCCTCGCTAGAGGGCCCTTTGGTGTGGCCCTTAGGCAGTGGCCTCTCCAATCATACGACAGACAGAATCCTGAACTCGAACACCCTTCCAACAGCAGAGCTCCCCCAGGGTCGAGCTCGAGTACCACATCCTCACTGCAACCTCTCAATCGCAAGTACACCTGCTAACAAACTTTCAAACAGACTTGGTGACTTAAATTATGTAAATTCTTCTTTTCAGCTTAGATTACAAACCTAACTAATGCAATCTACTTTGCTTTAAGGATCTACTGTTGCCTGTAATACCTAGTAGTCTACAACGTACTGTAGCTAGTGTTATAACCAATACAAATCACTGTGCTTCAACAATATACTGTTGCCAATATTCTAACCTAATAGAACCCACTGTGCTTTAATGCCGTACTGTTGCCAGTATCCTACAATTTTTGATTGCGTTTCAACATTATCAAACATACTAAATTATGCATTATAACATTACTGTTGCCAGTAATGTGCTCTAAAGAAGTTCCATGCTGCTTATAACATTACTGTTGCCAGTAATGTGCTCTAAAGAAGTTCCATGCTGCTTCCAGTTATACAATTAATCTATCATAGCTCAAACTATTCTACTAGCATACTCGACCTAATTGCTTATACTATGGTCAGTAAATACAATTGATTGTTGTAATATCTGATATCAGCAGTACATCATTACTGTTGTCAGTATCTACAATTGACTGTTGTTATAGCTGATATCATCATAATCTGTATACACTGTTCTCATTTCCCCCTCAGTTGGTAAACTGTTGTCTGTACCTAGCTAAACTCCAGTGAAATATCTTTGTCTAACCAGAGTGCACTTTTCACTTTGTAAGCTTCTGCAACATTTTTCTGTAGCTAACTTAACTCCAGTGAACTGTCTTCCCCTAGCCAGACATTAAACTCTTCTCCACAGAAAACCACAAACATTATCTTGAAAATCTCCCCCTCAAGCAATTTTCCTCACATCCACGCAATGGCCCTCCACAGCAAGATTTCATTAGGCCTATACCTCCTCCTCATAGGTCTGATACCAGATATCTTAGCTCTAATTTCTTCAGGCAATTCCATACCTACCTTACATAACAATTGGCGAAAGTGGTCAGGCACCAATCACCACAATGGAAATTGGGACCACCATTCACACCACCATTATCTATTATACATTCCTCTTCAGCACACTACAAAGTTAAATACAGAAAACTACAATCAACCATGCCCTCTCAAATGTGCCCTCATTAATGCTCGCTCTCTCCGTAAAAAATGGCCAGCTGTCACAGACATAATCACTTCTTATAACCTTGACATACTTATGGTCACCGAAACATGGCTGTCGCCCGAAGATAATATAATTCTCAACCAACTCCTCCCCAACAACTTTGAGGTCTTCACCAGCAGCAGACAAGGCAAAAGAGGTGGAGGGGTACTTATCCTCGCCAAGACTGAACTCCAACTTAAAATGGTCGACTCCTCCAGCAACAACCACCTCGAAACTGTCTCTATCTCTAACAACCTCTACTCTATAAACTTAGTTTACAGAGCGCCATCATCATCCCCAGATGATCTGTCAACTATTATAAACCTTGCCTCCAACTCACAGAATCCAAACAGACCCAACTGGATCTTAGGAGACATTAACCTACCGTCGCTACAAGACAACCATTCTGACGCCTTCATAGACGCTCTGGAAACCCTAGGCTACAAGCAAGTTGTTCAACAACCCACACATTCTAAAGGTAACATCCTTGATCTCATATTTGCCCCACTATCCGCCCTCAAGCAACTTCAAAATATTATACTAGCAATAACAGATGTCCCATGGTCAGATCATAATCTCATTATGTTCCTGATTCCCATTCAAAAGAAGCAATATCCTGTTGACAAGAACCTAAACAAATATGCAAATACCACATCCAGAAGCTTCCAACCTTTTAACAGGGAACAGATCCTCGAGGAAACTGACGCACTCTTTAAAGACTCTACCCTAAACCTGGAAGAGATCATCACTTCTTGGAACAACAGACTCAACCGCCTATCATCTCGTCCACCCAGAAACAAGCCCTCAAGAAGAAGAGCTACTGCACCTTGGTTTACCTCAGATCTAAAAGACTCCCTAAAACTTTTGCGAAAACTCGAGAAGAAATGGAGGAGGTCACGCACCAATACCAATCAAACCGCATACATGCAACATCTTGACGCTCACCGTAAAGCCATTTCAGAAAAAATGAGACTATATCATACTGACACCCTGAAACGTGCTATAAACAAACCCCACGATCTATTTACCCTTGTCAAGAAATTAGCCAAGGAACCTTCACAAGAACACCAGTGCGAAATCAACCCACAAGAATATGCCCTTTACATACAATCTAAGATGTGCTGTACAAATAAAATTACAATACCCCCTATCCCGAATATTCATGGGCTCCCAGCTCCCTTAGCCTCATTCTCCACCCCTTCGCTGAAGCTAATTGAAGATATAATCTCATCTCTTAACATCAACAGCCCACACTGATCCGTGTCCAGCCTTTTGGATAAAGGACCTTCGCAAAGAGCTTGCTCCAATAATATCCAGGATCATAAGCCTATCTTTTGACACCGGCTCATTCCCTTCTGCCCTCAAACAGACTTCTATCAGACCTCTTCTAAAAAACCTCAAGTTAGATCCACAAAAAAACGACTCTTAACGACCCATTTCCAGCATACCCACTCTTGCCAAAATAATCGAAAAATAGCCTACAGACAACTGCAAGACCATATCGACACTGAAGCGCCTTTGGATACTTGTCAACATGGATTCAGGGAATCCCACGGGGTCGAAACCCTCCTCACCTCACTTCTCAACAGCCTAAACCTTGGTATCGATAACATCAAACAGGGCTTTGTTCTCATCTTTTTAGATATTGCGGCTGCTTTTGACTCGGTTTGTCACGAGCTTCTCATTATCCGCCTAAGAGAGAAGGGCATTTGTGGAAAGGCTCTCGATTGGTGCATCTCATACCTCTCTGAGAGATGGCAGCAGGTTCGCTCAAATGGTGAAACATCTGATCCGTTTCACCAAGGTCAAGGAGTCCCGCAAGGTTCCTCTTTGTCATCACTTTTATTCAACATCTACATGCAACCCTTATGCAACATTATCAGGTCCTTCAGTGTCAACTATATGATTTATGCTGATGACGTGCTACTATATATTCCGTTCTACATAGATAAGATGAACCTTACCCCCATAACCAACTGTTTTAACGCCATCTCAAATTGGCTACTGACCCAAAACCTCAGAATCCAGAACAAAAAAACAGAGGTCCTTTTTATCTCAAGGAACTCTAAATTCACACCACCCACATTCCTTGAAGTTCAAGATGCCAAGCTGCAAGTAAAATCCCACATCCGATACCTTGGAGTGACCCTGGATCAAAATCTAGATATGAAGTCCCACATAGCCAATACTGTAAGGTCAATTTCAAGATCCGCTCCCTCAGACACCTCCGCCGACTGATTGATCCAGATGACTTCCGTACAGTCTACCAGGCCCTAATTATCCCACACTTTGACTTCGCAAACTGTATACTACAGGGGCTCCCCCAATCCACCCTTAACCCGCTTCAACTAGCATTAAACAGCGCAGCAAGAGTGCTTTTCGGGGTACCTAAAAGAGAACATGTAACACCTCTCCTGAAACAATTACACTGGCTCCCTATCCAAGCGAGAATCACCTTCAAGACCCTGCTACTAGCCTTCAAAGCTCAAAAAGGACTTGCTCCCTCTTCACTATCAGATTTGATCCAACCAATCCCTTCCAATAGGCTTCGAAGAACCACGGAACTAAACATGCTAAAAGTTCCAAAAGAGTCCTTAAGATATATCTCCGCAACTGTAAACCGATCCTTCAGTTTATGCGCTCCAAAAATGTGGAACACCCTCCCACCACACATTAGGGTCATCGCTGATCTCTCCCAGTTTAAAAAGGCCTTGAAGCACCACCTGTTCATCAAATACTTCCCAGTGAACACAGTAACACAAGCTCACTCAAATAGCACCAATCCTATTCTTAACACGCAACCCCTGCTAACCCATTAACACTTCATACCCCGCTCATACTACAAAGCTCTTTTCATGTACTACTCCGTCCATATGTATATAGTTCAATGACTATTACTCATTGTAAATAATTACCCGGTTACCCAAGTTTTTGTTCCTGTTCCATGTAAAAAAACAGATAATATGTATCTTATCTGATGTTTTATTGTTCTTTGTAAACCGCGCTGATTATAAATAGTGCGGTATATAAGAGATGTTAAATAAATAAAATAAATAAATAAATAAATAAAAAATATCACCCCGAGATTATTAAAGAGTACTGCCTGACCAAATGTAGTGTTTATTTTATTTATTTATTTATTTAGTAAATACTTATATACCGCTACTTCCAGCGATCAGCAGCGGTTTGATTACAAGTTTGGGATTTGTCAAAAAATCAAGACAGAAAATTTGGGGCATAGATAGAGAGAACAGGGGTAATACACAGCACACATATTAGGGTCTATATTTAGACCATAATTACTATCACAATCGATTATATATTTATACAAGCAATTATACATTTACACACGCGATTATCCGTCATCTATTTATTTATTTATTTATTTAGACAGTTTTGTATACCGCCTTATCCTTCAATCAAAGCGGTCACAACACAATTGGGGGATACATTTAACACGCGGGGATATGAGACACATACACTAATACTTACAGGGAACATGGGCTATGGAGGGTTAAGTGGCTTGCCCAAGACCACAAGGAGCATCTGTGGGACTAGAAACCCCAGTCCTTCCGGCCCAAGGTTGCTGTCCTCTAGTGGGATTTGAACCCCCGACCTTCCGGCCTGAAGTACATTGCCCCAACCACTAGGCTACTCCTCCATCTATGTACAGTTTTACATACAGCTATTCACTCTCTTTTATCTTCTTGGCTTTACATCTGTATATAGTGACAATTGAACAGGTGAACAGTTACATACAGCTATTCACTCTCTTTTATCTTCTTGGATTTACATCTGTATATAGTGACAATTGAACAGGTGCGTCTTTAATTTTTTTCTGAAATCGGTTATGTCTTTAATTGCTCTCAGCTCGTGTGGGAGCTGGTTCCATAAAGTGGGGGCAGAGAAGGAGAACGCTCTGCGACTAGTACTGACTTTTACGTGCCTAATGCTGTTTGGGACTATTAGTGTGTCTGAGTTTATGGTTCTCCTGCTTCTGGTGGTAGGTTGCATGGAGATCAGGGTGGAGAGAAATGAGGGGGCCAGTTTTTGAATTAACTTGAATGTCGTTACCAATGTTTTGTATTGAATCCTGGCAGCAACTGGGAGCCAGTGCAGTTCCATCAATACAGGTGTGATATGCTCAGTGACGCTTGTTCTCATGATGATCCTTGCTGCTACGTGTTGTGCCAGTTGTAATATGTTAGTGGTTTTCTTTGGTAGACCCTGCAGGATGGCGTTGCAGTAGTCAAGGTGGGGCATGATGAGTGCTTGTGCAACTGATCGGAAATCGCACGAATCCAGTACGTTCCTCAGGGGTCGTAGAACTCTAAGCTTGTGAAAGATGGCTTTGTTGGTGTTGCTGAGGTGTTTTTCCATTTTCAGTTTGCTGTCGATTGTGACTCCTAGATATTTTATTTCTTCCTTTGAGTTGTAAGTATTATTGCACAGTGTGATTGTTGGAGGTGGTTCAAAGTCCATTTTACTGGACATAAACATTACTTCAGTCTTCTTATGATTAATTGACATGTTGTTTTGCTTTAGCCATCCCAACATCTCTCCCATGCAGGTTTCAAGCTGGTCGTAATTCGGGTCAGTGGTCTCTAGTTGGGTGTACAACATGATATCGTCTGTGTATATGTGGTAGTTGATGCCGTATTTCCTGAATATTTCACTGAGGGGCTGCATGTAAATGTTAAAAAGTAGTGCCGAGAGTGCTGAACCCTGTGGTATGCCTTGAGTTTGGGTGAAGGCTTCGGCTTTTTCTCCGTTGAATTGGACCTGCGGCTTTCTGTCCGTTATATAGGAGGAGAACCATTTCAAGGCGGTTCCTAAGATTCCAATTGATGCCAGCTTGTTAAGGAGGGTTAGGTGATGTACAGTGTCGAATGCAGCGGAGATGTCGATGAAAATGAGGATAAACATTTTCTTCCTGTCTTCCAGCCCCTTAAGGAGGTTGTTAAACAGGGCCAAAAGAAGGGTTTCGACCCCATGATTTTTCCTGAATCCGTATTGCTGTTTGTCCAGTGTTTCGTTGTCATCAAGGTGTTCTTGCAGTTGGATGAGGGCTGCTTTTTCAATGATCTTTGCTAAAAAAGATATGCTGGAGATTGGGCGGTAAGAAGATGGGTCTTCTTTGTTTAGCGAGTTGTTTTTTAGTATCGGTCTAATTATAGACTTTTTGAGTTGGTTAGGCATGATTCCTTGTGAAAGTGATTGGTTCACAATGTGTGAGACTTGTTGGCCAATGTCCTTTTTTGCTGCTTTGATCCAGGTAGCTGGGCAGGGATCAAGCAGGGAGGTGGTGGTATTGATACTGGTTATTATTTCAACTGCTTGTTTATCATCAATTTTGCGAAATTTATTCCACATCTGTTCTTGCTTCAGTACAGTTTTCAAATGGGGCTTGGGAAAACATAGTGTGGTTGATGTTGTGGTCAGCTTGCTTTCGTAGTAGTTTGCTAGGGTTTGGGGTTGAATAGTATCACTCCGCTGTTCTGGTTGGTTGTTTTTTGGTTAGAGTTTTCACTAGTTGAAATAATTCCCGTGGTTTGTTGATGGCTTTATTCAGCAGGTTGGTGTGGTGTTTCCTTTTTGCTTCATCTACCTCATCTTTGTATTTTCTAAGGATGTTGAAGTATTCAGTTCTGCGTTCCAAAGTTCTGTTACGTCTCCACTTTTTTTCACACCTTCTAAGTTCTCTCTTCCTTTTGGTTAGCGCAGTCGTGTACCAAGGCTCTGATTGTTGTTTGCCTGAGCTAGCTGTGTTATTCCATTTCGGGTTTGCTTTAGCCTGAATCCCTTCGTTCCAGCTATTTGTTAGTACATCGAGGTCTGTAGATTCCAAATCAATGTGCGCCCTGATGTTACTTGTGAGACCATCCAGATCAAGCTTATTGAAAGATCTCTGCTGATTTATTTTATTTATTTATTTAACAGTATTTCTAAACCGCCTTATCTTAATAATCAAGGTGGTATCACAGCAAGCAATCAGGTAAAGTGTGTGTGTTGTACATGCAGTGAGGATAAAACTTAGTTGTGTGAGGGATGTGTTGGGTGCTTGATTTGTTTGAGCTATATACAGGGTGGGCTATTTACAGTGGTGCTAGAATCATATTTTATATATATTCAGTTGTTTGGGAGGATTGGAGTGCTGTTATCCATTCTCTTAGGTTATGTGATGTGACCATAGTGCTCAATGAACAGCATGGTTTTCAGTTGTTTTCTGAAGTCTTTGAGGTCTGGAGTTGCCCTTAGATCGTCCGGTAGATTGTTCCATATTGATGCTGATGGGTTTCTCGTTGGGCTTCCGCATCTTTCGGTACCAATGGGAGTTTTATCCGTATGTCTATTTGGTGATGGTCAGACCAGGGTATTGCCTTGATATTAATCAGGGGTTTAACATGGTTGGGCTGTTTGTTTTTCGGAGTAAAGACCATGTCCAGCGTATGTCCCTTTTCATGAGTTGGCTCATTTATTATTTGATGATATCCAAGTTGCGACATAGCTTCGAGGAAGGTGTTGGCGTGCATTGCTGTTGTTGACGCTAGGTTTATGTCCCCGAGGATGATTTGGAATTTCCTTGGCTGTGTTGAGGTGATGTTTTCCAATGCTGCAGCAAGTACTTCATGGTTTGGTGAGGGGGACCTGTACATTAGGCAGATGGATATTTCTTGGTTCTCCACTTTGAACAGGTCTATGTCTGGGTTTGATTCCAGGGACGTGCATGAGAGTTTCAAGTGTGATTTGGCAATTATGAGCACTCCTCCACCTCTTTTGTTGGATCGTGGACAGTTATACAGGTTGTAGCCTGGTCTGTCTATCTGGTTCAGTAAGACAGCATCGGTGTTTGTTATCCAGGTTTCTGTTATACAGAGGATGTCTGGTTGCTCATCTTTGATTATGTCACAGATAATGTGGGTCTTGTTTCTGATTGATCGGGCGTTTACGAGGGTGATGCTACAGTCCACTAAAGGATCTGGTGGTGCCAGGCTTTGTTGAGCAATGGGCCGGCGGGGTTTCCTCATCTATGGCATTTTTGATTTTGGTTTGTGGTGCTTTGGTGTACTCGCATGTTTTCTGCGTGCGTGCACTGGATAGGTCATAATTGTTGGTACTATACCGGTGGTGGGGTAGGTTGAGGGAGGGGGTTTTTGGGGGGTTTGGATGGCATAGAGGATGTAGAGTGGGCAACATATAAGTGGGGTAGATTGGTATATGTTTGCTTTGGTTGTGTATGTTGAGATTAGAGTGAGCAGACTAATTCCTAAGACCAGTTTTAGTAGATGCATGTTTAGGTGTGAGTGAGTAACAATACAATACAACTTGCTTAGTATCCAATGCTAATCTAGGACAGATGCAAATAGGTTACGGTATCAGCAGGTAAACTTAGTGCAGAGGTACAAGTTATAGTATCAGCTGGTAATAGTATCAGAGTGGCATCAGGTAACAATGGATCATCAGTAAGTTTGCAAGATTGCCAAGTAACTCATGCAGTGTTGGTAACAGTACATGTGGAGAGGCAGCATGTAACAGGCAGAAAGTAACAGTATGTAATAGCTAGTAACAGTATCTAGCAGTAGGTAAGTAGTCTACTTAGCAGGGGGATATTCAAGGTATCTAGAAGTCCGAGTTTGCAGGTAAAAGTCAGTTCAGCAGGTGTTTAGCTGGTTTTAATTGACTTCGGCATCAGTAGACTTTGTGGGTGTTGACCTGTCAGTCTACTAATGGACCGGTTTTGAATTAACCAGCTAGGTTTGTGTCTTATCTAGTGATGATCAGGAGGGCTTTCCGTGTGTGATAATTTTAGTGTAACTCACCTCTTGGGGACTGCCTCTAGTCGCCACAGGCCTGTTGTTATTCTCTGTTGCTCGGGGTGCAGCTCCGGTGTTCCCGTGTTGCTGTGCCTGATGTTGGCGAGCTCGACCTGGTCAGAGGGAGCTCCAGCCGTGCGGAGATGTCGCCTCGGCACACTGGGCCCAGAGGGATCCTTGTATTACTTCTTCCCACTCCTGTGGTTTTTCGGGTGCTTAGGTCAAATGTGCTGGCGAGCTCGAACCCATTCAGGGGAGCTCCAGCCCGGCGTAGCTGTGGTTCCTTGTTCGTTTGTCCTGAGGGACTCGCTCTCCAGGCAGTAGTGAGCTGCGAATGTGTGAATCAAAGACCATGTGGTGGCCCTGCATGCTCCCACGTACCTTCTATGTAAAAGGACAATGCCCTCTTACAGTCCAGGGTATGCAAGACTGTTTCAGCCCGGCTGGTATGCGGCCTGGGAAAGAATGTCGGAAGAGCCACTTCCTGGTTGAGGTGGAAAGAGGAGACAACTTCGGATGAGTCCGTAGGACCACCCTGTTCCTATAGAACCGTGTGTACGGTCTATCAGAAACCAGAGCTTGTAGTTCACTCACTCGTCTGGCCGAGGTAAGAGCTACCAGGAAGAGCGCCTTCCAAGAAAGGAAGCGTAAATGGCAAGTAGCCATCGGCTCAAACGGTGGGCGAGTAAGTTGCTGCAAGACCACGTTCAAATCCCACTCAGTGGCCGGTGGACAAACTGGAGGCTTGAGCAGAAGCAGACCTCTGAGGAAGTGGGACACCAAAGGGTGAACCGACAGAGACTGTCCCTCCACCGGTGAGTGGTGTGCTGACAGAGCACTGAGGTGGACCCGAACAGAGTTGGACATAAGGCCTAGGTCTGACAGGTGAAGTAGATACTGCAGTACTACTGGCACAAGGCAGGAGAAAGAATCTTCATTGCGCTGAGCACACGATATTGTGAACCTACGCCACTTGAGGGCATAGGACTTTCTGGTGGACTGCCTCCTAGAGGCCAAGACAACCTCCTCAACTTCCCTAGGCAGAAGTAAGGGAGCTAGCACTATCCTTTCAGCAGCCAGGCCATCAGATTGAAGGATCTGAGATTGGGGTGCAGAAGGGAACCCAGATCCTGAGACAGGAGATCGGGTTGCAACCCCAGAGGGAATGGCGTTTCCACCGCCAACTGCAGCAGAAGTGGAAACCACGGTTGTCTCGGCCATCTGGGGGCTACCAGAATCACCGAGACCTTGTCCCGGAGAATCTTGAACAGAGTTCGGGCTACCAGGGGTGTGGGAGGAAACGCATACGGCCCATAGACCAAGAGATCAGAAAAGCATCTGCTGTCATTCTCAGGGGATGCGGCTGTCTGGAGCAAAACCTGGGCAGCTGACGGTTCAGTGGACTTGCAAAGAGATCGATGGATGGAAGTCACCAACGTAGAAAGATCTGCTGGACCATCAGTGGATTTAACTGCCATTCGTGAGGCTGGAGAATCCTGCTTAGTTTGTCTGCCAAGAAGTTCTCCTGACCTGGTAGATAAACTGCTTTGAGAAACATGCCTTGTTTGACTGCAAAGGAGCAAAGGGCCTGTGCTCCCTTGTTTGTTCAAATAGAACATTGCTACCTGATTGTCTGTCTGAACTAAGACAGACTGGTGAGAGAGGGCATGAGAAAAAGTCTGTAGAGCCAAGCGGATTGCTCGCAGCTCCAAAAGATTGATCTGCTGTGTGGCCTCCTGAGCAGACCAGAGGCCTTGAGTGCATGTGCCCTGGCAATGTGCACCCCAGCCCTTTAAGGAAGCATCGGTCGTCAGCACCCTTGTGTGTGCCGGGGCCTGAAAAGGTACCCCCCTGAGAAGGTTTGGGAGATGTAGCCACCACTGCAAGGAGTACAAAAGTGGTTTGGACACCTTTACTCTGTCTCAGAGGTTGCCTGTGGCCTGCGCCCACTGAGCTCTGTGGCACCACTGAGCAGCCCGCATGTGCAGACGGGCATTCGGAGTCACATGTACCGTGGATGCCATATGGCCCAGGAGCCGCAGGAAGTGCCTGGCGGAGACCTGAGAATTGCTTTGGAATTGGTTGGCCAAGTCCATCAGTCTGTGGGCCCTGTCCTTGGGCAAGTAAGCTCTTGCTTGCAGGGAGTCTAATCTTGCCCCTATAAACTCTAGGTTCTGTGAGGGGAGCAAAGTGAACTTTGCGTAGTTTATGACAAAGGCCAGATGCTGAAGAAGAGAGACAGTGCGAAGAGTGGCTTGTCTGGCCTCCTAGAGACTGCCCCCTGATGAGCCAGTCATCCAGGTATGGGAAGACAAGAATTCCCTGATTCCTGAGATAGGCCGCCGCCACCGCCAGGCATTTGGTGAAGACCCTGGGGGCAGAGGTTAGACCAAAGGGAAGTACTCTGTACTGGAAATGGTTTCCTCCCACCACAAATCGGAGATATTGTCTGTGGTCTGGATGAATGAGGATGTGAGTATAAGCATCCTTTAGGTCTAAGGAGCATAGCCAATCTACCTGCTGGAGGTAGGGCAGCAGTATCCCAAGGGTAAGCATCTTGAACTTTTCCCTCTCCAGAAACTTGTTTAAGTTTTGCTAGTCTAGGATAGGCCGGAGGCCTCCTGTCCTTTTTGGTACCAGGAAGTACCTGGAGTAGAAGCCTTGCCTTTTCAGGTGGTGAGGCACTGGTTCCACCGCCTGTTCCTTTAGAAGACTTGCCAAATCCTTAAGGAGGAGGTTTCTGTGCAGAGGGAATCTTAGAGGCTCCTCTGGAAAGTAGGAGGGGGGGTAGCTGGTGGAAGTGGAGCATGTAGCCCTTCTGGACTATGCTCAGTACCCAGGTATCCCCTGTGATGGCTGGCCACCTGTAGGCGTACAGGGTCAGCCGACCTCCTGTGCTGAGTGGAGCCAGCTGTGGAGAATAGGCTATGCTGTGGTAGTCAAAACCCCGCTCCTTGCTGTGCAGAAGCCGGAGCTGGCGGCTTGGGGATCTTTTTTTTTTTTAATCATTTTATTTAGAACAAGAGTACAAGTCACCAACAGTCCCAAATCAACAATAACAGGCCTCCAGACCAGGTGGACTCTTATCCCCGTCCAGAGGGCAGTAAACAGCATAAAGGTGACATAGATATGAACCATCATTAACATACAGTAACAAAGAGTTTATACCATATAAAAGCAACACAATAAACCCTCCCCCCCTCCCCAGTCGCAAATCTTTACACCAGCTCCGCCCCTTATGTTAAGCTCCTCCCACTACTTCTCCCCCCATCCTATAGCCCCATCCCAACCATCACTAATGACCCACATTCAAAATTTCATTGCGGCACCTTGGGCCCAAACTTTGTACATAAGGGTCCCATTGTAACAGAAAGGTAGACCATTTCTGCACATTACCCCTCGCTCTCCATCTCTCTGCCAACATAAGCTGATGGAAGCTATTACGCCATTCACAGAATGTTGGCGGTTGCCGTTCCCTCCATCTACGAAGTATGGGGCCCTTACCCACCAGACAAGCCTTGCGTACCCACACAGCCTGGCCCATCGCCCTCTGGGGAAATCTTTGTGTAGTTGATCGAAAACCACCAGAGAGCTTGACCAAGGAAACCTCTGTTGGAGCCGCGCCATTATCCACCCCCTAATACGGGCCCAATATGAATGAAGATGTTTGCAATCCCACCACATGTGGACTAAACCAGCCAGCGGTTCCGCGCATCTGGGGCAACTCCCATCCGTGGTGAGGTGGCTACGCAAAGCTCTTCGGGGTGAGAAATGTGCTCTAAGAATACATTTAAATTGGATTTCCCGCCAGCAAGCCCCTTCTGCCAGGTCAGCGATCCCCCCCAAGGCTTCCAAAATGGTGCCGTTAGGCACCTCCCGTCCTAACTCCCCCGCCCACGCCCTCTCCACTCCCCTGTAGTCCGGCTGAGGCCGATAGCACTCCAGGCGGCCCCGCAGCTTTGCTATCGATGGGGGGTCCTCCCCTCCCAGGTCAAAGAATTCTATAATCTGGGCAGAGCGCTCAACCGAGAGTTCTCCCGGCGGCAGTCCCGCCACATAGTGAGCCAATTGCATGTATGCAAAATAATGGGTGGGCCGCAGCTCATACTCGCTCTTTAGCACTGCCAGTGTTTTGCATTTCCCATATAAATCCACCACATGTCCTATGTTTCTGATACCCTGTCCATGCCAGGTGCGAAACACCCTCGTCTCAGAGCCCGGGGGAAAACACACATTGCCTTGCAGCGGCAACCAGCTCGATACCATCCAGTTCCGTTTCCAATATACATTAACTTGCCGCCACGTACGGCGCATTGAATTGAACAACCCGCTCCTTTTGAGGCGATCCGGCAATCTAATATTCGCCATGTGAAGCACTGCAAGCACCGTATGTGGACTAGCCCAGGCCTCTTCAAAGGCCAAAGGCGTATAAATATCCGTCCCCCCCAGCCAATCTCCAATGTGTCTGGCCTGACAAGCTAAGGCGTAGGCCCCAAGATCTGGAAGCCCGACCCCTCCCTTCTTCCAAGGGCCCACCAGCCGGTTTAAAGATATACGCGCTCTGGCCCCTCGCCACAGAAAACCCTGTATCTCCTTTTCCATTTTTCGTAAATCTCTCCTCAGCAACCATATCGGTAGCGTCTGCAGCCAATATAAGATTCTCGGCAAAATCACCATTTTAACGGCCGCTACCCTCCCCAATAAAGACAACGGAAGCAGGGACCAGGCGCTCAACTGAGTCCGCAAACGCACCATAATGTTCTCAAAGTTACAACGATATAACTCTTGCGGCAACCTTGTCAAAGAGATACCCAGGTAGACAAACTGATCCGAGGCCCATCTTAACGAGAACTCCCCCTCCCAATGCCCCTGGAGGTGACCTGAGATGTCAAGCGCTTCTGACTTCTCTTTATTAATGCGAAACCCTGCTACGCAGCCATAGGCCTGAAACTCAGCCAAAAGACGGGGCAAGGAGTCCCGCGGATCCAGCAAGTGAACCAGCAAGTCATCTGCGAATGCCGAGATTTTAAACTCCTGCCCACCTATCCGTACTCCACGTATTCGATTGTCCTGTTCTATTTTATGAATTAAAGGGTCCAGTGATAAGACAAACAGAAGCGGGGATAACAGACACCCCTGCCGGGTGCCACGCCCCAGAGAGAGGGGCTGAGACAGAACTCCGTTACACAGCACCCTGGCCGTCGGTTCAAGGTACAAAGTCTTCACCAAATCACAGAAAATCGGTCCTAACCCATACAAGGGCAATAGGTGGTGTAGGTAACGCCAATTAACCCGGTCAAACGCCTTTTCAGCGTCAAAGCTGATCAAAAGCAACTGCCAATTCCGCTCATGTACCCATTCCAATGAGGCCAATATTTTGCGTAGATTACGCACCGCATACCTCCCTTTGACAAAACCAACCTGGGAACCATGTACCAAGTCACCCAGTACCTCAGCCAAACGTTGCGCCAAGATTTTAGCTAATAACTTTGAATCAAAATTCAGCAGGGATATCGGTCGGTAGGATGCCGCCTGTGTCAAGTCTTTACCCGGTTTTGGGATCAACACTATGTGGGCTTGGTTACTACCCCAGCGCAATGAACCAACGTCTCTGCGTTGGCCAAACATAGCCACCAACAAAGGACCCACCCCATCTGATAACAATTTATAGAATTCTGCCCCGAACCCATCGGGGCCCGGCGATTTGTAGCAGCTCGCCTTCGAGATCACCTGTTGCACCTCTAAAAGAGTAATTGGCTGCTCAAGGTTTTTAGCTTGTTCTGCTGTCAGTTTAGGCAAGGCAAGATCTTGTAAATACTCTTCTATGGCGCAAGGGGCCTCCGCCTCTGCACTATACAACTTTTGATAAAATGTTTTAAACACTTCCGCTATCTCCCCCCGTCCTCTGCACAGATCCCCGTGCGCGTTGTAAAGGGCCGCCACCGACCGCCCCCCCCGAGGCCCCCGTAAACACCGACCGAGTAGCTTCCCCGGTTTATCTCCAAAACAGTACAATTTATATCGGTAATAGAGCAGCGATTTCGTAGCTCGCTGATGCAACAACTCATTTAATGCCAGTTGCATCTCCCAGAACTGCTTCTTATTCTGCGCTGTGGGCGAGCGCGCACAAAGACGTCGCAGCCTCGTCACCTGGTGCTCTAGGCTAATAATCTGTTCCGCCATCACTCTCCTTCTCCTAGCCACATATCCAATGATATCACCCCTCAATACAATTTTAGCAGTCTCCCACACCAGTTCCGGATCTTCCTGATGGCACCTATGATTCAGCTCAAACTCCTGCCAGCATTGGCGAAGAAATTGGGAAAACTGTTTATCCTTGTAAAGATCTATAGGAAAACGCCAAATGCGGCTGGAAGTCGCGCCCCCACCCCCCCATTGCACTTCCACCCAAATTGGGGCGTGCTCTGAAATCTCCGTAGGACCAATCTGTGCTGCTCCGACCCTGGAAAAAAAGACTCCCCGTAACCATCAAATAATCAATCCGTGCACTGGTTCCATGGGCCCTAGACTGATGAGTGAAATCCCTCTCCAAGGGGTGGAGCAACCGCCAGGGGTCCACCAACCCCAGTCTCGCCTGAAATCTTTGCAGCATCTTAGCTGTCTGATGCCGCTTCCGGGATGCCAACACCTGAGAAATATCCAATTCAACATCCAGAACCCCATTAAAATCCCCCCCCAATAGAAGCGGGAGGTCTTCAAACTGTTCTATTTTCGCCGCCACCCGGTTATAAAAGGCTGGGTCTGACATGGTAGGACCATAAAGGTCCCCTAGAATCACCTCCCGTTCCTCCAATTTACCATGCAGGAACACAAAACGACCGGTAGGGTCTGTCACTTCCCTAATCAGGGAGAAACGCACTCGTTTGTGTATTAAGATAGCCACCCCCCCTTTTTTACCTACTGCCGCGGCTCCCCACACTTGACCCACCCAATCCCTGCACAATTTGCTATGTTCTTCGGCCGTCTGGTGGGTTTCCTGTAAGAGCGCGATGTCACAGCGCTGCCTGGCCAAGGCCTTCAAAATTTTATATCTCTTTACTGGGCTACCTAGACCACAGACATTCCATGATATGATCTTCAGGGAGGGAGGGAATAATCAGGTCCCATCCACTGCATAAAACTCAACATTCTGGAAGGGGCCATCCCAGCCTGGAACCCCCCCCCCTAATTCCTCCTCTCAGAGCGAAGACCTGCCCTTCTAGAGCATTAAATTTGCGACAATCCCCTCTCCCCGAACCCGGAGACCCCCTGACCCCATCCCTCCCCCCTTAATCCCACCCATCCCCCCCACCAACCCCCCTCCCCCCTCTCCAAACCCTACCCCCAGCCCCTCGTCTACCCCCCTCCCCCCCCTCTACCTCAGACCCCATCTCCACTCTCTCCCCCTACTAACCAATCACCTTGATGTGTCCAAACCCCCCAACCCCCCTGATCCTCCCACTCCCTACCCCCATCGAAACACACCCTTCATCCCAGGGAGAACTTAACTGGTCATTGTAAGTACGAGCACCCCCCAAACAGATAACAATGCATTAACACAGTAACAAAACTATAACACCATAATACCTTGTTATAGAGGCCAGCCCAGTCCCCTCCTGAATAACAGGCCAAGAGAAGCCAGAAGAGGAGTGTAGGCCGATGTATAAATTAAAATCTAACCCCCATCCCGTTCACTTTCCCCCCCCCCCGTCCTCTTTCACACAGAGCCCCACATAACTCAATATATTCCCCCAAGGGGGGCCATCAGCCGAGTAAAATATACACGTTACATACATTCCCCCCAGGTAGCGTTTCTGGCAGCCCTCAGGGCCTGCCCAGGAGTAAACAGCACAAAGCTACAACTGAATCTCTTCCCCTTAAGACAGGCCCCGGGCCCAGAGCAATGGGCTAGGCCAAACGGTAGTGACAGCTAACCCCCTTCACCCCGTTCGTCCTCCTCCCCCCGACTTACATATGGCGAGCGTGGCTCAAATTACTTTCCCCCATGGGCTACTCAGTCTTATGAGGTGGCAGTAAGGCACAGAGTCTGCAGCAAAAGCGTTCCTGGCAGCACTTAACCCTTCCCAAAGGTCCGGGAATCCCACAGCAGAGAGCAGGCCCACCAGGCTGCCTCATAACACTCACTGTCCAAAGCCTCCCGTTCGCCCCGAAGGCTCATAAGATCCAGCTCGTCGAGGGACCCCCTCTGCGTCCCAGGCCAATCAATCCGGTGCAGTAGACGACGATGTGCCCAGGCCTCTCAACTGTTCAACATAAACCGCCGCTTCCGCTGCCGAGTCAAACACCCGAGGCCGGCCCTCATGGAGCACGTGGAGGCGCGCTGGGTATTGAACCATGAATTTAATGTTTGCTGCAATCAGTTTTTGACAAATCGGAGCATATGCTCTGTGACGCTGACTCACCGCTGCGGAATAGTCCTGGGTAATACGGATTTTAGCATTGTCCCGCTCGATGGTCCCTCGCTTCCGAGCCTCACGCAGGATCGCTTCTTTCTGTTGGAACTGGAGGTATTTGGCCAACACAATCCTCGGCCTTGCATCTGTAGGTTTCCTGGGGCCCACTCTGTGCACTCGTTCTATCACCAGGGGGGGGGGCCCAGCGCATTGTTCCCCGGTAAAGATGCCGAGAGGGCCTCAATATACGTACGCAGATCTCTGTCTGCTACGGAGCCCGGGACCCCCAGAAAGCGAAGATTACTGCGTCTGGAACGATTCTCCAGATCCTCCAGTTTCACGGCCTGGTCTTTCAGGGTCCCCCGGACCTGCTCAAGCTCCAAGGCAAGCTTTTCCACCTCCTCCTCTGCCTGCGATATCCGAGCCTCCGCCTGTTGCATGCGGAGCCCGACTGCCTCGACCGAGTTCAGTACCGCCTCCATTTTGGTGCGGAGGGTCTCGAATTGCAGGGATAGAGCTTCTGCAACTGCCGCCATAATCTCCATTGCAGTGGCCGCCGGTGCCGCAGCTGCTGGTATGGCCCCCGGGCTCGGAGGCGAGGCGGCCATCTTAGATGCCCCCAGGGCGCGATCCTTCTCCCTCCTTCCACGTTTCGCCGCCGCGGCCATCCTCCTCGAGGTCTCCCGTTCGGGTTCGGTGTGGCTGCAGCACTTCGGTATGGGGTAGATTCCGCGGTTTGTGCCCTGTTTAAGGGGCAATATTAGCCAGTTTGGGGCCAGGGAGTCCGGAGCTCAGGGAGGACACAGCTTCCCCGGCTCACCACATCACGTGATCCCCTCGTGGATGCTTAAGATCAAAATCGCGGCTTGGGGATCTTATGCTTACGGGGCCCATGCCCCTGCCCCTTGGCTTGCTGGCCCTGTTGGGGAGATAGAGAGGCCTGATAGTGAGGGTAGGATTTGTAGGCAGCACCCTTCCTCGGGAAAAATGGTTTCTTTCCCGAGCCCTTCTTTTTTTGAGAAGGGGCAAAAGTCTTTCTGGTCAGCCTTGTCCTGGTGAGAGTCTCAGTCTCGATTTCCACAGCCTTTTCAGTCATGGGCTTACCGAAAAGGTTTTCACCTCGGCAAGGGACATCGACCAACTTGTCCTGTACCCATGACACCAGGTCTGATGACTGCAGCCAGGCCTGACGGCGTGCACCGATGCCGGCTGCGGCTATCCGGGCTGAAGCCTCGAAGCCATCATAGGCTGCTCGAGAGATAAACTTCGAGCACTCTCGAATGCCTGTTGACAAAGCCTTGAACCTCTGCAAAAGGTTACTCGGAGAGGCCAGCAGAGAACCCGGCAATCTCCTTTGCCAGGTCTCGTAGGTACATGCCCATGTACAGCTGGTAGGTCTGGACACGGCAAGAGAGCATAGAGCCCTGGAAGCACTTTCTACCAAGGGCATCCAGGTTCCGGGCCTCCCGGCTGGGGGACACCAAGGAGTGCATCTTCTGACTCTTCAGACGGTGCATGGCCGATTCCACAACCATGGAGTTGTGCGCTAGCTGCGCCTTTTGGAACCCAGGGCTCTTACGGAGTCGATAAATGGAATCGACCCGTTTGCTAAGAACCGGCGTCAAAGTCGGTGCCTCCCACATGCAGAAGAGCAGCCGTTCCAGCATTGGAGGAACTGGTACAGTAAAGGCTTCCTTCGGAGGAAAGTCATACTGGAGAGCATTAAGCTCCTCGGTTTGAGGCTCCTCCTCGGCGACCTCAGGGAAGGCCAAGGCTTTGGCCATGTCCCTCACGAAGTCCGAGAACCAGGTATCCTCGGGGGGGGGGGGGGGGACCGTCTCTGAGGCTCGGACTCTGGTGAGTCTGAAGGGACGCACTGGGTCTGGAAGGTGTCCGGGGACTCCTCGTCCTCCGTCTCACACGTTGACTCCTCCGAGGAGGAATCGGGCGACTCCGGCCATGTGGGCCTCGGTGCCACCCGCCCCGATGCCGTGGGTATCGGCTTCGATGACCTCGGCCCCGCACGGCAGGTCGAGGGAGACCTTGACCAAGGATCAGCTTGGTCTCCGGGGTCGACTTAGATGTCGAGGTCCCGGCGGTCGGGGCAGATGCACCAGTCAGACCGGCGATCAGCACCCGCTGCTGTTCCATGAAGGCAGCCAAGTTGCTCTCCAAGGCAGTCAACCTGAGTCCAAGTTCAGGAGACTCAGCAGCCCCCCGACTCAGGCCCCGACATCGTTGGGCCCGACGTCGGCTCCCCCGGAGGAGAGTCCATGAGGACAACTGCACTTATGTGACTCAGAGACTCTGGCTCCAGATGAGGTAACGGATGGCCTCTCCAACTCCGAGAGCCCGGGGCGGCAGTCAGGGCTACGCGACCTGGCCCTCGAGGAACCAGGAGCCTCCACCGATGCCGCCATCGCGAGCTTCTTCTTCCTTCTGTGCTCCCGGGTGGGAGACTCCCTCTCAGAGGAACCCCGACGGCGCTCGGGGTCAGACTCCCGAGATGTCGAGGCCTCTGACGAAGTCCGGGTCCGGCCGGACACGGAGTCAGAGAAAATTCTCTCATGTTGATGCTGACAGCTCCGTAGCGCCTTCGACGACATTTTGCCGCACGGGCCACAGGCCAGCGGGTCATGGTCGGGCCCGAGGCAACAGTCATGTATGTCGGTGAGAGACATAAGTTTCTTGCACCGATCACACTTTTTGAACCCGCTGGCAGCCATCAGGGGAAAAAGGGCCCCTGCAAGGTCAAAAGACCGGGCTGCCAGTGAAAACAGAAAAAGGGCGCTAACGCTAGTCTCGAAGGACAAAAACCGAAAATCAAAACTCTGGACTCGATACCGGTGTACCGAGCCCAGGCGGGAAGGGGAAATGGTGTCAAACCGGATAAGACACAGCAAAAATCGCAGAAAAAAATCAACTTTTCCTGGGTGACACGAACTCACATCCGTTGGGCTCTGTGGAAAAAGAAAGACTGAGCAAGATGGCACCCTTGGGCGAGAAGGGGATCGCGCATGTGCGCTGCATTCCCAAAGGCTTTCCTTGAAAGCTGGGGAAATACTCTGCACGGGGGCTCCGTCGGTGCCGGACGTCACCCATATGTGAGGACTGACTTCCTGCTTGGTCCTGGAAAATATAGAATTTAACTGTTGGTTGTACATTCATTTTTGGGAATATTCTGACTGCCTACATTCCTTATGTAGCCCTTAAATCAGAAATCTGAGTGTGCCCTCAGTTTGTGTAAAGCCTACTGGCCAGGGACACTTAGGTTACCACCCACCCTACCCCTCACCCCACCTACCCCAGGGCTGCATTGCCTATATAGCGGTCACATACGTTGACATCTATCCTTTTAATTTGGTGTTAAGCCCACCTTTTTCTTCTTCCCCTTCTAGAACCGCTTAATCTGCATATCGTGTATTCAGTGCAATAACTCTGGTGCTTTCATTCCGAGAAGAATCATTTGGAACCTAAGGGCTTGTCCTATATGCTTCAAATTAGCTGCCATGCATAAAGAATTGACTCTACTAAGGGAAGAACAAGCTGCAATGAAACACACCTCTTCTAGGATACAAACCAAACAAAGTGCACCACCGCTCCCACAAATCATAAAACATCCCAGGAACAAATGGATCACAGTGGGCTCGGGTAGATTGCAACCTGTAACACAGAGGCACCCTATACATCAAGAGATATCCCTGCATAATGCCTTCTCTGCTTTGGTTAATGAGGATGCTCAATCCATAGAAACTGAAGGGCCCTTGAATGAGACAGTCAATGCCCAATCTCCTAAGAAAGCACCAAATATGAAGAAAAACTCACCAAACAGAAAACTACTAATACTTGGAGATTCCATCATCAGAGGCCCCAACTTGGGAACACAGTTCAAAGGAGAGAAGATAGTCAAATGCCTCCCAGGCTCTTCAACCAGCAGGAATATAAACCAAATTGTTGATGTACTTAGCGCAGAAAGTGAGCACTCCAAAACTGATGTTGTCATCTACTTGGGTACAAATGACCTGGCTAGAAACAGTGCCTCTGCAGTTCAAAGGGACTTCCAAACTCTGGGAGAGAAACTCAAGTCCACTGTTAACACTGTAGCATTCTCAGAGGTTCTACCTGTTCTTGGTAAGGGGGCAGAAAGGCTGCATCACAAACAGCTTTAAAACATGGCTTCAGACCTGATGCAAACAAGAAGGATTCAGATTTATAGGAGACTGGGGAAACAGATGGATCACATCTCTCTGTAGCAGGGAAAAGAATTCTAAGTGAAAAATGCAGGCAGTATGTGGATATGCATTTAAACTAGAAAAAGGGGGGTGACGGATTGGGAAAGACAAGTTCAGGAAGTCACTAATGGCAAAAGCAGAACATCATCAGGAACAGTCACACTTTTAAACCACACATCAACGACAAGTGGGAAGAAGTGGGCAGAACAAAATCAATGCAGCACTCTGGATTGTGTTGGAAAGAGGAGATGGCACTGTCATCCATACTGCTGTAGTCTACAGACCTCCAACTCAAATTAAAGAAATAGATAACGAACTGATTATAGATATTGCCAAGATAGCAACAAAGGGGTAAGTGATCATATTGGGTGACTTTAATCTACCTGATGTGGATTGGATTACTCCTCCTGCGAATCTGGAAAGAAGCAAAAAAGTTGTGGATGCTTTCCAAGATGCATTACTTAAAAGACAAATGGTGATGGAACCAACCAGAGAAAGCTCAATGCTGGATTTAGTGCTCACCAACGGTGATAGTGTATCAAATGTCTGGGTGGGTGCCCCTGTGAGCAACAGCGACCATCACACGGTGTGGTTTGAGATAAAAGCCAAGGTGCAGTCCAATCATAGCAAGCTCAAAGTCCTAGAGTTCAAAAACACTGACTTCAGTAAAATGGACAAGTACCTGAAGGAGGAGTTGGCAGGGTGGAAGGGGATAAGGAAAGTGGAATTGCAATGGGCTAAACTAAAGGTGGCAATAAAAGGGGCAACAGATAAATATGTAAGGAAAGTAAATAAAAACAAGAGGAGAAGGAAACCTATTTGGTTCTCCAAAGAAGTGGCTGCTCAAATAAATGCAAAAGACACAGCTTTCACAAAAATCAAAAGCTTGCAAACAGAGGAACGCAGAAAGGAATACAGGATCAATCTAAGAGAGACAAAAAGAGAAATAAGATAAGCAAAATCAAAGGCAGAGAAAAAGATGGCTACAGATGTGAAGTGTGGCAACAAAACTTTCTTCAGGTATATTCGGGAGAGGAGGAAAATCAGAGGTGGAATTGCAGGACTCAGAAATGCTGGGAACAGACTCGTGGAAAGTGACATTGAAAAAGCAAAATTGCTAAACAAATACTTCTGCTTTACTAAAGAAAATCCTGGAGAAGGACCACCTGTGATTCTCAAATATAAAAATGGGAATGAAGTAGATACCACACCATTCACAGAAGATGATGTGTTAGAACAACTTGCAAAACTGAAAGTGGACAAGGCCATGGGATCGGATGGGATACATCCCAGGATACTGAAAGAGCTCAGAGAGGTTCTTGAAGACCGTTAAAGGATGTTTTCAACAGATCCTGGGAAACAGGAGAAGTTCCTCAGGACTGGAGAAGGGCCAATGTGGTACCTCTTCACAAAAGTGGTGACAGGGAAGAAGTGACAAACTACAGGCCCGTGAGCTTTACCTCGGTGGCGGGAAAAATAATGGAGGCACTCCTAAAAGAGCAAATAGTGGACTTTCTCAAAACCAACAGATTGCATGATCCGAGGCAACATGGTTTTAACAAAGGACGATCTTGCCAAACAAATCTGATTGAGTTCTTTGACTGGGTGACCAGAGAACTAGATCAGAGGCATGCGATGGATGTTATCTACCTGGATTTCAGCAAAGCCTTTGATACTATTCCTCATAGGAGGCTTATCAATAAACTCAGTAGTTTTGGGATGGGTCCCAAGGTGGTAAACTGGATCAGAAATTGGTTGACTGACAGATGACAGAAGGTGATGGTAAATAGAGCTCACTCGGATGAAAGGAGGGTGATTAGCAGGGTGCCCCAGGGTTCGGTCCTTGGCCCGGCACTGTTTAATGTATTTGTGAGTAATATTGCTGAAGGACTGAATGGCAAAGTGTCTTTTGCAGATGACACGAAAATTTGCAACAGAGTGAACTCCCTTGAGGGAGTGGATAACATGAGGAAAGATCTATAATAGCTGGAAGAATGATCTAATGCTTGGCAGTTAAGATTTAATGCAAAGAAGTGCCGTGTCATGCACTTGGGAAGCAGAAATCCAAGGGAAATGTATGCGATAGGGGGCGAGAGGTTGGTGTGCACAGATCAGGAGAAGGACCTTGGTGCGATTATTTCTGAGGATCTCAAGGTGGCAAAACAGTGCGACAAGGTGGTGGCAAAAGCCAGGAGGATGTTGGGTTGCATACAAAGAGGAATTACCAACAGAAAGGAAGAGGTACTAATGCCACTGTATAAATCACTGGTGAGGTCTCACTTGGAATACTGTATTCAGTTTTGGAGATCATATCTTGCAAAGGACGTAAAAAGACAGGAAACTGTTCAGAGGATGGCGACCAAAATGATTTGGAGCCTGTGTCAGAAGTCTTATGAGAAAGAGACTTGAAGACCTAAATATGTACACTCTGAAGGAGAGGAGGGATAGGGGAGATATGATTTTATTTTATTTTTTATTTATTTATTTGTAAGTCTTTTATATACCGCCACTTCCCAAGATCAGTGGCGGTTTACATCAAACAATAAGAAATACATAGAACAGCTCAATAATAAAACTGGTACAATGAACGGTAATCAGAACTATAAACATTGAATGTAAGTATATTTAGAACTATTTACAGATTTTATAATATTTATATACATATATACATCGTGTTTCATCATATGTTAGTTATGTGAGTAGTGTCATGATTATTAGGGCGGAAGAGAGCCTTGGTGATTTATGGAGGATGGGAGGCCTTGTCTAAATTATTATCTATGTTAGAGTAGTATTGGGAAAATAGATATGTTTTTAAATCACTTCGGAATTGCTTTAGGTCTTTTATCTCCCTTAATTGAGCAGGGAGATTATTCCACAATGAAGGGGCTACAAATGAGAATGCTGTGTTGCTTGTATTATGTTTTGTTTTTCTAATTGAGTTGGGCACTAAGATGGTATTGAGATTATTCCTTCGTCTTATCCTGTTATCTGAGGGAATATGAATCAATGTGGATAGGTAGGATGGTGCTATCTGGTTAATTAATTTGAATGTGATTAGTAAAATTTTGTATTGTATTCTACTTAGTATAGGTAGCCAGTGCAGGGAATAGAGTATCGGGGTGATGTGATCGGTTAGTTTTGCTTTAGATATTATCCTTGCTGTTACATTCTGAGCATTTGCAGAATTTTTAGGGTTTTTTTAGGTACTTAAAGAGAAATAATGAACAAACAAACCTCTTCCAAAGATGGGGAACTGTAAAACTAGAGGGGGGCATAACATGAAGCTGCAAGGGGGTAAATTGAAAGGCAATGTCAGGAAATAATTTTCACTGAAAGGGTGGTGGATGCTTGGAATACCCTCCCGATGGAAGTGGTGGGAGCAAATACAGTGACAGAATTCAAAATGGCATGGGACAGACACAGTGGATCCCTTTACAGCAACAGGATACAATCAAAATAAACTTAACTAACTCATTTCTGAACATACAGGGGTGTTCTACATGGAGCGATGGGTTTACCCCTAAACAAAGACACGGGGAGGGGTGGCCTGCACGGAGCGGCAGGTGCACCTACTCTTGCCATCTTACTGGGCAGACTAGATGGACCATACTGGTCTTTATCTGCCGTCATTTACTATGTTTTATGTTACTATGATATTCTGCTCCAGGGCCGCCATTCTCGTTTCCAAGCCAGAAGGCTCCGCTGCTTTTGGTGCGGGCACCGAGGATCTCAGGCCTGGCACTATCACTCTTGCGAGTGCATCCTTGTTGAGACTATGGCCTTGAAGAACTTAGCACTGTCTCTGGCGGCTGAGGAATCCTTCTTGAGGACCATGGTAGGGCGCTTCTCGGAGCTGCCCCTCTGGGCGGTTTTACCAGGTTTCTCTGGTGCAAACTTGGCAGACTGAGGACTTTTTCTTCTTTTTCTCCGGCTCCGAGGTCTTCTATGAGGAGCTACCACCACAGGACTCCGAGAACGCTTGGGCCTCACGGGAAGTGGTGGGCTTGGAGTTCGGCATCGGGGAGGCCAGGGCAGAGTCAGACCTGCGGAACAGTTTGTCCTGCAATTCTGACCTCTTTTTGTTTGTCATAGGTGTTATGGCCTGGCACAGGTTGCAGGAGGTGCTGTCATGGTCCGGTCCTAGGCAACAGTCATAGGTGTCAGTCACTGACATGGTTTGACTGCAGCGGTCACATTTTTTGAACCCACCAGGGGACATGGTGGGGAGCACCCAGACAGGGTCGATGACTCCCAGGTGAAAAAAGGCACGAACGCCGGTCAAGTCAAGCCTCTATCAAAAAAAGGAAAAAGGGACCGAGAACAGTGCCAAGATTGGCACCTGCTTGAGGCAGGAAGAGGAACCAGTACACAAACTGGGAAAGCTAATTTTTAAGGATAATTAGCGAGGAATTTTTCTGGGGAAACAGGACAGACATCCGATGGGCTCCACGGAGAAAAGGAGACTATGCATGTGCGGTAGATGTCCCAAAGGCTTTCTTTGAAAGCTGGGGAAATGCTTCGTGTGGGCTCCATCGGCGTTGATGTCACCCATATGTAAAGACTGACTTCCTACTTGTTGATGGAGAATCAGGAGTAATCTAAGGACATTCTTCTATGTGGAAAGTATGGTGGATATGTGGAATTGGTCTCCAAGCGGAGATGAGGACTGAATTTAAAAAATCATGGGACAAACACAGATGATATCTGAGGAACAGGAAGGTTTTGAAGAGTTCAGTAATAGATATGCATGAGCAAATTAGATATGCCGTATGGTTATCTTCCATCCTTTTCTCTCTTTCTATTGTTACTGGTAACAGTGGTGATGAGTCACAAAAATGCAGATACAACCAATAACAGTTTCTCTTTGAGCAAGAAATACAATATTTTGGACCAGGGTTTAACAAAGTGACAAAAATCTGCAGTGGTGCTATTTGCCAATGTAGGGAAAGCGTAGTTACTCTCATCTAACAGGTTTTCTCTGGGGACAGCAGCAATCAGTCCTCACATATGGGTGACGTCGATGGCGACGGAGCCCACGTGGAGCAAATCCCCAGCTTTCAAAGAAAGCCTTTGGGAGTTGCTATCACGCATGCGTGGTCCCCTTCCCGCCCAAGGGTGCCATCTTGCTCAGTCAAATGACATAGCTAAAAGACGACAAAACAAATGAAAGAAAAAATAATTGGACTACAACTCCAAGGGGAGGGAGGAAGGGTTGTGAGGACTGATTCCTGTTGTCCCCGGAGAACACCTGTTACAGGTGAGTAAGTACACTTTCTCCAGGAACAAGCAGGAAGTTAGTCCTCACATATGGGACTCCCCAGCTAAGGCTACCTTGGACCTATAGCCCAAAACATAAAGGCCCCCTCAGCGATAGCCGCAATGAAACCTGTGATAAGGAAGCTTATCATAGCTCAGGAAGGAGCTATAGAAAAGGTGAAGTGTCTCTGAACAAGCAACCTGTCAGTGCTGGTAGAAATGAGAAAACAGAATTTTGCCATAAAAGACTACCAGTCCCAGAATGCACCAGGTTTCCAACAGCCATGAGAGGAGCTGAAGTGAGAAAACGTGTGTTCAATCAAAAGGGCTATGAGGTAATCCCCAAGCACTCATTGCAAAGGGCAGGGCTTGATTCAGCACAGCTGCGCTGTGCTAGGATGGAACACTCATCTCAAAGGGCAAGGCCTGATTCAGCACAGCTGCGCTGTGTTAGGGAGGAGCACTCATCTAAGCAGAATAAGAGTAGAGTTTATTCTACAGATGACCATCTTCATGATCACCTTGGATATACAGAGAATTATCCTCAGTTTCATCTGAAGGAGCATCAGAAGCAGAAGCCAAACCGGACGGACAGAGAGGGAAAGAGACCCTTTGGAAGAAGGAAGAGAAAAGCCTTTGAGAGGTCTAGAAGAGTCCAAAGCAGTACGTATACTGGGAGGCATTTCAAGGGCCAGCATACACCATTGGACTGGGGAAAACCAGAGGAATGGTGCTGCAGAGCTAGGAATCACCAGACGCTACCTGTGAGGGAGACGGCTGCACGTGGAAGGGACCCTAAGACCTGTGCCAGAAGGTATGTGAAGAGAGATCCAGTGTCCAGGGATCTGGATTGGAAGGATGGACATAAGAACTGGACTACATACTGGCCAGGCTATATAGAGAGGAACTCTAGCAGCAATGGAAGCTCAGGTATGAACACTGATCTATGCCCTAGCTATAACCTTGAAAGACAGCAGGGAAACAAGTATTCTCCTGAAAATGCTCCATTGAGAGATTCATCTGTGCCAATCCATGATATTGAACCCATGCTTGTTGAACAAGGGGGAATAATAGCAGATGAGGATCCTGTTTATATGGACTGCTCTCTATCTAAACTCCGTTGGTAACTTTCTGTTATAAAGTACAGCAACCATCACAAAGAAATACAAATTTGTTCTTTAATCTACTCAGAAAAGCTCCTGAAGCAGGATTTGACCCACACAGTAGAAAGCAAGCCAGCTAAGGGGTTTCAGCTGGATAACTGCTAGCAATTAAGCCTTACCTAATTGCTTGTGAGCTAGGAGAGAATCACTTCTGTATCTATGTGGGAAGTAATCAGAAGTTAACCTGAAAAGAACAGTTTGTTTCTTGCTTTGTGGCTTTTCATTTGTTGTTTTCCTGATTTTGACTTTGTTTTTCCAAGTTAACACTGAAAGCAAGTAACCTAATTTATGTGCTACCAAGCATATCTGTGTTGGGAGAAATAACCCCATAAATAAATATCTTATTGGCTTTACCCAAGAGCACAACTAAATTATTGTCAGCAGCTGTGTCTGGTGTGAATGAACTACATTGCCCACAATACCTTGCAAATCATATAGATATATGCACTTGCCAAGACTGTGAAAAATTCTCACCCAGGCAGCCGTCTGACAAACCCTAACCAGGGAAACAGCACTCCGGTAGCCTGAACACAGAGGGGTCGGAGGGCAGGAGTTGCCTAGACCTCAAATAGGTTACAGAGCACAGCCTGACCGAAGGCACTGTCCTGTCGGGATTCCCTATCCAAGCAGTAATGAGCCGCGAAGGTCTGACCCGAAGACCAGGTGGCGGCCCGAGAGATGTCCACCAAAGGAACAGAGTACAGGTGAGCTACTGATGCCGCCATGGCCCTGACCCTATGAGCCGTAACACAGCCCTCCAGTGGAAGCCCCGCTGCCTCATAACTCTGGGCAATACAGTCCAACACCCAAGTGAACAATGTACGCTTTGTCACCGCATTCCTCAGCTTTCTGGAGTCATAGGAAAAGAAAAGCTGAGAGGCTTTCCGGTGAGTTTGCGTATGCTGGATGTAAAAGGATAGGGCCCTCTTACAGTCCAGGGTATGGAGGACCGCCTGCCCAACTGGCATGCGGCCTGGGGGAAGAACCACCTCCTTGTATAGGTGAAACGAGGAGACCACCTTCGGGAGGAACTTGGGGTGTGTGCGAAGCACCACCCTTTTCTTGTAGAACCTGGTATAAGGCCTCTCCACCATGAGAGCCTGGAGCTCACTCACTCTCCAGGCAGAAGTGAGCGCAACCAAGAATACAACTTTCCAGGAGAGGTACCAGAGGTGGCACGTGGCCATCGGTTCAAAGGGCAGCCGGGTAAGCTGCCCCAACATGACATTAAGGTCCCATTTGGTCGCTGGGGGACCGGAGGTTTCAACAGGAGCAGGCCTTTTAGAAACCAGGATACCATTGGGTGAGCAGAGAGAGACTTCTTGTCCACGGAAAAGTGGTTCGCCGCTAGAGCACTGAGGTGCACTCTGACGGAGTTGGACTTAAGTCCCATCTCGGAAAGGTGCAGAAGGTATTGCGACACCACAACCACCGGGCAAGAAAAGGGGTCCACCTTTTGCCCGGCACACCAGAAAGCAAATCTGCGCCACTTGAAGGCGTAGTCCAATTAGTAGACGGTCTACGTGAAGCCAGCAAGACCACCTCAGCATTCTCCGGAAGGAGGAGAGGGGCGAGAGTCACCCTCTCAGCAGGCACGCCGTCAGTGAAAGGGAGCTGAGGTTGGGATGCAGGAGAGAGCCCCCCTTCCTGGGAGAGGAGCCGTGGAGACGAACTCAGGGGAATAGGGGTCTCCACCGCTAGCTGCAGGAGAAGCGGGAACCACGGTTGCCGAAGCCACCGTGGAGCTATGAGGATGACAAAAGCTCTGTCCCAAAGGATTTTGAACAGAATCTTGGCAACTAGAGGCATCGGGGGAAAAGCATACAGAAGACCCACCGACCACGAGACTAGGAAGGCATCAGTGGCCACCCTGGCCGGATGCGGCTGCTTTGAGCAGAAATGGGGAAGCTGGTGATTGTCTGGGCTCGCAAACAAGCGAGGGAGGGAGGAGTAGCCTAGTGGTTGGGGCAAGTTACATTAGGCCGGAAGGTCGGGGGTTCAAATCCCAGTAGAGGACAGCAACCTTGGGTCAGAAGGACTGGGGTTTCTAGTCCCACAGGTGCTCCTTGTGGTCTTGCGCAAGTCACTTAACCCTCCATTGCCCATGTTCCCTGTAAAATAGTTATCTCCAAGTTATAATGCCCTGTTCAATGTAATTTCAGTTTGTTCAATGTAAACCACCTTGATATCACGAAAGGTGGTATATAAGAAATAATAAATAAATAAACAAAAGTCCATCACCGGTCCCCCCCAGGTCTGGAAAAGCCTGTTGGCCACCGCCCAGTTCTGCTGAGTCTATCGGCCAGCCAGTTGTCCTGGCCTGGCAGATATACTGCTTTGAGGAGAATCCCCTGCCGGGTTGCAAAAGAGCATAGGTCCAAGGCCTCCTGACAGAGGGTGCGTGATCCTGTACTCCCCCCCCCCCCGTTTGTTCATGTAGAACATGGCCACTTGGTTGTCCGTTTGGACCAGGACTCACCTGTGGTCCAGATACTGCCTGAAAACCTTCAGGGCGAGACGGATAGCCCGGAGCTCCAACAAGTTGATCTGTTGGGCACTCTCCTCTGGGGACAACACCCCTTGTGTGCGGTACCCCTGGGACAATAGGCTCCCCAGAAAGGAGGCATCTGTGGTGAAGACCCCCAAGTGGGGAAGGCCTGAAAGAGCATACCTGCCTTCAAGTTCTTGGGCGAGAGCCACCAGGCCAGGGACTGTACTAGGCGCCTGTTCACTTTATTTATTTATTTAATTGGATTTTTATACCGCCTTATCATACAATCAAAGCGGTTTAACAAAAGAGAAAATAAGTAATAGTGAAACAATCTGTGATAATATATACATAGTTTGTAAATATATGATTAAATGTCTTGGGAAAAGGTGCAATATATATATTGTGAGCTATACTATAAAGTGAGCTATTGTACAATGTATATAAATAATTGCTTTCTTAAAAATTAATTAGTTGATTGCATGACCGTAGTGCTCCGTAAACAAAACTGTTTTCAGTTGCTTTCTAAAGTCTTTGGTGTCCTGAGCTGTTCTCAGATCATTAGGTAGGGAGTTCCAGATGGAAGTCGCAGCAAACGAGAAAGCTCTCTCAGAGGTCTCCTTGCGTGTTTTGATCCTGTCCTGGAACCATTGGTCTCTGAGGAACCACTGTGCAGTTCGCATGTGGGCATCTGGAGTGACATGGACCGTGGAGGCTATGTGCCCGAGGAGGTGCAGCAGTTGCCTTGCTGGCACTGAGGAGCTGTGGCTCACTTTCCCTGCAAGGGCTATAAGTCTGCTTGCCCTGTCTGCAAGCAGGAAGGCCTTTGACTGAAGGGTA
Organism: Ichthyophis bannanicus; assembly: GCA_033557465.1. Lineage (NCBI taxonomy): Eukaryota > Metazoa > Chordata > Amphibia > Gymnophiona > Ichthyophiidae > Ichthyophis > Ichthyophis bannanicus. Next base: position 5,638,570 of record CM066041.1, read on the forward strand.
TTGAGCCTTGCCCCAATGAAGTCTAACTCTTGAGTAGGTCAGAGGCTGGATTTGGGGTAGTTGATTACAAACCCCAAGTGCTGCAGGACCTGGATGGTGCGAGCTGTGGCATGCTGCACCTCGGTGGACAAAGTGCCCCTGATGAGCCAGTCGAAGATCCCCTGAAGCCTGAGGAAGGCGGCGACCACCGCCAGGCACTTTGTGAACACCCTGGGGGCCAAAGCAAGGCCAAAGGGGAGCACTCTGTACTGGTAGTGGTTGTCCCCCACCACAAAGCGTAGGTATTGCCTGTGGATTGGGTGGATTAGGATGTGTGGGTAGGCATCCTTTAAATCCAAGGAGCACAGTCAGTCTCCCTGGCAGAGGTAAGGCAGCAATATTCCAAGGGAGAGCATCTTGAACTTCTCCCTCACCAGGAATTTGTTGAGGTTGCATAGGTCTAGGATGGGCCTTAGGTCCCCTGTCCTCTTTGGGACGAGGAAGTACCTGGAGTAGAACCCCTTGCCCTTGAGGTGGAGGGCACCGGTTCCACCACATGGTCCTCGAGAAGACCTGCCAACTCCTTCAGAAGTAGGTCCCAGTGAAGGGGAGACCTTGGAGGCTCTCCTGGGAAGTAGTGTGGAGGCACTTGGGCTAGATGGAGGAGGTATCCCTCCTTGACCACTTGTAATGCTCATGAATCGGTGGTGATGGTTTCCCACTTGTGGGCATACAAGGCGAGCCGACCTCCAGTGAGCTGCCCAACTCCAGCTGGGAGACTGGCCATGCTGCAGGAGTCAAAACCCCCCCAGCAGGCTGGGCCGGAGCCGGAGCCTGGGGTTTGGGGGCTTCCTGCTTATGCGGGCCATGACCCTGTCCCTTGGCCTGCTGCCCCTGTGGGAGAGCTGAGGAGGCCTGGTAAGGGGGGGGGGGTAGTTTCGGTAAGCAGCGCCCTTCCTCGGGTAAAAGGGCTTTTTACCCGAGCCCTTCTTACGAGGAGGGGCAGAGGTCTTCTTAGAGAGCCATGTCCTCGTCATGAACTCGGTCTCCAGCTCTGAGGCCTTGTCGGTCATGGGTTTGCCGAAGAGATTCCCCCCTTGGCATGGGACATCAACCAACTTGTCCTGAACCCATTGCTCAAGGTCGGATGACTGCAGCCAAGCCTGGCGGCGTGCACCGATGCCTGCTGCAGCTACTCGGGCCACCGACTCGAACCAGTCATAGGCCGCCTGAGACAAATTTGGAGCATTCACGGACAGCTTTGGACAGGCCCTTGAAGCGCTGCAAAGGTTCCTCGGAGAGACCAGCCGAGAACACGGCGAGTTCCTTCGCCAGGTCTCTCAGGTACATGCCCATGTATAACTGATACGCCTGGATCCGACAATTCAGCATCGCGCCCTGGAAACATTTCCTGCTGAGGGCATCCAAGGTGTGGGCCTCCCTGCCGGGGGGCACTAAGGAGTGCATCTTCTGGCTCTTAAGCCGACGCATGGCCGATTCCATAACCATGGAGTTGTGCGGCAGCTGCAATTTCTGGAACCCAGGACTCCGGCGGACTCGATACATCGAGTTGAGCCATTTGCTCAACACCGGCGTCGACGCTTGTGTCTCCCACATGCGGAGCATAAATCGTTTCAGGATCGGAGGAACGGGTACCATGAAGGTCTTCCGAGGAGCCGCCTCATATTGGAGGATCTCGAGCTCGTTGGCTCGAGGCTCCTCCTCGGACTCCGTGGGGAAGGCCAAAGCCTTGGACATGTCCTGCATGAAGTCCAAAATACCCATATCCTCCGGTGGGGACCTTCTCCGAGGCTCCGATACCGGGGAATCTGAGGGGACTCCTCATCCTCTGTCTCCCAAGCCAAGGCCTCAAGGGGCTCTTCAGGCATCGAGGGCTCCGGTGCCGTCCGTACTGATGCCGGCAGACTTGGCAGCGACAACCTCGATCCCAAACGGGAGGCCGAGTGCAACCTCGGCTGAGGATTTACTCGAGTCTGAAAGGTCTTGAGGATTGGCTCGACCTCCGGGGTCGACTTTGACATCAAGGGCCCAGTGGTCGGGGCGGAGGAACCGGACATGCCGGACATCAGCACCATGCCGGACACCAGCACCTGTTCAATGAAGGCAGTAAAACTGTGTTCCAAACCCGCCATCCTGGACACGAGTCCGGGAGGCTCCGCAGCCTCCGGCTCGGGCGCCGACATGATCAGCCCTAACGCCAGTTCCCATGGAGGGGAGTCTTCGACAAGAACAGTCAGTACTTGCCTAGGCTGATCCGGTTCCCGATGAGGAACTTTGGCCGGGCGCTCCTTCTCTGACGATCCGGGCAGGCGCTCGGGGCTCCGCGACTGGCCCTGAAAGGAGCCCAGTTGTTAGGAACTATCCAGAGACGCCTCCTTCGAGGATTTCTTCTTCCTTGTGTGTTCCCTTGAGGGGGACCCCCCTCTCTGAGGAACCGAAATGATGCTCAGGCTTGGAGTGTTCTTCCTCAGACGAGGTCCTGACACTCGGAGGCACGGGGGATTCGAGAAAAATCTTGTCATGCTGCTGCTGGCGGCTCCTCAGGGCCTTACACGACATTCTCTTACAGAGAGTGCAGACCATCGGGTCGTGGTCTGGTCCGAGGCACTGGAGGCAGCAGTCGTGACTATCGGTGAGGGACATAATTTTCCCACACCGATCGCATTTCTTTAAACCACTGGTAGCCATCGGGGAAAAAGGACCCCGGCTAGGTCGAAGACCCTTTGGGCTGCCAGCAAAGGAGAAATAGGGAAAAAGGGCGTGAAGGCACCTCAAAAGGAAAAAAAAATCAAAGAAAAACGTAGAAAAACCGACCTGATACCAGAGTGCCAAGGCCGGAGGGTGGGAAGGATACCGGTGTTGACCAGTTGGGCCAAAAAGGCACACAGAACAAAAAAAAAATCAACTTTTTCCGGGACACGAGGGACAACGTCCGATGTGCTCCGCGGGAAAAAGGAGACTGAGCAAGATGGCACCCTTGGGGATTTGCTCTGTGCGACTCAGTCGGCGTCAACGTCACCCATATGAGAGGACTGACTTCCTGCTTGTTCCCAGAGAAAGCATAGTTACTCACCTGTAACAGGTGTTCTCCGGGAACAGAAGGAATTTAGTCTTCACATATGAGTGACATCGGGTACTGATGGAGCCCGCGCGGGAAGCTCCCCAGCAACCAATAAGAAAGCCTTTGGGAGCACTCCACTGCCTTTCCGCTCCCAACTCCCCTCTCCTCAGTTGAGTTTGTAGCTGAAGAAAAGGAGTGAAAAACATAAAAAAACCAACCCTACAACTCCAAGGGGAGGAGGCGGATCATTGACTGCTTGATATGGAAAGAAGACACTACTTTCGATAGAAAGTGAGGATGTGTCCGAAGGACAACTTTGTCATGGTGGAAAAGAGTATACGGTGCCTGAGCCAGCAAGGCCTGAAGCTCACTAATGCGCCTGGCCGAGGTCAGGGAGATGAAGAATAAAACTTTCCAAGATAATTAACATAGGTGTGTGGCTTTTAGGGGCTCAAATGGAGGTTTGAGAAGTAGAGCCAATACCACATTGAGATCCATGCTACTGGTGGTGGTCAAAGGGGTGGCTTGGTAAGGAGGCGGTCCCTCATAAAGCATGCCACAAAAGGAACTGTGGAGATGGGCCTACCATCCACAGGTTTATAAAAAGCTGAAATAGTATTGAGGTGCACCCGTACCGAGTTTGTTTTGAGCCCTAAAGAGGACAAATGCAAGAGGTATTGAAGAAGCTTGGGTACTGATGCTTCAAAGGGATTGTGATTATTCTGAGAGCACCATGATGAGTATCTACGTCATTTGAAAGAGCAAGTCTTCCTGGTGGAAGTCTTCCTGGAGTAAAGGAGAAGTCTTCCTGGAGGAAAGGAGAATATCGTGATAGATCTTGAAAGATCACGCTCTCAGCATCCATGCTGTCAGGCAGAGTGATTCAATTTGGAATTTGGGATGGAGGAGTGTTCCGTTGTGCCAAGACAGAAGACCCAGCCTGGACCCAGTGGAATCAAAAGAATCTGTGTCAGCTAAAGTAGAAGGGGATACCAAGGCTGACGAGGCCAGCGAGGGGCTATTTATTTATTTATTAAACAGTTCTTTTATACTGCGCTCTTTATCATCAGTGCGGTTTACAGTGAACAAAACTACTCACAGACAGCAATAGGCCGGCATGAGTTTACATATAACAGGGAAATTAACCAGGACAAAAACGTTAGGAAACTTTGTACATTTATGCTATACAACTATATACAGTGATAGTGTTCTATTTACATAATGTGCGACATGCGACAGAACAATTGCAACTTCATACTGAGAGATTCAGTTGTGTTGTGGGAGTAGGTGAGGGGTTATGGTATTGGGAGAAGTGTATAAGGAACAGGTGGTGCTTTAGGGCTTTTCTAAATTGCTTGAGGTCAGTGATTAATCTGATGGTGGGTGGAAGGTTGTTCCAGCGTCTGGGGGCGTAGAGTGCGAATGCTCTGTCAGTAGCTGCGGTTGTGCATTTTGTGGATTCTGTCGGTATGGTTAGTGTATTAGCTGCTACTGATCTCCTAGGTCTAATATTGGGGGTGTGATTGAGGAGTGTTGCGACTGAGGGGGTGCTATTTTGTTAATGGCTTTGAAGGTGATGAGCAGTACTTTATATGCAGTCCTGCAGCTTATCGGGAGCCAGTGTAGTTCCCTTAGGATGGGGGTCGTGTGGTCTCTTCTTGATGCTCCATACAGGACACGGGCAGCGGCATTCATGGCTAATTGTAGTGTGTTTAGGGTGTTTTTTGGGAGGCCATGGAGTATGATGTTTGCGTAGTCAAAGTGGGGAGTGACTATCGCCTGGAATATTGTTCGGAAGTTGTCAGGGTCGAGCATGTTTTTCAGGTGTCGGAGGGTCCTGATCTTGAAGTAAATGGTTTTTACAGTGCGGTTTATGTACTCTTTGAAGTCCAGTCGATGGTCCAATGTTATACCTAGGTATCTTATGGTGGACTTGATTGGCAGCTCTGCGTCTCGCACTTTTAGGGTCGCCGGGGGTGAAAATCCTTTGTTTTTCGTGACGATTAGGGCCTCGGTTTTTTTGAAATTTATTTGCATGTTCTGAGTGAGGAGCCAGTCTGTTATTGCGTTGAAGCACTCCACTAGTACTGTATAATCTGGGAGCGTGACATTGATCGGTGTAAATATCAGCACATCGTCTGCGTAGATTAGACAGGATATACCATAGGAGCGGGTGATTTCACAGATCGGCTGCATATATATATATTGAAGAGAAGCACCGAGAGGGAGGAGCCTTGGGGAACTCCTTGCTTCTGCTGGAAAGGTTCAGAAGTATTTGATCCAATCCGAACTTGTTGCCATCGCTCTTCTAGGTAAGATTTACACCAATCCCATGCTAACCAATGAATTCCCTTCTCATGGAGTCGGGTTAGGAGTTTGTCATGGTCCACTGAATCAAACGCTGCGGAAATGTCAAGGAAGATTAGCGCGAAGCCCTTTTTGATGTTATCAATCCCACAGATGAGCACATTAGTTAGGGAGGTCAGAAGTGTTTCAACTCCGTGAGCTTCCCTGAATCCATGTTGGCTGGGGTCTAGTGGTGATGCGGTATCTATGTGTTGTTGGATCTGTCTCTGGGTCACCTTTTCAATAATTTTAGATAGTAGTGGGATACTGGAGATAGGCCAGTAGGATTCCTCCTTCGTTGGATCAAGTTGGTTGTTCTTTAGCAGTGGTCTGATGGACGTCTGCTTAAGAGCCGATGGGAATATTCCTGTTGAGAAGGACTGATTTATGATATGATTGGGCTGAGTTCGGAATGCATTGCTGTTATCTAGTGTGCTGGGCATGGGTCGTTTGGTGCCGTGGTGGTGTTTATGTTGGTTATAATGTCTTCAATGCTTTTTGTGGAAGGAGATGAGAGCTTGATGAGTGTGTTCTGGTGCCCAGGAGGCTGAGTAGGTTCTGAAATGGTGGCTATTGTTGTTTTGATAGCTTTAGATTGGATATAGTTGGCGTATATTTGGGGATGTATATGTTCTTGTTGTGGTGGTGATGGTTCCATGGTTAGAGATTTTACTAGGTTGAAGAGGTCTTGTGGCTTGCTTAAAGAGCGGTTGAGGAGCTCGGAATGGAAAGCTTTTCTCTTGTCCCAGACTGCTTCACGATGAGTTTTCAGATGGGTAAAGTATGTGGCTTCGGTGTTATGGGATTTACGCCATTTTCTCTCTAGTTTCCTCAGGAGAAGAAGGGACTTCCTTAGTTCCAGAGAGAACCACAGGGCTGACAGCCTTTTATCTGCACGGATAACTGATGTTGATTGTTTGTCAGTGGAAGGCAGTTTTGAGTACAGGTTAAGGGTGTCATTCCAATTAGCAACCATGTCATTTATGTTGGCTGATGGCTGGGCAAGTTTTGGGAGAACGTGTTTCATAATATCTTCCTTGTCAAATGATTTGAATCGTACTGATTTAGCTATTGACCGTATATTTGTACGGCTGATTGTGTCTTCTTTTGATGGCATCTTGAATGTTATCAGGCTGTGGTCTGACCAGGGGACCGGGGTGATGGAAAGATCAAATTTGCATTTTGCGAATGTGTCATTGGGTGGAACAAAGACAAGATCGAGAGCATTCCCTCGTTGGTGGGTTGGATTGTTTACAACCTGTTTGTAGTTGAGGTTGGACATTGCATCAATGAAGGTGTTAGATAAGGCGGGTTGGACGGATGCGAGATTGAAATCGCCCAGTAGCCAGTTTGGTTTGTTTGGGTTTTCGGGATTACAAGCTAAGTCAATTATGATGGATAGTTCTTCAGCTGACGAGCTTGGAACCCTATAAATAAGGTTGATAGTGTTGTATTTATTAGATATGGTGATTGTGTCTAGTTGCTGTGTGCTTCTAATGAGGATAGTTCGGTATTGGAGTTCAGTTTTTGCTATAATGAAGACCCCCCCCCCCATCTCTTTTGTTTGCCCTGTTACATGTGTAGATAGAGTAGTTGGGGGGTGTGAGTTGGTTTAATATGACAGTGTCAGTGAGCCAAGTTTCAGTGACCATTAAAATGTCTAGGTTGAAATTGGTTATGAGATCTGTGATGGCTGGCCATTTCTTGCAGGCAGAGCGAGCGTTGATGAGTGCACACCTGAGTTCTTGTTGAACATCTGACTCATTGCATTTTGTGTTGGTTGTGTGCTCTAATGCTATATGGAGCAAGTGAGACTGTCTCTTGTAGCATGGGTTTTGTGGAGGTTGGTAATGGCTACGGTAGTGTTTTTTGCTCGTACTGTGAAGTAGTGGGATATGGTTATGGTCGTGAGTGAGGGCATTAGATTCGTAGATGGCACTGGAAAATAGGTAAAGGCATGCGAAGGCCAGTATGGAAAAGGTCATGATTCGTTGTTGTGTGCAGGTTAATGCTATAATAACTGCTTTGTTTCTTGAGCTATAAGATAGCTTGGGATTGTGGAATCGCAGTGGTGAATAAAGGCTATGAGGATCATAGAGCCCGTGTCTGCTTGTAGCTTGAGGAGGGTCTTCGCAATCAAGGGAATGGGGGGGAAAGGCATAAAGTAGTCCTCGACCCCTATGGATCATGAAAGTGTCAGACGCTAGACTGAGTTTGTATGGTATCCTGGAGCAGAACTGTGAAAGCTGAGAGTTCTGCGGAGTGGCAAAGAGATCTATCACTGGAGTTCCCCAGATTTGAAAGAGTTTTGCCACTGCTGTCTGATCTAAGGACCATTTTTGGGGTTATAGGATCCGACTCAGCTTGTTGGCCGAGATTGGCTTTTCCTGGAATGTAAACTGCACGAAGATGCATGTGGTGGAGAATAGCGAAATCCCATAGGTTGCAGGCCTCCTTGCATAGGGGAAGGGAGCCCGTTCCACCCTGTTTATGTAAAACAATGCCACCTGGTTGTCCGTCCTGACTAGGATCTGACTGTCGGAGAGGTGGTGGTGGAAAACTTGAAGGGCGTTCGTGACTGCTTGAAGCTCGAGGAGGTTTATCTGCTGTGTTGATTCCTGGGCTGTCCACAGACCTTGTGTGGAGATGGAATCCAGATGTGCTCCCTAACCGAGCTTGGAGGCATTTGTTGTTAACATATATCGAGGCTGGGGCATCCAAAAAAGGTGACCCTATGAGAAGATTTCTTGGGGTGCACCACCATAGGAGAGACTCTGCCAGAGGGCGTGTTACTTGGATGATATCCCGTAGACTGCCTGTGGCCTGGGTCCATTGGGTTGATAGAGTCCACTGTGCTTGTTGCATGTGGAGTCTCCCATAAGGAACTACATGTACTGTGGAAGCCATGTGCCCCAGGATGCATAATAAGTCTTGAGCCGTGGCAGTCTGTTGGCGCATGTGTGTGACTAGGTCCACTAGTTTGCTCATGTGGTCCACAGGAAGGAAGGCTCTGGATTATTCTGTGTCCAGCACTGCTCCTATGAAATCCAATCTTTGGGTTGGAGTGAGGTGGGAATTTGGTAAGTTTATCATAAATCCCAGATGCTGCAATAGTGCAATTCTTTGATGATATGAGCAGAGTTCTCCAGAAGAGTCTGCCTTTATTAGACGGTCATCTAAGAAAGGGAAGACAAAGACGTTGTTGTTTATGAGATGTGCTGCCACCATGGCCATGCACTTTGTGAAGACCCTTGGTGCAGATGCAAGGCCAAAGGACCCTGTATTGATAATGGGTGCCTTGACAGGTGAATCGAGTCTGTGGTCGGGGTGAATCAAGATGTGAACGTAGGCCTCTTTGATGTCTAGGGAACAGAGCCAGTCCTGTTCCTCTAGGTATAGAAAGAGGATTCCCAGAGAGGTCATCTTGAATTTCTCTCTTACAAGGAATTTGTTTAGTTCCCTAAGGTTGAGAATAGGCCTGTAGCTGTCTGACTTCTTTAGAATGAGGACGTAGGGGGGAGCAGAAGCCTTTTAGTAGTTGATTTGGGGGAACTGCTTCTATCATCCCCCGCATGCTCTCCCAGGAGGGACCGAGCTGTTCCTGCAGCAGGACGGCCCAGAAGCAGCCTCTGCCCAATCGGGGCAAGCCGAGTCCATTTTAAAGAGGGCGCCTCACTGACCAGCAGCCCTTTCATCCCCCGCGTGCTCTCCCAGGAGGGATCGAGCTGTTCCTGCAGCGGGACGACCCAGAAGCAGCCTCTGCCCAATCGGGGCAAGCCGAGTCCATTTTAAAGAGGGCGCCTCACTGACCAGCAGCCCTTTCATCCCCCGCGTGCTCTCCCAGGAGGGATCGAGCTGTTCCTGCAGCGGGACGGCCCAGAAGCAGCCTCTGCCCAATCGGGGCAAGCCGAGTCCATTTTAAAGAGGGCTCCACCTGGCGCACCCGCGCCTGAGGGCCTCGCCAGAAGGCCCTTTGGCGTAGCCCTTAGGCAGTTGGCCCAAGCAACCTAAAGGCTGATTAATTCCTGGCCTTCAAAAAACGATCTAACAGCGTGAGCTCCTCTGCGATTTGAATTCTCCCACCAACAACATAGATACAGCCTTACTCATATGAACTATCTGACGCCAGCAAATAAGACCCCATGCATCAGGATCCTGACCTAACATCTTCTTTCAGGAAATAGTTTTAGCCCCTACTGTCTATCGCAAGTATAACTTCACAAGTATAGTTTCTACATTTTATTGCTTCTGTAGGGCTGGTACCCCTGCAATTCTACATGCAAATCTCCGGCCTGCTCAGCAACTCAGGCCTGAACCAAACTGAACAGACAAGATGGATTCTTCACTACACTTTTGCTGTGTTCAGCTACAAACGACCTTCAAGCAACTGCTTGATCAGCGTTTCTAAGTGTGCATACAGAAGCTATTGTCCGTGGCTGGCCTTGGACACTTGTACATGCCCAGAAGTTACATACTGTTGCCTCTGCCTGACTTCTTACCATGGCTCCTTTGTTTGCAAGAAGCTGCCCATCATCTACCTCCTGATTCGCTGAGAACACCTCAGACTGCCTGGTGCCAACCAATCATCGGACCTATGACGGAGGATTCTTACACAGAATAATGCAATCTGCACTGGAAACTTTAGTAAGAGAGTTGGGGGCTTTTCCCACCTGTTCATACAGACTTCTGCACTGGTTCCTCCCTGCTGTGCACTGCGTACCGGATTCCTGCGACCTGACCCTTCCGCAAGACGGCCACTAAGTGTGGGCTAGGCCGTCCTCCAAAGGTCTGAGATAAGACTTTCACAGATACCTCCGGTTCGGACTTACTGCGGCTCGCCTTACGAGGCTGGAGCCTGCATTAGCTAGGAGCTGCCTCCTTGGACTGAGTTGTTCCTGAGTGCCCGACGGAGCTAAGGTACTGGCTTATCTCTCCTCCTCCGGATGGGCAAGAGGTTAGCAATATATTTCTTACTTTTCCTCAATGCAGAGCGAATCAGTGACGTCTGGTTACTAATCAGTGATTTATTACGTTGTCCAATTGTACATCTGTACTATAACCAATTTCTACCTCATGTTTCTAATTAGCTATATGTGTGTGTGTATATTTTTCTACCTGGTTGCCTATAATAAAGTCTAATATATATCTGCAGACCAGACTTCTTTCGTGGCTCATTGCCAGAATAACTCACCGAACTTTGGGCTGGGTATTAGTAGCTATTTCCCCTGGACAACAGAGAGTCTAACTTATTTTTGGGCTACTAATATACCCTACACTACTTAACTTACATATTGTTGCCAATAACCTTAATAGTGCTAGTAACAGTACTAATAGTAAGAGTGCTAAAAAAATTACTGTTGCCAGTAACTTATCACTGTTTGTATATCCTGATACTGTTGTCAGTAGTCCCGTTAATCAATAACAGTTACTGTTGCCAGTAACATATCACTGTTTGTACACCTTGATATTGTTTCCAGTAGTCCTATTAATTAATAAGTTACTATTACCAGTAACCTATACTGTTGCTAGTAATCCTATAAGTTAAAAACAGTTACTGCTACCAGTACCAGTAACCTATCACTGCTTGTATAACTTGATACTGTCGCCAGTAGCCCTATCAACTCTAACCTCCATTGTATTGTCGCTAACGACCTCGTCAGTAATTTGCCAGTAACCTATAAACAGCAGCGTGCCCTCCCAATGAGAGTTTGTGGCTTTCCCCTACTACTGATTCAAATAATAACACTCTTAAGACAATTAAAGATAACAAGACCTAAACTCTATATCATACCAGATCATACAAATAGGACCCTAATACACTTATTTCTCGCAACACACAAATAAGATCCTACCCACAAAAGATAAAGATGGAATTCCGAAATATACTTCTTATCACCCTGCTATGTGTCATCATACTTACAAAAACATCTCAAGCATACCTACACACGTATCCCATCTACTCACCGCCAAGCCTCATACACATATACCAAATACCACAACTCACCCAGTGGATTCCATATAAACCCAAACATAATTCACCCCAATCCAACCCAAAGGTAACGAAATCTCGCTCAAGACTAATCACAATCAAACCTACCCATAATATTACATACACTAAGCCTAACACGCTAACCCCTCAAACATGCCTACTAATAAATACCAGGTCTATCAAAAACAAGATACACATAATACAGAACCTTATTACTGATGGAAAACCAGATCTACTATGCATCACAGAAACATGGCTCGCTCCGTCGGACACAGTCCCCCTCAATACACTAAGTACACCAGGATACAATATATTTAACTGTCCCCGTAACAAAGGAAAAGGTGGTGGAGTACTAATAATAGCAAGAAAAAATCTAAACCTAACCTGTACTGCCCAAAAACCACTCGAAGGAATAGATATCCTCAAAGTGGAAAACAAAACCTTTGCTATTTCCCTCATTTACAGACCACCTTCTGGAAAACATGAAACATTAGCATCAGCCCTTGAAGAAATATGCAAAACCCCATTAAAAAAATATCAGATGATACTGGGCGATATAAACCTTGCTTCACTTAATACCACACAATCTACTGCATTTAGTGAAGCCATGGATCAAATGGGTTACCAACAAATAATCCAAACTCCCACGCATGACAAGGGAAATATCTTAGATGTAGTGTTTCTTCCCAAGAAACACTTTAACACCACAGTAACAAGTACAACACCAAAAATAACACAAGTACCATGGTCAGACCATCATCTTATACAATTCACATTTGAAATACCATTGCAATCACACAATATAGAATCTATTAATAACACACATAAAAGCTTGTTTAAAAAACCTGATAAAGACACATTAATAAATGCGATCTTTTTACATTGTCGCCCCCACCTGGCCGGGTAGATAACCTGGTACCAGGAGAGGTCGCCTTTCTACCTTTAAATAAGTTTTCCCTCAAAATGGCCGCCAGGAGGGCTGCTGGGAGTTGTAGTCTTATCTTAAGGCAAAGGAGTTGTGAACAAGTGGTCAGGCGCAAAACAGAGAAAATTTATTTGTTTGTAATCAGGGATTCCTTCATACACAGGATATAAGTGGAAAAACAAAATACAGGATTTTTACTCCAACGCAAAAGCTTTAACTTTTCAAAAGAAATTAGATACAACGTTGCCTGTGTTCAAAAATGCAGCATTCAAAAACTTAAGCTTCACCAAAAGCTTCTCTTTACAGGAACAATATTTCTTGAGGCAAAACAGCTCTTAGAATGTCCACTAATTATTATCTTCAGCTTTCAGCCTTATAATCAGTTGAGCCTAGCACTCAGCTGTTTTTCTTCTGCCGTGCCTTTCACACAAATCAGGTTGCTCTTAAAGCATTCACTTTCAATGGCTCTATAGTTTAGCACTCTTCCAAGTCAGAGGCTTGACAATAAGCACACTGCATTTCATATGAGTTATCTTCAATATCTCCTATTTCCATTTCTTCAACACTGTCCCTTTCACACTTATCCAAGGGTATCTGTAGGGAGAGCTGACTATTCTCTTTCTGGATCAAATCATTCAGCTTTTTGAGAAGGACTTGCTTCTGCCCTAGCTCTTCTGCAATGTGAGCCAATTGATAGTCAGATAAATGGTCCCTCTTTATTCTGGGGTTTAGCTTACAGCTAGAATTAGCTTTTAACTCTGGAGCTAATTCTCCTAAGCTTTTCTTGGACAAGAACTGAGGAGGACACACTTGCCTTGAGTCAGGAGTATTCAGCAATTCTCTCTGCCCTGTATGCAAGTCATGCTGTCTTCCGTCTGCAGAGACTTCCTTTGATTGCAACAGCCTTCCTTTCAGCTGGGACTGCCTTGGAACCTTTCCAATCAGTTCCCCCTGTGCACTTGGAAGCTTTAAGTCAGCAGCCCTTATATCTCTCCTGCTGCCTTCTTTCAAAGGTTCCACAATACCTTCTTCAGCTCCACCTTTCCTTGCTCTCTCAGCTGTTCTCTGCAACCTCTCGCTGGCTCCTTCGCTGGCCCTCTCGTGGGCTCTCTCCCTTGCTCTTTCGCTGGCTCCTTCGCTGGCCCTCCCTGTGTTTCTAAAAGTCAGCTTTTTAAACTGTTCTTCTTCCTGTGCCACGCCTTGCTCCCAGCACATGTGATGAGAGTCAGGCTTCTCTCTAACCCTGACGTGCTGCTGTGGGCGGGGCTTAGGGGTGACTAAGTTGTGAGTCAGAGACTCCTGGTTACCGGGGAAACCCTGGATGCTTTCAGATTTAAAGGTGCAGGGCTCATTTCCCTGTGTATCCATAGGCTCAGCAGTGCTTTCCTCACCACAACATGTAAAAACAGAAACCTCAAATTTGGAAGACTTGATAAAACAATGGAACAACGGAATTGAAGCAGTTTCTAAACAAACATCTAATATCGCCTCCCATGAAAACAACAAACCAAAAAAAAAGTCTGAACCTTGGTACACAGCAGAAATAGCTAAAGCAAAAAAAGATCTCAGAAAAATGGAAGAAAAATGGAGAGCTAGGAAATCAACTGAGACCAAAACACAATACTTATCACTACTTAAATCCTATAAAGAAATAGTAAATACGGAAAAAAAGAATTATCACACCAAAAAACTAACTAATGCATTAAATAAACCAAGGGAATTATTTGAGCTTGTAAAATCACTCACTAAACCCCCAAAAGACGTTAATTCAAATTATCCTATAAATGCTCAAGCACTGGCTGATCACTATTCTAAAAAATTAAACACTAGCGAAGAAAAAATCTCCCATAAAATTGAAAACAACATACTCCAAAGGGTAACACAAAATACTAAACTCACAATAGAGTGGGAAAACTTTTACCCAATAGATAACTTCTCAACATCATCACAAAAATAAACACCACCACATCCCCCCTTGACCCATGTCCAGTAGACTGGATCAAGAATATTAAAGCAGAAATCTCACCCATAAATACTAAATATTGTAAACCAATCTCTAATACAAGGAAAAATGCCAACAGAACTAAAAAGATCTCTAATACGACCAATACTAAAAAACAAATCACTAAACAATGCAGACCCATCCTCATACAGACCCATATCAAGTATACCTTTTATAGCCAAAATCATTGAAAAATCCGTACAATACCAATTGCAAGACCACATAGATAACACAAATGCACTAGATGCTCAGCAATATGGTTTCAGACAATCACATGGAGTAGAAACACTACGTCTAGTATTATTTGACAAACTTTATAAAGGCATTGAAAACTGCAAAAAAATGTTTGTCCTAATTTTCATCGACATAACTGCAGCCTTTGATTCAGTGAATCATAAGATCCTTATTGAAAGATTAGAAACAATAGGTATAAATGGAACCCCCCTTAACTGGTTCTCGTCTTATATATCAAACAGAATACAACAAGTTTACTTTGATAAAAACCTATCCAATACCTTCCCCTCAGACACAAGGTATCCCACAGGGCTCAGCATTATCCGCTATATTATTTAACTTATATCTAAGACCAATCTGCACAATATTCCAAAAACACAAAATTGACTATCATCTCTATGCAGATGATATGCTTTATACTCAAATGGATATATGTAACCCAGATTACAGTCCCTTAGAAAAATGCCTTAATGAAGCACAACAATGGCTCCAACAAAACAATATGCTTATCAATCACAAAAAAACTGAAGTAATGTTTATCTCTAAAAACCCAGAGTTTAAACACCCCCCCACAATCATACTAAATAATACAATTTATAACACTAAACAAGAACTAAAGTACCTAGGTGTCACCCTAGATAGGACACTTAACATGGAAACCCACCTAAGAATTCTAAATAGAACCATTTTCTACAAACTAAGAACTCTACAGCCCTTACGAAACATCCTAGAACTATCGGACTTTAGATCATTAATACAAGCAATCATAATGCCACATCTGGACTATTGTAA
The DNA here is from genome assembly GCA_033557465.1 of Ichthyophis bannanicus. Taxonomy (NCBI): domain Eukaryota; kingdom Metazoa; phylum Chordata; class Amphibia; order Gymnophiona; family Ichthyophiidae; genus Ichthyophis; species Ichthyophis bannanicus. The sequence continues at coordinate 5,653,919 of CM066041.1, forward strand.
TGGCATATTACAAGGCCTGCCTAAAAAAACTACAAACATACTCCAGATGGCACAAAATGTAACAGCCCGAATCCTAATGAGCATACCATTCACAGATCACATCACACCTATCCTAAGAGAACTTCACTGGCTACCTATACATGCACGCATCAGGTACAAAATAATCATCACTACATTCAAACTAATAAACAATTATGCCCCATCCTATCTTGCCACACTCATAAAATCACAAAACACCAACAGGAAAAGACGAACACACAACCTAAATACACTACAAACCCCCCTCTCCATTTGCAAATCAAAGGCATTCACCAGTAATAGAGCATTCACTTACACTGCTCCAACACAATGGAACAAACTCCCAGACACCTTAAGAACTAACAAAGATCTCATATCATTCCGTAAGAGCCTTAAAACACATCTATTCAAGGAATACTTCAATTTGACAGAAATAACAAAGTAACTCCAGGATTAAATCAACTTGTCAGAGATCTTTTACACCTTTGCCAGTTAAAAATTTTCAAATCCACGGAGAATCAAATAAAAAAATCGACCTATACCAGTGATGGCTAACCTTTTTGAGCCCGAGTGCCCAAACTGCCGCACAAAACCAAAGAATTTCCTCAAAGTGCCAGCACGTCAATTTGCATAAATATTTGCATAATGCTAACATACACTAACTTTTAGTAAACATGTCTCTTAATGAGTGTATGGATAAAGACAGACTAAAAGATTTCTACATTACTATAATCCAGTGCCAACCGCCAGGCACATTAGGAACTACTACAAACACTGCCCATTTAGAACCAATAGCAAACCCGCCGTATCCTAACAGCACTACCAGGACTCACAAAGCACCACACCATACCTATCAAAAGGCAACACTGCAAATATTAAACCAATACATTTCAGACAATAACAATACATGACCTACTGGGGAAAGAGAACAAGTGGCAATGTCAAAAAGGAATTACATAAACAGAATACCTCAGCTCAGTTACACAGTTGCAATTGCTCCAGCCACTTTCTTCTGGTTTCTTCATGTTTTCTGCTAACTCTCCATCATCTGCTGTCCATTTGTCCTTTCTTCTCTCTTCTAGTTTTTTTTTTCCATTCTCTCTCTCTACATCCGCTTTAACATACTAATCTTTCTCCTTTTGCTCTTTCCTCATTCCTATTTCATCCACTCAAATTTTACCCCTCCATCCTCAATCCCCACTTACTCTCCCAATACCCGGCCAATTGTAGATTTTTTATCCCTCCCACACAAAATATTTTTCCCCTCTCCATTTTACTCTCCCAGCCCCATCCCATTCTAATCCTCCCCCAACATCAGCTCCCTTCTAGTTCCAGCCTCACCCAGCATCCATTCCCTTCTAGTCCCTGCATCAGCCCATTTCCAGTCCTAGCCCCCCATCAGCCCATTTCCAGTCCTAGCAACCCCCCAACCCAATACCAGTCCTAGCCCCCCCCCATCAACCCACTTCCAGTCCTAAACCCCCATCACCCCATTTTCAGTTTAAGCCCCCCCTATAACCCATTACCAGTCCTAACCCCCATCACCCCATTTCCAGACAGCCCCCATCAGCCCACAGCCCATTAGCAGTCCTACCCCCCCAGCCCATTAGCAGTCCTACCCCCCCCTCCCTGCCTCCCTCCCTGCCCATTAGCAGTCCTAACCCCCCCCCTCCCTGCCTCCCTCCCTGCCTCCCTCCCTGCCCATTAGCAGTCCTAACCCCCCCTGCCCATTAGCAGTCCTACCCCCCCTCTCCCTGCCCATTAGCAGTCCTACCCCCCCCTCCCTGCCTCCCTCCCTGCCCATTAGCAGTCCTAACCCCCCCCTCCCTGCCTCCCTCCCTGCCTCCCTCCCTGCCCATTAGCAGTCCTAACCCCCCCTGCCCATTAGCAGTCCTACCCCCCCCTCCCTCCCTGCCCATTAGCAGTCCTAACCCCCCTCCCTGCCCATTAGCAGTCCTAACCCCCCCTCCCTCCCTATTAGCAGTCCTAACCCCCCCCCTCCCTCCCTCCCTTCCCCATAGCATTCCTCACCCCACCCCCCTGCCCCTTAGCAGTCCTAACCCCCCCTCCCTCCCTCCCTCCCTCCCTGCCCATTAGCAGTCCTAACCCCCCCTCCCTCCCTCCCTCCCTGCCCATTAGCATTCCTAGCCCCCCCCCCCTCCCTCCCTGCCCATTAGCAGTCCTAACCCCCCCCCCTCCCTGCCCATTAGCAGTCCTAACCCCCCCCTCCCTGCCCATTAGCAGTCCTAACCCCCCCCAGCCCATTAGCAGTCCTAACCCCCCCTCCTCCCTGCCCATTAGCAGTCCTAACCCCCCCCTCCCTGCCCATTAGCAGTCCTAACCCCCCCTAGCCCATTAGCAGTCCTAACCCCCCCTCCTCCCTGCCCATTAGCAGTCCTAACCCCCCCCTCCCTGCCCATTAGCAGTCCTAACCCCCCCTCCCTGCCCATTAGCAGTCCTAACCCCCCCCTCCCTGCCTCCCTCCCTGCCCATTAGCAGTCCTAACCCCCCCCTGCCCATTAGCAGTCCTAACCCCCCCTCCCTGCCTCCCTGCCTGCCCATTAGCAGTCCTTAACCCCCCTGCCCATTTGCATTCCTAACCCCCCCCCTCCCTGCCTCCCTCCCTGCCCATTAGCAGTCCTAACCCCCCCTGCCCATTAGCAGTCCTACCCCCCCTCCCTGCCCATTAGCAGTCCTAACCCCCCCCTCCCTCCCTGCCCATTAGCAGTCCTAACCCCCCCTCCCTCCCTCCCTGCCCATTAGCAGTCCTAACCCCCCGTCCCTCCGTGCCCATTAGCTGTCCTATCCCCCCCCTCCCTGCCCATTAGCAGTCCTAACCCCCCCCCCCTAGCCCATTAGCAGTCCTAACACCCCCCCCCCTGGCAAATTTTTTTTTAAAAAAACGCAGGCTCTGGCTGCTGCCGCGGCAGATTGCAAGGTCCCGCGGGGCCCCCTCCGCCCGCTAAGCCCCTCTGCAAGGGCTTTCAGATTCGCGAGGGAGAGCATCTCCCTCGCGAATCTGAAAGCTCTTGCAGAGGGGCTTAGCGGGCGGAGGGGGCCCCGCGGGACGCTGCATTCTGCCCTTGCCGCGTCCGCGGCAGCAGTCAGAGCCAGCTTTTTCTTTTTTTGCGGACCTTCCCGCGTGCCAGCTGCAAGGCCTTCGCGTGCCACAGCTGGCACGCGTGCCATAGGTTCGCCATCGCTGACCTATACTATCGTTCACAAATAATGTATATAGTTAATTATATAACATGTATGATTGACATTACTTCATGTATATAGTTTTTCTATTCATTGAGCTATCCTAATGTTCAAACGTTATTATCTCACAGTTTTATGTATACAGTTATTATTGTTCTACTTATTGAGATATCCTAATGTTCTAATGTTATTATCCTACAGTTTTATGTAACTGCTAAATCTATGCAGAGTTAATTGTTAGATGTAAACCGCTGCTGATCACTGGAAGGAGCGGTATAAAAATGTGCTCAAATAAATAAATAAATATGGCTCTTTGGGAAAGGAGAATACTGACTTCCTGCTTGAGCAGGGCATCCAGTAGGAATTTGTTGGAAAATCCCCACTGAAGTGGTGAGGAGGTAGTTCCTGAAAGTTCAGTTGGTAACCATATTGAACTATGGACATAGTCCATTGCTCTGTGGTGATTGGATGCCACTGTTGTGCAAAGTGACAAAGTCTCCCTGGGATGGAGGTGGAGTCCTGTATGTGCAAGAGAAGTCTGGCTGTGCTACCTATATGGGAGTCAAAAACTTAGTGTAGTAGGTGCTTGGGTGGCTGACTATGGCTTGGCTAATCTGGACATTTTTGCCTGCTTAGGGCCCTGTTGTTTTTGCTGGGTCTGATAAACTGGCTGGGAATATGAGGGGTAGAACCTTCTTTTCTTAGGGTAGAAGGGTTTCTTAGCTGCTGCCTTTTTCTTGGAAGGGCCAGCAGTCTTCCTAGAGAGCCTCTTCAGGGTGGTGTCATTTGTTTCGAGCTCTCCAGCCTTCTCCCTCCAGTTCTTCCCAAAAAGGTTCTTCCTGGTGCAGGGGATATTGCCCAGCTTATCTTGGACCCATTTTTCGAGGTCCAAAGCCTGGAGCCAAGCCAGTCGCCTTGCACCGATAGCAATGGAAGATGCCCTTATGGTTGACTCAAAGGCATCAAATGCTGCCCTATTGACAAATTTTGAGACATTTTGGCAATGTACCAAAACAGCCTGGAAGGCAGTTCTCTTTTTTTCCGGTAGGAATGGAAGGAAACCTTCCCAGTCTTTATTTAGTTCCTTCAGGAACATCCCCATATAGAGGATGTAAGAATTAATCTTGCTGGCCTGAAATGGATGCCTGAAAGAAATGCTGGGCGAAGGAATCAAGATTCCTCGATTCCCTTCCTGGAGGAATCAAGGCATGTTTCTTGCCACTTTTTATGCAATGCATTGCCAATTCCACCACCATAGAATGGTGTGCAAGTTTAGCTTCTGGAACCCAGGTCACTCTGGAACCCTGTACATGGTGTCCAATCGTCGACTGATTGGGGAAACAGTGAGGGGTTTCCCACATCCGGTGCATTAAATTGTGAAGGATTGCAGCCTCTTTTGGGGCTGTGGGGTACTGGAGTATCTCCAGCTCCTCCGCTCTTGGTTCCGGTTCAGATGCTGGAGGAATGGATAGGCCGGCTGCCATGTTTCGAATGAACTCCTGAAACGGCATGTTTTCAGGAGGGATTTTTGCCAAGTACTAATGGACGGTGGCGAGGGTTCTGAGGTAATATCCTGGAAGTCATCGTAACAGAAGGAACGATGACTGGAATAGGAAGAATCCCGATCCAATTTTGGCGAGTATCGACGATGCCGTCGATGGTATGAATGGTGTTGATGATCAGCGATGTCCTCAGGACTAAGCTCAGAGCAGACTAGGGGTTATTGGTGGCCGATATAGATACCGATGTCAGTAAGGAGGCCTCTGTTCTCGGTGCAGGCTGCATCGGTGCTGAGGACAGGATCGATGTGGAAGCCTGCACCAGAGTGGATGGAGTCAATGAAGTCGATGCTCCCGGCTGCATTCCTCTGTCAGTGTAAGAGGAACCGAAACTGCAAGGAAGTTGATCCAGAGAGTTTGCCTGCATCTGATCCAATGAAAGAATGGGGCTGGGCGCCACTGAACCAAAGCAAGCCATCAGAGACTCTCCGGAAGCCGAAGCCTTGGGTGCCTCCCGATTCCCCATTAAGGCTTTGGAGGACAAGTCCTCCCACTGGGGATGCCTAGTCCGAGAGTTGGAAGAAGTGCAAGTCCAACAAAAGGAGCACAATTGCCACGTGTCGATTGAAGCACCCAGTCCAAGGCATGTTAGATACAGGAAAAAACCTTTAATATAAAAAATCACCAATAAGGGGTGATAAAAACCAAACCCAACAAGGCTGTTTTTCGGCGATGCCTTCTTCAGGAGTTTTTGGCAGACTAGAAACAACATGAATAAATAATTAAAACAAATTACATTAAGATAATAAATGCAAGATAAAAAATAAATAAATTCAAATACCTCTATCCAGAAATCATAAGAACCCAGATCATACAATAATATAAAACATGTTAATAACACCACCAAAAGTTGACTAATTATAAAAACGAAAAAATAAGTTTGACATAAATTCAATTGCATTAAAATACACTCACAAATATATTAATGAATAATTAAATAAACAATGTTTAACACGTATGTGCATCTAACCAATAAAAAGATGTGACATCAATCCATGTATATAAGAAATACATACATACACATACATAAATAAATAAATGAACATTAAATGGATTTGTTTAACCAACCATAAAAAGTTTCATATTCAAAGTAACTCCTTGTTCAAACGTACATCTAAAATGAGGAGAGGAGCAACAACAGGATAAGCATTAGAGAATGTGAGCTAATCAGTTTGTTACATCTCAACCAAAGAAAAAAGAAAAGCCGGAGTGAATTTTGTGCAGATAGTTACTCACCTGTAACAAGTGTTCTCCAGGAGCAGCAGGAATCACTCCTCACATATGGGTGATGTCGGCGCCGACAGAGCCCCCGTGCGGAGCATTTCCCCAGCTTTCAAAGAAAGCCTTTGGGAATGCAGCACGCCTGCGCAGTCCCCTTCCCGCCCAAGGGTGCCCTCTTGCTCAGTCAGATGACATAGCTAAAAGACAGCACAAAAAACCAAAATGAATGATATGACTGCAACTCCAGGGGAGGCAGGAGGGTCGTGAGGACTGATTCCTGCTGCTCCTGGAGAACACATGTTACAGGTGAGTAACTACTCTTTCTCCAGGACCAAGCAGGAAGTCAGTCCTCACATATGGGACTCCCAAGCTCTAGGCAACCGGGAACCCAAAGCTGAAAAATTGACTCCCTCTCAAGAGCCGCAGCATTCATGATAAGAATATCCTCTGAGAACGCCCCCGTACGGTAGCCCAACACAAGGGCCGGAGGGTAGGAGTTGCCTAAACCTCAAAGAGATTATGGAGTACCGCCTGTCCGAAAGCACTGTCCCTCCGGGACTCTCTCTCCAGGCAGTAATAGGCTGCAAAGCTCTGGCTTGAAGACCAAGTTGCGGCCCGGAAGAGGTCTGCCACCAGAACAGAGCGGAGATGAGCTACTGATGCGGCTTTCTCCCTGACACCGTGGGCCGTGACCCGACCCTGCAAGGGGAGGTCGGCTGCCTTATACGCCCAGGCGATACAATCTGCTACCCAAGTGGACAATGTACGTACGCTTGGGGACAGGTAACCCCATCTTATTAGGGTCAAAGGAGACAAAGAGCTGAGTAGCCCTTCAATGCCCCCACGTACGTTCTATGTAAAAAGACAACGCCCTCTTACAGTCCAGGGTATGCAAGACTGTTTCAGCCCAGCTGGCATGCGGCCTGGGAAAAAAGGTCGGAAGAACCACCTCCTCATTGAGGTGGGAAGAGACCACCACTTTTGGAAGGAAGTTGGGATGGGTCCGTAGGACCACCCTATTCCTATAGAACCGCGTGTACGGTCTATCAGATACCAGAGCTTGTACTTCACTCACATGTCTGGCCAAGGTAAGAGCCACCAGGAAGAGCGCTTTCCAAGAGAGGAAGTGCAAATGGCAAGTAGCCATCGGCTCAAACGGTGGGCAAGTAAGTTGCTGCAAGACCACGTTCAAATCCCACTCCGTCGCCGATGGATGAACTGGAGGCTTGAGAAGAAGCAGATCTCTGAGAAATCAGGACACCAAGGGGTGAACCAACAGACTGTCCTTCCACCGGTGAGTGGTGCGCTGACAAAGCACTGAGGTGGACCTGTACAGAGTTAGACTTAAGGCCTAGGTCTGAAAGGTGAAGTAGATACTGCAGTACTACTGGCACAAGGCAAGAGAAAGGGTCTTCATTGAGCTGAGCACACCATACCGTAAACCTACGCCACTTGAGGGCATAGGACTTTCTGGTGGACTGTCTCCTAGAGGCCAATACCACCTTCTCAACCTCCTTAGGTAGGAGTAAGGGAGCTAGAACTACCCTTTCAGCAGCCAGGTCATCAAATTGAGGGACCTGAGATTGGGGTGCAGAAGGGAACCCTGCTCTTGAGACAGGAGATCGGGTTGCAAAACCAGAGGGAACGGAGTTTCCACCGCCAACTGCAGCAGGAGTGGAAACCACAGCTGCATCGGCCATCTGGGGACTACCAGAATCACCGAGGCATTGTCCCGGAGAATCTTGAATAGAGTTCGGGCCACCAGGGGCGTGGGAGGGAACGCATATAGGAGGCCCGTAGACCAAGAGATCAGGAAAGCATCTGCTGCCATCCTCAGGGGATGCGGCTGTCTGCAGCAAAACCTGCAAATCCCTCAGTGGTCACTTTTTCAGAGCGGTATGCTTGTCAATTCTTTTAAATTAAATACACTCTGATGTCATCCATGGAAGCGTATTGTATCACACATCATATGTATTATCTTTCTTATCTTGTTTTTGACGCAACCCCCTGAAGAAACTAGTAGTCGGTGAAACGCAGATACAGCGCAGAAGGTGGCGTTGGGGAAGACACTGCAAGTTAAGCACAGCTCTGAGTTTCAACTTACTAAATAATTGATTTCAAGCAACTGATTCACTAGATAAAGGCCATTGATGCGAATTGGGGCGATTTCCAGACATTACATATAAGTCTGAATATCTATAACGCCCAATAAGTCTGAGACCTACAAGTTGCTTGAATTAGATAGTTATGGATTGATTTAAATTTATGAGCTTGCTGGGATAAGAAAGATAATACATATGATGTGTGATACAAGACGCTTCCATGAATGACATCCGAGTGCATTTAATTTAAAGGAATTGGAGCAAAACCTGGGCAGCTGACTGTTTAGTGGACTTGCAAAGAGATCTATGGATGGAAGTCCCCAGCGGAAGATCATCTGCTGGGCCACCTATGGATTCAACTGCTATTCGTGGGGCTGGAGAACCCGGCTTAGCTTGTCTGCTAGGAAGTTCTCCTGTCCAGGCAGATAAACTGCTTTGAGAAACATGTCCTGTTTGACTGCAAAAGAGCACAGGGCCAGTGCCTACTGAAATAGGCTCTGGGACCCTGTGCCCCCTTGTTTGTCCTAGTTCAGACAGACAATCAGGTGGCAGTGTTCTACGTGAACAGACTGGTGAGAGAGGGCATGAGAAAATGTTTGCAGAGTTAAGCGGATTGGCGCTCCAAAAGATGGATTTGCTGTGTGGCCTCTCGAGGAGACCACAGGCCTTGAGTGCACGTGCCCTGGCAATGTGCACCCGAGCCCTTTAAGGAAGCATCGGTTGTCAGCACCCTTGTGTGTGCTGGAGCCTGAAAAGGTACCCCCCTGAGAAGGTTTTGGAGATGTAGCCACCACTGTAAAGAGTCCAAAAGTGGTTTGGACACCTTTACTCTGTCTCGAAGATCACCTGTGGCCTGCGTCCACTGATCTCTGAGGCACCATTGAGCAGCCCGCATGTGCAGACGGGCATTCGGAGTCACATGTACAGTGGATGCCATGTGGCCCAGGAGCCGCAGGTAGTACCTGGCGGAAACATGAGAACTGCTTTGGAACTGGTTAGCCAAGTCCATCAGTCTGTGGGCCCTGTCTTCGGGCAAGTAAGCTCTTGCCTGAAGGGTGTCTAATCTTGCCCCTATAAACTCTAGGTTCTGAGAGGGGAGCAAAGTGGACTTTGAGTAGTTTATGACAATGCCCAGATGCTGAAGAAGAGAGACAGTGCGAAGAGTGGCTTGTCGGGCCTCCTGGAGAGACTGGCCCCTGATGAGCCAGTCGTCCAGGTATGGGAAGACAAAAATTCCCTGATTCCTGAGATAAGCCGCCACCATCGCCAGGCATTTGGTGAAAACCCTGGGGGCAGAGGTTAGGCCAAAGGGAAGTACCCTGTACTGAAAATGGTTTCCTCCCACCACAAATCTGAGATATTGTCTGTGGTCTGGATGGATGAGGATGTGAGTGTAAGCATCCTTTAGATCTAAGGAGCATAGCCAGTCTCCCTGCTGGACGTAGGGCAGCAGTATCCCAAGGGTAAGCATCTTGAACTTTTCCCTCTCCAGAAACTTGTTTAGGTTTTGCAAGTCTAGGATAGGCCGGAGGCCTCCTGTCCTTTTTGGTACCAGGAATTACCTGGAGTAGAAGCCTTGCCCTTGCAGTTGGTGAGGCACCGATTCCACTGCCTGTTCCTTTAGAAGACTTGTCAACTCCTGAAGGAGGCGGCTCCTGTGTAGAGGGAGTCTTGGAGGCTCCCCTGGATAGTAGGAGGGGGGTAGCTGGTGGAAGTGGAGCATGTAGCCCTTTTGGACTATGCTCAATACCCAGGTATCCCCTGTGATGGCTGGCCACCTGTAGGCATACAGGGTCAGCCGACCTCCTGTGCTGAGTGGAGCCACCGGCGGAGAAGAGGCTATGCTGTGGAAGTCAAAACCCCGCTCCCTGCTGTCTTGAGGGTCTTCTGCCTACGGGGCCCATGCCCCTTGGCCTGCTGGCCCTGTTGGGGAGCTGGAGAGGCCTGATACTGAGGGTAAGTTTTGTAGGCAGCACCCTTCTTCGGGAAAAAGGGCTTCTTTCCCGAGCCCTTCTTTTTTTGAGAAGGGGAAGAAGTCTTTCTGGACAGCCTTGTCCTGGTGAGAGTCTGTGTCTCGATTTCTGCAGCCTTTTCAGTCATGGGCTTACCGAATAGGTTATCACCTTGGCACGGGACATCGATAAACTTGTCCTGCACCCATGACTCCAGGTCCGATGACTGTAGCCAGGCCTGACGGCGTGCACCGATGCCGGCCGCGGCTACCCAGGCCTAAGCCTCGAAGCCATCATAGGCTGCTCGAGAGATAAACTCTCGGATCACTGTAGACAAGGCTTTGAACCTGTGCAAGGGTTCCTCGGAGAGGCCAGCTGAGAACCCGGTAATCTCCTTTGCCAGGTCCCGTAAGTACATGCCCATGTACAGCTGGTAAGTCTGGAGACGGCAAGAGAGCATAGAGCCCTGGAAGCACTTTCTACCGAGGGCATCCAGGTTCTGGGCCTCCCGGCTGGGAGGCACCAAGGAGTGCATCTTCTGACTCTTCAGGCAGTGCATGGCTGATTACACAACCATGGAATTGTGCGGTAGCTGCGCCTTTTGGAACCCAGGGCTCTTACAGACTCGATAAATGGAATAGACTCGTTTGCTAAGAACCGGCGCCGAGGCCAGTGCCTCCCACATACGGAAGAGCAGCCGCTCCAGCATCAGCAGAACCGGTACAGTAAAGGCTTCCTTCGGAGGAAAAATCATACTGGAGGGCACTGAGCTCCTCGGCTCGAGGCGCCTCCTCGGCATCCGGATGGAATGCCAAAGCCTTGGCCAAGTTCCTCATGTCGTCCGAGAACCGGGTATCCTCCGGGGGGGGGGGGGGACCTTCTCCGAGGCTCAGACTCCAGGGTGTCCGAAGGGATGCACTGGGTCCGGAAGGTGTCAGGAGACTCCTCGTCCTCAATCTCCCACGTCGACTCCTCCGAGGGTACCGGCGTCGACGACCTCGGCCCTGCACGGGAGGTCGAGGGGAACCTTGGCCAAGGATCGACTCGAGACTTGATGGACTCGAGGATCGGCTTGACCTCCGGGGTCAACTTAGACGTTGAGGTCCCGGTGGTCGGGGCAGATGCACCGGTCAGACCGGCGATCAGCACCCGCTGCTGTTCCATGAAGGCAGCCAAGCTGCTCTCCAAGGCCGTCAGCCTGAGTCTGAGCTCAGGAGACTCAGCTGCCCCCGACTCTGGCCCCAAAGTCGGTTCTCCCGGAGGAGAGTCCACGAGGACAACAGAACTTACTTGACTCGGGGACTCCGGCTCCATGTGAGGTAGTTTGGATGGCCTCTCTGACTCCGAGAGCCCAGGGCGGTGGTCAGGGCTACGCGATCTGGCCCTCGATGAACCAGAGGCCTCTACTGACGCCGCCCTCACGAGCTTCTTCCTTTTGTGCTTCCGGGTGGGAGACCCCCTCTCCGAGGAACCACGATGGCACTCAGGGTCAGACTCCCGAGATGTCGAGGCCTCTGACGATATCCGGGCCCGGCCGGACACGGACTCTGAAAAAATTCTTTCACATTGATGCTGATGGCTCCGAAGTGCCTTCGACAATTTGCCGCACGGGCCACAGACCAGTGGGTCTTGGTCGGGCCCGAGGCATCGGAGGCAGCAGTCATGTGTGTCAGTGAGAGACATAAGTTTCTTGCACCGATCACATTTTTTGAACCTGCTGGCAGCCATCGGGGGAAAAAGGGCCCCTGCAAGGTCAAAAGACCGGGCTGCCAGTGACAATAACAGAAAAAGCGCAAACGCTAGTCACAAAGGACAAAAACCGAAAAAGTAGCTCCGGACTGGATATCGGTGTACTGAGTCAAGGCAGGACGGGGAACCGGCGTCGAACCGGATAAAGAAATGCAAAAAAAATCACAGAAAAAAATCTACTTTTCCCGGATGACACGAACTACGTCCTTTGTGCTCCGCGGAAAAAGAAAGACTGAGCAAGAGGGCACCCTTGGGCGGGAAGGGGACCGCACAGGCGCGCTGCATTCCCAAAGGCTTTCTTTGAAAGCTGGGGAAATGCTCTGCACAGGGGCTCCGTCGGCGCCAACGTCACCCATATTGTGAGGACTGACTTCCTGCTTGGTCCTGGAGAAAAAACACATTCTTTAGTGAGGTATACCACTACAATTGTGAAGCCTAACTCACAAGGATTATCAGCATTCAATTTGCAAAAGCTGATAAGAAGCAGTTTTTTGAAAAAACAATCTCCGTTATTTAAAAGATCACTGTATAACATCTTCCCTCAGGTTACCTAAATGTTTAGTCCTATTCCGATATCTAAGCTCCTCTTCAAAACAAATCAACCAAGGACTAAATTGCTCTTTTCCTACCTTCACGTAGTAAATTCTCTGGAACACTGAGAGGACAGAGGAAACGCCGGCATAGAAACATAGAAATATGACGACAGAAAAAGACCACATGGCCTATCTAGTCTGTCCTTCCATAACAACTACAACAGTCCACTTTTTGCCTTTAGAGATCCTCTGTGTTGGTCCCATGCTTTCTTGAATGCAGTTACTGTCCTCATCTCTACCACCTCCACTGGGAGACTATTCCACGGATCCACTACTCTTTCCGTAAAGAAATATTTCCGCATATCACTCCTGAATCTATCTCCCTTTACCCTCATCCCATGTCCCCTCGTAGCAGAACTTGCTTTCAATTGAAAGAGGCTCTCTCCCTGAACATTTATGCCACGGAGGTATTTAAACATCTCAATCATATCACCTCTATCCCGCCTTTCCTCTAAGGTGTACATATTAAGATCCTTAAGTCTGTCCTCATATGCTTTATAATGAAGCCCATTAATCATTTTGGTAGCAACCCTCTGCACCGACTCCATCCTGTTCACATCCTTTTGAAGGTGCGGTCTCCAGAATTGCACACCATACTCCAAATGAGGTCGCACCAAAGACTTATACAGAGGCATTATCACCTCCTTTTTTCTGCTAGCCATTCCTCTCCGTATGCACCCAAGCATCCTTCTAGCTTTTGCTGTCGCCTTTTCCACCTGTTTAGCTACTTTAAGATCATCAAAATTCAGAAAGGCTCTCAAATCCCATTTATTTACTCAATACTACCAGATTAACCCTACCACTACATAAGTGCCTCTCCCTCACCCCCTCAAGTTAATATATCAACTCCATTGTACACATGTTCACACTGAATTCCCAATACTCGGTCTCATTGTACATATGTAAGTAGTTTAGTTTGCATTCCCCGTTTATCCAAGTTATTACTCCTGTTCTATGTAAAGCATAAACATGTTATCCAAGTTGTTTTCTCCTGTTCTATGTGAAGCCAAACAGTTTGTTATGGTCATTTGGTTGTATGTAAACCGCGCTGACAATAGTGCGGTATATAAGAAATTGTAATAAAATAATAAAATAAAATAAATAAATCAGACACAACCACGCCTAGGTCCCGCTCTTCTTTAGTGGACAAAAGTACTTCACCTCCTATACTGTATTGCTCCCTTGGATTGCTGCAGCCCAAATGCATGACCTTACATTTTTTAACATTAAATCCCAGCTGCCAAATTCTAGACCATTCTTCAAGCTTAGCTAGATCCCTCCTCATGTTATCTACCCCTTCCTGGGTGTCTACTCTATTGCAGATTTTGGTATCATCCGCAAAGAGGCAAACCTTACCCGACAGCCCTTCCGCTATATCACTAACAAAGATGTTAAAAAGAATCGGACCAAGGACAGATCCCTGGGGCACACCACTGGCATCCGTGCTGTTCATCTTGTATTGGCGCAAGATTCCGCGTCTTTTAAATTACCCAAAGACTGCAGTTACCTACCCTATTATTTTAACAAACGCCATATGGATTCAGTGGAGACAGTGTGCTGAAAATCAAAATGTTCAAAACTGAATTTGAGGGAATTCATATGCTAATGAAGGGAACGTATAACCTTCATCTATAAACTAGCCTAAAAAGGATCATACAGACTCCTTCTATGGAAGGAATGTTCATTATACATTTCCATCAGTTACTGGTCCAGAAAATTAGATGAAATTAGACTTACCTGCTAATTGTGGTTCCTGGAGTGGAACCCGTCTAGTCCCGGAACCTCTGGGTTGCCCATCTTATCCAGCAGCTTGGAGACTGAGAAACTCCCACTTTTGTGACATCATGAGTATATCTCTCCGGTGTCCGCCTCCAATCATCAGTAACCTATTGACAAAGCAGACTCACCAGAGAAACAAGTAAACATACCTACTACATCTTATGGCCAAATGGACAATATAATCAGGAACTAAGAAATAGCCCTGTCATCACTGTGACGCCAAACCCCTGAACAGATCAGGATCTTGTCAGAAAAAAAGGAAAGGAGAGAAAGAAAACCCCCAGAAAGAAAGGCCTCTGACCCCCATCCGCGAGTACTCATGCAAATTTTAATTTCATTTTTTTTTTTTTTTTACAAAACTGAAGTAAGAGAAAACCAAAGCACAAGTCTTACCCGTAATCCTCGGAGACACTTCAGGCTTCTGTGTGCATGCACATCCGGGGAGGGATCCGGGACTAGACGGGTTCCACTCCAGGAACCACAATTAGCAGGTAAGTCTAATTTCATCTTCCTGATCATGTCTCCCGTCTAGTCCTGGAACCTCTGGGTTAGTACCAGAGCAGTAGAAACCAATCAATCACGGGAGGGACCCGGCAAACCAGTCTGAAGAACCGACCTTCCAAAGGAGGACTCCCCCATCCTCTGCACATCCAGACGATAGTGTTGAACAAAGGAATTCAAAGACGACCACGTAGCCGCCTTACATATGTCTACCGGCGACACCAAGCGATGTTCCGCCCATGAAGCAGCCTGTGCCCTAGTGGAGTGAGCCCGGAGCCCTTCTGGCACTACTCTACCTTTCAGTACATATGCCAAGGCAATCGCCTCCTTGATCCATCGGGAAATGGTAGCCTTGGACGCTGCCTCTCCCTTCTTCGGGCCCCCGAACAACACAAAAAGTCCGTCTGACTTCCGGACTCTGTGCGCCTTAGATACTTCTGCAAGACCCTACGAACATCCAACAGATGTAGGTTCCTCGAGGAAGAGTCAGGACCAGCTTTAGAAAAAACTGGCAAAACGATTTCCTGGTTCAGATGAAATGCCGAAACCACTTTCGGGAGGAAAGCCGGGACCGGTCGCAAGACCACCTTACCTGCAAAAAAGGAAAGGTAGGGCTCCCTACAGGAGAGCGCCTGTAGCTCGGACACCCGACGCGCCGAACATATGGCCACCAAGAACACAGTCTTCAGCGTGAGATCTTTAATAGAGGCGTTCGCCACTGGCTCGAAAGGGACCCGCTCTAAAGCATCCAGAACAAAAGGCAGATGCCATTTAGGAAAAACATTCTGGGAAGGCGGCCGAACCAGAGCAACCGCCCGGAAAAAACGCTTCACATCCCGCTGCGACATAATGGACTGACCTTTGACTCGACCCCTGAAGCAGGACAAAGCCGCCGCCTGGACCTGCAACGAAGCCGCCGCCAGCCCCTTGTCAAAACCATCCTGCAAAAACTCCAAAATCTGAGGAACAGATGCTTTCAAGGGCATGCACTGTCTGTCCCCACACCACGCCTCGAAAGTTCGCCAGACGCGAATGTACGCGAGAGACGTACAGCGCTTCCGGGACCTCAATAAGGTAGAAACGACCGCCACGGAATACCCCCGGGACGTCAACTGAGCCCTTTCAAGAGCCAAGCCGTAAGCGAGAATCGATCCACGTACGGCATGAGAAGAGGCCCCTGGGAGAGAAGGTCCTCCCGGCAAGGGAGACGCCAAGGCTTCGCCGCCAACAGCCGCATCAGGTCCCCGTACCAAGGACGCCTCGGCCAGTCCGGCGCTATCAAAATCACGGACCCCTTGAACTTTTCTATCCTTTGGAGCACCCTTCCGATCAAGACCCAAGGGGGGAAGACATACAGCAGTTGTCCCTCCGGCCAAACCTGGAGCAGCGCATCCAGGCCTTCCGACATCCTTTCCCGTCGCCTGCTGAAGAAGCGACTTGCCTTTGCGGACGCGAAGGTCGCCATGAGATCCATGACCGGGAAGCCCCACCGTCGAGCTATCATGTTGAAGACCTCGGGATGAAGGACCCATTCCCCCGGGTCCACGCGCACCCGACTGAGGAAATCGGCTTCCACATTGTCCACCCCTGCAATATGTGTGGCTGACAAGTCGTAGAGATTCATCTCCGCCCAGACACACAGGGCTGCGGCTTCGGTCTCTAATGCGACACTGCTGGTGCCGCCCTGCTTGTTGATATAGGCCACCGCTGTCGCGTTGTCGGACAACACCCGGACCTCCTTTCCGGCAATCAAGGGGCGAAACCCCTGCAGTGCCAGGCTCGCCGCCCTCAGTTCGAGGCGGTTGATCGGCCACGTTGCTTCCTGGGGATTCCACCGCCCTTGAACGAAACTGCCCTGACAATGAGCGCCCCAGCCTAACAGACTGGCATCCGTCATTACTGCCACCCAGTCCGGGGCCACCAGGGACTTTCCCCGCTCCAAAGACTCGGGAAGCAGCCACCAGAGCAGATCCTGCAGGACCTCCGCCGGGCAAACTAGTCTCCGGGACAGAGGGTCCCGCTGATGCGACCACTGACGTAGCAACGCTCGCTGCAACGGTCTCATATGAGCTCGGGCCCACGGTACCGTCTCGATGGACGCCGCCATGGTGCCCAACACTTGAAGATAATGCCAAGCCGAGGGAGCTCTGCGCTGCTGGAACCTCTCCACCAGAGCGCGCAGGTGCTGAGCTCTTTGCGCCGTGAGGAACACTCTGCCCAACTGGGTGTCGAAACGCGCTCCGAGATATTCCAGGTTCTGAGAAGGATGCAAGTGACTTCGCCACATTGACTATCCACCCTAGACTTTCCAGGAACGAGACTACCCTGGCCGTCGCTTTCTCGCTCTCGGCGTGGGATTTCGCCCGGATCAGCCAGTCGTCCAGGTAAGGGTGGACGAGGATGCCCTCCTTGCGTAGGGCCGCCGCCGCCGCCACCACCACCATGACTTTCGTGAAGACCCGCGGAGCCGTGGCAAGCCCGAAGGGCAATGCTTGAAATTGATAATGACCGAACAGAACTGCAAACCTGAGGAATTGGAAATGGTCCGGTCGGATGGGAATATGCAGATAAGCCTCCGAGAGGTCCAGCGACGTCAGGAACTCGCCGCGCTGAACCGCCACAATGACGGATCGCAGAGTTTCCATGTGAAAATGAGACACTCGAAGACAGCGGCTGACACCTTTGAGATCCAGAATGGGACGCACTCCCCCGTCCTTTTTTGGAACCACGAAATAGATGGAGTATCGACCGCATCCGCACTGGTCGGAAGGTACCGGGACGATGGCCCGAAGGTCGAGTAACTTTTGTACCGTCTCCCGAAGCGCCACGCGCTTCGCCACGGACCGACCGGGAGACTGAACAAAAGCGTCCCGCACCGGACGGAGGAACACCAGGGCATAGCCTTCTCGAATGACTTCCAGGACCCACTGATCCGAAGTGATTTGGGCCCAGGTGGGATAAAATTCCCGCAAACGCCCCCCCACAGGGATGAGGGGAGTCTGGGCCCTCCTCGCTTCATTGCTGCTTCTTGAAGGTATTCGAGGAGGAAGAAGAGGCACCAATCCGCCTTCCCGCTCCTCGAAACCCACGAAATCCCTGCGTCCTGTTGGGGAAACGGCCTCGCTGACTCGAAAAAAATCTTTGGGAGCGAAAACGGCGAGCATCGCGCAATTGCCCCCGACCCCCCGGTGCCCCACGGGCCACCTTAGGCTTATCCTCCGGTAACCGCCCACCTTTGGATTCACCAAGGTCCTTCACCAGCTTCTCTAAGTACTCACCAAACAGTAGACGACCCTTAAAGGGAAGCTTACTCAATCTAGCTTTAGAGAAGTTATCTGCCGACCAATTCCGGAGCCACAAATAGCGGCGTGCTGCGACAGAGGAGGCCATGCTTTTGGAAAGACCGCGCATGAGATCATACTGAACATCCGCCAAGTAGGCCGCCCCGGACTCCAGACAGGCAGCCTCCTCTGCCAACGCACCGGGCTGACCCTCCTGCACCCGCTGGGACCACCGCAGGCAGGCTCTAGCCACCCACGCCCCACAAATAGCCGCCTGGAGCGAAATGGCATTGACCTCGAAAACCTGTCGCAATAAGGCGTCCAACTTCCTATCTTGCCCATATTTAAGGGCCGCACTGCCCTCTACGGGAATTGTCGTTTTCTTGGTAACCGCCGAGACGGCCGCATCCACCTTAGGCAATTTAAACACCTCTCTATCCTGATCTAACAATGGATACAAACGCCCCATAACTCGGGAGCCTTTCAGCGGAGCCTCTGGTAGATTCCATTCCTCTTGAATCATCTCCTGGAAGACTCTGTGAACTGGGAACGCTCGTTGAGTCTTCCGAAACACCTGCAACAACGGATCCTCCAAGGACTCATCAGCTGAGGTCCCCGGGACCGGCATATTGAGCGCCTTAAGCGTCTCTACGATGAGGACTGGAAGCTCATCCCTCCGAAAGACCCTCACAATCCGGGACTGGTCTTCTCTCTCCGAGATCTCTCCTTCCTCCAGCTCCTCATCCAACTGTAGGCTGTGCGACTCCTCATCCGAAAGAGGGTCCTCTGAAGCCCCCGACTGCACACACAGCTCCCCTTCTCCACGAGGTTTCTTACCCTCTACCGGAGCGCAGTCCTCTCGAGGAGAAGACGGGCGCTTACGTGCGCCGCCCTTTGGTGGTTGCTGCTGTAGGGAGCCTCCAAAGACGGATTGTTGGAGGAGAGCTACGAACTGCTGAGAAAAAATAGAGGACAGGTCTATAGGTAAAGTCGGTAAAGAGGAAGAAGTGGCTGGGCCGGAGGAAGGGCCTGCAACTGACTCTAATTGGGAAACGTCCTGCCCTCCTGGTGCGGAAATGTCAGCAGCTGGGGTCGGGACTGACTCCTGCTGCGCCTGCTCTGCCGATGGCTCCCCGGAGTCACCCATACAAGACTTGCAGACTCCAGCAGACGTCTTCCTCGTCCCACACACTAAACACAGGGACTTGGAAGGCATGATAAAAAGGGCACTGATCCCGGACCTGCCTAGGACAGAAACACTAAGGCAGGCAGGCAGAGACCTCCCAAACTGGCAGCCAAAGGTTAGGCCGCCGTATACTCCCCCTGAAAGCTGACCTACTCGGGAAGCAGAGAAAAGACAATAGCCCCCCTTTATAGCTTGGGACCTTGCACTGCTCCTTTATTGTATTTATTTTCTTTTTTTTTCTTTTTTTAATGCGATGAGAATCGCTGAGGCACTTAACCGCCTGCTGTAGTCCCCGAAACGCCCATGCGGGAGGCCTGAAGGGCCGGCACACCGACGCCACGCGGCAGGGCCGATCGGAGCAAAAGCGCGCGAAAACGCGCTGAGGGGAAGCAAGCCCGCTGCCCGATGCAACACTTACCTCCGGCCTTGGAACACGAGGAAAAAGCGTGCAGAAAACAGGGCTGCGGCCACCGACACCGGGAGCGCTCGAGACGCCGCAGGCCCGAGAGGCACCCCCGATGCTGAAAATCAAGCCGCCGGCCGCGTGCACCGGAGAGAGCCGCCAGACGCACGAGCAGGCAAGACTTCTGCGTGGCGTCGGCTCAACTCCGTGCGCAGCCGTCCGTGAAGCAGAGACCAGGCAGCTGCTGCATACAGACCTTGCCCTCTCACAGCCGGTGTCTGAATGGGCCGGGGACCCCCCACTCTCCAAAGCAATGAGCAGGGAGACAGAGGAGAGGGGCAGGGAGGGAGGAGCAGATAGAGCCAGAAATAAAGAAGCTGACCTGTGCTGAGAAAGAAAGCCACAGATCTGAGGCAAAGGGAGACCCCGGGACTGAACTACTCCCACTAGACTAAAGAACTAATCCAACTCTCTAACTGTTTCTCTGTTCCCCCGGGCTCCCATGTATCCAGCTGCTTGGAGACTGAGGTAACTGATGATTGGAGGCGGACACCGGAGAGATATACTCATGATGTCACAAAAGTGGGAGTTTCTCAGTCTCCAAGCTGCTGGATAAGATGGGCAACCCAGAGGTTCCGGGACTAGACGGGGGACACGATCAGGAACCATTAATTTTTGCAAATTGAATGCTGACAATCCTTGTGAGTTAGGCTTCACAATTGTAGTGCTATACCTCACTAAAGGATGGTTTTTATCTACACAGAATTCACTCCGGCTCTGGCTTTTATTTTTTCTTCGGTTGAGATGTAACGAACTGATCAGCTCACATTCTCTAATGCTTATCCTGTTGTTGCTCCTCTCCTCATTTGAGATGTACATTTGAACAAGGAGTTACTTGAATATGAAACCTTTTACGGTTGGTTATACAAATCCATTTAATGTTCAATTAGTCATGTATTTATTTATTTAAGTATGTGTATGTATTCTCTTTTATATACATGAATTGATATCTTTTTATTGGTTAGATGCACAAATATTGTTTATTTATTCGTTAATATATTTGTGTGAGTATTTTAATGCATGATTTTGTGTCACACGTTTGTTTTTATAATTAGTCTTAACTTTTGGTGTTATTATTAACATATGATGTTTTACATTATTGCATGATTTGGGTTCTTATGATTTCTGGATAGAAGTATTTTAATTTATATATTTTTATCATGTATTTATTGTCTTAATGTAATTTGTTTTAATTATTTATTCATGTTGTTGTTTCTAGTCTGCCAAAAACCCATGGAGAAGGCATCACTGAAACACGGCTGCATTGGGTTTGGCTTTTAATCACTCATTACTGGTGATTTTTTTTATAATAAAGGTTTTTCCTATATCTACCACGCCTTGACTGGGTTTTCCAGAGTCGGAAAAGTCCTGGAAGAAGTCCCAGTGAGTAGATGACCCAGTCGATACCGGGGTAATTGAAATCACCCATTATTATTACTGTGCTATAACATTTGTTAGCTTCCTTGATTTCTTTGAGCATTTCATCATCCATTTGTTCATTCTGGCCAGGCAGTCGATAGTACACCCCCACTGCCATCGCTTTCCCCTTTTTACATGGAATTTCAATCCACAGAGATTCTACAGCAAATTTTGTTTCCTGCAAAACTTTAATCCTTTCTGACTCAATGCGCGCTCTAACATAGAGCTCAACCCCTCCACCAATTTGATCAGCTCTATCATTACAATATTATACCCAGGTATCACTGGTTGTCCTCCTTCTACCATGTCTCTGAGATTCCAATCATAACTAACCTCTCATTTAGGGCTTGTAGCAGCATTGTACTGTTGCTTTATCCCAATGCAATATGGGTTATATAGAGACAAGACATTATAAAAGTATCATTCACAGGTAGATCCTTACCCTATCTGCTGTGGCATTATATGGTATCATTCACAGGTAGATCCTTACCCTGTCTGCTGTGACATTATACGGGTATCATTCACAGGTAGATCCTCACCCTGTCTGCTGTGACATTATACGGGTATTATTCATAGATAGATCCTTACCCTGTCTGCTGTGACATTATACAGGTATTATTCACAGGTAGATCCTTACCCTGTCTGCTGTGGCATTATACGGGTATTATTCACAGGTAGATCCTTACCCTGTCTGCTGTGACATTATACTTTATCTTTATCTTTATTAAAAACTTTTTATACCGCCTAAACCAGAAGGCATACAGCGGTGTACAATAAAATGAGGCTACTAAAGAAACAGAAAAGAACGCCAATTAATTTATAAAGAGATAGCAGAGAATAGGATAGGTAAAAGAAAAAAGAGAGATGGGGACCAATCAGCTGTGGGAAGGAGGGGAGGGGAGATCAAAAGCAGTACAAAAGAGGTGAGTTTTAAGAGAAGTCTTAAAAGAACTAAAAGACGATTCCAGGCGTAGAGCAAGAGGGAGAGAATTCCAAAGACGGGGACCGAGAAAGAAAAAGGCAGAAGAGCGAGTTGATTCAAGATGAGCTCTAGAGGGTGGTGGAAGAAAAAGACGATTAGCGTGAATTGCCCGAAGTGCTCTAGAGGGACAATGAAAGTGCACCAGATCAGAAAGATAAAGAGGAACACCAGTGTGCAGAGCCCTGTGAACAAAGATCAAAACCTTATACTGAATACGGAAAGGAATAGGCAGCCAGTGCAGACGAATAAGAAGAGGAGTGGTATGAGCAGAACGGGAAGAATTGGTCAGAAGACGAGCAGCAGTATGGTGAACTAGTTGAAGACGACGAAGCTGAGAAAGAGGAAGGCCAGCCAAGGAAGCGTTGCAATAGTCTAACCGAGAAACCACAAGAGAAAGAAGAAGTGTTGTCAGAGAAGAGAAGGAAAGGAAAGGCCGGATAGCACGAAGCCGATGTAGTGTATAGAATGAACGCTGAACAATAGAAGAAACGTGCTCCTTGAAAGTTAAAGCCGAATCTAAGGTGACACCAAGATAACGCATAGAAGAAACAAGAGGAATAGGCCCAGCAGACAAGGAAGGGACAAGTGTAGGAGGAGGGGCACCAGCAGAGAACCAGATAGCAGAAGTCTTAGACAGATTAACATGCAAAAAATTTTCAGAAAGCCAGGAAGAAACAGCGGAGAGACAGACATTGAGGGGACCAATATCAGGAGAAGAAGGGCAGGTGTGATGAAGAAGAATGATATCATCTGCGTAGTAATACGCAGAAATACCGTGCTGTTGGATGAGTAAAGCAAGAGGGGCCAGAAAAATGTTAAACAGCAAGGGAGCCAATACAGAACCCTGGGGGACACCACAGGGCAGGGGTGAAGGAGAGGACGAGGTGGTACCTGACAAAACCGAGAAAGACCGGTTGGAGAGAAAGGAGTGAAACCAATGAAGAACTGAACCAGAAAGACCAATAGAACTAAGCCGTGAGAGAAGAGTACGGTGATCAACAACATCGAAAGCAGCAGAAAGATCAAGTGAAACAGCCAGAGAGATAGAACCATGGTCATGAGCAACATGTAACTCGTTGAGAAATGAAATAAGAATAGTTTCAGTACTGTGCCCAAGACGAAAACCAGATTGACGGGGTGAAGAACCAAAGAATCCTCCAAGTGAGAAGATAGCTGAGAGAAAACCACCCGCTCAAGAAGTTTGGAGAGGAAAGAAAGATTAGAGATAGGACGCCAATTAGACGGAGAGGAAGGATCCAGAGAGGGTTTCTTCAGAAGGGGACGTATAAGAGCGTGCTTCCAGTGAGAGGGGAAAGTACCAGATGAGAGGCTAGTGTTAAAGATAGAGAGAATGAAGGGGAGGAGAGCCAGAGAGGGTTCAGCCAGCCAGTGAGAGGGAATAGGATCAGACGGACAAGTGGTTTTCCGAGTGGAGGAAAGAACAGCAGAAAGTGCAGAAAGTGTGATAGGTTGGAATACAGACCAACAATGAGAAAGAGGAGGGACATACGGGTATTATTCACAGATAGATCCTTTCTCCAGGACCAAGCAGGAAGTCAGTCCTCACATATGGGTGATGTCGGTGCCGACGGAGCCCTCGCGGAGCAATTTCCCCAGCTTTCAAAGAAAGCCTTTGGGAATTGCAGCGCGCATGCGCGGTCCCCTTCCCGCCCAAGGGTGCCATCTTGCTCAGTCTTCTTTTTTCCGCGGAGCCCCACAGACGTTGCCTGTGAATCCCCGCAGAAAAGTTGATTTTTCTCTATTTTCTCTATTTTTTCTTCGATTCGACGCCGGTTCTTTTCCCGCCCGGACTCGCGACGCCGGTTGCGAGTCCGTCCTTTATTTTTCGCTTTTTTCCTTTTTCCCTGGCAGCCCGGTCGTTCGACCTCGCAGGGGCCCTTTTTCCCCCGATGGCTGCCAGTGGCTTTAAAAAGTGTGACCTCTGTAAGAAACTTATGTCTCTTACAGACACTCATGACTTCTGTCTCCGCTGCCTCGGCCCAGATCATGACCCCATGATCTGTGGGCCATGCGTCAAAATGTCCTCAAAAGCGTTGAGGAGTCGGCAGCACCAGCGGGAGCGTATCTTCTCTGACTCCGGCCGGGCTCGGACCTCGTCAGAGGCTTCGACGTCTTGGGACTCTGGTCCTGAGCATCGTCGGAGTTCCTCTGAAAGGGGGTCTCCTACCCGGGGACATCATCGGAAGAAGAAACCAGCGAGGGCGGGATCGGTGGACGCTCCTGGTTCCTCGAGGGCCAGGTCGCATAGCCCCGATTCCCGTCCCGGATCCTCGGAGACGGAGAGGCCGTCAAAACATCCTCGACTCGAGGTGGACTTGCCCGCTCACGTAAGTACTGTTGTCCTCGTGGACTCGCCTCCGAAGGACCCGACGTCGGGCCCCGAGTCGGGGGCTGCTGGGTCTCCTGAGCTCGGACTCAGGTTGACGGCCTTGGAGTGCAGTCTGTCTGCCTTCTTGGACCAGCAGCGGGCATTGATCGCTGGCCTCGCCGGTGCTTCTGCCCTGACCGCCGGGACGTCGACCTCCAAATCGACCCCGGAGACCGAGCCGATCCTCGAGTCCATGAGGGCTCGAGTCGATCCTCGGTCGAGGTCTCCTTCGGCCTTCCGTTCGGGACCGCGGTCGTCGACGCCGACTCCCTCGGCGTCGGGGCGGATGGCATCAGTGCCCGCCCGACCGGAGCCGATCGACTCCTCCTCCGAGGAGTCGGCCTGGGAATCTGAGGACGAAGAGTCACCTGGTTCCTTCCGGACTCGGTGTGTCCCTTCAGACTCCCCCGAGTCCGAACCTCGGAGACGGTCCCCCCCGGAGGATACCCGGTTCTCGGACTTCGTGAGGGATATGGCCAAGGCCTTGGCCTTCCCTGTGGATCCCGAGGAGGAGCCTCGAGTCGAAGAACTCGATGCCCTCCAATATGACTCTCCCCCGAAGGAGGCCTTTATTGTACCGGTTCCTCCCATGCTGGAACGACTTCTCTTCCGCATGTGGGAGAGCCCGGCGTCGTCGCCGGTGTTAAGCAAGCGGGTCGATTCCATTTATCGAGTCCGCAAGAGCCCTGGCTTCCAAAAGGCTCAACTACCGCACCATTCCATGGTGGTGGAATCGGCCATGCATAGACTCAAGAGTCAAAAAATGCACTCCTAGTGCCCCCTGGTAGGGAAGCCCGAAGCCTGGATGCCCTCGGTAGGAAGTGCTTCCAGGGCTCTATGCTTGCTTGTCGAGTCCAGACATACCAGCTCTACATGGGCATGTATCTCCGAGACCTGGCTAAGGAAATAGCCGGGTTCTCTGCTGGTCTCTCCGACGAACCTTTGCAGAGGTTCCAGTCCTTGTCTACTGGTATTCGAGAGTGCTCCAAGTTCATCTCTCGAGCAGCCTACGATGGTTTTGCGGCGTCGGCTCGAGTAGCTGCGGCTGGCATCGGTGGACGCTGCCAGGCTTGGCTTCAGACGTCCGACCTCGAGCCTTGGGTACAGGACAAGTTGGTCGATGTCCCCTGCCGAGGTGATAACCTCTTTGGCAAGCCCATGGATGAGAAGGCTGCACAAATCGAGACCGAGACTCTCACCAGGACTCATCTCTCCAGGAAGACCTCTGCCCCTTCTCAAAAGAAGAAGGCCTCGGGGAAAAAACCCTTTTACCCGAGGAAAGGTGCTGCCTATAAATACTACCCTCAGTATCAGGCCTCTGCAGCTCCCCCACAGGGCAAGCAGGCCAAGGGACGGGGTAATGGGTCCCGTAGGCAGCAAGCCCCCAAGCCTGCACCACCGGCCCCTGCTCAGCAGGGTGGGGGCTTTTGACTTCCTCAGCATAGCCTCTCCCCCTCAGCTGGTTTCTCTCAGCACAGGAGGCCGGCTGGTCCACTTTGCCCACAGGTAGTCCAACATCACCACAGATACCTGGGTACTTCACATAGTTCAAAAGGGCTATCTTCTTCACTTTCACCAGGTACCTCCCTCCTACTTTCCAGGGGAGCCTCCCAGACTCCCTTTGCACAGGGACTTACTCCTTCAGGAGTTAGCAAGTCTCGTTCAGGAACAAGCCGTGGAACCGGTGCCCCACCACCTCAAGGGTCAAGGGTTTTATTCCAGGTACTTCCTGATTCCAAAAAGAACAGGCCTCAGACCCATCCTAGACTTGCGAAACCTCAACAAGTTCCTGGCAAAGGAAAAGTTCAAAATGCTTACCCTTGGAATCCTGCTGCCCTACCTCCAGCAGGGCGACTGGCTATGCTCCTTAGATCTAAAGGATGCGTATACTCATATCCTTATTCATCCAGACCACAGACAATATCTCAGGTTTGTTGTGGGAGGAAACCATTACCAGTACAGAGTACTGCCCTTTGGCCTATCCTCCGCCCCCAGGGTGTTCACCAAATGCCTAGCAGTGGTGGCGGCCTATCTGAGACTTCAAGGTCTCTTTGTGTTCCCATACCTGGACGACTGGCTCATCAGGGCCCAGTCTGCCCAAGAAGCCACTCAGGCTATTCATTGCACTGTGACTCTGCTCCAGCACTTGGGTTTTGTCATAAACTTCGCAAAGTCCACTTTGCTCCCCTCTCAAAATCTCGAGTTCATAGGCGCCAGATTGGACACGCTTCAGGCGCGGGCCTTCCTCCCTCTGGACAGGGCCAAACGGCTCATGGATCTCACCAGCCGCTTTCACAGCAATTCCCTGGTCTCCGCCAGGCACTTTCTGAGACTGCTCGGCCATATGGCTTCCACGGTCCATGTAACCCCCAATGCCCGCCTGAACATGCGTCCTGCTCAGTGGTGCCTTCGCACTCAATGGCATCAGGCCACGGGGAGCCTAGCGGACTCCGTACAGATCTCCGACCAGCTGGTCTCGTCTCTGTGATGGTGGCTTCATCTGCCAAACCTAGTGCTAGGGGTGACTTTTCAGCCCCCTACACATTCTCAGGTCCTGACGACCGATGTCTCTCTCCAGGGTTGGGGAGCACATTGCCAAGGGACTTGTACTCAGGGTCTCTGGACTCCTTGGGAGTCCGCTCAGCAGATCAACTTCCTGGAGCTCAGAGCCATCCGCCTAGCGCTCAAGGCCTTCTCTCACCTGACTTCTCACCAGTCCGTACTTGTCCAGACAGACAATCAGGTTGCCATGTTCTACGTGAACAAACAAGGCGGAACCGGCTCCTTCCTTCTCTGTCAGGAAGCACAGAAGCTCTGCTCTTGGGCCGTCCATCGCAACGTCGTCCTCAAAGCTGTCTATCTCCCAGGTCAAGAAAACTACCTGGCAGACAAACTGAGCAGGATCCTCCAACCGCACGAGTGGAGATTGGATCCGCTTGTGGTTCAGCGGATCTTTCTCCGGTGGGGCCTCCCCACCATGGATCTGTTCGCCAGTCCTCTGAACCGGCAGCTTCCCAGATTCTGCTCTCGGCAGCCGCATCCTCTCCGGGTAGCGGCGGATGCTTTTCTGATTCCATGGTCCACAGGCCTCTTGTATGCCTTTCCACCCATGCCTCTGGTGTCTCGGACGCTCTTCAAAGTTCTCAGAGACAAGGCATCGATGATCCTAGTGGCTCCCCGGTGGCCGAGACAACCTTGGTTCCCGCTTCTGATGCAACTGGCGGTGGACACCCCTCTTCCTCTGGGGTTTCAGCCCGACCTCCTCTCGCAGGATCAGGGGATGCTCCTGCACCCCAACCTCCGGTCCCTTCATCTGATGGCCTGGCTGCTGAAAGGGTAGTCCTTGCTCCTCTCCAGCTACCTCCAGATGTGGAAGAGGTCGTCTTGGCCTCCCGGAGGCCTTCCACCCGGAAGTCCTACGCTCTTAAGTGGCGTCGGTTCTCCGTCTGGTGTACTCAGCAGTCTCAAGACCCCTTCTTCTGTTCAACATCTGTGGTCTTGCAGTACTTGCTTTCTCTTTCCAATCTTGGACTTAAGTCCAACTCAGTCAAGGTCCATCTCAGTGCTCTTTCTGCGCATCACATGCCGGTGGATGGTAGACCTCTTTCCAGCCACCCTCTGGTGGCTCGTTTTCTCAGAGGCCTCCTTCTCCTTAATCCACCTTTGCGCCCGCCAGCCCCGAACTGGGATCTCAATGTGGTTTTACAGCGGATTACCTGTCCGCCTTTTGAGCCTATGGCTACCTGTCCTCTTCGTTTTCTTTCTTGGAAAACCTTGTTCTTGGTGGCCCTCACTTTTGCTAGACGCGTTAGTGAGCTGCAGGCCCTAGTATCTGATCCTCCTTACACTAGGTTCTACAAGAACCGGGTAGTCCTACGGACTCACCCTAAGTTTCTTCCCAAAGTGGTTTCCCCTTTTCACATCAACCAGGAGGTGGTACTTCCGACCTACTTTCCCAGGCCCCACTCCAGCCGAGCTGAAATGGTCCTGCATACCCTGGACTGTAGAAGGGCGTTGACCTTCTACCTTGACCGTACGCGGGAGCACCGAAAGGCTGTTCAGCTCTTCGTGTCTTATGACCCCAACAAGTTGGGGCTCCCTGTCTCCAAGCGTACTCTGTCCATCTGGATTGCGGACTGCATCGCTTGGGCTTACGAGGCTGCGGACCTCGTGCTGGAAGGTAAAGTCACGGCTCATCGTGTTCGGGCGAAGGCTACGTCAGTGGCTTACCTCCGCTCTGTTCCATTGGCAGACATCTGCCGGGCCACTAGTTGGTCTTCAAGCCAGACTTTTGCAGCCCATTACTGCCTGGAGAGGGAGTCCCGCAGGGACAGTGCTTTCGGACAGGCAGTCCTCCGTAACCACTTCGAGGTATAGGCAACTCCTACCCTCCGTCCCGGTTGTTGGGCTACCGGTTGGAGACATATTCAGAGAAGATTCCTTCCTTCTGTGCTACTGACCTCGAGGGAGCTCATTTTTGTGCATAGGGTCTCCGGTAGCCTTAAGCTTGGGAGTCCCATATGTGAGGACTGACTTCCTGCTTGGTCCTGGAGAAAGCGTAGTTACTCACCTGTAACAGGTGTTCTCCAGGAGCAGCAGGAATCAGTCCTCACAACCCTCCCTCCTCCCCTTGGAGTTGCAGTTCTATGCTTTCGTTTTTTCCTAATTTTTTGCTGTCTTTTCGCTATGTCATCAGACTGAGCAAGATGGCACCCTTGGGCGGGAAGGGGACCGCGCATGCGCGCTGCAATTCCCAAAGGCTTTCTTTGAAAGCTGGGGAAATTGCTCCGCGAGGGCTCCGTCGGCGCCGACATCACCCATATGTGAGGACTGATTCCTGCTGCTCCTGGAGAACACCTGTTACAGGTGAGTAACTACGCTTACCCTGTCTGCTGTGGCATTATACGGGTATTATTCACAGGTAGATCCTTACCCTGTCTGCTGTGACATTATACGGATATTATTCACAGGTAGATCCTTACCCTGTCTGCTGTGACATTATACGGGTATTATTCATAGATAGATCCTTACCCTGTCTGCTGTGGCATTATACGGGTATTATTCATAGATAGATCCTTACCCTGTCTGCTGTGATATTATACAGGTATTATTCACAGGCAGATCCTTATCCTGTCTGCTGTGACATTATACGGGTATTATTCACAGGTAGATCCTTACCCTGTCTGCTGTGGCATTATACAGGTATTATTCACAGGTAGATTCTTATCCTGTCTGCTGTGACATTATACAGGTATTATTCACAGGTAGATCCTTACCCTGTCTGCTGTGGCATTATTGAAAGTCGTTGCTTGAACACCGTCACAGAATCTGGATGCACACAGCCTTCTGGGAGCAACGTTTATAGCAACAGATAGTGCCAAGCTGCGCCCATGTCTCACCATCCAATCAATTCCAGAGACATCCGCTACAGCAAACAAGGCAACATGTTCAAATAGCTTGACAACTTCATAGAACAACAGTTACTTAAGTTCAGGCTCACACTACTTTAAAAGCCACAGTGACTTGTGGCATAAAGACTTTCACAGTCCTACTACACATCATGCCATTTGTTCACAAATTCTATCGACATGTTGAAGGTAATGCAGAGCATCTCTAAACGTAAAAAGCGGACTATTGTAGTTGTTATGGAAGAGCAGACTAGATAGGCCATGTGGTCTTTTTCTGCCATCATGTTTCTCTGTACAGATGCTATCCTTTACAAAGTGAGACAAGATCACATAGAATTTACCACTGTCACATCAATTTAGGTGGCTTTGATTAGAAAGCCAATTTAAGTAAGTTAGCTGTAAATTCAAGAATGCATTCTGTTTCTTCACATAAATGGACCACTGTGTTTTAAAGAATACCCACTCTCCGTATCCTAGAGATTTGAAGGAAACTAGGGGATGTGAATTAGGGGCTGTGTTACCCAATAACTGAAATGTTTTTGAGAAGAAGGTGTAAGGCACTGTTGTTGACAGCAACAATGCAATTTCTATTTTCCTGCCCACTGAGCTTCCATTAAGCAAATTCTTAATAATTTTTGAAAAAAGATTTTGTGTAATGGTAAAATGAAGTTGTTTAATGTATTTGTTATCCACCTGTAAAACTGTTAGATAGTTGGGAAGACTGTGCAGTGTTTAATGGAAATGTTTTGTGAATACACACTGTACCATGTACAAACATGATGCAGCTGCACAGAAAGGTGCAACTGTGTAGGAGATAGCGTAGTTACTCACCTGTAACAGGTGATCTCTGGGAACAGCAGGAATCAGTCTTCACATATGGGTATTGTCGGTACAGACTGAACCCGTATGGGAACGCTCCACAGTGTCTAATTGGAAAGCTTTTGGGAGCAATCCACTGCGCCTGCGCATCTGCCTTCCCAAGTCCTCTCCTCAGTTGAGTTTGTAGCTGAGAGATAGAGGAAAAAGAAAATACCCTACTATTCCTAGGGGAGGAGGGTGAGTTGTGAAGACTGATTCCTGCTGTTCCTAGAGATCACCTGTTACAAGTAACAACGCTATCTCCAGGAACAAGCAGGAATGCAGTCTTCACATAAGGGACTAACTAGCTCTGAGGTACCAGACTGGAGTTGGACACAGCGACAGTTATAGTGGGTGATTTAATCATTAGGCATATAGACAGCTGGGTGGCTGGTGGACGTGAGGATCATCTGGTAATATGCCTGCCTGGTGCAAGGTAGCAGACTTCATGAGCCACATAGACAAGGTTTTAGATAGTGCTAGGGAGGAGTCTGCTGTCTTGGTACATGTTGGTACCAATGATAGGAAAATGTGGATTGTGGATTTTGGATTTGTTAGGAACTGGGCAACTTTCTGGGGAAGGGTTGGGCTCCACCTTTACCAGGATGGAGACAAACTGCTGACATTAACATTTAAAAAGGAGATAGAGCAGTTTTAAAACTAGATAATAAGGGAAAGCTGACAGTTGACCAAGAGCGCATGATTCAGAAGAATGTATCCTTGAAGGATACTAACAAAACAGGGAAGTTAGGACATCCAAACAGAGAGGTTCCAAATAAAGATAAAAGTTACTCAAATGTTCTTAAGTACAGAGCTGAAAGATTCCAAATTTTGCCTATCAATTGATAATCAGATTAATATGATCAAAATACAACTTCTAAAATGCCGGTATGCCAAATGCAAGAAGTCTAAATAATAAGATGGGAGAGTTAGATTATAAAGCTCTAAATGAGAGGTTAGATATGATTGGCATCTCAGAGACCTGGTGGAAAGAGATCAATCAATGGGACACACTGATACCAGGGTACAAACTATATTGCAATGATAGAGTAGATCAAATTGGTGAAGGGGTTGCACTCTATGTTAAAGAGGGCATTGAGTCACATAAGATTCAAGTTTTGCAGGAAACATAATACGCTGTAGAATCTCTATGGATTGAAATTCCATGTAAAAAGGGGAAGGCAATGGCAGTGGAGGTGTACTATCGACCGCCTGGCCAGAATGAACAGATGGATAATGAAATGCTGAAAGAAATCAGAGAACTTAACAAAAGTTACAACAGTAATAATAGGTATTGACTGGGTCAGTGTCATGGCAAGACATGCTAGGGAGATAGTTTCTAGATGAAATAAATGACTGCTTCTTGGAGCAGCTGGTTCATGAACAGACAAGAGGGGAAGGTATTTTGGACCTAGTCCTTAGTGGCATTCAAGATCTGGTGCAAGAGATAAGGGTGTCAGTGCCACTTGGCAATAGTGATCATAGCATGATCACATTTGATTTAATAAATGAAAGAAGGACGGCAAGGAAACCCACAGTACTACCATTTAATGTTCAAATGGGAGACTATGATAAAATGAGGAAAATAGTTAACAAAGGACTAAAAGGAGCAGCTGCAAAGACTAAAGATTTGCATAAAGCATGGGCATTATTTAAAAATACTATCCTGGAAGCCCAGAAAAGTGGAAGGAAGGCTAAAAAACTGCTAGCATGGCTTAAAAGCGAGGTCAAAGTGGCTGTTGCAGTAAAAAAAGCATCTTTCAGGAAATGGAAAAAGGAGCCAAATGACGAAAACGAGAAACATAAGCATTGCCAAGTTAGATGCAAGATTTGATAAGGCAGGAAGAGATAGAATTTGAAAAAAAGCTTGCAATGGAAATAAAAATGCATATTAAAAAGGTTTTCAAGTACATTCGTAGCAAACAACCTGTGAGATAGTCAATTGGACCATTGGATGATAGAGAAGTAAAAGGGGCGCTAAGTGAAGACAAGACCATAGCGGAGAGACTGAATGAATTCTTTGTTTCGGTCTTTATTGAAGATGATGTAGGGAATTTACCCGTGCCTGAAATGGTATAAAGGTGATGTTTCGGAAGAATTGAAAGAAATCTAGATAAACTGGGAAAGCGTAGTTACTCACCTGTAACAGGTGTTCTCCAGGAGCAGCAGGAATCAGTCCTCACTTATGGGTGACGTCGGCGCCGACGGAGCCCTCGCGGAGCAATTTTCCCCAGCTTTCAAAGAAAGCCTTTGGGAATTGCAGCGCGCATGCGCGGGTCGTCTTCCCGCCCGAGGGTGCCATCTTAGCCAGTCAGATGACATAGCTAAAAAAGACAGCATAAAAATTTGCAAAAGAACATAAGCAGACGATTGCAACTCCAAGGGGAGGAGGGAGGGTAGTGAGGACTGATTCCTGCTGCTCCTGGAGAACACCTGTTACAGGTGAGTAACTACGCTTTCTCCAGGACCAAGCAGGAAGTCAGTCCTCACTTATGGGACTCCCAAGCTCAAGGCTACCGGAGACCCTAAGCACAAAAATGAGCTCCCTCTAGCTCAGCAGCACAGAAGGAAAGAATCTTCGCTGAAATACCACCCACCGGTAGCCCACATCCGGGATGGAGGGTAGGAGTTGCTCAGACCTCAAAGAGATTACGGAGGACTGCCTGTCCGAAAGCACTGTCCCTACGGTACTCCCTCTCGAGACAGTAATGGACCGCAAAAGTCTGGCTCGAAGACCAAGTAGCGGCCCGGCAGATGTCTGCCAGCGGAACAGAGCAGAGGTAAGCCACTGACGTGGCCTTTGCCCGAACGCAATGAGCCGTGACTCGACCTTCTAAGGAGAGTCCGGCTGCCCCATAAGCCCAAGAGATACAGTCCGCAACCCAGATGGACAGAGTACGCTTGGAGACCGGGAGCCCCAATCTATAGGGGTCAAAAGACACAAAAAGCTGAGCAGCTTTACGGTGCTCCCGCGTACGGTCAAGGTAGAAGTTCAGAGCCCTTCTACAGTCCAGGGTATGGAGGACCGTCTCAGCTCGGCTGGAGTGTGGTCTGGGAAAGAAGGTTGGAAGTACCACCTCCTGATTGATGTGAAAAGGGGAGACCACTTTAGGCAGAAATTTCGGATGAGTCCGTAGGACCACCCTATTCTTGTAGAACCTAGTGTAAGGGGGATCAGACACGAGGGCCTGCAATTCACTTACGCGTCTAGCGGAAGTGAGGGCTATCAAGAACAGTGTTTTCCAAGACAGAAAACGGAGAGAACAGGTAGCCATAGGTTCAAAAGGCGGACAGGTGATCCGCTGCAAAACCACATTCAGGTCCCAGTCCGGCGCTGGCGGGCGCAGAGGTGGTTTATGTAGAAGGAGACTTCGGAGAAACCTCGCCACGAGAGGGTCGCTGGAGAGAGGTCTACCGTCCACCGGCACATGATGTGCCGACAGAGCACTGAGGTGAACTTTGACGGAGTTGGACTTAAGTCCCAGATTAGAGAGGTGTAGCAAGTACTGCAAGATCACCGACACCGGGCAGAAGGGATCCTGCGACTGTTGGGTACACCAGACTGCAAAGCGACGCCATTTAAGGGCGTAGCATTTGCGGGTAGAAGGCCGTCGCGAAGCCAGGACGACCTCCTCCACCTCCGCCGGCAGGAGAAGGGGAGCAAGGACTACCCTCTCAGCAGCCAGGCCATGAGGTTGAGAGACCTGAGGTTGGGGTGCAGTAGGGACCCCTGATCCTGAGTGAGGAGATCCGGTTGTACCCCCAGAGGGATCGGACCCTCCACCGCCAGTTGCAGCAGGAGCGGAAACCACGGCTGTCTGGGCCAGCGAGGGGCCACCAGGATCATGAAGGCTTTGTCTCGGAGAACCTTGAAAAGAGTCCGAGAGACTAGCGGGATGGGAGGGAAAGCGTACAGAAGGCTCCCCGACCATGAGATCAGAAAGGCGTCCGCCGCAACCCGAAGGGGGTGTGGCTGACGAGAGCAGAAGCGAGGAAGCTGCCGGTTGCGAGGACTGGCAAAGAGATCCATCGTGGGGAGGCCCCACTTGAGGAAGAGCTTCTGAACTACCAAGGGATCCAGACGCCACTCGTGCGGCTGGAGGACCCTGCTGAGTTTGTCCGCAAGGCATTTTTCTTGGCCCGGGAGATAAACTGCCTTGAGGAGAATGCCGTGACTGACGGCCCAAGAGCAGAGCTTCTGAGCCTCCCGGCAGAGGAGGAAGGAGCCCGTGCCCCCCTGTTTGTTCACGTAGAACATGGCAACTTGATTGTCCGTCTGGACAAGGACGGACTGTTGGGAAGTCAGGTGGGAGAAGGCCTTGAGAGCTAGGCGGATCGCCCGGAGCTCCAGGAAGTTGATCTGCTGAGCAGACTCCCACGTGGTCCAGAGGCCCTGAGTGCGTGCCTCTTGGCAATGTGCTCCCCAGCCCAGGAGGGATGCATCGGTGGTCAGCACCCGGGTCGGCTGAGGTGACTGGAAAGGCATTCCGAATATCAGGTTCGGCTGTCGGAGCCACCACCGGAGAGACGAGACCAGCGGCTCGGAAACGCGCACTAGGTCTGCTAGGCCGCCGGTGGCTTGTCGCCACTGCTGGCGGAGACACCATTGAGCAGACCGCATATTCAGGCGGGCATTGGGGGTCACATGGACGGTGGAAGCCATATGGCCGAGCAGTCTCAGGAAGCGCCTGGCGGAGACCAGGGGCTGGCTGCGAAAGCGGTCGGCTAGGTCCATGAGCCGTCGAGCCCTGTCGAGCGGCAGGTACGCTCGCGCCTGAGGAGTGTGCAGCCTTGCGCCGATGAACTCGAGATCCTGTGAGGGGAGCAAAGTGGACTTTGCGAAGTTTATAACAAAGCCCAAGTGCTGCAGCAGAGTCACCGTGCGGCACGTGGCGTTGGTGACCTCCTGAGCGGACGCTGCTCTGATGAGCCAGTCGTCGAGGTACGGAAAGACATAGAGGCCGTGAAGCCAGAGATGGGCCGCCACGACCGCGAGACATTTTGTGAAGACTCGCGGTGCGGAGGACAGGCCAAAGTGCAGTACTCTGTACTGGTAATGATTTCCTGCCACCACAAACCTTAGGTATTGGCGGTGGCTTGGGTGGATGAGGATGTGCGTGTAGGCATCCTTTAGATCCAAGGAGCATAGCCAATCTCCCTGCTGGAGGTAGGGCAGAAGGATTCCAAGGGTAAGCATTTTGAACTTCTCCCGCACAAGGAACTTGTTGAGGTTGCGCAAGTCCAGGATGGGTCTGAGGCCCCCTGTTCTCTTTGGTATCAGAAAATACCTTGAATAGAAGCCTTGACCTCTCAGGTGGTGTGGCACCGGTTCCACCGCCTGTTCCTGCAGAAGACCTGCTAACTCCTGAAGGAGCAACTCCCTGTGCAGAGGGGGGCGCGGAGGCTCTCCCGGAAAAAAGGAGGGAGGGACCTGATGGAAGTGGAGAAGGTAGCCTTCTCGCACGACCTGAAGCACCCAGGCATCTGCGGTGATGCTGGACCACCTGTGGGCGAAGTGAACCAGCCGGCCTCCGGTGCTGGGAGGAACCAGCAGGGGGGGAGAGGCTATGCTGAGCGAGTCAAAAGCCCCCACACTGCTGAGCAGGGGCTGGTGGTGCAGGCTTGGGGGCTTGCTGCCTACGGGACCCGTTACCCCGTCCCTTGGCCTGCTGGCCCTGTTGGGGAGCTGCAGGGGCCTGATAATGGGGGTATTGTTTGTAGGCAGCCGCCTTCCTCGGGTAAAAGGACTTTTTCCCCGAGCCCTTCTTTTTCTGGGAAGGGGCGGAGGTCTTCCTAGAAAGCCTGGTCCTGGTGAGAGTCTCAGTCTCAATTTGTGCAGCCTTTTCCGCCATGGGCTTGCCAAAGAGGTTTTCGCCTCGGCAGGGGACATCGACCAACTTGTCCTGTACCCAGGGCTCAAGGTCTGACGACTGAAGCCAAGCCTGTCGGCGGGCACCGATGCCGGCTGCGGCCACTCGAGCCGAGGCTTCAAAGCCATCATAGGCTGCTCGGGACATGAACTTTGAGCATTCCCGAATGCCCGTGGACAAGGCTAGGAACCTCCGCAAGGGCTCCTCGGAGAGACCAGCGGAGAATCCGGCTAGCTCTTTAGCCAGATCCCGGAGATACATGCCCATGTATAGCTGGTAAGTCTGGACACGACATGCGAGCATAGAGCCCTGGAAGCACTTCTTGCCAAGGCCATCCAGGTTACGGGCCTCCCTTCCAGGAGGCACCGAGGAGTGCATCTTCTGGCTCTTAAGACGATGCATGGCCGATTCCACAACCATGGAATGGTGTGGCAGCTGTGCCTTTTGAAAGCCAGGGCTCTTGCGGACTCGATAGATAGAATCGACCCGCTTGCTCAGGACCGGCGAGGAGGCCGGACTCTCCCACATGCGGAAGAGTAGTCGTTCCAGCATAGGAGGAACCGGCACAGTAAAGTGTTCCCTCGCGGGAGAGTCATACTGGAGGGCGTCGAGCTCTTCGGCTCGAGGCTCCTCCTCGGGATCCGCAGGGAAGGCCAAAGCCTTGGCCATATCCCTAACGAAGTCCGAGAACCGGGCATCCTCCGGGGGGGACTGCTTCCGAGGCTCGGACTCCGGTGAGTCCGATGGGACACACCGAGTCCGGAAAGAATCAGGTGACTCTTCCTCCTCAGACTCCCAGACCGACTCCGACGAGGACTCGGTGGGGTCGGCCCGGGCAGGGTGCGGCGCCAGCTGCCCCGACGCCGAGGGAGTCGGCGTCGGCGACCTCGGTCCCGAACGGGAGGCCGAGGGTGACCTCGGTCCCGAACGGGAGGCCGAGGGTGACCTCGACCGAGGATCGACTCGAGTTCTCATCGACTCGAGGATCGGCTCGGTCTCCGGGGTCGACTTGGACGTCGACGTCCCGGCGGTCGGGGCAGCGGCGCCAGCGAAGCCAGCGAGCAGTGCCCTCTGCTGGTCCATGAAGGCAGACAGTCTGCTCTCCAAGGCCGTCAACCTGAGTCCGAGCTCAGGTGACCCAGCAGCCCCCGACTCGGGCCCCGACGGCGTCGGGCCCGACGTCGGCTGTCGCGGAGTCGAGTCCAGAAGGACCACAGGACTTACCCGGGCAGGCATCTCCGACTCCAGGCGAGGTCGCTTCGGGACGTGTTCCTTCTCCAAGGACCCGGGGCGGCTGTCGGGGCTATGCGACCTGGCCCTCGCGGAACCAGGAGCGTCCACCGACGCCGCCCTCGCGGGTTTTTCCTTCCGACGATGGTCCCCGGAGGGAGAACCCCGGTCGGAGGAGCTCCGGCGACGGTCCGAGCTGGAGCCTTTCGACGCGGAGGCCTCCGACGAGGTCCGGGTACGGCTGGGGTCAGCGAAGATTCTCTCACGCTGATGCCACCGACTTCTCAACGCCTTTGAGGACAGTTTGCTGCAGGGCCCACAGATCAGTTCCTCATGATCCGGGCCCAGGCAGCGGAGGCAAAAGTCGTGTGTGTCGGTTAGTGACATATTTCGGTCACACCGACCACACCGCTTAAACCCACTGGCAGCCATCGGGGGAAAAAGGGCCCCTGCGAGGTCAAAGGACCGGGCTGCCAGGGAAAACGAAAACGAAAGCTGACTAAGTCAGAAAAACCGAAAAAAGTAAGAGGACTCGAGACCGGCGTCGCGAGTCCGGCCGGGGGAAAACGATCGGCGTCGAACCGAAAGAAAAAAGGATAAAATAAAGAAGAAAATCAACTTTTTCGCGGGGACAAGACGGGGACATCTGTAGGGCTCCGCGGAAAAAAGAAGACTGGCTAAGATGGCACCCTCGGGCGGGAAGACGACCGCGCATGCGCGCTGCAATTCCCAAAGGCTTTCTTTGAAAGCTGGGGAAAATTGCTCCGCGAGGGCTCCGTCGGCGCCGACGTCACCCATAAGTGAGGACTGACTTCCTGCTTGGTCCTGGAGAAACTACAGACCTGTGAGTCTGACATCAGTACCAGGCAAAATGGTAGGAACCATTATAAAGAATAAAATTACTGATCATGTATATAGTCATGGTTTAATGGGAGAAAGCCAACATGGATTTAGCCAAGGAAAGTCTTGTCTTACTAATCTGTTATATTTTTTTGAAGGTGTGAACAGGTAGATATAGGGTAACTGAATTTTCAGAAAGCCTTTGACAAGGTCTCTCATGAGAGACCTTTGGCGAAACTAAAAAGTCAAGAGATTGGAGGCAGTGTAATAGTGTGGATCAGAAACTGGTTAAAAGAGAGAAGGCAAAAAGTAGGGCTAAATGGCCAATTTTCTCAATGGAGAAAAGTAAATAGTGGAGTACCCCAGGGATCTGTACTGGGCCTGCTGCTTTTTGACATATTCACAAATGACCTGGAAATGGGAATAACGAGCGAGGTGATCAAATTTGCAGATGACAGAAAATTATTCAGTTGTTAAAACCCAAGAGGATTGTGAAAAATTGCAAGAGGACCTTGATAAATTGGAAGACTGAGCATCCAAATGGCAGATGAAATTTAATGTGGAAATTTGAGGTTATGCGCTTAGGAAAGAACAACCCAAAATTTGGTTACATGATGCAAGGTACGACCTTTGAAACCACTACCCAGGAAAAAGGTTTAGGTGTCATCGTGGATAATACGTTGAAATGCTCCGCCCAGTGTGCAGCGGCAGCCAAGAAAGCTAATAGAATGATAGGAATTATAAGGAAATGAATGAAGAATAAATCCAAGGATATTATAATGCCTCTGTATCATTCCATGGTTCAACCACACCTTGAATATTGTGTGCAGTTCTGGTCGCCGTATCTTAAAAAGGATATAGCGGAATTTGAAAAGGTATAAAGAAGAGCCACCAAAATGGTAAAGGGGATCGAAGGATACCCCTTTGAGGAAAGGCTTAAAAGGTTAGGGCTCTTCAACTTGGAAAAGATAAGGCTGAAGGGAGATATGATAAAGTCTATAAATTAATGAATGGAGTGGAATGGATTAACGTAGATTGGTTGCTTACATCATCCAAAAGTAGAAATACTAGAGGGCACGCAACAAAGCTACAATGTAACCCATTTAAGACTAATAAGAGAAAATATTTTTTCACTCAACGTGTAATCAAACTGCCATCATGTTTCTAAGTCAAGAATTTTAAAAAAGTGGTTGCTAAAGGCTGAAAAGGCAGCTTTAGAAGTCATGCTAGGACCACGCTGAGGTCCCAGGACACCGATTGTGGTTTGATCAGTGGCTTGGACAGCAGAAGACCTTGCATAAATCATTGCACCAAGGGGTGCGAAGAAATAGGATGCCTGGCCATCAGCCTATGATAGGATGAGATGGATCTCAGATGAACTCTGACCGAGTTAGTCTTGACCTGCCAAGGACAAGTGGAGGAGATATTGTAAAAGGAAATCCACTGGGCAGGCAGAGAGGTCAATATGTTTGAGGGTACACCAGAGAGAACCTTCGCCATTTGAAGCATAAGAGCGTCTGGTAGTGGCTTGCCAGATGCAAGTAGGATGCCCTTGACCTGTTGTGGAAGGTTGAGGTCTGCAAAGTTTATGCTTTCAGCAGCCATGCCATGAGACGGAGGGCTTGTGGATTGGGATGGAGAAGCGTCCCATGATCCTGAGAGAGGAGGATGGGCGCATGTCCCAAGCTGAAAGGTGGAATCTGTGCCAGATGAGTCAGTAGAGGAAACCATGGCTGATGGGATCAGTAAGAAGCTATTATTTATTTATTTATTTAGACAGTTTTGTATACCGCCTTATCCTTCAATCAAAGCGGTCACAACACAATTGGGGGATACATTTAACACATGGGGATATGAGACACATACACTAATACTTACAGGGAACATGGGCAATGGAGGGTTAAGTGGCTTGCCCAAGACCACAAGGAGCATCTGTGGGACTAGAAACCCCAGTCCTTCCGGCCCAAGGTTGCTGTCCTCTAGTGGGATTTGAACCCCCGACCTTCCGGCCTGAAGTACCTTGCCCCAACCACTAGGCTACTCCTCCCTCCCTCTATTAGGATCATAGAGCCCCTGTCGGCCTGCAGCTTGAACATGGTCTTAGGTATTAAGGGGGTGGACAGAAAAGCATAAAGTAGTCCTTTTCCCCAATGGAGAAGGAAGGCAGCAGTTGCTTGGCTGTGCTGGGAGGGAAGCCTTGATCAAAACAGTGGAAGTTGTGCATTCTCCTGAGTGGCGGAACAGTTCTATTCTGGGGGTCTCCCACATGTGGAAGATCCAAGATGCCGTTTCCCCGATTTAAAGTCCACTCGTGAAGATGTAGGATATGGATGAGTCTGTCCACAAGGAGATTGAGTTCGCCTGGGAGAAACACCACCCTGAGATGGACGCAGTGTGCAATGGAGAAGAACCAGAGACGAAGGGCTTCTTGGCAGATAGGATAGGAACCCATTCCCCCCTGCTTGTTCACATAGAACATGGCCACCTGGTTGTCCATTCAAACTAAGACCTGTTTACCTGAAAGTTGGGGTTAAAAAAAAACAGAGGGGCATTCATGAAAGCATGCAGTTCCAGGAGGTTGATCTGCAACTGAGATTCCTGTTGTGTCAACTGCCCCTGTGTAGTGAAACTGTCTAGTTGTGCTCTCCACCCGAGTTTGGAAGCATTCGTTGTCAGGGTGTACTGAGGTGGAGGCATCTGAAAAGGTGACCCCCCCCCCCCCGAGTAGGTTTTGAGGGGAGCACCACCACTGAAGGGAATTGACAAGTGGAGGGGTGATGCATATATTGTCTGAGACATGCCCGGTTGCTTGGGTCCATTGAGATGACAGAATTCACTGGACTTGCCGCATGTGTAGTCGGGCATAGGAGACAACATGGACTGTGGAGGCCATGTGTTCCATAAAGTGCAGCATTTCTGAAGCTGTCATGGCACTGTGACCCCTTATGCTGTTGGTTAGCTCGATGAGGAATGCAGAGCGATCCTGTGGAAGGAAAGTTCGGGCCTCACAAGTGTCCAGAAGTGCTCTGATGAATTCAAACTGCTGGGACCAGGTGGGATTTTGGAAAGTTTAGGATGAATCCTAGATCTTGGAGCACAGTGATGGTGCAATGTAGAGTTAGTTTTACCTCTTGTGGGGATTCTCCCCTGATTGGCCAGTTGTCTAAGTAGGGGAAGACGAAGATCCCCAAAGTACGAAGGTAGGCGGCAACCACTGCCATGCATTTTGCGAACACTCAGGGGGCGGATGCTAATCCGAAAGGGAGCAACCGATAGTGGTAGTGGATTTGCTGGAACCGAAAATGCAGATACTGTCTGTGTTGAACATGGATCAGCAAATGTGTATTGCCTCCTCGAGGTCTAGAAAACATAGCCAGTCGTTCCTCTGAAGGTATGGCAGAAGTGTACCAAGGGAAAGGGAAATCATTTTGAATTTTTCTCGAATGAGAAATCTATTAAGGTTCCTTAGATCTAGAATGGGCCTGAACGCTCCTGTCTTCTTGGGGATAAGAAAGTAAGGAGAGTAGAAGCCCCTACCCCCTCTTGGGTGGGTGGAACTCTTTCTACGGCCCCCTGAGCTAACAGGGCAAACACCTAAACTGATAGATTTGTCTGCAAGGTGTTTCCAGGATAATCTCTTGTGAAGGTGGTGGTTGGGGGGGGGGGGGGGCAAGCATTCAAAATGAAGAAGATAGCCCCTCTGGACAATGTTGAGAGTCCACTGCTCTGACGTGATGAGATGCCACCTGTGGGAATAGGAATAGAGTCTGTCTGCTATGTGTAGAGGTGGGGGACCCTGCAGAGGCAGAGTAGATAGGAAGGAGTCAAAAACCAGGTGCTGGTTGTGGCTTAGGTGTCTTAGGCTTTTTGGGCTGGCAAGGGCCCTGCTGTCACTGCTGAGGTTGGTAAGCAACTGCAGGTGCATAAGAAGGATAATCTCTCTTCTTCTTAGGATAGAAAGACTTCTTTGGATTAGTCTCTCTCCTAGAGGGGTCCAACGACTTTCTGGAGAGGTGTTTGAGAGTGAGATCATCTGTCTCAATCTCTCAGGCCTTCTCTCTCCAGCCCTTTCCAAAGAGGTTCTTTCCAGAGCATGGAATATTAGCCAATTTATCCTGAACCTACTGCTCAAGGTGAGATGCCTGTAACCAGGCCATCCAGCGAGCCCTGATGCAGAACCCTGAAGCTCTGCAAGATGACTCAAAGACATTAAAAGATGCTCTGGTAAGAAATTTGGATGTATTTTGTTTTTGCCTGATTAAGGCCTGGAAAGTCTATTACTCACCTGTAACCGGTGTTTTCCAGGGACAGCAGGAATCAGTCCTCACATACGGGTGATGTCAGTGCTGACGAAGCCCACGCGGAGCATTTCCCCAACTTTCAAAGAAAGCCTTTGGGACATGCTACAATGCATGCGTGGTCCCCTTCCCACCCAAAGGTGCCATTTTCCTCAGTCAGATGACATAGCTAGGATGGTAGTAAAAATAAAACCCAGGGGAGAAGAGAGGGTTGTGAAGACTGATTCCTGCTGTCCCTGGAGAACAAATGTTACAGGTGAGTAACTACGCTTTCTCTAAGAACAAGCAGGAAGTCAGTCCTCGCATATGAGACTCTCTAGCTCCAGGCTGCCGAGGACCGAACCACACCAGTACCAAAGGCAGCCAAGTCAGATAGCCGAGAGTTGCAGAAGACGAGTCCCCACTGAGAGATTCTGCAAGACCCTAGAGGCCAGCAACACTATCACTCCAGTAGCCAGAACACAGAAGGGTCGGGGGCAGGTGTTGCCTACACCCCGAGAATATTATGGAGTACTGCCTGGCCAAATGCATTGTCCCTGCAGGACTCGCTCTCCAGGCAGTAGTGAGCTGCGAACGTATGAATTGAAGACCATGTGGCATCCTTGCAGATCTCCGTCACTGGCACTGAGCGGAGGTTGGCCATGGCCATGGCCATGGCCATCGCGCGATGCACTGTGATCAGATGCTCAAGGGAGAAGCGAGCAAGCTCATAGGCGAGGGCAATACAGTCCACCACCCAAGTGGACAGAGTTCGCTTAGTAACAGGGAGCCCCAGTCTGCTAGGGTCATAAGACACGAAAAGCATGAGGAGCTTTGCGATTGGGCATGGGTCCGCAGTAAGTAGGACAGGGCCTGTTTGCAATCCAGTGTATGAAGTACTAGTTCTTTTCTGCCAGCCTATAGTTCACAATGTCATCCTTATACAAAAACAGACATAAGAATGACATTGAGAACTACAGGCTAGCTAGTCTGATCTCGGTGGGTAGTAAATTATTGGAAAGGCTACTAAAAGAGAGAATAGTGAGGTTTCTGGAGTCCAATGGATTGCAGGATCCGAGGCAGTATGGATTCACCAGAGGCAGGTCTTGTCAGACAAATCTGATTGATTTCTTTGAGTGGATGACCAGGGAGGTGGACCGGAGAGCCCTAGATGTGGTGTATTTAGATTTCAGTAAAGCCTTTGACACCTTTCCTCACAGGCGACTTATAAA
Source organism: Ichthyophis bannanicus (assembly GCA_033557465.1). NCBI lineage: Eukaryota > Metazoa > Chordata > Amphibia > Gymnophiona > Ichthyophiidae > Ichthyophis > Ichthyophis bannanicus. The sequence continues at coordinate 5,698,029 of CM066041.1, forward strand.
AAAAACTGAGCACCCTAAGGATGGACCCTAAGGTTACTGCTTGGGTTAGAAATTGGTTGAGTGGGAGGTGACAGAGTATAGGTAAATGGAGCTCACTCTGAGGAGAAGGAAGTTACCAGTGGTGTGCCCCAGGGATCTGTCCTTGGTCTGATTCTTTTTAACATCTTTGTTAGTGAAATAGCGGAAGGGCTGTCGGGTAAGATTTGCCTGTTTGCGGATGATACCAAAATCTGCAATAGAGTAGACACCCAGAAAGGTGTAGATAACATGAGGAGGGATCTAGCTAAGCTTGAAGAATGGTCTAGAATTTGGCAGCTGGTATTTAATGTTAAAAAATGTAAGGTCATGCATTTGGGCTGCAGCAATCCTAGGGAGCAATATAGTATAGGGGTGAAGTACTTTTGTCCACTAAAGAAGAGCGGGACCTAGGCGTGGTTCTGTCTGATGATCTTAAAGTAGCTAAACAGGTAGAAAAGGCGACGGCAAAAGCTAGAAGGATGCTTGGGTGCATACGGAGAGGAATGGCTAGCAGAAAAAAGGAGGTGATAGTGCCTCTGTATAAGTCTTTGGTGCGACCTCATTTGGAGTATAGTATGCAATTCTGGAGACCACACCTTCAAAAGGATATAAACAGGATGGAGTCAGTACAGAGGGTGGCTACTAAAATGGTTAGTGGTCTTCATTATAAAGCATATGAGGACAGACTTAAGGATCTTAATATGTACACCTTAGAGGAGAGGTGGGATAGAGGTGATATGATTGAGATGTTTAAATACCTCTGTGGCATAAATGCACAGGGGGAGAGCCTCTTTCGATTGAAAGCAAGTTCTTCTATGAGGGAGCATGGGATGAGGGTGAAAGGGGATAGATTTAGGAGTGATATGCAGAAATATTTCTTTACGGAAAGAGTGGTGGATCTGTGGAACAGTCTCCCAGTGGAGGTGGCAGAGATGAGGACAGTATCTGAATTCAAAAAAGCATGGGACAAACACAGAGGATCTCTAAAGGAAAAAAGTGGACTGTTGTAGTTGTCGATATGGAAGGACAAACTAGATAGGCCATGTGGTCTTTTTTTGTCATAATTTTTCTTTATTTCTATTTTTCTAAACACTAGTCATATTTATCGGTGACTGATATTATACCAGAATACTTGGTATATTTTTTGAAGTCGCTTATGTGTTTTTCCATCTTGGCAGAAGAAATGTAGGCCAAGGCCTAATTTTGTGGTAGAACCACCAAAAATTGGAAAAAATGAAAAAATTAAAGAAAGAAAAATATTTTAAAAGAAAAGAAATAATCAGGGCCAGTATCTGGGAAGGTACCTGTGTCAACGGAAAGGCAGAGCACAGATTTAAACCAAACTAAAAAACATTTCTCTGAGGTGACAGGAAGAAAACAACCTACTGGCTCCGTGGAATATGAAGAACTGAGAGAGGACTTGGGAAGGCAGATGCACAGGCGCAGTGGAGTGCTCCCAAAAGCTTTCCAATTAGACACTAAGGCGTGTTCCCGTGTGGGCTCTGTCGATACAGACGATACTCATATGTGATGACTGCATTCCTGCTTGTTCCTGAAGATTTTCAGCAAGGTTGGAATCCCATGTATAAGTCTATTCAAGATTCACAGTGAAAAACTGATTTTATCTCTGGGGCCAATATTCAATGAGGTTGTGTTCAGGTTTTTTTTTTTTGTTTTGTTTTTTTTAAGTGCCTTCAAGCCAATGCTGACTCCTGATGATCCAGCAGCCCCTGGGTTTCTTGACGAGTAGACTGCCAGGCATTTTCTTCTGAGACAATAGAGGGTAAAGTGAGTTGCCCAAGGCATCAAGCCGTGTCAGTGGGAATCTCCTGGGTAGTAGGGCTGTTGCTCTAACCACTAGGCTACTCCTCCACTATGTTCAGTTAGCTAACTGGATATGTTGAACTAAATTTAAAAAAAAAACTAAGTAGCTTACTTGTACTAGAAGTTTTCTGTAGATGGCACAGAAGTGGGTGACCTTATCAGACAGTGCCAATATGGAACATTTTGCACAAAGCTTAGAAAAACCCTGGTGGCTTTTCTGGTATATGCAGAATTTCCGATGAAGCTGCTGTCACCCAAGTCCACTCAGTCCTATAGAATAACCTGAGAAGGTTCATTTATAAAGCATTTTCCATGTGCAAAGCAAGTTTTACACACTGAAAATGGCTCTTATTAAACTGCACAGAGGCAAAGTTCGTAAAACGGAGGTGCAGAGAAAACCTGCATCCACTTTTACACAATGTTTGCCCAGGTGCCCTCAGTGGTGGAGAATCTAAGCAGAGCAAGGCCAGAACTGTGAAGTATAATATTTTATAAAATACCTGTGCACCTGCCTTACAAGAGCATTTTGTACATTACTGGGGACAGTTCAAGAAGCCTATTTATAAAGGGCACATAGGCAGGCATCTATATTGCCTTTATAAAATAATGTGTCATAAATGTACATCATGGAGTATGTTTACTAAACCAGGTTAATCCGGGCTGTCTGCAATTAGGTTCCATATTCAATGGGACCTAGTTGCAGATAGCCCGGGGATTAATTAGCCTGATTTAATAAACATACCCCATGAGTTCCCTATATTATAATACAATTGTTTTTAATACATTCCTGCAATGTCCTATTTACTTCTGAGAAGAGTAAACAGTCTTACAGCACAGCATCCCTGTGAAACGTGTCACAATTTTTAAAAAAAATTGTTGGAATGGAAGTTAAGTGTAGATCACAGACATGCTCCACAATAACCGGGAAAGTAAACTGGGACTGTGCTGAGACTTTGTTATTTAGTAAAAGATATATAAATAAAGGAGTTTGGTGCAGTTATAGAAGAGTGGCTGATTCCCACAGATGCCAAAGCAGTCTCAATTAAACTTAAGTGCACATGAAAATACGTAGAACAAAAAAGTAGAGGCATTTGTCTAGTTAAAAAATTGTCATCAGAGACCCATAGATGATGCTTCTCTGCTCTTATATAAAATTTTTCTTATCAGAAGTAAATATAACATAGAAGGAACATATTTAAATTTTTATCAAGGAGTTTCCAGATTCTAATTGGGTGATTAACATTTGAGTGGTACTCGCTTTAAAAAAAAAATTACCTTCTACCCCCAAAAAACAGAGTTATGAACAAATACAGAGAGGTAAAGAGCTTAGCTTTATCTGTCAACAAACTACACAAGTTTGGATTCTTAGCTAAGAATTCTCTTCCAAAAATATAATGGACAACAATCAAGTGTAAGAGAGTGAAGAAACTATTTTTCAGGGCAATTGTTATAAAAATACAGTGACCGTACCTAGTAGGTGCTGTAGAAGAACTGTACTGAGCTCTTCATCAGGGAGAAATGCACAGAATTCCCCCAGACAACCAGCTGAAGCCATGCGAGTTGCATCCTTATATGGAGGGAGAACAGAAACATGAGAGAGTCAAAGAAATATTATTCAACAAAATAAGCAGTGACAAAAAATATGAAATATATGTTATTAATTGAGGCCATAAAATCTCTCTTCTCTCATTGCTTATGTTTATATTAATAAGCAACCAGCCTATGCAGTCTACCCAGTTATTCCTATAAACAGAGTGTGGCCATCTGTAGGTTATGTCTTACTCAGCTTCTTCCATTTACTCCACCCTCCTGAGTACATATGATCCCCCATCTAGTCCACACACAGAATCCCTCCTCTCCTCCCCTCCCCTCCCCTTTCGAGCTACAAAATCCAACTATAATCTAAACAGGAACATGTACATCCAGCCTTCCAGGTTTCTGTGGTCTCTCATTGATGCCCTACTAAGCCAGTCAACACAAAACGTGCATAGCCTGCAAGATAGAACAAGCTACATGCGCTTGCATTTCCACTAGCACTTCTGCTTATTGCTTGAAAACAGGCTCAGCTCTATTTTGTTTTATTTTCTATACAAGTCTGTATAACAATAAGCACCATATGTATCTAGCAACTGTAGTACCGTGTTATGAAAATTGTTGTTATTGAAATGCTTTAGTATATGAGAATTGTAATTATTCTGTAAGAAATTATCCTCAATAAACAAAGAAGGCATAGTTACTCACCTGTAGCAGGTGTTCCGTGAACAGCAGGAATAAGTCCTCTCATATGGGTGATGTCACCAAAGGAAGCTTTTGGGAAGTATACCGCGCATATGCACCTGCCTTCCCGCCCACCGTGGCGCCATATTCTCCAGTAAGATATCATAGTAGGAGCTAAAAGGCAACTCCCCAGGGAGGTGGGAAAGTTGGGAGGACTTAGCCCTGCTGTTCACGGAGAATGTGTACTTATTCATCTGTAACAGGTGTTCTCCGGGGACAGCAGGAATCAGTCCTCACATATGGATGATGTCAGCACCGATGGAGCCCTGGCAGAAGCATCCCCCCAGCTTTCAAAGAAAGCCTTTGGGAGATGCCACCACGCATGCATGGTCCCCTTCCTGCCCCAAGGGTGCCATCTTGCTCAATCAGATGACATAGCTAAAAGATGGAAAAATAAAAGATGGTACAGAAGCAACTCCAAGGGGAGGAGGGAGGATTGTGAGAACTGATTCCTGCGGTCTCCGGAGAGGTGAGTAACTACACTTTCTCTGGGAACTAGCAGGAAGTCGGTCCTCACATATGGGACTCCCCAGCTACAGGCTACCAAAAGCCCATAGCAAAAACAGGGCTGCCGAAAAAGGGGCTGCAAGCAGCAGCAATTGAGTCCGTGTAGACAGATCACAGTAGGACCCCTGTGTCCGATGAACCCAGCACTCCAGTAGCCTGAACACAGAAGGGTCGGCAGGTAGGAATTGCCTAGACCCCGAAAGGTTTACAGAGCACAGCATGGCCAAAGGCACTGTCCCGTTGGACTCCCTTTCCAGGCAGTAATGGGCTGCGAAGTTATGGACTGAAGACCAGGTGGCAGCCCGGCAGATGTCCACCATCAGGACGGAGCGCAGGTTTGCCACCGAAGTCACCATGGCCCTGACACGGTGTGCCGTGACACGGCCTGCCAGCGGGAGCTTCGCCTGCTCATAAGTAAGGAGGATACAGCCACCACCCATGTGGACAGCGTATGCTTGGTCACCACCTCCCCCAGCCTACTAGGGTCACTGGAGATGAAAAGCTGAGAAGCTTTGCAGTGGGGCCCTGAGTGCATTAGATATAGAAGGACAAGGCCCTCTTAGAGTCTAAGGTGTGAAGGACCGTCTCCGCCTGACTGGAGTGAGGCCTTGGAAAGAAGGTAGGGAGCACCACTTCCTGGTTAAAATGTAACAGCGATACAACCGTCAGCAGGAATTTGGGGTGCGAGCGAAGCACCACTCTGTTCTTGTAGAACCTGGTATAAGGTGCCGCCGCCACAAGGGCTTGGAGCTCGCTAACTCTGCGAGCTGAGGTGAGCACAACCAGGAAAACCACTTTCCAAGAGAGGTAGCAAAGATGGCAAGTAGCCAGAGGCTCAAAGGGTGGGCGAGTGAGCTGCCCCCAACACCACATTGAGGTCCCATTCAGTTGCCTGAGGACGAACCATGGATTTCGATAAGAGCAAGCCCCGAAGGGGTCACCAAAGGTTGGACCGAGAAGGGCTTACCCTCCACCGGATGGTGGTGCACCGCCAAGGCACTAAGGTGCACTCAGACGGAGTTAGACTTGAGCCCGGACTGAGAGAGGTAGAGAAGGTACTGTAACACCAGAGCCACCGGGCAGGAGAAAGGATCAGCCCCGTGTTCGGCGCACCATGCAGAGAACCTGTGCCATTTGAGGGCATAAGCCTTCCTAGTAGAGGCCTTGAGAGAGGTCAGCATAATGTTCTCTACCTCAGTCGGAAGGTTGAGAGAGGCCAAAGTCGCCCTCTCAGCAGCCATGCTGTCAGCAAGAGGGACCCCAGGGGGAGGAAGTGACGTCACCGGAGCAGATGGCGGCTTGAGAGAGCTGCTCCGGTACCGACCCAGCCATCGGGAGGACAGCGCAGCCCCCCGGAGGTGGAAGGCGGTCACCCCGGGTGTGGGAAGCTGTCGGGAGGAGGCAGCGACCGGTGGAACGCCGGCGGCAGCAAATTACAGCGGCGGCGAGTGAACATGCAGGACAGCACGGCAGCCGCGAGTAGTGGCAAAATGGCACCCGAAGTGATGGCGGGGTCCGCATGAGAGGTGGGAAATGTGAAGAGAAGAGCTGGAGCCCTTCGCCCTCAACCCTCAGCAATCCGGAGCACACCAGGGAGGAAAGCAGCAGAGGCACTGTGGTGCTGGAGGTGAGAAGGAGCTGAGGAGGGTGGCCCACAGGCATTGTGCTGGCATTTGGTGCTGGGTGTCTGCACAGCAGTGACCAGAGGGGAGGGCCACGAGGCCGAAGAGGCTATTGTGAGTGCAGCGAGCAGACCTGGTGCCACAAATGACGGCAGGGGGAGAGTGTGCTCTGGAGGTGTGAAAAAGAACAATATAAGACTGAGCACCGTGCTTGTGAGCCTGGGATCAGGGAGAACAGTACCTTCCCTAGCGGCTAAATCCATTTCAGAGATGACTACCCGAAGGAAAGCAGCTGACCTCAGAGAATACGCGTACCCGGGGTCGCAAGGAGGGAAGAGTGACTCAGGGCAGTTGGAGAACAAAAAACTCCAGGATGGGTCTGGTGAACAAGGAGGAGACACGGAGATGGAGAATGTAAAAGCCCCTGGCATGGATTATGCGCAAAATGTCACAAGAGCGGAGCTCAGGGACTGGTTTCTTGAAATTAAAAATGAAGTGCAGTCTGTGAAAAGTGAGCTGAACGAGCTGCTGGGACCGCTGAAGGAAGAAACTGGAGAGCTGGCGTGTAGAATGGGAGATCGAGAGAGTCAGTTGCAAGAGATTGAACAGCAGCAGGCGGGAGAGGTACCAAGAGGTGAAAAGTTGGGATCACAATACGAGGCCTTGCTGTACAAGCTGGAGGATTTGGAAAATCGATCTCGACGCAATAATCTGAGAATCCGCGGAATCCCAGAGGAGAAAGAATTTCAAGATAGTGAAAAAGTGGCAAGATCTGTATGTCTGGAGGTATTACAGAAAGGTGGTGAGGAGGTGGCAGCTGTGGATATACAATTGGAAAGAGCACACAGAGCACTGGGGCCGCCAGTTGGCAACAGGCCTAGGGATATTATAATTTACCTGGCACGTTATAAGATCAAGGAGAAAATTATCAGCAAAATGAGGAGGGGTGGAGCCCTCATATGGCAAGGATATCCTGTGAATATATATGAGGACCTGTCTGCAGGCACGCTGCAGAGGCGGCGAGCAATACAACCTGTTACACAGCTATTGAGGAGAGCGGAAATTAGGTACCGGTGGCTGCACCCTTTTGGATTATCGTTTACCCTTAAAGGGCGGACATGGCGGACACAGACACCAGAGGAGGCAATGAAGGCCCTACGGGAAGCGGGCCTACGGCCCCAGGAGGCATCCTTGGGGACAGGGCCATCAACAGGAAAGTGGCAGGGGCAGCGTGGAGACAGTCCAGAGAGGAGGAAAAAGCGGGCGGCAGGTCAAGGACAAGTGATGCGAGAAGATCGACCGGTGGAGGAAACCTGACGAAATCTGTGGACTGTGATTATGATGGTTCAGCACTGGAGGTGGTGGTGGAGTGTTTTGTTTAAGAATGTTTGATTAAGTGTCATATAAGTAATATGCAAGGCAATGTTGAGAGAGGAGGGTGGGGTGGGAGGGAGAGTGTGGGGAGGGGTGAGGGTGTTGGAGGGCGGTGAGGAAAAGAAAATGGTAGATGATGGGAGAGGGTAGAGGGTGGGAAGCACAAGGTGGAGTGGTTGGGGGTGGGGGGTGATAGGAGGTGGGGGAGACGGGTGAGGGGAGGGGGAGTGAGAGTATGAGCTAGTGGAAGTGGGTGGGGGGGAGAGGAATGGAGTGAGGGGACGGGGGGGAATGGGTTTGTGTAAGTGTCATGGCTGGGGAAGGTAGGGGGCGCACTACTCCTGAGTGGTCCTCTGGAAGGGAAGGAGGATGAGGGGGGATGGGGGGAGGAAGGGGGAGGGGGAGGAGAGGGCAGGCGAGGGGGCAGCAGGTTTCGGGGAGGACAGCCGGAATATGTAGTAAGAGGAAGAGGAGGAGGGGGGGAGGGCGGGTGGGGGACAGGAAGGAGGGGGGGGTGGAAGGGGAGAAACTGGGGAAGGGGTGTGGGCAGAGGGAAAAGGTTAATAGTTATGACAATGAATGTAAAGGGGTTACGTACGAGACAGAAAAGAAGCTTGGTGGAGAGGGAAGCTAGAAGATTGGGAGCGGATATTATGTGCATACAAGAAACACACTTGCGGGTGGGGCAGGAGTACTTGTTGGAATCTAGACAATATCCAAAGGTGGTTTTGGCGGGGCAGAGGATTAACCCTAGGAAAGGGGGGGGGTCGGAATCTTGGTGTGGGGGGGGGAATGCCATAATATGGTGAAGGAAATTAGGCAGGGGAAAGGAGGTAGACGGGTGGGGGTACTACTGCAAATTGAGTGGGAAGAGGTGTGGGTGATAAGTATATATGGCCCGAAGGAGAAGCAGGGGGAGGCGTATGAGCTAATTTTGAAGGAGTTGGAGGGATTTGGGAATACTCCAATAATCTTGGGGGGGGGGGGGGGGATTTCAATTTGACGTGTAATCCCCGAATTGATACCAGTGGGGGGCAGGGGGGAGATGGCCGAGGGGATAGGCGAAGTTTGCATAAACTGCGGGAGAGATTGGGTTTAGTAGATGTCTGGAGATGCTGGCACCCGGGGGAACGGAAGTATACATTCTACTCCCCAGTACATGGCTCATATAGCAGGTTGGATATGATTTGGGGGGGTGGTATCTGGTTGGAAAGAATACAGGAAGTGGAGCATGGCTCAATTACCTGGTCGGACCATGCTCCAGTGAACGTACAATTTGACATGGGTAGCATGGATGACAGTCTGAAATTTTGGAAACTCAATGATTCCCTGCTGGAGGAGGAGCAGCAGGTGGGGAGGATTAAGGATAGTTTAAAGGAATATCTCTGGTTAAATGATACGGGGGAGGTGCCCATGGGGGTGGTGTGGGATGACTTAAAGGCGGTAATTCGGGGACAGCTGGTTAGTTTGGGGGCGCGGGTAAAGAGGGAAAAAGGGGCAGTGGAAACTGGCTTACTGCGGCAGTTGAGACGTTTGGAGGGTAAACATCAGAGAGTGTCGGACACACATGTTGCGGAACTCAATAAGGTAAGAGCGGAGTTGAGCAAACTGCGGGCCCAAGAGATAGCGTTCCAGCTAGCGGTATTGAAACAAGCCCATTTTGAAGGGGGAAATCGGGCGGGGAGGCTGCTGGCAAGCCGCTTTAAGGGGAGGAGGCAGGCACTGCATGTTGCGGGTATTCGTAATACTACAGGGGACTGGGTACACCAGTCTAAGGAAATCAGAGGGGTATTTAGGGAGTTTTATGAGAAATTGTATAAAAGTGAACTGGGGGCGGGAGGGGAGGAGATTGCAGAGTTTTTGGAGGAATGTGGCTTACAGCAGGTGCCTGGGGAAGAAAGGGAGCGTTTGGGGCGGGAGATACAGGAGGAGGAGGTGAGGAGGGTTATAGCTACTTTGAAACTTGGAAAGGCGCCAGGATTGGATGGATATACGGCAAAGTTTTATAAGGTAATGTCGGAACTTATAACGCCCGTCTTCACCAGGGTAGTGAATAGGGTTCTTCAAGGGGAGGGACTTCCGCAGACAATGGCGGAGGCTGGTATAACGGTTTTACCGAAAATGGGCAAAGATAAGGGGGTATGAGGTTCTTATAGGCCCATATCCCTAATAAACTTAGATGCAAAAATTTTGGCAAAGGTACTGGCAAATAGGATTCAGGACGTAGTGCCGCAATTGATACACCCCGATCAGACGGGTTTTGTAAAGGGGCGACAGGGTAGTGACAATGTGCGAAAGATTTTGAATGTTCTGTGGCAACTTCAGAGGACAAAAGAATCGGCAGTGCTGGTCACTGTGGACACAGAAAAAGCTTTTGATCGTGTGGAGTGGTCTTTTATGTTTCAGGTGTTGGAGAAAATGGGGTTTGGTGGACGGTATATTAGCTGGATAAGAGCTCTGTATCAGGGCCCACGAGCTAGAGTTCGAGTAAATGGTGGGTATTCAGAGAGTTTTGAGCTCCACAGGGGTACTAGACAGGGATGCCCATTATCGCCTTTATTGTTTGAACTGGCTATTGAGCCGCTGGCGGCATACATTAGGAGAACAGCGGATATCAAGGGAGTAAGGGTACGAGGGAGGGAGGAAAAAATAGGACTCTTTGCGGACGACGTTATTTTTACCTTGACACAGCCACTTACAACGCTACCAGTGTTGGTGACGGCTATCCAGAGGTACAGTCGATTAGCGGGTTATAAAATGAACCAAGGGAAAACTGAATTGCTGGGATTTAACTTAGCGCCTAGGGTGGAAGAGAGCCTGCGACACCATTTTAAGTTTCAGTGGGTGGCAGAGAGTTTCTGATATTTGGGGATTCAGTTGGGGACCCCTTTATCCAAGATTAAGCACTGGAATTATCAGGGATTGGTGAAGAATGTCAGGCAGGATTTATCACGTTGGAGGGGGTTGTATCTGTCCTGGCTGGGTCGTATTGCAGAGGTGAAAATGAATGTTCTCTCAAGGTTGCTATTTGTATATATGTCCCTGCCGTGTCGGTTGGTCAGAAAGGAAATAGATAGGATGCAAAGTCTGCTCTTGCAGTTTATTTGGGATGGGAAGCGTCCGAAGGTTGCTCGGGCCACCATGTATAAGCCGCGGGAGGAGGGGGGACTGGGGGGTCCCATCGTTGCACCGGTACTATGAAGCGGCGCAGCTTCGGGCATTGTTTGCTTGGAAGGAAGGGGTGGAACGCCCAGGGTGGGTGGAAAAGGAGGGGGCGGAGGGGGTAGGAGCAGGAGCTTGGATCTGGGATCCAGGTGTGGGGAGGCAGGGGAAGGTGGAGGAGAATCCGTATAGAGAACTTACGAGACAGGTTTGGGCGAAGTGGAGGGGGTATCTATTAGGGGGGGAAACAGTATTCTAGGGAAACTCCCATTCAGACGGTAATGGAGGGGACGATGGGAGAGGCGGCAGGGGTTTTTCGGAGGTGGAGGGAGCAAGGGTTGTGGAAACTGGGTCAATTGGTGGAGGATGGGGGGAGGGTCTGGGGATTTGAGGGGCTTCAACAGCAATATCACTTGGAGGAACAGGATAGATACGCGTATGTTAGTTTGTGGTATTGGCTTCAGCGGAGGGCGGTGAAACAAGACTGGTTGGCGAAACCTACACCATTTGAAGAGATGATGGGGAATGCCTACTCGGATAATATCAAAGTTATATAGACTCTTGGGGGAATTCAAGCAGGGGGGCATACGGGGCCAGCTACAGTGGGAGGAGGAGTTGGGAGGGCAGTGGGACTCTTTGAGGTGGAAACATATTTACATTCGGACTCATAAATTAGCCCCGGGGACAGCAATGTTGGAAAATAGCTATAAGTTACGGTTGAGAATGTATTGGACCCCGGTGTGGCTTCATGCTTTGTATCCAGACAGCCCGGACCATTGTTGGAAGGGGTGTGGGGCTCGAGGGGAATTGTTGCACATGGTCTGGAGCTGCCTTATTGTACGGGCATATTGGTTGGGGGTGGAAGGGCTTACGGTGGATATTACAGGGGTAAAGGAAAGTTTCACTCCCAGCATAGTGATATTAAATGAGGGGGCGGAGGGGGGGGAAGGGGGAGAATTAGGAAGACTACAGGGGTATTGCCTAATCGCTGGCCGGATGAGCCTTCTCCGTTGGTGGAAGAAAATGGGTGTCCCCCCACTAGCGGAGGTGGTGGGGAGAATGGAGCAGCTTTGGAATTTCTGTGCAATAGAAGCACATCGAAAACATAGTATTACAAAGTATAATAGGGTGTGGAAGCGGTATGAGCAGTGGAGGGTAGGGGGGTTGGCACAGTGGTCTGAGCGGGTGGAGCAGGAGGGGTCAGTACGACGGTAAGGGTTTGGATTCAACTTTTACCCAGTTAACCCAATTGTACACGTAGGGAGAGGGGTGGTAATGTCTGCTTCTGTTGGTATTTTTGGTGAATTCTTGATTGAGTTCGAACTGTATGTATAATTTACCATGATTCCAATGTAAAGTTCAGGCTCTGTCTTTAGGATTTATATTATTTTTTAGGATGCAGAGTGCTATAGCTGGGAGGGGGGTAGTTTTTATAGGGCTGGGGGGTAGGGGGGGGGGAATGCATTGTTTTTGTTTTTGTATGTCTGTGTTTATAATTTAGAAGAATATCAGTAGGGTCGGTTGATGCTGATCTGTTAATCTATGGGTGAAGATCTTAGAGTGTGGTGGGGGTCTTAGGACGTGCAACTGTTTGTGGGTGTGGAAATTGCAAAAAGTATACATGGTAGAAAATAGGGTACACACTGGGTGAGGGGATCTCTCAAATTTGTAGATGAAGTATGAACTGTATAATGGCTTATATTTGGGGGGGGGTTCTGGCTACATGTTATGTGTTGTGTATTTTGATGTGTGCCAATAAAAAATTTAAATTATAAAAAAAAAAAAAGAAAAAAAGAGGGACCCCAGGTTGGGCTGCAGGAGAGTGCCCCCCCTCCTGAGAGATGAGTCCCGGGGTGGTCCCCAAGGGGATGGGGGCCTCCACCGTCAACTGCAGAAGCAGCAAGAACCACGGCTGCTTGGCCCACCGAGGAGCTATCAGGATGAGCGAGGCCCTGTCGCGGAGGTTCCTGAACAAGGTCTTGGCGATCAGTGGTGTCGGAGGGAAGGCGTACATGAGGCCTTCCGACCAAGAGACTAGGAACGCGTCCTCTGCCACCCTGGAGGGGTGGACCTGCCGGGAGCAGAAGTGGGGCAACTGAAAGTTGTCCGGGCTGGCAAACAGGTCCATCATGGGCTCCCTCCAGAGCCGGAAAAACAGACTGGCTACCCTGGGGTCCAGCTGCCACTCGTGCAGCTGGAGAACTCTGCTGAGCCTGTCAGCCAGCAGGTTGTCCTGGCATGGCAGGTACACCACCTGCAGGATACCCTGTTGGATTACGTACGAGCAGAAGAGCAGTGCCTCCTGACAAAGGGTACGAGACCCAAACCACCTTGTTTGTTCATGTAGAACATCGCCACCTGGTTGTCCGTCTGGACCAGCACTGGCTGGTGACGCAAGTGGTGACAGAAGACCCTCAGGGCTAGGTGTATGGCTCGGAGCTCCAGGAGGTTGATCTGCTGGGTGCTCTCGTCTGGCGACCACTTGCCCTGAGTGTGGAGATCTCCGCAGTGAGCTCCCCAGCCGAGCAGGGAGGCGTCTGTGGTGAGGACATGAAAAGGCATGCCCGCTTCGAGATGCTGGGGCGATTGCCACCAGACCAGGGAGTCAGCCAACTGACGGGTCACTGAAACTGTCTCGGAGGCGGCCTGAGGCCTGAGATCACTGGTCCTGGAGACCCCACTGCGCCATCCTCATATGGAGGCGAGCGTCTGGAGTGACATGGACCGTGGAGGCCATGTGCCCGAGGAGGCGCAGGAGAAGCCGAGCGAGCATCGAGGGACTGCACTGTACGTCCCGAGCTAGAGATCTGAGACGATTGGCTTGGTCCTTGGGCAAGAAGTCCTTCGACTGGAGAGTGTCATTTCTTGCCCCGATGAACTCCAAGCACTGCGTTGGGAGGAGGTGAGACTTAGGGTAGTTTATGATGCCCAAGTGTTGCAGAATCTGGATAGTGTGTGCAGTGGCCTGCTGCACCTCTGAGGCTGTGCCTCCCTTTATGAGCCAGTCATCTAGGTAGGGAAAGACAAAGACCCCCTGGAGCCAAAGGAAGGCGGCCATGACCACCATGCATTTTGTGAAAACTCTTGGGGCAGAGGCTAGGCCGAAGGGGAGTACCCTGTATTGAAAGTGCTTGCCCCCTACCACGAACCACTGATACTGTCTGGTGTTGGGATGGATAAGGATATGAGTACAAGCATCCTTGAGGTCTAAGGAGCATAGCCAGTCTCCCTGCTGGTGGCATGGCAGCAATGTTCCAAGGGAGAGCTCAAACTTCTCCCTCACCAGTAATTTGTTGAGGTTACGCAGATTGAGGATGGGCCTTAGGCCCCCAGTCCTATTTGGCATGAGGATATATCTGGAGTAGAACCCTTTGCCCTTGATGGCTGGATCCACCGCCTTGTCCTCGAGAAGACCTGCCAACTCCTTAAGAAGGTCCCAGTAGAGGGGAGACCTGAGGGGCTCTCCCAGGAAATAAGGAGGAGGTGTCTGAAACAGGGGGAGGAGGTAACCTTCCCTGACCACCTTTCGTGCCCAGACGTCAGTGATGGCCACCCACCTCTGGGCATAGGGGGCCAGACATCCCTCTGTGGGCTGCTGATCTCCTTGGGGTAGAGAGGCTATGCTCAAAAAATCAAAAGCTCCAGCCTGGCTGGGCCGGGGCCAGTGCCTGGGGTTTTGGAGCCTTCTGCTTACGCAGGCCATGCCCATGTCCCTTGGCCTGCTGACCCTGTTGGGGAGCCAGGGAGGCCTGATAGGGTGGGTAGTTTTGGTAAGCAGCTCCCTTCCTCGGGTAAAAGGGTTTTTTACCCGAGCCCTTTTATTTGGGATGGGCAGTGGGTCTTCTTAGAGCCTGGTCCTCGTCATGAACTCAGTCTTCAACTCGGCAGCCTTGTCGGTCATGGGTTTGCCAAAGAGGTTCTCTCCTTGGCATGGGACATTGACCAACTTGTCCTGAACCCACTTCTTGAGGTCGGACGACTGAAGCCAAGCTTGGCGGCGTGCACTGATGCCTGCCGCAGCTACCCAGGCCACCGACTCAAACCTGTCATAGGCCCCTCAAGACATGAATTTGGAGCACTCACAGATGGCCTTGGACAGGCTTTTGAACTACTTCAAAGGTTCCCCAGAGAGACAAAGCCGAGAACCCAGCAAGTTCCTTTGCCAGCTCTCTCAAGTAAATGCTATGTACAGCTGGTAGGCCTGGATGCAGCAGAGAAGCATCGAGCCCTGGTAGCACTTTCTGCCGAGGGCGTCCAAGATGTAGGCCTCCCTGTAGGGCCGGCACAGAGGAGTGCGTCTTCTGGTTTTTCAGCCAACGCATGGCCGACTCCACCACCATGGAGTTTTGCAGCAGTTGTGACTTCTGGAATCCCATGCTCAGGTGGACTCAATACATCAAGTCGAGCCATCTGATTACCACCGGCACAGACGCTGATGTCTCCCACATGCGGAGCATGAGCCGTTCCAGGATAGGAGGGATGGGCACCATGAGCGATTCCCATGGAGGGGCCTCGTACTGGAGATCTCTAACTCATCCGCCTGAGGATCCTCCTCCAACTTGGTCAGGAACACCAGGGACTTAGACATGTCCTTGACAAAGTCTAAGAAGCCCATGTCCTCGGACAGGGAGCGCCGCCGAGGTTCCGAGACAGGAAAATCCAAAGGGATGTCGCGGTGGTGATGGGTATCGGGGGACTCGTCACCCTCTGTCTCCCACTCGGAGTAGTCTGTGGAGGACTCATAGGAGGTCTGCTCCAAAGGCTTGGAGGGGCCCGATGCCCTATGGCCGGCACCTGGTAAACTTGCTGGGGATGATCATGGTCCTGTCGAGCCGGCACCTGGTAAATTTGCCGGGGATGTCTTGGACGTCGATGGCATGGTGGTCGGGGCGGATGAACCATCGTGCCAGGCAACAGCGCCCGCTGTTGGTCCATGAAGGCAGACAAACTGTGTTCCAGGGCTGTCATTCTGGACTCTAGACTAGAAGGCTCCGCAGCCTTCGGCATGGGCACCGAGGGACTCGGGCCCGACACCGACTCCCCTGAAGGGGAATCCTCAATGAGGATGGTGTCTGGGGACTGAGGATGGTCCGTAGGACCTTTCCAGGTCACTCCTTCTCCAACGCTTTGGACAAGCGTCTCGGACTGCGGGACTGGGCCAGGGGAGCTTCCGGCCAGTTGGAACCATCCAAGGACGTCGCCTTCAAGGGTTTCTTCTTTCTTGGTTTCCTCGAGGGAGACCCCCTTTCTGAGGACCCACGACGAGGCTCGGGTTCAGAGAGTTCCGCCCAAGATGTCGGGGCCTCAGAAGAGGCCCTGGCCTTCAAAGGCATCGGAGAAGAACTTATCATGCTGCTGCTGGCGGCTCTTGAGGGCCTTGCTGGACATCCTCCTACAGAGACCACAGGCTGTTGGGTTGTGGTCTGGCCCGTCCCGATGTAACAAAGACAGCAGTCGTGTGTATCGGTCAAAGACATGATTTTGGAGCACTGATCACACTTCTTAAAGCCACTGGTAGCCATGTGGGAAAAAAGTACCCCTGCGAGGTCGAAGACTCTCCGGGCTGCCAGCGGGACAAAAAAGGCATGGAGGTGCCTGAAAAAGAAAATAACGAAACGACTACAAAAAAATAAATCGAGACAGATGCTGAGGCACCAAGGTCAGTAGGCAGGTAGAGTACTGGTGCAATACCAGAGATGAGTTGGAAACTAGAGGAACAAAAAAAAAAATCAACTTTTTCAGGGGGCAAGCCAGACAACGTCTGAAGGGCTCAGCGGAATAAAGGAGACCAAGCAAGATGACGACTGAGCAATTCTGGAAACCGCACCTTGTGATGCAGTGGATAAAATAGAGCATATGGAAGTTCAGGAAAGTGAAGAGCTTACCTCTGATTCAGCTGTAGGAAAAGATACAAGGCATAGGAAAACAGCTGAGCAGAAAACGCTGTTAGTACAAGAAAAGCCAAAAGCTCATCAAGAGCACCTGTCTCCTAGTTCTCACGTTACGTGCAGGGCTGGGAACCATATAAGGGAGAGTTTTAGTCAGTGCAGGCAGAACTGCCAGGAGAACTGCCAGCAGAACTGCAAAGGGAGTTGCAGGGGAGTGCTGGGAAAGGAAGCTGCAATCCAGGAACCAGGAAGTGGCAGCAGACACAGTGCTCGAGAGAGAAGGGTTGGAAGGAGCAGTGCTGGGAGACGCTTTGACACAGGAAGCAGACCTGGAAAGAAACCAGGAGGGGCCAGCAGTTCAGGAGGACGGTATCTGCAGTCACGGAGCACAGGTCAGCCCAGAGGAAGTTTACCTAGAGAAGGGAACTTCAAACGTAGCTGTAATCTAAAGAACAGCTGGGAGGCTGACACGGAGTTTCTTAACTCACAGCCTGACTGGGAAGCCGGGGAGAGAAGCCACTACAACCCCAGAGCTAAGACTAGCACCAAGGTAAAGAGAAGGGAACCACCTTCTTTTAAAGAAAGGTTTAAATACCATGACTGTTGTAAAGGGCGTAGCCCTGAATATAATACTGTGAGGGAAAGATATCCTAAACTCTCACTTCGTGAGGCGGACCAGTGGAGAGCTTTCCACAGACCAGGAAAATATAACCCTGGGATTAAAGAAGCTTTTGGAGGAAGCGATAGTGAACTCTCACAAGAGGTTGTGCCAGAGTCCTACACATGGGAGGAATCTGATTCAGACGGTTTGGGAAGTGAGCCTGAAGGGATGGTATGGGAGAATAACAGCCACCTTTCAGACCCCATACCCATGGATTGTAATATATGCTGTAAGAATAACCACACTTCTTTATGTTGACCTTTTTAAAAGGAAAGTGCTTTGTGAAGATAACAAAGGAGAGAAGTTTTTGTTACCATTTTCGTGCACTGCTGTGTAAGTTTTTGTCCTTAAAGAATGTCCGTTCGGGAAGGGGAATAAAACCCATACTTATTTTTCCTTACCACTTGACCACAAGACTCTGGTTTTCATAGCAAGAGCAGGGTAAACTCCTACAACCCTAGGTGACCGCCTAATTAGGGTTTTAAAAGGGCTCCACCATACGGGCCCCATCACAAAATGGCGTAGTTGTTGCGGATCCATTATAGAGGGTACAAAACTGCAACGCAGCGAGCTACAGCGCGGAAAGAGCGGACGGCGTCACACCCGGAGAGGATCCAGTTCCTGCAAGGTGAAGAAGTCAAGCACCTTCTCAAAGTGAGAACTTCCACCTGGCTCAGGTAACGCGTATTTGGGCACAGGCTGGGAGGATTCCTGGTGAGAAGGGAGGGCTTGGAAAGGAAAGAGGAAAAGGGAAACTTTCTCTCTTGTTGTATAGTACCGCACTTGGTGGTTGTGTTTTGATCTGTTTTCCAGGATCCAAGGAGTGAAAAGATGGATGTCCAGGAAGTCTTAAGATGGATGAGTCTGCAATTTGATAAACAGAGAGAGCTGGCTCAGCTCAGCCAGGAGCAGGCCATCGCAGCACTAAAGGACCAGCAAAAGCCGCTGACAGCTTTTCTGGAAGAGCCGAAGACAAGGACAGCATTACCTGCATCCTGTGGGGTAGGCCCACAGAGTTGTGGGATGTGGACTGTTGGACAAATGAGTAAAACAGATAACTTTGATGATTTTGTTGAAACCTTTGAGAGGGTAGCTCTCAATTCCAACTGGCCAAAGGAGCAATGGGCGGTTAGACTGGCTTCAGCTTTAACTGGGGAAGCACAGTCGGCTTATAGAGCCATGCCTACCGCTTTGGCAGTGGAATATGATGAGGTGAAACGAGCAGTACGTGATAGGCTAGGCCTAACTCCAGCAGTTTACAGACATATGCTCAGGTCCACTAAGATTCAAGCGGATGAAACACCCAAGGCACTGCGCTATAGAGTGCATGGTTTAGTTTTAAAATGGCTTGAACCAGATGGCAAACCCATAGAGAGCATAATAGATCAAATTGTGCTTGAGCAGTTCTATGAGGCAGTACCTGTAGAGGTAAAAACCTTTTTGACACTGCAGAATTGCAGAACCTCCACAGAAGCAGCACTGCTAACTGAACGGTTCTTTGAAGCCGAATTAGCTAAAAAGGCCGGTGCTGAAAGTAAGTTGGGGTTGGTCAATTCTGTAAGGGATACTAGAGAACCTCGTAGGAACATGAGGTATGCAAATGAGTCTCTGTATGGAAGAGAGGATAGGAATGTATTTCCAAGGTGTTTTAAGTGTGGTAAGACAGGGCACTTAAAGAAAGATTGCATCCAGCGCACTGCGCTAATTATAAATGTTGATAAACATATACCAGCAGGCTTCCGAGTGGATGTAGAGGTGCAGGGGGTACCTGCAATGGCCTTGCTGGACTCGGGGGCCGATCAAAGTATGATCTCCCGGAGGTTCTGGAAGATCATACAGGCCAAAAAGGATTTTTCCCCGAGTCAGCAAGAGGGCACAACTAAGATAAAATGTGTACACGGGGCATCAACCTGTTATCCCCTTTATAAAGTAAAGGTTAAGGGTTTAGGCACCCAGGAAAGCATCTTAGTAGCCATCATACCCAAATTGCCTTATGATATAGTACTAGTGCGAGATTGGTCACCTTTTTACAGGGGTATAGAGGGAAGTACATGTGTAAAAGGAGTACTGGTTTCCACCAGGTCCCAGGCGAAAGGCCTAGAGACACCTAGTGAGATTCCAGAAGATAATCCCGTTCCCATAGGAGAGGAAGAAGAGCCTTTAAGGGGGGAAGATAGGGTGGAAGATGAAACTCTAAGTGAGCTTCCCCAGCACGAAGAGTTGATTAGTGCTCCTTCAAAAACTAAAAAGAAAAGTAAAGGCGAAAAGCGCCAAGAACGACATCATCGAGCTCAATTGAGAGCCGGGGTAACTGATGGGCAAGGGCTACCGTGGGTACCTGCTTACCTGGTGAAAAAGTTCCCGTCTTTTTCTAAGGAGCAGAAGGCAGACCCAGTATTGAAGTATGCCTTTGTGTTTGCACAGGCAGGTAGGGATGTGCTCCACAGATTCCTGTTAGAGGAGGATATTTTATATAGGGAGAGCAACAATCCTCATAACGGTGCAATTAGAAAACAGTTAGTGGTTCCCACTACTTTTAAGGCGGTCGTTATGAGACTAGCTCACGCTCACCCAATTGGGGGACATAAAGGAGTGCAGGCTACACGCGACCAGATCCTCGAGCGTTTTTACTGGCCAGGAGTGTTTAGGGAGACGAAGAGGTTCTGTGAGGCCTGTCCGGCATGCCAGCAGGTAAGCGCCGCTAAGCCCGTAGGAGTTCCTATGATCCAGACTCCTACCATAACAGAGCCGGTTCGCCGAATGGCGATGGACATTGTAGGTCCACTAATGAAAACCCCTAGAGGATTTCACTACATCCTTGTTATAATGGATGTTGCTACCAGGTTTCCTTGGGCGATTCCTTTGAGGAATATATCGGCTAAGTTTATAGCTGCAGAATTAGTAAAACTATTCTGCGAGGTGGGGTTCCCGAGGGAAATGCTTACTGATAGAGGAAGTAATTTTGTTTCAAAATACTTAGCACAAGTATGGGATGCTTTTGGCATCCGCCATATAAAAACATCTGCGTACCATCCACAGACGAATGGTCTGGTGGAACGCTTTAATCAGACCCTTAAACAGTTGTTAAGGAGAGGGTTAGATGGGCAGATGGCAGATTGGGATATTATGCTCCCATTCGCCCTGTATGCCAGTAGGGAGCGGACTCAAACTTCTTTAAGAGCGTCCCCTTACGAACTAATGTTTGGACGGACACCACGAGGGGTCCTAGATATTTTAAGGGACCAGTGGGTGGAGCCAGAAGGGGAGGAAATGGGGGTTCCCCAGTTTCTTTTTGGACTCCGGAGTCGCCTACAGAGAGCGTCACGAGTCGCAGATGAGCACTTACAGAATAGTCAGAAAAATCAAAAGAAGTATTATGACAGAGGTAAGAAGCCGCGACAGAGTGGTTGTAATGGTCGCTGATCCAGGGCCAAAGTTCGAGGCCCAGTGGAAAGGTCCTTACGTAGTAGTAGACCGCCAGGGTCCAGTATCGTATGTTGTGAAGAACGACAAGGGACGTCTTCAAACATATCACATAAACGTACTCAAACCATGGTACGAGAGAACGGCAGCAATTAACCGTTCCAGAGTAATCGTCACAGGTAAAGAAGCAGACAGTAGGTATTGCAGGAAGGTCACGTATCCAGGGCAGATTCCGAGCTGTGGGCACAGAAGTTCCCCATCCCGGAATATCTTAAGAGGGGGGATATGTGATGCAGTGGATAAAATAGAGCATATGGAAGTTGTGATAAGGAAGCTTATCATAGCTCAGGAAGGAGCTATAGAAAAGGTGAAGTGACTCTGAACAAGCAACCTGTCAGTTCTGGTAGAAATAAGAAAACAGAATTTTCTTATAAAAGACTACCAGTCCCAGAATGCACCAGGTTTCCAACAGCCCTTAGAGGAGCTGAAGTGGGGAAACGTGTGTTCAATCAGGAGGGCTATGAGGTAATCCCTAAGCACTCATCTCAAAGGGCAGGGCCTGATTCAGCACAGCTGCGCTGTGTTAGGGAGGAGCACTCATCTAAGCAGAATAAGAGTAGAGTTTATTCTACAGATGACCATCTTCATGATCACCTTGGATATCCAGAGAATTGTCCTCAGTATCCTGAGATTCAGCTTGAGTTTGATCATCAGTTTCATCTGAAGGATCATCAGAAGCAGAAGCCAAACCAGACGGACAGAGAGGGAAAGAGAGCCTTTGGAAGATGGAAGAGAAAAGCCTTTGAGAGGTCTAGAAGAGTCCAAAGCAGTACGTATACTGGGAGGTATTCCAAGGGCCAGCATACACCATTGGACTGGGGAAAGCCAGAGGAATGGTGCTGCAGAGCTAGGAATCACCAGAGGCTACCTGTGAGGGAGACGGCTGCACGTGGAAGGGACCCTAAGACCTGTGCCAGAAGGTATGTGAAGAAAGATCCAGTGTCCAGGGATCTGGATTGGAAGGCTGGACATAAGAACTGGACTACATACTGGCCAGGCTATATAGAGAGGAACTCTAGCAGCAATGGAAGCTCAGGTATGAACACTGATCTATGCCCTAGCTATAACCTTGAAAGACAGCAGGGAAACAAGTATTCTCCTGAAAATGCTCCATTGAGAGATTCATCTGTGCCAATCCATGATATTGAACCCATGCTTGTTGAACAAGGGGGAATAATAGCAGATGAGGATCCTGTTTATATGGACTGCTCTCTATCTAAACTCCGTTGGTAACTTTCTGTTATAAAGTACAGCAACCATCACAAAGAAATACAAATTTGTTCTTTAATCTACTCAGAAAAGCTCCTGAAGCAGGATTTGACCCACACAGTAGAAAGCAAGCCAGCTAAGGGGTTTCAGCTGGATAACTGCTAGCAATTAAGCCTTACCTAATTGCTTGTGAGCTAGGAGAGAATCACTTCTGTATCTATGTGGGAAGTAATCAGAAGTTAACCTGAAAAGAACAGTTTGTTTCTTGCTTTGTGGCTTTTCATTTGTTGTTTTCCTGATTTTGACTTTGTTTTTCCAAGTTAACACTGAAAGCAAGTAACCTAATTTATGTGCTACCAAGCATATCTGTGTTGGGAGAAATAACCCCATAAATAAAAATCTTATTGGCTTTACCCAAGAGCACAACTAAATTATTGTCAGCAGCTGTGTCTGGTGTGAATGAACTACATTGCCCACAATACCTTGCAAATCATATAGATATATGCACTTGACAAGACTGTGAAGATTCTCACCCAGGCAGCCGTCTGACAAAGTTCAGGAAAGTGAAGAGCTTACCTCTGATTCAGTTGTAGGAAAAGATACAAGGCATAGGAAAACAGCTGAGCAGAAAACGCTGTTAGTACAAGAAAAGCCAAAAGCTCATCAAGAGCACCTGTCTCCTAGTTCTCACGTTACGTGCAGGGCTGGGAACCATATAAGGGAGAGTTTTAGTCAGTGCAGGCAGAACTGCCAGGAGAACTGCCAGCAGAACTGCAAAGGGAGTTGCAGGGGAGTGCTGGGAAAGGAAGCTGCAATCCAGGAACCAGGAAGTGGCAGCAGACACAGTGCTCGAGAGAGAAGGGTTGGAAAGAGCAGTGCTGGGAGACGCTTTGACACAGGAAGCAGACCTGGAGAGAAACCAGGAGGGGCCAGCAGTTCAGGAGGACGGTATCTGCAGTCACGGAGCACAGGTCAGCCCAGAGGAAGTTTACCTAGAGAAGGGAACTTCAAACGTAGCTGTAATCTAAAGAACAGCTGGGAGGCTGACACGGAGTTTCTTAACTCACAGCCTGACTGGGAAGCCGGGGAGAGAAGCCACTACAACCCCAGAGCTAAGACTAGCACCAAGATAAAGAGAAGGGAACCTTCTTCTTTTAAAGAAAGGTTTAAATACCATGACTGTTGTAAAGGGCGTAGCCCTGAATATAATACTGAGGGAAAGATATCCTAAACTCTCACTTCGTGAGGACCACCAGTGGAGAGCTTTCCACAGACCAGGATAATATAACCCTGGGATTAAAGAAGCTTTTGGAGGAAGCGATAGTGAACTCTCACAAGAGGTTGTGCCAGAGTCCTACACATGGGAGGAATCTGATTCAGACGGTTTGGGAAGTGAGCCTGAAGGGATGGTATGGGAGAATAACAGCCACCTTTCAGACCCCATACCCATGGATTGTAATATATGCTGTAAGAATAACCACACTTCTTTATGTTGACCTTTTTAAAAGGAAAGTGCTTTGTGAAGATAACAAAGGAGAGAAGTTTTTGTTACCATTTTCTTGCACTGCTGTGTAAGTTTTTGTCCTTAAAGAATGTCCGTTCGGGAAGGGGAATAAAACCCATACTTATTTTTCCTTACCACTTGACCACAAGACTCTGGTTTTCATAGCAAGAGCAGAGTAAACTCCTACAACCCTAGGCGACCGCCTAATTAGGGTTTTAAAAGGGCTCCACCATACGGGCCCCATCACAACCTTCAAAAGGATGTGAAGAGGATGGAGTCGGTGCAGAGGGTGGCTACTAAAACGATTAGTGGTCTTCATTATAAAGCATATGAGAACAGACTGAAGGATCTTAATATGTACACCGTAAAGGCGGGATAGAGGTGATATGATTGAGATGTTTAAATACCTCCGTAGCATAAATGTTCAGGGAGAGCGCCTCTTTCAATTGAAAGCAAGTTCTGCTACGAGGGGACATGGGATGATGGTGAAGGGAGATAGATTCAGGAGTGATATGCGGAAATATTTCTTTACGGAAAGAGTAGTGGATCCGTGGAATAGTCTCCCAGTGGAGGTGGTAGAGATGAATTCAAAAAAGCATGGGACAAACACAGAGGATCTCTAAAGGTAAAAAGGGGACTGTTGTAGTTGTTATGGAAGGACAGACTAGATGGGCCATGTGGTCTTTTTCTGTCGTCATATTTCTATGTTTCTACCCTTGGGTGGGAAGGGGACTACGCATGCGTGGTGGCATCTCCCAAAGGCTTTCTTTGAAAGCTGTGGGATACTTCCGCAAGGGCTCCGTCAGTGCCGACGTCACCCATATGAGAGGACCGACTTCCTGCTTGTTCCCAGAGAACACTTGCTACAAGTGAATAACTACGCTTTCTCTGTGAACAAGCAGGAAATAAGTCTTCACTTATGGTACTCCCAAGCTACAGGCTACCGAAACCTGAGGAAATGAGCAGCCCAACTGGGCAACGAGAACTGGAGAAGTCAGGAAGACCAGAGAGGTAGTCCCGCAGAGGATTTATCTGATTCAGTATCCTTAGCAGACATCGACCCGAGGGGAACTTTTAGCAGATAGCATGGACAGACAGAAGGGCCAGTGGACAGGAGTTAACTCTAAGACCCAAAGAGATACCGGAGCATGGCCTGGCCAAAATCGCTGTCCCGTCGGGAATCCCCATCCAGACAGTAGTGTGCTGTGAAGATATGGACCAAAGACCACATCACAGCCCTACAGATTGCCTCTGCAGACACCGAATGGAGGTTGGCCACCAATGTGGCCATCACACAGACATTGTGAGCCATGATAAGGCATGACATAACCCTAACGGCTCAGCCAAGCCAGAGAGTATGCATGAGCGATTCAATCCGCTAGCCAGAGGGATGGCATATGCTTTGAGAAAGTGACGCCCAGCCTATTGGGTCGAAGGTCAATGCATGTTTACAGTCCAGTGTGTGCAAGGCCGGCAAACCGTGGTTTGCATGACACCAGGGAAAGAACGTTGGAAGGACAATGGGCTGGTTGAGGTCAAACGCTGAGCCCATCTTCAGTAGAAAGCAGGGATATGTACAGAGCACCACCATCTGGTTCTGGTGAAACCTGGTATATAGAGAGTGAGCAACCAGAGCTTGGAGCTCATTGATGCGTTGCACCAACATGATGGCCACCAGGAAGAGGACCTTCCATTATTAAAGAGGACCAGGAAAATCCACTGCTTAGCTCAGGAAAAGGAACATGGAATCTGTGTATCTTTTTGGGATCCTGACAGGCAACTTGTGACCTTGATTGGAATTAATCTTTCAATTGAAAGTAAGTTCTGCAACGAGGGATATAGGATGAGGGTGAAAGGAGATAGACTCAGGAGTAATATGTGGAAATATTTCTTTACAGAAAAAGTGGTAGATGTGTAGAATTGTCTCCCAGTGGAGGTAGTAGAGACGAGGACAGTATCTGAATTCAAGAAAGCATGGGATAAACACAGAAGATCTCTAAAGGAAAAAAAGGAACTTCCAGTATTTGATATGGAAGGGCAGACTATATAGGCCATATGGTCTTATTCTGCTCACATGTTTCTATGGATTTGCTACCAGAATATATCAGATCATAGCAGATCACAATCAGAGCAGATCACACCAGAATATATCAGACTGTAGATCATGCCTGAAGATATCAGATCATAGCAGATTATAACGGATCCCGCGATAAGTCCTAAACTGTCCTAGTAACACTCAAGGAAAGAACAATATTCGGTAAGTAAAATGTCACCTCCTATACTGTCCTGCTAGGCTAGTCCAGACAAGTGTGATGTACCAAAGCTATGCCTCCACTGAACAGGCAGACGACATGGCAGCTATCAAAACATTTGCACCGAAGGCCGTACCCGCCCAAATGTGGACAGCCAAGCAGTAATGCTTGATAAAGGTGGAAAGTGATGATCACGCTGCTATCCACCAAATGTCTAAGAAAGCAACCAACCTGCAATTTGCCCAGGAGGAAGCATGAACCTATGTGGAAAGTGCACGCAAATCCTATGGGACCGTCAGATTTTGCAAAAGATAGGCTGAGGCTATCATCTCCTTTATCCAGCAGCCCACGGAAGATTTTGTGACCACTTCACCCTTGTGTAAGCCTTCAGACATGACAAAGTCTGTCAGACCTTTGGAAGGAGTTAAAGACCTTTAGGTGACTAAGAAACACCCATCTACCGTCCACCAGAAGACCCTTCTCCTTCCCCTGGCATTGTTCCTTTGGGAACAAAAGCAAGCAGACCACCTGATTGACATGGAAAACAAATACCACTATAGACAAAAAGGAATGGGCCATAAATACACAGTCTCTTACAAAAAAGATAGATAGGGATTTTGGCAAGACCAGATCTGCAACTCCGAGATACATCACCAAGCAGATCATGACCCAAAAAGGCAGCCCTTATTGGACAAATCCTTGCGTGTAGCTCTCCACAAGGGTTCAAATGGTTCAGCTACCAAGGCCTGAAGGACCAAACTGAGAACCCATGAAGGAACCACTGAACAAAGGGGAGGGTGCAAGTGCTGAACTTCCTGCAAGAAATAGGCCACATCCAGTTGCGAAGCCAGGGAGCACCGCATCACCGGCCCTCTAGAACAGGCCAAGGCCAGCACCTGAACTCTCAACTGAGGGAAAGGTCCTTATCATATTCATCCTGGGGGAAGAAAGGCAGAGCTGGAAAATTTACCATTTTAGGGCTGATGCGTCGCTCATGACCACACTGCTCAAAGAGACACCAGAGGTGCACATAGGCAAGGCAGGAAAGGTGCATCTCGCATTCAGAAGCATGGAAACCACAGCAGCAGAATATCTCTTTATGGGCAAAATGTTGCTTTCCAAGAGCCAAATCATAAACGAGAGGAGAGCTGTAGTTTCCAGCAGAACCGGCCCCTGCCTCAAGAGTCCCCGTGCTGACAGAAGGCGCAGGTGGGCAACCTGCCACAGGCATAGCAAATTCGCATACCATGGCCTCCTCAGCCAAGCTGGTGCCACCAGCACCACCGGACCCAGATGGCACTCCACATGACAAAAGCACTCATCCACAAGAGGCCAAAGAGAAAATATATACAGCAGAAAGTGCCTCGGCCAAGGCTGAACTAGAGTGATCATGCCTTTGGAGCCCACCTCTGCTGCAGCTGAAGAACTATGCACCTCAGAACTGGCCTGGGTCACCATCAAATCCATCTTGGAGCGACCCCACCTGTCCAGGATCCTCTGGATCGCCAATCGGTTCAATCCCCACTCCCCAAGACTGGGGGAGTGATGAATGAGATAGTTTTCTTCTACATCATCAGCTCCCGCAATATGTTGCGTCGAGAGAGCCAGGAGATTTCACGCCACACAAAGGAGCAGGAGGGTCATTTTACAGGGAGACTCCAGAACTCATGCCCACTTTGCCAGTTGACATAGGCTACTGCTGCGGCATTGTCCAAGAAGATCCACACTGCCTGTCTTGGACTAAATTTCCAGAGATGTAGGAGAGCCAAGCAAATGGCCCTAGCTTTCAGCCAATTGATGGGCCAAGCTGCCTGCTATTTTCTCTAGTGACACTGGGAAGTCTGCCTTTAGCAATGAATTCCCCAGCTAAACAGGCTGGCTTTGAACATCAGCAGAAGCCACTGAACATCAGCAGAAGCCACTGAACATCATTCAGAAGGACTTTCAGCAGATGAGAAGGCTGCTCCCACCATATCAGGCTGGCCACCACAGTGGGGGAAGAGGGAGGCTGATGCCAAAGTCCTGTGAGGAGGAGAATAGTGGTACAGCAGGGATATTTGAAGTGGACGCAGCTGCATTCATGCCCAGGGGGAACATCTTGATCGTTGCCACCATCGACCCTAGGAGTTGGAGGTAGTCCTAGGCTTTGGGAAGATGCTACCTCCTAAATGCCCTCAGCTGAAAACTCAATGAGTGATCAAACTCTGGAATTGGAGGATGCAGTAAAAGTTGTTAGTGTAATTGGATTTAAAAGAGGTTTGGACAAGTTCCTGGAGGAAAAGTCCATAAACCATTATTAAAGAGGACTAGGGAAATCCACAGCTTACCCCTGGGATAAGCAGCATAGCATTTGTATACCTTTTGGGAACATGACAGGTACCTGTGACCTGGATTGGCCATTGTTGGAAATGGGATAATGAGCTTAATGGACCCCTGGTCTGACTCAGTAGAGCATGTCTTATATTCTTATGCCCTCCTCTGGGGCAGGAAAATTCTTCCTGAGCCAGTGACGAACCACGATCCAAAGTACCCTAATGACTGGATAGGCTCCATGAAATTCTTATTGCAGTTTATTACCCAGTCCAAAGATTCTCCAGAAACTGCACCTCTTGGACTGACACGCGAAGGGCTCCAAATGCGACCTAGCCCACATAGGTCAGTCATCTAGGCAAGGATACACACCAATCTCTTCATGGCACAAGACAGCGATAGAAAGAAGTAATTAGGTCTTACCTGCTAATTAGTGTTCCTCCAGCTAACTAAGACACTAGGTTGCTGCGCTCTCCAACTTCTGCTTGCTCCCGCAGGATACAGGGACTGGACTGTAGAGACGATCAGGAACCTTCATAACCCTGGTAAATATCCTCCATCCAGTGGGGAGGCCAAAAGGTATAGCAGCAAACAAAGTGCGAGCTGAGAACAGAGAAGCACAGGAAGCACTGCTTATCTTTGTGGATGGGAATGTGGAAATAAGTCTTGACAAAGTCCAGCAGTGCAGGAAACTCTCCTCGGTGGACAGCTCTCAGTGTGCTATTTGGGAGCGAAAGGCCTTTAGATGAACACTGAAGTCTCTGTTGTCCAAGATCGAGTGGAAGGACTCAACTTTCTTTGGTACCACAAAGCAAATGGGCATACCAGCCCCTGCCCCTTTTGGCAGGCAGCACCAGAACTAGTGTGGAGGCTGAGGAATCTTTCCAGAGTAGTCTCAACGGAGGCTCTCCTGGCCACAAACCCACATGGAGGATATTAGGAGGGCATTTGGGATGGGGTCCTTGCATTCCAGCATACAGCCAAACTGAATGATGTTGAGGTCCCACTGGTCCGAGGTTACACAGACCCATCCCATCATTGCATCTGATGAGAAAATCCAGATTTGTGGGAAGAGGGAACCTTGCGGGTCCCACAAAAGGACTGGGCTGGGAAACGGGAGCCAGAGGAAACAAAGATGGCCCTCCCCAGGTGATCCTTCCAAAAGCCCCCAAACCCCCTAGATGCAGGAGTGAGGAGAACATGATGCAGAAGAGGGGAGGCCATGCTTCAGAGGGCCTGTAGTTCTATCCTCCGGAAGATAATGTGGTTTGGAGGCTCCCAGCTCCTTGACCAACTTCTTCAAAGTCCTCCCCAAACAAGCTTCCCCTTGAAAGAAGTCCATATAAAAGGGACTTGGCTGCTGTGTCTGCTGTCCAAGGGCGAAGACAAAACCAGCAATGTGCCACCATGGAAAAGGCAATATCCTTGGCCACCAGGCAGGCCAAATCATATGGGGCATCCACCAGGAAAGCTGCTGTAGATTCTAGAAGTATCGAAGGGTCATTCCGCAGGAGTGACTCGATCCAATGGAATCGGGCATGAGCAGAAAACCTTTCGCAAACTAATGTCTGAGAATAAGGGAGGCAGCCAAAACTGGCTCTTTAGGAAAGTTTTGTCCTTGCGATCACCGGATCCTTGAGGGCTGCACCACCCTTCACCAGAAAGGTGGTGCATTTAGCAACGGACATCAGCTGCGCATCCACCTGGGGCAGCCGCATCTAGACAGCAAAGTCTTCCTGAGGAAGTCATACAGCAGACTCACGACCCTGCCCCCTTTCAGCAGGGTGGCAGGGAAGTTCTATTCTGTGTGTATCATGTTCTTCGGGATCTTTGGGTAGAAAACATCCTGGAGGATGTTCATATCCCCCTGACAGAGGGGGTACACTTGTGGCTCCTGCTCCACTGACACAGCATCCAACAGCTGCAGGATAGAGAAAAGCGTTGAAACAGGGCATAAATTGTTGGTTTGCCCGAAACGCAGTATTGTGCTCTGGTTATAAACTGCGGACATTTGTGAGATGGACATCTACCTGGTTACAAACTGCGGATATTTCAGAGATGGACATCTATACTGAGGTTTAAAATAATTATGTCTCAGTGTCCTATGGACAACAGAGAAGTAAATTTTTATTGATTGTCACTCTGGTTCCATTGATTTTTCACATATAATGAGGTTGGAAGTAATACAATTTTGAATACGTTTGGTGTAGGGCACACCATTTTATGGTGTTTTTTTACCTACGGTTTAAAGCTCTGGTTGGGGCTTATTAAAATTGAGTAAACAGGAAGTATTTCCACGAGAGGTATTTTGATTTCCTCACGGCTATTCTTCCAACATTAATACATTCATATACACACATTTTAGCTCATGATCTTTATGTTTTTTGTTCTATTTTTGTTTTTTGAGTGGATTTACATAGAGCAATAGTTATTTTGATTTGTTGGTCCACATGAAAGAGACATACGATAACAAAGCATCTACTGACTTCCATTAACTATAACAAGTATAGCTAGCACCTCTGTGGTGACTTGAAGGTAGTTGCCCTTTTAATGGGACTGCAGCAGGGATATATAAAATACATGTGCTTCTTATGTGAGTGGGATAGCCGAGCAAGGGATTGGCACTACTTGCGGAAGGAATGGAATCGCAGACAAAATGTAACAGTTGGAGAGAAGAATATCCAGCACCCAGTTCTGGTTGAGGCTCACAAAATCCTGCTACCACCCCTTCACATCAAACTAGGTTTGATGAAAAACTTTGTGAAAGCCATGGACTGCACTTCGCCAGCTTTCCAATACCTGCATGAAAAATTCCCTTGACTTAGCGAAGCAAAGATAAAGAGGGAGTTTTTGTGGGTCCTCAGATTCGAGAGCTCTTCAAAGATGACCGGTTCAACAACTTGCTGCAGGGTGATGCGAAACAAGCATGGAATGCTTTTCGCCTAGTGTCAACAAACTTTCTCGGGAATGTTAGGGCA
Organism: Ichthyophis bannanicus; assembly: GCA_033557465.1. Classification (NCBI taxonomy): domain Eukaryota; kingdom Metazoa; phylum Chordata; class Amphibia; order Gymnophiona; family Ichthyophiidae; genus Ichthyophis; species Ichthyophis bannanicus. Next base: position 5,729,098 of record CM066041.1, read on the forward strand.
GAATACTACAAGGAACCAGTAGAAGACATGCTGATGCAGTATCAGAAACTTGGCTGCAATATGTTTCTAAAGATCCATTTCCTTGATTCCCATCTCAATTTCTTTCCCGACAACTGTATGGTTAGTGATGAACAGGGTGAACGTTTTCACCAGGATATCGCAACGATGGAGCAAAGATACCAGGGAAAATGGTCCGCTACAATGCTGGCGGACTACTGCTGGGCATTCCCCAGAGAAGCTCCTGAACAGCTGTACAAGAGACAGGCGAAAAAATCTAAGTAGTAGTCTATGACTTGGTTTTTTAATGGCATTAACCGAAAGCCTATTATATTTACTATTGACATGCATTTCGTGATGTAAGCATTAATTCTTGTAGATTACAAAAACACTAGAGCCAACTTTGCAATTTCACTGTCATATTCGTGTTCAGCATATAACAATTGATAAGAAATGACACTTTTTATTTCAGTAACATGACTTTTGTAAAAATTTGTTGACCAGTGTTCCCAGGATGAGGCCCTCGAGAAAGTCGTCTTCTTCTTGTGCACACATTCTGGGGAACCCTTGTCTGAATGTCCGTGGACCCAATCGGGCGCCACAGGGGCTTTAAGTGACTCCAAGGATTCATGTGGGGCCTTACGAGTGTGAGGCTACTGGGGATACCGGGGCAGAATCTGACCTGTGGAAAATGTTGTCTTGCTTCTGCTGACGACTTTGGATGGCCTTCGCGGACATCTTTTTGCACACGGCGCAAACCTCTGGGTCATGGTTGGCACCTGTGTATCTTTGTGCACCAATCACTTTTTGAACCCACTGGCCATTGAGGCAAAAAGGAGCTCTGTGGGGTCGAGACCCTCGATGCGGCCAGCAGTTAGAAAAGAAACAGAAACATAGAAATATGATGACAGAAAAAGACCACATGGCCTATCTAGTCTGTCCTTCCATATCAACAACTACAACAGTCCCCTTTTTACCTTTAGAGATCCAGTGTGTTCGTCCCATTTTTTGAATTCAGTTACTGTCCTCATCTCTACCACCTCCACTGGGAGACTATTCCATGGATCCACTACTCTTTCCGTAAAGAAATATTTCCGCATATCACTCCTGAATCTATCTCCCTTCACCTTCATCCCATGTCCCCTCGTAGCAGAACTTGCTTTCAATTGAAAGAGGCTCTCTCCCTAAACATTTATGCCACGGAGGTATTTAAACATCTCAATCATATCACCTCTATCCTGCCTTTCCTCTAAGGTGTACATATTAAGATCCTTCAGTCTGTCCTCAGATGCTTTATAATGAAGACCACTAATCATTTTAGTAGCCACCCTCTGCACCGACTCCATCCTGTTCACATCCTTTTGAAGGTGCGGTCTCCAGAATTGCACACTATACTCCAAATGAGGTCGCTCCAAAGACTTATACTGCATGAAATTCCCCCCACATACATTGATTGTATTGTTGTGATACCGCCTTGATTTTATGATAAGACGGTTTAGAAATACTGTTAAATAAATAAATAAATAAATAAATTATACAGAGGCACTATCACCTCCTTTTTTCTGCTAGCCATTCCTCTCCATATGCACCCAAGCATCCTTTTAACTTTTGCCGTCGCCTTTTCTACCTGTTTAGCTACTTTAAGATCATCAGACACAACCACGCCTAGGTCCCGCTCTTCTTTAGTGGACAAAAGTACTTCACACCCTATACTATACTGCTCCCTTGGATTGCTGCAGCCCAAATGCATGACCTTACATTTTTTAACATTAAATCCCAGCTGTCAAATTCTAGACCATTCTTCAAGCTTAGCTAGATCCCTCCTCATGTTATCTACACCTTCCTGGGTGTCTACTCTATTGCAGATTTTGGTATCATCCGCAAAGAGGCAAACCTTACCCGACAGCCCTTCCGCTATATCACTAACAAAGATGTTAAAAAGAATCGGACCAAGGACAGATCCCTGGGGCACACCACTGGTAACCACCTTCTCCTCAGAGTGAGCTCCATTTACTTGTACTCTTTGTCGCCTCCCACCCAACCAATTTCTAACCCAAGCAGTAACTTTAGAGTCCATCCCTAGGGTGCTCAGTTTGTTTATAAGTCGCCTGTGAGGAACAGTGTCAATGGCTTTACTGAAATCTAAATACACCACATCTAGGGCTCTCCCTCGGTCCAACTCCCTGGTCACCCAGTCAAAGAAATCAATCAGATTTGTCTGACAAGACCTGCCTCTGGTAAATCCATGCTGCCTCAGATCCTGTAATCCGCTGGACTCCAGAAACCTCACTATTTTCTCTTTCAGCAGCGTTTCCAATAATTTACTCACCACCGAAGTTAAACTAACCGGCCTGTAGTTTTCAACCACATCCTTACTTCCGCTTTTGTGTAAAGACACCACATGAGCCTCTCTCCAGTCCTTTGGCACCACTCCCGACTCCAACGAGGCATTGAAAAGGTCAGTCAGTGGAGCTGCTAGAACGTCCCCAAGTTCCCTCAGTATTGTAGGGTGTATCTCATCCGGTCCCATCGCTTTGTCTACTTTAAGTTGAGCTAGTTTCACACGAACACAGTCTTCTGAAAATTGTTCAAGATGTCCCTCGCTTCTGTTCCTGTTTATGGGTGTTTTCTGAGGTCCTGCTCCTGTTTCTTCATCTGTGAACACAGAACAGAAATATTTGTTAAGCAATACCGCTTTATCCTCATCTGCTTCTACATATTCCTCCCCTTCACCCTTGAGTGACAATACCACTTTTGCCCTTCCTCTTCTCACTAACATATCTGAAAAATGTCTTATCCCCCCCATTTTATTGCATTGGCTATTTCCTCCTCTTTTTGAATCTTTGCTTTCCTGACTACTTTGCTAGCTTCTCTAAGTTTTCCTCTCTCTGTGATCTCTTGTATTTCATGAAGGCCTCCCTCTTATTCTTCACCTTTTTAGCTACTTCTTTCGAAAGCCATAGCGGTCTCCTTTTCCTTTATTTACCATTTTAACAAAAAGGTTGGTTGCCCTTAAAATATCCCCTTTCAGTTCTGCCCTCTACTTTTTCTACATCCCCCAGCTGTTCCCATCCTGCTAACGACTCCCTGAGGTATTGGCCCATCTTGCAAAGTTATTCTTCCTAAAGTCTAAGACCCTCACCTTTGAATGGATTCTAATAGCCCTAGTCCTAATACAACCACACCATCTGGTGATCACTGGATGCAAAATGATCTCCCACTATAACATCAGAAACACTTTCACCACTGGTAAGCACCAAGTCCAGTATGGCCCCTTCACGTTTGGGGTCTGTTACCAATTGCCTGAATAGTTCTCCCTGTAGAGAATCCAGGATCTCTTTACTTCTAGATGATACTGCAGCAGGAATGTGCCAATCAACATCTGGCATATTAAAATCCCCTATCAGTAGCACTTCCCTTTTCCTAGCAATGCTGCGTATGTCTTCAGTTAACTGTCTATCCGCCTCTTCCTCTTGTGAGGGAGGTCTGTATATTACGCCAATGCAAATAGATTTCTCTTTCCCTCTTTCTAGGTTAACCCACAATTCCTCCTCTCTCCCTTTTAAGCTCTGTAATTCCAAAGCTTTAATAGTATTTTTTACATATAGTGCCACTCCTCCTCCCCTTCTTCCTACCCTGTCCTTTCTAAATAAAGTATAGCCAGGTATAGTTACATCCCAGTCATGGTTTTCTGTGAACCATGTTTCTGTAACTGCCACTAAATCCAAGTCGGCCACTCCCACCAAAGCTTCAACATCAGGGATCTGTTGTTTGTCCAGAGGAAGTAAAAGCAGGTCCCTATTGAACTTCTTAATGCCAAAGCAAACTGAACTTAGAGACTGGTGCAGAGTCCTGTTTATCTGCAAAAATGTGAGCAATTTTGTAGCGTGGAAACTCAATCAGCATTAGTTCTACCATGTAACATTGCGTCCTGCTGTGGGATGTGAAAGAAAAAAGGACGAGGATTTTACCATTGTACTGTCGGCATGGACAGTTGTCCACACACTCCAAAGGGGCCTGCAGAGCCAATAGCACCATTGATTCATTCAGAAAAGATGGCATGGACAAATCTCTGTGTGTAGAAAAAGCCTGGACCTTGCAGTGCTAGAATGAATTTTAGGGAGAGGAAGAGAAGGCGCACTTCAGTGTGGATGAGACTGAATGAGGCCTCTTTCTGGGTAATGACGGTTGGGCCCCACTATTGTTACCGGGTCACAACCATTTTGAATGGAGTGGTTTTGCTTTTGATGTTCTTCCTCCAGTATCAACGAGCTGTTGGCAAGGCAATGGACCTGCAATTTATATACAGAAGACAAAACTTTACAGGCATGCAACGTCTGCATAGCAGTTATGCAAGCACTTTGGCAATATATGCAGCGGTAGAAGCATAGGTGGAGGTATTCTTATACTCTAGCAGCTACAGTCAATTATGCAGGGTCACCGCCCAGGGGAAAGTAGCATTAAAGTTAGCTTTATTGTCAGAGGGAGATAAGACATGTACCTGAATGTGCCCTTGAGGGTTCTTTTCACAGTGCTGTTGTCATCAGAGGGAGAACAGTCCTTGGCATGTGTTTAGCAAAGCATTCGGAAAGGCTCCGCTGATAGCAGTTCTGGAGTAGAAGTGCTCCTCTGAACATGGCTAAAAGACAACTGAAGAGTGACGACACCACAATGCCACTTCTGTTGGGAGGAAAATACTTTGAAAAGCTTCTGCATTAACTAATTCAATTAAGGCACCCACTTTTTTCTACTTATTGCTGGTACATTCTTGATAGCACCTTTTCATGGGCACTGTTGGTGGGGAAAGTAGTTCTGACAGAACAGGGAAGAGGTTTCTGTGAAAACTCCAGCGCCTATGCTACTGCCAGAGGAGATTATTCTACTACATGGACCAGAGCAAAGTAGTAGTTTTGTGTCTTCTTCGGCATGGAGACTGCTGGAAGAAAGATTGCCCAGTATGTGTGACTGAAGGTGGCTTTTCCTCTTTTCTTTTACAAGTTCATGGCTGAGAGAATAGAAGTGGAAGATTCTTTTCTTGATGTTGTTATTGCCGGAGGGAAGCTGTTTTGGCATGCATGCATAAAGAGGCCCTTGTCCTCAAAAGCTCATGTGTTCACTACAACTACCAGAGGAAAACTGTTACAGTTGATGGGAGGTGCCATATGGAGCTACCACTGCTGGAGGAATGCTGCTGCGGTATGTGCAGCTGAAGAGGCCCCTATCCAGTCTGCCCTTCTATATCAAATACAATAGTGCCCTTTTTTCCTTTAGAGATTCTCTGTGTTTATCACATGCTTTTTTGAATTCAGATACTGTCCTCACTTCTACCACCTCCACTGGGAGATTATTCCACGCATCTATCACTCTTTCCCTAAGGAAATATTTCCACAAATTACATCCTCATCCTATGTCCTCTCATAGCAGAGAGACTCTGCTGTGCATTTATGCCATGGAGGTATTTAAATGTCTCTATCATATCTCCCCTATCCCGCCTTTCCTCTAAAGTACACATATTAAGATCTTTAAGCCTGTCCTCAAATGCTTCATAATGAAAATCACTAACCATTTTAGCAACCACCATCTGCACTGACTCCAACCTGCTTATAACCTTTTGAAGGTGAAGTCTCCAGAATTGCACACAATACTCCAAATGAGGTCACACAAGAGATCTATACAGAGGCATTATCACCTCTTTTTTTTTTCTGCTGGCCATGCCTCTCGCTATATACCCAAGCATCCTTCTGGCTTTCGCCGTTGTTTTTTCTACCTGGTTAGCTACTTTAAGATCATCAGCCACAATTATGCCCAGGTACCGCTCTTCCGTGGACAGAAGTACCTCACCCCCTACACTGTACAACTCCTTTGGATTTTTGCAGTTCAAATGCATGACCCTGCATTGTTTAACATTAAATTTCAGCTGCCAAATTCTAGACCAGGGTTGGCCAACTCCGGTCCTAGTGCACCATGATTCAGCCTGGTTTTCAGGATGTCCCTAATGAATATTCATGAGGTATATTTGCATCCACTGCCTCCCACTGTAAGCAAATATCTCATGAATATTCATTAGGGACATCCTGAAAACCAGGCTGGATTGTGGTGCACCAGTGCTGGAGTTGGCCACCCCTGTTCTAGACCATTCTTCAAGCTTAGCTAGATCAGAGGTTCCCAACTCCAGTCCTGGAGGGCCAAACACCATTCAGGTTTTCAGGCTGTCTCTAATAAATATGCATGAGATGCATTTGCATGCACTGCCCCCATTATATTCAAATGTATTTCATGCATATTCATTAGTGACAGACTGAAAACCTGAATGGTGTTTGGCCCTCCAGGACTGGAGTTGGGAACCTCTGAGCTAGATCCTTCCTCATGTTATCTATTCCTTCCTGGGTGTCTAATCTATTGCATATTTTGGTATCATCCACAAACAAGCCAACCTTACCCAACAGCCCTTCTGCAATATCACTAACGAAGATGTTAAAAAGAATCAGACCAAGGACAGATCCCTGCGACACACCACTGGTAACCTCCTTCTCCTCAGAGTGAGCTCCATTTGCCTGTACCCTTTGACGCCTCCCACTCAACCAATTTCTAGCCCAATCAGTGATTTTAGGGTCCATTCCTAGGGTGCTCAGTTTGTTTATAAGTTGCCTGTGCGGAACAGTGTCAAAGGATTTATTGAAATCTAACTACACCACATCTAGGGCTCGCCCTCAGTCCAACTCCCTGGCCACCCAGTCAAAAAAACAATCAGATTTGTCTGACAAGACCTGCCTCTGGCAAATCCATGCTGCCTCGGATCCTGCAATCCAATGGACTCCAGAAACCTCGCTATTCTCTCTTTTAGTAGTCTTTCCAATAATGTACTACCCACAGAGGTTAGACTAACTGGCCTGAAGTTCTCAATGTCATCCTTACGTCTGCTTTTGTATAAGGGTGACATTGTGAACTACGGGCTGGTTAGTCTAATCTTTGTGGTTAGTAAATTATTGAAAAGGCTACTAAGAGAGAGAATAGTGAGGTTTCTGTGTTTCCTCTGTGGCCCTTAATCGTTCGAGTCCTACAGTGGATAGAGTCTCATCGAGGACGAGTAGTGTTGATTTATTTATTTTTATTTATTTATTTATTTATTTAACAGTTCTTCTATACCGCTCTATTTTAGATCAGAGCGGTTTACATTCAACATCAACCATACAACACAGGAACCCTGAGTTGTATTTACAATAAACAGGAGATCAACTTGGAAGTAACTGGGGGGAACTATGTACATTGTATAACATATCTACATCTTATTTACACTGGGGGTCCTGATTCCATTTCAGTGGGTATCTGATAACACCGGACTGACCTCAGCATTCTTGGTATATGGATCTGGTTCATTTGCTGGTGGAGGAGCCATTTCACTTATCAGCGGACGTGGACCTTCTTACTCAGGGTCTGATGCAGATGCCAGAGGTGGGTCTGTTCTTGCTTACAGCTTGACTCTTGAGATATCTTGGCTGAGGTGCAGAGGCTACTGATCTCAAGTTACTGACATGTTACTGCAGGCTCGCAAACAGTGGACTTCATTGGCCTATGTCAGAGTCTGGCACATTTTTTAGGCCTGGTGTGGAGAGTTGGAGTTCAACTATTTGGGGCCTTGTTTCTGGATATTCTGACATTTTTGCAAGTGGAGCTGGAGAAAGGTTTGGCCTTGGACTCCTTGTGGGTCTAAGGGGCAGCTTTGGCATGCTTCAGGAGTTATATTCAGGATCAAGCCCTGGCTACCCAGTGGGATATGATCTGTTTCCTTTGGGGCATTAAACATCTGCGTCTGCATTTTTGGCCCGTGGTTCCCTCTTGGGATCTTAATCTGGTGTTCCTGGCCTTGGGGACGCCTCCCCTCAAGCCTCTCAGATAGGCTTTTGTGAAGGATTTCACATTCAAGGTGGTCTTTCCGGTTGCGATTTGCTCAGCCAGATGGATTTCTGAGCTTCAGGCTTTGGCTTGTAGAAAGAATTACTTGGTGTTTTCCAAGGAGAAGGTGGTCCTGTGCCTAGTCCCTTCCTTTTTGCCAAAGGTAGCATCCATTTCGATCAGGTGGTCTCTTTGCTGATTTTTTTGGAGATACAGGATTCAGCAGAGGCTAGCCTTCTTCATAAGCTGGATGTTTAGAGGTCTCTCACACAGTACTTGAAGGTAACTCAGTCTTTAAGGTGGTCAAGAAAGGCTCTTTGTATTGTTTGGTGGTCCTCGGAAGGGCACAGCTGTTTCTAAGGCTTCTATGTCCTGCTGGATCAGAGCAGCTATTGTCCGCTTATCTGTTGAAGGGTTGCCAGGTGACCTTTGGATTGCAGGCTCACTCTAAGAAGGCCCAGGTGTCATCCTGGGCAGAGACTGGTCTGCTTCCACCCCATGACACTGGCAATGCAGCAACATTATCGTCTCTTCATTCGTGTGGCATATCACTTGGATGAACAGGCCTGGCAAGGCTTTTGGAGCATGGGTGTTTGGTTCCCACCCAAAATTAGTACTACTTTGGTATGTCCCAAGAGTCTGGACTGAATTGGAAGGACAATGAAGGAAGTGAAATTAGGCCTTACCTGCTAATTTTCTTTCCTGGAGTCCCTCTAGTCCAGTGAAGGACCCACCCGAGATGCTTGCTGCACAAGGTACTGTCTCGCGTTAGCTCTTGAAGAACAGTATGTTTGAGCAAGCAGGGTCAGGACAGATGATGCTGTTGGGACTTTGGATGTTCTCTCTGTATTAGGGGTCTTCACATTTCTTGTTGACGTTTTATATTTACAATTTTCTTTTTAAAAAAGGACAAATTATGAAGGCACACAGGAGTTGTGTGTTGCCTTTATTGCAAAGGACATTGCTGGAAGAGAAGGTAGTATGTTACTTATCAGATGATGTCCTTTTCCTTGAGTCCTGCTAGACCAATCCAGACAAGTGGGTTGTGTTTCCCTACCAGCAGATTGGAGACAAAGAACCAATGAAATGCCCATGTTTTAATGGCATCACTCCCATGCCTCTATCCACCTCAGCCACCAAAGGTCTCTTCAGTATCTGTCCCAAAGCATATGGGAGAACATAAGAACATAAGATATGCCATACTGGGTCAGACCAAGGTCCATCAAGCCCAGTATTCTGTTTCCAACAGTGGCCAATCTAGGTCATACGTACCTAGCAGTTTCCCCAAGGGACACAGGTTCCACAATGCTTGTATTGGTTCAAGCATTGATATCCTGGGTCCCTTCTTAATAATGGTTTATGGACCTTTCCTCCAGGAACTTGTCCAAACCTTTTTTAAACCCAGCTACACTAACAGCCTTTACTACATCCTCCGGTAACAAATTCCAGAGTTTGATTACACGTTGAGTGAAAAAATATTTTCTTTTATTAGTCTTAAATAGTCTACCCTGTAGCTTCATTGCATGTCCCCTAGTCTTTCTATATTCTGATAAGGTAAACAATCGATCTACGTTTACCCGTTCCACTCCGTTCATTAATTTATAGACTTCTATCATATCTCCCCTCAGCCGTCTCTTTTCCAGGTTAAAGAGCCCCAACCTTTTTAGCCTTTCTTCATAGGAGTAGCCTTCCATCCCCTTTACCATTTTGGTGGCTCTTCTCTGAACCTTTTCTAAAATCGCTATATCCTTTTTAAGATACGGCGACCAGAATTGCACACAATATTCAAGGTGCGGTCTCACCATGGAACGATATAGAGGCATTATAATATCTTTTGTTTTATTTTCCATTCCTTTCCTTATCATACCTAGCATTCTATTTGCTCTCTTGGCCGCCGCTGCACACTGGGCCGAGGGTTTTAACATGGTATCCACAAGGACGCCTAAATCTTTTTCTTGGGTGGTGGTTCCTAATGTGGAACCTTGCATCGTGTAACCATAGTTTGGGTTGTTCTTCCCTAGGTGCATAACCTTGCACTTCTCCACATTAAATTTCATCTGCCATTTTGATGCCCAGTCTTCCAATTTATCAAGATCCTCTTGCAATTTTCCACAATCCTCCTGGGTTTTAACAACTTTAAATAGTTTTGTGTCATCAGCAAATTTGATAACCTCACTCGTTATTCCACTTTCCAGGTCATTTATGAATATGTCAAAAAGCAGCGGACCCAGCACAGATCCCTGGGGTACACCACTATTCACCTTTCTCCATTGGGAAAATTGGCCATTTAGCCCTACCCTCTGCTTTCTATCTTTTAACCAGTTCCTGATCCACAGTAGTACACTGCCTCCTATCCCATGACTCTTTAGTTTTGCCAAAAGTCTCTCATGAGGGACCTTGTCAAAGGCTTTCTGAAAGTCCAGATACACAATATCAACCGACTCACCTTTGTCCACCTGTTTATTCACTCCTTCAAAAAAACATAACAGATTAGTAAGACAAGATCTTCCTTGTCTAAAGCCATGTTGGCTGTCTCCCATTAGGTCATGACTATCTATATGCTGAGTAATTTTATTCTTTATGATGGTTTCTACCATTTTTCCCGGTACTGATGTCAGGCTCACCGGTCTGTAGTTTCCCGGATCACCCCTCGAACCCTTTTTAAAAATTGGTGTTACATTGGCGATCCTCCAATCCTCAGGTATTAGAGATGATTTTAATGATAGTTCACAGATTACTGATAGCAGGTCTGCAATCTCAAATTTCAGTTCTTTCAACACCCTTGGATGTATACCATCCGGCCCAGGTGATTTGCTACTCTTCAGTTTATCTAATAGTTGTAAGACATCTTCCCGATGTATCGATATTTCCTTCAATTCTTCCACACCTTTAAATACCACTTCAGTCGTGGGTAACATCCCTACATCTTCCTCAGTAAAGACCGAAGCAAAGAATTCATTCAGTCTCTCCGCAATCGCCTTGTCGCCTCTTAGTGCTCCTTTAACCCCTTTATCATCTAATGGACCAACTGACTCTCTCACGGGTTTTTTGCTACGAATGTACTTGAAAAGGTCTTTATTTCGTGTTTTTGCTTCCGCAGCAAGCTTCTTCTCAAATTCTCTCTTTGCCTGCCTTATCAATGCCTTGCATTTGACTTGCCAGTGCTTGTGCTGTTTCCAGGTTTCATCATTTGGCTCTTTTTTCCATTTCTTGAAAGATGCTTTTTTGGCAACAACAGCCTCTCTGACCTCAGCTTTAAACCATGCTGGCAATTTTTTGGACTTCCTTCCACTTTTCTTAAAGCGTGGAATACAGCTGGTCTGGGCTTCCAAGATAGTATTTTTCAACAACACCCAAGCTTGATGTACGTCTTTAACCTTTGCAACTGCTCCTTTTAGTTTTTTCTTAACTGTTTTCCTCATTCTATCATAGTCTCCCTTTCGAAAGTTAAAGGGTAGTACTGTGGATTTCCTTACTATCCCTCCTCCACTAATTAAATCAAAGGCGATCATGCTATGATCACTATTGCCAAGTGGCCCCAACACCCAACACAAGCCTCACACAACCTCAACATGAGCAACAATGAGTAAATGAAAAGTCGAGAACTATGTACAGGAAAGCCTAAAGAGAAGGCTGTCAGTAGAAGATGGACCTGCAGAGCCAAGTATATAAATCATAGTGGGCCCCAGGGTACCACCGCAGGAGAACAGAGTCAAAACGGTTCCAGGGGAGGGCCCTAAACTGGTCTAGCAGGACTCAAAGAAAAGACATTATCTGGTAAGTAAAATGTCACTTTCCATATCATCCTGCTAGAAATGTCCACACAAGTGGGACATATCAAGCTACACCTCTACAGGGCGGGAAGCAGACGCAGCAGCTCACAAAACCTTAGAGCCAAAGGCTGTGTCTACCCACATGTGGAATCCAGGCAGTAATGCCTGACAAAAGTGGAAAGTGATGCCCATGTCACCATCCGAAAAATATCTGCAGGGACTACCAAGCTCCACTCTGCCCATGAGGATGCTTGCGCTCGGGTAGATGGACACTCAAACCCTCCGGAACTGGCTGGTTTCACAAAAGATATGCCGAGGCAATGGCCTCCTTAATTCAGCACCCCAAAATAGACTTAGCCACCACCCTTGTGCTGACCATCAAACAGCACAAAAAGATGGTCTGACTTACGAAAGGAATTTGTAACCTCCAAGTACCAGAGAAGCACCCTCCGGATATCCACTGGCGAAGATCCTTATCCTTCCCCTAACACTGCTCCTTAGAGACGTAGGACAGGAAAACCACCTGGGTCACATGAAAGGGAGAAATCACCTTAGGCAAGAAGGCAGGCACAGACCGATTGGAAATGGCCTCCTTTTCTCCTGTGTAGCTCCGGCCCTTTGGAATTATTTGCCTTTTCATGTCTGCTTGGAATTATTCTTCAATAAGTACAAAGTCCTTTTGAAAACACACTTGTTTGAGCAGGCTTTTGACTTCAGCTAGCCTAGGAGGCTACCCTATCTGTGTGTTCTTGTACATACATCTGCTGTTTGTTTCCAGCAGTACCTTCTTGCTGCATTGTCCTCGTGTCCCTTGTTCCCCTCCGCTCTCTTTTTTCTGTCTACACGACGGCATTCCTTTCTGCTCTTGTAATTAATATTTGTCCCACAAAAGGTGGAATATCAAACTAGAATAAACTATAAGGATTTCAGCAAGACAAAACCTGCAGCTCCTAAATCTGCCTTGCAGAACAAATCATGACCAAGAAAACAGCCTCAAATCCTTCAGAGCAGAATGCTTCAATGGCTCAAAGGGCTCAGACCTCAGGGCTCTGAGCACCAGCACCAGTCCCAGATCCCAGGAAGGGACAGATCAGAAAGGAGGATGCAGATGCCAAACCCTCTAAAGAAAGCATGAAACATCTGGGTGTAAGGCTAATGACTTACCAGCCACTGGCCCTCAAACAGGTCAAAGAGAGGCTCTTTTCCAGACCTTCCTGCAGAAAGGCCAGCAGGGACAACACCGTAGCCCCCTCAGGAATCAGCTGCCGTGAATCGCGCCATCGCTTGAAAAGGCACCAACCCCGCAAGTATGTCAAGTTGGTCAACCTCCTGTGGACTCTGAGCAGAGTGGGAACCACCGCCGGAGAGGAGCCCTTATGTGCTAGCCATCATCTTTCAAGAGCCAAGTCATACGTGAGAAGGGAGCCAAGTCATACACGAGAATGGAGCCAGGTCTTCCAAGATGATCGGTCCCTGACGTGATAGGCCCAGAGACTATAATATTGTACAGCAATATATGCTAGAAAGGAGGCACATTAAAAGATAGCACTTTTATTTTTTAATACGACCTGCATGTAGACTTTCTCAGGAGTAGTTTGGCCAGAACTAGATCAGCGCTATAATTTACAAGTTTACACATGTGGGGGTATTTTTATTATTTCACATCTAAAGCCTGTTATACACCTTGAAAATGGCTTTTATACACACGTATCAGCATGTACATACTTGAATATTCACATATGAGTACATGCGCCAAGATCATGCATCCTTATATGCACACTGCACAAAGGCATTTCCAGGGGCAGAGAGAGTGGGTCTAGAGTCTCAATATACTCATCTATTTTATAAATTGTGCATGTACATAGATACCTCCAAAGTGCTGTGATTTGTGTGCATTACTGAGGCTAGTTCTGAGAGTCTATTTTACGAGGGTCATTTTTAAAGTAAGAACCGATTGCGCATCGTGTCCGCGCAATCTGTCAAGTGACGTCCGTTCAAGGTCAGCCACTCTTGGCCAGTCTCTCACTACATCGCCATTACGTTTCACGTCTCTGCCAGTGTTGGTTGTATGGTTATACTGCTTCGTTTGTCGCCATGTCAATCAGTAATCCCTCCGATTGTGAAGTGCGCTCGGTTATCCGTTTTTTAAATGCAAAACAAGTTCGTCCAGCTGAAATTCACTGGCAGCTTGTTGAAGTGTATGGGGAAGGTGTAATGAATGATGTTTAAGGAAGGAAGGACAAATGTTCATGATGAAGAACGATCTGGACGGCCTACTGTCATGAATGAAGACCTGACACAAGAAGTTGATGAGGAAATTCGCCAAAACAGGTACTTCACTATAGACGAGCCGCATCAGACATTTCCACAAGTTTCAAGATCAGTAGTTTATCACATTGTTACTGACAAACTGCACTACAAAAAAATGTGTGCGAGATGGGTGCCGAAAATGCTGGACAAACTTGTTTTGCATTAAAAACGGATAACCGAGCGCACTTCACAATCGGAGGGATTACTGATTGACATGGCGACAAACGAAGCAGTATAACCATACAACCAACACTGGCAGAGACGTGAAACGTAATGGCGGCGTAGTGAGAGACTGGCCAAGAGTGGCTGACCTTGAACGGACGTCACTTGACAGATCGCGCGGACACGATGCACAATCGGTTCTTACTTTAAAAATGACCCTCGTATAAAGGCACATAGGAAGCTATGCTCCGTTTATTTTCTTCAGGCAGTCCATTGTATACACAGTATTCATCGCCAGCACCATAATTCAAAGGCAACAATTTTCTTCCTATCTTTTTCACATCCATATGACGTTATTGAAAATACCATGGCTTGAACAAGTCAAATCTTTGTATGGAGAGAGACATCTCTGCTCTTGAGACTCTTGTCTAGATCCTTCATAGCCATTCTGCCAAGAGCAACGTATTGTCTGATTTCTTGACTGCTTATTGTTTCTTTATTGATAGTTGATCCAAGTAGGTTAAAGCTGTTGACTATTTCAATTTCTTCTCCATCAACGATGAACTTATTGATTTTGCCAGTAGTCCGGATCTTTGTCTTCTTTACATCAAGATGCAAGCTCATTTTATTAATTTATTTATTTAACCATGGTTATATACTGCTTTTCACCGGATCAAAGCTGTTTACATTGAACAGAAACAGTTTTTATAGGGAACAGATAAGTAACTAAATGCATAGAACTGAACAACATTATAGTATCTTTATCTTTATCTTTATTAAAATTTGATATACCGCTACAGCAGCGCATTGAGCGGTGTACAATAAAATGTGATTAACATTACAGTCCAGGAAAAGAACGCCAAATTCAAAACAGGAAAGGAAAGGAAAAGAGACAGTGACCAAAGCAAGACACTAAACCATAATTCATAATAAATTTGACACATCAGATGTTAACGATGTACAACAAATCATAACAAATCAAAAGAAATTAACAATAATCAAACCAGGGCATACAAATACAAGTTACGTGGACATAGACATTACTTAGTAAACAGTTAAACAATATTAAGTAAAACATATATCATCATAATTACATAATATATATGTTGGCGAAACTATTTTCAACCATTGAACTATATACAATTAGAACAGCTATACATATTGGTATGTTCTTTAACCATTTACAGATGCAGGTTCAGTTATGCGTGTCAGTCGCATTTTGTAGGTTAGGTGGTGGGTCCCAAAATGTTCAGTGAATAAGTCGGTGATGCTCTTTAGAGTGTCAGGTAGAGAGTTCTAAAGGGATGGTGCAGCGAGTTCAAATGCTCTTTGGTAGGTATGTTGATTGAGCTTTCTTTTAGATTGTGGTATTTTGAGCTTGCTGGATATGGCAGATCTTTGTGGAGAACTTCTGAAGAACGAATTGTAGAAGGGTGAGGGGTGTGTGTGTGAGTGTAGTACTTTGTGTATTAGTAGCAAGGTTTTGTATCCAATTCTGCTTGTGAGGGGCAGCCAGTGTAGCTGCTTTAGGATAGGGGTAATGTGATCAAACTTAGTAGCTTTCTGGATTGTGCGTGCGGCTGTGTGGCCTATGGTAGTCCTTGGTAGATATTATTGCAGTAGTCAGCATGAGGGAGAGTAAGGGCTTGGAGTGCTGAGCGGAAGTCTTCTGATTCAAGGAGCAGATGGAATCATTGAAGGGTCTTAGTTTTGAGGTATATTATATGTTGGCTGTCTTTTTTATATGACTTTTGAAGGAAAGTTGTTGGTCAAAAGTTATCACTAGATATTTTAGCTCTGGTTGAACATTTATCTGGATGTTTAGTGTGATTGTGATTGGTGGGGTGAACGAAGGGTCTCTTGTAATAAACACAGCTTCAGTTTTTTTGTAGTTTATTGATAGGTTGTTCGTTGTGAGCCAGTTGGAGACTTCTTTAAAGCAGTTCTGGATCTGAGTGTAAGATGGTTGTTTGGTGAGTAGTGGACAATATAGCATGATGTCATCGGCATATATGCGGAAGTGGATCTTGTGGTTTTTGATGATTGAGCAGATGGATTGGAAATATATGTTGAAAAGAGGTGCGGAGAGTGTGGAACCATTAAGGTACACCTTGAGTTTGTTTGTATTTGTTGGAGGTGCTCATGCCTATTTTTATCTGTTGGTGTCTGTTAGTCAGGTAAGATTGAAACCATTTAAAGACAGTCTCTGATGCCATATGACTGCAGTCGCTGGACGAGTATGCCATGGTTGACTGTATCGAATGCTGCAGATATGTCTAAGAATATCATTAGGTATGTTTTTGAGCGGTCTTGTATCCCTTGGGTTAGAGTTTCCACTCCATGCAGCGGTCTGAAGCCATGTTGTTGTGGATCAAGTAGTCAGTTTTCAATGATGTGGTCTTGGAGCTGGAGTTGCATGGTTTTCTCGATGATATTTGCTAGAAATGGAGACTAGCGATGGGTCTATAGGAAGCGGGGTCTGAGGGGTCAAGGTTTGGTTTCTTTAAAGTGGGGCAGATAGAGGAGAGTTTGAGACAGTTTGACATTTTTCCTTGTTATAGAGCTTCATTGGTAAGTTTGGTGAGGAATGGGCTGAGTTCATTCTTTGAAGCTTTTATCCAGTTAGCCAGGCATGGGTCAAGTGGTGACGTAGAGGTATTAATCATTGATATCATGTTTTTGATCTCTTTGCTAGTGATGGTTCAAAAGGATGACCAGTGGTTGATATCTGGTGGAGAGGTGGTAGGCATGAAGATGGTGAGATCTTGTTGAGATTGTAGCGGTTTGTAGTGGGCAGCTAGTTGTTGGTGGTTAATAGTTGGTAATTGGTTGGGGTTGGTGGGTGGTTGAGTGAGGTGCTTGACTATGTCAAATAGTTCGCGTGGGCGATTGATAGATTGATCTTGGTATGATATTTATTTATTAACAATTTCTATACTGTGATTTCCAAAAGATCAATCGCGGTTTACAAACAACAATTTGAGTAGTACAATACAGTTATATACTCAGTTACATGGAACAATGTAGAACTATTTACAGTGGCATAAAAATCATTTAAATATTGTGATGCAGCGGACCCTCTGGCAGAAAGAAAAAAAGTTTTAAATTTAGAAAAAAACAAGTTTCAGTTGCAATATCCTGAAGGCCCACATAGAGGGAGCAGGAGAGCCAGCTTGGATGCAGAGGAACCACGCCTCTATGGGCAGGACTTAGAATCAGTCGGTCCCGATTTAAGCAGGGACAGAGCAGTTCAAAGAGGAGATCAAAGAGCAGGCCGAAGAGCAGGCCAAGGAGAAGGCCAAGAAGCAACTTGGAGAGCAGACCAAGTAGTAGGCCGAGGAGTAGGCCGGAGAGCAGGCCAGAGACAACTCCAAGGAGCAGCACTGCAGAGAGCAGTCAAGGAAGAAGGTGCTCTCCCATTCAGCTGGAGAGAAAGCCCTATCCAGGGAGAGGGGCTAAGCCACGATCTGAGAGAAAGATATCCAGCTGAAAAGGATACTCAAGAAGAGAAAGGTACTCTTAAAGATTTCTATAAAAGTAACCAGAGTGAAGGGTGGAAAACTCAGAGGCCTGGTGAACGGGGAAAAGTTGAGAGGGCGCGGCCACTAGCTAACTGCCACGGGAGTGGAAGCAAAGGCCGAGGGCATCAGCTGCAGCCCTACCCCAAAGAAGTTCATCCACACTCTAGAGAAAGAGAGACCCGGGGGGATTACTTGAGCCAGCAAGAATTAGAAGATAATCAGGCTAGGCCTCAAGCCTTTTCTGGAAGAGACTACAGAAAGCTCAAAGGTAAAACAGTTATTGCCTGTGATTGTGTGCCTAAACCCAGCATAGGAGCAAAGCAGAAGAGAGGATTTTATCAGTATAATAATGACACTTTTAAGCAGAAAATAACAGATGATTTCCCCAGGAAGAAAACTGTTAATGCTAAAGGTTGGGACAAGAGAGCTTTTAAAACCATAGCAGATGAACAGCCAGGGTTCTATCCTATAGCCAAGAACCGACGCCCCAAGCTGACAAAAAAGCATTGGAACACGGTTTGGCACGCTTTCAAAAAGCCAGAACTCGGCACCATTGAAGCTTCCGATTCAGAGCTCTCGGACATGGAATGGCTGCCAGTGGAATCTGGGGGTGAGGAGGCGGAAGAACCCATGGAATGCGTTTATTGTACAGTAGGAAAACTATAATCTGTTTGGAGTTAAAGAATGTATGAAGTGAATACAGGATACCTTATGTTTTGAGTTACTGTGGAGATTAACAGTTGTTACTTTGACCGTTTTATATATGTGGAACCTGATGTAAGGATTGTTACAGCCCGGTTATTTTCTGAACCGTATATTTTGAACCATATTGCGCAAAGGAGAAATAAAAGCCTTTTTCCTTTTTCCCTACACTTGGCTGTGAAGTCACTTTATTGGGAAGTTGGCAACGAGGTTGGCACGAAGGACCGCTACCTTATGACCCTCGCAACTGGCCAACCCTGATACCCCAAATCTTATGCGCTCCCCAGCCTCCGGTGGAAACACTACGCCGCCACCAGAGGGGGCTGCGGGGGACAATATATACATGAACAAGATAGAGAACATTAGAGGATGAGGCAGACTTAGCAATAACAATATACAGCTCCTTGTGTGTGGTGGAGTAGAATGCACTGGGTTAAGTTTGGGAAGAAGATGTCATTGAATCAAATGTATTGTGTTGGTCTTCAGTGCCAAAATGGAGGATAAATAAATGAGTTTTAAGATTATTTCTGAATGTTTGGAGGTCATTTAATTTCCTAAGGTTGTCTGGGAGAGCGTTCCAGAGGTAAGGGGCAGTGTGAGAGAATGCTTTGTTATTTGTTATCTTTCTAGATTTCCTAAAATCTATTGGTATAGCAAGCTTATTTTTGTTCTGGTTGCGTTGAGTACGATTGTTGCTTTCTTTTGAGATGTGTGGATAAGTGGGAAGGTGCAATGTTATTGATTTTTATTTATTTATTTATTTACATCTTCTTATATACCGCGCTATTCTGCATCAGTGCGGTTTACATTGAACAAACTGAAATTACATTGAACAGGGCATTATAACTTGGAGATAACTATTTTACAGGGAACATGGGCTATGGAGGGTTAAGTGGCTTGCCCAAGACCACAAGGAGCACCTGTGGGACTAGAAACCCCAGTCCTTCCGGCCCAAGGTTGCTGTCCTCTAGTGGGATTTGAACCCCCAACCTTCCGGCCTGAAGTACCTTGCCCCAACCACTAGGCCACTCCTCCACTTGATAAGCTTGAATGCTATTACAAGTATTTTGTAATTTATACAGCTTTGAATGGGTAGCCAATGTAGGTGAGATGTGTTCCATTGAGCTGATATTCATAATTATTCTTGCAGCCAAACTTTGGGCTAGTTGAAGTCGTCTTAAATCCTGTTTTGTGATGCCTTGTAGAATGGTATTGGCAAAGTCAAAATGTGCGGTAATCATAGCGTGGATGACTGATTTGAGGTCGTGTTGGTGGAGAAATGGTCGGAGTTGCTTTAAAAGTTTGAGCTTGCAAAATATCTTTTTAGTTGTTTGCGAAATATGAGATGTCATGCTGAGGGTGCGATCAATGATTACACCTAAGTATTTCACTTCATTTTTCACTGTAATGTTCATATCATTGATCAAAATTGATGAGGGGGGGAGAAGTTCTGGTTTCTGGTAATGTACATATTCCTTCTTGGCTTTATATTTTAAGACTATGTTCTTGATCTTGAAAAGCAAAT
Source organism: Ichthyophis bannanicus (assembly GCA_033557465.1). Classification (NCBI taxonomy): domain Eukaryota; kingdom Metazoa; phylum Chordata; class Amphibia; order Gymnophiona; family Ichthyophiidae; genus Ichthyophis; species Ichthyophis bannanicus. Next base: position 5,748,981 of record CM066041.1, read on the forward strand.
GTTTCAGATCGTCTTCACTTTCAGCCAGTAATGTGGTATCAATCAGCATAGTGAAGGTTGTTGATGAGTCTTCCACCAATCTTCACACCCCTGTTGTCTTCATACAGTCCTGCTTCTCTGATAATGTGTTCTGCATATAAATTAAACAGCTAGGGGGAAAGTATGCTGCCTTGTTATAACACCTTTGCTGATTTTAAACCATTCTGTTTCTCCTTGTTCCGTTCGAACTGTTGCTTCTTGATCAATGTAAAGGTTGTGCAACTATCAGATGTTCTGGTATACCCATAATTCTTAATATGGCCCACAGTTTAGTTATACCCTCAAATATCTGGGTTTGTCATCATAGATTGCTCTATGGGCAAATACCCAAATACTTTAATTTGACACTATGTTCTTGTTCTGTTCTGTTCTCGGAAAAGACCATCACTGAGGCTTAGTGTATGGCACGCGTGAGGATTCTCACAGAAGCCAAAGACTCTGAGTCATACAATTCTTCAAGCAGCTATAACCACTGTGGTGATTTTGAAGGAGGTTTCATAAGTATCGTACATGTAAAGAATTAAATGAATGTGCACTCATGCTGGAGAGAGCATGCGTGTGCATCATATCCTATTCTGGAGGAAGCAATTCAAGGCAAATTAGAGACTGTTGCAGCTGAGAGTGGGCAGCAATCGTGGCATCCAAAATAGACCCTTAGAATACATTTCTCCATAAAGTGTTCAGGGTTTTCAGGGTCTTTGCCCTAAGGACTACTGGCATGAGATTTTGTGTTCTTCAAATCACTTAAGGACTGCCTTCACAATGATGTTTGATGAGGGAGCTGAGGCTTCTCATGTCCCAGAGCTGTTGGCTTCCTGGGCGGGAAAATGGATAAAAGAATGCCCTTGAAGTCCTGTTTCTACTTAATGACCTGTAGCATGCACAGGGCAAGAGTTTTTTGAAAATATTTGAGGAAATTTAAGATAGGTATCATCTCCAAACGAGGGATCATCTTTGGCATGCAGATGGGAGCATTCCAGGCAGAGCTCCGCCAAAAGGGATTCCTGCTGTAGTTTGCGGGTGTGTTCAGAGTGGTTGTCCCAACAGTGGTGCATGATGGGTTGGTCCTCCTCACTGTCTGAGAAGATAGCAACTTAATACCATGAGGGGTTCTGTAAGCTTCAAAGTCTGGCAAACAGTCCTGCGTATGGCAAGAGCAGAGCATGGGGCTAGTCATGTAGACTCCGAGTCATCTAGGGTCTGTGGAGGGCATGCAGGGTCTGCGGGACCCCAATAAATACTGGGCTGGAGATTAGTTTGTAGGAATTTTTGGAGAAGTTGTAGCAACAGACATGTCCAATGCTTGCTGAGGGGCAGGCACAGCCTGTATGGGCTGGAGATTGGGTGTACTATAGAACTACTGAAAAGTGTTCACTGGGGGCATGAACTAGGCACTTGTTTTGGTTTATATATGCTTCTCCTTTAAAACAGACAGATTTTGATGCCTTTTATTTGTGCTCTGCTGGGAGAGGAGAAAACGCTGATGCAGCTTCCAGAGGGCTCCATGAATGGTTCTCACTATGTAGTAGGGGTTGTGCTTTTATTTTGGCTGGAAGCCAGCTCAACTGCAACTGGATTTTGCATGCCAGTGTAGCAAAATAAGTTGCATCAGTTTCATTGGGGGGTGGGGGTGGGGGGGTGGAAGAGGTTTTTGAATACCTGCTGTGAGAGGTACTACTGACATTGCTGCTAGAAAATTTGGTATCTCTCTCAACTAAGCCCAATTCTGCTTTGTTGTTTCCCTGGGGGCCTTGGAACAGCCCACAGGGACATTGTGGTTCTCTCTGCGAGCCTATAGGGTGAACAAAGCATTTGGTGTCTGTACAATGTGTCCCCACTGGTAACCTCAGTGTGGCCCACAGGGTCATCACTTTGGCTTTCATATGTTTCATCTGTGCAATTTTAAGAATTTATTTTCTTTAAGATTTTTTGCCATTAGAGGATGAGCTGAACATATCTGAACAAATAAGTGGAAGTAAAGGACTACAAGAATATTGCTACTCTGTATTGTTGCGGGAATCCTAACGCATACTCAGTAAAACTTTGCAATATGAGCTTTTCTGTCCTAGAAGTCATTGGATGTCATCATCAATGTCACCATCACTGGTGTTTACTTAAATTATATGCTGCCTTCCTCTTCAACAGCGTCCTATAACACGCCAACAGGGAAAACACAGTAGAAACAAAACTAATGGAAAAACATTTCACAGGATTTACAAAATGGAAAAAAGCAGCAAAGTTTACTTAAATATTTGAAGATTATATCAGTACCTCATCATGTCCCAACATGCCCAGAAGCACCGTAACTATATTTTTCCGGATAGTTGCATCCACCTTGGCACCAGCTCCCCGAATAACAAATCGTGTGGCTTGCAGCATAGTTTCCCTAGAAGAGCAACCCACAGTCTGCATTAGGCATCTATGTGCCAGAACATAATACAGGAAAAACCAGTCAGAACTGCATCCTGCAATAATCTAATAATGTAACCGTGCTGGACCCGCTGGCTCCACCCTGCAATAACTTGAAGAAATTATTTTGTCACTCATCGAACAGAATTTGCTGCCAGCAGATGTGGTCAATGCATCTAACATAGCTGAGTTTAATAAGAATTTTGGCAAATTCTTTGAAGAAAGATCCATAAATAATTAGCAACCATGGAGACCTTGGAAAGCTACCACTCGTCCCTAGGAATCAGCAGCATAGAATGGATCTGTTCTTTGGGATCTGCTTGGTATTTCCCAGTGACCTAAACTGGCCCCCTGTTGGAAACAGGTTTGATGGATCTGTGGTCTGACTCAGCACGGCACATCTTATGTTCGTAGAATGTACGACAGCTGAACTTATAGTGCACCTTATGAAATTTCAAAAGGAAGCAAACCACAATATTTATTTTGTATCATGTACATTACTTTTAGTAACTTGTATATACAGTTAATTGCACTTGTTAAAACTATATCATCAGGCTTTTTTGGTTATTATGTATTGCCTGTATTTGTAACATTTTTGGCTATGTCTTGATGTTATAATTTCATTGTTTTTCTAGGATCTACCTAGAAGTGTTGGTGACTGGCAGCATGGAAGTGTTTTCAAACAAAGAAATAATTAGTCCTTACCTGCTAATTAGTGTTCCTGAAGGAACGACAGTCCAGTCCCTTTACATCCGGGTTGCGTAACCCTTCCAGCAGCTTGGAGGCTGAGCCTAACCCTTTTGAGGATGGTTAGGGATAAATACCCCTGGCACCACTCCTAAGTCCCAGTAATCTATTGACAAAGCAGACTTAACGTACAAAACCATTAACTGTAGAAACCTGAACACATCTTTTTTTTTTTTTTAATATAAATGATGTAGGAACAAAAAACCTATCGGTACACAAGAAGTAGGAGGGAGGAGAAGGTTTACCTGAGGTTGCCGCAGCCCTCCCCTGGCCCTGGCCCACTTGACCCATGCAACAAGACACCTTCCGCCTCTGCCTCAGACTCGGAATCATTCCGCTATCTTTTCCGTAGCCCGGGTGGGAACAGGGACTGGACTGTCGTTCCTTCAGGAACACTAATTAGCAGGTAAGGACTAATTATTTCTTCCTTATCGTCACTCCAGTCCAGTCCCTTTACATCCGGGATGTAACAGAGCAGTTCAAACTTGGGAGGGGTTCGCTATCCCGGAACGAATTACCGCGTCCCCAAAGCTAGCATCTGCAGACCTCTGAACATCCAGCCTGTAGTGCTTGGTAAAGGTATGTAGAGAGGACCAAGTCGCCGCTCTGCAAATATCTAGCGGAGGAACAAGGCTGTACTCCGCCCAGGAAGAGGCCTGCGCCCGCGTGGAGTGGGCCCGCAGTCCTCCCGGAACCTGTTTCCCCTTCAGGATATAGGCGGAAGCAATGGCTTCCCTGATCCATCTAGAGATGGATGCCTTAGCCGCGGCCTCCCCCTTGTGAGGACCCCCAAACTGAATAAACAAACGTTCAGACCTTCTAAATGAGGCCGTACACGAGAGGTAACGCTTCAACACTCTCCGTACATCTACGTGACGTAGTCTGTCATCCTTCCCTCCCCGCCCGTCGGTTGAGAACGCAGGCAGGGAAACTGGCTGGTTCAGATGGAAAGGGGACATTACCTTGGGTAAGAAGGAAGGAACTGTTCGTAAAACCACCTTGTCCTTAAAAAAGGAGAGGAAGGGGGGCTGGGAGGACAGCGCCTGAATCTCAGAGATGCGTCTTGCCGAGCAGATGGCTACCAAGAAGACCGTCTTCAGTGTCAAATCTTTAAGTGAGGCTTCCATTATTGGCTCAAAAGGCTCTCTGGTCAAGGCATTTAACACCAAGTTAAGGTCCCAGGGAGGGACTACTGATCTTTTCTGGGGGCGCAGACGACTAACCGCTCTCAGGAATCTGGTCACGTCCGGGTGGACCCCTAAGGACTTCCCTCGGACCTTGCCTATATAGCAAGAGATGGCTGCCAGCTGGACCCGTAGAGAGCTGGGAGCAAGACCCTTCTCAAAACCCGCTTGCAGGAATTCCAGGATCTCTGGGATAGAGGCTGAAAAGGGTTTCTTCCGGCGTTCCGTACACCAGGCCTCGAAGATGCGCCATACTCTCACATAGGAAAGACAGGTCGAACACTTTTGCGCACTCAACAAGGTGGAAATCACTGAAACCGAATATCCCCGCTTCCGGAGCCACGCCCTTTCAATAGCCAGGCCGTAAGCGAGAATCGATCCACGTGGGGCATGAGGACAGGCCCCTGGCTCAGAAGATCCTTCTTGCAGGGGAGCCGCCACGGCTGGTCGGCCGCCAATCTCACTAGATCCGCATACCAAGGGCAGCGAGGCCAGTCTGGAGCAATGAGGATGACCAACCCTTGGTGGGCTTCCACCCTCTGAAGCACCCTTCCGATCAAGGCCCAAGGAGGGAACACGTACAGGAGCCCCTCCGAGGGCCACCTCTGAGCCAGAGCATCCAGGCCTTCGGACATTCTTTCCTTTCTTCTGCTGTAAAAATGATTTGCTTTGGCAGACGAATAACGGGCCATGAGATCCATAATCGGGGGAGCCCACAGGGAGACAATCTGGTTGAAGACTCCCTGGTCGACCTTGAACCTGCTGAGATAATCGGCTGTAATGTTGTTCGATCCGGCCATGTGCTGGGCTGAGAGGGCCAACAGCCGGGTCTCGGCCCACTGGAACAGGCTGTCCGCCTCCTTCTCTAGGGTGGGGCTGCTTGTCCCCCCCTGGCGGTTGATGTAGGCCACCGTGGTGACGTTGTCTGAGAGGACGCGAATTGCGTTTCGCCTCACTAATGGCTCGAGCGCCTTGAGTGCCAGGACTACTGCTCGTAACTCTAGCCTGTTGATGGACCACTGCGACTCCACCGAGGACCAAAGCCCCTGAGCGAACTGGCCCTGACAATGAGCTCCCCAGCCCGATAGGCTGGCGTCCGTTGTTAGTAGGATCCACTGCGGAGTTTCGAGAGGTGTCCCGCATTCTAGGTTCTTTGAACATCTCCACCACTGAAGAGCCTTCTTGGTTCGAGGCGCGCAGGGTAGTGGTACGGACAAAGGATGATTCTGTGGAGACCACCGACGTAACAAGGAGCGTTGAAGAGGCCACATGTGGGCCCTGGCCCACGGAACTACCTCTATTGTCGCCGCCATAGTACCCAGCAATTGGAGGTAAAGCCACGCTGAGGGGTTCCGTCTCCCCAGGAACTGCGATACGAGATTTCTTAGAGCCTTTGCCCGTTTCCGAGGGAGAAACACCTTTCCTTCTCTGGTGTTGAATCTTGCTCCGAGGTACTCGAGTTCCTGAGTGGGAATCAACTTGCTCTTCGTCCGATTGATGATCCACCCTAACTCCTCTAGAACCCTTACTACTCGGGCTGCAGCCGAGTGGCTTTCCTCTTCTGATTTCGCCCTGATCAACCAATCGTCGAGGTATGGGTGTACCAGGATTCCTTCTTTTCGTAGAAAGGCGGCCACCACCACCATTACCTTGGTGAAAGTCCGGGGGGCCGTAGCTAGACCGAAGGGGAGCGCCTGGAATTGGAAATGACCTCTTGGTACCGCGAATCTCAGGAACTGCTGATGAGACCTTTGGACCGGAATATGCAAGTAGGCTTCCGTCAGGTCCAGAGATGTGAGAAACTCCCCGGTTCTTACGGCCATAATGACTGACTTTAGGGTTTCCATCCGGAAATGGGGCACCTTGAGACAGCGATTGACCTGCTTTAAGTCTAGGATAGGACGAAAGGAACCTTCCTTTTTTGGAACTACAAAATAAATGGAGTACTGACCGGAGCCGTATTGGTCTGGAGGAACTGGAGTCACTGCCCCGAGAGCTACCAGTCTTGATAGTGTGACTTCTATCACTCTCCTTTTGGCCGTAGAGCCGCAGGGGGATTGAATAAAGGCTGGAAGAATCTGCTTTCCAAATTCGAGAGCATAACCTTCTCTGATCACTTCCAGGACCCACTGATTGGACGTGACCCGGGACCAGGCGGGAAGAAATAGCCCCAGGCGGCCCCCTAAGGGTAAATCTCCCGCCCGGACCCCCTCTATCTCATTGTGATTTTCTAGGTCCCGAGAAGGAGTTAGAGGCTCCAAAACCTCTCCCTGCTCCTCAAAACCCCCTAAAGCCTGACCCCCTGGCCGGGAAGCAGCCCCTAGGAAAGGGATTCGTCCTGGGAGAACGAAACCTCCGAGGGTCTCTTGGCTGGCTCCGTGTTGGCGCTGGGAGACGAGCCTGCTTCGGTCTGTCCTCCGGAAGCCTGCCTCCCTTGGATTCGCCCAGGTCTTTTACTAATTTTTCCAAATCCTCACCGAATAATAATCTCCCCTTAAAGGGAAGGCGACCCAGCCGCGCTTTAGAAGAAGTGTCGGCTGCCCAATTGCGGAGTCACAAAGAACGCCTAGCTGCGACTACAGAAGCCATGTTCTTTGCTAGGCTCCTGATGAGATCGTACTGACTATCCGCCAGGTAGGCAGCACCTGACTCCAATTTAGCTGCAATGGGCGGTACGTCCCCTGTGGTACCCTCCGTCAGTTGCAGATGTTGGGACCACCTCAAGCAGGCCCGTGCCACCCAGGCCCCCGAAACCGAGGCCTGCAGGGCGAGAGCACTAACATCAAAGGCCTGCTTCAGCAATGTGTCCACTTTTCTATCCTGTGCGTCTCTCAAGGCCGCGCTACCTTCTACTGGGATAGTCGTCTTCTTAGTCACTGCAGATACCGCCGCATTCACTCTGGGCGACTTCAGCAATTCTCTGTCCAATTCTGGTACTGGGTAAAGGCGTGTCACAGACCGCACACCCCTCAGGGAGGATTCTGGTTGGTCCCACTCTTCCTGAATCATTTGGCGGACTACCCTGTGGATAGGGAATACCTTTTGGGACTTCCTGACTGCTTGGATCAGAGGATCCTCCAGCGCTTCTTCTTTTCCTGTTGGGGTGTCAGAAGCCACCTTGAGGACCTTCAGGGACTCATTAATTAGCCCCGGGAGCTCCTCCCGATGAAAGACTCGTACTATGCGGGATTGATCCTCCTCCGGGATCTCTCCTTCCTCGAGTTCCTCATCATCATCTCCTAACTCCTTATCGGAGAACTCCTCCTCCAGCATGTCCTGAGGAGGGGAAGTGGACGGCTCTTCGCTCGCTAGTCTTGCGCGTTTAGATGGTATGCCGGAATCAAGGGGAATGGTCTTAACTGGTTTACCCCCCCGGGCCTTCCTTCCCTGAGCTCTGGCCTCCTGCCCCCAGCCCCTGCTTGCGCATGCAGTAGGCCTTGTGCAGCAGGAGGACGAAATCAGGCGAAAACAGATCACAGGAACCCTCTTCCCCAATAGCAGGGGAGAGGAGGGGCAGGGATGGAGCGGGTAACTCAGAGGCCGAGGGTGGAGGGATGAAGGGCTCTCTTTCTCCTTCCAGATGCTCCGCTGGACCCTCATTAGTTTGAGGGATGGACAACTGTATGTCCTGCTCCACAGAGGCAGCTTCTGCAGCGCAACCCCTGCAGACCCCTGCCTCTGAGGCCGTGCCCCTGCGAACGCCACAGGACGGGCACCGTAGCTTGGACATGGTTCCAAATAAAGTAAGAAATAAATTAAATGAGGGCAAATTATGTAAAATAATTAAAAACAAAGTAAATTAATCCTGATCTATCCACTGAGTTGCAGCACTAGACTGAACAAGGCCCAAACTTCCTCCCCCCACACTCCCCGAAAGAAATTATTTGCAATAAGTAAAATAATTAAAAACAAAGTAAATTAAGCACATTAAACTAAATCTGAGCCCCAATATAGAGGGGGATTCTCTGTACTTGCGGTTTTAAAGTATCCCCCGATCCGCGGTGAGCTCCGGGAATAAAGATCGCCCTCCGGAGAACTGCACGTGGCTAGGCCTTAGCCACGTGGAGAGCAGGCCCGAAACCGGCGTCTCTGCTCGTACTGCCAGACCCGCTACTGCTTTGAAGGCGGGATCCCGCAGCCGTCTGCGACCTCCGATCGCTCCCGCGCTGCTTCCCTAAGCCGGGAGGGAGGGGGGACGGCGCTTTGGAGCCTCAAGCGCTCAAGCCGCCTGAGGGCTTCGGCGCGAGGCGGACGGGTCCGATGCTGAGGTCTGGGAGCCGGAGGGCCTGGAGATGTCCTGTAATCTACCCCCTGCCGCCGGCCAACCTCAGGTAATTTGGAGCCTCTCCCACCGGCAAGAGACTAGTGAGCAGAGAGCTCGAACGCCAGGGAGGGGAGGGGAGGGAGAGGGGGGGGGGAGGAGGAGAGGAGACGAAGTAAAACTTAAAGGGGCACTAACCAAAGAAAGGCTAAATAAATTAAAAGATAAAACAAAACCAATTCTTTAAAATTAAAATCGGTGCAAATAAACTCAAAGCAAAGGGAATAAATGGGAGACTCCAGTAAGCCCCTGGCTTACGGAACCCTCCAGCTGCTTGGAGACTGAGAATACTGGGGCTTAGGGGTGGTGCCAGGGGTATTTATCCCTAACCATCCTCAAAAGGGTTAGGCTCAGCCTCCAAGCTGCTCGAAGGGTTACGCAACCCGGATGTAAAGGGACTGGACTGGAGTGACGATAAGGAATAAATTGATTTAGAGTTGCTACCAAATGGGTATCTGGTGAAGTAGGAAAATCACAAATGGTCCTGATGTATCAGTGAGTGAAGCAGGATGAGAAATTAAATTTCTTACTGTCACTCAATAGAACAACTTAGTTTCAGGATATAAGATACTTTTTTTGTAACTTGTGTTTCATTCATAGTTTCTAACCACAAGTCCAAACAATGTGATTCGGCAATATACTCTCCGATATCCTGCGTATCTTTATATAATTAGATGTGGTATGTGGCGCAATCAATCCTCCTTTGCAGTCAGCATCTACCACCAACGGCTACTGGAACTGCTGTATTGAAGTAACATCAACCTGCAGCTGTTGAAAAAGGTTCGCTGACTATTAAGTAAGGTGCTTTACTAAAATGGCTGTTCTGATGAATGCAGAGGAACTAGAGGTTACAAATTACAAAAATAATATTTTTTCAGTAGTTGAGACAGAATTTTTAGTGTTTTCTTTTAGAAGGACTTTTACATGTCCCAGTACCTGATTCCAGGGTCCTCACTGCTGCGGATCCCATTCAGCAGCTCCGTGAAGAGTGGATCCACCTTTGTATGAATTGTTATGAGTTTTCCAAGAGCATCTGCAGCTTTTAGGCGAACTGAGCGGTTTGAGTCTTGCAATGCTTTGGTAAAAGTTGTCTGTAGTTGAGGCAGGAAAGGTTTAAGAGCAATCCCCACCTATAAAAGCAGAAAAATCAGTTGTGGGTCATGACTGAAAAAAATTTGTCAAACAAAAAAGAGTAAAACAGAAAATATCCAAGTAGATACCTGAAGAATTCTCAGAGAGCAACAGCATTCTTTCATTTATGTACTGTGTGAATTTTTCTCTTTACGTAGAAGAAATTGTTTACATGCTTTGTGTTTGTTGGTGTCTGTCCCCTGATCTAAGAAGTGAAATGCGGCTCACACTGGGGCCTTTTTTCTTGTATATCTTCTAATGTAACCATTAAGGGTTTCCATAAATCTATACATATGAATTTTAGGCATTTTTTAATTCAAGAATTAAGGTGACTGGTTTAGAAAATTTCCACATGAATTCTTTGAAATTTTAACAATAAAAATCATTGGATGATTGAGAACTCAGCATTTTTCAATTTTGTTTTTTGGATATTAACTTTTTTTTTTTACAGTGATATTGCTTGGTTTGTGTTTAAGGCCTTTTATTTTGAGGCATATCATATAAGCATCAACTCTCACAAAGAAAAGACAGCACAGAGTAACACAGCAGATAATGAAAGAAAAGAACGAAAAGGCCTATCCAGTCTGTCCATTTACTCCTGTTCACACTGCCAAGATATATCCAGCACATACAAGCAAGGGCTGGGATGTTCTATGCCTATGATGATAAATCTGATTTTGTCTGAGATCCTTGTTCTCCTTTTTTCAAATTTAGTATAATTATATTGTATAGACTTCCTTGAAACCAACAGGCAACATACAACATACTTTTACCAAAGAACGATCATGCCAAACAAATCTGATTGAGTTCTTTGACTGGGTGACCAGAGAACTAGATCAAGGGCATGCAATGGATGTGATCTACCTGGACTTCAGCAAAGTCTTTGATACTGTTACTCAAAGGAGGCTTATCAATAAACTCAACAGCTTGGCGATGGGTCCCAAGGTGGTGAACTGGATCAGAAATTGGTTGACTGACAGATGACAGAAGGTGATGGTAAATGGAACTCACTTGGATGAAAGGAAGGTGATTAGCGGTGCGCCCTAGGATTCGGTCCTGGGACTGGTACTGTTCAATATATTTGTGAGCGATATTGCCGAAGGGCTGAATGGAAAAGTCTTTTTGCAGATGACACAAAATTTGCAACAGAGTAGACTCCCCTGAGGGAGTGGATAACATGAGGAAAGATCTACAAAAGCTGGAAGAATGGTCTAATGCTTGGCATTTGAGATTTAATGTGAAGAAAGTCAGTGTCTTGCACTTGGGAAGCAGAAATCCAAGGGAATTGTACGCGATAGGGGGTGAGAGATTGGTGTGCACAGACCAGGAGCAGGACCTCGGAGTGACTGTCTGATGATCTCAAGGTGGTGAAACAGTGTGACAAGGCAGTGGCCAAAGCCAGAAGGATGCTGAGTTGCATACAGAGAGGAATTACCAGTAGAAAGGAAGAGATACTAATGCCACTGTACAAGTCGCGATCAGTTTTGGAGACCATATCTTGTAAAGGATATAAAAAGGCTGGAAGCGGTTCAAAGGAAGGCAACCAAAATGATTTCGAGCCTGCATCAGAAGACTTATGAGAAGAGACTTGAAGACCTAAATATGTATATTCTGGAGTAGAGGAGGGACAGGGGAGATATGATTCAGACATTTAAATACTTAAAGAGTATTAATGGACAAACCAACCTCTTCCAAGGACGGGAAAGCTGTAAAACTAGAGGGCATAACATGAAGCTGCAAGGTGTAAACTGAAAGGCAATGTCAGGAAATAATTTTTCACTGAAAGGGTGGTGGATGCTTGGAACACCCTCCCGATGGAAGTGGTGGGGAAAACACAGTGTCAGAATTCAAAATGGCATGGGACAGACACCGTGGATCCCTTTATAGCAACAGGATAAAATCGAAATAATATCTCAACAAATAGGGGTGACCTACACGGAGTGGTGGATACATCCCTAAACAAAGGCATGGGGAGGGGTGACCTGCACGGAGTGGCAAGTGCACCTACTCTTGCCGCCTTGCTGGGAAGACTAGATGGACCATACTGATCTTTATCTGCCGTCATATACTATGTTACTATGATAACCCTGGTAGAATTTTTTTCTTTTTTTCAACTTGGGATATTTGGAATGAAGTGTACTAGTTGAAGATATATCAAGTGGCTTGCTCAGTCTCCTTCACTGTATGAACACCCAACAATCCCCACAAGAACCTACTGTGGCTAAACGGGATTGTGTGTGTCACTGAGATTTCCGGTTATGTCCTGAAATCTGGAACATTCCCAATGGGAACTATCTTCCCTTACCAATTCTTATATTGCCATGCAAATGCCAACTTAATTGGAGCAGAGCTCTGCAGTATCTTAGTCCCTAGCAGCGGAAGGCTTTCCTTTATGTCAGCCACAACTGAAAGGCCTAAAACAGCCGCATCAGTTCAAGGTGAGATTTAGACTGCATGTTCTTCCAGAGAGCTGAAATATCGTAGCTGGTTAGAGAGTAAGTACTTAGGGTGATGATTGGTCCTACTAAAACAGCTCAGAAAGAACTGGCTAGGAATTTACTGGGGCCTTCTAGTCTTGGCTGAAAGTACAAGCATAAAAACAAACCCTGGTGCGCATAAACCCGTTTTTCAAAGGCTTTTCAAGTAACCAATTTTTTGGTCGGAAAGGCCAACCAAGCTAAGAGGATCATGCCTCATGCTGTCGTGGCCCGTCCATTTTATTTAATTAAGAAAACACTTTTAAACCACTTTGGAAGCAGCTTCTGAGCATGTTACTTAGCTGAATCCTTTTCAGAAAGAAGGCTGTATGATAACACCACAGTCAGCGGAAGGACGACGTGACACGGCCATGGCTGAAAAGTTATTGCGCGGCAGCTTTGACCTGAAGCAGGGGATTATCTTGCATACCCTGAAACGTGTCACGTCGCCCTAACGCTGACTGTGGCGTTATCATACAGCCTTCTTTCTGAAAAGGATTCAGCTAAGTAACATGCTCAGAAGCTGCTTCCAAAGTGGTTTAAAAGTGTTTTCTTAATTAAATAAAATGGACGGGCCATGACGGCATGAGGCATGATCCTCTTAGCTTGGATGGCCTTTCCGACAAAAAAATTGGTTACTTGAAAAGCCTTTGAAAAACGGGTTTATGAGCACCAGGGTTTGTTTTTGTATTTGAACATTTTAACCTGGTTGTGGGCATTTAGTTTGTTTATTTGAAAGTACAAGCAAGCAGACCTGTGGTCAGAACCCTGCCCCTGTTCAAAGAGCATTCTAGAGGACAGACTGCTAAAGAAAGATGGCTAATCACTGCTTCTGTGGCCTAGGCCACCTTTTCCAGCTACAGTTTCTATCCTGGCCTCTGCTCCTTGCATCTTTTCAAAGGTCATGGTGGTGATGGTGGCATTCCTGCGCAAGCAGTGGATCCAGGATCACCCATACCTGGACATCTAGCCAATTTCATCAGGCTCCCAACATGCCCTGGCAATACGCTGGCTAGAAAGACTGGGATTGGTGTTCAGTTATCCCAAGAGCAGCCTGATCCCTTCCCAGGATACAGCATTCCTCGTGCTCAATTCCATACTCTCCTGAGTTGAGTTTTCATCACGCTGGAGGGGTTACTCATGCTGCAGAGCTAACAGGGAGTTTTGTGCTCAGTCAGGTCCCCAGGCCTCGGACTACCTCCAACTCCTAGGATCTATGGTGTTGACCTTGAAGCTGACCCCTTGGTCAAGACGCTTATGCTCTTCCTTTAGAGATATCTGCTGTCTTTCTGGTCTCCTGGTTCTCTTTTGTTCAATTAGTCCCTTTCTCTCCCCGGGGAGATTAAGGAGCAGTTAGCCCAATGTTGCAGTTTCACCATCGGATTGATGGGATGCCTTTGGAAGCACTGAACTAAGTGGCAGTCACCACAGATGCCAGCCTGAAGGGCTGGGGAGCCCAATGTCTAGGTCTGTTTATCCAGGGATTCTGGTCCCCTCAGGCTGCCTCCTGTCCAATCATCCATTTGGAGAACAAAGTGATCTGCCTGGCTCTAGAGAGGTTCCATCCTCTCCTGGTGGGCAGTGCAGTCCTCATGCTCTTGGATAATACCATGGCTGTAGTGTGCATCAACAAGCAAGAACAGAACTTTCAGTGCAGGAGTGGCAGTGCTGTCATTAGGTAGAGGAACATTTAATTGCACTGTCCACAGCCCACATTACAGGCTCGTCTACATGCAGGCCAACCTTTTGAATAGGAACACTGCTGATACCAGTGAGTGGGAGTGCAGTAGTGGGATATTCCAGTATACAAGTGGATGGTCACTCAGGAGAATGCCAAAGAAAGGACCTATGGGTAGAAGGCTTGGCCACTCTGCTTCAGGAATGGCCCCAGGAGGGACTCTAGTATGTTTCTTCCTTACCCCCTTCTCCCCCTCCCCCCCAGTGGCAGGCTGTCTTCTGCACAGTTTGATCTCTCCAAGGCTCAGTGATTCTAGTGGCCCAAGACTGGCCACACAGACCATGGTAGGTAAATAGATCTCAAACATGTTGGTGGGAGTCACCTCTCTTTCTGCCTCAAGTGAGGGGGGCCCCCTGCAGCAAGAGCCCCTTTTAATGGAGTTTCTCTTCTCGCTTCCAACCTGAACCTGAGGAGGTGAAGGCTCTCCAGGAGGAGCTACTCTAGAATGATATTGGACACCCTTCTCAAGACCCAGAAGGACCTTCTACTTCATTAGCCTACGCAAACGTCTGAAGGGCTTTCAATGGTGTTGCTGTTGATGGACCTAGTTGCTGTTTTGTCCTGCTTACAGTCTGATTTGGATAGGGGATTGGCTCTCAAAGTACAAGTAGCAGCACTAGCATGCTACTGGGGGCGGATTCAGGGGACCTCTAGGCATCACATTTGGATATATTCTGCTTTCTCAAAGGAGTGCAGCAGGTCCATCGTCAGTGAGTGTGGTTGTTTCTCAGTGGAATCTCTGGTGCTGCAAGCACTGAAAAGGCCCCCCCTTCTTTTGGGCTCATTTGTATTTATTATTTTTATTTAACATCTTTTATATACCGCACTATTGTCACCAGCGCGGTTTACATGTAACAAACATATACATACAAGAACTGTAATGCATTTTACAAGTAACAGGGATTTTGAACTTGGGAATAACAAGGTACAACTATATAAGGCTAGTTAACTATATACAGATTATTGAAATACATTAGTCAAATTTGGATATCAGTTGGGGAAATGTCTTGGTCAGAAAAGTGTCTGTGATATTTTCATGTGCGAAGGTTAGATTGGGAAATAGCTTAGGAAGAGGTGGTGTTTGAGACTCTTTCTGAATTGTGTTAAGCTGGTTATAACTCTCAGTTCTAGTGGGAGGGCATTCCAGGTTTTTGGGGCGTGGATACTGAAGGCTCTTTTGGTTGTTTCCTTAGTGTATCTGACTGTTTGTTTCGGGATTACTAATGTATTCATTGCAATTGATCTTCTGGATCTATTAGGGGTCTGTGAGTGTACAAGGTTGGTAATGGTTGATGGTGCTTGGTTGTTTATGGCTTTGAATGTAGTGATCAGTATCTTGTAGTGGATTCTTGCGTTGGTTGGTAGCCAGTGGAGTCGTTTTAGAACTGGGGTTATGTGATCTGTCTTTGATATTCCTTCAAGTACTCTGGCAGCAGTGTTCATCGCTAATTGGAGAGGATTTAATGTTGCTTGAGGGAGTCCGTATAGAATTGCATTTGCAAAGTCGATGTGAGGCATTATCAGGGCTTGGTAGACAGTTCTGAAATCTGAGGGTTCCAGTAGAGGTCGCAGGTGGCGTAATGTGCGTATCTTGTGGTAAATTAGTTTTGTTATGTTTTTTATGTGGGCTTTCATATTTCATATTTCATATGACCTTTTTCAAGAATTTGACCCTCACGGTGGTTTTCCTAGTGGCTATTGTATCCACCAGATGGTTGTCAATACAGCAGGTCTGGTCATTCAGGGAGCCCTTTCTAGGTCATCTCTCTCTCACAGATGCTGTCTTCTTTTCACCATATCCAGACCACCCTTCTGCCCGTCTTTTCAGGGAAGGACCTTTGGGCAGACCCTTCTCTGTGTCCATTAGACATGCAGAGAACAGTCAGATATCTGGAGACTGCTAATCCCTTCCGATGATTTGACCATCTCTTTATCCTCTTCAGTAGTCTAAGGAGAGGGCTGGAAGTGGCCAATACCTCCACTGGTTCAAATCTGAGGAGGATGGAAGTCATTATAATTAAAGTACAAGAATGTAAGAACATAAGATATGCCATACTGGGTCAGATCAAGGTCTATCAAGTCCAGTATACTGTTCCCAACAATGGTCAATCCAGGTCACAAGCATCTGGCAGGTTCTCAAAAAAGGTTCATAGGTTCCACAATGCTTGTCCTGGGTAAACCATGGATATCCCAGGGCCTCTTTAATAACTGTTTATGAACTTTTTCTCCAGGAACTTGTCCAAACCTTTTTCAACACAGTTATGCTATCAGCTTTTACTACATCCTCCGGTAATGAATTCCAGAGTTTGATTAAGTGTTGAATGAAAAAATATTTTCTCTTATTAATCTTAAATGCGTTACATTGTAGCTTCATTGCATGACCTCTAGTTTTTCTACTTTTTGATGGTGTAAACAACCGATCTCCGTTCCACTCCATTCATTAATTTAGACCTCTATCATATCCCCCTCTGCCATCTCTTTTCCAAGATGAAGAGCCCTAACCTTTTAAGCCTCTCCTCATGAGGGTATCCTTCCATCCATTTTACCATTTTGGTGGCTCTTCTCTGTACCTTTACTAATTCCACTATATCCATTTTAAGATGCGGTGACCAGAACTGCACACAATATTGAAGGAGCAATCACACCAAGGAATGCTAGAGAGGCATTATAATATCCTTTGTTTTATTCTCCATTCCTTTCCTCATGATTCCTAGCTTTCAATTTGCTTTTTTGGCTGCTGCTGCACACTGGGCTGAGAGTTTAGAGTAGTTACTCACCTGTAACAGGTGTTCTCCAGGAGCAGCAGGAATCAGTCCTCACATATGGATGACATCGACATCGATGAAGCCCCAGCGGAGCATTTCCCCAGCTTTCCAAGAAAGCCTTTGGGAATGCAGGCACGCATGCGCGGTTCCCTTCCCGCCTAAAGGTGCCATCTTGCTCAGTCAAATGACATAGTTTATTTTTACATTTTTGTGTGCTGTTTTTAGCTATGTACAACTGCAACTCCCAGGGGAGGATGGAGGGTTGTGAAGACTGATTCCTGCTGCTCCTGGAGAACACCTGTTACAGGTGAGTAACTACTCTTTCTCCAGGACCAAGCAGGAAGTCAGTCCTCACATATGGGCGACTCCCTAGCTCTGGGCTACCAAGGAACCCAGGCTGAACAAGAGAACTCCCTCTAGTCCCAGCATGAAAGAAAGGCTTTTCAATGACAGAACCTCCACCGGTAGCCCAACGGAGGGCTGGAGGGTAGGAGTTGCCAAAACCTCAAAGAGATTCCGGAGTACTGCCTGGCCAAAAGCATTGTCCCTACGGGACTCCTTCTCCAGACAGTAATGGGCTGCAAATGTCTGGCTTGAGGACCAAGTTGAAGCCCTGCAGATGTCCACCAACGGTACAGAGCGGAGGTGAGCCACTGAAGCAGCCATTGCCCTGACACGATGGGCCGTGACCCGACCCTGCAAAGGAAGGTCAGCTGCCCTGTAAGCCCAGGTGATACAGCCACCCAGGTGGACAAGGTACGCTTGGACACAGCTAACCCCAAATTATTAGGGTCAAAAGATATGAAGAGCTGAGTAGCCCTTCTATGCCCCTGCGTACGGTCCAGGTAGAAGGATAAAGCCCTCCTACAGTCCAGGATATGCAGAACTGCTTCAGCCTGGCTTGCATGAGGCCTAGGGAAGAATGTTGGAAGAACCACCTCTTGGTTAAGGTGGAAGGAGGAGACAACTTTAGGGAGGAACTTTGGATGAGTCCTAAGGACTACCCTGTACCTATAGAAGCAGGTGTAAGGCCTGTCACAGACCAGGGCCTGAAGTTCACTCACTCGCCTGGCCAAGGTTAGGGCTATCAAGAAGAGTGTCTTCCAGGATAGGAAGCGTAGAGGGCAAGTAGCCATCGGCTCAAAAGGTGGGCGAGTCAGTTGCTGCAAGACCACATTCAACTCCCACTCAGGAGCAGGACGACGGATTGGAGGCTAGAGCAAAAGCAAGCCTCTGAGAAAGCGGGACACCAAGGGGTGAACTGACAGAGAATGTCCTTCCACTAGTGAGTGGTGAGCTGCTAGGGCTGAGAGGTGGACCCGAACAGAATTGGACTTAAGTCCCTGATTTGATAAGTGCAGTAAGTACTGAAGCACTACTGGTACAGTACAGGAGAAGGGATCCTCTGTACGTAGCTGACACCACACAGAAAACCTTTTCCATTTGAGAGCATAGGTTTTTCTAGTGGGCTGTTTCCTAGAGGCTAAGACAACCTCTTCAACGTCCTGAGGTAGGCCCCAGGGAGCTAAAACTACCCTTGCAGCCTCCAGGCCATCAAATTGAGAGCTTTGAGATTGGGGTGCAGCAGGGAACCCTGATCCTGAGAGAGAAGGTCGGGCTGCAACCCCAGAGGCAGTGGGGGGGGCCACTGCCAGCTGAAGCAGAAGTGGAAACCAAGGCTGTCTCGGCCACCTGGGAGCTACCAGCAGGACCGAGGCCTTGTCCTGAAGAATCTTGAAGAGGGTTCGGGCCACCAAGGGCATGGGAGGAAACGCATACAGGAGGCCCTGAGACCATGGAATCAGAAAAGCATCTGCCGCTATCCGCAGAGGATGCGGTTGTCTGGAGCAGAACTTTGGCAGCTGTTTGTTCAGGGGACTGGCAAACAGATCTATGGATGAAAGTCCCCATTTCAGGAAAATCTTCTGAACCACCAAAGGATGGAGCTGCCACTCGTGGGGCTGCAGAATCCTGCTCAACCTGTCGGCCAGGTAGTTTTCCTGGCCGGGGAGGTACACAGCCTTGAGGAGCATGTTATGCTTGAGGGCAAACAAGCAAAGGTCCTGTGCTTCCTGACAAAGGAGCCTGGACCAAGTTCCGCCCTGCTTGTTCACATAAAACATGGCTACCTGGTTGTCTGTTTGAACTAGGACAGACTGATGAGCCAGGGTTTGAGAGAAAGTCTTGAGGGCTAATCGAATAGCCCCGAGTTCCAGTAGATTGATTTGCTGTGCGGCTTCCCAGGGAGACCACAGGCCCTGGGTGCACTTGCCTAGACAATGAGCTCCCCAGCCCTGCAGGGAGGCATCTGTGGTCAACACCACTGTGAACCCAGGAATCTGAAAAGGTACCCCTTGCAGCAGATTGGGTGGGTGCAGCCACCAGCTGAGGGAGTTCAGAAATTGTCTGGACACCTTTATCCTGTCTCTGAGGCTCCTGTGGCCTGTGACCACTGAGTCCGAAGGCACCACTGTGCAGGCCTCATATGGAGCCTGGCATTGGGGGTCACATGTACTGTCGAAGCCATGTGTCCAAGAAGCCTCAGGCAGAGTCTGGCAGAGACCAGTGACCTGCTGAGAAACTGGTTTGCTAAGTTTATCAGTCTTTGGGCTCTGTCTTCTGGCAAGAATGCCTTTGCCAGCAGAGAGTCCAACCTCGCCCCTATGAACTCCAAGTTCTGGGAGGGGAGCAAAGTGGACTTTGTGAAGTTTATTACAAACCCCAATCTTTGAAGAAGAGCAATAGTTCTGAGGGTGGCCTGTCGGGCCTCCTGGCACGTTTGACCTCGTATGAGCCAGTCGTCCAGATAGGGGAAGACAAAGACCCCCTGATTTCTTAGGTAGGCCGCCACCAATGCCAGGCATTTGGTAAAGACCCTGGGAGCGGAGGTGAGGCCAAAAGGCAGTACTCTGTACTGATAATGGTTTCCTCCCACAATGAACCTGAGGTACTTTCTGTGGTCTGGATGAACGAGGATGTGAGTGTACACATCCTTTAGATCAAATGAGCATAGCCAATCTCCCTGCTGGAGGTAGGGCAGAAGTGTTCTAAGAGTAAGCATCTTGAACTTTTCCTTCTCTAGGAATTTGTTGAGGTTTCTGAGGTCTAGAATAGGTTGAAGGCCACCGGTTCTTTTGGGTACCAGGAAATACCTGGAGTAGAACCCCTGACTTTGCAAGTGGGGAGGCACAGGCTCCACCGCCCTGTCCACCAACAGACCTTGGAGCTCCTGAAGGAGAAGATCTGTGTGCAGGGGAGGCCTTGGAGGCTCCCCTAGAAAGTATGGAGGAAGCAGTTGTTGGAAGTGTAGTAGGATAGCCCTTGTGGACTATGCTTAACACCCAACTGTCTCCAGTGATGAGTGGCCACTGGTGGGCAAACAGGACGAGGCGACCTCCTGTGCAGGGTTGGGAGAGCAGGGACGGAGAGGCTATGCCTAAGGAGTCAAAAACCCCCACCCTGCTGAGTGGGAGCAGGGGCCGGAGGCTTGGGGGTCCTCTGCCTACGGGGCCCATTACCCTGTCCCTTGGCTTGCTGACCCTGAGGGGCAGCTTGGGCAGCCTGGTACTGTGGGTACTGTTTGTAGGCAGTGCCCTTCCTCGGGTAAAAGGGCTTTTTACCTGAGCCCTTCTTTTTGTGAGAAGGGGCAGAAGTCTTCCTAGACAGCCTTGTCCTCGTGAGGTGCTCGGTTTCGAGCTGTGCGACCTTCTCGGTCATGGGCTTGCCAAAAAGGTTCTCACCAAGGGACATCGACCAACTTGTCCTGAACCCATGGCTCGAGGTCCGATGACTGCAGCCATGCCTGGCGTCGAGCCGCGATGCCGGCTGCCGCAACACGGGCCGAAGCCTCGAAGCCATCGTAGGCAGCGCGGGACAAATTTGGAGCATTCCCGGATCCCCGAGGACAAGGACTTGAATCTCTGCAAGGGTTCCCCAGAGAGACCAGCAGAGAACCCGGCCAGCTCCTTGACCAGGTCTCGCAAGTATATGCCCATGTACAGCTGGTAAGACTGGACATGGCAAGCAAGCATCGAGCCCTGGAAGCACTTTTTACCAAAACCATCGAGGTTCCGGGCCTCCCTGCCATGGGGCACCGCGGAGTGCATCTTCTGACTTTTCAGGCGATGCATGGTCCATTCCACCACCATGGAATGGTGTGGTAGCTTGGCTTTCTGAAAGCCAGGACTCTTCCGGAGTCGATAGATCGAATTGACCTGCTTGCTTAGAACCGGCACCGAGGCCGGTGCCTCCCACATCCGGAAGAGGAGCCGTTCCAGCATCAGAGAAACCGGAACAGTTAAGGCCTCCTTTGGAGGAGAGTCGTACTGTAGGGTCTCGAGCTCCTCGGATCGAGGCTCCTCCTCGGGGTCCGCAGGGATAGCCAACGCGGTGGCCATATCCCAGACGAACTCCGAGAACCGGGTATCCTCCAGGGGGGATCTACTCTGGGGCTCAGACTGCGGTGAGTCCGACGGGACGCACCGAGTCCAGAAGGTGTCGGGGGACTCCTCATCCTCCGTCTCCCAGGCGGACTCGTCCAATGAGGAATCGGGGTCCGACCGCGCGGGGCCTGTGAGCACCCACCCCGACGCCGAAGGCACCGGCGTCGATGCCCTCTGCCCCGAATGGGAGGTAGAGGGAGAACGCAACCGAGGTCGACCTCGAGCCTTTATGGTGTTGAGTATTGGCTCGGTCTCTGGGGTCGATGTCGATGTCCCGGTGGTTGGGGCAGATGCGCCAGACAGGCTGGCCATCAGTGCCCGCTGCTGTTCCATGAGGGCAGACTGTCTGCTCTCCAAGGCTGTCAGCCTGAGACCCAGCTCAGGAGACTCAGCAGCCCCCAACTCGGGCCCCGGCGGCGCTGGGCCCGACGTCGGCTCTCTGGGAGGAGAGTCCACGAGGACTACAGGACTTGCGTGTCCAGCAGACTCCAGCTCCACTCGTACTTTGGGAGGCTTCTCCTGTTCCACGGACCCGGGGCGACGGTCGGGGGTTTGAGACCTAGCTCTCGAGGAGCCAGTGACCTCTTCCGACGACACCCTCGCGAGCCGCTTCTTCCTCTTTCGTTCCTGGTCGGGGGACCCCCTGTCTGAGGAGCCCCGACGGTGCTCAGGATCCAATTCCCGAGATGTCGAGGCCTCAGATGAGGTCCGGGCACGGCCGGAGGCCGGGTCGGAGAAAAGCCTTTCCTTTTGGTGCTGACGACTTCGAAGTGCCTTGGAAGACATTTTTCCACATGATCCACACACCTTAGGATCGTGGTCAGGATCGAGGCACCGAAGGCAGCAGTCGTGTGTGTCAGTGAGAGACATCAGCTTCTTGCACCGATCACACTTTTTGAACCCACTGGAAGCCATCGGGGAAAAAAAGAGTCCCCGCGAGGTCAAAGGACCAGCCTTCCAGGGAAAAAGAAAAAAAGGGCGCGAACGCCAGCCACGAAGGGCAAAAACCGAAAAAAGAAGATCGGGCTCGATACTGGTGTACCGAATCCGGTGGGAGGGGAACCGGCGTTGAACCGGAGAAAAAACAGCGAAGGAATCGCCAAAAAATCTAACTATTTTCTGGGAGGACTAGGACACACGTCCGGTGGGCTTCACGGAAAAAGAGAGACTGAGCAAGATGGCACCTTTAGGCGGGAAGGGAACCACACATGCGTGCCTGCATTCCCAAATGCTTTCTTGGAAAGCTGGGGAAACGCTCCGCAGGGGCTTCATCGACGTTGATGTCACCCATATGTGAGGACTGACTTCCTGCTTGGTCCTGGAGAACAACGTATTAAGTGTAGTTACTCACATCTAGCAGGTGTTCTCCAGGGACAGCAGGAAAGCACAGTTACTTACCTGTAACAGGTGATGTCTGGGAACAGCAGGAATAAGTCTTCACATATGGGTATCATCGGTACCGACAGAGCCTGCGCGGGAACGCTCCCCAGCGTCCAGTAAGAAAGCTTTTGGGAGCATCCCACAGCGCCTGCGCGCTGCCTTCCCGCCTTTCCCAACCACCTCTCTCCAGTTAGAGTTTTAAAGCTGAGACAAAGAGAGAGAGAGGAAAGGAAAGATAGATAGAGAGATACAACTCCTAGGGGAGGTGGGAGGGTTGTGAAGACTTATTCCTGCTGTTCCCAGAGATCAACTGTTACAGGTAAGTAACTGTGCTATCTCCAGGAACAACCAGGAATGAGTCTTCACATATGGGGACTCCCTAACTGTAGATGCCAGGGAGAAACCCCAGATTGTGTGTCCTTGAAAAGGACTCTACCTCCTCCCATGGATCTCTGGCATCCGAACAGGGTAGGTGGGTAGGAGTTGATTAGGAATGGAACAGGTGTTTGAGAACAGCCTGACCAAACGAGGCAACCAGGCGGGAGTCCTTGTCCAAACAGTAATGGGCTGTGAAGGTATGAACCGAGGCCCAGGTGGCCGCTCGACAGATTTGGTCGATGGACACAGAGTTTAGATGAGCCACTGAGGCTGCCATGGCTCTCACATTGTGAGCTGTGACATGGCCCTCCAGAGAAATGTTCCTACTCTGGTAGGCAAAAGAAATACACTGAGCAATCAAGTTGGACAGTGTTCTCTTAGAGACTGGAAGTCCTAAATGAGAAGGATCGAAAGCAACAAAGAGTTGAGAAGACTTCCTATGTTGCTGTGTTCTTTGTAAGTAAAAAGCGAGAGCTCTCTTACAATCCAAGGTATGAAGATTCCTCTCTGCACTTGATGCATGAGGTCCTGGAAAAAAGACAGGTAAATATACCTCTTGGCTCAGATGAAAAGGCGAGACCACTTTAGGCATAAAGTGTGGATTGGTCCTGAGGACTACCTTATCATGATGGAACCTTGTATAAGGTGGATTAGCCACCAAAGCTTGCAACTCACTGATGCGGCGTGCTGAGGTGACTGCAATGAGAAAAACAACTTTCCAAGAAAGAAATTTCAAGGAGGTGGTGGCTAAAGGCTCAAAGGGTGGCTTCATAAGCTGGCCAAGAACCAGGTTTAAGTCCCATGCCACTGGAGGTGGTCTAATGGGAGGTTTAGTTAAAAAAAGGCCTCTCATGAATCTTGCTATAAGAGGATGAGAGGAAATAGTTTGTCCATTGAGAGGCTTGAGGGATGCTGCAATAGCACTCAAATGGACTCTTACTGAATTCGTTTTCAGACCTGCATGAGATAGATGCAGGAGATACTCTAGTAGAGAATTCAGAGGTATTGCAAGAGGGTTTAGACCTTTCCCTGAACACCAAATGGTAAATCTTTTCCATTTGAAAGCATAGGAACGTCTAGTAGAAGGCTTTCTAGAGGCATGAATAACATCTCTGACTTGCTGAGAGAGATGAAAACCTTGAAGGTCTAGGCCCTCAGCAACCAAGCCCTGAGATGGAGCGACTGGGGGTTTGGGTGCCACAACGTTCCCTCTTCCTGGGACAGAAGGTCTGGTGCAGAGCCCAAGTCCAGGGAAGGAGCTTGAGAGAGATGCAGAAGTAGAGGGTACCACACTTGGCGTGGCCAATGTGGTGCTATGAGGATCATGGTCCCTCGATCTCTCTGAAGCTTGAATAGTGTTTTGGGAATTAGGAGAATTGGTGGAAAGGCATAAAGGAAGTCTTGACCCCAGTGAAGGAGGAAGGCATCCTTGGCCTGAACTCCCTGACACGGAATTCTGGAACAGAACCGGGGAAGTTTGGCATTCCACGGACTTGCAAAGAGGTCTATGTCCGGGGTTCCCCAAATTCGAAAAATCCTGGCTACCTGGTCCATGTGGAGGGACCTCTCGTGTGGAAGCAGAACTCGACTGAGTCTGTCCGCCCAAGAGTTTTGAACGCCTGGAAGATATACTGCCAGAAGATGGATGTGATGCTCTCTGGCGAACGCCCACAGTCGCAAAGCTTCGTTGCAAAGCGACAGAGAGCCAGTCCCACCCTGCTTGTTTACATAGAACATGGCTACTTGGTTGTCCGTATGGATGAGGACTGTCCTGTAGCTGAGCAGGGAATGGAACACTCTGAGAGCTAAGAATATTGCTCTGAGCTCCAAGAGACTGATATGTAGAGAAGTCTCCTGTGGAGACCAGATGCCCTGGGTGGAGAGATTCTGCAGATGAGCTCCCCAACCCATTGGAGAAGCATCTGTTGTCAGAGTTGCTTGGGGTAGCGACTGCTGAAAAGGGGACCCCAGCAACAGATTTGGAGGGGACTTCCACCACTGGAGAGACCAAAATAGGCGACTGGAATTTGCTATTTTGTCTGACAGGCAACCTGATGCCTGAATCCATTGGGTGGACAAAGTCCATTGAGCTGCCCTCATGTGAAGGCGAGCATATGGAACCACATGCACGGTGGATGCCATGTGGCCTAATAGTTGTAACATTTCTCGAGCAGTTAAATGGGACTTTAACTGTATCTGGGAGGCTAACTGCACCAAGCGTAAGTAACGGGCCTGAGGAAGATAGGCCCTTGCAGTTGTGGTATCCAGCAAGGCCCCTATAAACTCCAGAGACTGAGTAGGGGTGAGATGGGATTTTGGGATATTTATTACCAGTCCCAAATACTGAAGGACACGCATTGTGCAGGTTAGACAAATCTGGGCCTCTGACTGGGATGGAGCTTGAATGAGCCAGTCGTCCAGATATGGGAAAACGAATATTCCTAGAGTGCGTAGAAATGCAGCTACTACTGCCATGCATTTCGTGAACACCCTTGGTGCAGAGGCCAGACCGAAAGGAAGCACCCTGTATTGGTAGTGCTTTCCTTGAAAAAGGAACCGAAGGAACCTTGTGTGTTGGATGGATGAGGACATGTGTGTACGCATCCTTGAGATCTAGAGAACAAAGCCAGTCCTGACTCTGAAGGTATGGAAGCAGAGTACCGAGAGAAATCATCTTGAATTTCTCTTTGAATAGAAACTTGTTCAATTCTCTGAGATCTAATATGGGTCTGTAGCCCCCTGTTTTCTTTGGAATAAGAAAATAAGGGGAGTAGAACCCTGAGCCTGTTGAAGAAGAGGTACTTCCTTCTATTGCCCCTTGGGCAAGAAGGGTAGCAATCTCCTGACCCAGAAGGTTGAGGAGAGATGTTGGAGAATTGAACTGTTTCACCATGGTGTGGGGAGGAAGGTTTAAGAAATGAAGCTTGTACCCTTCCCTTATAATGGAGAGGGTCCATTGCTCTGCTGTGATTTGCTCCCATCTGGGAGCAAAGTAAGCCAACCTTCCTGGAATGGTGAGGGGCTCTGGCTCTTCCAGAGCTAGAAAGGCTAAGTTCTCTAGTTGCAAGTCAAAGGCCCTGAGGAGGCTGAGGCTGCTGGGCCGTGGGAGGCCTGGCAGCCTTTGACTTGGCCTGTTTAGGTGGTTGCTGACGCTTTGCAGCAAAACAACCTGCAGAAGATGCCTGCTGACCATAAGCAGGATAATATCTTCCCTTTTTAGAAAAAGGTGTCTTTTTGAACAATCTTTTCTTAGCAGGAGCAGAGGTAGACTTTGAAAGTCGATCCAAAGCAGAGTTCTCAGCATCCATCTGAGTGGCCTTTGCTTTCCAATCCCTGCCAAAAAGGTTTTCACCTGTACAAGGAAGATTTCCCAGTTCATCTTGGACCCAGAGTTCCAAATCAGAGGCTTGTAACCAAGCAATTCTGCATGCACCTATGGCAATAGACGAGGCTCTGCTTACACACTCAAAAGAGTCAAAGGCTGCACGGTTGGAAAATTTGGAAACATCTTGGGCATGTTTAAGCCAAGTGAGAAATTCCTGCCTTTTATCTTCTGAAATAAAAGGGGCTAAAGTCTGCAGATGATCTGTGACTTCTTTTAGAAACATCCCCATATAGAGACTATAGGAGTTGATTCTGGCAGCAACAATATTAGCTTGGAAAACCCTTCGTCCAAAAGCATCAAGGGTCCTGCATTCACGTCCTGGAGGATTAGATGAGTGTCTCTTTGCACTCTTTATTTTCCTCATGGCAGACTCTACCACAATAGAGTGGTGAGGAAGCTGAGACTTATGAAAGCCAGGACAAGGAGGGACACGGTATATGGTGTCTAACCTACGAGAATGAGGAGAGGTGGTAAGAGGAGTCTCCCACATGCTCAACATGAGATCATAGAGAATCTCATGAATAGGTAAAGTAGCTGCTTCTTTAGGAGCCTTAGGATATTGCAAAATATCTAATTGCTTGGCTCTAGGCTCTGACTCAGGGGCCACTTTAATGGAGGGTCCCCTAGCCACTTCCCTAATGAAGTCTTGAAAAGACAAGTCTTCTGGAGGAGACATTCTTCGTTTTGGAGAAGCAGACTCCTGAGGAAGAAGTACCGGTGCCTCGACAGAAGCCTCCGGCTCATCAGAGTCTTCGGAGGAATCAAAGTATCGCCTGTCTGGATGCTCCTGTAAAGCCCGATACGTGTACCGAGTGGGATCGACATCAGGAGTAAGCGGTACCGGTTCGGTAACGATGGGCATCATAGGACAGGGTACCGTTGCAGTCGACACCGAAGCCGATGTCGATGCAATCGGTACCGGTACCGGGAACGATGCTGGTGCCGGAGTCGGTACCAGCAACGGAGATTGTTGCAGTACCGGAGGCGTCGAAGCCTGCATAAACGCCGTTAGGGTGCGCTGCATGGAGAGAATCTTCTGATCCATCGACGCCACCAGAGTCTGGATGTTGGTACCAGTGGAGGCCACCGGTACCCCAGAACACATTAACAGGTGATCGGTCGAGGCCAAGCCATCGATGTCAACCTGTGACCCCATAGACAATGCTTTGGAAGCCGGAACTTCCCGCCGGGGTAATTTTGCCGGTGCGGAATCCTCGAGGACAAGCCCGGAGGCATCTCGATGCTGAGAGGGAGATTTGCCCTTCGAGGACCGGCTAGATTTATGTTTGGTTACCTGAGATCCATGGGAGGAAGAAGCAGCCCTGGAAGACGTCGATGCCACCGAGGCTGCATCAGAGGGAAACAGGGTACTGAGCTTGGCTGCTCGGTTCTGCCGACCTCTTTTAGACATCATGGTACAGGACACACAATCTGTGATGGAATGGTCAGGACCCAAACATTTTAGACACCAATCATGGGTGTCGGTGACAGAAATAGTACCGCCACATTTCGTGCACTTTTTGAACCCGGAAGCGGGCTTCTCCATGAGGAGAAGAATGTTCAGGCCTAAGGCCCAAACTAAAAATGCACAGTTGAAGAAAGTTTTTTTTCTTTTTATTAAGAAAGAAAAGAAAAGAAAAGACCGGCGGTACCGGTCTGACGTCGAAGAAGGCAGACACGACACAGAAAAATAAAGAAAAAAATAAAGAACTTCTTCTGCGGTGACAGAAACACGATCTGCTGGCTCCGCGGAAAAGAAGAACTGGAGAGAGGCAGTTGGGAAAGGCGGGAAGGCAGCGCACAGGTGCTGTGGGATGCTCCCAAAAGCTTTCTTACTAGACGCTGGGGAGCATTCCCGCGCAGGCTCCGTCGGTACCGACGATACCCATATGTGAAGACTCATTCCTGCTTGTTCCTGGAGATTCAGTCCTCACATATGAGTGACACTGATGGAGCCCGTGGAGAGCAAATCCCCAGCTTTCAAAGAAAGCTTTTTGGAGTTGCTACCACGCATGAGTGGTCCCCTTCCCGCCCAAAGGAGCCATCTTCCAATTTCCTTCACGTTAACCTCGCTAAAACCTCTGCTATCTGGTTCACTTTGGGGAACTCTTCCCCTCCCTTCCTCACCCCCTTGTTTTCCTCCTCACCTATCCCCGTGGTTTCTTCCCTTCGGTATCTCGGTGTCACTCTTGATTTGTTTCTCTCTCTTTCAAAGATCACATCTCCTCTGTTGTCCAGCGCTCCGTTTTCACTTTGAAGCAACTCCGTGCTGTTCGTCCATTTCTCTCCTTTTCCTCCCTGACCACTCTATTCCTTTCCCTTGTGGTATCCAGTCTCCATTACTGCAATGTCACATTAGCCAGTCTCCCTCAGTCTCAGCTCTCTCGCCTCCAATGCATGCAGAACACCGCTGCCTACATTCTAATCCACGCTTCATGCTTTGATCATGTCACTCCACTCCTTCTACATTTGCACTGGCTCCCCGTCCCTTTCCGGATCCAATTCAAGTTTATCATTTTTGTCCACAAATTAATTCACACAGGTATTCCCCTCTATCGTGCTGATCAGGTTCGTCTCCACACTCCCCTTCGTTCCAACCACCTCAACCGCATGTCACTCCCCTCTTCTTCCCAGGCCCACCTGGAGTCCACCCACTCCTCAGCTTTTATTTCCTTGGCCTGAGGCTCTGAAACTCGCTCCCCCCTGGCCTCCGTCTAGAACCCTCCCTTACTGCATTCAAAGCTAAACTGAAAACCCATCTCTTCTGCCTTGCCTATGACCTACCCTCTCCCTTACACCTCTCTCCCCCCTCCTCCCAGTTGATGTGTTACCTCCGCCCCTTGGATCATCAGAACACCCCCCTGCCCTCCCCGCTCTCATCCCTCTATTCCCTTTTTATTCTGTTCTTATCTCTTTCTGTCCTGTTTCTAAGATTTAATTGAGTTCCTTTTCTTGCAGCTTTTTAAATTTTAATTTTATAGTTTTTATTGTAAACCACCCAGATACTTTTGTTATTGGGTGGTATATTACGTTTTAAAATAAACAGACATCTTGCTCAGTCAAGTGACATAGCTAAAGATGGCAAAAAAACCCAACAACCACCCACTAAAGATAGAACTGCAACTCCAAGGGGAGGAGGGAGGGTTTTGAGGACCGATTCCTGCTGTCCCCGGAGAACACCTGTTACAGGTGAGTAACTATGCTTTCTCCGGGAACAAGCAGGAAGTCAGTCCTCACATATGGGACTCCCCAGCTACAGGCTACCATTAACCTATAGCCCAAAAAAGGCTCCCTCATCGAGAGCCGCAAACAGCCGCAATGAAATCCTCTACGTCCAAAGGAATTAGCACTCCGGTAGCCTGAACACAGAAGGGTCGGAGGGCAGGAGTTGCCTAGACCTCAAAAAGGTTATGGAGTACTGCCTAGCCAAAGGCACTGTCCTTTCGGGACTCCATATCCAGGTAGTAATGGGCTACGAAGGTATGAACTGAAGACCAGGTGGCATCCCGGCAGATGTCTGCCAGAGGAACGGAGTGCCAATGAGCCACTGACGCTGCCATGGCCCTGACCTTGTCAGCCATGACACGGCCCTCCAATGGAAGCTTTACTTCATCATAGGCCCGGGCAATGTAGTCCGCCACCCACATGGACAGCGTACCCTTGGTCACCGCCTGCCCCAGCTTACTGGGGTCATAGGAAACGAAAGGCTGAGAGGCTTTCTGGTGGCCTTGAGTATGCTGAATGTAGAAGGATAAGGCCCTCTTACAGTCCAGGGTATGGAGGACCACCTCAGCCCGACCAGCATGCGGCCTGGGAAAAAAGGTAAGGAGGACCACCTCCTGGTTGAGGTGGAACCAGGACACCACCTTTGGAAGGAACTTGGAGTGCGTGCAAAACACCACCCTATTCTTGTAGAACCTGGGATAAGGCCTCTCCGCCACGAGGGCCTGAAGCTCACTCACCCTTCGGGCAGAAGTGACTGCAACAAGGAAAACCACCTTCCAGGAGAGATAGCAGAGATGAAACAAAACACAAAGGGAGCAAATCCTCGCAAAAAGTACAAACCAACACGAACAGCGAGTGGTGATGGTGGTCATAAGTGCTTATTAAAACCAAGAAGCTGTTCATGTTAAGATAGCGGAGATGACACGTAGCCATTGGTTCGAAAGGCAGCAGGGTGAGCCACCCCAACACTACAATGAGATCCCAATCGGTCGCCGGGTGGCGGACCGGGAGCTTAGACAGGAGTAAGCCCTTAAGGAACCGGGACACTGTTGGGTGAGCCGAGAGGGGTTTCCCATCCACTTGATGGTGGTTCGCCGCTAGGGCACTGAGATGCACCCTGACTGAGTTGGACTTGAGCCCTGTGCTGGAGGTATAGAGAAGGTGGAGATGGAACCAGGCTGCTGGCATTAACCTTTAAAAAGGAGATAGGGGAAAGCCGACAGTCACACAAGATCGCATGATTCAGAAGAATGTATCCTTGAAGGATACTACCAAAAGCAGAGAGGTTCCAGAAAAGAGGGCATTGTGTCAGAAAGGATTAAAGTTTTGCAGGAAACAAAATTTGTTGTAGAATCTCTATTGATTGAAATTCCATGTAAAAAGGGGAAGGTGATGGCAGTGGGGGTGTACTATCGACCGCCTGGCCAGAATGAACAAATGGATGATGAAGTGCTCAAAGAAATCAAGGAAACAAACAAAAATTACAGCACAGTAATAATAATGGGTGATTTAAATTAACCCGGTATCGATTGGGTCAGTGTCACGGCAGGACATGCTAGGGAGATAAAGTTCCTAGATGAAATAAATGACTGCTTCTTGGAGCAGCTGGTTCATGAACCGACCAGAGGGGAAGCCATATTAGACCTACTCCTTAGTGGAAAAACCAGATCTGGTGCAAGAGATAAGGGTGTTGGGGCCACTTGGCAATAGTGATCATAGCATGATCGCATTTGATTTAATTAGTGGAGGAGGGATGGTAAGAAAATCCACAGTACTACCTTTTAACTTTCGAAAGGGAGACTATGATAAAATGAGGAAAATAGTTAAGAAAAAAATAAAAGGAGCAGTTGCAAAGGTTAAAGACTTACATCAAGCTTGGGTGTTGTTGAAAAATACTATCTTGGAAGCCCAGACCAGCTGTATTCCATGCTTTAAGAAAAGTGGAAGGAAGTCCAAAAAACTGCCAGCATGGTTTAAAGGTGAGATCAGAGAGGCTGTTGTTGCCAAAAAAGCATCTTTCAGGAAATAAGAGACGAAAACTGGAAACAGCACAAGCACTGGCAAGTTAAATGCAAGGCATTGATAAGGCAGGCAAAGGGAGAATTTGAGAAGAAGCTTGCTGCGGAAGCAAAAACGCGTAATAAAGACTTTTGAAAGTACATTCGTAGCAAAAAAACAGTGAGAGTGTCAGTTGGTCCATTAGATGATAGAGGGGTTTAAAGGGCCACTAAGAGGCGACAAAGCGATAGTGGAGAGACTGAATGAATTCTTTGTTTCAGTCTTTACTGGGGAAGATGTAGGGATGTTACCCATGACGGAAGAATTAAAGGAAAAATCAATACATCGGGAAGATGTATTATAACTATTTCATAAACTGAAGAGTAGCAAATCACCTGGACCGGATGATATACATCCAAGGGTGTTGAAAGAACTGAAATATGAGACTGCAGACCTGCTATTAGTAATCTGTGAACTATCATTAAAATCATCTGTAATACCTACTACTACTACTATTCAGCACTTATAAAGCGCCATGCACGCAGCGCTGTAGAGGTAGCCAACATACAAGAAACAGTCCCTGCCCGTTAGAGTCATGCTCATCGAGGCTTACAATCTAACCAGAACAGTACAGAGCATTAGTCAGTTCTGCGCAAGGTACGGTATGGTCTATACAGTTTGGTCATAAACGTTGACAGGAGTTAGGATAAGATGAGGATGGAAGTCAGGATCTGAAAGCAATGGTGAAGGGGTGGGGGAGGTCTTCAACCTGGACTTGAAGAGGGCCAGGGAGGATGCTTGGCGTACAGACGCAGGTAGGCTGTTCGAGGCGTATGGTGCAGCAAGGTGAAAGGAGCGCAGTCAGGAGTTCGCGGTGTGGGTGAAAGGCGTTGATAGCAGTAATTTGTTAGCGGAGCACAGATTTCGAGAGGGGACGTAGGGAGAGATAAGAGGTATTGAGGGACCATGGAGTGAATGCATTTATAGGTCAGTAGGAGAAGTTTGAATTGGATGCGGAATTGGACAGGGAGCCAGTGAAGCGACTTGAGAAGAGGAGCAGTGTGGGCATGGCGAGGCTGGCGGAAGATTAGTCGAGCAGCGTGATTTTGTATAGATTGAAGGGGAAGGAGGTGGCTCACAGGGAGACCAGCGAGGAGTAGGTTGCAGTAATCGAGTTGAGAGGAGATTAAGGTGCGGATAAGCGTTTTGGTAGTGTGTTCAGAGAGGAAGGGGCGGATTTTGCTGATGTTGTAGAGAAAGAAGCAGCAGGTCTTAGCTCCAAGCTGGATATGAGCAGAAAAGGAGAGAGGTGTCAAAGATAACCCCTAGATTGCGGGCCGAGGGAACAGGAAGGATAGTAGATCCATCCACATAGACTGAGAAAGGGGGAAGAGGAGGGGAGGAGTTGGGGGCAAAGATAAGGAGTTCAGTCTTAGCCATGTTCAGTTTCAATCGGCGATGAGACATCCAGGCAGCGATGTCTGAAGACAGTGTGGTGGCGAAAGCACATTTGAGCCCCGAGAATTAGGTGAAATAAAAACATTTACCTTTCAGCAGAGAGATAGCCCTGAGAGCAGTGAGGGTCAAACTACAGCAAAAGGAAAAAAACTACATTCAGTTGCTGAGTGCATGCCACGCCCAAACTCCAAGGCAACCAAGGAAAGTAATGGGAATCACCTGGGGGGAGGTGTGGAAGGGATAGTGCAGCCACTCTCTTTAAAACCCCAGAGAACAGAGGAAAGAGGGCAGTCTGGGAAATGGCAGTCTGGGAAACGGCAGTCTGGGAAACGGCAGTCTGGGAAACGGCAGGCCAGGAAACAGGAGCCGAGGAAAGCACAGCACTCGAGGAGAGCAGAAAGAAAGGAGCACCAGACCTCCAGAGAAACAGAGGGGAGTGAGTCCAGTGAGGAGGAGGAAGAAAGAACCTTCAGGAAGCTTGAAGGAAGGAAATCTTCCAGGGACAGCCTCAGAGGGAATTCCCAAAGGTATCAGCGTACGGGAAGCCACAGTCCAGGTGGATGCCAGTGCTATAGAAGTGCAGCTGGGTCTGGAGACGGGAAAGCTTTACCAGGGAAAGCTGTTGACCAGGAGCAAGGTACAAAGGCTGTGTTGCAGAAATCTGCCAGGACATTACCGGCTCTGAAAAGGTCTGTGCATAAAACTTTTACTGAGAGTAATTTAAAACTGTCAGAGTCTCTGAATCGTTTACTACCAGATAAGGATCAGTACAGCTCGGCTAGAATCCCTGAGGGTAGAAGCAGCTCATGTTGGAAGGCACTCTTAGACTTGTTAGAAGAGATTAACCCTTCACCTGCTCAAGCTGAGGAAAGCCAGGAGACAAGAGAACAGGAATATGAAGCCATGCAAACAGACCCTTACTCTTCTGACCAAGAATCCATAGAATCTTGTATGGATTGCTCTTTTTCTGAGAAGGCAGTATAAGGGCAGTTCTGAGTTTTAAGAAAGGAAAACCAGGACTGGATTGGCTGGACAACAAGTACTTTAATTGCTGCAAAGGTTTGTGAAAGTCAGCTGTGTTTAAAGTGAACCAGTAACATTTAAAGTGTGATTTGAATGTTAACCATTTGGTCAAGAAGCAGTTCTTAAGTTTAAAGGCAGGACACTTTTGAATGAAGCAGACACCGGGCTCAAAAGTGAGCAAGAATCTTTTATGCTTTATTGTAAAACACGGAGACTGAAAAGAAACACATGTCTATGGTTATTAACTGCCAGAAACAGTGCTATCTTGAAGTTCCTGTGAAAGCTTTGTTATGAAACTTCTTTTGTGTTGGAGAAGCATCCTATCTTTTGTTTAACATGCGTTGAGCTACCAAATGCTCTGTTTGGGGGAAGTAAAATAAATTCCTGTGATTTTTGCCTTACAAACCCTCGGACTCAATTATTATACACAACTACATTTCCCAAAAGCCAAGGCTCTGGATCCTCTTGATAACAAGGGACAACTGTAAGAATAGGCAATCAAACCTCGGCCTCATACAAACTTGAAACAGGATTACCGCAGGGATCAGCGCTATCAGCCTTACTATTTAATATATACATAAAACCAGTATGTAATATCTTTAGAAAATTTGGTGTACTCTATCATCTATATGCAGATGATATCATGATGTACATCCCGGTCACGATCCCTAACTTACCGATGCAACTCCTGTCAGATTGCTTCAATGAAATCACATCCTGGCTAAATGCTCATAATCTCCAAATAAACCACTCAAAAAACGAAGTGCTAATCGTTACTAAAAATCAATCTTACACTCCCCCAACACACATAACACTTCAAAACCAAGAAATTAAAATAAAAAACGAAGTAAGATATTTGGGAGTTATTTTAGATAAACATCTCACAATGGACACCCATATTAGAAACACTACAAAGAAAATTTATTTCAAGCTTAAAATCCTTAAACAACTAAGACCCCTCGTATACATACAAGATTTTATCAGCATAATCCAAGCTACTATAACCCCCCACTTTGACTTCGCTAATTTAATTCTATTAGGTACTACAAAACAAA
Organism: Ichthyophis bannanicus; assembly: GCA_033557465.1. Taxonomy (NCBI): domain Eukaryota; kingdom Metazoa; phylum Chordata; class Amphibia; order Gymnophiona; family Ichthyophiidae; genus Ichthyophis; species Ichthyophis bannanicus. The sequence continues at coordinate 5,784,136 of CM066041.1, forward strand.
ACATTAAAAGAATTCAACTAGCACAGAATGCAGCAGCTAGGATAATAATGAAAGTACACTCACATCAACACATAACACCAATATTAGCATCCCTTCACTGGCTGCCAATACAAAGCAGGATTGTATACAAAACAGTAATAACTTCATTTAAAATTCTAAATGATATTGCCCCAGTCACACTAAGCAATTTAATAAGTAAAGAACATTCTAAATCTACTCAAAGAAAAGGTCAATTAAATAAACTAAAAACTCCCAAAGACTTCATAAAAGCAAATAAACTAACAAACAACAGAGCTTTTTCACATGTAGCCCCAACAATTTGGAATTCCCTCCCAGATGATCTAAGAATGTTAACCGAAATCATTGAATTTCGTAAAAAATTAAAAAAGTATCTATTCACTAAACATTACAATAATATAGATCATCCATCAATAGATTTAGATAAAGGCTAACCTGTTCTAGTCCGAGATGTCCAATGACTTGTACAAATTTCCGTTTCAGCTATAAGAATTTTCTATAACGCTTAAGCCCTAAACAATGTGTATCTGTATATAATGTATATAGTTTTGCACCGTTCTGTGCTGTTTAACTTGAACATTTGTTGCTTTCTAATTTTATTGTATTTGGTTATATGATGTTACATGTAAAACAAACTCCGCTTTGTTGATTGTTGTTAATTGTGAACCGCAACTGATCTATGGAAGATGCGGTATATAAGTGATTGTTAAATAAATAAATAAAAAATAAACAAAAGGCTCGCCGCTACTTCTAGGCAACCGCCTAGGTGGTAGTGGGCGCCACAACAGGCAGAGATCTTGGACTGGTTGCTGGAGAAATATTAGGTGCAGAGAGGTAGATTTGGGAGTCATCGGCATAGAGATGGTACTGAAAGCCATGGGAGGAGATAAGTGCGCCAAGGCCTTGTGTATAGAGAGAGAAAAGGAGGGGGCCCAAGACGGATCCCTGGGGTACACCTACGTGGAGCGGGGTAGGGGAGGAGGAGCCACCAGAGCATACACTGAATGAGCGATGGGAGAGGTAGGAGGAGAACCATGATAGTACGGAGTCCTTGAAGCCAAGCGAGGAGAGGGTGGTGAGGAGAAGGTTGTGGTCAACGGTGTCAAAGGCAGCGGAAAGGTCAAGAAGGATGAGGATAGAATAGAGGCCCTTAGATTTAGCCAGGAACAGGTCGCTGGTGACTCTTGTGAGAGCCATTTCAGTGGAGTGTAGGGGATGAAAGCTGGATTGTAGTGGGTCCAGGAGGGCCTGGGAGGTGAGGAAGTCGAGGCAGTGACGGTGGACTGCTCGTTCTAATAGTTTGGATATGAAGGGAAGGAGGGAGATGGGTCGATAGCTAGAAGGGCATGTGGAATCAAGTGTGGGTTTCTTGAGGAGGGGTATGACAACAGCATGTTTGAAGTCAACCTGAAGATTGGAGGATAGCGAACGTAATGCCAATTTTTAAAAAGGGGTTCCAGGGGTGATCCGGGAAACTACAGACCGGTGAGCCTGATGTCAGTACCGGGAAAAATGGTAGAAACCATCATAAAGAATAAAATTACTCAGCATGTAGATAGTGTGGTAAGGAGGATGCTGCAGAGGAAATGGAATGGCAGGGAGAGGAGCCCTATTCCTTTAAATCTGGAGAGAAAAGCAGTTCCCATAGAAACCACATGCCTCCAGGGCAGAGTATTCCGAGTGCTAAGCCCCGCCCACCTAGTGACATCAGGGCTAGGTTGAGCACTGATGAGCTGCACATGGGTAGGAAGAAAGGCGTGGTGCCTGAAAGGCAGCAGTTTAAAAGTGTTTCAGTTTTAGAACAAACAGAAACGGAAACGAAGCAGGGAGGAACGAAGCAGCAGCAAGATGAGCAGGCAGTGTTTGGAGTCCGTGGAGTTCCAGAAGCAGTTCAAGTAAGGGAAGCTGATTCTGAAGGGGACAAGCCTGGAATCAGAAACTTGCTGGGTTTTGAAGCAGGTACTTTAGTTCCACTGAAAAGAGGAGCTTCAGGAAGAGACCTGGCTGATTCACATGCAAGAGTAAAGGAGAAACAGGGTGTCTGGAACCCAGGGCAGGCAACAGTTTCCAGGACAAAGAAGTGTTTCCAGGTGGGGAAATAGTTCAAGACAGCATTTAAGCTTTGAAGGTAATGAAAATGTCTTTTCTTTAATTCCTAGCCAAAGCAGGGCTGAAGGCATTGTTAAAGAATTAAGAGACAGTGCTAAACGCTGTGTTCCCCTGAACTCTGGAAAGCAAACCTTTATTAGGCCTAGAACGTATGCCAGTGACTGCCAAGTCTCTCTAAAAGAGATTGCTAACTTGTTGAAAGGGAGAGAAACTCCGTTGCAAGAGCCTGTGGCTGGAGACCATAGGGAACAGCTGTTAAGATTGAATGAGCTGATAAGGCAGGAGAACAGCCAGTCTGCTGATATTCAGGATAGTCACAGTGAATCTGGGAATGAAATGGACATAGATTTGCTTGAGGATCCTAATGGTTCAGATATAGAAGAAATGCAGTGTTCTTTGTGTCTGGCCAAGAACATGAATAGCTGCTGATTCTTTGCTTATGTAAAAAACTGTATCAGGAAAGCCATTTAAGGACTTGTGCTGTGCACGGCTTGGAGAAAGGAAGCTGCTGAAAAGAATGACAAGTGTTGGTCTTTCAACTTGTATAAAGTTAAAATCCTGTTTTGAAAGTGAATAGCAAGAAGCTAATCTGGACAACAGATTGAGCTTTAGAAGCTTGTTCCTCACTGGAGGCTGAGAGCTGAGAGGCTGAGAGCACGAAGGCGCTGCCGGGCCATTACCACCTCCCCTCCCCGGGCAGTGGGAGCACGTTCCAGCTCCTGCCCAATCGGGGCAGTGGGAGCCCGTTCCAGCCGCCAGCAGAGGAGGATAAAAGCGGCGCCCCTGCACTAGGAGCGCCGCTGCCGGGCCATTACCACCTCCCCTCCCCTGCTCCTGCCCTATCGGGGCAGTGGGAGCACATTCCAGCTCCTGCCCAATCGGGGCAGTGGGAGCCCGTTCCAGCCGCCAGCAGAGGAGGATAAAAGCGGCGCCCCTGCACTAGGAGCGCCGCTGCCGGGCCATTACCACCTCCCCTCCCCTGCTCCTGCCCTATCGGGGCAGTGGGAGCACGTTCCAGCTCCTGCCCAATCGGGGCAGTGGGAGCCCGTTCCAGCCGCCAGCAGAGGAGGATAAAAGCGGCGCCCCTGCAGGGCGGGCCCGCGCCTGAGGGCCTCGCCAGAGGGCCCTTTGGCGTGGCCCTTAGGCGCGGCACGAAGGCGAGCAGAAGGAAACAACAAAAGAAACAGCAGCGCCGACAGCATCACCGCAGAACCCAACAAGGAGCAGACCAAGGCGAAGGACGTCAGAACCGCAAGTAGAATTCTCACAGAACATCACACATTTCCCACCACCAAACTCTCACTTCCACTACCCACACCCTAATAGATCCGGCTCTCCCTCCATGGGACAGGTTCCCGCACCAAGGCACCCTACGCAGATCCGGCTCTCCCTCCACGGGACAGGCTCCCTCCACGGGACAGGCTCCCGCACCAAGGCACCCTACGCAAATCCGGCTCTCCCTCCACGGGACAGGCTCCCGCACCAAGGCACCCTACGCAGATCCGGCTCTCCCTCCACGGGACAGGCTCCCGCACCAAGGCACCCTACGCAGATCCGGCTCTCCCTCCACGGGACAGGCTCCCGCACCAAGGCACCCTACGCAGATCCGGCTCTCCCTCCACGGGACAGGCTCCCGCACCAAGGCACCCTACGCAGATCCGGCTCTCCCTCCACGGGACAGGCTCCCGCACCAAGGCACCCTACGCAGATCCGGCTCTCCCTCCACGGGACAGGCTCCCGCACCAAGGCACCCTACGCAGATCCGGCTCTCCCTCCACGGGACAGGCTCCCGCACCAAGGCACCCTACGCAGATCCGGCTCTCCCTCCACGGGACAGGCTCCCGCACCAAGGCACCCTACGCAGATCCGGCTCTCCCTCCACGGGACAGGCTCCCGCACCAAGGCACCCTACGCAGATCCGGCTCTCCCTCCACGGGACAGGCTCCCGCACCAAGGCACCCTACGCAGATCCGGCTCTCCCTCCACGGGACAGGCTCCCGCACCAAGGCACCCTACACAGATCCGGCTCTCCCTCCACGGGACAGGCTCCCGCACCAAGGCACCCTACGCAGATCCGGCTCTCCCTCCACGGGACAGGCTCCCTCCACGGGACAGACTCACGCACCAAGTTCAGCTCTCCCCAGGCGGACAACAGCCGAAGACTCAAGAAAACAGACATTACCCTAACAGAACATCACAAAAAAACCAACATGCACGCCACATACTTCCTACCACTCTACCTACTCGTCACACAACTCCTCCCACCAACCACACACCTCCACTACCCACAAGCAAACACAACATGGCTCCCTCCAACTGCATTGCCATATTTAGAACCACAGCACACACACAAAGAGACACTCAGAACTCACCAGGCAAAGCGACCAAACAGACACAAACCAAACCCCCACACCTGCACAAAGGAAGCACATGTAACAGCAACCTCATCAACAAGGACAACAACGATTGAGCTCATAAACGCCAGATCCGTCTGCAACAAGATACACACTATTGTAGACCAGCCCGACATAATATGCATCACAGAGACATGGCTCAACCCTACCGACAACGTACTACTCAACCAACTAGTACCGGACAACTACTCAGCGTACAACTGCCCACGCACCCACAAGCGTGGAGGAGGAGTCCTGATAATAGCGAAAACAAAACTAAAGTTCAAGACACTGAGCTTCACCGATACACAGCAATGTAACACAATTAGCATCAAGAACAACATCATTGCAATCTGCCTAACCTACAGAGCACCCAGAGCTCCACCCGACGAACTAGCCCTCACACTCGAAGAAGCCTGTGCCATAACAACAAACCAACCAGCGCTACTGATTGGAGACTTCAACCTCAAGTCCACCAATGCCAAAGACGCAGAGGCCTTCCTTCAAGCAATGAACTCACCTCAATTCACACAGATAATCAATGCTCCAACGCACAGACATGGATCATCCCCAGACCTCATCTTCGCATCCAATTACCTAACATCAAGAGACCTAATTTCGCCACCCACCATTACCCCAGTGCCATGGTCTGACCATTACTTAATCGAGACAAAGCTGCAATCTCAAGAGGACCAGACAAACGAAAGAGCTAGCATCACACACACAAAGACGATTCAAGCATTTCGACAGGGAAGAATTCATACAAGACACAATACAACACTTGAACATTACTACAGACGACCTGGAGGAACAAGTTTCCAGCTGGAAAAGCATTTTAGCTAACGCCGCCAAACCATCTGGCGGCGGGACCGAGAAACACCACCACAACAAGAGACAAAACAAACCATGGTACACAGCAAAAATACGACAGGAAAAGAGGGAGCTCAGGAAGATTGAACGGAGATGGAGAAAAAACAAAGCAACTGCCGACCAGCATCTTTACCTAACAAAGCAAAAACAACACAACGAACACATCAACCAATCAAAGAGGGAATTCCACACAAACATGATAAATACTTCCATCAACAAACCCAGAGAGCTTTTCGAAATAGTAAAGATCCTCACAAAAGAGCAAACAACAGAAGGGGAAGTACAAGTTGATCCACAGGAATTCGCCGACCACATAAAAGACAAATTTCACTCCACAGAGCGAACAACACCTAGTGGGACCACCAGGACGGACGTACACCCCAGAACCTGGGGCACATTCTACTCACCCTCAACAGAACAGATATCCCACATCATCTCTACAATCAATACAAGCACTGCTCCTACAGACCCGTGCCCAGTGTCATGGGTCAAAGCCACCAAATCCAGACTCATCCACACAATTCATTATTTGGTACACAACTCGCTCACTCAAGGTATTATGCCAAAGCAACTATAGCGTGCCTCAGTAAGCCCACTCACCACGAACACGTCTCTCGACAACACAGACCCAGCAGCAGACTGACCAATCTCCAGCATCCCCTTCCTCGCAAAAATCATCGAAAAAAACGGTTCAACTACAACTTCAGGAACACATCGACAAACACGAAACACTCGATGACAACCAACACGGATTTCGTCCCAACCATGGAGTCGAAACGCTACTGATCTACCTCTTCGACAGCATCCTAAGAATAATTGACAACACCAGGAATGGAATCATAATGATCTTCATTGACATCTCCTCAGCCTTCGACACAGTAGACCACAACACGCTCCTGGAAAGACTAAAGAACACTGGTATACACGGTATCACATTGAAATGGTTCCACTCATACCTAACCGAAAGACAACTACAGGTCAGGTTGGGACACAACACCTCCCGACCCATAAACGTCCAACAAGGAGTACCTCAAGGATCCGCACTCTCAGCACTCCTATTTAACATCTACATCCAACCAATATGCAACATCATGAAAGAGAACATTCAATACACAATATATGCAGACGACATCATGATATACACCCCGATATCAATCGACAACCCGGACTTCTCCAAGATAACAGACTGCCTCACCCAAATGGCGAGATGGTGTCAAAACAACAACCTCGCAATAAACTACAACAAGACTGAAGCTTTAATCATCACTCGGAACCAAAGCTTCATATACCCACCAAATATAAAGATACAAAGCACTACTATACCAATAAGATCAGAAGTGAGATACCTCGGAGTTACTCTGGACAATAAACTCAATCTCAAGCCACACATAAACAAAACAATCCAAAAAGCCTACTACAAGATGCGAATCATCAGGAGACTGAAACCGCTCCTCGCCCCAGAACACTTCCGTACCGTCTGTCAAGCACTGATAACCCCACTACTGGACTTCTGCAATCCGATATACCTTGGACTACCGAAACAAGCCCTCAAAACACTCCAACTGGCACAAAACACTGCAGCACGAATCATATCAGGAACCGCAAGACAGGAGCACATCACACCCACCTTAAAGGACTTACACTGGCTTCCAATCAGTGCACGCATCAGTTACAAAACAATCATAAACCTATTTAAGATAAAACAGCACACATCAGCCAACAGCCTGCACACCCTCATACAACCAGACACCAGCACACGTCCCAGAAGAAAACATACACACAACCGAGTCAGCACCCCAAGTGAATACAAACACACACGCAAGGACACAACAGACAGAGCACTCTCCATGGCTGCTCCAACAATATGGAACAAACTACCGGACGATCTGAGGGCTACTACAGACCTCAAGGACTTTAGAAAACAGCTGAAAACCATGCTGTTCATAGAATACTATGGACACATCACATAACCTCAGAGAATGTATAACAGCACATGATACCGCCTAAACAATGTATGTATGGAATATGTTTTTTGCACCACTGTATATAGCCCACTCTGTACATAGCTCATACCAATCTAGCACACAATACAACACACACTCAACTTCACCCTCAATGCATGTATAACACACTCACTTTACTCGATTGTTTGCTGTGATACCACCTTGATTATTAAGATAAGGCGGTTTAGAAATACTGTTAAATAAAATAAATAAATAAAAGGAAATCCTGTATTTTTGTGTTCAACCTGTTTTCACATTCTTGTTTGCCTTATTGGAGAGTTTATCCAATTTCAGTTGAGGTTTTTGAATTCAATGCGGAGGGGAAACCCGAAATAAAATTCTCTGTTTTGCCTATTTACCGTGTGGTCACACTCCTTGCTCTAAAAACTACATTACCCAGCAGCCTTCCTTGGCAGTCATCTTGAACAGTAATTGTAGAGAGTAAGACGGCGAGTTCACCTGCTCCTAGGCTACCGCCTGGATGGGTGGACGCGACAATAGTCATGGCTTAATGGGAGACAGCCAACATGGCTTTAGACAAGGCAGATCTTGTCTTACTAATCGGTTATGTTTTTTTGAAGGTGTGACTAAACAGGTAGACAAAAGGTGAGTCAGTTGATACAGTGTATTTGGACTTTCAGAAAGCCTTTGACAAGGTCCCTCATCAGATACTTTTGGCAAAACTAAAGAGTCATGGAATAGGAGGCAGTGTACTATTGTGGATCAGGAACTGGTTAAAAGATAAAATGCAGAGGGTAGGGCTAAATGGCCAATTTTCCCAATGGAGAAAGGTGAATAGTGGTGTACCCCAGAGATCTGTGCTGGGTCCGCTGCTTTTTGACATTTTCATAAAGGACCTGGAAAAGTGAATAACTAGTGAGGTTATCAAATTTTCAGATGACACAAAGCTATTTAAAGTTGTTAAAACCCATGAGGATTGTGGAAAATCGCAAGAGGATCTTGATAAATTGGAAGACTGGGCAACAAAATGGCAGATGAAATTTAATGTGGACAAGTGCAAAGTTATGCACCTAGGGAAGAACAACCCAAACTATGGTTACACGATGCAAGGTTCCACATTAGGAACCACCACCCAGGAAAAAGATGTAGGCGTCATTGTGGATAACATGTTAAAACCCTCCATACAGTGTGCAGCGGCAGCCAAAGGAGCAAATAGAATGTTAGGTATCATAAGGAAAGGAATGGAAAATAAAACACAGGATATTATAATACCTTTGTATTGTTCCATGGTGCGACCGCATCTTGAATATTGTGTGGAATTCTGGTCGCCATATCTTAAAAAGGATATAGCGTTATTAGAAAAGGTTCAGAGAAGAGCCACCAAAATGGTAAAGGGGATGGAAGGATACCCCTATGAAGAAAGGCTAAATAGGGCTCTTTAACTTGGAAAAGAGACAACTGAGGGGAGATATGATAGAGGACTATAAATTAACGAACAGAGTGGAATGGGTAAGCATAGATCGATTGTTTACGTTATCAGAATATAGAAAGACTAGGGGACATGCAATGAAGCTACAGGGTACACTATTTAAGACTAATAAGGGAAAATATTTTTTCACTCAACTTGTAATCAAACTCTGGAATTTGTTACCGGAAGATGTAGTAAAGGCTGTTAGTGTAGCTAGTTTTAAAAAAGGTTTGGACAAGTTCCTGGAGGAAAGGTCCATAAACCATTATTAAAAAGGGACCCAGGATATCAATGCTTGACCCAATACAAGTAATGTGGAACCTGCGTCTTTTGGCGAAACTGCTAGGTACGTATGACCTGGATTGGCCACTGTTTTTTTTTTTTTTAATTTTTAAAGTTATACATACTTATCAAGAATACATCTTGAATCGGTAATTGGCTGAATAACATGAAAAGTATATAAAACATTAATCCAAAATATCACAGGAAAACAATCTTATATATTCAACCCACTCTAGCCCTCAAATAGAGGGGATTCAATGATCAGAAATTATAACAACCAGTATTGAAAGAAATTCAGGTGGACTAAACAGTGGCACAATCATACGCTCAAACCGGAACAGTCAGAGGATTAGCATCCCCTTCAGAGAGTCGAGCGCTGATGAAATAAAGCAACTGCTTGACCCAATACAAGCACTGAGGAATATGTGTCTTTTGGGGAAACTGCTAGGTACTTATGACCTAGATTGGCCACTGTTGGAAACAGGATACTGGGCTTGATGGACCTTGGTCTGACCCAGTATGGCATATCTTATGTTCTTAAGGTACTGCAACACAGTAACCACCGGGCAAGAAAAGGGGTCGACCCCCCGTGCCACACACCAAAGCGCAAACCTGCACCACTTAAAGGCATAAGCACGTCTGGTAGACTTTCTGCGTTTGGCCAGCAGAACATCCTCCATGTCCTTCGGAAGTAGGAGCGGAGCTAGTGACACCCTCTCAGAAGCCAAGCAGTCAGCGAAAGGGAGCTGGGTTTGGGGTGCAGGAGAGAGCCCCCCTCCTGGGAAAGGAGCTGTGGAGCTGTCCCCAGGGGGATGGGGGTCTCCACCGCTGGCTGCAGGAGGAGTGGGAACCACAGTGCAGAAGCCACCTTGGGGCTATCAGAATGACACAAGCTCTGTCGCGAAGAATCTTGAACAGGGTCTTGGCGATCAAAGGTGTCGGTGGAAACGCATACAGAAGATCCACCGACCATGAAATTAGAAAAGCATCGGCGACCATCCTGGCAGAGTGTGGTTGCCTGGAGCAGAAGCAGGGTAACTGGTGATTGTCTGCGCTGGCAAACAGGTCCATCACCGGTTACCTCCCAGATCTGGAAAAGCCCGCAGATCACTTCTGGGTCCAGCTGCCACTCATGCGGCTAGAGCAGCCTGCTGAGTCTGTCAGCCTGACAGTTGTCCTGTCCCGGCAGGTACACTGCCCTGAGGAGAATGCCCTGTCGGACTGCGAACAAGCACAAGTCCAGGGTTTCCCGACCGAGGGCGTGGGACCCTGTGCCCCCTTGTTTGTTCACATAGAACATGGCGACCTGGTTATCCGTCTGGACCAGAATGGACCTGTGGCTCAAGGACCGTCAGAACGCCTTTAGGGCGAGATGGATTGCACGCAGTTCCAACAGGTTGATCTGTTGAGCACTCTCCACTGGGGACCAAATGCCCTGGGTGCGGTACCCCTGGCAGTGGGCTCCCCAGCCAGCAGGGAGGCATCTGTGGTGAGGGGCCTGAAAAGGCATCCCCGCTTCCAAGTGAAGGGGCGAGAGCAACCAGGTCAGGGACTGCGCCAGATGCCTGGTTCCTTTGACTCTGTCCTGGAGATGCCCTGTGGCCTGGGACCACTGGTCCCTGAGGCACCACTGTGCATGTGGAGGCGGTTAACTGGTGTGACATGGACATTGGAGGCCATGTGCCTGAGGAGGCACAACAGGTGTCTTGCTGGCACTGAGGGACAGCGCTGTATGTCTTTGGCTAGCGCCATGAGCCTGCCTACCCTGTCTGCAGGTAGGAAGGCCTTTGAGTGAAGGGTATTGGATCCTTGCCCCAATAAATTCCAGTTTTTGAGTCGGGTGAAGGCAGGACTTGGGATAGTTGATAATGAAACCCAAATGCTGAAGGACCTGGATAGTGTGTGCCGTGGCCTGCTGCGCCTCGGGGGTCATGGTGCCCCTTATGAGCCAGTTGTCGAGATAGGGGACGACAAAGATCCCCTGAAGCCTGAGAAAGGCAGCAACCACCGCTAGGCACTTTGTGAATACCCTGGGGGCCGAGGCGAGGCCGAAGGGAAGAACCCTGTATTGAAATTGATGGCCCCCCCCTGCAAAGCGTAGATACTGTCTGTGGTTCGGGTGGATTAGGATGTGTGTATAAGCATCCTTTTAAGTCTAAGGAGCATAGCCAGTCTCCCTGGTGGAGGTAAGGCAGTAATGTTCCAAGGGAGAGCATCCTGTACTTCTCCCTCACCAGGAATCTGTTGAGGTTGTGCAGGTCCCGGATGGGCCTTAGGCGCCCTGTCCTCTTTGGCACGAGGAAGTACCTGGAGTAGAACCCCTTGCCCTTGAGATGGTGGAGCACTGGTTCTACCGCTTGGTCCTCGAGAAGACCTGCCAATTCCTTCAAAAGAAGGTCCCAGTGAAGGGAAGGCCAGAAGGGCTCTCTGGTGAAATAATGCGGAGGCACTTCGGCTAGGCGGAGGAGGTAAACCTCCTTGATCACCTGTAATGCTTATGCATCGGTGGTGATAGCTCCCCACCTGTGTGCGTACAGGGTGAGCCAACCTCCTGTGGGCTGCCAACCTCCTGTGGGCTGCCAAGCTCCGGTTGGGAGAGGGGCCATGCTGCAGAAGTCAAAAGCTCCCTCCAGGCTGAGCTGGGGCCGGAGCCTGGGAGCCTTCTGCTTACGCGGGCCATGCCCGTCCCTTGGCCTGCTGCCCTTGTTGGGGAGCTGGGGAGGCCTGGTAAGGGGGGTAGTTTTGGTAAGCAGTAGACTTCCTCAGGTAAAAGGGCTTTTTACCAGAGTCCTTCTTACGGGAAGGAGCAGAGGTCTTCTTAGAGAGCATTGTTCTCGTCATGAACTCGGTCTTCAGCTCGGCGGCCTTGCCGGTCATGGGTTTGCCTAAGATGTTCTCCCCTCGGTATGGGACATCGACCAACTTATCCTGTACCCATTGTTCGAGGTCTGACGACTGCAGCCAGGCTTGGCGGCGTGCACCGATGCCCACCGCAATTACATGTGCCACCAACTCGAACCCGTCGTAGGCTGCCCGAGACATGAACTTGGAGCATTCATCAACGGCTTTGGATAGCCCCCCTGAAGTGCTGAGACCAGCTGAGAACCTGGAGATCTCCTTCGCCAGGTCTCTCAGGTACATGCCCATGTACAGCTGGTAGGCCTGGATCTGACAATTCAGCATTGTGCCCTGGTAATATTTCCTGCTGAGGGCATCCAAGACGTGGGCCTCCCTGCCGGATGGTACCGAGGCGTGCGTCTTCTGACTTTTCAGTCGATGCATGGCCGACTCCATCACCATGGAGTTGTGCGGCAGTTGTGACTTCTGAAACCCAGGGCTCCGGTGGACCAGATACATCGAGTTGAGCCGCTTGCTGATCACCTGCATTGATGCCGGTGTCTCCCACATGAGGAACATAAGGCATTCCAGGATAGGAGGAATGGGCATTGTGAGGGTCTCCCGAGGGGGAGCCTCGTACTGGAGGATCTCGTCTGCTCGAGGGTCCTCCTCGGACTCTGTAGGGAAAGCCAAAGCCTTGGACATATCTCGAACGAAGTCCCGAAACCCCATGTCCTCCGGAGGGGACCTTCTCCGAGGCTCCGATACCGGGGAATTGGATTGGACATCTCGATCTTCAGAGGTGAATCAGATTGGACATCTCGATCTTCGGAGGCGTGTTGGGTGACTTCTCGTCCTTGGACTCCCAAACGGAGGCCTCCGAGGAAGACTGGTGGCACTCCTCAGGCCCCGGCGCCAGCTGCCCAAGCGCTCACTGGCTTGCCAGTGACGACCTCTGTCCCGATGAACGGGAGGTCAAGTGTGACCTCGGCCGAGGATCTGCTTGGGCCCGCAGGGCCTCGAGGATCTGCTCGGCCTCCGGGGTCGACTTTGATATCGAACACCAGGTGGTCGGGACAGGAAACCAGATGTGCCGGATACCAACACCTGCTGCTGCTTCAGGAAGGCAGTGATCCTGCACTCCAAGGAAGCCATCCTGGATATCAGTTCCAGAGGCTCTGCAGCCTTCGGCTCGGGCACAAACGCGCTCGGGCCCAAAGCTGGTTTCCCCAGGGGGGAATCCTTGACTAGGATAGGATGTACTTGCCAGGGCCGGTCCGTGACAGGTTCCTTTTGGGGAACCTTGGTTGAGCACTCCTTCTCCAACGCCTCGGGTCGGTGCTTGGGGCTCTGCGACTGGGCCCGCGAGGGACCTGGCCGATCCGAACCATCCAGAGATGCCGCCATTGATGATGTGTTACTTCTTTTCACTTCCTCGAGGCAGACCCCCTCTCCGAGGCCCCTCGATGACGCTCGGGTTCGGAGTGCTGCTCCCGAGGCGTGGAGGCTTTAGACGAGGTCCTGGCTCTCGGAGGCATGGGGGAATCAGGAAACTTTTTTTCATGCTGCTGGTGGCAGCCTTTAAAGGCCTTCGAGGACATCTGGGCACCCATACATCAAGTCCAGCCGTCTGCTCACTATAGGCACCAAAGGGGGGGGGGGGGATCCCACATGCAGAGGAGCACCCATTCCAAGATCGAGGGAACAGGCACTGTGAGTGCTTCCTTCGGAAGGGCCTCGGTACTGGAGGATCTTGAGTTCCCCGGTCTGAGGATCCTCCTCAGAGTCGTTCTCAAAGGCCAGTACCTTGGCCATATCCCGTAAGAAGTCCATGGCTCCCAGAGGCCCTGGACCGATGCCGAGGGATCTCTTGAGACTGGTGGCGCTTGAGGATCGGCTTGACGTCCGAGGAGTTTCTCGAGGTTGAGGGCCGGGTAGTTGTGAGTGATGACCTGGCAGAGTTGGGCATCAGAGCCTGCTGCTGGGCCATTAATGCAGATAGGCTGTGCTCCAAAGCCACCATCCTGGATAGAGGCCAGATTTATTTATTTTTATTTATTTGAGATGTTTTTCTATACTGTTTTTCCACATCCTTCCGCATTGGCACCAAGAGGCTTAGGCCCGACACTGGCTCTGTCGAGGGGAGAGGGGGGGGGGGGGTCTTTGACCATTATGGCCTTGGGGGCCCAAGGCCAGTCGCCAGATGCCAACTATTTCTGATGGGGTATTTTGGTTAGTCGCTCCTGCTCGTTCCCCTTGGACTTGTGGTGAGGACTGCAGGTCCGGGTCCCATGGGAATTGTCCCCTTTTCCAGGCACATCCTGCTTTGCGGTCTTCGAGGGTTTCCAGCTCTTCTTGGACTCTCTCCAGGATATGGCTGGAGGACCCGCAGTAGCACGGTCTCCCCAAGGTTCCAGAGGGGGCTCTGGAGCGCGATGTCGCCAGAAACGCCGGTGCACAATTTTTCTTATGGAAGGAGGACTCCCGCTGCTGCTGCTGGCTCTTGATAGCCTTGGAGGTCATCTTTTTACAGAGACCACAGTCCAAGGGGTCATGGCCCGACCCTAGGCATCAGTGCGCAACATGGTTTTGGCACACCGGTCACAATTATTAAAGCCATTGGCCGAGGTCATGGTGGGGAAAAATGGCCCCTACAAGATAGAAAACCTCCAGCCCAGCCAGGGACAAAAATGGCGCGAAGCAGGTTGAGAAGCTCTCGAATGGAAAAAAGAATGAACCCGGGACGCGATGATGAGGCAAGCAAGCTCAGGGGCAGGAAAGGGAACTAGTATGCGACCGGAGAAAGAAAAAAAAAATCAAAATAAAAAGCTAACACTTTTTCCGGGGAAACAGACACATATCCGGTGGGCTCCACGGAAAAAAGAAGACTGAGGCAAGATGGCACCCTTGGGCGGGAAGGGAACCACGCATGCTTAGTGCATCTCCCAAAGGCTTTCTTTGAAAGCTGGGGAGAAGCTACCGAGTGTGCTCCATCAGCGCAGATGTCACCAATATATGAGGACTGACTTCCTGTTTGTTCCCGGAGAATACATTGAAACTCTCCGCTCGGTGTGCAGCAACTGCCAAGAAAGCAAAAAGAATGCTAGGAATCATAAGGAAAGGAATGGAGAATAAAACCAAGGATATTATAATGCCTCTCTATCATTCCATGGTGTGACTGCATCCTTAATATGGTGTGCAATTCTGGTCACCAAGACTGCTGAGGGGAGATATGATAGGGGTCTATAAAATAATGAATGGAGTGGAACAGGTAATTGTAGCTCGGTTGTTTACGCCATCAAAAAGTAGAAAGACTGGGGGACACGCAATGAAGCTACAATGTAATCCATTAAAGACTAATAAGAGAAAGTAATTTTTCACTTGACATGTAATTAAACTCTAATTCTTTACCGGAAGACATAGTAAAAACTTAGTGTAACTGGGTTTAAAAAAGGTTTTGACAAGTTCCTGGAGGAAAGGTCCATAAACCATTATTAAAGAGGACCCAGTAAATTATTTATTTATTTAAAAGGATTTCTATACCGCCTTATCCTTAAATCAAAGTGGTTTACAGTAAAACAAAGGTCTTACATTAAACGAGAGTGGGGGGAATGCCGGGGGGGGGGGGGGGGTATTGCAAAGAAGCTCTATGCATTGTAGGCATACAGGGTTATTGCAATATAACTATATACAAAAATAAACTGCATTGAACGCAGAAAGGTTGTTGAGCTCTGTGGGAGACAATCCAGAGAACTAGGTACGTCTTACGTTACAACAACGGTGAAACATTAGGCGAGGGAAGGGAAGTCGTACACAGGGATATTGCAATAGTGTTATATACAATGCAAACATATGGGGATTATTGCAATGTAACTAAATACAAAAACAAAAATCTGCGCTATATACAGGGTGGTTGCTGAGCTAAGCTAGAAGACAAATCTGAGGTACTAGGTATGGCTAGTGAAATGGGAGGAAGGCAGGGAGAAGGGAAGGTTCCATTGGGGGGGGGGGGGAAGAGATGAAAGGATGGGGGAGCGGATGAGAGGAAGCCTTTGTGAAACAATTCAATATATCTTGATGTCAAGTTATATGGTGTCTCCATTGTGCTCGATATAGATTGTGGTTTTCAGTATCTTCCGAAAGTCCTTGATATCTGAAGTTGCTCTTAGGTGGTCCGGGATAGAGTTCCATAGGGCGGAAGCTGCCAGGGATAAGGCTCTTCCGCATGTGGATTGACTAGCCTTGGTGTAGTCACTGGGGGTTGAGATCGTTTCAGCTGTGCGACGTCTCCTCGGTCTGGTGCTTGTATCATTGGTGATGAGGGTTTTCAGGCTGCTTGCTGATAGGTTTTGTTTGATTTTAAAGTTGTTTAATAGCGTTTTATACTTGATGCGGGAGTGAATGGGGAGCCAGTGGAGATGGTTCAAGATGGGGGTGATGTGGTCGTGCTTTGAAGATCCTGTTATAATTCGGGCAGTGGTGTTTTGTGCCATCTGTAGGGGGTGGAAAGAAAGTTTTGGTAGTCCAAGGTAGATGGGGTTGCAGTAGTCCAAAATGGGGGTTATTATTGCTTGGCAAACAGTTTGAAAGTGTTCTTGACTTAGTAGTGGTTTGTGTCGTCTGATGATCCGCATCTTGAGGTAGGCGGTCTTGGTAGTTTTTTTGATATGAGACTGGAGATTCAGCTTGCTGTCCAGTGTGACCCTGAGTTATTTCACTTCGGGTTTAATGGGTATTGAAGTGTTGTTCAGATTAATTGTAGGGGGGGAGGGGGTGAAACTGGAGTTTCTTGTTATAAGAGCTTCGGTCTTCTTGTAGTATATTGCTAGGTTGTTTTGAGTTAGCCAACAATTCATCTCTTGTATGCAGTCCTGTATTTCTGTGTAGTCCGGGTTCTCGAGATTGATTGGGGTGTAATGGATTATGTGGCTTTTGATGATTGAACAGATGGGTTGTATATATAGGTTATACAACAGTGAGGAAAGGGATGAACCTTGAGGCACTCCCTGTCTTGCTGTGAATGGTTTGGAGATTTTGGAGCCACATTTGACTTGAAGCTGTCTGTGAGGTAAGAGGTAAACCATTTTAGGGTGGTGTCATGCAGCACAATGTCGGCTAGTCTTTGCAGAAGGATGCTGTGCAATACCGTGTCAAATGCAGAGGTGATGTCAATGAATATCAGGAGGAATCCCATCTTGCCATTGTCTATGACTCTGATCAGGTTGTTCAGTAGGAATATCAAAGGGTTTTGACGCTATGGTTTGGACGAAAACATGTTGGTGTGGATCTAATGGGGCATGGGAGTCAATATGATCCTGGAATTGCTGTTGAACAGTTTTTTCGATGATCTTAGTTAAGAAGGGGAGGCCAGAGACAGGCCGGTAAGCAGCTAGGTCATTTTTGTTTAAAGCAGGGTTCTTGAGTGTTGGGTGGGCAGTTGCAAGCTTTAAGGCATTTGGCATGGTACTGTGTGAAAGGGAATGGTGTACAATGTTGTGGATGTAGTGACTGAGATCTTCTTTTGATGATTTGATCCAGGCTACTGGGCATGGCTCTGTATGGGCAGTGCTGGTATTAAGCATTGAGATAGTCTGAGTTATCTGCTCAGCAGATGGGATGCTGAACCTTCCCCAGATCTGACTGTTTTCTGTGGGTTTGGGGGAAATGATTGGAGTGTGTTGCGGAGGAGCTGTGAATTTGGTTTGAAGTTAGTCCGCACAGACCTGTGGATGTATCAACTCTTCTTCTCTGTGGCTGGGTTCTTTGGTGAGTGTACGAACTATTTCAAATAGCTCTCTGGGTCTGTTGGCAGATCTAGTACAAGGTTAGTGTAGTATTCCTTTTTTTGATGATTTATGAGGTTGTTTTCTTTTTGCTTGATTTGATAGAATTCTTGGGTGGCGAAGGACTTCTCCCGTCTCCAATGTCGTTCTAATTTTTGGAGAATTCTCTTTGCTGTTCGTATATTCTTTGAGTACCATGGGGCTGATCTATGCTTATTTCCTTGGGATTTTGTGTTCCTGGACTATGGTGCAATTGCTGCCGTGGCGATGTTTATATTCCAGTTCTCAATTAGGTTATTTAGGTCTTTGGAGTCTTTGTTCAGGTTGGGGAGTATTTCTTTGAGAAATTGTTCCTTGTCAAAGCATCTTCTGGAGTGGGGCTGTTCTCCACATGAGGTTATGTTTGGGATCTGTAGGTCAATTTTTATTCTGTGGTGATCTTACCATGGTACTGGGGTGACTGTGGGGGTTGTTACCAAGTTGTGGCTGATTAGTTGGTTGGGTATGAAAAGGAGGTCTGGAGTGGAGCCATGTCTGTGTGTGTGGGCGTTTATAAGTTGGGTGTATTGGAGGGAATCCATTGCTGTGAGGAAGGCTTCTGCATCTTTGTTGGTGGCTGACATCAGATTTATTTAACAGGTTTTATATACCGCTTTATCATTTCAATCAAAGCAGTTTACATTGAAACTTAAACTTGGTAATGTACATTAAACAGGGACATTGATAACTTGGATTTTTCTGAGGCAATGGAGGGTTAAGTGACTTGCCCAAGGCCACAAGGAGTGCTAGCGGGAATTGAACCCTGGTCTCTGGGTTCCCAAGCCAGTGCTCTAACCATTAGGCTACCCCTCCACTGGCAGTAAGTACTCCACCAAGTACTGGTAGTGGTTTGTGTGGAGCATTGATTGCACATACTGATTCCAGTGTAGAGGAGAGTTCATCCAAGGAAGCATGCGGCTCTCTGTATGTAAGGCACAGGGCCATACCCCGGGTCAAGCATTGTGGAACCTATGTTTCTTTTTGGGAACCTACCAGGTACTTGTGACCTAGATTGGCCACTGCTGGAAACAGGATACTAGGCTTGATGGACCTTGGTCTGACCCAGTATGGCATTTCTTATTTTGAATGATTTTCGGAATACTGTGTTCATGAGGAACTAGCTAAACTAAAAGTAGATAAATAGATGAGGCTGGATGGGATACATCCGAAAGTATTGAAGGAACTTGGGTAAGTTCTAGCCACTCCATTGTCTGACCTTTTCAATGTTTCTTTAGAGTTGAGAGTCGTTCCAGAGAACTGGAGAAGGGTGCATGTGGTCCCTTGACACAAAAGCGGAAGTAAAAATGAAGTTGAGAACTACAGACCAGTTAGTCTGACTTCTGTGGTGAGTACATTACTGGAAACACTGCTAAAACAGGATAGTGAGGTTTCTGAGTCCAATGTATTGCAGGATTCGAGGCTGCATGGTTTTACCAGAGGCAGGTCTTGTCAAATAACTGACCAGAGAGCTGGATTGATTGACCAGAGAGCTGGATGGAGGGAGAACCCTAGATGTGATGTACTTAGATTTCAGTAAAGCCTTTGATACCGTTCCGCACAGGTGACTTAAAAATAAATTGAGCACCCTAGGAATAGACCCTAAAGTGACTGATTGGGTTAAAAATTGGTTGAGTGGAAGGCAACAAAGGGTACAGGTAAATGGAGCTCACTTTGAGGAGAAGGATGTTACCAGTGGTGTGCCGCAGGGATATGTCCTTGGTCCAATTCTTTTTAACATTTTGTTAGTGATATTGCGGAAGGGTGGTCGGGTAAGGTTTGCCTTCTTGCGGATGATACCAAAATCTGCAATAGAGTAGCCACCAAGGAAGGAGTAGATAACATAAGGCGATATCTATCTAAGTTTGAAGAATTGTCAAGATTTCGGCAGCTGAGATTTAATGCTAAAAAATGCAGGGTCATATATTTGGGCTGCAAAAATCCAAGGGCGTGGTACAATGAAACTGAACGGGGTGAAGTACTTCTGTCCACAAAAGAAGAGAAGGACCTGGGCGTGATTGTTACAGATGATCTTAAGGTCGACATACAGGTAGAAAAGGCAACTGTGAACGCCAGAAGAATGCTTGGGTGCATAGGGAGAGGAATGGCCAGCAGAAAAATGGAGGCGATATAGCCTCTGTATAAGTTTCTGGTGTGACCTCATTTGGAGTATTGTGTGCACTTCTGGAGACCACACCTTCAAAAGGATATAAACAGGATGGAGTCGGTGCAGAGGGTGGCTACTAAAATGGTTAGTGGTTTTCGTTGTAAACCATATGGAGACAGACTTAAATAACTTAAAATGTATACGGTTAGAGGAAAAGCAGGATAGAGGAGATATGATAGAGATGTTTAAATACCTCTGTGGCATAAATGCACAAGAGGAGAGCCTCTTTCAATTGAAAGTAAGCTTTGCAACAAGGGGGCATAGGATGAAGTTGAAAGGGGATAGACTCAGGAGTAATATGCAGAAAACTTTCTTTATGGAAAGAGTGGAAGATGTATGGAATAGTCTCCCAGTGGAGGTAGTAGAAACTAAAACAGTATCTGAATTCAAGGAAGCATGGGACAAACGCAAAAGATCTCTAAAGGAAAAAAGTATAGTATTTGATAGGGAAGGGCAGACTAGATAAGACCATATAGTCATTTTCTTTTGATATGTTTCTATGTTTCTAGAGTGCTGTCAGTACTGCTAGAACAGTTGTTTGAGGATGCTATTAGAAATATTGTGTTAAGCGCTTGTTTCCTTTTTGAGACTTTCATTCATCCTATCTCCTTTGGTTTTCTTCTTTTCAGTCTCTTTTTTCTGTTCTTTTTGTGGGTATGGCAGAAGAGTCAGTGTGGCTGCATATCCCTGCTGTCTATAGAGAACCCCCATTTACAGGTAAGTAACTACGCTTTCTCCAGAGACAAGCAGGAGTGATGCAGGCACACTGTACTGGTGAATGCAGAACTGAAGGCTGCTACACAAGTTGGAGCATATTCTGGTAGCCTGGGAGTGATACTGGGTAGAGGAAATGTATACTTATGAAGCAAACAAGTAGCGCAGGACCGCCTGCCCGAAGGCCAGATCCCTTGCTGAGGAGGAATCAATGCTGTAATGCTTAGTGAAGGTGTGAATGGATGACCAGGTGGCCACTCTGCAAATGTCCTTGTACAGAGACAAACACCAGACTGGTGATGGAGGCTGCTGTAGCCCAGAGTTGATGGGGGCTGATGCACCCCAGGGACAGCTCTTGAGCTTGGCTGTAGCAGAAGGAGATGCAGTCCACAATCCAGGAAGAGATCGTTTGCTTGGACTCTAGCTGCCTAAGGTTGTTTGGGTTAAAAGTGATGAAAACTGATATGAGGGGTGTATGTTTCCCATTGCTTGCAAATAATGCAAAAGAGCCCCCTTGCAGTTCAGAGTATGAAGAGTCTTTTTTGGTAAGTTCGAGTGCGGCCCCAGAAAAAAGGCTTGCAAAATGATGCTTTGGTTGAGATGGAAGCTGGACACAACTTTGAGAAGGAATTTTGGGTGAGTTTGGAGGATGACCTTATTGTGCAGAAACTGCATTATGGGGGATAGTGAACTAATGCCTGGAGTTCGCTGACTCGACGTGCCAAAGTTATGGCCATCAGGAAGATAGTATTCCATGTGAGATGCTTAAGGGAGGCAGATGCCAATGGCTTGAAGAGCGGTTTCATGAGCTCAGAGAGGATGATATTAAGGTCCCATGATGGCGGAGGTGACTTGGTTGGGGGCTTTGTATGCAAGAGTCCTTTCATAAATCTAGTCACTAGCGGATGTATTGAGAGAGCCTTCCCTGCAAGGGTGCATCGGAAGCTGCGATAGCCGAGAGATGGTATCTGACAGAATTGGTTTGCAGACCTGAGACAGACAGGTGTAACAGGTAAGATAGGCTCTGGCTGACTGGGAGGGTCACCAGATCACAATGACATGCCAAGGCCCAGTTAGTGAAACACACTATTTCCTCTGGTAGAAGCATTGTGTCGCTGGTTTCCAGGAGGCTGAAATAACAGCGAGGACATCATCACGTTCTGTTTTCACTGTTCATGAAACCTGTTTAATGTATACCCAGTTTATTGTCCTGTTCATTGTAAGCACAGATCAGTTTTTGAGACGTGTAGTTTTATGTTCATTGTAAACCGCACTGATGTCAAATAGCGCGGTATAAAAGAAACTGTAAATAAATAAATAAATAAATTGAGAAAATTGGTAAAGCTTTGGTTATCCTTCAGGCTGCCAAAGAAAGACTCTTGAGATTGAGATGTAGCAGACGCCTGTTCTTCTTGGTGAGAAGGAAGGGGTCGGTTCCCAGTAGAAGTGGCGGGTGTCCCATCAGAGAAAGAAGGTGTGGCCTCTATATCGTTCCATGGTAAGACCGCACCTTGAATATTGTGTGCAATTCTGGTCGCCGTATCTTAAAAAGGATATAGCGATTTTAGAAAAGGTTCAGAGAAGAGCCACCAAAATGGTAAAGGGGATGGAAGGATACTCCTATGAGGAAAGGCTAAAAAGGTTAGGGCTCTTTAACCTGGAAAAGAGACGGCTGAGGGGAGATATGATAGAAGTCTATAAATTAATGAACGGAGTGGAACGGGTAAACGTAGATCGATTGTTTACGTTATCAGAAAATAGAAAGACTAGGGGACATGCAATGAAGCTACAGGGTAAACTATTTAAGACTAATAAAAGAAAATATTTTTTCACTCAACGTGTAATCAAACTCTGGAATTTGTTACCGGAGGATGTAGTAAAGGCTGTTAGTGTAGCTGGGTTTAAAAAAGGTTTGGACAAGTTCCTGGAGGAAAGGTCCATAAACCATTATTAAGAAGTGACCGAAGATATCAATGCTTGACCCAGTACAAGCATTGTGGAACTTGTGTCTCTTGGGGAAACTGCTAGGTACATATGACCTAGATTGGCCACTGTTGGAAACAGAATACTGGGCTTGATGGACCTTGGTCTGACCCAGTATGGCATATCTTATGTTCTTATGTTAACCAGGCCTGCCTGAGCCAGTGGTGTGCTGTGAGCGGTGGAGGCTCGGTCGGATTGAAGAGAAGAGTGGGCACTTGTCATTTTCGGCAGAGGCTAAGAGGTCCAACTTTGGGGTGCTCCACATGTTGAAGTTAGACTGAGAAATACTGGGACTGAAGGACCACTCGTTCGAGCCTAGGTTGCAGCTGAGCATCCACTAGCTGGTTGCGCTCTATCAGCAAGTAGGTTGCTCGCAGTGTGGTCTCTATTGATTGTGCAAAGAGTCAAAGGCAGACTGCTTCCTGGCATAGTCGAAGGGAGCCAGAGTCCCCTTGTTTGTTGATGCAGAACATGGTGACTTAGTTGTCCATCTGTATGAGGATTAATTGCCAATAGGCCCATTGCTGAAAAGCAATTAGAGTACAAAATCCGAATGCAGCTTTAGGGCATTTATGTGCACATTGTGCTCTTGGGTCGACCATCTTCCTTGCGTAGTGTACTGTAAGAGTGTACTCCTCATCCATGTGTGGATGCATCGGTAGTGAGAGTAAGTTGAGGTGGAGGGTCCTGAAAAGGACACCCCCCTCCCTGATGTTTGACAGCATAACCCACCAGAGGGGTGATCAGGACAGGGCATGGGACCAACTGAATTGCAGAGGGACCTCACCTGAAGAGAATGGGAGTATTGATTCTAGTTGAGTGTGAGATGCCATTACCATGGATGCATATAGAGCAATGCTAGCGGAACAACGTGAATGGAGGCAGCCATGTCTCCAAAGAGGTGAAGGATGGAGCACTCCAAGGCCTGGTGGCGGCACATCATGTGCATGCTGAGTTGGTTGAGGACAAGGGCTCTCTCCTCTGGGAGGTATGCCTTGGCAGTTAGGGTGTCTGTGTGTGCTCCGATGAAGTTGAGGATCTGTCTGGGTCCCACTTCTGATTTTTGAGTGATGATAAAGAATCTGAGCTGCTGGAGTCATTTGGTGGTGGTGAGTATGGCACGTACTTCTTAGTCCCTGCTGGTGAATCCAAAATACAACAAAAACCCTCACTCTTAGCAATAAACATCAAACAACAACAAGAGTGAAAAAATAATAGTAACTGAATCTACAAAACTATTTTTTTGTCGGACGTTTTTGCCATGGGAGGTAAACCTCTCTTGAAGCGTAACTTCCCTTTTATTCAAACTATAGTTAAAATGCACCACTAAGTAATCGTGAAATATGCACACTTCACAGTGCTAAATCACAATAACCAAATTATATGTGAATACTCATCACTCTCATGTAGATATGAAGAAAAGCCCTTAGCTTGTCATAAAAACCGCCGTCTTCTTCTCCAGACCGGCAGGAAAAAACTACAACCTTCCCAGTCAAGGCTCTTCACCAATGTTATTAATATAACGTCTTCATTATTGCAGTTAGATCTGCTGGTGGCAGAGACTAGCCAGTTGTCGAGATAGGGATATATACAATGTCCTTGGCAGCAAAGATGAGCAATGATTACAGCAAGACACTTTATTTTATTTATTTATTTATTTAACTGTATTTATATCCCGGGGGGGGGGGGGGGGGGGGGATAATCAGATATAGGGGTAGGGCCATCACCAGGTGGACAAACATTGATGATTTCGACAACAGATGGACACAGACATGGACCAAGTAACACAGTTTTTGATCATGTGTTCATGATGGATGGGGTAGGGGAATGTGGTGCAGTCAGTGGTGGGAGTCTGTTTCTGTTTTGAGATATTCTTGGAATAGGATGGTTTTTAGTTGTTTTTTAAATGACAAGAGATCGCCGTTGTTCCTGATCTGATTAGGCAGAGAATTCCAGACGGACGGAGCATAAAGTTCAAAGGCTCTGTTGCAGGTCCGTTGAGTGAATTTGGTTCTTTTGTGGGGGATGGTGAGGGTTGCTGGAGGTTTGTCTAGTTGACTTGCTGTGGGCTGGACGGGGCAGCAGAGTGCTGAGCTGGGAGGTCTGTGTTTGGTGGATGGCTTTGTGAGTGAGTAGAATGGATTTGTATTTAATTCTTGCTTCAAGGGGAAGTATGTGTAGGTCTCTCAGAATTGGGATGATGTGGTCTCGTTTCTTTGCTTTCTGAATAATCCTTGCTGTGGTGTTCAAGGCAGTTCAAAGGGGGTTGGTCTGTGCGGCAGGTAGCCCGTGGTAAATTATGTTGCAGTAGTCCAGATGTGGGAGTGTCATAGCTTCCATTACTGTCCTGAAGTCCTGAGGTTCGAGGAGAGGTCTGAGACGTTGTACTGTTTTGGCTTTGTGGAATATAGTTCTGGTGGTTTTAGTGATTTGTTGCTTGAGCGTAAGAGCTTGGTCTATGATAAGAACATAAGAACATAAGATATGCCATACTGGGTCAGACCAAGGTCCATCAAGCCCAGTATTCTGTTTCCAAAAGTGGCCAATCTAGGTCATACGTACCGAGCAGTTTCCCCAAGGGACACAGGTTCCACAATGCTTGTATTGGTTCAAGCATTGATATCCTGGGTCCCTTCTTAATAATGGTTTATGGACCTTTCCTCCAGGAACTTGTCCAAACCTTTTTTAAACCCAGCTACACTAACAGCCTTTACTACATCCTCCAGTAACAAATTCCAGAGTTTGATTACACGTTGAGTGAAAAAATATTTTCTTTTATTAGTCTTAAATAGTTTACCCTGTAGCTTCATTGCATGTCCCCTAGTCTTTGTATATTCTGATAAGGTAAACAATCGATCTACGTTTACCCGTTCCACTCCATTCATTAATTTATAGACTTCTATCATATCTCCCCTCAGCCGTCTCTTTTCCAGGTTAAAGAGCCCTAACCTTTTTAGCCTTTCTTCATAGGAGTATCCTTCCATCCCCTTTACCATTTTGGTGGCTCTTCTCTGAACCTTTTCTAAAATCGCTATATCCTTTTTAAGATACGGCGACCAGAATTGCACACAATATTCAAGGTGCGGTCTCACCATGGAACGATATAGAGGCATTATAATATCTTTTGTTTTATTTTCCATTCCTTTCCTTATCATACCTAGCATTCTATTTGCTCTCTTGGCCGCCGCTGCACACTCGGCCGAGGGTTTTAACATGGTATCCACAATGACGCCTAAATCTTTTTCCTGGGCGGTGGTTCCTAATGTGGAACCTTGCATCGTGTAACCATAGTTTGGGTTGTTCTTCCCTAGGTGCATAACCTTGCACTTGTCCACATTAAATTTCATCTGCCATTTTGATGCCCAGTCTTCCAATTTATCAAGATCCTCTTGCAATTTTCCACAATCCTCTTGGGTTTTAACAACTTTAAATAGTTTTGTGTCATCTGCAAATTTGACAACCTCACTCGTTATTCCACTTTCCAGGTCATTTATGAATATGTCAAAAAGCAGCAGACCCAGCACAGATCCCTGGGGTACACCACTATTCACCTTTCTCCATTGGGAAAATTGGCCATTTAGCCCTACCCTCTGCTTTCTATCTTTTAACCAGTTCCTGATCCACAATAGTACACTGCCTCCTATCCCATGACTCTTTAGTTTTGCCAAAAGTCTCTCATGAGGGACCTTGTCAAAGGCTTTCTGAAAGTCCAGATACACAATATCAACCGACTCACCTTTGTCCACCTGATTACTCACTCCTTCAAAAAAACATAACAGATTAGTAAGACAAGATCTTCCTTGTCTAAAGCCATGTTGGCTGTCTCCCATTAGGTCATGACTATCTACATGCTGAGTAATTTTATTCTTTATGATGGTTTCTACCATTTTTCCCGGTACTGATGTCAGGCTCACCGGTCTGTAGTTTCCCGGATCACCCCTGGAACCCTTTTTAAAAATTGGTGTTACATTGGCGATCTTCCAATCTTCAGGTATTAGAGATACCACTTCATACAAACTAGAAACGGGTTTACCACAAGGCTCAGCGCTTTCAGCACTTCTATTTAATATATACATAAAACCAATCTGCAATATCTTTAAAAAATTTGGTGTACTCTATCATCTATATGCAGATGATATCATGATGTACATCCCGTTCACGATCCCTAACTTACCGATACAACTCCTGTCAGATTGCTTCAATGAAATCACAACCTGGCTAAATGCCCAAAACCTCCAAATAAACCATTCAAAAACTGAAGTGCTAATTGTTACTAAAAATCAATCCTATATTCCCCCAACACACATAACACTTCAAAACCAAGAAATTAAAATAAAAAATGAAGATATTTAGGAGTTATTCTAGATAAACATCTTACAATGGATACCCATATCAGAAATACCACAAAGAAAATTTATTTCAAGCTTAAAATCCTTAAACAACTAAGACCTCTTGTATACATACAAGATTTTATCAGTATAATTCAAGCTACCATAACCCCCCACTTCGACTTCGCTAATCTAATATTATTAGGTACAACAAAACAAAACATTAAAAAAATTCAACTTGCACAAAATGCAGCAGCTAGGATAATAACGAAAGTACATTCACATCAACATATAACACCAATACTAGCATCCCTTCACTGGCTACCAATACAAAGCAGGATAGTATACAAAACATTAATAACTTCATTTAAAACTCTAAATCAGGGGTCTCAAACACGCGGCCCGCGAGAGCATCTTGTGCGGCCCGCGAAGCACTTACCGGTGTCTAAAAAAAAAAAAAAAAAATCCAAACTTGCCGCCGCAGTATTAGGCGTCCCGCGGCCCCTCTGCCTGCTCTGAGTCCTCTCCTCCCTGCATCAGCTCAAAAAGTGGCGGCTTTCAGAGCCGCGAAGAGAGAGAGTTTCTCTCGCGCGGTTCTGAAGACTCGCTGCTCTTCAGAACCGCGCGAGAGAAACTCTCTCTCTTCGCGGCTCTGAAAGCCGCCACTTTTTGAGCTGATGCTGCAGGGAGGAGAGGACTCAGAGCAGGCAGAGGGGCCGCGGGACGCTTAATACTGTTGGCATTGGGATCAGGGACTGACTGCTGCCAATAGTGGCTATGTTTTAAAAAAATAATAGTCCCGGGTGAAAAACTGACACTACTCAAATTTCTCTGTGGCTGACTATGTTGTCTGTGTGAGTTTGCCATTGGTTCATAGACCCATCTGTCTGTTCATGCAACTAATAGTGAGCTCATCATTTTGGAAAATAAAAGAAAAACACAGTTTTAAGAAAAAAGGTAGGAGAGTCTATAAACATCAAAATAAAAGGCTTGTGCAACAGCTGGTGTAAAAATGGCCAGAGTGCACATGAGCTCTTTGGTCATATCATCAGTGCAAGACTTGGGGATCCTCTCCCATTGCTCCTGAAGTAGAGAAAAAGCAAGCAACTAGCCAGAGATGTCATTCCCAAATCCCAGAAACAGAGAATGTAGTAACACAGGGCCAGGGATCCCTTCCCTGGGACCCAAAAAGAGACAGGATGAATGAAGGAACCAGAGATCCTCTCCTCACAGAAGAATAAAGCGAGCATAAAGCTGGATGCCACCCTTTGAACAGCATAAAAGGAAGATCGTGAGTATAGGATCAACATAAGCAGAGAAGGAACATGGGGCAGAAGAATCCTCCCCCCAGGACCTTGAAGGAGAGAAACTGCACAGAACCAAAAGATTTCTCTCTCCAGACATCAGGAACAGAGAGAACAGAGAGCTAGGAAATCCCCTCCTTAGGGTTTTCAAGCAGAGAATGAACACAGGGCCAGAGATTCGAGCCACAAAGGTGAGAGCATCCCCCTCCATGTGACCAGAAAAGATATGGGAGTGGAC
Source organism: Ichthyophis bannanicus (assembly GCA_033557465.1). Classification (NCBI taxonomy): domain Eukaryota; kingdom Metazoa; phylum Chordata; class Amphibia; order Gymnophiona; family Ichthyophiidae; genus Ichthyophis; species Ichthyophis bannanicus. The sequence goes on from CM066041.1 coordinate 5,812,631, forward strand.
ACAGGCCCAGGGGCCCATTCTCCATGATTGTTCCCTTACATACAAGAGGAAATCAATTTATAGTTTTATTTCTACAGTGTTGTACATTCTAAGTTTGGCTTTTGGGGTTCCCAGTTTAATTGTCTTCCTGTTTCTAAATTGTGATTCCTTGTTTGGTGATGGTGTATGTTCTGCATGTTTACTAAAAGTTAGTGTATATGCAAATATTTATGCAAATGATGCCCTTATGCAAATGATTCCATTATGCAAATGAGGCCTGCGTCTTGTGCGGCCCCCGGGTTACTCTACAAGTCCTCATTTGGCCCTCAAAGCAATTTGAGTTTGAGACCCCTGCTCTAAATGATATGGCCCCAGTCACTCTAAGTAACTTAATCAGTAAAGAACATTCAAAATCTACTCAAAGGACAATTAAATAAACTAAAAACTCCCAAAGACTTCATAAAAGCAAATAAATTAACAAACAGAGCTTTTTCACACGCAGCTCCAACAATCTGGAATTCCCTCCCAGATGATCTAAGAATGTTAACCGAGATAATTGAATTTCATAAAAAATTGAAAACCTATTTACTATGCATTACAACAATACAGATCATCTCTCAATTGATTTAGATAAAGGCTAACCAGTTTTTGTTTGAGGTGATCCAACGACCTAAACAGACAATTCCACCTAGCTGAAACTGTACTATGCACAATGCTAAAGCCCTACATAATGTGTATCTGTATATAATGTATATAGTTTTCACTGTTCTGTTCTGTTCAGTTTTAATATTTGCTGTTTACTTATAATATTGCTTGTGGTTATAAGATGTTACATGTAAAACAAACTCTGCTTTGTTGATTGTTGTTTATTGTGAACCGCAACTGATCTCTGGAAGATGCGGTATATAAATGATTGTTAAATAAATAAATAAATAAATGATTTTAATGATAGTTCACAGATTACTAATAGCAGGTCTGCAATCTCATATTTCAGTTCTTTCAACACCCTTGGATGTATACCATCCGGCCCAGGTGATTTGCTACTCTTCAGTTTATCTAATAGTTGTAATACATCTTCCCGATGTATCGCTATTTCCTTCAATTCTAATGCCTAGATATCTTATTTGTGGTTGTATTTGAATTTGTGTGGTTCCCATGTTGAGGTGTGTAGGTGGCGTGAAGTCTGGGTCCTTTGTTACTATGAGAGCTTCGGTTTTCTTTATGTTAATGGATAGGTTGTTTTCCTGTAGCCAGTTGGATACTTCAGTGAAGCATGCTGATAGATGTTTATTTGTTGGGTTAGAGGTTGTAATTGGAGCATAGAGCATTATTTCATCAGCATATATGTGGAAGTTAATGTTGTGGGTACGTATGAGTGAGCAGAGTGGTTGCAGGTAGATGTTGAAGAGCATGGCAGATAGTGTGGATCCTTGGGTTACTCCTTGGTGTTGCCGGAAGGGGGGCGAGGTTGATATGCTTGTGCGGATCAATTGTTGTCTATTGGTTAGGTAGGACTGAAACCATTGAAGTACGGTGTTTTTGATGCCAATTGTTTGTAGTCTGCGTATTAGGATGTTGTGGGAGATGGTGTCGAAGGCTGATGATATATCTAGGAAGACCATAGCATATCGGAGTGTTTTGCTTGAGTTCCTATGATGAGGGTGTTCATCAGTGTTGTCATGAGAGTCTCGACTCCAAGTAGTGGAGGGAAGCCATGTTGTTGTGGGTCCAGTATGTTGTTGATGTCTAGATGTTCTTGAAACTGCTGTTGAACTACCTTCTCGATTATCTTGGCGGTGAACGGGAGGCTCGCTATAGGTCTGTAGGAGGTGGGGTCTAGGGGATCCAGGTTGTGCTTTTTTAGGGTTGGTCGAATGATTGTGGTTTTGAGGATGTCTGGCATGCGTCCTTGGTTGAGGGATTCATTACAATGTGGGTTAGTGGTGCGCTCAGGTCTTCTTTGGATTTCTTTATCCATTCAGTAGGGCAGGGGTCTAGCGGAGAGGTGGTGGTGTTTAGGCGGGAGATGGTGGATGATATTTCTTCTTCTGTGGTCGCTTCGAACGTACTACAGTCTCTGTTCGTGGTGGGGTGGTGGTTTGTTGTGGTTGTCTCGGTGTTCATATATGGATTCTGTGGTTGTTGAAGCTGTTTGTATTGTCGGGCTAGTAATTCCGGTGGGATATTTGGTAGTTGGTCAGAGTTGTTAGGTGCTCTTGTTAGTTTTTTGACAATCTGAAAGAGTTCTCGTGGTTTATTTATTGATGTGTTTATGATCTTTGAATGGTAGGCCTTTTTTACTTTGTCAGTTTCCATGTGGTATGCAGCAAGTTCGCATATGTATTTTGTTTTGTCATCTTCATTTTTGGTTTTTCTCCATTTTCTTTCTGCTCTTCTGAGTTTGGTTTTTAGCTTCTGGAGGCTGGGAGTGAACCATCGGGCTTTTGAGGAGGTGGGTCTGGCGTTAGCCTTGTTTGCTGTTGCGCTGGACGCGGAGGAGATTGTGGTGTTCCAGTTGTAAATTAGGTAAATTAGGTTGTTGGAGTTTGTTTGAAGTTTAGGTAGGGTTTGTGCTAGGAAATCTTCTTTGATAAATGCTTTAAATCTTCTTGTGTGTTGTTTGTTCTCCTTGTTGTTCATATGTTGGTAGGTGTGGGATATGTTGATGAGGTAGTGGTCTGACCATGGTACGGGTTCCTGTACGAGGAGGCGGTTTGGGAGTTTAGGAATATGAGGTCCAGTGTGTTTCCCTTTTCGTGTGTTGGTTCTTGTATGACCTGCATTAGGTTCATTGCTGTCATGGCATTGATGAAGGTTTCTGCTTGTTCATCTTGGAGTGATGGGAGGTTGAAGTCTCCTAGGATTATTTGCTCTTTTGCGGAGATGGCGCTCTCAGATATGAATTGTAGTATCCTTGGTAGGTCGGTGTTTGTGGTGGGTGAACGGTAGATTAGGCATATTGAGAGGTGCTTATTGGTGAGGGTGAGTATGTCCGCTTCATTAGTTGTTTCTGACGTATGGATCCTGAGGTGAAGGTTGGCTTTTGCTATGATGGCTACACCTCCTCCTTTGGCATGGGTTCGGGAGCAGTGTTGGAGGTTGTATCCAATTGGCGTTAGTTGGTTCATGACCACTGTGTCGTTGTCTGTTAGCCAGGTTTCTGTTATGCATAGGATGTCAATCTTTCTAGTTATAATCAGGTCTTGGAGCATATGGTATTTGTTTCTGACTGAGCGTGCGTTTATTAGTGAGATGGAGAGGTGGTGGTAGTTCGGTGGGTCGGGGATGTGGGTTGGTGCATACTGCATGTGGGTGTAGTTTTGTGAGGGGTTGTAGATGTTTGGGGGTTGGAGTGTTGTGATGTCTGGCCAGGGTGGGTTAGTGAGTGTGTCTGTGGGGGAGGGGTAGAGGGTCAGGAGTGGGGTTAGGAGGTAGATAGGGGCTAGGAAGGGTGGCATGGTGTGTGAGAGTACCTTGGTGTTCAGGGGCTGTGCTGTGTTTCAATGCTGGTTCCCTGGTGTGGTGGGGTCCTTTTTCCGTTATGTTATAGTTGTCATCGTTGTATTTCCACGGCTGTATTGTTTGGTGTATTCTGCTGTTTGTTGTGGTGGTTTTTGTTTTTGCCTCTTTTTTGTTTGGTTTCCACAGCTTTCGTGGGTCCCATGTGGTCGGTTGTTGGGATTTTTCTTTTGGGTGGTTCCAGATTGTGCGCGCCTCTGTGCCGCGCCTAAGGGCCATGCCAAAGGGCCCTCTGGCGAGGCCCTCAGGCGTGGGCCCGTCAAGCGCGGGCGCGCCCTGCTGGGGCGCCACTTTAATGTGTCCCTGGCTGTGGTCGCGTTGCTCCCACTGCCCCGATTGGGCAGGAGCTTCTGAGCGGGAGGGCTTCCCGCTCAGGCGTTCTACCCTGATCGGGGGAGCTGCTGAGCAATGTCGGCGGGGAGATGTTGAAGTAGCTCCCTTTGTGCTGGGGCGCCACTTTAATGTGTCCCTGGCTGTGGTCACGTTGCTCCCACTGCCCCGATTGGGCAGGAGCTTCTGAGCGGGAGGGCTTCCCGCTCAGGCACTCTACCCCGATCGGGGGAGCTGCTGAGCAATGTCGGCGGGGAGATATTTTAGACTTTATGAAGACTCAAGGAGCTGATCAGAAACTGAACGGTAGCACCTTGTACTGGTAATGCTGTTTTTTAAATTGAAACTGAAGGTACTTCCAATGGTGAGGGTGGATAGGAATGGGGATGACAGTGTAGGTATCCTTTGAGTGGAGTAGCAGCATAATGGTTAGAGCAGTGGCTTGGGAGCCAAGAGACCAGGGTTCAATTTCCACTAGCACTCCTTGTGGCCTCCATTGCCTCAGAAAAATCCAAGTTATCAATGTCCCTATTTAATGTACATTACCAAGCTTAAGTTACAATGTAAACCGCTTTGACTGAAATGATAAGGGGGTATAAACAAACGTATTAAATAAATCCTTTAGATCCAGGGAGGCTAACCAATTGTGTAGTTCCCTCGCTGTGGATGAATGATCTTTAACCTCCAAAACACCTTCCTGCACCTTGGATCCAAACAAACTGTCTCCTTGGCAGGGTCAGTCTGCCAAGCGCTTGTGGAGGTGTTCTCAGAGATCAGAGACTTGCAGCCATGTGGTGTACCTAGCTGAGCTAGAAGTGGCCGTGGCTCAGACGACCAGGTTGTAAGCATCATAGGTGGTATGGATGATGTGATACAAGGACTCGTGCAGATTATCTTGAAGCTGAGCATGATCGTCGCCGCCAGAGTTTCCGGCATCATCCATCTGTAGTAAGAGATCATGATGATAGTGAAGGATCTGCAGCTGATGCACCAGAACTCGCATGGCCAGGAGGGAGTTAAGGAAGGCCTTCCTGCCCACAAAATCTAAAGTCCTTTGCTCCTTACCAGGTGGTGTTTGCGCCACTGATTTCACACTTTTGGATTTCTTTAGAACAGCTGCCAAAACCACTGACTGATGCAACAGCTGTGGGTGATAGAATCCTGGAGTGGGAAGCATCTTCTATAAGAGGTCTCAGCGTTTGGAGGAAGCATTTACTAATGTAGAGTTCTGCCAAATGAAAGACTGCAGATCCTGGAGGAGCTGATGCATCGGAAGGGCAAGGATCTCTTTGGGGGCACTGCAAGAGACGAAGATGGACATGAAGTCCTGCTTGTTGGTGGGAGTCTGGGAATTGCTTAGTGCTAATGCTCAAGAGATCTTCTGGAGGAATTTTGGATAGGAGCAGAGAGGAAAAAATCCATCCATCATCTGCTGGAGACAAAGAAATGCTGACGAGACCTCTGATGGCTGAAGCATATAGACAGGCATGGAAGTAATATCACTGAAACCTGGGCTTTTCACTGGTTCTTTGTCTCCACAATCTGCTAGTAGGAGAACACAACTCACTTGTCTGGACTGGTCTAGCAGGACAATATAGAACTACTGCACATGATGCAAGGTTCCACATTAGGAATCCCCATACAGGAAAAGGCTCTAGGCATCACTGTGGATAATACATTGAAACCTTCCACCCAGTGTGCAGCAGCAGCCAAGAAAGCAAATAGAATGATACCAATGATAAGGAAAGGGATGGAGAATAAAACGAAGGATATTATAATGCCTCAGTATTGCTCCAAGGTGCGACCTCACCTTGAATAGTGTGTGCAATTTGGTCGCCATATCTTAAAAAAAAGGATAGAGCAGAATTAGAAAAGGTACAGAGAACAGCTGACAAAATGATAGAGGGGATGGAAGGACACCCCTATAAGGAAAGGCTTAAAAGATTAGGTCTCTTCAACTTGGAAAAGAGATGGCTGAGGGGAGATATGATAGAGGTCAATAAAATGAATGGAGTGGAATGGGTAAATGTAGATCAGTTGTTTACTCCTTCAAAAAGTAGAAAGACTAGGGGACACACAATGAAGCTAAAATGTAGCATATTTAAGACTAATCTGAGAAAATAATTTTTCACTTGATGCGTAATTAAACTCTGGAATTTGTTACCAGAGGATGTAGTAAAAGCTGTTAGTGTAGCTGGATTTAAGAGGGTTTAGGACAAATTCCCCTCACTTGGTTTGCAGCTTGTCATGCTGTGAGGGCTTCCGTGCATCAGTGATGCTGAGAGCTAAGCTATCAGTAGCTTAGCTACTGGCAGGGTCTCCCAAGATAGACAGGTCTCAGCTGAGATGCCAGACTAAGACAAACCACCCATCTGGGAAGCAGCAGAATGGGACAGTGTTGTAAGTGGAGGATTATATTTCTGTGACAAATGCAACACTGGAATTAACTGCGCAGAAGAAAGGCTTGGCAAATCTACTTCTGTATCTTGCTTCGAAAACCCAATGGATAGTCACAAAATAAATTGCAATATAGTGCTGGAAGATGAGACCCCCAGGTTGGAAGGCACGCAAATGGCTACTGGGGATGAACTGAAGACTTCTCAGAGTAAAGCCAGCATTTATGATGTGGTTGGATCTGATGATGTAGCTGTGCATGAAAAGAGAGTCAGAGGTTGCAAAGATATCTTATACATTGGGACATGGAACGTACGAAGCATGAACCAAGGGAAGTTGGAGGTGGTCAAGAATGAAAGGGAACGTGTACAACTCAATCTGTTGGGTGTCAGTGAACTGAAATGGACTGGCTTTGGGCACTTTGCATCTGACGATCATATGGTTTACTATGCTGGAAATGAAAGACAAAAAAGAAATGGTGTTGCATTTATAGTTAAGAAGAAGCTTGCAAGAACGGTAATGAAATACAATGCCGTCAGTGAATGCTTAATGTCTATTGGTCTACAAGGAAAGCCCATCAACACAACTATAATTCAGGTATATCCCCCAACAACAGAAGAGGAAGACGTTGATGAGTTCTATGAACAAATACAAGCTGAAATTGATAGAACATGCAAACAGGATATCCTGATAGTCATGGGTGACTGGAATGCAAAAGTTGGTGACAAAGAAGGCAAAGTGGTTGGAAAATATGGACTTGGCAAGACTGATAGAATTCTGCGAGACCAATGATCTGTTCATCTCAAACAACTTCTTCCAGCAACACAAGTGCCGACTGTACATTTGGACTTCAGCCAATGGGCTGTTCAGAAATCAAATTGACTACATCTGTAGAAGACAATGTTGGAAAAGCTCTATAACATCAACAAAGAACCTGGAGCTGAATGTGGTACAGATCACCAACTACTAGTATGCAAACTCAAGGTAAAGTTGAAAAAGAGCAAGCCATTCATGAATGCAGCAAAATATGACCTTGAGAATATATCGCTGGAATTTAAAGACTGCCTGAGAAATCGATTTGCTACTTTAGATACAAATGACAGAGTTCTAGAAGAGTTATGGGATGACATCAAGAAGGTTGTATTAGAAGAAAGCAATAAGTCTCTACATAAGGTGAAAAAGTAAAAACGGCCAAAATGGATTTACTGAAGAAACTGAAAATTGTCCAGAAACATAGAGAAGCTAAAGCTAGAGGAGATAGAGAGGCAATCGCAGAACTCAACAGAGATTTCCAAAGTGCAGCAAGACAAGACAAGACAAGGTGACATACTACATTGACAAATGCAGGGAAATAGAAACAGAAGCTATTAAAGGAAGAACAAGATCAGCTTTTCTAAAACTACGAGAGTTAAAGAAAAAATTCCAGCCTCGAATTAGAATGCTACAAGATGCTCAAGGATCCATGTTGAATGATGCTGAGAAGATCAAGAAAAGATGGAAAGAATATACAGAGTCATTATATGATAAAGATCAAGTGGACCAACAGCCGTTTCAACCTATACCTTATGATCAGGAACCATTGGTGATGAAAGAAGAAGTCGAAGCAACATTGAAAGCCTTAGCAAAGAACAAAGCACCGGGCATTGATGGCATTCCCATTGAGTTATTACAGCAATCAGATGAAGCTGTTACCATACTTACAAGGTTCTGCCAGGAAATTTGGAAGACAAATTAATTTATTTTATTTATTTATTTATTTAAAGTTTCTTATATACCACGCTCTTTAGCATCAGCGCGGTTTAATGGCCAACTCTGGAAAAATCTGTGTTTATACCAATAATGAAGAAAGGTGACCCGACTCACTGTGGAAATTATTGCACAATCGCTCTGATCCCACATGCCAGCAAGATTCTACTCAAGATCATTCAGCAGAGCTTACAACCACACCTGGAATGAGAACTGCCGGAAGTGCAAGCAGGGTTCAGGAAAGGGAGAGGAACGAGAGATATTATCGTGGATGAGAGATGGATCCTTGAAAAGACAAAAGAATACCAAAAGGATATCTATATGTGTTTTATTGACTACAGCACAGCTTTTGATTGTGTAAACCATGAGAAACTCTGGGCCACATTAAGAATCATGGGTATACCAGAACACCTGATCGTTCTCTTGCATAATCTTTACACTGATCAAGAAGCAACAGTTCAAACGGAAAAAGGAGAAACAGAATGGTTTAAAATCAGCAAAGGTGTACGACAAGGCTGCATATTTTCCCCCTACCTCTAATTTATATGCAGAACAAATCACCAGAGAAGCAGGACTGTATGAAGACAACAGAAGTGTGAAGATTGGCGGAAGACTCAACAACCTTCGCTATGCTGATGATACCACATTACTGGCTGAAAGTGAAGATGATTTGAAACATTTGCTTCTCAAGATCAAGGAATATAATCTTAAAATGGGTTTGCACCTTAATGTTAAGATGACAAAGATAATAACAACTGGCAAAATGAATAAGTTCATTGTTGATGGAGAAGAAATTGAAATAGTTGACCATTTTAACCTACTTGGTTCAACTATCAATAAAGAAGCAACAAGCAGTCAAGAAATCCGACGACACACTGCTCTTGGCAGAAAGGCTATGAAGGACCTAGACAATATTTTCAAGAGCAGAGGTGTCTTTCTCAATACAAAGATTCGACTCGTTCAAGCCATGGCATTTTCAATAACATCATATGGATGTGAAAGTTGGACTGTGAAAAAGAGACAGTCTTCACAGAGTCCAGAGCCTCCACACATCTAAGCTGTCTTCACAGCTTCCAGAGCCTCCACACATCTAAGCTGTCTTCACAGCTTCCAGAGCCTCCACACAGCTAAGCTTTCAGCCTTTTATCTTTTTTGCCTGTCTTGTTGTTGTTGCTGCTGCTGCTGATATAAAATTTAACTGTTGGTTATACATTCACTTTTGGGAATATTCTGACTGCCTACATTCCTTGTGTAGTCCTTAAATCAGATATCTAAGTGTGCCATCAGTTCATGTAAGGCCTACTGGCCAAGGACACTTGTGATATAAAGAAAGCGTAGTTACTCACCTGTAACAGGTGTTCTCCAGGAGCAGCAGGAATCAGTCCTCACATACGGGTGACGTTGGCGCCGACGGAGCCCTCGCGGAGCAATTTTCCCCAGCTTTCAAAGAAAGCCTTTGGGAATTGCAGCGCGCATGCGCGGTCCCCTTCCCGCCCAAGGGTGCCATCTTAGCCAGTCAGATGACATAGCTAAAAGACAGCATAAAAATCTGCAAAAAAACTAAAGCAGATGATTGCAACTCCAAGGGGAGGAGGGAGGGTTGTGAGGACTGATTCCTGCTGCTCCTGGAGAACACCTGTTACAGGTGAGTAACTACGCTTTCTCCAGGACCAAGCAGGAAGTCAGTCCTCACATATGGGACTCCCAAGCTTAAGGCTACCGGAGACCCTAAGCACAAAAATGAGCTCCCTCTAGCTCAGCAGTACAGAAGGAAGGAATCTTCACTGAATTATTACCCACCGGTAGCCCCCATCCGGGATGGAGGGTAGGAGTTGCTCAAACCTCGAAGAGATTTCGGAGGACTGCCTGTCCGAAAGCACAGTCCCTGCGGGACTCCCTCTCGAGGCAGTAATGGACCGCAAAAGTCTGGCTCGAAGACCAAGTAGCGGCCCGGCAGATGTCTGCCAATGGAACAGAGCGGAGGTAAGCCACTGACGTAGCCTTCGCCCGAACACAATGAGCCGTGACTCGACTTTCTAGCGAGAGTCCGGCTGCCCCATAAGCCCAAGCGATACAGTCAGCAACCCAGATGGACAGAGTACGCTTGGAGACAGGGAGCCCCAATTTATTGGGGTCAAAAGACACAAAAAGCTGAGCAGCTTTACGGTGCTCCCGTGTACGGTCAAGGTAGAAGTTCAATGCCCTTCTACAGTCCAGGGTATGCAGGACCATTTCAGCTCGGCTGGAGTGTGGCCTGGGAAAGAAGGTCGGAAGTACCACCTCCTGATTGATGTGAAAAGGGGAGACCACTTTTGGAAGAAATTTAGGGTGAGTCCGTAGGACTACCCTATTTTTGTAGAACCGAGTGTAAGGGGGTTCAAACACGAGGGCCTGCAATTCACTTACGCGTCTAGCGGAAGTGAGGGCTATCAGGAATAAGGTTTTCCAAGAAAGAAAACGGAGAGAACAGGTAGCCATAGGTTCAAAAGGCGGACAGGTGATCCGCTGCAAAACCACATTCAGATCCCAGTCAGGTGCTGGCGGGCGCAGAGGTGGTTAAAGTAGAAGGAGACCTCGGAGAAACCTTGCCACCAGAGGGTCGCTGGAAAGAGGTCTGCCGTCCACCGGCACATGATGTGCTGAAAGAGCACTGAGGTGAACTTTGACGGAGTTGGACTTAAGTCCCAGATTAGAGAGGTAGAGCAAGTACTGCAAGATCACCGACGCCGAGCAGGAGAAGGGATCCTGAGACTGCTGGGCACACCAAGCGGAAAAGTGACGCCATTTAAGGGCGTAGCATTTGCGGGTAGAAGGTCGCCGGGAAGCTAGGACGACCTCTTCTACCTCTGCCGGTAGTAGAAGGGGAGCAAGGACTACCCTTTCAGCAGCCAGGCCATCAGATGTAGAGATCTGAGGTTGGGGTGTAGAAGGGACCCCTGATCCTGTGTTAGGAGATCCGGTTGAAACCCCAGAGGGAACGGATCCTCTACCGCTAATTGCAGCAGGAGTGGAAACCACGGCTGTCTGGGCCAGCGAGGAGCTATCAGGATCATGGAAGCTTTGTCTCGGAGAACCTTGAAAAGAGTTCGAGAGACTAGCGGTATGGGAGGAAAGGCATACAGAAGGCTTTTCGACCATGAAAGCAGAAAAGCATCCGCCGCTACTCGTAGGGGATGCGGCTGCCGAGAGCAGAAGCGAGGAAGTTGCCGGTTGAGAGGACTGGCAAAGAGATCCATCGTGGGGAGGCCCCACTTCAGAAAAAGTTTCTGAACCACCAAGGGATCCAGGCGCCACTCGTGCGGCTGGAGGACCCTGCTGAGTTTGTCCGCCAGGCAATTTTTCTTGGCCTGGGAGATAGACTGCCTTGAGAAGAATGCCGTGGCTGACGGCCCAAGAGCAGAGCCTCTGTGCTTCCCGACAGAGAAGGAAGGAGCCCGTGCCTCCCTGCTTGTTCACATAGAACATGGCAACTTGATTGTCCGTCTGGACAAGGACGGACTGGTGAGAAGTCAGGTGGGAGAAAGCCTTGAGAGCCAGACGGATTGCTCTGAGCTCCAGGAAGTTGATCTGCTGCGCAGACTCCCACGTGGTCCAGAGACCTTGAGTACATGCCCCTTGGCAATGCGCTCCCCATCCTAGGAGAGAAGCATCGGTCGTCAGCACTTGAGCCGGCGGAGGAGACTGAAAAGACATTCCGAGCACCAGGTTCGGCCGAAGAAGCCACCACTGTAGAGAGGAGGCCAGCGGGCTGGAGATGCGCACTAAGTCGGCTAGGCCGCCCGTGGCTTGTTGCCACTGCTTGCGAAGGCACCACTGAGCAGGCCGCATATTCAGGCGGGCATTGGGGGTCACATGGATGGTGGAAGCCATATGGCCGAGTAGTCTCAGGAAGCGCCTGGCGGAGACCAGGGACTGGCTGCGAAAACGGCCGGCTAGGTCCATTAGCCGTTGAGCCCTGTCGAGAGGCAGGAAAGCTCGTGCCTGAACAGTGTGCAGTCCTGCGCCGATGAATTTGAGATCCTGCGAGGGGAGCAAAGTGGACTTTGCGAAGTTTATGACAAAGCCCAAGTACTGCAGAAGAGTCACAGTGCGGTGCGTGGCCTTTGTGACTTCTGGAGAGGACGATGCTCTGATGAGCCAGTCGTCTAGGTACGGAAAGACATAGAGGCCGTGAAGCCGGAGATAAGCCGCCACTACCGCGAGACATTTTGTGAAGACTCGTGGTGCGGAGGATAGGCCAAAGGGCAGTACTCTGTACTGGTAATGATTTCCTGCCACCACAAACCTTAGGTATTGGCGGTGGCTTGGGTGAATGAGGATTTGTGTGTAGGCATCCTTTAGATCCAAGGAGCATAGCCAATCTCCCTGCTGGAGGTAGGGCAGAAGGATTCCAAGGGTAAGCATCTTGAACTTCTCTCTGACGAGGAACTTGTTGAGGTTGCGCAAGTCCAGGATGGGTCTGAGGCCTCCCGTTCTTTTTGGTATTAGGAAATACCTGGAATAGAAGCCTCGACCCCGCAGGTGGTGGGGCACCGGTTCCACAGCCTGTTCCTGAAGAAGACTTGCTAACTCCCGAAGGAGTAAGTCCCTGTGCAGAGGGAGTCGTGGAGGTTCTCCCGGGAAATAGGAGGGAGGGACCTGGTGGAAGTGGAGAAGATAGCCTTCTCTCACAACCTGAAGCACCCAGGCATCCGATGTGATGTTGGACCACCTGTGGGCAAAGTGAACCAGCCGGCCTCCTGTGCTGGGAGGAAGCAGCTGAGGGGGAGAGGCTATGCTGATGAAGTCAAAAACCCCCACCCTGCTGAGCAGGGGCCGGTGGTGCAGGCTTGGGGGCTTGCTGCCTATGGGACCCGTTACCCCGTCCCTTGGCCTGCTGACCCCGTTGGGGAGCTGCGGAGGCCTGATATTGAGGGTAGTGTTTAAAGGCAGCCGCCTTTCTCGGGTAAAAGGACTTTTTTCCCGAGCCCTTCTTCTTCTGGGAAGGGGCGGAGGTCTTCCTAGAAAGCCTAGTTCTGGTGAGAGTCTCTGTCTCGATTTGTGCAGCCTTTTCAGCCATGGGCTTGCCAAAGAGGTTCTCACCTCGGCAGGGGACATCGACCAACTTGTCCTGCACCCAGGGTTCAAGGTCAGACGACTGAAGCCAAGCCTGTCGGCGGGCACCGATGCCGGCTGCGGCCACTCGTGCCGATGCTTCAAAGCCATCATAGGCTGCTCGAGACATGAATTTGGAGCATTCCCGAATACCAGTTGTCAAGGCTAGGAACCTCCGCTAAGGTTCCTCGGACAGGCCAGCGGAGAATCCGGCTATCTCTTTAGCCAGGTCTCTGAGATACATGCCCATGTAGAGCTGGTAGGTCTGGACCCGACAAGCAAGCATAGAGCCCTGGAAACACTTCTTACCAAGGCCATCCAGGTTGCGGGCCTTCCTGCCAGGAGGCACCGAGGAGTGCATCTTCTGGCTCTTAAGCCTATGCATGGCCGATTCCACCACCATGGAATGGTGCGGTAGCTGTGCCTTTTGGAAGCCAGGGCTCTTGCGGACTCGATAGATGGAATCGACCCGCTTGCTTAATACCGGCGACGAGGCCGGACTCTCCCACATGTGGAAGAGTAGTCGTTCCAGCATGGGAGGAACCGGTACAGTAAAGTGCTCCCTGGCGGGAGAGTCGTACTGAAGGGCATCGAGTTCTTCGGCTCGAGGCTCCTCCTCGGGATCCGCAGGGAAGGCCAAAGCCTTGGCCATATCCCTGACGAAGTCCGAGAACGGGGCGTCCTCCGGAGGGGACTGTTTCCGAGGTTCAGACTCAGGCGAGTCCGAGGGGACACACCGAGTCCGAAACGAATCAGGTGACTCTTCCTCTTCAGACTCCCAGGCCGACTTCGAGGAGGAATCGGTGGGGTCGGTCCGGGCGGGTGGAGGCGTCAGCCGCCCCGACCCCGAGGGAGTCGGCGTCGACGACCTCGGTCCCGAACGGGAGGCCGAGGGAGACCTCGACCGAGGATCGACTCGAGCCCGCATGGACTCGAGGATTGGCTCGGTCTCCGGGGTCGACTTAGACGTCGACGTCCCGGCGGTCGGGGCAGAGGCGCCAGCGAGGCTAGCGATCAGTGCCCGCTGCTGGTCCATGAAGGCAGATAGTCTGCTCTCCAAGGCCGTCAACCTGAGTCCGACCTCAGGTGACCCAGCAGCCCCCGACTCGGGGCCCGACGTCGGACCCCTCGGAGGCGAGTCCAGGAGGACTACAGGACTTACCCGAGCAGGCAACTCCGACTCCAGACGAGGTCGCTTCGGGAGATGTTCCTTCTCCAAGGACCCGGGACGGCTATCGGGGCTATGCGACCTGGCCCTCGCGGAACCAGGAGCGTCCACCGACGCCGCCCTCGCGGGTTTCACCTTCCGATGATGGTCCCCGGAGGGAGAACCCCTGTCGGAGGAACTCCGGCGATGATCAGAGCTGGAACCTCTGGACGCCGAGGCCTCCGACGAGGTCCGGGTGGGATCAGCGAAGATTCGTTCCCGCTGATGCCGCCGACTCCTTAACGCTTTGGAGGACATTTTGCTGCAGGCCCCACAGATCAGTTCCTCGTGATCCGGGCCAAGGCAGCGGAGGCAATTATCATGTGTGTCAGTGAGTGACATATTTCTGTCACACTGAACACACCGCTTGAAACCACTGGCAGCCATCGGGGGAAAAAGGGCCCCTGCAAGGTCAAAGGACCGGGCTGCCAGCGAAAAACCGAAAACGAAACTGACAGAAAATCAGAAAAACCGAAAAATAACAGAAGGACTCGCAACGGCGTCGCGAGTCCGGGCAGGAAAGAGACCGGCGTCGAACCGAAGAAAAAAGAGAAATAAAACACGAAAAATCAACTTTTTCAGTGGGGACAAGACGGGCACGTCTGTAGGGCTCCGCGGAAAAAAGAAGACTGGCTAAGATGGCACCCTTGGGCGGGAAGGGGAACGTGCATGCGCGCTGCAATTCCCAAAGGCTTTCTTTGAAAGCTGGGGAAAATTGCTCCGCGAGGGCTCCGTCGGCGCCGACGTCACCCATATGTGAGGACTGACTTCCTGCTTGGTCCTGGAGAAACTTGGAATAGAAATACTTTGAATTGCAGGGACCTAATCATACCTGAGTCTCCTACTTTAAAAGCAAAGGTATCATTTAAAGTTACAGGGACCTTTGCACAGTAGGCAGATACAAAGAAGTTAAAGGACCAAGCATGTCTTGTATTCAGTGCAAGAACTGTGGTGCCTTCATTCTGAGAAGAATCATCTGGAACTTAAGAGCTTGTCCTATATGCCTCAAGTTAGCCGTTATGCATAAAGAATTGACTCTACTAAGGGAAGAACTAGCTGCAATGAAACATACCTCTTCTAGGATACAAACCAAACAAAGTCCACCACCGCAACCACAAAGAATCAAACATCCCAGGAACAAATGGATCACAGTGGGCTCTGGTAGATTGCGACTTGTAATGCAGAGACACCCTAATCATCATGAGATATCCCTGCATAACGCCTTCTCTGCTTTGGTTAATGAGGATGCCCAATCCATGGAAACTGAAGGGCCCTTAAATGAGACAGTCAATGCCCAATCTCCTGATAAAGCACCAAATAGGAAGAAAAACTCACAGAACAGAAAACTACTACTACATGGTGATTCCATCATCAGAGGCACCAACTTGGGAACACAGTTCAAAGGAGAGAAAATAGTCAAATGCCTCCCAGGCTCTTTGGCTAGCAGGAATACAAAACAAATTGTTGATGTACTCAGTGCTGAACATGAGCACTCCAAAATTGATGTTGTCATCCACTTGGGTACAAATGACCTGGCTAGAAACAGTGCCTCTACAATTCAAAGGGACTTCCAAACTCTGGGAGAGAAACTGAAGCCCATTGTTAACACTGTAGCATTCTCAGACGTTCTACCTGTTCTTGGTAAGGGGGCAGAGAGGCTACATCGCATAAAGCGTAGTTACTTGTAACAGGTGATCTCCGGGAACAGCAGGAATTTAGTCTTCACATATGGGTATCGTCGGTACCGACAGAGCCTGCGCGGGAACGCTTTTGGGAGCATCCCTCAGCAAATGCGCACTGCCTTCCCGCCTTTCCAACTGTCCCTCTTCAGTTAAGTTCGCAGCTGAGTGAAAGGACAGAGGGAGAGAGGAAAAAGACAGAGAGATAGAGAGACAACTCCTAGGGGAGGTGGGTGGGCTGTGAGGACTAAATTCCTGCTGTTCCCGGAGATCACCTGTCACAGGTGAGTAAAGCACAGTTACTTACCTGTAACAGGTGATCTCTGGGAACAGCAGGAATAAGTCTTCACATATGGGTACGTCGGTACAGACGGAGCTTGCGCGGCAACGCTCCCCAGCTTCCCAAAAAGGAAAGCTTTTGGGAGCATCCCACAGCGCCTGCGCGCTGCCTTCCCGCCTTTCCTAACCAACTCTCCTCAGTTCGAGTTTAAAGCTGAGACAATAGAGAGAGAGAGGAAAGGAAAGATAGAAAAAAGATACAACTCCTAGGGGAGGTGGGAGGGTTGTGAAGACTTATTCCTGCTGTTCCCAGAGATCACCTGTTACAGGTAAGTAACTGTGCTATCTCCAGGAACAAGCAGGAATGAGTCTTCACATATGGGGACTCCCTAGCTAAGATGCCTGGGAGATCCCCAAGTTTATGAGACCCTGAAAGGGGTCTGCGTCCTCCTATGGATCTCAGGCATCCATCCAGGGAAGGAGGGCAGGAGTTGTTTAAGAATGGAACAGGTGTCTGAGGACAGCCTGACCAAACAAGGCATCCCGGCGGGAGTCCTTGTCCAAGCAGTAATGGGCTGTGAAGGTATGAACCGAGGCCCAGGTGGCTGCTCGACAGATCTGGTCGATGGACACAGAATTTAGATGAGCCATAGAGGTGGCCATGGCCCTCACAGTATGAGCTGTGACATGGCTCTCCAGAGAAAGGTTCTTACTCTGGTAGGCGAAAGAAATACACTGAGCAATCCAATTTGACAGTGTTCTCTTAGAGACTGTAAGTCCCAAATGAGAAGGATCAAAAGCAACAAAAAGCTGGGAAGACTTTCTATGTTGCTGTGTTCTTTGTAAGTAAAAAGCAAGAGCTCTTTTACAATCTAGAGTATGAAGACTCCTCTCTGCACTGGATGCATGAGGAGCTGGAAAAAAAGAGGTAAATATACCTCTTGATTAAGATGAAAAGGTGAGACCACTTTAGGCATAAAGTGTGGATTTGTCCTAAGGACTACCTTATCATGATGGAACCTTGTATAAGGTGGATTAGCCACTAAGGCCTGCAGTTCACTGATGCGGCGAGCAGAAGTGACTGCAATGAGGAAAATAACCTTCCAGGAAAGGAATTTCAAGGAGGTAGTGGCTAAGGGTTCAAAAGGTGGCTTCATAAGCTGACCAAGTACCAAATTTAAGTCCCATGCCACCGGAGGCGGCCTAATGGGAGGTTTAGTTAAAGTTAGGCCTCTCATGAATCTTGCAATGAGGGGATGAGAGGAGATAGGTTGTCCATTAATGGGCTTAAGGGACGCTGCAATAGCACTCAAATGGACTCTTACTGAATTTTCTTAAGTCCTGCATTGGAAAGATGCAGGAGATAATCTAACAGAGAAGTTAAAGGTAGTGCTAGAGGGTCAAGACCCTTTTCAGCATACCAAATGGAAAATCTTTTCCACTTAAAAGCATAGGAACGCCTAGTGGAAGGTTTCCTGGAAGCATGGAGGATATCCTTCACTTGCTGAGAAAGATTCAAGTCTTGAAGGTCTAGGCCTTCAGCAACCAAGCTCTGAGGTGAAGGGACTTGGGTTTGGGTGCCACAAAGTCCCTTCCTCCTGGGACAGGAGGTCTGGAGCAGCTCCCAAGTCCAGGGAGGGGGCTTGGGAGAGATGCAGAAGTAGAGGGTACCACACTTGGCATGGCCAGCGTGGAGCTATGAGGATCATAGATCCTTGATCCCTCTGGAGTTTGAATAGAGTCTTGGGAATCAAGGGAATGGGTGGAAAGGCATACAGGAAGTCTTGACCTCAATGAAGGAGGAAGGCATCCTTGGCCTGAACTCCCTGACACGGAATTCTGGAACAGAACCGGGGAAGTTTGGCATTCCATGGACTTGCAAAGAGGTCTATGTCCGGGGTTCCCCATTCTTGGAAGATTCTGATTACCTGATCCATGTGCAGGGACCATTCGTGTGGAAGCAGAACTCGACTGAGTCTGTCTGCCCAAGAGTTTTGGATTCCTGGGAGGTATACTGCCAGGAGATGGATTTGATGCTCTCTGGCAAAGGCCCACAATCTTAGAGCTTCATTGCAAAGCGACAGAGAGCCAGTTCCTCCTTGTTTGTTTATGTAAAACATGGCTACTTGATTGTCCGTATGAATGAGGACTGTCTTGTAGCTGAGGAGGGTATGAAAGACCTTGAGAGCTAGGAATACTGCTCGAAGCTCCAAGTGGTTGATATGAAGAGAGGTCTCCTGTGGGGACCAAGTGCCTTGGTGGAGAGGTCTTGTAGATGGGCTCCCCAACCTGTTTGGGAGGCATCTGTTGTGAGGGTTGCTTGGGGTAACAACTGTTGGAAGGGGGACCCCAGCAACAGATTTTGAGTGGACATCCACCATTGGAGAGACCAAAAAAGACGTTTGGAGGTTGCTATTTGGTCTGAGAGAGCTCCTGAAGCTTGAGTCCACTGGATGGACAAAGTCCATTGAGCTGCTCTCATGTGTAGGCGAGCATAGGGTACCACATGTACTGTGGAAGCCATGTGGCCTAGCAGTTGTAGCATCTCCCGGGCAGTTAAGTGGTTCTTTGACTGAATCTGGGAGGCTAACTGCACTAGACGTTGGCAACGGGCCTGAGGAAGGTAGGCCCTTGCAGTGGTGGTATCCAACCAGGCCCCTATGAATTCCAGGGACTGAGTAGGGGTGAGCTGGGACTTCGGGAGGTTTACCACAAGTCCCAGATACTGCAGAATGCGTCTTGTGCGGTCCAGGGAAACCTTGGCCTCTGACTGAGATGGAGCTCGGATGAGCCAGTCGTCCAGGTATGGGAAGACAAATATTCCCAGAGTGCGTAGAAATGCAGCAACTATTGCCATGCATTTGGTGAACACTCTCGGAGCAGAGGCCAGACCAAAAGGAAGCACTCTGTATTGGTAATCTGTGAGATGGATGGATGAAAACATGTGTGTACGCATCCTTGAGATCTAGAGAACAAAGCCAATCCTGACTTTGAAGATATGGAAGGAGAGTGCCTAGAGAAAGCATCTTGAACTTCTCCTTGCATAGGAATTTGTTCAATTCTCTGAGATCTAAGATGGGTCTGTATCCCCCTGTCTTCTTTGGAATGAGAAAATAGGGGGAGTAGAACCCTGACCCCTGTTGAAGAAGAGGAACTTCTTCTATTGCCCCTTGGGCAAGAAGGGTAGTCACTTCCTGACCCAGAAGGTCGAGGAGAGATGTGGGAGAATTGAAATGTCTCACCATGGTGTAGGGAGGAAGGTCTGAGAAGTGAAGTTTGTAGCCCTCTCTTATGATGGAGAGGGTCCACTGCTCCGATGTTATTTGCTCCCATCTGGGAGAAAAGTGAGCTAACCTTCCTGGAATGGTGAGAGGTTCTGGCTGTTGTAGAGCCAGAAAGGCTAAGTTCTTTAGCATCAAGTCAAAAACCCTGAGGAGGTTGGGACTGCTGAGTTGCAGCAGCCCTTGTAGGCTTAGGCCTGGCCTGCTTAGGTTGCTGACGCTTAGTGGCAAAGCGACCTGTGGAAGATTGTTGGCCAGAAGTAGAAGGAAATCTGCCCTTTTTGTAAAAAGACTTCTTAAAAATCTTTTTCTTGGCAGGAATGGAGGTTGACTTTGAAAGTCTATCCAGAGCAGAGTTCTCTGCATCCATTTGAGTGGCTTTTATTTGCCACTCTTTGCCAAATAGATTTTCACCTGTACAGGGCAGATTTCCTAAGCCATCTTGAACCCAGGGTTCTAGATCAGAAGCCTGGAGACAAGCAATTCTGCGAGCAGCTATGGCAATGCCTGATGCTCTGCTGGCACCTTCAAAGGAGTCAAAAGCTGCCCTGTTGGAAAACTTTGAAATGTCTTGAGTATGCTGAAGCCAAAGGAGGAATTCGTCCCTTTTATCCTCTGGAAGAAAAGGGAGGAAGTTGTGCAGCTTTTGTGCAACTTCTTTTAGAAACATACCCATGTAAAGGTTATATGAGTTGATTCTGGCAATAAGCATACTGGCTTGGAAGATTTTCCTACCAAAAGCATCCAAGGTTCTGCATTCTCTTCCTGGAGGAGCAGAAGAGTGTCTCTTTGTACTCTTTATCCTCTTCATAGCTGACTGCACCACAATAGAATGGTGAGGAAGCTGAGTTTTCTGAAATCCAGGACAAGGGGGGACACGATACATAGTGTCCAATCTGCGAGAATGAGGAGAGAGAGTGAGAGGAGTCTCCCATAAATCAACCATGTGTTCATGAAGAATCTCATGAATTGGTAAGGTGACAGCCTCTCTAGGAGCCTTAGAGTACCCTAAAATATCTATTTTTTTTGCTCTAGGCTCTGATTCAGAGGATACTGAAATAGAAAGTCCTTTAGCTACTTCTCTTATGAAGTCTTGACAGGACAAGTCCTCTGGAGGAGACATTCTTCTTTTTGGAGAAGAAGGCTCTTCAGGAAGGGCTATGGATACTTCAGGAGACTCATCTGATGAATCAGAATCATCAGAGGAATCGAAGTATCGCCTGTCAGGGTGCTCTTCCAATGCTCGATACGTGTATCGAGCGGTATCGACATCAGGAGTTCCTGGTACCGGATCGGTACCGAGAAATAGCCCTGGACCAGGAACCGCTGCAGTCGGTATCCTGGTCGATGTCGATGCAGCCGGTACTGGCATCGGCGCTGGTGCCGGTACCGGAGCCGATACCGACAACGGAGCTCGTTGCGGTATCATCGGCGTCGCAGCTTGAATAAAGGACTTGATAGCCTGCTGCATGGACAGAACATTCTGATCCATCGACGCCATGAAAGCCTGGATGTCGGTACCGGGAGAAAGTGCCGGTACCCCAGAGCAATCTAACAGGTGATCGGTCGAGGCCGTGCCATCGATGTCAACCTGTAACCCCATAGGAGGAGCTTTGGAAGCCGGAGCTTCCCGCCGGGGTTGTTTGGCTGGTGCAAGATCCTCGAGGGCAAGCCCGGAGGTATCTCGATGCTTAGAGGGAGATCTACCCTTCAAGGACCTGTTAGGTTTATGTTTGGTTACCTGAGATCCATCAGGAGAAGAAGACCTGGAAGATGTCGATCCTACCGCCGGTGCATCAGTGGGAAACAGCACATGGAGCTTAGCTGCTCGGTTCTGTAACCCCCGTTTAGACATTAGAGAGCAGGACGGACAATACGGAATGGAGTGTTCAGGACCCAAACATTTAAGATACCATTCATGGGTATCTGTAACAGAAATAGTACCGCTACACTTAGTGCATTTTTTGAACCCGGAGGCTGGTTTTTCCATGAGGGAAAATTTTCTTGTGGGCCCTGAGGCCTAAGAAGAAAAATACACCAAGTGAGGAAAAATATCGATTTTTTTTTTTTTTTAAAGAAAGAAAGAAAAGACTGGCGGTACTGGTCCGGAGTCGGGGAGGGCAGACACGCGAGCAAAGAAACAAAATAAAATAAAGAACTTCTTCAGCGGTGACAGGGCTCGACCTGCTGGCTCCGTGGCAAAGAAGAACTGAGGAGAGTTGGTTAGGAAAGGCGGGAAGGCAGCGCGCAGGCACTGTGGGATGCTCCCAAAAGCTTTCCTTTTTGGGAAGCTGGGGAGCGTTCCCGCGCAGGCTCCGTCGGTACCGACGTACCCATATGTGAAGACTCATTCCTGCTTGTTCCTGGAGATCTAAGCTATCTCCAGGAACAAGCAGGAATGTAGTCTTCACATATGGGGACTCCCTAGCTGAAGATGCCAGGGAGATAGCCCCAGGAAGCTGCCACCTATAGTAAGGTGGGCCATACTTCCTCCCATGGATCTCTGGCATCCCACCAGGGTTGGTGGGTAGGAGTTGAATTAGGTCTGAAAGAGATTTTGAAGAACAGCTTGGCCAAAGAAGGCACCCTGACGGGAGGCTTTATCTAGGCAGTAGTGGGCTGTAAAGGTGTGTACCGAAGCCCAGGTGGCTGCTCGACAAATGTCATCAATAGACACAGAGTGAAGGTTAGCCATAGAGGCTGCCATGGCTCTCACATTGTGAGCTGTGACATGGCCTTGAAAAGGAAGACTCTTACTCTCATAAGCAAAGGATATGCAATGTGCAATCCATTTGGATAGAGTTCTCTTGGAGACTGGAAGTCCCAAATGACTAGAATCAAAAGCAATAAAAATTTGAGAAGACCTTCTATGTTGCTGTGTTCTTTGTAGGCAAAAAGGTAAGGCTCTTTTACAATCCAAAGTATGATGGTTCCTTTCTGCATTAGAGGCATGAGGCCTCGGGAAAAAATACAGGAAGATAAATCCACTGATTTAAATGAAAAGGCAAAACCACCTTTGGCATAAAGGGTGGATGAGTTCTGAGAACAACCTTATCATGGTGAAACCTAGTATAAGGAGGATCAGCTACCAAAGCTTGCAATTCACTAATGCGACGTGCAGAGGTGATTGCAATCAGTAAGATGACCTTCCAGGACAAAAGCTTTAGGGTTGTAGTGGCTAAAGGTTCAAAGGGCGGTTTCATGAGCTGCCCGAGAACTAAGTTTAAATCCCATGCCACCAGTGGTAGCCTGATGGGAGGCTTTGTTAATAGAAGACCTCTCATAAATCTTGATATGAGTGGATGAGAAGAAATTGGTTGTCCATTTAGAGGCTTATAGGAAGCTGCAATTGCACTAAGATGGACTCTTACTGAATTGGTCTTTAGACCAGAATTTGATAAATGAAGTAGATACTCTAGTATCGATTCCAAAGGTATCATAAGGGGGTTTAAACCTTTCTGTGAATACCATATAGCAAAACGTTTCCATTTGAAGGCATAAGAGCGTCTTGTGGAAGGTTTTCTAGAAGCATGAAGGATACCCTTTACCTGTTGGGAAAGGTTGAGATCCTGAAGTTCTAAGCTTTCAGCAACCAGGCCCTGAGATGCAGGAACTGGGGATTCGGGTGCCATAGCATCCCGTTCTCTTGGGAGAAGAGATCTGGAGCATAGTCTAACTCCAGAAGTGCAGCTTGAGAGAGATGTAGAAGCAGGGGATACCACGTTTGGCGTGACCACCGTGGCACTATGAGGATCATACGACCTGTGTCTCTCTGAACCTTGAAGATTGTTTTGGGGATGAGGGGAATGGGTGGGAAGGCATAGAGGAAGTCATGACCCCAGTGAAGGAGGAAGGCGTCCCTTGCCTTGCAATTTTGAGCCGGAATCCTGGAACAGAACCGGGGAAGTTTGGCATTCAGTGGACTTGCAAATAGGTCTATGTCTGGGGTTCCCCAGATCTGAAATATCCTGGCCACCTGGTCTAGGTGGAGAGACCATTCGTTAGGCAGCAGTACTCGGCTGAGATTGTCAGCCCAAAGGTTTTGAATGCCTGGAAGATATACCACGAGAAGGTGAATTTGATGCTCTCTGGCAAGAGCCCATAGTCGTTAAGCTTCGTTGCATAACAGAAAGCCTGTTCCGCCCTGCTTGTTCACGTAGAACATAGCTACTTGATTGTCCTTTTGGACTAGGACTGTCTTGTAGATGAGCTGGGCATGGAATACTCGAAGAGCTAGATAGATTGCTCCGAGTTCCAGGAGGTTTATGTGAAGACAAGCCTCCTGTGGAGTCCAAGTACCCTGGGTAGAGAGATGATGCAGGTGTGCTCCCCATCCCACCTTTGATGCATCTGTTGTTAGGGTGCCAAACACAAACAAGAGCTCCTGCTTGCAGAGATGGCTCAGAAAACACAAAACAGCAGGAAGAGTTGAGGTCACTTGCGCTTTATTAATTATAAAAACCCTGACGCGTTTCGGCAGGTGCCTTCATCGGGGGGCTAGAGGACTGCAAACAAATAAAATATATATCATAAAACACTTAAAACAAATATGATAAAAACATAAATTTAAAAATATAAATGACCATGGATAATATAAAAAGACAAACGTGAATAAATATAGCATAAAAACAATCATGCGGTACTCACGAATTGTATTATATCAAATACATTAGGTGAAGCCCATGGAAGTGTGAAACATATGGCACAAAACCAATAATGCAGTTGGTAATGCTGAAAAAACAATAATACCATTAGTACATAAGACTAAGATTAAAATGATAAATAATTAAACAAAGAACAAAAAATGGGAAACCCAGACCCAAGGAGCACAAAAAATGTGACAATTAAGGACATTCTGCTGAAAAAAAGTGATGCTATAGAGCATACATTATTAAACAAATATGAGCAATATTCAAACCCTAAATATTGGACAGAGCATTGTTGAAAAGACACACCTTTGTTGAAAAACATGTCTCAATAAATCAATATTTAGAAGTGAGAAAGTCCTGTCGTTTGTCCTCAGGGAGAAGGGGGCTCATAAGCTCCAAATCTCCTGTGACCTCTTTAAGGAATATTCCCATATATAAAATATATGAGCTGATCCTAGCTGAAAGCATGGAAGCCTGAAAAGTTTGATGCCCAAAAGCATCAAGAGTCCTGCATTCACGACCTGGAGGATTGGATGCATGTCTCTTTGTACTTTTCATCCTACGCATGGCTGACTCCACAACCATTGAATGGTGTGGCAGCTGAGTCTTTTGAAAGCCAGGACATGGTGGAACTCGATACATGGTGTCGAGACTCCTAGAATGAGGATATGTGGTCAAAGGTGTCTCCCACATTCTCAGCACCAAATCATGAAGAATTTCATGAATGGGCAGAGTGGCTGCCTCCTTAGGAGCCTTAGGGTATTGGAGAATTTCCAATTCCTTTGCTCTAGGTTCTTTTTCAGGCGCTACCGCGATTGAAAGGCCTCGGGCCACATCACGAATAAAATCCTGAAAAGACATGTCTTCCGGAGGAGACATTCTGCGTTGGGGAGAAGAGGAGTCTTCTGGGAGAAACACTCTGGTACCGACAGAATTATCAGAGTCATCGGAATTGGAGGATTCGAAGTATCTCTGGTACCGACGTTCATGCAAAGCACGGTCTCGGTATCGATCAAAGTTGGTACCGAATTGGTCCGGTACCGATCTGTCGATGCCAGAAAAAGTCTGCATGGGAAGGATTCCCCACAGTAGAAGAACGTGATGTATCCAAGGATAGGAACAAAATAAATATGTTTAAAAAGAGGCTTTTATTACAATACCAATGGATGCTGCCCACCCGACACAGGCCGTGTTTCGTTTATTAAAACTTCATCAGGGGTAAAGGGCAATAGCAATTCTCACATTGGCTAAAGTTATGTAGAGTCTCTTCTTAAGCACAAAATTATGTAACAAGTCCAACCAGGCTGCACACTTAATGGCAATGTCACCGGAGTAATGAATACCTTCAAAAGCGCCGATGAAGAGCACGTTCATCCAAGCGTCTCGCCTACTCTCTCAAAATCGTGCCGATTTATTTTGTTCCTATCCTTGGATACATCACGTTCTTCTACTGTGGACTGTTTCTGATGTGACGTTTTGCTCCCAGTTGGACTGGGAAGGATTCCCACCAGGGCCGGTACCGTCGGTGCTGGTACCGGTATCTGTACCGGTGCTGGTACCGGCATTGATACCAGTGTCGGTACCAGTTCCCATTGAACCACTGGTGTCAACGGTACCGCAGCTGTAAGGAGAGCTACAAGACCGCATTAGATAGCGAGAAATCTCTGGTCTATTGATGCTGCCGATGCCTGGGTATCGGTACCAGTATAAGCGTCCGGAACCCCTGAGCATGGCACCAGTAGTTCTGCCGAGGTCGAAGCCTCGAGAACATCCTGGAACGCCGTTGATGCTTTGGAGGCCGAAGCCTCCTGTCTGGGTTGTTTTGCCGGTGTAGTTTCCTCAAGGGCAATGCCAATGGCCTCTCGATGCTTTGAAGGAGAGCTACCCTTTGAGGACTGGCTCTTATGTTTAGTTACTTAAGATCCATAGGAGGAAGATGAGACTCTTGAAAACGTCGATGCAATGGACCTGGTATCCGAAGAAAAGAGGGTACCGAGCTTTTGTCTTCCTCTTTTAGTCATCCCCATACAGGAGGAACACTCAGATGGCGAATGGTCAGCGCCTAAACATTTTAGACACCAGTCATGGGTGTCGGTGATGGAGATGGTACCGCCACACTTAGTGCATTTTTTAAAACCACTAGCTGGTTTTTCGATCTTTTAGGAAAAATGGGCCTAATGCTCAAAATGGCGCCTAGCACCAAAAGAAAAAGTTTCTGAAGAGAAACAGTTCAAAAATATATGTTTTTTTTGTTTTTTTTTAAAGAAAGAACGAACTGGAGGTACCGGTAGGTGTCGTGCGGGGGCAGGCACGACCACAAGAAAACAAGTTTAAAGAAAACATTTCTGCGGTGACAAGGAATATGTCCTGTCGGCTCCGCGGAAAACGAAGACCTGAAGAGGGACAGTTGGAAAGGCGGGAAAGGCAGTGCGAATGTGCTGAGGGATGCTCCCAAAAGCGTTCCTATTGGACGTTGGGGAGCGTTCCCGTGCAGGCTCCGTCAGTACCGACGATACCCATTTGTGAAGACTACATTCCTGCTTATTCCTGGAGATACAGCTTTAGCGTAGTTACTCACCTGTAACAGGTGATCTCCGGGAACAGCAGGAATTTAGTCCTCACATATGGGTATCATCGATACCGACGGAGCCTGCGCGGGAACGCTCCCTAGCGTCCAATAGGAACGCTTTTGGGAGCATCCCTCAGCACATGCGCGCTCTGCCTTCCCGCCTTTCCAACTGTCCCTCTTCAGTTAAGTTTGTAGCTGAGTGGAAGGATAGAGGGAGAGAGGAAAGAGACAAAGAGAGAGAACTCCTAGGGGAGGTGGGTGGGTTGTGAGGACTAAATTCCAGCTGTTCCCGGAGACCACCTGTTACAGGTGAGTAACTACGCTATCTCCAGGAACAAGCAGGAATGTAGTCCTCAAATATGGGGACTCCCTAGCTGAAGATGCCAGGGAGATAGCCCCAGGAAGGTGCCACCGTCGAAGGTGAGAATCCTTCCTCCCATGGATCTCTGGCATCCCACCAGGGTTGGTGGGTAGGAGTTGGTTTACGTTTGAAAGAGATTATGAAGAACAGCTTGGCCAAAGAAAGCATCCCTACGGGAGGCTTTATCTAGACAGTAGTGGGCTGTGAAGGTGTGTACCGAAGCCCAGGTGGCTGCCCGACAAATGTCATCGATAGACACAGAGTGGAGATTAGCCATAGAAGCTGCCATGGCTCTCACATTATGAGCTGTGACATGGTCCTGAAGAGGAAGACCCTTACTCTCATAAGTAAAGGATATGCATTGGGCAATCCATTTAGATAAAGTTCTTTTGGAGACTGGAAGTCCCAAATGACTAGGGTCAAAAGCTATAAAAAGCTGTGAGGACTTTCTATGTTGCTGTGTTCTTTGTATGTAAAAGGCCAAGGCCCTTTTACAATCCAAAGTATGAAGGTTTCTTTCTGCATTAGAGGCGTGAGGCCTCTGAAAAAATACAGGAAGGTAAATTGATTGATTAAAATGAAAAGGCGAAACCACCTTTGGCATAAAAAGTGGGCGAGTTCGAAGAACAACCTTATCATGATGAAACCTAGTATAAGGAGAATCAGCCGCTAAAGCTTGCAATTCACTAATGCGAAGGGCAGAGGTGATTGTAATTAGGAAGATGACCTTCCAGGTCAAAAACGTAAGGGCTGCAGTGGCTAAAGGCTCAAAAGGCGGCTTCATGAGCTGCCCGAGAACTAGATTTAGATCCCATGTCGCCGTTGGTGGCTTGATGGGAGGTTTAGTTAATAAAAGGCCTCTCATAAATCTTGATAGGAGTGGATGAGAGGAAATTGGTGTCCATTTAGAGGCTTATAAGAAACTGCAATTGCACTAAGATGGACTCTTACCGAATTGGTCTTTAACCCAGAATTCGATAAGTGAAGGAGATACTCTAGTATTGATTCTAAGGGTTTGACCAGGGGGTTTAATCCCCTCTTGGAGCACCATATAGTAAAACGTTTCCACTTGAAGGCATAAGATCTTCGTCTGGAAAGTTTCCTAGAAGCCTGAAGGGTATCTTTTACCTGCTGGGACAGGTTGAAATCCTGGAGGTCTAGGCCTTCAGCAACCAGGCTGTGAGGTGCAGGGACTGGGGATTCGGGTGCCATAGCGTCCCGTTCTCCTGGGAAAGGAGATCTGGAGCATGCCCTAACTCCAGAGGTGCTGCTTGAGAGAGATGCAGAAGCAGGGAATACCACGTTTGGCGTGGCAATCATGGTGCTACGAGAATCATGTGACCCCTGTCTCTCTGAAGCTTGAAGAGTGTTTTGGGGATGAAGGGAATGGGTGGGAAGGCATAAAGGAAGTCCTGACCCCAGTGAAGGAGGAAGGCATCCCTTGCCTGACAGTTGTGCGCCGGAATCCTGGAACAGAAGCGTGGAAGTTTGGCATTCAGTGGACTTGCAAAGAGGTCTATGTCTGGAGTGTCCCAGAAATGAAATATCTTTGCCACCTGATCTAGGTGGAGTGACCACTCGTGAGGTAGCAGTACTCAACTGAGTTTGTCTGCCCAAAGGTTTTGAATGCCTGGAAGATATACCACTAGAAGGTGAATCTGATGCTCTCTGGCAAGGACCATAGTCATCAAGCTTCGTTGCGTAACAGAGAGCCTGTTACGCCCTGCTTGTTCACATAGAATATGGCTACCTGATTGTCCGTCTAGACTAGGACTGTCTTGTAGCTGAGTTGGGCGTGGAACACTCGAAGAGCTAAATAAATTGCTCTTAATTCCAGGAGGTTTATGTGTAAACCAACCTCCTGTGGAGTTCAGGTGCCCTGGGTAGAGAGATGATTCAGGTGTGCTCCCCAACCCACTTGTGATGCATCTGTTGTTAGGGTGGCCTGAAAGAGGGGTTGATGGAAAGGAGACCCCACTGTCAGATTTTATAGTGATTGCCACCATTGAAAGGACAAAATTAGTAGTTGAAAGATTGTTATTTTGTCCGACAAATGACCCATGGCCTGTGTCCACTGTATGGAGAGGGTCCACTGGGCTGCTTGCATGTGGAGGCGCACATATGGGACTACATGAACTGTGGATGCCATGTGTCCCAGTAACTGCAGTAGCTCCCGAGCAGTGAGGGATGATTTGCCTGCTGCTTGGGAAGCTAGCTGCATTATGCAAAGACTCCGGGCTTGTGGAAGGAAAGCCCTTGCCTGTCTGGTATCCAGACAGGCTCCTATGAATTCTAGGCATTGGGAAGGAACTAGTTGAGATTTCAGGAAGTTTATTACCAATCCCAAGTATTGGAGGATTCGCATTGTACGGGACAGTGCAGTGCTGGCCTCTGCAACTGTGGAGGCTCTAATGAGCCAGTCATCTAAGTAAGCGAAGACGAAAATCCCCAGGGTTAGTAGAGATGCAGCTACTACTGCCATGCATTTCGTGAGTATCCTTGGTGCTGAAGCCAGACCAAAAGGAAGAACCCTGTACTGGAAATGTCTTCCCCGAAAAGGAAATGTAAACATTTCCTGTGATCTGGATGGATGAGAATGTGAGTGTATGCATCCTTTAAGTCTAGAGAACAGAGCCAGTCCTGGCTTTGAAGGTATGGCAGAAGAGTTCCTAGAGAAATCATTTTGAATTTCTCTCGAAACAGATATTTGTTCAATTCTCTGAGGTCTAGAATGGGTCTGTCTCCTGTTTTCTTTGGAATACAAAAATAGGGGGAGTAGAACCCTGCACCCTATTGAAGAATGGGTACTTCCTCTATTGCCCCTTGGGCAAGAAGTGTGGAGACCTCGTGATCTAGCAGATTGTCTGCAGAGGTTTGTGAATTGAATTCTTTAGAATTATAGGAGGGGGTATGCTGTGAAAATGAAGTTTGTACCCCTCTCCTACAATGGACAAAGTCCAATCTTCTGCTGTTATCTGATGCCACCTGTTGACAAAGTGGCATAACCTGCCCGGAATATTGGGGGGTTGGGGACCCCTCAGAGGCAGGAAGGCAAAGCTCTCTAGGAAGGAGTCAAAGCCCTTGAGGGGGCTGAACCTGGAGAGCTGGTTGGGCTCTCGGGCCTTTTGGTTTCTTTTGCTGTCTAGTTTGTCCCTTTTCGGCAACCTGACCTGGAGTCTGACTCTGCTGGGTATAGGAAGGATAAAACTTCCTCTTTTTGCTAAAAGAGGGTTTTTTATAAGGCTTCTTTTTGGCTAGAGTGGCTGTAGACTTTGACAATCTATCTATGGTAGAATTGTCAGCATCTAACTCATTAGCCTTTTCCTGCCAGTTCTTGCCGAAGAGATTCTCCCCCGTGCAAGGAATGTTGCCTAATTTGTCCTGTACCCAAGTCTCCAAGTCTGATGCCTGTAGCCAGGCAATCCTTCATGCACCAATGGCAATAGCAGAAGTTCTGTTGATGCATTTGAAGCAGTCAAAGGCTGCACGATTGACAAACTTGGAGACATCCTGAGCATGCTTAACTAGAGCAAGAAAATATAGTCTCTTATCATCTGGGAGAAATGGGCTCATAAGTTCCAAGTCTCCTGTGACTTCTTTGAGGAACATTCCCATCTATAGGATATATGAACTGATCCTAGCTGAAAGCATGGAAGCTTGAAAAGTTCTGCGCCCAAAAGCATCCAGAGTCCTGGAGGATTGGATGCATGCCTCTTTGCACTTTTCATCCTACGCATGGCTGATTCCACTACCATTGAATGGTGTGGCAGCTGAGTTTTCTGAAATCCAGGACATGGTGGAACTCGATACATAGTATCAAGTCTCCTAGAGTGAGGAGTAGTAGTCAGAGGTGTCTCCCACATTCTGAGCATCAAGCTATGCAGAATTTCATGGATAGGCAGAGTGGCTGCCTCCTTAGGAGCTTTAGGATATTGGAGAATTTCCAATTCCTTTGCTCTGGGTTCCTCTTCAGGAGCTACTGTGATTGAAAGACCTTTGGCCATATCACGGATGAAATCCTGAAATGACATGTCCTCTGGAGGTGACATTCTGCGTTGGGGAGAAGAGGGATCTTCTAGGAGAAACCCTCTAGTGCCAGCAGAATTGTCAGAGTCTTCGGAATCGGAGGAATCGAAGTATTCCTGACCCCAATGCTCTTGCAAAGCACGATCCCGGTACCGATCGAAGTCGGTACCGAGGTGACCCGGTACTGCTTTGTCAATTCCAGCCAGAGATGGCATGGGAAGAGTTCCCACCGGGGCCGGTACCATCGGTACCGTCGGTGTCGGTACTGGCATCGGTACCGGTGCCCATAGGACCACCGGTACCGCAGCTGAAAGAAGAGCTGCAATACTGCGCTCGATAGCAAGAAACCTCTGGTCTATCGACGTTGCCGATGCCTGGGTGTCGGTACCGGTAAGAACGTCCGGAACCCCCGAGCATGGGACAGGTAGTTCTTGCGAGGTTGAGGCCTCGAGAACATCCTGAAGCCCCATCGATGCTTTGGAAGCCGAAGCCTCCCGCTGGGGCTGTTTTGCCGGTGTGGTTCCCTCAAGGGCAATGCCAATGGCCTCTCGATGCTTAGCAGGACAGCTACCCTTTGAGGACCGGCTTTTATGTTTAGTTACCTGAGATCCATGGGAGGAAGTAGAGGCCCTTGACAATGTTGATGCAATGGATCTGACATCTGAAGAAAAGAGGGTACCGAGCTTTGTGGCCCGGTTTTGTCTTCCTCTTTTGGTCATCCCCATGCAGGAGAGACATTCAGTTGAAGAATGATCAGGTCCTAAACATTTTAGACACCAATCATGGGTGTCAGTGACGGAAATGGTACCGCCACACTTAGTACATTTTTTAAAACCACTAGTTGGCTTTTCCATGATTTAGGAAAATGGGGCCTAATGCCCAAAATGGCGCCTAGCACTAAAGAAGAAAGTTTCTGAAAAGAAACAGTCAAAGTTTTTTTTTTTCCTTTTGTATGAAAAGAAAATAACCGGCGGTACCGGTAGGCGTCGTGCAGTAGGCAAACGCGACCACAAGAAAGAAATTTAAAGACGGAATTTTCTGTGGTGACAGGTAATAGATCCTGTGGGCTCCGTGAAAACCATTTATTTCAAGATAAGAACCCTACGCCATCTGAAAAATATGCTTGACCCAGACAGCTTCAGAACTATATTCCAAGCCATAGTCACACCCCACTTCGACTATGCAAATATAATACTCCATGGTCTCCCAAAAAGCTCCCTAAATACATTGCAACTAGCCATGAATGCCGCAGCCCGGGTACTATACGGTGCTTCAAAGAACGAACATATAACACCCATCCTAATGGAGCTTCACTGGCTCCCTATATACTGCAGAATAGCATATAAAGCCCTTCTCTTGACCTTTAAAGCGATAAATACTATAGCTCCTTCATCAATTTCAAAACTCCTCCATCACACTCCCAACATCAGATCTAGGAGGTCAGCAGCGGCAAATACCCTAGTTACACCACCTGAGGCCACAAAATACAAACGTTCAACAACAGACAGGGCTTTCGCGTACTACGCACCCAGATGTTGGAACAACCTACCTCCCAACATTAGAGCGATTACTGACCTCAAAGCAATTCAGAAAAGCCATAAAGCACCACCTCTTCATTCTACATTTCCAAAGCACATCATCAACCCTCTAACACTTACAGTAAAAGTGTAAATGCCTTATTTACTCAAGATGATAATAAGAAATTCTATCCTGTGTATATAGGTTCTTTACATGTTACAAATATGTACAAAGTTTCCCTAAGTTAAAATCCCAGTTGTATTCTCCTGTTATATGTAAACTCACCACAGTCTGTTGATTGCAATGAGTATTCCTGTTTAATGTAAACCACGCTCATGAAAAAGAGTGCGGTATAAAAGAAATATAAATAAAATAAAAAATAAATAATAAATAATCACACCAAGGTCTTTCTTCTGATCTGTGCACATCAACCTCTCGCCCCCTATCGCGTACATATCCCTTGGATTTCTGCTTCCCAAGTGCATGACACTGCACTTCTTTGCATTAAATCTTAATTGCCAAGCATTAGAATCTACTTCATTCCCATTTTTATATTTGGGAGTCACAGGTGGTCCTTCTCCAGGATTTTCTTTAGTAAAAACAGAGCAGAAGTATTTGTTTAGCAATTTCGCTTTTTCAATGTCACTTTCCACGAGTCTGTTCCCATCGACTAGACTTTAAAGAACACATCAAATGAGTCACCTGACTGAAGATTGAATGCAATTTAGGACAACTATCCAGATGGTCGCCATGAGTCGACACAGACTTGACGGCACTTAACAACAGGACAAATTCCTGGAGGAAAAGTCCATAAACTCTTATTAAAGAGAACCAGGAAAATCCACTGCTTACCCCTAGGATAAGCAGTATGGAATCTGTCTACCTTTTTGGGAACCTGATAGGCACTTGTGAACTGGATTGATCATTGTTGGAAATAGGATACTGGGCTTGATGGACCCTTGGTCTGACCTGGTATGACATATCTTATGTTCTTATGAACCATATCCTGAAAAAGGGTTCCTGACAGAGCTTGTGACTCAAAATCTTCTCGACGAACAAATCTGCCATCAAAAATACCATCTTCGCTGAAGTTCTCTTGAGAGGCTCGAAGGGCGCACCTATTCTTGCCACCTTACTGGGCAGACTAGATGGACCATGCTGTTCTTAATCTGCCGTCATATACTATGTTAACTAACTGAAGGCATGAAGGACCAAATTCAAATTCCACATCAACACCATCAGCCACATTGGGGGGTGTGGTCTAGGAAAGTTTCTTCCAACCTGTTCTGAAAGTATGCTAAAGCCACTACCCAAACCTTCAATGAAGACAGGGCCAAACCTTTCTGCGCACACCACATTAAAGCATAAGCTAAGGATGTTTTACGTACCTGCACAAGTGTTATCACCTTTTCTGTGCACCTTTTATGCCTCAAATGTGACTTCTCAAGAACCAAGCTATATAAGATAGATTGAAAAAGGTCATCCACTACTACTGCTAGTCATTTGTATAGAGCTACAAGGCGTACGCAGAGCTGTACATATAGATTTAAGAGACAGTCCCTGCTCATTAGAGCTTGCAATCTAATCAAGACAAAAAAGAAAAATCACAAAACTGGGGACTAGAGTATGATAAGATACACATAAGTAATGGACAAGAGAATGAGGAGCATCAGGATCCAAAAGCAGCCGCAAAGTGGTATCTTTATCTTTCTTTATCTGATTCAGGTGAGGGCATCAGAGCAGTTTACAAATAAAAATTCGGCTGTGAGGATAAGAAACGGAAAAGAACTCCATTATTAAATAGGATAGAGGAGTGAAAGACTAAGTATTATGAAAAGGGATAAGAGGAGAGGAAAGGCAGATAGAGGGAGAGGATGGAAACATCAGGTTATGGGCAGGGGAACGAAGTGTCGAGTGGGGTAGGGTGGAAAACGTTAGACTGAGAATGAGGAAGGGGAGATCTGAGTCTGTATGAAATAGGTGGGTTTTCAGCTTGTTCTTAAACCTGGTGAATGCGAGTTCTGAGCGAAGGGAAGTGGGCAGAATTCCAAAGGGCAGGTCCCAAGAAGAAAAAGGCGGAATTTCAGGTGAGTTCAAGATGTATGCATGAAGGAGAAGGGAGCACTAGACAGTTGGTGTGAATGGATCTGAGGAGACAGTGTGGAGTGTGAAACTGCAGGAGATTTGCATGGTATTGAGGAGTACCAGTATGAATAGCTTTGTGGACCAAGATGAGTATCTTATAGTTGATTCGATGTTTGAGAGGGAGCCAATGAAGATGGATAAGCAGGGGTGGGGTGATGTGATCTGAGTGATGAGAGTGGGTGAGAATACAGGCTGATGAATTCTGGAGAAGCTGAAGGCATTGAAGTTGACAGTGAGGAGGACCAGCTAAGGCAATGTTACAGTAATTGAGTCTGGAAATAACAGAAACAAAGAAATATGACGACAGAAAAAGACCACATGGCCTATCTAGTCTGTCCTTCCATATCAACAACTACAACAGTCCCCTTTTTTCCTTTAGAGATCCTCTGTGTTTGCCCCATGCTTTTTTGAATTCAGTTACTGTCCTCATCTCTACCGGGAGACTATTCCACGGATCCGCTACTCTTTCCGTAAAGAAATATTTCCGCATATCACTCCTGAATCTATCTCCCTTCACCCTCATCCCATGTCCCCTCGTAGCAGAACTTGCTTTCAATTGAAAGAGGCTCTCTCTCTGAACATTTATGCCACGGAGTTATTTAAACATCTCAATCATATCACCTCTATCCCGCCTTTCCTCTAAGGTGTACATATTAAAATCCTTAAGTCTGTCCTCATATAGGGGCAAACTGTGTTAATTTGTTGTAGAGAGAAGAAAGAGTGGCGAATAAGAGAGGATAAAGATAAGCTAGAATTGAACATACAAAGGATGTAGGGGAGGAGAGCAAGGGAGGGTTCTGTGAGCCAGTGGGAGGGGAGTGGGTCAAGGGACAGGTGGTCATGTGGGAGAAAGTAAGTGTTTTGGAAATTGGGCGGAAGGAAGACCAGACGTACGACAGAGGAGGAGGAGTGGCTGGGGAGGGAGCAGGGGATGGGGATAAAAGGGGGATGGGGAGAACGTGGGAAAAGTAGAGTGTAATGTGGAGATTTTCTCAGAGAAAAAAGTGGCTAGGAGAATAGCATCTGGAATGGAGGAACAGGGGACTATAGACGCGGAACTATGGGAGATGGAGAGTGAACGAAAAACCTGGTAGAGTTGCTGAGTGGAATTATAAGAAGAGATCAGATTGGAGTAGTAAGACTTCTAGACATCATAAATCACGGTTCTGTATTTTTGATGACAGTAACAAAAATGTGATAAAGAGCTAGGGGAGGGGTGAAATGGTGCCAACTGGTCCAGGGAAGAGGTTAGAGAGGTATGCCAGGACCAAGTTTGGACATTGACGGAAAAGGTAAAATTTATTTATTTAACAGGTTTTTTTTATACCGCTTTTCATTTCAAAGTGGTTTACATTGTAACTTAAACTTGGTAATGTACATTAAAAAGGGATATTGATAATTCAGATTTTTCTGAGGCAATGGAGGGTTAAGTGATTTGCCCAAGGCCACAAGGAGTGTTAGTGGGAATCAAACCCTGGTCTCTTGGTTCCCAAGCCAGTGCTCTAGCCATTAGGCTGCTACTCCACTTCAGAAGGGAACAGGATAACCACAGGATGAAACTGTTGGAGGGTGGCAGGGGTGATGCGATTCTTGAGCCAGGGTGACATGGAAGCAGACGTGGATGTGGGTAGGGAGGGTGGGAGAGGGAGGGAGGGAAAAGAGTATACAAAAATGAACGGACCAGGGAAGGGAAATGGTGGAAATTGTGGACGGCACATAGGGTGAGGTAGCGGGTGTGAAAATAAGATCTAGGGTGTACCTGGCGGTTTGTGTGGGACAAATGATGAAGGTGAAGGAATAGGTCAGAAAGAAGGGTGAGGAAGTGTCTGTTTCTGGATGGATGTTAAAATTGCTTTAGATCGTTAGATGAGGATGGGAAAGGGAGATCTGAGAGAGGATGAGCAGTAGGGAGTCCCAGAGATCAGGCGGAGTGAGGGAGAGGCGTGAAAAAGGAGAACATTAATGGGGAAGGGGGTAGAATCTAGACAGGACAACAGAGATTCAGGGTAGTGGAGGTCAAGGGAAGAGATCTTGTGACGGGGCAGAGTGGAGTGATAAAGAGCGGCTATTCCTCTGCCACACTGATCTGAACGGGAGATGGACAGAGCAGAGAAGAAAGGGGGATACTCTCCCACACCTCCCGCCACACTCCTATCACACCCCACTTTATTCAGTTACATTGGCTTCCAGTCTCTCATCGCATTATCTTCAAGCTCCTGATTCTGACTCACAAAGCTCTTTATACACACACACTCCTCAGTACCTGTCCGACTCCTTACAGTTTTGGCCAGCGCCTCGTAGCCTTCAGCCAATACATGTCAACTGTCTTGCCCTCCCCTCCCCAGCCTGAGCACATCTCGAGCAAACTCGACACTCAAGTCTTTTTCTTTTTATCTCCCTCCCTTTGGGACTCCCTTCCCACCACACTTTGTCAAGAACAGTCCTACCCAAGTTTAAGTCATTCCTACAGACCCATCTTTTTAGTGCCACCTACGACCTTCCCCCTCCTGGCTCTCCATAAACCACCCCTCCATGGAGAGAAAAGGCCAGTTAGATTGAAACAGATGATCTCGCCCTCAAATGCCTTTCCAGGAAGATGGCTGACTCCTCCAAAAAGGCAGCTCTTCCAAAGAAACCTTTCTACTCTAAAAAGAAGAGATATTATCCTTCCTATCCACCTGCAACTGCTTACCAGCCCCAGCAGCAGCGCCAGCAGGGCCCTCCCCAACCCAAGAAACCCAAGTCTCTTAAGTCCCAACCAGTGGCACAGGCACAACCTGCACCTAGTTTTTGACAGTTTCTTAGAGAACATCGCTACTCTCACTGTTCCCTCTAAGCTGTGCGCGTGCACACACCTCACAGAATGAGCGCACATACTTTACAACAGAGCGCACAAAAATTATGGCTCTGATTCTGATAGAAAACAACACAGACATCTTAAAATTTAAAAGTTATGATTGTAATTACTAGAAATTTCCCGCTTCATTTAGTAATCGTCTATTTTCATTTAATTTGATTAAAATCAATGTGGTGTACATACTGTATTATGACGTGTAGTCAAATTTTAATGTATATAGCTCTGAGTGTCGTTATGTGGCGCACAAAAATTTAACCTTCCTTCAAAAGCTGCACACAGCTGATATTTTATGCGCACACAGCCTACAGAAAATTAGAGGGAACATTGGCTACTCTGTCTCTGCTGGGTTCCCAACCCCTGAACATAGCAGGCAGACTCTGTTCCTATGCCCACAGGTGGCATCTCATCACTTGAGAACAGTGGACTCTCATCATCCAAAGGGGGTATCTGCTTCACTTCGAAAATTTACCCCCCACCAGCTTCACAGGGCACTATCTCACAAATCCCATTCAGAGCACACTCCAGAAGGAAGGAGTTGTCCACCCTGTTATATCTCAGGGCACCGTAGAAAGAGTTTCCCCCTCAGAAAGGGATGGGAATCTAACAGGAGGATTCAGGCCCATCCTGGATCTCAGGAGCGTAAACAAATTCCTGGTCTGGGAAAAATGCAAAATGATTTCCCTAGGAACTTTTCTCCCATATCTCCAGAGGTACGAATGGCTATGTTCTTTAGACCTAAAGGAGGCATACATGCACTTACTGATCCATGCTCAGCACAGACAGTATCTGCGTTTCAGGTTTCAGCAAAACCACTACCAATACCGGGTGCTGCCCTTTGGCCTAGCCTCCATACCGCGAGCATTCACAAAATGCATGGCAGTGACGGCAGCCTATCTCCACAATTTGGGAATCTTCGTCTTCCCTTACTTAGACGACTAGTTAATCAGGGGAGAATCCTCTCAGGAGGTAAAAACTCTCCTTGTATTGGCACCATCACTGTGCTCCAACATCTAGGATTTGTCCTAAACTTCCCAAAGTCACACCTTGTTCCAACCCAAAGGCTTGAGTTCATTGGACACTCTTGGACACTCAGTAGGCCTGAGCTTTCCTTCCACAGGATTGCTCAGCCCACCTCATCGAGCTCGTAAAACACATACAGCAACAAAGTCAAGTAACAGCTCGAGAAATGCTACGCCTCTTGGGGCACATGGCCTCGACGGTCTATGTAGTCCCCCTAAGCTCAACTACACATGCGGCAAGCCCAATGGACTCTGTCTTCTCAATGGACCCAAGCAAAGGGGCATCTCAAAGACAAGATAAACATCACCTTTCAACTAATCAGGTCTCTTCACTAATGGTGTTCCCCACAGCGGGTCACCTTTTCAGATGCTTCCACCTTGATGCACACTGACAATGGATACCTCCAAACTAGGTTGGGGAGCACATCTGAATGACCTGACACCACAGAAATCTGTGCAGCAGATAAACCTCCTAGAGCTGCGAGCCCAGCTCTAGGAGGTTTATCTGTTAACAAATGTCCTTCGGGTTTTTCAACCCCACCTTTCAGGCCAACAGGTATTAGTGAGAACAGACAACTAGGTGGCCATGTTCTATGTGAACAAATAAGGGGGGGGGGGGGACAGGATCCTAACCCCTATGTCACGAAGCGTTTCACCTCTGTTTTTTTGCCATTGCACACCACATTCACCTCAGAGTGGAAGTACCTCCCGGGCGAACTCAATGTCCTTGCGGACAGGCTCAGCCATATCCTTCATCCACATGAGTGGACCCTACATCGGGAGATGGCTACTTGGTTCTTCCAAACGTGGGGAACCCCACTCATAGATATTTTTGCCATTCAACAGAGCACACAGCTTCCATTGTTCTGCTCATGGTTTCCGTCCTTGCACAGACAGACCTCAGATGCCTTCCTTCTCCATTGGGGACAGGGACTGCTTTATGCATTTCTACCCATCCCTTTGATACTGAAAACATTCTTCAATCTACAGGCCGACAAGGGCTCCATGATCCTCATAGCCCCTTTTTGGCCCCGTCAACTTCGCCTGGCGCAAACTCAACCCTGCAGACATGGATGTGCACCGAACTCCTCACCCAGAACCAAGGGAAGCTTCTTCATCCCAATCTTCATGCCCTTCACCTCACAGCATGGCTGCTCAGGGTGTATTATTTGCTGACCTCGATCTCACACAAGAGGTCAAGGATATCCTGCTTGCATCAGGTAAACAGTACACCAGTCAATCTTATGTCTTTAAATGGTGAAGATTGGCCCTCTGGTGCTACCCAAAGGGCATTGACCCCTTTGCCTGCCCGGTGGAATCCCTTCTTCAATATCTCCTCCATTTATCCTTGGTAGGTCTTAAGACCAACTCAGAGTTCAT
Organism: Ichthyophis bannanicus; assembly: GCA_033557465.1. Classification (NCBI taxonomy): domain Eukaryota; kingdom Metazoa; phylum Chordata; class Amphibia; order Gymnophiona; family Ichthyophiidae; genus Ichthyophis; species Ichthyophis bannanicus. The sequence goes on from CM066041.1 coordinate 5,852,663, forward strand.
CTTAGTGCTACTACAAACCACTAGGCGGACAACCTATCTCCTTACACCCCTTAATAGCACACTTTATGCGGGGTCTCCTGCTGTTGAAACCACCCATTTAAGCCACCTTCAATGGTTTGGGACCTCAACGTGGTTCTAGCTAAACTTCTAAAGTCTCCCTTTGAGCCTTTGGTAACCGCTTAGCATAGTTACTCATCTGTAACAGGTGTTCTCCAGGGATAGCAGGAATCAGTTCTCACATATGGGTGATGTTGGCAGAGCCCTCGCGGAAGCATCTCCCCAGCTTTCAAAGAAAGCTTTTGGGAGATACCACCATGCATGTGTGGTCGCACTTCCTGCTCAAGGGTGCTATCTTACTAAGTCAGATGACATAGCTAGAGCAGACAAAAGAAGATGGCCAAAATTGTACAGCAACTCTGGAGGGAGGGTTATGAGGACTGATTCCTGCTGTCCCTGGAGAACACCTGTTACAGGTGAGTAACTATGCTTTCTCCAGAAACAAGCAGGAAGTCAGTCCTCACATATGGGACTCCCTATCTACAGGCTATTGAAAACCTGAAGAAAAAAAAAAGGCCCAGCCGTGAGCAGCTGCAAGCAAATCTGAGGACAGATTGAGGACCCCAGTGTCCAGGGAGAAGCATAGCTCTGGTAGCCTGAAGAAGGGGGGTCAGAGAGCAGGAGTTGCCTAAACCTCGAACAGATTACAGAGTTACGGCCTGGCCAAAGGCACTGTCTCATCGGAACTCCCTCTCCAGGCTGCAAAGGTGTGGACTGAGGACCAGGTGGTGGTCCGACAGATGTCTGCCTTAGGGACAGAGCGCAGACTCGCCACTGAGGTTGCCTTAACCCTGACACTGTGCACCATGACCCAGTGCTCCAGCGATAGCCCCGCGTAATTGTGGGCGAAGGCGATGCAGTCCGCCACCAAGGTGGACAGGGTCTGCTTGGTGACAGCCTCCCCCCCGTCGACTGGGGTCGTACGAAACAAAAAGTTGTGAGGCTTTGCAGTGGCCCCGAGTACACTGCAGGTAGAAGGACAGGACACTTTTGCAGTCCAGAGTATGGGGGACTGCCGCTGCCTTGTCAGCATGGGGCCATGGGAAGAAAGTAGGGAGCACCAACTCCTGGTTGAGATGGAAGGTGGATACCACCTTCAGAAGGAATTTAGGATATGTGCGAAGCACGAGCCTGTTCTTGTAGAACCTAGTATAGGATAGCTTGGCCACTAAGGCCTGAAGATCGCTGATTCTGCGGGCAGAGGTAAGGGCCACTAGAAAGACCACCTTCCAAGATAGGAAACGCAAATTGCAGGTAGCTAAGCATTCGAAGGGTGCCTTGGTAAGCTGCATCAGAACCATGTTGAGATCTCATTCCGCCGGAGGCGGCCAGATGAGAGGTTTAGAGAGCAGCAAGCCTCGCATGAATCGAGTAATGAGGGGCTGCAGAGATAGAGGCCTGCCCTCTATGGATTGACGGTTCATGGAGAGTGCACTCAGGTGCACTCTGACAGAGTTGGACTTGAGTCTGGTCCGTGAGAGGTGGCACAAGTATTGCAGCACCATATGCACAGGGCAGGAGAACGGATTTACCCATTGCTCCGTACACCATACCGAGAATCTGCACCACTTGAAGGCATAGGCTTGTCTCATGGAGTTCTTACAAGAGGCCAGGAGGACTTCTTCCACCTCCCTGGGGAGGCTGAGGGGTGCTATGGTGACCTGTTCAGCAGCCATGCTTTTAGCGACAGGGACCCCAAGTTGGGGTGGAGGAGAGAGTCCTCATCCTGGGTCAGTAATCCTGGAGAACTCCCCAGAGGAACCGGGAGCACTGTTGAGAGGTGGAGTAACAGGGGAAACCAAGGCTATCTGGGCCACCGTGGGGCCATCAGAATCATGGAAGCCTTGTCCCGCTGGGCCTTGAAGAGGGTCCACGCAATTAGTGGCGTGGGAGGAAAGGCATACAGAAGGCCCTCCGACCATGAGGTGAGGAAGGTGTCTGCCGCTATCCGGGACGAATGCAGTTGAGGACAGTAGAAGTGGGGCAGCTGAGCATTGGCTGGGCTGACAAAGAGGTCCAGATTTGGGGTTCCCAATAGTCTGAATAGCCACTGTGCCACCCTGGGGTCTAGGCGCCACTTGTGCAACTGAAGGACCCTGCTCAGTCTGTCCCGCTAGGGCATTGTCCTGGCCCAGAAGATATACCACCCTGAGAGCATTCCCTGACTGATTGTGTACGAGCAGACGGCTACTGCCTCCTGGCAGAGGTGGTGAGACCCTGTGCCCCCCTGTTTGTTCAAATAGAACATCGCGACCTGGCTGTCCGTTTGGATCAGCACAGATTGATGCTGCAGGAGATGTTGGAAGGCCCTGACTGCCAGAAAAATGGCTTTGAGCTCCAACAGGTTGATCTGCTGCTGGCTCTCCTCAAGAAACCAGTTGCTCTGCGTGTGCAGATCCTCATAGTGGGCATCCCAGCCCAGTAGGGAGGCGTCCATGGTGAGGACCCTCTGGAGATTTGGGTGCTGAAAGAGCATGCCCTTCTGCAGGTGCTGTGCGTCCTGCCACCAACTGAGTGACTCTGCTAGTTGATGGGATACAGAGACCCTGTCCCAGAGCCTGCCTTTGGCTTGAGCCCACTGTCAGCGGAGGCACCACTGAGCTGCCCACATGTGGAATCGGGCATTGGGGACCACATTGACTGTGGAAGCCGTGTGGCTGAGCAGGTGAAGCATGGACTGTGCCGACATGGCATGATGGTGCTGCACTTCAGTTGCCAGGGCCCCGAGGCTTTCTGCCCTGTCCAGGGGGAGGAAGACCCTTGGCTTGGAGGGTGTCCAGGAGAGACCCTGTGAACTCCAAGTCCTTTGTTGGAGTGAGGTGGGATTTGGGGTGGTTTATCACGAACCCCAGATGTTGAAAGACCTTGATGGTGCGGGCTGTGGCCTGTTGCACCTTTGAGGCAGTGTCTCCTTTTACTAGTCAGTCGTCCAGGTATGGTAAGACAAAGGACCCTTGGAGATGAAGGTAGGCAACCACCATTGCCAAGCATTTGGTGAAGACTCTTGGTGTGGAGGCTAGGCTGAAGGGTAATACCCTGTACTGGTAGTGGTCACCCCTGACCATAAACCTTAGGTACTGCCTATGACTAGGATGAATAAGGATGTGGATCCTTTACAATCTGGCTTTTGTCCTCTACACTCCACTGAAACGGCTCTTGCCAAAGCCTCCAGTGACTTGTTCCTGGGAAAATCCAAGGGCCTTTACTCTGTCCTCATCCTTCTTGACCTCTCTGCTGCTTTTGACACTGTTGACCACAACCTTCTCCTCAATACCCTGTCCTCGCTTGGTTTTAAGGGCTCTGTACTATCCTGGTTCTCCTCCTATCTCTCCCAGTGTTAGTTCTGGTCAATGTTCCCTCTAATTTTCTGTAGACTGTGTGCGCATAAAATATCAGCTGTGTGCAGCTTTTGAAGGAAAGTTAAATTTTTGTGTGCCAGATAACGACACTCGGAGTTATATACTTTAAAATTTGACTACACGTCAGAATACAGTATGTACACCACATTGATTTTAATCAAATTAAATGAAAATAGACGATTACTAAATGAAGCGGGAAATTTCTAGTAATTACAATCATAACTTTTAAATTTTAAGACGTCTGTGTTTTCTATCAGAATCAGAGCCATAATTTTTGTGCGCTCTGTTGTAAAGTATGTGCGCTCGCTTGGCAAGGTGTGTGCGCGCGCACACGCGCACAGCTTACAGGGAACAGTGGTTCTGGTGGCTCTTCCTCTGCAGCTATCCCGCTCCCAGTAGGTGTACCCCAAGGATCTGTCTTGTGTCTGCTTCTTTTTTCTCTATATACCCAGTCCCTTGGTGCGCTCATCTCTTCCCATGGCTTTTAGTGCCATCTTTATGCCAATGACTCCCAGATCTACCTCTGTATGTTTATGTTTATGTTTATTGATAAAATCGCCCTTCTCCAAAATCAGAGCGATGTACAATTTAAAAAAATCAATATTAAAATGGCCAAAGCCATGAAAGGGAAAGAGAAAATGAAGTTACAAATTCTTTATAAAACCATAGTATAAGCAGGAAAGATAGAAGAAAGGATAGAAAGAAGACAGTTATAAGTTCTTTATAAAATCATAAATATAAACAGGAGAAACAGCGAGGGGTAGGAAAGGAAACAAAAGGAGGGTAGGAACAGGGGAATGGAAATCACACAAAAGGGGAGGGCACATCATTAGCAAGGGAAAAAAGGTGGGATTTCAGATGTTTTTGAAGGTGAGGTGGTGAGGTTCTAAACGGAGGGAGGAGGGTAAGGAATTCCAAAGGGCAGGGCCAATAAAAAAGAAGGCAGAGGAACGTGTGGATTGAAGATGGGCACGGGAAGGGGAAGGAAGAGTGAGACGGTTGAGGTGAAAAGAACGAGGGGTGTACTGAGGGGAGCGAAAGGAAAGAAGGTCGGCAAGATATTGAGGAGTACCGGTGTGAAAAACTTTGTGAACCAAAGTGAGTAGCTTGAACTGAGAACGGTAAGGGAAAGGCAACCAGTGGAGATGAAAAAGCAAAGGTGTGACGTGATCCCGAAGAGAGGCATGACAGGCAAGACGAGCGGCAGTGTTCTGTATCCTTTGTAGTTGGGATAGTCGATATTTGGGGAGTCCGATAAGAATAGAATTGGCGAAGTCGACGCAAGACATGACTAGGGACATTAACAAGGTAGAGATAGCTGAAGGGGACAGAAAAGGGCGCACCGCACGAATTTGACGAAGGAAGAAAAAAAGAGGATTTAGTGACATGAGAAAGGTGCGACTGAAAGGAAAGATCCGAATCAAAGTGAACACCGAGGTATCGAAAGGAAGAAACTAAAGGAACAGCAGAACCAGAGAATGAGGGGGCCAGCTGAGGGGGTGGACAGCCATGAGAGAACCAGATAGCCACTGTCTTGGTGAGATTAAGGTGAAGGCAGTGAAGGGTCAACCAATTAGCGACGTCAGAAAGACAAGAGTTGAGTATAGAAAGGTCAGGACAGGAAGGGGAAGTGTGGTGTAATAGAACGATATCGTCAGCGTAAAGAAAAGCAGAAACACCAGATTGTTGAATTAGGAGAGCAAGAGGGGAGAGAAACAGATTAAAAAGAAGAGGAGCCAAGACAGAGCCTTGGGGGACTCCACATGAAAGAGAGAAGGGGTCAGAAGAAGGGATAGAAGGAGAGGGAGAGAGAACCGCACAAGAGCGAGAGGAAAGGAAAGAGTGAAACCAGTGGTAGACAGTACTACATAAACCAGCTTCCCGCAGACGCTGAAGAATAAGAGAGTGGTCAACAAGATCGAAAGCTGCAGAGAGATCCAAAGCAACCGCCACCGAGATATCCCCACGATCATGTGCTACGTGTAGTGCATTAGTGAAAGCGGTTAGAATTGTGTCAACGCTGTGGCCCTGACGGAATCCAGACTGACGAGGGTGAAGAAAGTTAATAGAATCCAGATAGTGGGAAAGCTGTGCAAAAACAAATTTTTCGAGAAGCTTGGAAAGAAAAGGGAGATTAGAAACGGGACGGTAGTGAGCAGGGACCAAGGGGTCAAGTGAAGGATTCTTTAGGATAGGGCGGATTAGGGCATGTTTCCAAGCAGAGGGAAAGGAACCTGTAGACAAACTGGAATTAAACATGGTAAGGATGTGGGGTAAGAACGCCAGGGAAGGATCTAGAAGCCAAGAGGAGGGGACCCAGATCTCTGCCTACCTTTCTGACATTGCTGCTTGGATGTCTCACCGCCACTTGAAATTGAACATGGCCAAGACTGAACTTCTTATCTTTCCCCCTAAAACCTCCTCTCCTCTTCCTCCTTTCTCAGTCTCTGTGGATAACTCTCTACTTCTTCCTGTTTCCTCGGCTTGCAATCTTGGGGTTGTCTGACTCCTCTCTCTCCTTCTCCACACACATTCATCTGATAGAAATGGCAAGTCTTGGCTTTCTCTATAACATCAACAAAATCCGCCCATTCCTTTCTGAACACACTACTAAGATGCTTATCCACTCCTTAATCACCTCCCATCTTGACAACTGTAACCTACCCCTTGCTACTCTCCCTTTGAATCATCTCTCTCCCCTTCAATCTGTTCAATACTCTGCTGCTCGGCTAATCTTCCGCCAGCCTCGTCATGCCCATATTACCCCTTTTCTCAAGTCACTTCATTGGCTCCCTATTCATTTCTGCATCCAGTTCAAACTTCTCCTGCTGACCTATAAATGCATTCACTCTGCAGCTCCTCACTACCTTTCTTCTCTTATCTCTCCTTACACCCCCCCCCCCCTCGGGAACTGCGCTCTTCTGGCAAACTGCTTCTATCTGTGCCCTTGTCTTCTACTGCTAACTCCAGAATTCACTCCTTTCATCTTGCTGCACCTTACGCCTGGAACAAACTACCTGTGTCTGTACGCCAGGCACCTTCTCTGACCCTTTTCAAATCCAGGCTGAAAACTCACCTCTTTGCTGCTGCTTTTGGATCTTGACTCACCTGATCTCCTTGTTTCTTTACCTTTCTCCCTTATTTTATCCCTGTCTACACCTTCTGTGTTGTCTGTCTTGACTAAACTGTAAGCTCTGATGAGCAGGGACTGTCTCTTACATGTCTGTGCAGTGCTGCATACAACTTGTAGCACTATACAAATGCTCAGTAGTAGCAGTAGTAGTGGTATAAGCATCCTTTAGGTCCAAGGAGCATAGCCAACCTTCCTGCTGAAGGTGGGGCAACAATATTCCAAGGGAGAGCATTTTGAACTTCTCCTGCACCAGGAATTTGTTCACGTTTCTCAAGTCCAGGATGAGCCTTAGGCCTCCTGCTCTTTTTGAGACCAGAAAGTACATGGAGTAGAACTCCTTTCCTTTGAGGTGATGAGGTACGGGCTCCACAGCCCTGTCCCTGAGAAGGCCTGCAAGTTCCTGCAGTAGCAGAGCCTGGTGCAGGGGAGTCCGAGGGGGCTCCCCTGGAAAGAAAGGCTGAGGTATCTGGTCCAGGTGAAGGAGGTAACCTTCCCTGACCACCTGAAATACCCAGGAGTCAGTGGTGATAGCAGCCCACTGATGGACAAAATGAATGCCCCTGTCGGTAGCTGATGCCCCCCAAGAGAGGAGAGGCTATGCTCTGGGAGTCAAAACCCCGATCCAGCCTGGGCTGCAGCTTGTGTCTGGGACTTGGGTCCCTTAGGCTTACATGGACCCTGACCTGGTCCCTTGCCCTGACGACCCTTCTGAGGGATCTGGGGGGCCTGATATGGGGGATAACCACAGTAAGGCTGGCCTTTCCTGTGGAAGGGAGGCCTTTTCCCTGATGGTTTCTTCCTGGGAAGAGTGGAGGTCTTCCTCGAGAGTCGAGTCCTGGTGACATACTCTGTCTTGATCGCCGCGGCCTTATCCTCCATCAGCTTGCCAAAGAGGTTTTCACCAAGGCAAGGGACGTCAAGGAGTTTTTCCTGGACCCATTGCTCGAGGTCAGATGCCTGTAGCCAGGCTTGGCATTGAGCACCGATGCCTGTGGTGGCTACCCTTGCGTTGGGCTCGAAGCCGTTGTAGGCCGCCCGAGACAAATACTTAGAGAGCATTCCCTAACAAACTTCGTGAGGGTCTGGAAGCAGTGGAGGTGGCCCCGCTGAGACCCGCCAAGAAACACCAGAGGTCCTTGGTTAGGTCTCGGAGGTACATACCAATATACAGCTGATATGCTTGTATACAGCACGTTAACATCGAGCCCTGGCAACATTTACGCCCATGGGTGTCAAGGGCGCGGGACTCCCTGCCCGGAGGCACCGAAGAATGAGGCTTTGGGCTTTTCTGTCGATGCATGGCCAACTCAACCACCATGGAGGTGTGAGGGAGTTGCATCTTCCTGAAGCCAGGTCCTCGCTGGACCCAGTACATAGTGCCCAGGTGTCAGCTAACAATCAGCACCGATGCCAGTGTTTCCCACATTCGGAGGCGGCGGCGCCCGAAGATGGAGGGAACAGGGACTGTGAGGGCCTCCTTGGGTGGGGCCTCATACTGAAGGATTTCTAATTCCTCCATGCGGGGGTCCTCTGACTCTGTGGTGAGGGACAGTGCCTTCACCATGTCCTGGACAAACTCAAGGAACGAGGTGTCATCAGATGGGGACCGGCGCCTCTATGCTGGTGGGGATAGATCCGAGGGGAGGTCACAGTGTGTTCGGATTCCCAGTCCAAGAAGTCCGTTGAGGACTCGAGGCTCAACAGCTCCAATGGCGTAGTTGGATCCAACCTTTGATGAACCACAGCTAGGGCTTGGCCGGAGCCAGAGGCGCTTGCCAGAGAGGATCTCGCTCCTGAGGGCCAGAAGCAGGATCAAGACCCTCGCCGAGGATAAACTCAAGGTGTGTGGCTCTCAAGGATCTCTTCAGCGGTCTGGGGAGTCTTTGACATCAAGGTCCCTGCAGTCTCAGCATGTGCACCGGCAGGGCCGGGCATCGACACTTGCTGCAAGGCAAGGAATGCAGAAACGTTGTGTTCTAACACCATCATCCTGAATTCCCACTCATGGATTGCAGCCTTCGACACAGAGGTCGGTGTGACCAGTTTGGGTGTTGGGGAGGAGAGGGATTTCTCAGTAGGACAGGCCTCAGGAGTCCGAGATGCGTTGCCAGTGGCCTCAGCATCTGTCCAGGGTACCTTGGCCGGTTGCTCCCACTCAGAGTCCTCGGAAATCCTCCGGGGGCTGTGGGACCTCGCACAGGCCTTACCGTGCGAGTCCCCTTACCAGTCCCATCACCCATATGTGAGGACTGACTTCCTGCTTGTTCCTGGAGAACACTGAGGTTTCTCTCTTGGAAGGTCATCTTTTTCATAGCCGTCACATCAGCTCGCCGCATCAGTGAACTGCAGGCTCTTGTGGCGGACCTGCCTTATACCCGGTGCCATCATGACAATGTGGGTCATCTGTACCCATCCACACCTTCTTCCGAAGGTGGTCACCTCCTTCCACCTTAACCAGTTGGTAATTCTATCAATTTTCTTCCCGAGACCACATGCGTCTTGAGAAGAGGCAGCGCTACACACCTTAGACTGCAAGCAAGCGCTCGCTTACTACTTAGACAGAGCCAAGATTCACTGGAAATCCTCACAATTATTCATTTCCTTTGATCCAAGTTATCTTGATCTACCAGTGACAAAGCGGACTCTATCCAGATGGATAGACTGTATCTCTTTTGCTTATACACAAGTAGGATTCCACCTGGAGGGTCACACCACTGCTCATAATGTGCGGGCTATGGCAACCTCCGTGGCCAATGTCCATGCAGTATCCATTGAGGAGATCTGTTGGGCAGATATCTGGTCCTTCATTCATACTTTTGCTGCACATTACTGTCTGGACAGGGACTCCCATTGGGACACTGTTTTTGGCCAAGCTGTACTCTAGCATCTTTTTGGGACTGAACTCATACCCTCTGTCCTGGACTTCTACAAGAGACCAAATTTCCATTAGAGGGCATATAGCAGACTGGAATTGAATCCACTGGGGCACACTGTTTGGTTCTATGCTTTAGCTTCAGGGATCACACTGCCCTCCTCCATGCCAGTCTGGTACCTGGAAGCTAGTAAGCCCCATATGTGAAGATTGCATTCCGGTTTGTTCCTGGAGATAGTGTAGTTACTCATCTGTAACAGGTGATCTCCAGAAACAGCAGGAAATCAGTCTTCACAATCCACCCTCCTCCCCTAGGAGTTGTAGGGTAGTTTTTATTTTTTCCTCTCTCAGCTACAAACTCAACTGAGGAGTTGGGAAAGCAGATGTGCAGGTGCAGTGGATTGCTCCCAAAGACTTTCCTATTGGACTCTGGGGAGCGTTCCCATGCAGGCTTTGTCGGTACCAATGTCACCCATATGTGAAGACTGATTCTTGCTGTTCCCAGAGATCACCTGTTACAGGTGAGTAACTACGCTATGCGGGTCTACGTTCTGCTGCGCTCAAACTACAAATTACTCAAATATGGCTATTTGTTGTTTTGTACCGGAGCTGTGGAATAACCTCCCAGAGGAGGTATAGACAAACAAATTATAATGGTTTTGCAAGGGTGTCAAGACATGGCTGTTCCATGAGGAGTCCAGGGAGTTAGCAGTTAAAGACAGAAGGGGAACAAAAAGACTATACCATATATTTTTTTACGACTTATGTTACGGAGAGTTTGCTGAGACTCATCAAGACCACTGACTATTACCCGATGTTGCTCATCAATGTCGGCACAAATGATACTGAGAACACAAGGAGCAAGAGACGTGTGATGGTCACAGGAGCTTTTTTTAAATAAACCCCAATGCGTTTCGGCAAAGCCTTCTTCAGGGGGTATGCAGCTGATAAAACAATAAAATACAGTCATAAAACAACATGGGAATATCATAAATAAATCATCATAAACAATTAAAAACATGTATAATGAAAAACTATATTAAAACAAATGAATCATATGACTATGTCAACATGTGTGTAGTAGCCATAGGCAAGACAAACCAAAAAGGCTTGTAGATAAAAGTTTGACATAAGATAAAACACGAGATGTTTCTCATTGATTTAGTATTGGATATCTTTTAAAATAGAGGATATGATATGATGCTTTGTTATTTACTTTACAGCTAGAGTTTACATATATAGGATCTATCCTACGTGAGATTCATTACTGGTTGCTTCAGTGAGTAAAATCGTGTTTTATCTTATGTCAAACTTTTATCTACAAGCCTTTTTGGTTTGTCTTGCCTATGGCTACTATACACATAATTCTTTTATATATAAAAAAAAATTATATTAATACTTTTTTTATATATTATTATATAATATTATGTATACAGCTGTTTCTGTCCAGTCAAAAAATTTTTTCTGGTATATAAAATTTTTTTTTTGGTATATAAGAAATTCTCCCTCTTCCCTGCGTTCGTTTTTGTTTTATCATGTTGACATAGTCATATGATTCATTTGTTTTAATATAATTTTTCATTATACATGTTTTTAATTGTTTATGATGATTTATTTATGATATTCCCATGTTTTATGATTATATTTTATTGTTTTATCAGCTGCATACCCCCTGAAGAAGGCTTTGCCAAAACACGTTGGGGTTTATTTAATAAAAAGTTCCTGTGACCATCACACGTCTCTTGCTCCTTGTGTTCTCTGGATTCTATTGCAAGAGCGTCCTGCTCTTCCTTGTGTTCATCGGCACAAATGATACTGCCAGGTATCCCTCTGTGCGTATCAAAAGTGACTTCATGGCTTTGGGACAGAGGGTGAAGCAGATAGGGGGCGCAGGTGGGTTTCTCTTCAATTCTCCCCATTGAGGGTAAAGGCCAAGGCAGAGAAGTTTGCATCCTAGAGATGAATGCATGGCTGCGGGGATGGTGTCAGAGAGCGTTTTGGTTTCCTGGACCATGGGATTCTGTTCCAAGGGTTGCAGAGCAGAGATGGTGTCATCTGTCCAAGAAGGGTCAACGTGTCTTCAGTAGCAGACTGGCTAACCAACTGAAGAGGGCTTTAAACTAGATTCATTGGGGATGGGTGAAGAAAGCCCCCAGGTAAGTGAAAAGAGTAGTTACTCACCTGTAACAGGTGTTCTCCAGGAACAGCAGGAATCAGTCCTCACATATGGGTGTCAATGGCGCCGATGAAGCCCCAGCGGAGCATTTCCCCAGCTTTCTATGAAAGCCTTTGGGAATGCAGGCACGCCTGCGCGGTTCCCTTCCCGCCTAAAGGTGCCATCTTATCTCAGTCAAATGACATAGCTAAGAACAGCACACAAAAATGAAAAAATAAACCATGTACAACTGCAACTCCAAGGGGAGGAGGGAGGGTTGTGAGGACTGATTCCTGCTGCTCCTGGAGAACACCTGTTACAGGTGAGTAACTACTCTTTCTCCAGGACCAAGCAGGAAGTCAGTCCTCACATATGGGTGACTCCCTAGCTCTGGGCTACCGAGGAACCCAGACTGAACAAGAGAACTCCCTCTAGTCTCAGCAGCAAAGAAAGGCTTTTCAAGGACACAACCTCCACCGGTAGCCCAACAGAGGGCAGGAGTTGCCTAAACCTCAAAGAGATTCCGGAGTACTGCCTGGCCAAAAGCACTGTCCCTATGGGACTACCTCTCCAGGTAGTAATGGGCTGCAAAAGTCTGGCTTGAAGACCAAGTTGCAGCCCTACAGATGTCTACCAAGGGCACAGAGCGGAGATGAGCCACTGAGGCAGCCATTGCCCTGACACGATGGGCCGTGATCCTACCCTGCAAAGGAAGGTCAGCCGCCTTGTAAGCCAAGGTGATACAGTCAGCCACCCAGACGGACAAGGTACGCTTGGACACAGCTAACCCCAACTTATTGGGGTCAAAAGATACGAACAGCTGAGTAGCCCTTCTATGCCCCTGCGTACGGTCAAGGTAGAAGGATAAGGCCCTCCTACAGTCCAAGGTATGCAGGACTGCTTCAGCCTGGCTAGCATGAGGCCTAGGGAAGAATGTTGGAAGAACCACCTCCTGATTGAGGTGGAAAGAGGAGACAACCTTAGGGAGGAACTTTGGATGAGTCCTGAGGACTACCCTGTTCCTGTAAATCCTGGTGTAAGGCCTGTCACAGACCAGGGCTTGAAGCTCACTTACTCGCCTAGCCGAGGTAAGGGCTATTAGGAAGAGTGTCTTCCAGGAGAGGAAGCGTAGTGGACAAGTAGCCATCGGCTCAAAAGGTGGGCGAGTCAGCTGCTGCAAGACCACATTCAGCTCCCACTCAGGGGCGGGAGGACGGATGGAAGGCTTGAGCAAAAGCAAGCCCCTGAGAAAGCGGGACACCAAGGGGTGACCAGAGAGAGACTGCCCCTCTACCAATGAGTGGTGAGCTGCTAGAGCTGAGAGGTGGACCCGAACAGAATTGGACTTAAGTCCCTGATTGGATAAGTGCAGTAAATACTGAAGCACCACTGGCACAATACAGGAGAAAGGATCCTCTGTACGTAGGTGACACCACACAGAAAACCTCTTCCACTTGAGAGCATAGGTTTTTCTCGTGGACCGTTTCCTAGATGTTAGGACAACCTCCTCAACTTCCTGAGGCAGGCCCCAGGGAGCCAAAACTACTCTTGCAGCCTCCAGGCCATCAAATTGAGAGACTTGAGATTGGGGTGCAGAAGGGAACCCTGGTCTTGTGTGAGAAGGTCGGGTTGCAACCCCAGAGATAGTGGAGGATCCACCGCCAGTTGAAGCAGAAGAGGAAACCACGGCTGTCTCGGCCATCTGGGAGCTACCAGCAGGACCGAGGCTTTGTCCTGAAGAATCTTGAACAGGGTTCGGGCCACCAAGGGCGTGGGAGGAAACACATAGAAGAGGCCCTGAGACCAAGATATCAGAAAAGCAACCGCTGCTATCCGCAGAGGATGTGGTTGCCTGGAGCAGAACTTTGGCAGTTGCTTGTTCAGTGGGCTGGCAAAAAGATCCATCAAAGGAAGACCCCATTTGAGAAAGATCTTCTGAACTATCGAAGGATGCAGCTGCCACTCGTGGGGCTGCAGAATCCTGCTTAACCTGTCTGCCAGGTAGTTGTCCTGGCTTGGAAGGTACACAGCCTTGAGGAGCATGTTGTGCTTGAGGGCAAAAGAACAAAGGTCCTGAGCCTCTCGACAAAGGATCCTGGACCCCGTTCCGCCCTGTTTCTTCACATAAAACATGGCAACTTGGTTGTCTGTCTGAATCAGGACAGACTGGTGAGCCAGGGTAGGAGCGAAAGCTTTGAGTGCTAATTGAATAGCTCTGTGTTCGAGGAGATTGATCTGCTGTGCAGCTTCCCAGGGAGACCAGAGGCCCTGGGTGCACTTGCCCAGACAATGAGCTCCCCAGCCTTGCAGGGAGGCATCTGTTGTCATCACTATTGTATACCCTGGAATCTGAAAAGGTACCCCTTGCAGCAGATTGGGTGGGTGCAGCCACCAGTTGAGGGAGTGCAGAAATGGTCTGGACACCCTTATCCTGTCTCTGAGGCTGCCTGTGGCCTGTGACCACTGAGTCCGAAGGCACCACTGTGCAGGCCTGCATAGGGAGGAGTGGTCTAGTGGTTAGGACAAGGTACTTCAGGCCGGAGGGCCAGGGGTTCAAGTCCCACCTGGGGACAGCAATCTCAGGCCGGAGGGACTGGGATTTCTAGTCCTATAGACACTCCTTGTGGTCTTGGGCAAGTCACTTAACCCTCCATTGCCCATGTTCCCTGTAAGTATTAGCGTATGTCTCTCATATCCCCTCGTGTTAAATGTATCCCCCAATTGACCGCTTTGACCCGGTGAAAAGCGGGATATAAATACAGCTAAATAAAATAAAATAAATAAAAATATGGAGCCTGGCATTGGGGGTCACATGTAATATCGAAGCCATGTGGCCTAGAAGCCTCAGGCAGAGTCTGGCGGAGACCAGGGACCTGCTGAGAAACTGACTTGCCAAGGCCATCAACCTTTGGGCTCTGTTTTCTGGCAAGAATGCCTTTGCCAGGAGAGAGTCCAACCTTACCCCTATGAACTCCAAGTTCTGGGAAGGGAGCAAAGTGGACTTTGCGAAGTTTATGACAAACCCCAGGTGTTGTAGAAGAGGAATGGTCCTGAGGGTGGCTTGATTGGCCTCCTGACCTGTCTGACCACTAATGAGCCAGTCATCCAGATAGGGGAAGACAAAGATGCCCTGATTTCTCAGGTAGGCCGCCACCACTGCTAGGCACTTTGTGAAGACTCTGGGGGCGGAGGTGAGGCCGAAAGGCAGCACTCTGTACTGATAATGGTTTCCTCCCACGATGAATCTCAGGTACTTTCTGTGGTCTGGATGAATGAGGACGTGAGTGTACGCATCCTTTAGCTCTAAGGAGCATAGCCAATCTCCCTGCTGTAGGTAGGGCAGAAGGGTTCCAAGGGTTCTTGAACTTTTCTTTCACTAGGAACTTGTTGAAGTTCCTGAGGTCCAGAATGGGACGAAGGCCACTGGTCCTTTTGGGCACCAGGAAATACCTGGAGGAGAATCCGTGACCTTGCAAGTGGGGAGGCACAGGCTCCACCGCCCTGTCCACCAACAGACCCTGAAGCTCCTGACGGAGAAGGTCTGTGTGCAGAGGAGGCCTTGGAGGCTCCCCTGGAAAGTATGGGGGTGGCAGTTGGTGGAAATGGAGGGCATAGCCCTTGTGGACTATCTCCAGCACCCAACTGTCCCCGGTGATAAGGGGCCACTGGTGGGCAAAGAGAGTGAGACGACCTCCTGTGCAGGGTTGGGAGAGCAGTGGAGGAGAGGCTATGCTCAAAGAGTCAAAAACCCCCACCCTGCTGAGTGGTAGCAGGGGCCTGAGGCTTGGGGGTCCTCTGCCTACGGGGCACATTACCCTGGCCCTTGGCTTGCTGCCCCTGGGGGGCAGCTTGGGCAGCCTGATATTGTGGGTACTGTTTGTAGGCAGTGCCCTTCCTTGGGTAAAAGGGCTTTTTACCCGAGCCCTTCTTTTTATGAGAAGGGGCAAAGGTCTTCCTCGACAGCCTTGTCCGAGTGAGGTGCTCGGTCTCGAGCTGAGCGGCCTTCTCGGTCATGGGCTTGCCAAAAAGGTTTTCACCTCGGCAAGGGACATCAACCAACTTGTCCTGAACCCATGGCTCGAGGTCCGATGACTGCAGTCATGCCTGGCATCGAGCCGTGATGCCGGCTGCCGCAACTTGGGCTGCGCGGGACATGAACTTCGAGCAGTCCCAAATCCCCAAGGACAAGGATGTAAATCTCTGCAAGGGTTCCCCGGAGAGACCAGCAGAGAACCCGGCCAACTCCTTGGCCAGATCCCGCAAGTACTGGTAAGACTGGACACGGCAAGCAAGCATCGAGCCCTGAAAGCACTTTCTACCGACGCCATCGAGGTTTCGGGCCTCCCTGCCAGGAGGCACCGCGGAGTGCATCTTCTGACTCTTCAGACGATGCATGGCCGATTCCACAACCATGGAATGGTGTGGTAGCTGTGCCTTCTGAAAACCATGGCTCTTCCGGAGCCGATCGAATTGACTCGCTTGCTAAGAACCGGCGCCGAGGCTAGTGCCTCCCACATACGGAAGAGGAGCCGTTCCAGCATCGGAGGAACCGGGACAGTAAAGGCCTCCTTCGGAGGAGAGTCATACTGCAGCGCCTCGAGCTCTTCAGCTCGAGGCTCTTCCTCGGGATCTGCCGGAATAGCCAAGGCAGTGGCCATATCCCGAATGAACTCCGAGAACCGGGTGTCTTCCGGGGGGGACCTACTCCGGGGCTCAGACTGGGGTGAGTCCGAAGGGACACACCGAGTCTTAAAGGTATCAGGAGACTCCTCGTCCTCCGTCTCCCAAGCCGACTCGTCCGAGGAAGAGTCGGGGTCCGACCACGCGGGGCCCTGGAGCACCCGTCCCGACGCCGGAAGCACCAGCGTTGACGCCCTCGGTCCCGAACGGGAGGTTGAGGGAGACTGCGACCGAGGTCGACTCCGAGCCACGATGGACTCGAGTATCGGCTCGGTCTCCGGGGTCGACTTCGATGTCGATGTCCCGGTGGTCGGGGCAGATGCGCCAGACAGGCTGGCCATCAGTGCCTGCTGCTGCTCCATGAAGGCAGACATTCTGCTCTCCAAGGCTGTCATCCTGAGACTCAGCTCGGGAGACGCAGCAGCCACCGACTCAGGCCCCGGTGGCGCCGGGCCCCGACGTCGGCTCCCTGGGAGAAGAGTCCACGAGGACTACGGGGCTTACGTGTCCAGCAGACTCCGGCTCCACACGAGGAACTTTGGCAGGCTTCTCCGGGTCCACAGGCCTAGGGCGACGGTCGGGGGTCTTAGACCTGGCCCTCGAAGAGCCAGGGACCTCTTCTGACGACGCCCTCGCGAGCCGTTTCTTCGTCATGCGTTCCCGGTCGGGGGACCCCCTGTCCGAGGAGCTTCGACGGCGCTCGGGATCGGAATCCCGAGATGTCGAGGCCTCAGACGAGGTCCGGGTCCGGCTGGAGGCTGAGTCCAAGAAAAGCCTTTCCTTTTGCTGCTGGCGACTTCGTAGTGCTTTGGAAGACATTTTTCCACAGGCCCCGCACGACTTAGGATCGTGGTCGGGGCCGAGGCACCGACGGCAGCAGTCGTGTATGTCGGTGAGAGACATTAGTTTCTTACACCGATCATACTTCTTAAAACCACTGGAAGCCATTGGGGAAAAAAGAGTCCCCGCGAGGTCAAAGGACCGGCCTTCCAGGGAAAAAGAGAAAAGAGGGCGCGAACGCCAGCCACGAAGGGCAAAAACCGAAAAAGAAGAATCGGGCTCGATACCGGTGTGCCGAACCCGGCGGGAGGGGAACCGGCGTCGAACCGGTAGAAAAAGAGCAAAAAATCGCTGAAGAATCTAATTTTAATCGGGAAAACTGGACACACGTCCGGTGGGCTTCACGGAAAAAAAGAGACTGAGGTAAGATGGCACCTTTAGGCGGGAAGGGAACCGCGCATGCGTGCCTGCATTCCCAAAGGCTTTCATAGAAAGCTGGGGAAATGCTCCGCTGGGGCTTCATCGGCGCCGATGACACCCATATGTGAGGACTGACTTCCTGCTTGGTCCTGGAGAACATTTAATACCTTTATAGAAACAGTTAAAAAGGGCAACATCTGGAAGGCAGTGTCTATAAATGCTCATAGCAATGGAAATAAGATCCCAGATGTTGAAGCTTTAATTGGAGAGGCTGACTTGGATTTAGTGAAAGTAACAGAGACATGGCTCATGGACAACCATGACTGGGATGTAACTATACCAGGCTATACTTTATTCAGAAAAGACAGGGCAGGATGAAGAGGAGAAGGAGTGGCACTATATGTAAAAAAAATATTAAAGCTCTGGAAATACAGGGTTTAAAAGGGAGAGAGGAGGCATTGTGGGTTAAACTAGAAAGAGGGAAAGAGAAATCTGTTTGCATTGGCATGATATGCAGACCTCCCTCACAGTGAAGAGGTGGACGGAGAGAGTTTATTGAAAACATACGCAGCATAGCCAGGAAAGGGGAAGTGCTACTGATAGGGGATTTAAATATGCCAGATGTTGATTGGGACATCCCTGCTGCAGTACCACCTAGAAGTAAGGAGATCCTGGATTCTCTACAGGGAGAACTGGTAACAGAACCTACACATGAAGTGGCCATACAGGACTTAGTGCTTACCAATGGTGAAAGTGTTTCTGATGTTATAGTGGGAGATTATTTTGCATCCAGTGATCACCGGATGATGTGGTTCAGTATTAGGACTAGGGCTGATAAAATACATTCAAAAGTGAGGGTCTTAGTCTTTAGGAAAACTAACTTTGCCAAGATGGGCCAATACCTCAGGGAGTCGTCAGTGGCATGGGAACAGCTGGGGGATGTAGAAAAACAGTGGGCAAAACTGAAAGGGGATATTTTAAGGGCAACCAACCTTTTTATTAAAATGGTAAATAAAGGTAAAAGGAAAAGGAAACTGCTATGGTTTTCGAAAGGAGTAGCTGAAAAGGTGAAGAAAAAGAGGAAGGCCTTCATGAAATACAAGCGATCCCAGAGAATGGAAGACAGACATCTATATTTGGAAAAACTTACAGCAGCTAGCAAAGTAGTCAGAAAAGCAAAGATTCAAAAAGAGGAGGAAACAGCCAATGCAATAAAATGGGGATAAGATTTTTTCAGATATGTTTGTGAGAAGAGGAAGGGCAACAGCCGTATTGTCAGACTCAAGGGTGAAGGGGAGGAATATGTAGAAGCTGATGAGAACAAAGCGGAATTGCTTAACAAATATTTCTGTTCTGTGTTCATAGATGAAGAACCTGAAGCAGGACCTCTGAAAACACCCACAAATAGGAACAGAAGCAAGGGGCATCTTGAATAATTTTCAGAAGACTGTGTTCGTGAGAAGTCAGCTAAACTTAAAGTAGACAAAGCGATTACGCAGAAGGACGGCACCTCCTGCAGGCAGAAGAGAGCACAAGGAAGCAGGACAGCCACGCCACTGCAGGAAGCACTTTTATTAACAGCCAGGGTCTGCCCAACACATGTTTCAGCCAAAGCCGCATTCAGGGGACTAAGAACACTAGGGATTTGTCAAAATTGCAGTGGTGTGAAAGTACTCCACTTGGAAGTTCCCTACATATATTAGTTAGTTACGCTATACCAGTGTCTCACTAGTGGTCTTAGTCCCCTGAAGAAGGCTTCAGCCGAAACATGTGTTGGGCAAAGCGATGAGACCGGATGAGATACACCCAAGAATACCGAGGGGGACGTTTTAGCAGCTCCACTGACTGACCTTTTCAATGCCTCGGAGTCGGGAGTGATGTCAGAGGACTGGAGACAAGCACATGTGGTCCCTTTACACAAAAGCGGAAGTAAGATGTAGTTGAAAACTACAAGCCGGTTAGTTTAACCTCGGTGGTGAGTAAATTATTGGAATCGCTGCTGAAAAGAGAAAATAGTGATGTTTCTGGAGTTCAACAGATTACTAGATCTGAGGCAGCATGGACTCATCAGAGCAGGTCTTGTCAAACAAATCTGATTGATTTCTTTGACTGGGTGACCAGGGAGATGGACCAAGGGAAAGCCCTAGATGTGGTGTATTTAGATTTTAGTAAAGCCTTTGACACCGTTCCACACAGGCGACTTATAAACAAACTGAGCACCCTAGGGATGGATCCTAAAGTTACTGCTTGGGTTAGAAACTGGTTGAGTCTGAGGCGACAAAGGGTACAAGTAAACGGAGCTCACTCTGAGGAGGGGGAGGTTACCTGTGATGTGCCGCAGAGATCTGTCCCTGGTCCAATTCTTTTTAACATCTTTGTTAGTGATATTGCGGAAGGGCTGTCGGGTCAGGTTTGACTTTTTGCGGATGATACCAAAATCTGCAATAGAGTAGACACCCAGGAAGGTGTAGATAACATGAGGAGGGATCTAGCTAAGCTTGAAGAATAGTCTAGAATTTGGCAGCTGAGATTTAATGTTAAAAATGCAAGGTCATGCATTTGGGCTGCATCAATCCAAGGGAGTGATATAGTAGAGGGGGTGAAGTACTTCTATCTACAAAAGAAGAACGGGACCTAAGCATGATTGTAAACAGGTAGAAAAGGCGATGGCAAAAGCTAGAAGGATGCTTAGATGCATAGGGAGAGGAATGGCCAGCAGAAGAAAGGAGGTGTTAGTGCCTCTCGTGTGACCTCATTTGGAGTATTGTGTGCAATTCTGGAGACCGCACCTTCAAAAGGATATGAACAGGTTGTAGTCGGTACAGAGGGTGGCAACTAAAATGGTTAGTGGTCTTCGTTCTAAAGCATATGAGGACAAACTTAAGGATCTTAATATATATATACTTTAGAGGAAATGCAGGATAGAGGTGATATGATTGAGAGGTTTAAATACTTCCGTGGCATAAATGTACAGGGGGAGAGCCTCTTTCGATTGAAAGCATGCTCTGCTATGAGGGGACATGGGATGAGGGTGAAAGGGGATAGATTCAGGAGTGATATGCGGAAATATTTCTTTACAGAAAGAGTGGTGGATCCATGGAATAGTCTCCCAATGGAGGAGGTAAAAATTAGGACAGTATCTAAGAACATAAGATATGCCATACTGGGTCAGACCATGGTCCATCAAGCCCAGTATCCTGTTTCCAACAGTGGCCAACCTAGGTCATAAGTACATAGCAGTTTCCCCAAAAGACACAGGTTCCACAATGCTTGTATTGGGTCAAGCACTGATATCCTGGGTCCCTTCTTAATAATGGTTTATGGACCTTTCCTCCAGGAACTTGTCCAAACCTTTTTTAAATCCAGCTACACTAACAGCCTTTACTACATCCTGCGGTAACAAATTCCAGAGTTTGATTACACGTTGAGTGAAAAGATATTTTCTTTTATTAGTCTTAAATAGTTTACCCTGTAGCTTCATTGCATGTCCCCTAGTCTTTCTATATTCTGATAACGTAAACAATCGATCTACGTTTACCCGTTCCACTCCATTTATTAATTTATAGACTTCTATCATATCTCCCCTCAGCCATCTCTTTTCCATTTTAAAGAGCCCTAACCTTTTTAGCCTTTCTTCATAGGAGTATCCTTCCATCCCTTTACAATTTTGGTGGCTCTTCTCTGAACCTTTTCTAATAACGCTATATCCTTTTTAAAATATGGTGACCAGAATTGCACACAATATTCAAGGTGCGGTCTCACCATGGAACGTTATAGAGGCATTATAATATCTTTTGTTTTATTTTCCATTCCTTTCCTTATGATACCTAGCTTTCTATTTGCTCTCTTGGATGCCGCTGCACACTGGGCCGAGGGTTTTAACATGTTATCCACAATGACGCCTAAATCTTTTTCCTGGGTGGTGGCTCCTAATGTGGAACCTTGCATCGTGTAACCATAGTTTGGGTTGTTCTTCCCTAGGTGCATAACCTTGCACTTGTCCACATTAAATTTCATCTGCCATTTTGATGCCCAGTCTTCCAATTTATCAAGATCCTCTTGCAATTTTCCACAATCCTCTTGGGTTTTAACAACTTTAAATAGTTTTGTGTCATCTGCAAATTTGATAACCTCACTCGTTATTCCCTTTTCCGGGTCATTTATGAATATGTCAAAAAGCAGCGGACCAAGCACAGATCCTGGGGTACACTACTATTCACCTTTCTCCATTGGGAAAATTGGCCATTTAGCCCTACACTCTGCTTTCTATCTTTTAACCAGTACCTGATTCACAATAGAACACCGCCTCCTATCGCATGACTCTTTAGTTTTGCCAAAAGTCTTTGATGAGGGACCTTGTCAAAGGCTTTCTGAAAGTCCAGATACACTATATCAACCGACTCACCTTTGTCCATCTCTTTATTCACACCTTCAAAAAAACATAACAGATTAGTAAGACAAGATCTTCCTTGTCTAAAGCCATGTTGGCTGTCTCCCATTAGGCCATGGCTATCTACATGTTCACTAATTATGTTCTTTATGATGGTTTCTACCATTTTTCCCAGTACTGACGTCAGGCTCACTGGTCTGTAGTTTCCTGGATCACCCCTGGAACCCTTTTTAAAAATTGGCGATACATTGGCGATCCTCCAATCTTCAGGTATTACAGATGATTTTAATGAAAGTTCACAGATTACTAATAGCGGGTCTGCAATCTCATATTTCAGTTCTTTCAACATCCTTGGATGTATACCATCCGGCCCAGGTGATATGCTACTCTTCAGTTTATCTAATAGTTGTAATACATCTTCCCGATGTATCGATATTTCCTTCAATTCTTCTGCACCTTTAAATACCACTTCAGTCAATGGTAACAACCCTACATCTTCCTCAGTAAAGACTGAAGCAAAGAATTCATTCAGTCTCCCCGCTATCGCCTTGTCGCCTCTTAGTGTCCCTTTAACCCCTCTATCATCTAATGGACCAACTGACTCTCTCACAGGTTTGTACTTGAAAAAGTCTTTATTTCACGTTTTTGCTTCTGCAGGAAGCTTCTTCTCAAATTCTCCCTCTGCCTGCCTTATCAATGCCTTGCATTTGACTTGCCAGTGCTTGTGCTGTATCCAGGTTTCGTCGTTTGGCTCTTTTTTCCATTTCCTGAAAGATGCTTTTTTTGGCAACAGCAGCCTCTCTGACCTCACCTTTAAACCATGCTGGCAGTTTTTTTGGACTTCCTTCCACTTTTCTTAAAGCGTGCAATACAGCTGGTCTGGGCTTCCAAGATAGTATTTTTCAACACCCAAGCTTGCTGTAAGTCTTTAACCTTTGCAACTGCTCCTTTTAGTTTTTTTCTTAACTATTTTCCTCATTTTATCATAGTCTCCCTTTTGAAAGTTAAAAGGTAGTACTGTGGATTTCCTTACTATCCCTCCTCCACTAATTAAATCAAATACGAACATGCTATGATCACTATTGCCAAGTGGCCCCAGCACCCTTATCTCTTGCACTAGATCTGGTGTTCCACTAAGGACTAGGTGCAATATGGCTTCCCCTCTGGTCGGTTCATGAACCAGCTGCTCCAAGAAGCAGTCATTTATTTCATCTAGGAACTTTATCTCCCTAGCATGTCCTGCCGTGACACTGACCCAGTCGATACTGGGGTAATTGAAATCACCCATTATTATTACTGCGCTGTAACTTTTGTTAGCTTCCTTGATTTCTTTGAGCATTTCATCATCCATTTGTTCATTCTGGCCAGGCGGTCGATAGTACACCCCCCACTGCCATCGCCTTCCCCTTTTTACATGGAATTTCAATCCATAGAGATTTTACAACAAATTTTGCTTCCTGCAAAACTTTAATCCTTTCTGACTCAATGCCCTCTCTAACCCCTCCACCAATTTGATCAGCTCTATCATTACAATATAGTTTGTACCCAGGTATCACAGTGTCTCACTGGTTGTCCTCCTTCCACCATGTCTCAGATTCCAATCATATCTCTCATTTAGTGCTATATATTCTAAATCTGCCATCTTATTTTTTAGACTTTTAGCATTTGCATACAAGCATTTTAGAGACTGTATTTTATTCATATTAATCTGGCTATTGGTAGTCATGGATAATTTGGGATCTTTAAGCTCTGTCTGCTCCATACTCGAGGGCATTTGGGCTACTTTACTCTTTTTTGGAACTTCTCTGCTTTGGGTAGTATCCTTCAAGGATACATTCTTCCGAACCATGCGCTCTTGGGCAACTGTCGGCTTTCCCCTATTATCTAGTTTAAAAGCTGCTCTATCACTCCACTAGAAGAATGCCTTGACATGCTCCAAACATGGTTTCAACAAAACATGGCAATAAACCACAAGAAAACAGAGGTCATGTTTATCTCTAAGAAAACCAATTTCACCCCACCTGCCACTGTCACCCTTAACAAAAACATATACCATATGAAGCCTGCAATAAAATATCTAGGGATCCTACTAGACAGCAACCTCAAAATGGATAAACACCTCAGAACAGTTAACCAAGCCATTTTTTACAAATTAAAAGTTCTTCAACCGCTTCGCAACATCCACGAGAAATCTGACTTCAGGACTGTGGCACAAGCCCTCATCATTCCTCACCTAGATTACTGCAACGCCATTCTGCAAGGCCTGCCGAAGAACACCCTAAATATCCTGCAAATGGCTCAAAATGTGGCAGCAAGAGTCATCATGGAAAAAAACATCACAGAGCACATAACCCCAGTGCTAATGGAACTGCATTGGCTCCCGGTGACCGCTCGCATCATCTTCAAACTTCTCACAACAACTTATAAGCTCATTCACAACATTGCACCCTCCTACCTCAATAAACTAATCACTATCCAACCACACAACAGGAACAGAAGAACCATAAATCTCAACGCTCTCTGTGTTCCGACCAGCATAAGGACAGTCAAAGCAGAAACAAGCAATAGGGCATTCACATATACCGCACCAATACACTGGAACCAACTCCCACACGAGCTGCGACTGACCAATACTTTGAATGAATTCAGAAAGAAACTCAAAACACATTTATTTCAGACTCACTACAACCTGACCTAAGTAGGACGCCTTGCCACAACGGCACTTGGAATACCTGATGTAATCTTGTAAACTTGTATATATGTATATTCTACGCCCCATCCACACAACTCAATCAAATGTATATTTAAATTTGAAAGCCTCAATCCAATGTATAATGTACTAAATTACTACCTTCCTGTGTGTTTCAAATCATCGCCCAATTGAATTCTGTATCCTAAAAATTAATGTATTGTGCGATACATTATGATTCTGTAAAGTAAACCGCTGTTGATCGTAGGAAGCCGCGGTATACAAATGTTTTCTAAATAAATAAATAAATATCTCCTTTTTAAAGGTTAATGCCAGCAGCCTGGTTCCATCCCGGTTAAGGTGAAGCCCATCCCTTCGGAAGAGCCCCTCTTTTCCCCAGAATGTTCCCCAGTTCCTAACAAAGCCAAAACCCTCATCCTTGCACCATCGTCTCATCCACGCATTGAGACTCCGGAGCTCTGCCTGCCTTTTGGGTCCTGCGCGTGGAATGGGAAGCATTTCAGAGAACGCTACCCTGGAAGTTCTGGATTTCAACTTCCTACCTAAAAGCCTAAATTTAGCCTCCAGAACCTCCCTACCACATTTTCCTATGTCATTGGTACCGACATGTACCAAGACAGCAGACTCCTCCCCAGCACTATCTAAGACCCTATCTAGGTGGCGCGTGAGGTCTGCTACCTTCGCACCAGGCAGGCATGTTACCAGGCGATCCTCATGTCCACCAGCCACCCAGCTATCTACATGCTTAATGATTGAATCACCAACTATAACGGCTGCCCTAACCCTTCCCTCATGGGCACATGGCCCTTGAGAAACTTCCTTGGTGCGAGAGGGTTTTACATCACCTGGAGGACAGGTCCTAGTTACAGGATCACTTCCTGCCACACCAGGGTGATGCTCTCCTGTCACGTGACCTCTCTCCTCCATGGCAACAGGGATGCTGCCAGACTGGAGGTGGGACTTCAGGACTATATCCCTGTAGGTCTCGTCTATGTACCTCTCTGTCTTTCTTGTTTTCCAAGTCTGACACTCTAGCCTATAGAGAACGGACTCGTTCCCTGAGAGCAAAGAGCTCCTTGCACCTAGTGCACACGTAAGAGCTCTCACCAACTGGGAGAAAATCATACATGTGACACTCAATGCAAAAGACTGGAAAGCCCCCATCTTGCTGCTGGACTGCTGTCTGCATCTTAGTTTTAAGCTTGTGTTTAGATCTTTAAATTCTTTACTTACTAAGGGTTGCTATGGATATTTATACTAATAAAACTGTACCTAGTATGTTTAATATACCTTGTTCAGGTATATTAATTAATCTCAGGTCTTTAGTGTATGACTGATTTGGATAACTATCTTCTCCTGAGAGCACCTCCTTTCCTTTAAGATATGTAAGTACCTATAAAGCTATGATTATCCCAGGGGGGGGGGGGGAGGGAGGGAAATAACACTTATTACAAGAAGGCTGCTACACAGTACCCTGCCCTGTGCTGCTGAGGTAAACTGCAACCAACTTCCTGGGTGATTAACAGTCCTTGCTTGGATAGAAGGAGTCTTTCAAAATGGCCTTTTGACCTGCCACCTGGTGTTAACACCTATTGAAAAGTTTCACAGGTCTCTTACCCCCTAGGTAGAAAGCCTCTTTGTAAAGGTCTCTAGAAGTCTTTATTTGTTGCTCAAAGAGTACTGACCCTGTTTTGCCTTTTATGCTGTTATATTCTGATTTGATTTAAATTACAGCTCTTTGCTGCTGCTAGGCTCTGACTTATTATGAAATTTAACCTACAAGCTCTCTACTGAGTTCTAAATTTAACCAGAAAGCTCTCTTCTGTTTTTTAAATTTAAACTAAAAGTACTTTGCTGATACTAGGCCCGGCGTGACTATTAAATTTAAACTTCAAGCTCTCTGCTGGGTATGAAATGTAACCTGAATTCAAAGAAGCATGGGACAAACACAGAGGATCTCTAAAGGAAAAAAGGGGACTGTTGTAATGGTTGATATGGAAGGGCAGACTAGACAGGTCATGTGGTCTTTTTCTACCGTCATGTTTGTAGGTTTCTATATTTAAATACCTCAAGGGTATTAAGGCTCAGGAGGTGGGCCTCTCTCAATCATAAGGCAGTTCATAGGCTGAGAGAGAGTGGACTGAGATTGCTTCAGGAGTAATGTAAGGAAATATTTCTTTAAAGAAAACGTGGTAGATGTCTTCTCCTCTGTCTGCCTGCAGGGACCTGATCTCATATGGGCAGACAGGAGTTGTCTTTGTCGTAATCACCACCCAGTGGGCTGCCCAAGGGGGTCCCATCCACTGCTGCCGGCAGAGTCCCATGATTGTGGGAAAGACCCTTCTTGTTTGCCCACAGGAGATCAGGTCCCCACGGACAGACAGGAAGGGAAGGCTGGTGGCTTTGGTGGGGCTAGGGCCCTTGTGGCCACCCTTCTGATGACTCTGGGGAGGGACCGTAGAAAGGAGTAGTTTGTGTATTGTCGCGCCCGTGCCCAGGCGGTCGTCTATAGGCCGGGACGTGCCTTTGTATTGTCCTTAAATAAGGAATCCAGAGCCGAGGCTTCTGGGAGTTGTAGTTGTGAGGTCTCAAACAATAAAGTTGTGACTCGAGGGTTTTAGGCAAACACAGGAATTTTTATTTTCCTTTTCACAAGAGCATTCAAAAACTTATGGCAAAATAAATGGGATTCTTCTCCACACAAAATTCTAACAAAAAGACGACCCTTTTCACCGGAACAGAACATTACAACTGCTTCTATCAGCTTTAAGCACAAATAGCTGTTTCTTTCAAAGCTTCCAGCATTCAAAATAAACCTTTAACTGCTTCTGTCAGTTTTACCAGGACAATTTGTTTCTAAGTTTTTCTCCTTTCAAAACCTAGCACTTTTACGCTGTTTTCTTGCATAGAGAGCAATCTATTAATGATTTCACAGACTCCTGGTCAGAATCATAATCCTCTGTTTGCATTTCTTCATAACCTGTGTCTGTTATATCTGGGTTTAATTCAGCTTGCACAAACCCAGGCTTAATCTCTTCTAACAGCTCTAGGACCTTTCTCCAGTGAGACTTCTGTTTATGCTCAGGGTTCTTAGCAGGCACATGGAGATTCTTTTCTTTCATTAACCAGCACAGAGCCTCTAAGTGGCTCACATTACTTTTATTTACAGTTCTATTCACACACCTTTTGTGAGTTGGCAGTTTTCCAGCAGGTTCATGAGCTGCTGCTATCGTACCTTGCTCCTTGTCAGTAGCTCTCCCAGGCAAAACCCTCCTGCCTCCAGAATCAGCTGCAATACCCCTGCAGTACTGACTTCCTTCTGGACCGTGGCTCCCTGTGTGCTGGTTTCCTTTGGAATCCTCTCTGGTGCTGACCCTGGTAACTCTTTGTCCTTCAGCTCCCCTGAAGTTTCTTTCTCCTTCTGCACCCCTGGTGGTCCTCTCTCTCCTTCCGTTTCCCTGGTGGTCTCTCCCCACTCTTCAAGTCCCCTGGGCTTATATGAGTGTGCCTGAACTATCGGGCCGTGCTCCTTCCCCAGGTGCCTCTCATTAACTTCACAGCTTGCCTCAGAGCTTGGGCGTGGTCTGCACCCAGCATCTACGTGTGTTTTTTTCTCTTTGCCTGCAGTCTGAAAACCACTGCTTTCTGGCCTGTCTCTTTCCTTAAAGGTAAAAGCCTGTTTTTCTTCCAGTTCCATAGGCTCAGATACACTTTTCCCATCACAGTATGGGCAGACTCAGTAAGTGGTATGGTTTTTATATGATGTAATTTCCTCCAGTAATGGATGCATGGAATGCCTTTTCAGAATGGGAGACTAAAAATTCATTAAAATGATTAGCTAGGAGAGCCATTGCTCACGCCTAGAGCTATAAGAAACAGATCTACTTTTTTTGGATTTGCTGCATCTTCGTGACCTGAACTGGCCACTGTGAGAGAAAAGCTGCTGGGTTCAATGTGGCTTGGTCCGACTCGGCTTGGTTTTTCCTATGTTCATTTGAGAAAATATTTATTGGCTTCTCCCTACTTGGCATCTCACATCATGATCCTTTCTTCTGTAATTTCCTCTCTCTTGAACCACTGGCTTCTTGTGCACTAATCATCTTTCAGGTATCTGAACCACATCCCCTTAGGCAGTGGGTTCTCAACCCTGTCCTTGAAACACACCCAGCCAGTTAGGTTTTTCAGATAACCTAATCAATATGCATGAGAGAGATCTGCATAAAAAGGATGCAGCGCATACAAATCTTTCGTATGCATATTCACTGTGAGAATCCTGAAAACCTGATGGACTGAGGTGAGAATCATTGCTCTAAGGTATAAATATTGAGATCCCTAAATCTGGTCTCATAGGCCTTCTGATGCAGACTTTGTACTATTTTGGTTGCCCTTCTCTGATCCCTTTCCACTTGTCTATGGTGACATCATTAACAAAAACTTTACAACTACTAAATACGGAGGTAAGGTTTAGAAGAAACTAGGTCAAAATCAGCAGAAGAATGTTTACTGATAATTTGGCTCTTTCTGTCCCTATCAAATACAATAAAAAAACAAAATAAAATTACTCATTGCAGGGAAAATTATTATCAAAATGATTGTCTTCCTGGAGAAAGTACTTTAGATACACATAGACTGCATAAGCCAGAAGTGGAAGCATGACAAAGAATGTGAGGACCATCATGTGCCGGTATATTGTAATTTACCTTGGCTAGCAGCAGGCTCAGTGTCTCCAGCAAGGCCACCTTGACATTCCAGCTGAATCTGTCTCCTAAAATGCGGATGAGTGGTCCAGTGATGCTCACCACTGAAGGTTTGAGAGCTTCCGCTGAGGTCAGTTTGATAACAAGTCCCAAAGCTTTGGCAGCTTCCTCTTTCTGTTCTGGGTTTCCAGTTAGCACACCTTCTCTCAATACTGGCAGAATGGAGGTCACGCCCTGACAACAGAACCAGAGCAAAAATTCAGGGTCAAAATACTACTGGTACTATTAGTTATCAATTGCATAGCACTACAAGGCATACGCAGCGATGTACAGAGAAATGTAAGAGAGAGTCCTACTACTGAACATTTCCATAGCACTACCAGGCGTATGCAGCGATGTACAGAGACATGTAAGAGACAGTCCTACTACTGAACATTTGTATAGCACTACAAGGCGTATGCAGCGCTGCACAGACAGATGTAGGCCCAGTATTATGGAATGCATTACCATCATTTCTCCGATTAGAACCTTCTTACCTTCAATTTAAAACACTACTCAAGACCCACCTGTTTCAGCAAGCCTTTCATCTTTCACCTGATGGTCCTCCCTGATGTTTTTCAGTTGATATGAGTTACTGTTTGTTTATATGTTTGTCTTGTCTTGTACCTTGTCTACCCATAGGTTGTCTTGTCTCCCCAATATGGGCCTATTACTCTTGCTGTAATTTTGATGTTTTAGTAATCTTATGCTTTTAAAATTACTGGCCCTTTTAGTTTGTTATGTGCTGTCCATTTTTATTTGTCTATGCTTTTATACTTTTACTCTTTTATCCTGCTATGGCGTTCCTTTTCCTTATTTTGCATTGCCAACCTTTTATTGTACACCGCTTTATGTTTTTGACGGAAAGCGGTTCATCAAATTTTAAATAAAGATAAAGATAAATAAAGATAAAAGATGGTCCCTGCTCATCAGAGCTTACAATCTAGTCAAGACAGACAACACTGTTGCTGTAGACATGGGATACAGCTAGGGGAATGGTAAGGAAACAAAAAGGAGATCAGGTGAGTCAAGATCCAAAAGCGGCAGTGGTGAGTTTTCAGCCTGGATTTGAAAAGGGCCAGAGAAGGCGCTTGACATACAGACTCAGGTAGTTTATTCCAGGCATAAAGAGCAGCAAGGTAAAAGGAGCAAAGTCTGGAATTAGCAATAGAAGAGAAGGGCACAGAAGGAGAAATTCCACTTACTGTTAATTTCCTTTCCAGTAATCCTGCTAGACCAGTCCAGACAAATGGGTTAAGTCCCTCTGCCAGCAGATGTTGGAGACAGAGAAAAACTACCAGAAGCTTCTCTGGTTGAGCCCTGGTAGACATATACAGTAGCTGTACCCCTGGAGGTCGCCCTCAGTATACTCCAAGAAAGCCATGAAACAGTCACTGAATAAGGCATGATACCCGAATTGAGCACTGCTCTCATGCAATGGCCAGAACTATAGATTATAGTTAATTTTACTTGATATACGGCCTATAGCAGGCAGCAGCTGGGTTGTCAAGGAAGTGACATGAAGCAACAACCCTTCATGAGGTGTGGCAACGAATGAACTGCCACATAAGAATATGAGCATAGGCTGACGAAAAGTACCCAGAACGGTTGGGTCCTGGACTGGTCTAGCAGGATTCCAGGAAAGGAAATTAACAGTAAGTGAAATTTCTCCTTCCAAGTCATCCTGCTACACCATTCCAGACAAATGGGAAGTACCCAAGCTAATCCACTTCAGGGCGGGAAAAGACAGCAGCTGCCACCACACTGGCACGCAATTGCATCACATCGCATGCATGGAGATCAAGGCGACGGTGCCTAGGTTGAGAGCCCTTTGCTCATGGTGCTGCTTGAGACCGGGTAGAGCGGGCCGTGAGCCCCAGGGGCACCAGCTTACCCTGGAGGATGTAGTCTGACTCAATGGTTGTGCAGAGCCATTTGTAATGGAGGCTGTGGAGGCAGCAAGGCCCTTCTGACGCCCCAAAAACAGTACAAATGGAGATTGGATTTGCAAAAGGAATTGGTGACACTGGAGAGCGCCGTAGCACCCCACTGAGATCTATGGTGCAAAGTCCTATATTGATGCTCATATTGTTTTCTTGAAAGGCAGGAAACAAAATCATCCAGTTTGAGTGAAAAGATGTAACCACCTTAGGCAGGAAGGAAGGCAGCACCCAGAGGGACACGCAACACGGAGACTTTCCTGGCCAAGATTAATGGCTACTAGAAATGCCATTTTGAGGGACGAGTCCCAGAATGAGGTACATCTGAGCAGCTTGAAGGATGCCCAGATAAGGCTCTGAGGACCAAGCACCCACATACCCCTGAGAAAGCTAGAAACGTCTGCAGGAGACACCATTGAGCGTCCTTCAAAAAGGTTAATGCAAAGACGTGAACCCAGAGAGCGCCTAGGGCCAGACCAGTTGAGAGTATTCTGAAGGAATTACAGAATATCCAGGATCTGAAAGGCACTGCTAAAAGCACCAAGACTCAAGGATGCCACATTCTTGTGTAGACTAAATATATAACGGGTCGTCCTGCCTTGGACAGGAGAGCCGCTACATGTGTCGAGTGACCTCTGTAACTCACCAAGCGTCTTTCAAGCGCCAGATCATAAGTGAGTAGGGAGCAGTATTGGCCATGGTGATTGGACCTTGCCGCAAGAGACTTTTCTGAGGAAGGGAGATGACTGGGTTAGTCGAACAGGATCAGCATACAACGGCCGCTGAGGCCAGTCGCATGACATGAAGATCACCATGCCAGAATGAGCTTCGATCTGACAGAGAATCCTCCCAAGCAGGACACAAGGAGGAAACATGCACAACAGGGGAGCGGAAGGCCAGGACTGAACTAACGCGTCCAGGCCCCAAGGCCCATGCTCCTTCCGCTGACCGACAAAGGCCTGTGTCTTGGTGTTCTGTGCCGACAGCCTGAGATCCACTGAGGGCAACCCCCAGGTGCGACCTATTTGTGGAAATGCCCAGGAGGCTAGTTTCCAATTGTTGAGATCTACAATGTGACAGCTGACGTAAGCTGCTTGTATGCTGTCCATCCCCACAATGTGCTGTGCCAACTTGTCGATGACATTCCAACCAAGGGAGGAGAAAAGCCATAAGAACATAAGAACATAAGATATGCCATACTGGGTCAGACCAAGGTCCATCAAGCCCAGTATTCTGTTTCCAACAGTGGCCAATCTAGGTCATACGTACCTAGCAGTTTCCCCAAGGGACACAGGTTCCACAATGCTTGTATTGGTTCAAGCATTGATATCCTGGGTCCCTTCTTAATAATGGTTTATGGACCTTTCCTCCAGGAACTTGTCCAAACCTTTTTTAAACCCAGCTACACTAACAGCCTTTACTACATCCTCCGGTAACAAATTCCAGAGTTTGATTACACGTTGAGTGAAAAAATATTTTCTTTTATTAGTCTTAAATAGTTTACCCTGTAGCTTCATTGCATGTCCCCTAGTCTTTCTATATTCTGATAAGGTAAACAATCGATCTACGTTTACCCGTTCCACTCCGTTCATTAATTTATAGACTTCTATCATATCTCCCCTCAGCCGTCTCTTTTCCAGGTTAATGGCCATCTCCCTGGCCATTTCCGGACCATTTGTTCCATGCTGTCGGTTTAAAAAGGACACCATCATAGCATTGAGGGAGGAGTGGTCTAGTGGTTAGGACAAGGTACTTCAGGCCGGAGGGCCGGGGGTTCAAGTCCCACCTGGGGACAGCAATCTCAGGCCGGAGGGACTGGGATTTCTAGTCCTATAGGCACTCCTTGTGGTCTTGGGCAAGCCACTTAACCCTCCATTGCCCATGTTCCCTGTAAGTATTAGTGCATGTGTCTCATATCCCCTCGTGTTAAATGTATCCCCCAATTGACCGCTTTGACCCGGTGAAAAGCGGGATATAAATACAGCTAAATAAATAAATAAAATAAATAAATTGTCGGAAAGAAAGCAGACCGCCTGGGATCGAAGGAGAGGCAGGAAGTGCAGCAAGGCAAGGTGGACCACCCAGGCTTTTAAGCAGTTGATCGTCCAGCATGCCTCCTGAGGCGACCAGGTCCTCTGAGCTGTCTGGGACTGGAAAAGTGCTCCGCCGCCCGAGAGACTGGCATGAGTGTTTACTAGAATCCAGCAGATAGCCTGCAAGAGAATGCCCCAAAGCAGATGGGCCGCTGAATGCAACATAGAAGACTGCATCACGTAGCGTAAGGGGGGGAAGAGGCGACAGTCATAGATCACGGAAACCAGGGATAGCGGGACGGACAGGAGTGTTGAAAGCTCCAGCAGCAGTGTTGAAGGCTCCGCATGTGGGCTCTGGTCCATGGGATAAATGATGGTGGCCACTATGGACCTTAGGGTCTGAAGATAGTCACACACACGTGCACAGCTCTGTAGGAGAAAGAGCTGAAGGTGTGCAGAGTGCTTGAGAAAACGTTCTTGCGTCAGGGATACATTGCCCAGCCAGTTATCGACTAGTGCTCCGAGAAACTCCACAGTTTGGGATGGCCAGAGGCAACCCTTTGAATAACTAATCACTCAACTGAGGCTCTCTGAGAAGGTGACCAACCAAGAGACCGTCTGACTGGCTTCCGATATGGAACTTGCATGAATGAGCCAGTCATCCAAGTATGCTAAATGCGCAAGGCTGCCACAGCCACCACAATGACTTTGCAGTCATCAGGCCAAATGGCAAAACTGAAAATCCTGCCCGAGCGTGGCAAAGCGCAGAAAACGCCGGTGATCCTCCTGGAGAAGAATATGTAAATATGCTTCCGCTAGGCTGGACAAGGCAAGGAATTATCCCATAAGGGCTGCTTGAATTATTGGACATATTCTTTTCATGTGAAAAACCTGTAGATGAAGGGCCCAATGGACCTCCTTGAGACCCAGACTCTGCTGAAAGGACCCCTCCTTATTGGATACCACAAAGTAAATGGAATAGCGAGCAGAGTCCCTCTTTGCAAGTTGGACCGGTCAAATGGCTCAAAGAAACTGCAGACATTCGAGGGTGGATTGTATGGCTGCCCTCTTTCAGGATGCTCCACTGGGCGAAACTAGGAAGGCTTCTTGGATGGGAGAGCATAGCCTTGGCCGACGATGTTGAGGACCCAATGATCGAAGGCCATGAGGGCTCACTGCTGGGAAAAGGCATCCGCCCTCCTCGTATTGGCGGTGACGAAGGCATCCTGTCCTTTTCTGCCTCCCCGAAGGACTGTGACCTTTGACCGGCATGAGGTCACAGCAAAGGCCTTTCCGTGGCGTGTAAAGGACCGCAGCTTGCCTTCCAATAGCCACTGTGGTTTGACTTCCCCCAGGTCCTTGACAAGCTTATCAAGGTCTTCACCAAGGAGCCATTTGCCTTGGAAGGGGAGCTTAGAGAGGCACGCCTTAAAGGCTGGATCAGCCAACCATTGACAAAGCTAGAGCAATGTAGGAGGGCATAGGCCACCAGACCTCTACAAACTGATGCCTGAGTGGTTTCCTATTCTAATGATCTGAAAGAGCCGCATCCCCTTCAATTGGAATAGCGATGTGTTTAGTGACGGCAGTCACCAGAGAGCCATCTTTGGATATGCAAAGCACCTGTCCAGATCCGCTGGAGACCAAAGATAGCGCTGTCCCTAAGGTAGTGCTGTCCCAGATGGCGAGCCGTATGCATCAGGTGAATCACACTTCTGAGATACCATTTGCTAGGGCTCCGGTGAGAAAGGAAAGACCCTGGCGGGCCTTTGACTGCCCCGCAGGAGAGCCCTGGTGGGAAAAAGAAGGTCCTGGTGGGCTTCTGACTGCCCCGCAGGAGAGCTTTGGTGGGAAAAGGCTTTTGAATGCCCTGCTCAGATCGGTCTGAGAGCGCCTGAGGCTGACTGTGCTCTAGAGATCGGTGAGGTGTAAGCTCTCCACTACTTGAACAATCAAAGCAGGGGAGTTCATCCTTGCGGAACAGGTGGATATCCTGTGTGCTGTCTTGCTCGTCAGCTCATCATCCTCCCAGTCAGAGGCACCCAGGCTATCCTCGGCTGACAAGGCTTCTTCATCTGGGAAATCAGGTGCGCAGGCGGCCGCAGCCCAAGAAAAGTTCCTTGAGAGGATGCCCCGTGTTCCTAAGAACTCAGTCCTTCCGAGAACGCTTCCGTAACCCCAACGTAGAGTCTAGCGAGGTTCTGTGGACTGAACAGGCCTCCAAGCCAGAGATGACAGGGTCCACGTGCCAAGGGTCCAAGCCTAAGGAGCACTAGAAACTGTTGTGAATCTTGGTTCTGAGAAGACTGAGATGGGTTTTGAGGCAGCAGCATCTGAGCTGGAGGATCGGCAGGCTGAGGGAGGAGGTGGCAGAGAGGAGGGACCCTGGAGACCACTGGGGAGACAGAGCAGTGGGACCCCCCCATCGCTGCCTACTGACTGTGCGAGAAGACTCCCCCGGGTAAGTAAAGACTCATCCGGGTAAGCGGAACAGGCCAAGCACCCCCTGTGATGTAAGTATTTCCGCTTGTAGTTGTAGATAGTACACTTCTGAAGGAGGAAGGCACTGTAAAAGCACAGTTACTTACCTGTAACAGGTGATCTCCGGAACAGCAGGAATTAGTCTTCACATGTGGGTACGTCGGCGCCGACGGAGCCCGCACGGGAATGCTCCCCAGCATCCAATCAGAAGGCTTTTGGGAGCATCCCTCGCGCCTGCGCGGTGGCTTCCCGCCCTTCCTACTGCCTCTCCCCAGTTGAGTTTCATAGCTGAGACAGAAGGAGAGGAAGAGGAAGGAGAGAGAGATACAACTCCTAGGGGAGGTGGGTGGGTTGTGAAGACTAATTCCTGCTGTTCCGGAGATCACCTGTTACAGGTAAGTAACTGTGCTATCTCCAGGAACAAGCAGGAATGAGTCTTCACATGTGGGGACTCCCTAGCTGAGGGTGCCAGGGGAGATCCCAGAATGTGTGGCCCTGGACAGGGCGGCATTGCCCAACCTGGATCCCCGGCATCCCCTGAGAGATGGAGGATAGGAGTTGAGAAGAGTTGCTGAGACACAGCAACCTAAAGACTACGGAGGAGAGCGTCTTTAAAATCACGTCAAGTATCATTAAGTAGTTAATGAACCAGCACAATCTAGAGCTTACCTACTGGATTGTAGGAAGAAGAGCTGTGACGGGTACTGTCTTCAAGGAAACTTCACCGCAGTGAGGAAGAAGTTCCAAGTCCGGGAGGGCTGGAGACGCAGGTGTCAACTGGCGCCGGAGAGAACGGCAGGTCTTCAATGGAAGCTTCATGAGAAAGCTGAAACTCCTTTAGGAGCAGAGCCCTTAACCCTGAGGGCTAGCAGAAGACTGGCCGATCTGGAAGAACCCAGCCCGGAGAAGAACAGGAGTGTACTCCGGAATACCGAGAAGTACACCGTCTTCCCTAGCTGACAACGGATAGGGAGACATTGGGTTTGAAAACCTCCAGGTAAGGAGGCGTAAAAACAAAAATCGAAGCTGTTGACCTCACAGCAGCAAGTATAAACATAACCGGTCCAGGACACCCAGCTGTAAGAACACAGGCAAGTGGACTGGCCGGACCCCTTAAGAAATAAAACGTAAGTACCGACCATTGGGGAGACAGTCGGTAAGACCTAGGGCGCTATGAACATTTCCCAAAAAGCGCCCACCAATACAGATATATATCCAATAACATATATAGATGTATATCGAGACATAGGTGGGCCTGGGAACGCCCACCCAGGTACTAAAACATGCATGCAGGGGAACATGCACACGTGAGTATAATACTGCTAATTCGGACCTGCACCTGATCCACAGGCGTATGGTGCAGGGGCAGATCAGCGAGAGTAGCAGTATGGCTGCGTGAAGGAGAAATAAGTCTGGGAAGAGCACATCAGGAGTACTTTAGGCCTCTGGTGTGTCCCCCTGACAGTCACGCAGAAAAAAACTTGTCCTCCGTACCATAAGGGAGACAAGAGGGTATAATTATCCATATAGCCATGGAGTGACTATACAAGTCTTTTCCATCATATGGAAAAAACCTGCGGAGACACGAGCCAATGCCCTCTGCTGCCCTGAAGATTGCAGAAAGCGGTGTGCAGGAGGAGGATGAAGGAGGATGAAGGAGACTGACAGGAGTCAGACATGTCGCCCCATCCCAGGAATGCTAGAACGAGAGCCTGCGGGGGGCGTAAGTACGCCAGATAGCCGAAGCGGCAGGCCGAAGCATTAATGACACACTGGGACTCCTGCCCACACAGCAACTGAACAGAATCAGGGAGTTCTCCTGCAGGAACAGAGAGAACAGACAAGAGGGCGGAGATGGTCCGGCCCAGTCGAGGAATTGTTCAGACCATGCTTGGAGGGCAGCAGCAAGGTCTACACTGGAAGAAAAAGAAGTTTCGGTGCGGGATCCCCTCAAGCAGGGGAACCCAGGAGAGAGGGATTCGAAAGACGTACCCTACGGTAAGTCAGATGAAGGATAGAATGTCCATGTGGAGCCAGAAACTATCCTGGAATAGAGGTGATCCCCCTCCACCAATGAGGAAAAAAGGGGGGGGGGGATCCCTGAACCCCTGAGCAAGCAGCCGAACCACTTGTCATACTGTAAAGAACCCCAGTATAGCTGGAAAAATAAACTTCTGGGAAGAGAAGTCAATTGCAGATTGCCACATACAGGAGCCTAAAGCTGTTTGGCCTGGGTATCCTGGCGCGGGCCCTGGAACTTCCGACCGGAGTGAGACATCCCTTGCTTGGGCGCAACTGGCAGGTGGGCGGATGAATGAAACTTTCTCTTCCTCGGGAAGGAAGGACGGGAAAGACATTTCCTACCCCCGGGGAAAGGAGAAGGCTTCGGATGGCCAGCGCTAGAAAGGTCAGCGGAGCACTGAGCAACCTGACGTAAAGCCTCGCCACTGAAGAGGTGTTCCCCAGTGCACGGGGAATTACCCAGATTATGTTGTGCCCAGCTGCACAAGTCGGAAGCCTGCAGCCAGGCTGTACGACGCGCCCCTATGGCAATAGCAGAGGACCTGCCAACAGACTCAAAAGAGTCTAGGGAAGCACGAGAGAGGAACCAAGAGATATTCCTGAAATGATAAAGAAGCAAGGAATAGTCAGGGGCCCTAGTGGCCGACACAAAAGAGATAGTCTCTCGGTGATCTCCCGAAGTGCCAGGCTCATATAGAAAATATAGGAAATAATTCTGGAAGCCAACATGGACGTTTGGAAGGTTCGCCGCCCAAAGTTATCCAGCGCTTTAGACGCGCAATTCGGAGGGCAAGAAGAATGCTTCTTCTTGCTTCCGACCTTCCTCAGCGCCGATTCCACCACAACGGAATGATGGGGAAGCTGGTGCGTCCGAAACCCCGGAGAGGGGGGCACCCTATACAGGGCATGCATGGCTGTAGGCGGCGCAGGAACCTGCAAAGGTGAGCGCCAAATCCCGAGCAGAAGATCCCGCAGGGAAGGATGCAGAGGGAACATTATGGCTGCCTGTTCCGCAGGACCTGGACTTAGCGAAGGACCCGGGAAAGGAATGGCAAGCAAGTCCGCCATGTCAAGGAGAAAATCCTGAAAAGACGGCTCTCCCAGAGGAGCTATTCCGGGGGAGGCCGAGGTTGACAGGGCCGCCTGAACACCAGGAGACCCTCCGAGCTGGTGCCCAGGAGGGATCCCTCTAAAGAGAGGAGGGTACCGACAGTCCCGACTCGAGGCAGTTGGCACTGCATCGTCAGAGCTCGGGATTGATTCCAAGCTGGGCATCGAAGGGAGCGATGTCACCGATAGACCCGCGGGACTCGGCCTCAGCCCGACCCCTGTCCAGAGGGCCCCGGCGGCGGCGGTGGCGCTGGCGATGCCCATCCCTGAAAGCGAATCGGGGCCGCATCGGTCGGCGCCGCGGGCATCGAGGACTTCCGAGGCCGAAACTCGGCAAAGAGGGGAACACCCGATACCGGCGCCGACGTCGGGATATAGACCCCGCCAGACGCCGGGCTTCTTCCCATGCCTGTGTTACCGAGCGGGAAACCCTTACGGGGCGCACTAGCCGGCCTCGAGGGTACCCAGGTAACCCGTCGACGAGCCCCGGCGGGGAGTGAAACGCACAGCCCCGGCGCCGACGTCGGGGCAGCGGCGCTTCTTTGGGTCAAATCGATCGAAGGTCCCGAGGCCTCCCGCGGGCGAACTCTGGTGACGCGTGGAGCACTCGACGCCCGCGTCGATGCCGGGAGGCTGGTAATGTCCGGGGCCGGGGCCGGCCCCGTGCAAGGTTGTGGTGCCGGACCGCCCGTCCGGGACAGATCGATCGGCTCCAAAGGCGGAGCCAGGTGACGGTCCCCGGTGGAGAGTGGGGTACTCGACACCGAAGCCGACGCCAGGGAGGCGGGGCCGCTCAAAGCCGGTACCGCCCCCGCGCAGTCCTGGGATGCAGGAAGGCCAGTCTGGGTCGAGTCAATCGGCCCCGAAGGCACCGAGGACACCAGCTGACGATCCCTGGCGAAGAGTGGAACACTCGACGCCAGCGCCGATGCCGAGGAGTCAGCACCGCCCGAAGCGGGTACCACCCTCGAGCATGGCTCGGGAATGTTCTGTGAGGAGCGAACCCCAGGAACAGCCCGAAACCCCATGGAGGCTCTGGAGCCCGAAGACTCCCGCCGGGGTTTATGTGCCAAGGGGGACTTGAGAGGAAGGCCGGAGCCATCATCATGCCGCGCATGAGACTCGCCCCTCAAGGCTTGGCTAGTCTTAACAGACTGTTGTTGGGTTACCTGATCCTGGAGAGGAGAGAACACCGATGACCGCACCTTAGGTGGGAAGACGTCATCGAGGGACACTCGAAAAAGGGAAGGTCTTCTCCCGACGCTGAAGCCCGGAGAACCGGGGGAAAAAGGGTCAGGGCCCCAACAGGAGAGAAATCAGGCATTGGAGGCTAAGTAGGAAAAGTCTCCACAGTGAGGGCACTTCTTAGGGGAAGAAGGCTCCATGCTGGAAAGCCCGGTAGGCCTCAGAAGTGACTCGAGGAAAATATTTCCCTCGAAGGGATTTAAGAAAAAATTTAAGAAAAATAAGAAAAAATAAGGCACCCGTGGTGCCAGTGTCGGCGGGAAAAGGCCGCGACCACAAGAAACAAGGAAAAAGGGGAAAATTAAAGAAAAAGTTTCTGCGGTGGCAGGAGGTACGTCCTGCCGGCTCCGCGGAAAAACGAAAACTGGGGAGAGGCAGTAGGAAGGGCGGGAAGCCACCGCGCAGGCGCGAGGGATGCTCCCAAAAGCCTTCTGATTGGATGCTGGGGAGCATTCCCGTGCGGGCTCCATCGGCGCCGACGTACCCACATGTGAAGACTCATTCCTGCTTGTTCCTGGAGATTAAAACGTTCCCCCGAAATAATGTTAAACAAAAGGAGAAAGAAAATGCTGCAGCTCTCGCAGGCTGCACAGCTAACTATCCCGCTCCAAACCAGCCACCGTGGCTGAGAATGCCGCGCGGCTCTGACATTTAAAATGGACGCTGCACCCCCCAAGGTTGAGGAAATGGCTGCCACACATGCCGGATCAGTCCGAACAAAAAGGTGGGAAGCAGAGAAACGGAAACACAGCAGTGCGGAAAGGAGGGCAGTGCAGCTGCAGCAGTCTCGAAGCAAAGAAAAAAACATGGTGTCTCTGTGAAAGTGGCAGCGCGACCCACCGCTCAAAATGGAGGGGGGGGAATTCAAACTCCCTGTGTCCTCCTAGAGAAGCAGGAGAGCCAAAGCAGGAGCAGTATTGCAACAGACTGACTCAGCGCTTAGCGAAAATAAAAAGGCTCTCCCTGCTGCCGGCCTGCTGGAACCCCCGCTGTACAAGTGCCCGGAGCCTCCGTATCCCACAAGGTAAAGAAGAGCGGCAGACCCGGGGGTGGAGGAACTTACTCACTGTGTCCCATGCGATTGCAGGAGTAGTAGAGCAGGGGAGCCAAGGCAGACGCTGCAAGAAGGCTGATCAAAAACTGCTGCTGTAGCTAAGCTCCCAAGGCAGACGCTGCAAGAAGGCTGACCAAAAACTGCTGCTGTAGCTAACCTCCCAAGGCAGACGCTGCAAGAAGGCTGACCAAAACTGCTGCTGTAACTAAGCTCTATAAGAGCAATGAAGGCTCCCACTGCTGCCGGCCAACCAGGTCCTCATGATCAGGAGGCGGCCTTCCCCTCGCATAATGGGAGCTCGACTAGTCCTCTTGACCGGGAGCTCAACCAGATCCCCAAGGTGATGAGCTGGGAAATTTCAGAGGAGCATCTTCTGTGCGCCCTGAAAACATCCAGCTGAAATTAATAACTTCCGTAAAAGAAAACCTGAAGAGAAAAAACAGAACATCAGCATCTGCTGGAGACAGAAAATACTGAGGGCGACCTCTAGGGGTACAGCTATATGTCTATCAGGGCTCAACCAATCAAGCTTCTGGTAGTTTTAACTCTCCAACATCTGCTGGCAGGGGGACTTAACCCATTTATCTGGACTGGTCTAGCAGGATGACTTCGAAAGAAGTGATTTGCCTTAAGAGTGGAGTTCCAGAGGAGGGGTGTAGGGAGAGATATGAGAGGAAAGGTAATGAGGAGCTGCAGAGCGAATGCACTTATAGGACAGCAGGACAAGTTTGAACTGGATACAGAAATGGATAGGGAGCCAATGGAGTGACTTGAGGGGTAATAAGAGCATGGTAAGACTGGTGGAAGATTAGCCACGCAGCAGAGTGTTGAACAGATTGAAGGGGAGAGAGATGATTCAGAGGGAGACCAGCAAGGAATAGGTTACAATAGTCTACCGGAGTAGGTTACAATAGTCTACCTGAGTCGGTACATCAGGCTCAGACTCAGGAGTAATATGCGGAAACATTTCTTTACAGAAAGAGTGGTAGATGCATGGAATAGTCTCCCAGTGGAGGTGGTAGAGATGAGGACAGTATCTGAATTCAAAAAAGCATGGGACAAACACAGAGGATCTCTAAAGGAAAAATGTGGACTGTTGTAGTGGTTGATATGGAAGGACAGACTTGATAGGTCATGTGGTCTTTTTCTGCCGTCATGTTTCTATATCTAGATGGGAGGCAACTAAGGAGTGGATAAGCGTCTTAGTATTGAGTTCAGAAAGGAATGGGAGAATTTTGTTGATGCTGTAGAGAAAGAAACGGCGGGTCTTAGCTATCAGATGAATGTGTGTGGACAAGGAGAGAAGAGTCAAAGATGACCCCAAGGTTGCGAGCTGAAAAGACAGGGAGGAGTAGAAAGTTATCCACAGAGACAGAGAAAGGAGAAATGGGGGAGGAGGGTTTAGGGGGGAAAAATAAGAGCTAAATTTTGGCCATGTTCAATTTCAAACAGCAATGAAACATCCAAGCAGTAAAGTCAGAAAGGGAGGCAGAGATCCGGGCCTGGATTGCCGGAGAAATTTCAGGTGTAGAGAGGTAGATCTGGAAGTCATCAGCGTAAAGATGGGTCCCTGCTCATAAACGTTTACAGTCTAATCAAGACAGACAATACAATAATTGGGGACTAGGATATATCTAGGGGAAAGGAAAGTTAACATAGAGGAGGTGAACAGGATCAGGATCCAAAAGCTGTCTCAAAGAAGAGAGGTTTTATCCTGGATTTGAATAGGGCCACATATGAGCCTGATGTACCGACTCAGGCAGCTTGATCAAGGCATAAGGAGCAGCAAGGCAGAAAGATTGAAATCTAGAGATGACAACAGCAGAGAAGAGCACAGATACAAGGGATCTGCCTGAAGAGCGGAGTTCTCAAGGAGGGTAGTAGGGAGAGATAAGAGAGGAAAGGAAGTGTGGAGCAGCCGAATGAAGGTACTTATTGGTCAATATAGAAGTTTGAATTGGATGTGGAAACAGATTGGGAGCAAATGAAGTGACTTGAGAAGAGGGGTTACATGAGCATAGTGAGATTGACGGAAGAGTAATCCATGCAACTGAGTTTTGAACAGCTTGAAGTAGGGAGAGATGATTCAGAGGGAGACCAGCAAAGAGAAGGTTGCGATAGCCATTCTCTAGTCACCTCCGGTCTAGACTAAGAGTCTTAGTAGTGTGTTCAGAAAGGGAGGGATGAATTTTGCTAATGTTATTAAGAAAGAAGTGACAGGTTTTAGCTATCTGTTGGATGTATGTGGCGAAGGAGAGGGAGGAGTCAAAGATGACCCCAAGGCTGCGAGCCGAGGAAACAGAGAGGAGTAGAGTGTTATCCACAGAAACAGAGAAAGGAGGAAGGGGGGAGGTGGGCTTAGGGGGATAGATAAGGAGCTCAGTTTTGGCCATGTTCAATTTCAGATGGCAGGGAGACATCCAGACACAAATGTAAGGTAAGCAGGCAGATATTAGGGCCTGGATACCAGGGGAAATTTCAGGTGCAGAGAGGTAGATCTGGGAGTCATCAGTATAGAGATGGCATTGAAAACCGTGGGAGAAGATGAATGCACCAAGGGACAGTGTAGAGAGAGAAAAGGCCCAAGACAGAGTCCTGGGATACACCAACTGAAAGTGGGACAGTAGTAGAGGAGGAACAACCAGAACATATACTAAAAGTGTGGTGGGAGAGATAGGAAGAAAACTAGGACAGAACCCCCTAAATCCAAGTGAGGAAAGATATCGAGGAGAAGGTAGTGATTAACAGTGTCAAAAGCATCAGAAAGGTCAAGAAGGATGACGATCAAGTAAAGGGCCTTGGATTTGGTGAGGATCAAGTAAAGGCCCATGGATTTGGTGAGTAACAAGTCATTGGAGACTTTGGCAAGAGCTGTTTCAGTAGAATGTAGAGTGCGAAACCCAGACTGCAGTAGATCCAGAAGGAACCGAGAGGAGAGAAAGTCAAGACAGCAGCAGTGAACCACACATTCAAGTAGTTAAGAAATAAAGGGGAGGAGGGAGATAGATGGGTTGATAAGAACATTTAGGATCAAAGGATGGTTTATTGAAGAGAGGTGTAACCACAGCATGCTTGAAGGCTGCAGGAACAGTCGCAGTTGAAAGCGACAGGTTGAGGATACGACAGATGGAAGGGACAACGGTGGAGGAGATGGAGTTTAGTAGATGGCTGGGAATGGGATCAGAGGAGCAGATAGTAAGTTTAGAAGATGAGAGAAGATGTGCGTTTTCTTCCTCAGTTATCTCAGAAAAGGAGGAAAGAGCGACAGAGGTTGACAGAAGGATTTGGGAATGAAGAGGGGGAAGGAGAGATGGAGATGATCCCGGGGAGGGGGGGGGGGGGCGCCGACTCAAGAGTAATCTTGAAGACTTTGTTATGGAAGTAATCAGCTAAGGTCTGGGCAGAAAATGAAGGAGGGGTCAGTGGCAGAGGCACTTTGAGAAGAGAGTTGTAAAGAGATGAGAGTTAGAGGCAAGAGAGTTAATTAGATGGATATAGTACTCGTGCTTGATGAGTGCTATTGCAGAATGGAAAGAGATAAGAATGAAATGGAAATGTAGGAAATCCACAAGGGTATGGGATCTGAACCAAAGGCACTGCTCAACTGAGTGGGCACAGGAACATAGGTAGTGGATTTTAGAGGACAGCCAGGGCTGAGGTACAGTACACCTCACAGAACGTGAAG
Organism: Ichthyophis bannanicus; assembly: GCA_033557465.1. Taxonomy (NCBI): domain Eukaryota; kingdom Metazoa; phylum Chordata; class Amphibia; order Gymnophiona; family Ichthyophiidae; genus Ichthyophis; species Ichthyophis bannanicus. The sequence goes on from CM066041.1 coordinate 5,897,525, forward strand.
TAGGAGGAGCTATAGGAAGATACAGCCTCACCAACGGACTTCGATAACATAGTGGAGAAAAGAGATAGTAAGGCAGCAGATGGGTCAACAGCATGAAGATTCCTAAAGATAAGGGAAGAACTGAGGTGCATAAATTTGAAGGCAAGCCATTAGAGAAGACAAGATCAAGGCAGTAGCCTAGCTGGTGAGTAGGGCAATGTTCCCTCTGATTTTCTGTAGGCTGTGTGCGCATAAAATATCAGCTGTGCAGCTTTTGAAGGAAGGTTAAATTTTTGTGCGCCACATGACGACACTCGGAGTTATATACTTTAAAATTTGACTACACATCAAAATACAGTATGTACACCACATTGATTTTAATCAAATTAAATGAAAATAGAAGATTACTAAATGAAGCGGAAAATTTCTAGTAATTACAATCACAACTTTTAAATTTTAAGATGTCTGTGTTGTTTTCTATCAGAATCAGAACCGTAATTTTTGTGTGCTCTGTTGTAAAGTATGTGCGCTCGCTCGGCGAGGTGTGTGTGCGCGCGCACAGCTTAGAGGGAATAGTGGAGTAGGGGTAGTAGAGCCTAGCTGGAGATTGAATGAGATGGTAAGAGAAAGGAGCTTTAAGGCATGAGGATCAGAGGGGTTATCAACATAAATGTTAAAATCTCCAAGGATGAGCAAGGGGGAAGATACATCCATAAAGAGGGACAGCCACGAGTCAAAGTCAGTGAGAAAGGTAGAGGTGGACTTATCAGGGTTTGATAAATGACAGCAGTTCAGAGAGATAGTGGAGTAAAGGGGCGAATGGAGTGAACTTCAAAGGAAGGAAAATAGTGAGACTGAGGCAAAAGGAGGGGTTGAAACTGGTAGGAATGGGAGAGTAGAAATCAAATACCACCAACACGCCCAATGGAGCGAGGCATATGGGAAAACTGGTAGTCCCCATGACAGAGGGCAGCAGCAGAGCCTTTGGGAAGAAGCCAGGTCTCAGAGCCAGAAGATGCAGAGTATTAGAGATAAAGAAGTCATGAATGAAGGCAAGTTTATTAGAGATGGAGTGTGAGTTCTTTATTTTTTATTTGTGGGATTTGATATACCGCTCTTGCAGGAGCGTCAGGGCGGTGTACAATAAAACAATATATTGGCTACAGAAAAGTGAAAGGAACACCATTAATTAGATAGGAAAGTAGAGAAGAGTAGAGAGACAAAAGAAAGTACAGAAGCAAAGATTGGCATAGAGAGAACAAGTGTGAGGGTGGGGGGAAGGAACTGCAACAGGGGAACGGGATATAGTACTATGACACCAGCGTTAGGGATCTTGGCGAGGGGGGGGGGGGGTCAGCAGGAGGAGGAAGATCATAGGCCTGGTGAAAGAGGTGTGTTTTAAGAAGTGCTCTAAAACGTGTGAAGGATAGCTCGGTGTGGAGGGGGTGCGGGAGAGAATTCCAAAGAACGGGGCTAAGGAAGAAGAAAGCAGAGTGACAGGTGAGCTCAAGGTGGGCCTGGGAAGGGGAAGGGAGGAAGAGGTGGTTTCCATGTGCAGAGCGGAGGAGGATGATATAAGCCAGGTACTGCGGGGTGCTAGTGTAAAGGACCTTATATATGATGGTAAGGAGTTTATAGATAAATCTAACATTGACTGGAAGCCAATGGAGGGAGAGGAGAGAGGGGGTAATATGAGCAGTAACAGGGGTGTGAGTGATAAGGCGGGTGGCAGTCTTCTGGACTAACTGGAGACGGCATAGTTGATGACGAGGGAGACCAGCGAAGACAGAATTGCAGTAATCTAGACGGGTGATCACACGGGATAGAACAAGGGTGGTAATAGCGGTGGTAGAAAGAAACGGTCGGATAGACCTAATCCTACAGAGGTGAAAGAAGGAAGTACGTACCATGGTGGAAATATGCTGGTGGAAAGAAAGAGAAGAGTACAGCGTGACACCTAGATATCAAAGGTTAGGCACAAGGGGGATAGGGCCAACAGACATAAGGGGTGACAGAGTGGGAGAAGGGGCATGAAAGGAGAGCCAAAGGGCAGAGGATTTGGAGGGATTGACATGGAGGAAATTCTGACTAAACCAAGAGGAGATAAGATTAAGACAGTTATTGAGCGGAGAGAGATCAGGTGCTGAGGAGGTGGTATGATAGACCAGGAGGATATCATCTGCATAGATGTAAGCAGAAATCCCAGATTGCTGAATAAGAAGGGCGAGAGGGGCGAGGAAGACATTAAAGGGAGGAGTGGCTCAGTAGTTGGGACAGGTTACCTCAGGCCGGGGGTTCAATTCCCACATGGGGACAAGCAACCTCAGGCCAGAGGGTCTCTAGTCCCATGGCCACTCCTTGTGGCCTTGGGCAAGCCACTTAACCCTCCATTGCCTCAGGTACACTTAGATTGTGAGCCCTTCAGGGACAAGGGAATAAAAAGTGCCTGTTAGTATACATGTAAACCGCACTGATTCTAAAGAGCGCGGTATAAAAAAGAAATAATAAATAAATAAAGAGAAGGGGAGCGAGAATAGAACCCTGTGGCACGCCGCAATGCAGCGGGAGTGTAGGTGAGACACCAGAGTCCGTGCGGACAAAGGAGTGAGAGGAGAGAAAGGAAAGAAATCACTGCAGAACTGTACCATAGATACCCAGATCAGACAAACGTGAAAGAAGAGTGCGATGATCAACAACATCAAAAGCAGAAGAGAGATCTAAGGATACCACAAGAGAGAGGTCGCCTCGGTCACAAGGGGCATGAGAAAGGAAGAGAGGACGGGAAAGAAAAGGAGTAGGAATAAGATTTGAGGGGCTGTGTGTGGATCTGCCCTGGGAGTGTGAAAAACGTTTATGGGTGTCAGGGTTGGGATTGATATATCCGATGAGATAAGGAGAAGGAGCAGGAGAGTGCGGGGAAGAGAGGAGAGGGCATGATGGTAACTTTCAGAGACAGGGAGATGGCTGAATGAGAGGAAGAAAATGGAAAAGCTAAAGAGAACACAACAGGTTAGAAGACAAGATAGAAGGAGAGGTAGGATGGTAAGGGGGATACGGAGTGGGGGCTTGAGATCGTTGGAATGAGGGGAAAAGATTAGGGAGTGTCAACAATATAGGAAAAAAGTGATGTGGAGCCACCGGAATGAGATTGAAGGGGGGGGGGGGGGAGAAGTTGTCGTAGGAAATAAATGATGAATAAGCAGAAGAGAAGTCCCAGAAGACTAGCGTGCACCCATAGTAATACTGGTAATAAGCACATGACAGCTATAAGTGCATATTAGCTTAGAGGTGGGTGGAAGGGATAAAGAAAGTAGAAAAGGATCAAGGAACTGCCAGCAGAAGATGGGCATCTGATTCTTCTCTCCCCTGGAAATAATATCCAATAAAATCTTAGGGACAGACATTTGAGGCTGTAATAATACCCACAAACCAGGACCTCCCGGAAGAGCCATCAGTCCTGAATGGAGGGCCAGGATAAGCCCCAAATTCTTGGGAGAATCAGAAGCAAACATTTGGAAGGAAAGGCCAACAGGCCCGAACTTCCCCCATGTATGGAAGGGCTGACCAGCAAGAAGCTTTTTGCGAAAGGGCATAATGCATAGAAAGCAGCAGCTCCTAGGGAAGATCCTGAACTGGTCTAGCAGGACTCCAGGAAAGAAAATCATCATGTAAGTAAAATTTCACCTCACAAATCATCCTGCTAGACGAGTCCAGAATAGGTGTGGCTGAGACATTGTTGGTGGGGCGAATGAAGCAGAATTTGGCAATGTTGGGCTCAGCCTCGGAGGTGGTTTCTTCTTTAAAACTGGGAGTCCAGAGTTTTGGCATTTCAACAGGTCAGTCGTCAGCGGCTTCCCTGAAGCCTACCTTCTCACCGAGTCATCCTGATGTTTTCTTGTTGGAGACTAAATGGTAGGCGATTTCTAACTTGGGTGCAGTCTTGGCTCAGACTATAGATTCACTTTCTTAGATCAGTGGGTTGTCAAAGCGGAGGAAGAGATTCATGAACTTAAAAGACTCTCCAAAATATGAAGAGCAGTTGGGAAAGATGGTTAGCTCTGAGGAATTGCTGATTAAGCGTAGTTACTCACCTGTAACAATAGTTCTCCAGGAACAGCAGAAATCAGTCCTCACACATGGGTGACTTGGGTGCCAATGGAGCCCACGTGGAGTATTTCCCAGCATTCAAAGAAAGCCTTTGGGACATGCTACCATGCATGCATGGTTCCCTTCCTGCCCAAGGGTGCCATCTTGCTCAGTCAGATGACATAGCTAGGACATTAGTAAAAAATAAAAAGGTTAAAGAATGGAGAGTAGAGGGAAAAGGGGGGGGGGGATGAGGGGGGGAAGGAGGGATAGGAAAGAAGGGGGGATTGAAAAGGGGGGGGGGGGGCTATAGTTCGGGAGATGAATCAGGACCAGATAACAGATAGCACATTGGTTGTCTTTTAAAGAGTAATTACAGAAGGAATGAAAAAGAAAAAGCTTTTACGAGTTCTGGAGTGTGCTGTAATGGTCTTATATGTGGTTGAGTTATAATTTGATGTATAACGTTATTGGACCAGTGGTTAAAATTTTTCAATAAAGATAAAATCATAAAAAATAAATAAATAAAAAGGTAGAGAGGCAACTCCCAGGGGAAGAGGAAGGGTTGTGAGGAATGATTCATGCTGTCCCCGGAGAACACCTGTTACAGGTGAGTAACTATGCTTTCTCCAGGAACAAGCAGGAAGTCAGTCCTCACATATGGGACTCCCTAGCTCCAGGCTGCCGAGGACCAAACCATGACAGCACTAACAATGACCAAGTCGGGTAGCCGTGAGATGCAGAAGATGAGTCCCCACTGAGAGACCATATCTCACAAAGGATATAAAAAGACTGGAAATGGTTTGAGGAAGGCAACCAAAATGATTTGGAGCCTGCGTCAGAAGACATATGAGAAGAGACTTGAAGATCTAAATATGTATACTCTGGAGGAGAGGAGGGACAGGGGAGATATATTCAGACCTTTAAATACTGAAGTATTAATGAACAAACCAACCTCTTCCAAAGACGGGGAAGCTGTAAAACTAGAGGGCATAACATGAAGTTGCAAGGGGGTAAACTGAAAGGCAATGTCAGGAAATACTTTATCACTGAAAGGGTGGTGTTTGCTTGGAATGCCCTTCTGATGGAAGTGGTGGGGGCAAATACAGTGACAGAATTCAAAATGTCATGGGACAGACACAGAGGATCCCCTTATAAGCAACAAGATAAAATCAAAACAAACATAACTCTCTCTTATATCTCAACAAATAGGGGCAACCTACACCGAGCGATGGGTACATGGCTAAACAAAGGTATTGGGAAGGGTGACCTGCATGGAGTGGAAGATGCACCTATTCTTACCGCTTTGCTGAGCAGACTAGATGGACCATATTGGTCTTTATCTGCCGACATATACTATGTTACTATGAGAGACTCTGCAGGACCCTAGCGTCCAGCGGCACTATCACTCCGGCCTGAACACAGAAGGGTCAGAGGGCAGGAGTTGCCTACACCCCGAGAATATTACGGAGTACTGCCTGACCAAACACACTGTTCCTGCGGGACTCTTTCTCTAGGCAATAGTGAGCTGCGAATGTGCGAATCTAAGACCATGTGGTGGCCTTCCATATCTCCATCACTGGCACAGAGCATAGGTTGGCCACGGATGTGGCCATCGCCCTCATGCGATGCGCTGTGAACCGGTGCTCAAGGGAGAGGCCAGCTCGCTTATAAGTGAGGGCAATATAGTCCGCCACCCAAGTGGACAGAGTTTGCTTAGTCATAGGGAGCCCCAGTCTGCTGGGGTCAAAAGACACGAAAAGCTGAGGAGCTTTGCAGTGGGCCTGGGTCCGCTGTAAGTAGAAAGACAGGGCCTGTTTGCAATCCAGTGTATGAAGTACTAGTTCTTCCCAGGTAGCGTGAGGCCACAGGAAGAAGGTGGAGAGGACCACCTCTTGGTTGAGATGGAAAGGAGATACCACCACCTTTGGGAGGAATTTGGGGTGTGTGTGGAGCTCTACCTTGTTCTTGTAGAACCTTGTATATGGTGAACCTGCCACCAGGCCCTGGAGTTCGCTCACTCTTCAAGCGGAAGCGAGGGCCACCAGAAAGGCCACTTTCCAAGACAGGTACCACAGGTGGCAAGTGGCTAGGGGCTCAAATGGCAGTCTGGTGAGCTGTGAGAGCACCATGTTGAGGTCCCACAATGCTCCTGGGGGGCGGAGAGTGGGCTGGGATAACAGGAGGACCGGAGGAACCTGGAGACCAGGGGCTGGCCAGAGAGGGGTTTTCCTTTGACAGGGTGGTGGTGAGCAGCTATCGCGCTCAGATGCACCCTCACTGAGTTAGACTTGAGCCCGATGTGGGACAAGTAGGTACTGGAGTACTAATTGCATATGGCAGAAGGGGCTCTCCCTTCTTTCTGCACACCAGGTGTAGAACCGTCTCCACTAAAAGGCATACGCCCCTCTGGTGGAGGGCTTTCGAGAGGCCAATAGAATCTCCTCGACTTCTTTTAGAAGATTGAAAGAGGCCGGTGCTACCCTCCAGCAGCCATGCTGTTAGAGTTAGGGACCTCAAGTTGGGGTGCAGGAGTGAGCCCCCCTCGTGGGAACGCATAGAGTAGGCCCACGGACCAGGAGATCAGGAAGGCATATACCGCCACTCTCTCCGGATGCGGCTGATGGGAGCAGAAGTGGGGTAGCTATGTGTTGTCTGAAGAGGTGAAAAGGTCCATCATGGGTCTGCCTCAGAGGTGAAAGAGCTGCTTTATTACTCTGAAGTTTAAGTACCACTCGTGTGGGCGAAGGACTCTGCTCAGCCTATCTGCTAGGCAGCTGTCCTGGCCCAGGAGGTACACTGCTTGCAGAAGCATGCTGTTGTGTGCTGCGAAGGAAGGGAGGGCCATCGCCTCCTGGCAGAGGGAGTATGATCCTGTGCCTCCCTGCTTGTTGATATAAAACATGGTGACCTGGTTCTCTGTTTGGATCAGCACAGGTCGGTGTCGATGTCGCAGTCGGTGGCGGAATGCTTGTAGGGCCAAGAAGATTGCTCTAAGCTCCAGAAGATTGATTTGTAGAAGTGACTCCTCCTGAGACCAGCTGCTCTGTGTGCGGAGGGCTCCGCAATGCGCCCCAAACCCAGGAGGAGGAATCTGTGGTCAGGGTCCTCTGTAACATGTGTGCCTGGAAGGGCATTCCTGCCTGGATGTGGCCTAAGTTTTGCCATTGGTTGAGGGACTATGCCAGTTAGCGGGTAATCCTGACCTGTAGCCTGCCCATGGCCCAAGTCCATTGCGAGTGTAGGCACCACTGGGCTGGCTGCATGTGTAAGTGGGCTGACGGCGTGACATGGACCATCGAGGCCATATGGCCCAGTAGGTGGAGGAGATGACAAGCTGGCACTGACCGGCAGGGTTATACCTCTTTTGCCAGTTGCTTGAGGCATTCTACCCTTTCTCTTGGGAGGACAACCTTGACCTGTAACATGTCCAACTGAGCACCTATGAACTCCAGGCTTTGGGCTGGGGAGAGATGGGATTTGGGGTGGTTGATAACGAATCCCAGGTGCTGCAAAAGGAGGGTTACATACTCTGCGGCCTGACTGACTTCCGAGGCTGTACTGCCCTTGATGAGCTAGTTGTCCAGGTAGGGTAAGACAAAAGCCCCTTGTAGGTGAAGATAGGCAGCTACCACCGGCAGGCATTTGGTAAAGACCCTTGGCGAGGAGGCCAGGCCAAAAGGTAGCACCCTGTACTGGGTACTACCCTCCCCCCACCACAAATCATATGTACTTCCTGTGGGAGGGGTGGATCAGGATGTGAGTGTACGCATCCTTTAGGTCCAAGGAGCACAGCCAATCTCCCTGGTGGAGATAAGGCAGCAGTATTCCAAGGGAGAGCATGTTAAACTTCTCCCTCACCAGAAACTTTTATACGTTTCTCAGGTCTAGTATGGGCCTGAGGCCCTCGGTTCTCTTTGGAACAAGAAAGTATCTGGAGAGAATAGAAGCCTTTTCCCCACAGATGTTTGGGTACAGGCTCTACTGCGTTGTCCCTAAGCAGACCCATGAGCTCTGAGAGCAGACGTCTCTGGTGAAGGAGAGGTTGCACCGGCTCTCCAGGGAAGAACTTGGATGGTACCTGCTGTAGGTGGAGGAGGTATCCCTCCCTTACCACCTGCAGTACCCACTGGTCCGTGACACTGGCCCACCTGTGGGCAAAGAGTACCAGGCGGCCCCTGTGGGCTGGTGAAGGTCTCCTGGGGGGGGTGGGGGGTGGGGAAGGAGGCTCTGCCATGGGAGTCAAAAGTTCCCACTGGGCTGGGCGGAAGCTGAGGACTGGGGCTTCTTTTTCTTTGGCTTCTGAGCTCCATGGCTTTGTCTTTTACGGCGCAAACCCTGTTGCTGGCCCAAGAAGGGCTGGCAATGGCGACTCTGATGAAAGGGTCCCTTTTTCTTCGGGAACAGGGGTCTTTTTCCCAATGGTTTCTTATGGGGAAAGGATGAGGTCTTTCTGGAGAGCCTCTGTCAGGTCACCATGTCGGCCTCGATCTTGGCCACCTTTTTGACCATGGGCTTGCCAAACATATTCTCCTGGGTGCAGAGGACATTGAGCAGCTTGTCTTGGACTCATTGCTTGAGGTCCGAAGATTGCAGCCAGACTTGGCATCAGGCACCGATGGCAGCCGCTGCTACCTGGGCCGATGACTTAAAGCCGTCATAGGCCACCTGGGAAAAGAACTTAGAGCAGTCCTTGATCCTGGAGGTCGGGGACTGGAACCGCTGGAGGGGTTCCCCGGTAAGCCCCGCTGAAAACCCAGATAACTCCTGGGTTAGGGCCTTCAGGTACATGCCTATGTAGAGTTCATAGGCCTACGTCTGGCAACCCAGCATGGATCCCTGGTAACACTTGCGCCCGAGGGCATCGAGTGCTCTAGCATCCCTTCCAGGAGGGACTGAGGAGTGGGTCTTCTGGCTCTCAATTTATTTATTTATTTATTTTATTTAACATTTCTTATATACCGCCTTTCATGATATCAAGGCGGTTTACATTGAACAAACTGAAATTACATTGAACAGGGCATTAGAACTTGGAGATAACTATTTTACAGGGAACATGGGCTATGGAGGGTTAAGTGGCTTGCCCAAGACCACAAGGAGCACCTGTGGCTCAAGGAGCACCTGTGGCTCAAGTTTCTGCATGGTCGACTCGATAACCATGGAGTTATGTGAGAGTTGGGGCTTGTGGAACTTGGGGACCTTCTGGATGTGGTACATGGCACTGAGGCACCATGGCCGATGTTTCCCACATTCTAAGTAGCAGCCGCTTGAGGATCGCCTGCACGGGCACCTTGAAAGTCTCCTTGGGTTGAGACTCTCACTCGAGAATCTCCAGTTCCTCGGTGCACGGATCCTCCTCCGCCTCGGTTTATACCGATAGGGCTCTGGCCATATCCTTGACAAAGTCATGGAAGGCCACATCTTCTGGAGGAGAATGGCACTGGGGTGCCAGGTCCAAGGGAATGTTTTGGTGCTGTTTGGTTTCTGACGCCGCCTAGTCATCAGTCTCCCACTTGGAGTCGACGACTCATAACATTGACGCTAGTGCAGAGTGGCTGGTGACCTCCAGAGGACCTGGGGTCCGAGTCACGGAAACTGGCCGGGGAAGATCGGATACCCAAGTAATGGGTAAACGGGTAAACGTAGATCAATTGTTTACGTTATCAGAATATAGAAAGACTAGGGGACATGCAATGAAGCTTGTCGCGACGCCACCCTGGTGGCTAATGGGCTCCAAGGCAGGTCGGACACAAATAAAAATAAGGTTGGGTTTGGTATGTATTTTCCAGGGCCCAGGGATGTATAGCCTTGGTAGCGTCCTTATCACCAAATACCCAGAGAACACAGGTCTTCAAGTGGAGGGAAAAATAAGGCTTTATTTCCCTTGTCTTGCAAAGGTTCAAAGGATCAGACTCAAACAACAAAAGAAATGTCCTTATATCAGGTTAGAAAAAGTACAACTCAGGTTCAAAGCAAAAACTGTTTTCTTCACAGAGGGGATACAAAAACAAGCGTTTATTTCACAAGTTTACTGCTCACTTGCTACGCAAGGACTCCAAGCTTCCAGTGGTACAATAGCTACAATCCATTTCTTCATCTGAAAGGGATTCTACCAATTCCACTTGCATCGGTTCCTGCTCATATGTATCTGAACCAGAGTCAATGGTTCCGGGCAAGCTATAATTAGGCTTTTCACACAAACGCTGGATGACCTCCCAGTGCCTTGGGTTCAGCGTGGGGTGTTGGTCATGAGCTGTTCTACAGTGTGAATATCCTTCTCCCTTCAAAGGTTTTACATTCGCTTCCTGCAAACATTGCTTATTCAAAAGTCTCTTATTTGATAAAAGCTTTTCATACCTTGTATCCTGAGAAGTGTGACATGAGCAGGGACCTTCTGTTTCCTGTCCTCTCCATAAGCTAGCTCTCTGAAGGCTGTTTCCAACAAAGTATGGGTTACCTTGTAACACCGGCTTCTTTCCTTGGGACGAGGCTTGAGGCCTACTCCTGGTGAGATTCTGCCTTGCTCCTGCAATATGGCTTGGGTTCTTCACACAGCAGTCACAGTACTGCTTTCGCGTTCCTGGATCTCCCGGATCCTCCTGTACTCTCCGTCCTTTCAGGTCTCTTCCTCCTTCCTGCGCTCCAGCAGCGTCTGTAGCTTCTGCAGCTTCTACAGTTTCTGCCACTTCTGCAGCTCCTGCCGCTCCTCCGGCTTCTGAAGGCTCTGCAACTTCTCTGCTGCCTTCTCTGCTGCTTCTGGCTTTACCGGCACTTCTGCCTCTACAGCCACCTTCCCCTTTCCAGTCTTCCAGACTTTCTTTAAAAGGAGTTCCTGCCTTCCTGGATTGGAGGCTGGCTGGCTTTAGGTCACACCCTGTGGGGAGTGGATCCTCAGTCTTCCGGAGGTCCCTCTTGCTCCCCCTATCAGGTACCTGAGAATACTGCAGCTTGTGCATGCCTTTTTTCGTGTTTAAAATATTTTCTTCTATTCCCCGCTGGTCTGCTGCATCACAAGCTACAGGGTAAACTATTTAAGACTAATAAAAGAAAATATTTTTTCACTCAATGTGTAATCAAACTCTGGAATTTGTTACTGGAGGATGTAGTAAAGGCTGTTAGTGTAGCTGGGTTTAAAAAAGGTTTGGACAAGTTCCTGGAGGGAAAGGTCCATAAACCATCATTAAGAAGGGACCCAGGATATCAATGCTTGACCCAGTACAAGCATTGCGGAACCTGTGTCTTTTGGGGAACTGCTAGGTACGTATGACCTTGATTGGCCACTGTTGGAAACAGGATACTGGGCTTGATGGACCTTGGTCTGACCCAGTATGGCATATCTTATGTTCTTATAATGGGACTGAGACCTCGACTGTCACTGAGGGCTTACCTGAGATCGATGGCACTCGGAGCTTGGCTCAACAACTGGAGACTCCCCCGCAGTCGGGGGCCCAGTCATCATAAGAACATAAGATATGCCACACTGGGTCAGACCAAGGTCCATCAAGCCCAGTATCCTGTTTCCAACAGTGGCCAATCTAGGTCATACGTACCTAGCAGATGATGGCAGATCATACATACCAAGCAGATGAAGGCAGATGATGCAGACAATCCAGCCATGATTGCCTGCTGCAGGGCTAAGATAGCAGTGATGTTCTGCTTCAAGGCCGCCATTTTGGTTTCCAAGCCAGAAGGCTTTACAGCTTTTGGTGTTTGGCACAGAGGACCTTGGGCCTGGTGCCAGCACTGTCGCAAGTGTGTACTTGACGAGGACTACGGTCTCGAGGAACCTTGTACCTTGGAGTGGAGGAGTGGCCTAGTGGTTGGGGCAAGGTACTTCAGGCCGGAAGGTCGTGGGTTCAAATCCCACTAGAGGACAGCAACCTTGGGCTGGAAGGACTGGGGTTTCTAGTCCCACAGGTGCTCCCTGTGGTCTTGGGCAAGCCACTTAACCCTCCATAGCCCATGTTCCCTGTAAAATAGTTATCTCCAAGCTATAATGCCCTGTTCAATGTAATTTCAGTTTGTTCAATGTAAACCGCACTGATGCAGAATAGCGCGGTATATAAGAGAATATAAATAAATAAATAAATTGTACAGTCTCCGCCGGCTGAGAAGGACCTTGGTAGGATGCTTCTCGGAGCCGCCCTAGTCCCTCCGGGCAGTTTTACTAGGTTTCTCTGGTGCAACTTCGGCAGACTTCGAGGATTTTCTCTTCTCTCTCTCAGGGTCTGAGGTCTTCTCAAAGGAGCTGTCGCCACGGGACTCAAAGGATGCTCGGCCCTCACAGGATGTGCTGGGGTTGGAGCTTGGCATCGGGGAGGCCGGTACAGAATCAGACCTGGGAAACAGTTTTTCCTCCAACTCCGATCTCTGTTTATTGGTTTTAACTGTCATGGCCTCGCACAGGTCGCAGAAGGTGCTGTCATGGTCCAGGTTCAGGCAGCAGTCATGGGTGTCTGCAACATGACATGGTCTGACTGCAGTGATCGCATTGTTCGAACCCACCGGTGGGGAACACCCAGACAAGGTTGACTCCTCCCCAGGCCGAAAAGGGCGCAAACATCAGTCGAGGCAAACCTCAATCAAAAAAAGATTACAGGAGCAGAGAACAGCACTGGTGAATGTGCTGGCTCGAGGTGGGAAGAGGAGCCGGTACGCAAACCGGGATACAAACTATTTTAAAGATAATTAGCAAGGATTTTTCTGGGGAAATAGGACAGACATCCGTTGGGCTCCGTGGAAAAAAGATGGAGCAAGATAGCACCCTTCGGCGGGAAAGGGACCATGTATGCGTGGTAGCATGTCCCAAAGGCTTTCTTTAAAAGCTGGGGAAATGCTCAGCTCGAGCTCTGTTGGTGCCAATATCACCCATATGTGAGGACTGACTTCCTGATTTGTTCCTGGAGAAATATCGATAAACCAGGAAGATGTATTACAACTATTTGATAAACTAAAGAGTAGCAAATCATCTAGACTGGATGGTATACATCAGAGGATGTTGAAAGAACTGAAATATGAGATTGCAGACCTACTATTCGTAATATGTGAATTACACAGGTACACTAAAAAAAATTTTTTTTAAACTGCCTCTAATGTTTCGATTGATTTTTACGTTTTTTGGTGTGCTGAATCCAAATCTGGTAACCAATTTGCTCCATCACGTACAGATTTTTTGCTACATTGGGTTAGCAGTTTGAGGTGAATGTTTCAGATTGAGTGCGATCGAGATAAAAGTTTCTTGGATTAATTCTTTATACTAATTGTTTAGTAGTTATTCAAATAAGAATAAAGAAAATTGTAACAAGGCAGCACATAAGAATAGAGTAATGTCAACAAAACACACTGTGATGGTAGCAAAATTGTCTGCACTTAAAACAGCCACATACATGTGCACAAACATTGAGCATATAAGAGCGAGGTTAGACACAAAGCAAAGCAAAGAAATGTGCAAAAAATGTTGTACAGGTATGTATGTAAGAATAGAAAACGCAAACCGCACCATTGCAATACATGAAGACAAACACCCGATGGTGTGAAAATAAAATTCTAATAAATGAGATCCGACACTGTGGTAATAACTAGCAAATTTTTATTTCAAAGTTTAGTAAAAACACGATATTTGTCAACACAGTTTAGATTTTAAAGTCATTCTTGGGTCAATCAATCTCCTGGTGGGCCCGTTTCTTCTTCCCCCGAATGCTTCTCTTGGTGCGCTGCTTGGCGTATTTTTCATCTGGGGTTTCCCTCAGCAGCAACCAGCAGAAATCAGCCATCATAGTGGTGTTCCATCTTCCTTGGTACCTTCTCTCTGCGTCCTTGATGTCCTGGTGAAACCTTTCACCTTGTTCTTCACTGTATGCCCCCAAGTTTTCGGGAAAGTAGTTCACATGGGAGTGCAAGAAATGGACTTTCAGGCTCATGTTACAGCCTTGTTCTTTGAAGGCATTGAGCATCCTGGCAACAATATCCTTATAGTTCTCATCCCGCCTGTTCCCCAAGAATTTGAGAACAACATCCTTGAAGGAATCCCAGGCTTCTTTTTCCTTCTCAGACATCGTTTCAGCGAATGCTCCATCTGAAATGAGTTTCCTTATATCAGGGCCAACAAACACTCCTTCCTTTAGCTTTGCTTCAGAAAGTCGGAGGAACTTTGAGCAAAGGTACCGAAAGCACTCACCATCTTTTGGAAGGGACTTGATGAATTGCTTAATGAGACCCAACTTAATGTGGAGAGGTGGTAATAGAATTTTATCACGAGGTACCAAGCTCTCATGAAGAACATTTTTCTCACCGGGTCTCAAATACTCCCGAATTGGCCAGTCTTTTTTCCCCCCAGTGTAGGTCGCGGGCCCGGCTATCCCACAAGCAAAGGAAGCAGGGATATTTGGTGAAACCGGATTGCTGCCCTAATAGCATGGATAGAATTTTAAAGTCTCCACAAATCATCCACTTATGCTCATCATAACGAAACTTCTGAAGAATCAGGGCCAAATTCTCGTATTTTTCTTGGAGAATAACAGAGTGAGCAATAGGAACTGAAGCGAATGTGTTGCCATTATGAAGAACACCACCTTTTATGCTGTCTTTTGACGAATCAATGAACAGCCGCCATTCAGCAGGATCATACTTGAGTTTAAACTTTTCCATCACTCCGTATATATCGTTGCAAAATACCAAATCTTCCTCTTTGCTGAAATACTTCAAAAATTGTGTCTCGCGGTTGCGGTACCAATAAAACGTTGTTCCTGGTGACAATAGATTTTTCTGTTTAAGCCGAGAACCTAGCAGTTGGGCAGCATCTTTTGGGAGTCCTAAATCGCGGACTAAATCATTCAATTCAGCTTGAGAGAAAAGTTCAGGTTTCGGATCTGGTTCAGTTTCAAACTCGGAAGTACTGGACTCATCGGGAAAAGCCATCTGATGAGTCTCATCATGATCAGAACCGTCCACACAAATATGATCCAAAGATTTTGGTGGTTCAGGCACAGGTACTTCGTTGCTATGAGGCATAGGCCTAATTGCTGAGGGAAGGTTGGGGTAACTTATTACGTTCTTATTTTTTAAGTTGTATCCCTTCACAATGCAAGAGCAAAAATAGCAGTCACTGTTGTGGTCTCTTTGTTCACGCCACATCATAGGTATTCCGAAATGAAATGCTTGTTTTTTACCTTTCATCCATAAGCGTATATCTTCCTCACATGTCTTGCACACTTTGTGAGGAGCCCACGGTTTGTCTTGATCGCCTAACTTCAAACCGAAATAGGCGAAATATACTTTTTTAATAAATGCAGAAATGTTCCTCTGCCGCTTTTTCACGGTATATTCCCCACAAATAAAACAAAAACTGTCCGGAGAGTTGACGCAACCTCTGGCTCTGTGAGCCATCACAAATACACAGCACTGCAAACTACAACTGTAGTGAACCACTTCGGAATAAAGCTGGATTACGACTGAGCAAACAAAAGGTAATAATGAACTTGCAAGAAACTGAAATTTGACAGGAACGTTCATGTCGCAACCACCGTGTTTGAGCGAGCGAACGAGGCGAGGCGAACAGGAAAGAACATGCGCCAGCGCGCGTACTGGATTTAGCCCCCCGCCTCCCAATTGTCCTGTTAATGTATAAAATGAATACAAAACACTCTAAAATATCATGAGGGAGTGTTTCTAGTTAGTTAACCATTACAACCTCTATTTTGGGCCAAGAAAATAAACTGCAGACGGCTAAAAAGAAATTATGTGAACATTCCTTATATGGGTAAGAAATCTAATTTTGCAAGAAAACGTGACGTGATGGAACATTTTGGCTATTTTTCCTGGATTCAGCACCCCAAAATCTATAGGAATCAGTTGCAAAACTGGAGGCAGTTTTTTGGTAGTGTACCTGTGTTACCATTAAAAACACCTGTAATACATGAAGCGTGGAAATGGCCAAAGTAACGCCAATTTTTAAAAAGGGTTCCAGGGGTGATCTGGGAAACTACAGACCAGTGAGCTTGACGTCCGCACCAGGCAAAATGGTAGAAACCATTATAAAGAACAAAATTACTAAACATGTAGATAGTTACAGTTTAATGGGAGAAAGCCAACATGGGAAAGGAGAGCACATGCAAGTTATTCCCTAACCACATTGGCAGAATTCACTAAACCTAACTCATCCACATCAAGCAGATCCCTCTCTCTTTATGCACCAGGTCTCTGGAACTCACTCCCAGTGACAGTAAGATCCACAAAAGACCATCAAGCTTTCCGCAAACATCTAAAAACATGGTTATTCCAGGACTACTTTGAAAATCCAGTCACATGAACAATTACAAGATCACCTCGATGGCACAAGTTAAGAACGATCCAACCACTGACTATATATACTACATGATTCATAACCCTTCTGATACAAAAGAAAAGAATAGCAAACCATTATACATGCTCAAGCTCCCTACAAAACCCTGTTACCATAAATGTAACCTGCAAAGTAAATAATGTATTCAACATATATACAATGTATATACTATTTCTTTTATTTATTTAATAAACATTTTTATACCGTGCTTTCCAATGATCAAGCGCGGTTTACAAAAAACAGGATATGAAATGCATTTCAGTGCATATTCATTTACATAGAACTGGTAAGCGTAGTTACTCACCTGTAACAGGTGATCTCCAGAAACAGCAGGAATTAAGTCTTCACATATGGGTATCGTCGGTACCGACGGAGCCTGTGCGGGAATGCTCCCCAGCATCCAATAGGAAAGCTTTTGGGAGCATCCCACAGCGCTTGCGTGCTGCCTTCCTGCCTTTCCAAATCTCCTTTGTCAGTTGAGTTTATAGCTGAGACTAAAGGAGAGAAAGAGAGAGAGAGCGACAACTCCTAGGGGAGGTGGGCAGGTTGTGAAGACTTAATTCCTGCTGTTCCTGGAGATCACCTGTTACAGGTAAGTAACTACACTATCTCCGGGAACAAGCAGGGATGTAGTCTTCACATATGGGGACTCCCCAGCTGAGAGATGCCAGGTGGATGACCCTAGCAAGCTGCGAACCTCTGGTGAGATGGGTCATTCTTCCTCCCATGGATCTCTGGCATCGAAAACCCGGGACGGTGGGTAGGAGTTGCCTAGTGGTTGGGGCAAGGTACTTCAGGCCGGAAGGTCGGGGGTTCAAATCCCACTAGAGGACAGCAACCTTGGGCCGGAAGGACTGGGGTTTCTAGTCCCACAGATGCTCCTTGTGGTCTTGGGCAAGCCACTTAACCCTCCATTGCCCATGTTTCCTGTAAGTATTAGTGTATGTGTCTCATATCCCCGCGTGTTAAATGTATCCCCCAATTGTGTTGTGACCGCTTTGTTTGAAGGATAAGGCGGTATACAAAACGGTCTAAATAAATAAATAAATAAATAAATAAATTGTACTAAGTCTGAAAGAGATGCTTTAGAACAGCCTGTCCAAACGAGGTATCCCGACGGAAGTCCTTGTCTAAAAAATAATGGGCTGTAAAAGTGTGTACTGAAGCCTAGGTGCCTTCTCTACAGATGTCGACAATGGACACAGAACGAAGATTAGCCATAGAGGTTGCCATTGCTCTCACATTGTGAGCTGTGAGGTGGCCTTCGAGAGAAAGTCCCTCCCTCTCGTATGCAAAGGATATGCAATTAGCAATCCATCTAGAGAGAGTTCTTTTGGAAACTGGAAGTCCCAAATGACTAGAATAAAAAAGCAACGAAAAGCTGAGAAGATTTTCTATGTTGCTTAGTTGTTTGAAGGTAAAGCATAGTTACTCACCTGTAACAGGTGATCTCTGGGAACAACAGGAATTTAGTCCTCACATATGGGTATCGTCGGTACCGACGGAGCCTGCGCGGAAACGCTCCCCAGCATCCAAATAGAAAGCTTTTGGGAACATCCCACAGCGCCTGCGTGCTGCCTTCCCGCCTTTCCCAACTGCCTCTCTCCAGTTGAGTTTTAAAGCTGAGACAAAGAGAGAGAGAGGGAAAGGGAAAGAGATAGATATGAGAGATACAACTCCTAGGGGAGGTGGGTGGGTTGTGAGGACTAAATTCCTGCTGTTCCCGGAGATCACCTGTTACAGGTGAGTAACTATGCTATCTCCAGGAACAAGCAGGAATGTAGTCATCACATATGGGAACTCCCTAGCTTTAGATGCCAGGGAGAGACCCCAGAGGTTGTGCGTCCATGAGAAGGGCTCCACTTCCCCCCATAGATCTCTGGCATCCTACCAGGGATGGTGTGTAGGAGTTGATTAGGTATGGAACAGGTGATGGAGAACAGCCTGACCAAACAAGGCATCCCGGCGGGAGTCCTTGTCCAAGCAGTAATGGGCTGTGAAGGTATGAACCGAGGTCTAGGTGGCTGCTCGACAGATATCGTCGATAGACACAGAGTGCAGATGAGCCAATGAAGCTGCCATGGCTCTCACATTGTGAGCTGTGACATGGCCATCCAGAGGACGATTCTTACTCTGATAGGCAAAGGAAATGCACTGAGCAATCTAGTTAGATAGTGTTCTCTTGGAGACTGGAAGTCCCAAATGAGAAGGATCAAAAGCAACAAAGAGTTGAGAGTACTTTCTATGTTGCTGTGTTCTCTGTAGGTAAAAGGCTAAAGCTCTTTTACAGTCCAAAGTATGAAGGTTCCTTTCTGCATTTGATACATGAGGCCTTGGAAAGAACACAGGTAGGTAGACCGCTTGGTTTAGATGAAAGGGCGAGACCACCTTTGGCATAAAGCGTGGATGAGTCCTAAGGACTACCTTGTCATGATGGAACCTTGTATAAGGTGGATCAGCTACTAGCGCTTGCAACTCACTGATGCGACATGCTGATGTGATTGCAATGAGAAAGATAACCTTCCAAGAAAGGAATTTCAAGGAGGTAGTAGCTAGGGTTTCAAAAGGTGGCTTCATGAGCTGACCAAGAACCAAATTTAAGTCCCATGCCACAGGAGGTGGCTTAATGGGAGGCTTAGTTAGCAGAAGGCCTCTCATAAATCCTGCTATAAGAGGATGGGAGGAAATAGGTTGTCCATTTAGAGGCTTGAAGGAAGCTGCAATAGCACTCAAATGGACCCTCACTTGAGTTAGTCTTAAATCCTGCATTGGATAAATGAAGGAGGTACTCCAGTAATGATTCCAGAGGTATGGCAATGGGGTTAAGACCCTTCTGCGAACACCATATGGTAAACCTTTTCCACTTGAAAGCATAAGAGCGTCTTGTGGAAGACTTCCTGGAAGCATAAAGGATATCCTTTATTTGCTGAGGAAGGTAAAGATCATGAAGATCTAGGCCTTCAGCAACCAACCCCTCAGATGCAGAGACTGGGGATTGGGATGCCATAATATTCCATCCTCCTGAGATAGGAGATCTGGAGCAGACCCTAACTCCAGGGAGGGAGCTTGAGAGAGATGTAGAAGCAGAGGGTACCACACTTGCCGTGGATAATGTGGCGCTATGAGAATCATGAGGCCTCTGTCTCTCTGAAGCTTGAACAGGGTTTTGGGAATTAGGGGAATGGGTGGAAAGGCGTACAGGAAGTCTTGATCCCAGTAAAGGAGGAAAGCATCCCTGGCCTGAGCCCTCTGAGCCAGAATTCTGGAACAGAACCGGGGAAGTTTGGCATTCCACGGACTTGCAAAAAGGTCTATGTCCGGGGTTTCCCAAATTTGAAAAATCTTGGCCACCTGGTCTGCATGAAGAGACCACTCGTGTGGAAGCAGAACTCGACTGAGTCTGTCTGCCCAAGAGTTTTGTATGCCTGGAAGATACACTGCCAGGAGATAGCACAGTTACTTACCTGTAACAGGTGATCTCTGGGAGCAGCAGGAATAAGTCTTCACATATGGGTATGTCGGTACCGACGGAGCCTGCGCGGGAACGCTCCCCAGCGTCCAATCAGAAAGCTTTTGGGAGCATTCCAGAGTGCCTGTGTGCTGCCTTCCCGCCTTTCCAACTGTCTCTCCTCAGTTGAGTTTTATAGCTGAGACAAAGAGGGAGAGAGAGGGAAAGGAAGAGAGATAGAGAGAGACAACTCCTAGGGGAGGTGGGTGGGTTGTGAAGACTTATTCCTGTGTGCTGCCTTCCCGCCTTTCCCAACCGCCTCTCTCCAGTTCGAGTTTTAAGCTGAGACAAAGAGAGAGAGAGAGGAAAGGAAAGATAGAGAGATACAAGTCCTAGGGGAGGTGGGTAGGTTGTGAAGACTTATTCCTGCTGTTTCCAGAGATCACCTGTTACAGGTAAGTAACTGTGCTATCTCCAGGAACAAGCAGGAATGAGTCTTCACATATGGGGACTCCCTAGCTTTTGATGCCAGGAAGAGAGCCCAGAAGTTGTGTGTCCCTGGGACAGGGCTGCACTTCCCCACCTGGATCTCTGGCATCCCATGAGGGATGGAGGGTAGGAGTTGATTAAGTATGGAACAGGTGTTTGAGAACAGCCTGACCAAACAAGGCATCCCGGCGGGAGTCCTTGTCCAAGCAGTAATGGGCTGTGAAGGTATGAACCGAGGCCCAAGTGGCTGCTCGACAAATGTCGTCGATAGACACAGAGTTCAGATGAGCCATTGAGGCTGCCATGGCTCTCACATTGTGAGCTGTGACATGTCCCTCCAGAGAAATGTTCTTACTCTGATAGGCGAAAGAAATACATTGGGCAATCCAGTTGGAAAGTGTTCTCTTGGAGACTGGTTGTCCCAAATGAGAAGGATCAAAAGCAACAAAGAGTTGAGAAGACTTTCTATGTTGTTGTGTCCTCTGTAAGTAAAAAGCTAGAGCTCTTTTACAGTCCAGGGTATGAAGATTCCTCTCGGCACTTGATGCATGAGGTCCTGGAAAAAAGACAGGTAGGTAGACCTCCTGGTTGAGGTGAAAAGGCAAGACCACTTTAGGCATAAAGTGTGGATTAGTCCTAAGGACCACCTTGTCATGATGGAACCTTGTATAAGGTGGATTAGCTACTAGTGCTTGCAATTCACTGATGCGGCGTGCTGATGTGATTGCAATGAGAAAGATAACCTTCCAAGAAAGGTATTTCAAGTAGGTAGTAGCTAAAGGTTCAAAAGGCAGCTTCATAAACTGACCAAGAACCAAATTTAAGTCCCATGCCACCGGAGGTGGTCTAATGGGAGGCTTTGTTAAAAGGAGGCCTCTCATGAACCTTGCTACAAGGGGATGAGAGGAAACAGGTTGTCCATTTAGAGGCTTGAGGGAAGCTGCAATAGCACTCAGATGGACTATTACTGAATTTGTCTTAAGGCCTGCATTAGACAGATGCAGGAGATACTCCAGCAACGATTCCAGAGGTATTGACCGGGGGTTAAGACCCCTTCCACAACACCAGATGGTAAACCTTTTCCACTTGAAGGCGTAAGAACGTCTAGTGGAAGGCTTTCTGGAAGCATGAAGAATATCTTTCACTTTTTGAGAAAGAGGAAGATCCTGGAGATCTAGGCCTTCAGCAACCAAGCCCTGAGATGCAGAGACTGGGGATTGGGATGCCACAACTTTCCGTCCTCCTGAGAGAGGAGGTCTGGAGCAGACCCTAACTCTAGGGAGGGAGCTTGAGAAAGATGTAGAAGCAGAGGGTACCACACTTGCCGTGGCCAATGTGGAGCTATGAGAATCATGTGGCCTCTGTCTCTCTGAAGCTTGAACAGGGTTTTGGGAATTAGGGGAATGGGTGGAAAGGCATACAGGAAGTCTTGACCCCAATGAAGAAGGAAAGCACCCCTTGCCTGAGCCCCCTGAGCCGGAGTTCTGGAACAGAACCGGGGAAGTTTGGCATTCCACGGACTTGCAAAGAGGTCTATGTCCGGGGTTCCCCATATTTGAAAAATCTTGGATACCTGGTCCATATGTAGGAACCACTCGTGTGGAAGCAGAACTCGACTGAGTCTGTCTGCCCAAGAGTTTTGAACACCTGGAAGATAGACTGCCAGAAGATGAATGTGATGCTCTCTGGCGAGGGCCCACAGTTGCAGAGCTTTGTTGCAAAGCGACAGAGAGCCAGTTCCTCCCTGCTTGTTTATATAGAACATGGCTACCTGATTGTCCGTGTGGACAAGGACTGTCTTGTGGCTGAGCAGGGTGTGGAAAACCCGCAGAGCAAGGAAGATTGCTCTGAGTTCCAAGAGATTGATATGTAGACACGTCTCCTGTGGGGACCAGATGCCCTGGGTGGAGAGGTCCTGAAGATGAGCTCCCCAGCCCATTGGTGAAGAATCTGTTGTAAGAGTTGCCTGGCGTAGAGGCTGTTGAAAGGGAGACCCCAGCAACAGGTTTTGAGGGGACTTCCACCACTGGAGGGACAAAATGAGGCGACTTGTGTTTGCTATTTTGTCTGACAGGCAGCCTAATGCCTGGGTCCATTGGGTGGATAAAGTCCACTGAGCTGCTCTCATGTGAAGGCGAGCATACGGTACCACATGAACGGTGGATGCCATGTGGCCTAGCAACTGTAACATTTCTCAAGCAGTTAGTAGAGGTTTTGACTCTGCTTGAGAAGCTAACTGCATCAAGCGAAGGCAACAGGCCTGAGGGAGATAGGCCCTTGCCTTTGTGGTATCCAGCAACGCCCCTATAAACTCCAGGGACTGAGTAGGGATCAAATTGGATTTTGGGATGTTTATTACCAGCCCTAAATATTGAAGGATACGCATTGTGCAGGTTAGAGCAGTCTTGGCCTCTGATTGAGTGGGAGCTCGAATTAGCCAGTCGTCCAGATAAGGGAAGACAAATACTCCCAGGGTGCGCAGAAAAGCAGCAACCACTGCCATGCATTTCGTGAACACCCTTGGTGCAGAGGCCAGGCCAAAGGGGAGCACTCTGTATTGATGGTGCTTCTCCTGGAAAAAAAACCGAAGGAACCTTCTGCGAGTTGGATGGATGAGAACATGAGTGTACGCATCCTTGAGAACAAAGCCAATCCTGACTCTGAAGGTATGTCAGCAGAGTTCCTAGAGAAACCATCTTGAATTTTTCTTTGACTAGGAATCTGTTCAACTCTCTGAGATCTAAAATGGGTCTGAAGCCCCCTGTTTTCTTTGTGATAAGAAAATAGGGGGAGTAGAACCCTGTGCCCTGTTGTTGAGAAGGCACTTCCTCTATTGCCCCCTGGGCTAGAAGAGTGGCAACCTCCTGCTCTAACAGGCTGAGGAGGGAGGTTGGAGAATTGAACTGGTGCACTCTTGTGAGAGGGGGCAAGCTGGAAAAATGAAGTTTGTAACCCTCTCTTATGATGGAGAGTGTCCAATGCTCTGCTGTGATTTGCCCCCATCTGGGAGCAAAATGGCATAACCTTCCTGGAATGGTGGAGGGCTCTGGTCCTTCCAGAGCCAGGAAGGCTAAGTTCTTTAGCAGAAAGTCAAAGGCCCTGAGGGGGCTGAGATTGCTGGGCTGGAGCAGGCCTTGCAGCCTTTGCCTTGGTCTGTTTGGAGGATTGCTGACGTTTGGAAGGGAACTGAGCTGCAGAAGATGCTCTCTGACTATAAGCAGGATAGGATCTTCCCTTTTTAGAAAAAGGTGTTTTCTTGAACAACCTTTTCTTAGCAAGAGCAGCTGTAGATTTGGATAGTCTAACCAAAGCAGAATTTTCAGCATCCATTTGACTGGCCTTTGCTTGCCAATCCTTACCAAACAGATTCTCACCTGTACAAGGGATATTTCCCAATTCATCTTGGACCCAGATCTCCAAATCAGATGCCTGAAGCCAAGCAATCCTACGTGCGCCTATAGCTATAGCTGAGGCCAGGGCCGGATTTACCTTGAGTGAGACCCTACGCCAACAAAAATTGTGGGCCCCCAGAAAAGATAAAAATGAGCAAGCCGGATCAGCTGCGCGCTGTTGGCCCTGACGTCATAATTAAACTGGGAATCCCAAAAGCCAAACTTGGAATGTACAACACTGTAAAAAAAAATTTTACATTAATTTGCTCTTGTACTAAACAAAGCCCAGACGTTAATGATGCACAATTACCAGAGCTGACATATTCCAATTAATAAATTAAAAATAAAGCGATATTTTTCTACCTTTTGTGCATTTTTTTTTCAGCTGCAATTGCTCCAGCCACTTTCTTCTGGTTTCTTCGTGTCAGCCCACCTCCAGTCTTAACCCCCCCAGCCCATTTCCAGTCCCAGCCCCCCCCTCCCCCCCTCCCTCCCATCGGCTCAAGTAAAATTTAATAAAAAAAAAAAAAAACGCTGGCCACTGCCGCCACGGCAGCATGGACTGTCCCGCGGGGCCCCCTCTGCCCGGCTGAATCCCTCCGTGCCGGCTTTGAGAGGCGCGAAGGGAGAGTGTCTCCCTCGCGTTTCTGCTAAGCCCGCAGGGGCTGATGGGAAATTTCCCATCTGCCCCTGCAGGCTTAACAGAGACGCGAGGGAGACACTCTCCCTTCGCGCCTCTCAAAGCCGGCACGGAGGGGCTCAGCCGTCGCGGAGGGAGGGATTCAGGGATTCAGAAGGGGCCCCGCGGGACAGTCCATGCTGCCGCGGCGGCAGCTGCCAGCGTTTTTTTTTTTAAATTTAATTTGAAAAAAGCAGAATGTTCTGCTAACACTTTGTTTAGCTTTTCCATTTTTGTGGGCCCTTGCCAGCTGTGGGCCCTACGCCACGGCGTACCTGGCGTACAGGTAAATCCGGCCCTGGCTGAGGCTCTGCTTACACATTCAAAGGAGTCGAAAGCTGCACGGTTGGAGAATTTGGAGATATCTTGGGCATGTTTGAGCCCAGTGAGAAATTCTTGCCTTTTATTGTCAGACATAAAAGGACAAAGTCTGCAAATGGTCAGTGACTTCTTTTAAGAACATTCCCATGTAGAGACTATAAGAATTAATTCTCGCAGCAAGCATGGAAGCTTGGAAGACTCTTCTACCAAAAGCATCCAGGGTTCTACATTCACGTCCTGGAGAAGTAAAGGCATGTCTCTTGGCACTTCTAATCTTTCTCATTGCAGACTCAACCACAATAGAGTGGGTGAGGAAGCTGAGTTTTATGGAAACCAGGACAAGGAGGGACACAATACATGGTGTCCAACCTGCGAGAATGAGGAGAGGTGGTTAGAGGTGCTTCCCACATCCTTAACATGAGATCATACAGAATCTCATGAATAGGTAAGATAGCTGCCTCCTTAGGAGTTTTAGGATATTGTAAAATATCTAACTCCTTAGCTCTAGGCTCTGACTCTGGGGCCACTGTAATAGAGAGGCCCCGAGCAACCTCTCTGATAAAGTCTTGAAAAGACAAGTCCTCTGGAGGAGACATCCTTCGTTTAGGAGAGGAGGACTCCTGTGGAAGAAGCATCACTGCATCGACAGACTCTTCAGAATCTTCAGAGGAATCAAAGTATCGTCTGTCGGGATGCTCTTGCAAAGCCCGATACCCGTACCGACTGTGATCGGTATTGGGAATCACCGGTACTGGGGTATCGGTACCGGAGGGCTGCAGAGGGCAGAGTATCAGCATAGCGGACACCAATGCCGACGCCACCTGTACCGGGATCGGTGCCAATGGCGATGCCGGAGCCCGTACCGGCTGAGTAGTCTGTTGCGGTACCATGGGCGTCGATGCCACAAGGAAAGCCGCCAGACTGCGTTTGATGGACAGAATCCTCTGATCCATCGACGCTGCCAATGCCTGGAAGTCGGTACCGGTGGAAGCCACCGGTACCCCAGAGCATGGCACCAGGAGATCTGTCGAGATCACGCCATCGAGATCATCCTGGAACCCCGATGATGCTGCTTTAGAGGCTGAAGCCTCCCGCCGGGGTAATTTTGCCTGTGCAGAATCCTCGAGGGCAAGGCAAGAGGCGTCTCGATGCTTAGAAGGAGATTTGCCCTTCGAGGACCGGCTGGATTTATGTTTAGTTACCTGAGATCCATGTGAGGAAGAAGAAGCCCTGGAAGACGTCGATGCTATCGAAGCTGCATCAGAGGGAAACAGGGTACTGAGCTTGGCAGCTCAGTTCTGTCGACCTCTCTTAGACATCATAGAACAGGACACACAATCTGTAATGGAATGGTCAGGGCCTAGACATTTTAGACACCAGTCATGGGTGTCGGTGACGGAGATAGTACCGCCACATTTTGTGCACTTCTTAAATCCTGAGGCAGGCTTTCCCATATTTAAGGAAAAAGGTTTTGGGCCCTAAGGCCCAAAACTGACGTGTAGCTGAACAAAATAAATGGAAAAAAGGTTTTTTGGTTTTTAAAAAAAAAAAAGAAAAGAACGACCGGCGGTACCGGTACAGCGTCGAAGAAGGCAGACGCGACAGAAAAGAAATAAAGAAAAAATAAAGAAATTCTTCTGCGGTGACAGGAACACGACCTGCTGGCTCTGCGGAAAAAGAACAACTGAGGAGAGACAGTTGGAAAGGCGGGAAGGCAGCACGCAGGCGCTGTGGGATGCTCCCAAAAGCTTTCTGATTGGACGCTGGGGAGCGTTCCCGCGCAGGCTCCATCGGTACCGATGTACCCATATGTGAAGACTCATTCCTGCTTGTTCCTGGAGATGAATATGATGCTCTCTGGCGAGGGCCCATAGTTGCAAAACTTCGTTGCAAAGCGACAGAGAGCCTGTTCCCCCCGCTTGTTCACATAGAACATGGCTACTTGATTGTCCGTATGAATGAGGACTGTCTTGTAGCTGAGCAGGGTGTGGAACACTCGAAGAGCAAGGAAGATTGCTCTGAGCTCCAAGAGATTGATGTGTAGATGAGTCTCTTGTGGAGACCAGGTGCCTTGGGTGGAAAGGTCTTGCAGATGAGCTCCCCAACCCATCGGAGAAGCATCTGTTGTGAGAGTTGCCTGGGGAAAGGGTTGTTGGGAAAGGGTTGTTGAAAAAGGGACCCCAGCAACAGGTTTTGAGTGAACTTCCACCACTGGAGGGACAAAATAAGGCAACCTGTGTTTGCTATTTTGTCTGACAGGCATCCTGATGCCTGGGTCCATTGAGTGGATAAAGTCCACTGGGCTACCTCATATGGAGGCGAGCATAGGGAACCACATGCACAGTAGATGCCATGTGGCCTAGTAGTTGTAACATTTCTCGGGCAGTGAGATGAGGTTTTAGCACTGCTTGATAAGCTAACTGCACCATGCGAAGGCAACGGGCCTGGGGGAGAAAGGCCCTTGCCTTTCTGGTATCCAGCAATGCTCCTATGAACTCTAAAGACTGAGTGGGAGTTAGACTGGATTTTGGGATGTTTATTACCAGACCCAAATACTGAAGGATACGCATTGTGCAGGATAGAGAAGTCCTGGCCTCTGACTCTGTTGGGGCTCGAATGAAACAGTCTAAATAGGGGAAGACGAATATCCCTAGAGTGTGGAGAAATGCTGCTACCACAGCCATGCATTTCGTGAACACTCTTGGTGCTGAGGCCAGGCCAAATGGAAGCACCCTGTATTAGTAGTGCTTTTCTTGAAAAAGGAACCGAAGGAACCTTCTGTGAGTTGGATGGATGAGAACATGGGTGTACGCATCCTTGAGATCTAGAGAACAAAGCCAATCCTGACTCTGAAGGTATGGCAGCAGAGTTCCAAGAGAAATCATCTTGAATTTCTCTTTGACAAGGAATTTGTTCAATTCTCTGAGGTCCAAGATAGGTCTGTATCCCCCCATTTTCTTTAGGATAGGGGGAGTAAAACCCTGTACCCTGCTGATTGATGGGTACTTCTTCTATTGCCCCTTGGGCAAGAAGTATAGTGACCTCCTGACCTAACAGGTTGATGAGAGAGGCCAGAGAATTGAACTGCCTCATCAATGTGAGAGGGGGCATGCTCGAAAAATGAAGCTTGTACCCCTCTTTTATGATGGAGAGTGTCCAATGCTCTGCTGTTATCTGCCCCCATCTGGGGGCAAACTGACACAACCTTCCTGGAATGGTGGAAGGCTCTGGTCCACCGAGAGCCAGGAAGGCTAAGTTCTCTAGCTGAAAGTCAAAGGCCTTGTGTAGGCTGAGTCTGCTGGGACGACTGAGGCTTAGCAGTCTTTGCTTTCCTTTGTTTGGGTGGTTGCTGACCTTTCCTGACAAGCTGACCTGCAGAACATCCCTGCTGAGAATAAGCAGGATAATATCTTTTCTTTTTAGAAAAGAATGGTTTCTTGAAAGATTTCTTTCTAGCAGGATCAGCTGTGGACTTGGATAATCTGTCCAAGGTGGAGTTGTCAGCATCTAACTCATTGGCTTTTTCTTGCCAATCTTTACCAAACAGGTTCTCACCAGTACAAGGGATATTTCCCAGTTTGTCTTGTACCCAGAGCTTCAGATCAGATGCCTGGAGCCAAGCAATTCTACGTGCACCTATGGCAATGGCAGAGGTTCTGCTTATACACTCAAAACAGTCAAAAGCTGCACGGTTGACAAATTTAGAAACATCTTGGGCATGTTTGACCAATGTGAGAAAATCCTGCCTTCTATCCTCAAGGAAGAAGAGGACTCAAAGCCTCTAAAGCACCTGTGACTTCCTTTAGGAACATTCCCATGTATAGACTATAGGAACTGATCCTGGCAGAAAGCATGGAAGCTTGGAAGACACGACGTCCAAAAGCATCCAAAGTTCTGCACTCACGTCCCGGAGTTAGAGGCATGCCTCTTTGCACTCTTGATCCTTCTCATAGCTGATTCCACTACAATAGAGTGGTGAGAAAGCGGAGTTTTTTTGGAAAACAGGACAAGGAGGGACTCTATACAGAGTATCCAGTCTACGAGAATGAGGCGAGGTGGTAAGAGGTGTCTCCCACATTCTTAACATAAGATCATGCAAGATCTCATGGATGGGCAAGGTAGCTGCCTCCTTAGGAGTTTTGGGATATTGTAAAATTTCCAACTCCTTTGCTCTGGGCTCTGTTTCAGGGGCCACAGTAATGGAGAGACCCCGAGCCACCTTCCTGATAAAATCCTGAAAGGAAATATCTTCTGGAGGAGACATCCTGCGCTTAAGGGAGGAGGGCTCCTCTGGGAGAAGCATTCCTGCATCAACAGAACTATCAGAATCTTCAGATTCCTCTGAGGACTTGAAATACCGCCTCTCCGGGTGCTCTTGAAGAGCTCGATACCCGTACCGACCGAAGTTGGTACCGGGAATAATCGGTACCGGAGTATCGGTACCGGAAGGCATCGGATGACTGGGTGCCGGTAATGTGGACACCGATGTCGATGCTATCGGTACTGATACCGGTGCTGGTACCGGTTGAAATGTCTGACGCAGTTCCGAGGGCGTCTATGCCGCAAGGAGAGCCGCCAGACTGCGCTCAATAGCCAGGACTCTCTGGTCTATCGACGCTGCCGATGCCTGGATGTCGGTACCGGAGAAGATCGCCGGTACCCCAGAGCATGGCACCAGTAGTTCTGCCGAGGTTGAGGCCTCGAGAACGTCCTGGAGCCCCGATAATGCTTTGGAAGCCGAAGCCTCCCGCCAGGGCAATTTTGCCGGTGCAGAATCCTCAAGGGCAACACCAGAGGTATCTCGATGCTTAGAAGGAGATCTACCCTTTGAGGACCTGCTAGACTTGTGTTTAGTTATCTGAGATCCACGGGAGGAAGACGAAGCCCTGGAAGACGTCGATGCCACCGAAGCTGCATCAGAGGAAAACAGGGTACTGAGCTTGGCAGCTCGGTTCTGTCGACCTCTCTTGGACATCATGGCACAGGCCATACATTCTGAGATGGAATGGTCAGGACCTAAACATTTCAGATGCCACTCATGGGTGTCGGTGACGGAGATGGTACCGCCACACTTGGTGCACTTTTTAAAACCCGAAGAGGGTTTTTCCATTATGGAAAAAATTTTGGGCCTAAGGCCCAAAAATGGCACGTGCACCTGGAAAAAATGGGAAAAAAGTACTAAGAATTTTTTTTTTTTTAAAGAAAAGAAAGAAAGAAAGAAAAAAACGGCGGTACCAGTAAAGCGTCGAAGGCAGACGCGACCACAAAAAAGGAGGAAAAGTTTCTGCAGTGACAGGAACATGACCTGCTGGCTCCGCGGAAAACGAAGAACTGGAAAGAGGCAGTTGGGAAAGGCGGGAAGGCAGCACGCAAGCGCTGTGGAATGCTCCCAAAAGCTTTCTAATTGGACGCTGGGGAGCATTCCTGCGTAGGCTCCGTCGGTACCGATGATACCCATATGTGATGACTACATTTCTGCTTGTTCCTGTAGATAAAGCCAAGGCACTTTTACAATCCAAGGTATGAAGGTTCCTTTCTGCATTAGAGGCATGAGGCCTAGGAAAGAATACAGGAAGGAAAACCGATTAGTTTAAATGAAAAGGCGAAACCACCTTTGGCATGAAGTGAGGATGAGTCCTAAGAACTACTTTATCATGGTGAAATCTTGTATAAGGAGGATCAGCCACTAAGGCCTGCAACTCACTGATGCGTCTTGCAGAAGTGAAAGCAACTAGGTAGATGACTTTCCAGGAAAGAAATTTTAGGTCCGTAATGGCTAAGGGCTCAAAGGGCGGTTTCATAAGCTGCCTGAGAACAGGATTAAGATCCCATGCCACCAGTGGCGGCTTAATGGGAGGTTTTGTTAAGAGTAGACCTCTCATAAATCTTGCTACGAGTGGATGAGAGGAGATAGGTGGGAAGCAGCCATGGCACTAAGATGAACCCTTTATTGAATTGGTTTTAAGACCAGAATTTGATAAGTGGAGAAGATACTCCAATAGCAATTCCACAGGCACCAAAAAGGGGGTAAGTCCCCTTTGAGAACACCATACAGAGAACCTTTTCCACTTAAAGGCGTAGGATCATCTTGTGGAAGGTTTTCTGGACCACCAGCATATCCCTTACCTGTTGAGAAAGGTTGATATCTGGAAGCTCTACGCCCTCAGCAATCAGGCCCTGAGATGCAGGGACTGGGGATTTGGGTGCAAAAGCATCCCGTCCTCCTGAGACAGAAGATCTGGAGCATGTCCCAATTCCAGTGGCGTGGCTTGAGAGAGACGTAGAAGCAGAGGATACCATATTTGCCGTGGCCAACGTGGAGCTATGAGTATCATACCTCCTCTGTCTCTCTGAAGCTTGAACAGTGTTTTGGGAATGAGGGGAATGGGTAGGAAGGCATAGAGGAAGTCTTGCCCCCAGTGGAGGAGGAAAGCATCTCTTGCCTGACAGTTTTGAGCCGGAATTCTGGAACAGAATCGGGGAAGTTTGGCATTCTGTGGACTTGCAAAGGGGTCTATATCTGGGGTCCCCCAGATTCGAAACACTCAAGCAATCTGGTCCGAGTAAAGAGACCATTCGTGTGGCAGCAGTATTCGACTGAGTTTGTCTGTCCAAAGATTTTGAATGCCTGGAAGATATACCACTAGGAGGTGGATTTGATGCTCTCTGGTGAGGGCCCACAGTCGCAAAGCTTTGTTGCATAATGACAGAGACCCTGTTCCACCCTGCTTGTTCACATAGAACATGGCTACCTGATTGTCGCTCTGGACCCGAACTGTCTTGTAGCTGAGCTGGGCCTGGAATACTCGAAGAGCATGGAAAATGGCTCTGAGTTCTAGGAGGTTTATGTGAAGACAAGCCTCCTGCGGGGTCCAAAGACCCTGAGTCGAGAGATTGTGCAAGTGAGCCCTCCAACCAATGTTCCTTCTAATTTTCTATAGGCTGTGTGCGCATAAAATATCAGCTGTGCAGCTTTGGAAGGTTAAATTTTTGTGCGCCACATAACAGCACTTGGAGTTATATACTTTAAAATTTGACTACACGTCAGAATACAGTATGTACACCACATTGATTTTAATCAAATTAAATGAAAACAGACGATTACTAAATGAAGCGGAAATTTTCTAGTAATTACAATCACAACTTTTAAATTTTAAGATGTCTGTGTTGTTTTCTATCAGAATCAGAACCGTAATTTTTGTGCACTCTGTCGTAAAGTATGTGCGCTTGCTCGGCGAGGTGTGTGCACGTGCACACGCGCAGAGCTTAGAGGGAACAGTTCCCCCAACCAACTTGGACGCATCCGTTGTTAGGGTGGCCTGGAATAGAGGCTGCTGGAAAGGAGAGCCTACTAGAAGGTTTTCCAGCGATTGCCACCATTGAAGGGATGAAATGAGATGTGTGGAGTTTCTGATTTTGTCCAATAGGCGACCTGAGGCCTGTGTCCACT
This sequence comes from Ichthyophis bannanicus, assembly GCA_033557465.1. Taxonomy (NCBI): domain Eukaryota; kingdom Metazoa; phylum Chordata; class Amphibia; order Gymnophiona; family Ichthyophiidae; genus Ichthyophis; species Ichthyophis bannanicus. The sequence continues at coordinate 5,929,709 of CM066041.1, forward strand.
GAGAGGAGAGGGTCCACTGGGTTGCTCGCATGTGAAGGTGGGCATAGGGGACCACATGGACAGTGGATGCCATATGCCCCAGAAGCTGAAGCCTTTCCCGAGCAGTTAGGAAGACTTTCATAGCTGCTTGGGATGCCAGGTGCACTGTACGAAGACAACGGGCAGTGGTAGGAAAGCCCTTGACTGTCTGGTATCCAGTCGAGCCCCTATGAACTCCAGGGACTGAAGGGGTGAGCTGAGATTTTGGGAGGTTTATGACCAGTCCCGAGTAGGGAAGAATTTGCATTGTGCGAGAAAGAGCGAAGCTGGTTGCTTGAATGAGCCAGTCGTCTAAGTAGGGGAAGTTGAATATTCCTAGTTCTCAAAAATGCTGCTACTACTGCCATGCATTTTGTGAAGACTCTTGGGGCAGAAGCCAGCCCAAAAGCAAGAACCTTGTATTGGAAGTGTCTTCCCTGGAAAAGGAATTAAAGGAATCTTATGTGATCTGTATGGATGAGAATATGAGTATATGCATCCTTTCATAGCTGGTCCTGACTCTGAAGGTATGGCAGGAGTGTTCCGAGGGAGATCATTTTGAATTTTTCTCGGAACAGATATTTGTTTAATTCTCTGAGGTCCAGAATAAGACCTGTGTCCCCCTATTTTCTTGGGAATGAGAAATGGGTGTAGAATCCCATCCCCTGTTGGGGTATGGGTACTTCTTCTATTGCTCCTTGAGCAAGAAGTGATGCGACCTCCTGACCAAAGAGATTGGTGAAAGGGACTTGAGAACTGAACTGTTTTATGACTGTAGGAGGGGGCATGCTGTGGAAGTGAAGTCTGTACCTCTCTCGTACAATGGACAGAGTCCAGTCTTCTGATGTTATTTGTTGCCATCTGCTGTCAAAATGGCATAACCTTCCTGGAATGGTGAGGGGTTCTGGACCTTTCAGGGGCAGAAAGACTAAGTTCTCTAGGAAAGAATCAAAGCCCCTGAGGAGGCTGAGCTTGTGGAGCCTATTGAGTTCTTGGAACTTGCGGCTTTCGCTGCTGTCTGTTCTGTTGGTTCCCCTTTTGAGAAACATGAACTGGACAGTGAGCATGATGGGCGTAAGATGGGTAAAACCTCTTCTTCTTATTGAAAAAGGGTTTCTTGGCTGACTTTTTCTTTGCTGGGTTGGCTGTAGACTTTGATAGTCTATTCAAAGTAGTATTTTCAGATTCAAGCTGATTTGCCTTGTCTTGCCAATCCTTGCCAAAGAGATTTTCTCCTGTGCAAGGAATATTTCCCAGTTTCTCTTGCACCCATTGTTCTAAGTCCGATGCCTGAAGCCAGGCAATACGATGTGCACCGATGGAAATAGTAGAGGTTCTGCTAATACATTCAAAGCAATCAAAGGTTGCACGGTTCACAAACTTAGAGACATCCTGGACGTGTTTGACCAGAGTAAGAAAATCCCTCTTTTGTCCTCAGGAAGAAGAGGGCTCATGAGCTCCAAGTCTCCTGTAAATTCTTTGATGAACATTCCCATATAGAGGATTAAGAGCTGATCCTGGCTGCCAACATGGAGGACTGGAAGCATCGACGCCCAAAGGCATCCAGTGTCATCGACTCACGGCCCGGAGGATTGGAAGAATGCGTTTTAGTACTCTTAATCCTACGCGCATTGCCGATTCCACTACCATTGAATGGTGTGGTAACTGAGTCTTTTGAAACCCAGGACAGCTTGGAACTCGGTACATGGTATCGAGTCGTCGGGAGTGTGGAAACACCGTTAAAGGGGTTTCCCACATTCTTAACATAAGATCCTGCAAGATCCTATGAATGGGCAGGGTAGCTGCCTCTTTAGGAGCCTTAGGGTATTGAAGAATTTCTAATTCTTCTGCTCTGGGTTCCTTTTCTGGAGTCACCGTAATTGCAAGACCTCTAGCTACATCACGTATGAAATCCTGGAAGGATATGTCCTCTGGAGGAGACATTCTGCGTTGAGGAGAAGGAGATGGATCCTATGGAAGGATTGCTCTAGTACCATCAGAGTCATCGAAATCTGAGGATTCAAAATATCTCTGTGCCGGGTGTTCCTACAACGCTCGGTACCGGTCGAAGTCGGTATCGGGGTGTCTCAGTACCAGCCCCTCGATACCTGAGATAGACTCAAGGCTCGGCATGGGGGGCAGCATACCTGCCGAGGCAGGTGCACTCAGTACCGATGTCGGTACCGATAGCTGTGGAACCGTCTGTAGCGGTCTTAGCGGTACCGAAGCTGCTAAGAGAGCCACTAGACTGTGTTCAATAGTGAGGATTCTCTGATCCATTGCTCCTGCCGATGCCTGGGTGTCAGTACCGATGGAAGCGGCCACGACCTCAGAACATGGCACCAGTAGTTCTGCATAGGTGAAAGCCTCTGGAACATTCTGGAGCCCTGTTAATGCTCTGGAGACTGAGGCCTCCCACCGGGGCTGTTTTGCCGGTGAACTTTCCTCAAGGGCAACGCCAGTGGCATCTCGATACTTAGAAGGAGATCTACCCTTTGAGGACCGGCCAGTCTTAGAAGACTTAGGTTTAGTTACCTGAGATTCATGGGAGAAAGATGAAGCCCTGGAAGACGTTGATGCAACGGACATCGTATCAGCGGCAAAAAGGGTACCGGGTTTTGCAGCTCTATTCTGCAGGCCCCTCTTGGTCATCTTTCTGCAGGAGACACTCCGATGGAGAATGGTCAGGACCTAAACATTTAAGACACCACTCATGGGTGTCGGTGATGGATATGGTACCGCCACATTTAGAAGATTTCTTAAAACCACTAGCTGGTTTTTCCATGTTTGAAGAAAAAAATGGGCCTACTGCCCAAAATGGCACCTAACCCCGAGAGGGGGAAGGCTCCTAAAGAAAAGATGCTTAAAAGCTAACTTTACTTATTTTCCTATTATCCTTTTTTTCCTTGTAAAGTTCCATTACCAATTCACAGTAATGTGGACTATATCAGATGTTAATTCCTATGGCTGATGTTCTTATATTATTTTATATTTCCTTTTCTGATTGTCTTGTATCCTTAGTTGGTGTTAAACTGATTAAAGCTTAAGTAAAAAAAAAAAAAAAAAAGCTCACTTTTTTTTTTTGAAAAGAAGAAAAGAGAACCGGCGGTATCAGTAGGCATCGAGTGAAGGCAGACGCAACCACAAAAAAACAAAAGACGAAGAATAATTTTTCTGCGGTGAAAGGGTATACACCCTGTTGGCTCCACGGAAAACAAAGAAATGATGAACGAGAAGTGGGAAGGCAGCACGCAGGCGCTGTGGGATGCTCCCAAAAACTTTCCTATTGGACGCTGGGGAGTGTTCACGCACAGGCTCCGTCAGTACCGACGATACCCATATGTGAAGACTACATTCCTGCTTGTTCCTGGAGATAACTATATACAATTTTATACAAGTACAGGTATAACAAGTATCATAACATAACAAACTATGTACAGTAGGGGTGTACAGAGGACTCTGAGGGGGAGTACAGTATAGTTACTGTAATGTGGGAATGTTATCACAGCGTTATTGAAGGAGTACTCAGGTTATGGGGTGTACAGGGGGCTCTGAAGGGGGTACAGTATAGTTACTGTAATGTGGGAATGATATCATATGGCGTTAGTGAAGGAGTACTCAGGTTATGGGGAGTTTATACTGTTTGTGTATGTAAATAGTTAACTATTCAATACATGTACATGGGACTGTGGATCCAATTATTGTTAAAATGTTAACTGTTTTATGTAATAGTTAATAGTTTTATGTAATATCAAATCATTTTATGTAAACCGCCTTGATTTATTGCCGGGGGGGGGGGGGGGTATATAAAACCACATAAATAAATAAATGGCTTTAGCCAAGGAAGGTCTTGTGTTACTAATTGGTTATATTTTTTTGAAGGTGTGAATGAACAGGTAGACAAAGGTGAGCCAGTCAATATAGTGTATCTGGATTTTCAGAAAGGCTTTGACAAGGTCCCTCAGGAGAGACCTCTTGGCGAAACTAAAAAGTCATGGGATAGGAGGCAGTGTATTATTATGGATCAGGAACTGGTTAAAAGATAGAAAGCAGAGAGTAGGGCTAAATGGCCAATTTTCCCAATGGAGAAAGGTGAATAGTGAAGTACCCCAGGGATCTGTGCTGGGTCTGCTGCTTTTTAACATTCGTAAATGACCTGAAAATGGGAATAACGAGGTAGATGAGACAAAATTATTCAAAGTTGTTAAAACCCAAGAGGATTGTGAAAACTTTCAAGAGGACTTTGATAAACTGGAAGACTGGACATTCAAATGGCAGATGAAATTTAATGTGGACAAATGCAAAGTTATGCACCCAGGAAAGAATGATCCGAACTATGGTTACACAATGCAAGGATCCACATTAGGAACCATCACACAGGAAAAAGATTTAGGCGTCATTGTGGATAACATATTGAAACCCTCCACCCAGTGTGCAGAGGCAGCCAAGAAGACAAATAGAATTCTAAGAATCATAAGGAAAGGAATGGAGACTAAAACAAAGGATATTATAATGCCTCTCTCATTCCATGGTGCGACCGTACCTTGAATATTGTGTGTAATTCTAGTCACCGTATCTTAAACAGGATATAGCGGAATTAGAAAAGGTAGAGAAGAGTCACCAAAATGGTAAAGGGGATGGAAGGTTACCCCTATGAGGAGAGGCTAAAAAGGTTAGGGCTCTTTAACCTAGAAAAGAGACGGCTGAGGGGAGATAAGATAGAGGTCTATAAATTAATGAATGGAGTGGAACGGATAAACGTAGATCAATAGTTTACGTTATCAGAATATAGAAAGACTAGGGGACTAGGGTAACATATTTAAGACTAATTAAAGAAAATATGTTTTCACCCAACGTGTAATCAAACTCTGGAATTCATTACCGGAGGATGTAGTAAAAGCTGTTAGTGTGACTGGGTTTAAAAAAAATGTTTGGACAAGTTCCTGGAGGAAAAGTCCATAAATCATTATTAAAGAGGACCCGGGAAATCCACTGCTTGCCCCAATACAAATATTGTGGAACCTGTGTGTCTTTTTGAGAAACTGCCAGGTACTTGTAATGCGGATTGGGCCACCGTTATAAACAGAATACTGGGCTTGATGGACCTTGGTCTGACCCAGTAAGGCATTTCTTATTTTCAGGAAGTACCAAAGCTAGAATTCAACCGGGTGGAAAGACAACATGGCTTCCCTGAGAGCCTGTGGCCTAAAGGTCCTGTCTGCCCTGGCCTACTGATCCTATCTATAAGGCCTGACGAAGGTAGAGGGGAAACCACGTAATTGGTTGATTGATGTCTAATGGAGCAACTAACCTGCCCTGGAAGTTACCTGCACTCAAATGGAGTGAACTCAACCATATTGGCATAGGATTAGAAAACTCCAAATAATGAAGCAACACTGTACATCTGCCCAGAAAAGGTGCTTATCCCCCTCATGACACTCCGAGGAAAGAATCAGGAGGAAATCCACCCGGTAGCCCTGAAAGGCCAAAACTACCTTGGAGAAGAAGGGGAGAGGGCGAAGTGAGACAGAGCACCAAATGGCCAAGTACGGATTCCATATGAATGTACCCTGGGTAAGAAGGGAGGGACATGGTGAAGTGATAGCACCTCCAACAGCCAAGTACAGCTCCCTAAATTGGATGGAGCACATGGTTACTAAAAGGACAGATATGAGCTTGGTCCTCTAACAGAAAGGGGAAGCCTCACTCTTAAGGCCCAAAAACGCACAGGATGCGAGTACAGACCACTAGGACAGGATGGCGGGGGGTGGGAGTGTATGCAGCAAACACCACACACACACAGCCCCGCAGGAAGCAGGACATGCCAGGGTGTGAGACAGGCACTTAGCAATTGGACACAGAAGCATGCCAGAGTTGAGATATGAGAGCTGAAGCACAAAGTCACAGAGAACATAATGTGCCCGCCATGGTGACAAGTTGTGCAGGCCCCAAAGAACAGAAGCCCAGCGAGATGCAGGCTGGGCAAACAGAACAGTTCCTCGCTTCATAAGGGTGAAATCACCATGGAAGACTAACCCTTAGGCAGCACCCTCTAATCCAAGGGCCAAACCATAAAGGAGAACAGAGCTGGGATGTCCCTCTGGATGGCGCCCCCCCTCCCCTCCATGCAACTGATCCCTCTCCTGACAGTAGCTTCACCAGGTCGGCTTACAAGAGCCTCCATGAGCATTCTGGAACCACCAGAATTATGACTGGCCCTATAACCTGTGAGTCAGATGCCTGACTAAAGGATGTGATTTTCAAGACAAAAGGTCTCTTCATTTGTCCCACAAAGTAGGCAGCCACCAAAACATTGATATCAGGCAACAGGGACACTCTACAAATTTTGATTTGAAAAGCTTTAGTAAAAAAGAAAAAAGAAATCTTTTTGAAGTCTTCTGAAGTCAACACCATGTTAAGCTATATAGCCATTTTTTTGGATATTTTCTTGCTCTCTCTCACACACTTAAGCATACATCTGTTTCTGTGCTTGATTTAAAAAAAGTTTTTTTTTTTTTAAAAGTTGAAAATTAATATGAAGGTACATAAGAAGAGGGCTTTAAACTAGATTCGTTGGGGATGGGTGAAGAAAGCCCCCAGGTAGGTGATACATTAAATACCTTTATGGAAATGGGTAACAGGGGTAACATATGGAAAGCAGTGTGTATTAATGCCCGTAGTATGGGAAATAAGATCTCTGAAGTTGAAGCTTTGGTGGGAGTGGCGGACTTGGATTTAGTGGCAGTTACAGAAACATGGTTCACAGAAAACCATGACTGGGATGTAACTATACCTGGCTATACTTTATTCAGAAAGGACAGGGTAGGAAGAAGGGGAGGAGGAGTGGCACTATATGTAAAAACTATTATTAAAGCTTTGGAATTACAGAGCTTAAAAGGGAGAGAGGAGGCATTGTGGGTTAAACTAGAAAGAGGGAATGAGAAATCTATTTGCATTGGAGTGATATACAGACCTCCCTCACAAGAGGAAGAGGTGGACAGAGTTAATTGAAGACATACGCAGCATTGCTAGGAAAGGGGAAGTGCTACTGATAGGAGATTTCAATATGCCAGATGTTGATTGGCACATTCCTGCTGCAGTATCATCTAGAAGTAAGGAGATCCTGAATTCTCTACAGGGGGAACTATTCAGGCAATTGGTAACAGACCCCACACGTGAAGGGGCCATACTGGACTTGGTGCTTACCAATGGTGAAAGTGTTTCTGATGTTGTAGTGGGAGATCATTTTGCATCCAATGATCACCAGATGGTGTGGTTCAGTATTAGGACTAGGGCTGTTAGAATCCATTCCAAGGTGAGGATCTTAGACTTTAGGAAGACTAACTTTGCGAAGATGGGCCAATACCTCAGGGAGTCGTTAGTGGGATTGGAACAGCTGGGGGATGTAGAAAAACAGTGGGCAAAACTGAAAGGGGGTATTTTAAAGGCAACCAACCTTTTTGTTAAAATGGTAAATAAAGGCAAAAGGAACAGGAGACCGCTATGGTTTTCAAAGGAAGTAGCTGAAAAAGTGAAGAAAAAGAGGGAGGCCTTCATGAAATACAAGAGATCACAGAGAGAGGAAGACAGGCATCTGTATTTGTAAAAACTTAGAGAAGCTAGCAAAGTAGTGAAGAAGGCAAAGATTCAAAAGGAGGAGGAAATAGCCAATGCAATAAAATGGGGGGATAAGACATTTTTCAGATATATTAGTGAGAAGAGGAAGGGCAAAGGTGGTATTGTCAGACTCAAGGGTGCAGGGGGGAATATATAGAAGCTGATAAGGATAAAGCGGAATTGCTTAACAAATATTTTTGTTCTGTGTTCACAGATGAAGAACCAGGAGCAGGACCTCAGAAAACACCCACAAATAAGAACAGAAGCGAGGGACATCTTGAACAATTTTCAGAAGACTGTGTTCGTGAGAAACTAGCTCATCTTAAAGTAGACAAAGCGATGGGACCGGATGGGATACACACTAGAATACTGAGGGAACTTGGGGACGTTCTAGCAGCTCCACTGACTGACCTTTTCAATGCCTCGTTGGAGTCGGGAGTGGTGCCAAAGGACTGGAGAGAGGCTCATGTGGTGCCTTTACACAAAAGCGTAAGTAAGGATGTGGTTGAAAACTACAGGCCGGTTAGTTTAACTTCGGTGGTGAGTAAATTATTTGAAACGCTGCTGAAAGAGAAAATAGTGAGGTTTCTGGAGTCCAGCGGATTACAGGATCCGAGGCAGCATGGATTCACCAGAGGCAGGTCTTGTCAGACAAATCTGATTGATTTCTTTGACTGGGTGACCAGGGAGTTGGACCGAGGGAGAGCTCTAGATGTGGTGTATTTAGATTTCCGTAAAGCCTTTGACACTGTTCCTCACAGGCGACTTATAAACAAACTGAGCACCCTAGGGATGGACCCTAAAGTTACTGCTTGGGTTAGAAATTGGTTGGGTGGGAGGCGACAAAGAGTACAAGTAAATGGAGCTCACTCTGAGGAGAAGGATGTTACCAGTGGTGTGCCCCAGGGATCTGTCCTTGGTCCGATTCTTTTTAACATCTTTGTTAGTGATATAGCGGAAGGGCTGTCGGGTAAGGTTTGCCTCTTTGCGGATGATACCAAAATCTGCAATAGAGTAGACACCCAGGAAGGTGTAGATAACATGAGGAGGGATCTAGCTAAGCTTGAAGAATGGTCTAGAATTTGGCAGCTGGGATTTAATGTTAAAAAATGTAAGGTCATGCATTTGGGCTGCAGCAATCCAAGGGAGCAATACAGTATAGGAGGTGAAGTACTTTTGTCCACTAAAGAAGAGCGGGACCTATGCGTGGTTGTGTCTGATGATGTTAAAGTAGCTAAACAGGTAGAAAAGGCGACGGCAAAAGCTAGAAGGATGCTTGGGTGCATACGGAGAGGAATGGCTAGCAGAAAAAAGGAGGTGATAATGCCTCTGTATAAGTCTTTGGTGCGACCTCATTTGGAGTATGGTGTGCAGTTCTGGAGACCGCACCTTCAAAAGGATGTGAACAGGATGGAGTCGGTGCAGAGGGTGGCTACTAAAATGATTAATGGGCTTCATTATAAAGCATATGAGGACAGACTGAAGGATCTTAATATTGTGATGAGGTGAGTGCAGCCCAGCTAGGGAAAACTGAAAAAAAGAAGGATTTTTTTTCATTGCGGGGGATGGGAGCACAAAATCCTAGGCTCCATACTAGAAGCACTGAAAGAAATCTAGAGGGCAGAGCTAAGGCTAAGCCAATCACAGACCACAGGACAACCCTGCAGAGGAGTAGGAGGTCCAAGTGGGAGGAGCTAGGAAGGGAGTTGCCCAGCTCAACAGTTAACAGAGGAAGAACAAACAAAAGAGAGAGGCACAGTTTGAGTTTGTTGGAGGAGGAAGGAGCTGTGAGCAGAAGGTCCAGGAGGAGTGCAGGAGCAAGCACCAGTGGCAGCTGCAGTTCAAGGCCTAGCCCAGGTTCAAGTCCAATTCCCAGGAGGCACAGACAGGAGAGATCTGGGGCCAAACTGTGGAAAACCCTTGAAGCCAAGGAGAGCAGCAAATGGAGGAACCATTACAAAGGCAGCCAAGAAAGGTACGCAGGGAATGAGCAGTGCCACTAGAATAGTTCTTGCTCTGACTCAGAAGAGACTTTCATACACCTGAAGCCTCAGCACAGCAAGAAGTATCTCAGGAGGGAGGTTAAGCAGGAGAGACACACAGGAGACCGGCTTGGAGGAGCCAAGGCCAGGCAGTGTGAGAGACTGTTTAACATTGCGAAGGCTCTTAAGGAAAGGACACCAGAGCACTTCCAGAAAGCACCCAGCTGTAGCTCAATTGAGAGCATGGAGGTAGGCCCTGAAGAAAGTGTTATTGAGTCAGAAGCCTCTGAGATGGAATGTGAGCTGTGCACTAAAATACAATAGGAGTGTGAGTTAGAAAACAGTGAAATACAAAAGGAAGCTGTTGCAAGTTAAAGCAGTTTTCAAGAGTTGAAAGAGAAGAGTAACCCTGAAGACAAGAGGTTAGGAATCTCTCTCTTAGGAAGCAAAAACTGCAAAACGTCAGTGAAGGCCCAAACAGCTAGAACTGTTTGTATGGGCGTGGCAACAGCAGGTTGGAAGCTGTAAGTGTCAAGCAAGTGCAGTGAAGAATAGAAACTACTGTGAGTTTTGTTTGGACATTTTCATTTGGAGAAATTATCCTGTATTTCTTTTGTCTGGAAAAAGTGCTTAAAGAATTTTTATGTTCATCACTTGCCAACTTTGGAAACCGAATAAAAATTTCCTGTGCGCTTTAAATAACCACTTGGCTTTTCTTATTGACACAACTACAACCCTCGAAGGGATACAGATGGCCAGCCGTCCCTACTAGGCAACCGCCAGGTAGGGGCGCGAGCGTCACAATATGTACACCTTAGAGGAAAGGCGGGATAGAGGTGATATGATTGAGATGTTTAAATACCTCCGTGGCATAAATGTTCAGGGAGAGAGCCTCTTTCAATTGAAAGCAAGTTCTGCTACGAGGGGACATGGGATGAGGGTGAAGGGAGACAGATGCAGGAGTGATATGCGGAAATATTTCTTTACGGAAAGAGTAGTGGATCCATGGAATAGTCTCCCAGTGGAGGTGGTAGAGATGAGGACAGTAACTGAATTCAAAAAAGCATGGGACCAACACAGAGGATCTCTAAAGGTAAAAAGTGGACTGTTGTAGTCGTTGTTATGGAAGGACAGACTAGATAGGCCATGTGGTCTTTTTCTGTCGTCATGTTTCTATGTAAGAACATAAGATATGCCATACTGGGTCAAACCAAGGTCCATCAAGCCCAGTATCCTGTTTCCAACAGTGGCCAATCTAGGTCATAAGTACCTAGCAGTTTCCCCAAAAGACACGGGTTCCACAATGCTTGTATTGGGTCAAGCAGTGATATCCCGGGTCCCTTTTAATAATGGTTTATGGACCTTGCCTCCAGGAACTTGTCCAAATCTTTTTTAAACCTAGCTTCATTAGCACCTCTTACTACATCCTCTGGTAACAAATTCCAGAGTTTGATTACACGTTGAGTGAAAAAATATTTTCTCTTATTAGTTTTAAATAGGTTACCCTGTAGCTTAATTGCATGTCCCCATGTCTTATATTCTAATGACATAAACAATTGATCTATGTTTACCTGTTCCACTCTATTCATTAATTTATAGACCTCTATCATATCTCCCCTCAGCAGTCTCTTTTCGAGGTTGAAGAGCCCTAACCTTTTTAGCCTCTCTTCATAGGAGTATCCTTCCATCCCCTTTACCATTTTGGTGGCTCTTCTCTGTACCTTTTCTAATAACGCTACATCCTTTTTAAGATAGGGCAACCAGAATTGCACACAATTTTCAAAGTGCGGTTGCACCATGGAACGATAGAGGCATTATAATATCCTTTGTTTTATTTTCTATTCCTTTCCTTATGATACCTAGCATTCTATTTGCTCTCTTGGCCACCGCTGCACACTGGGTAGTGGTTCCCAATGTGGAACCTTGCATCGTGTAACCATAGTTTGGGTTGTTCTTTCCTAGGTGCGTAAATGAGAATTACACGTACCTGGTAATTGTAGTTCCTTGAGTGACGACAGTTCAGTCCTCTACTTCTGGGTTGTCAACCTCCTCCTGCAGCCTGGAGACTGGTATGTCATTCATGACATCACTGGATATAGCCTGCTGCTCTGTCTCTCCTCCTCCAGTGTAAACTATTAACAAAGCAGACTCAAAGGAGCAACAAATAAGTAGCAACAAATGTCAACTGCACCTAATCTAGGGTAACACACACAGGATAACGACCTGCACGGAAGGCGTCTGACGCCCTGAACTGTCCCCGAAAATATCATACACTTACTCCTATTGAACAAATGAATGAACTTACCTGTAGAACCTGACTATGCGGCATCCGGCTGCCTCCCCTTTGAAAAACCACTGGGTGGGAATGAGGACTGAACTGTCGTCACTCAAGGAACTACAATTACCAGGTACGTGTAATTCTCATTTCCTTATCGTTCCTCCAGTTCAGTCCTCTACTTCTGGGATGTACCAGAGCAGTAACTATCGTGAGGGCCCCTTCCAGCCGGAACGCAAAACCACCGCCCCAAAACAAGCATCATCGGCCGCTGCAACATCCAGGCGGTAATGCTTACTGAACGTATGCAATGACGACCATGTAGCCGCCCTGCAAATCTCACTCGGTGGCACCAGACCATGCTCCGCCCACAACGCCGCTTGCGCCCTGGCGGAATGAGCTCTCAAACCATCCGGCACCGTACAACCGTGCAACAAATAAGCAGAAGCTATCGTTTCCTTAATCCAACGGGTGATGGAAGCCTTAGACGCCGCCTCGCCCTTATGCCTGCCCCCAAACAAGAGGAACAGCCGATCCGACTTGCGAAAAGGTTTAGTAGACTTTAAATATTTCCTCAAAGCCCTCAACATCCAAGAGATGGAAACGGCGATCCTCAGCGTCACCCGTTACAGAACCCAGAACGGGCAAACACACCGACTGATTCAAATGGAACGGAAAAACCACCTTAGGCAAGAATGACGGCACAGGCCGTAGAAGCACTTTTTCTTTAGAAAAGGACAAAAATGGTTCTCTAGAAGATAGCGCTTGCAACTCCAAAATACGACGCGCAGAATAGAACGCTACCAAGAACACCACTTTGAGCGTGAGGTCCTTCAGCGACGCAGAACGCAAAGGCTCAAAGGGCGGCTTTACTAACGCCGACAACACCAGATTAAGATCCCAAGATGGAACCTGGATCCTACGGACAGGCCGAATTCTGGACACCGCCCGCAGAAAACGGATGACATCTGCGTGCGCCCCTAACGCCAAACCCTGAACCTTGCCGCGAAAGCAGGCCAGCGCCGCCAGCTGTACCCCCAACGAGTTGGCCGCCAAACCTTTATCAAAACCATCTTGCAGAAAATTCAATACTACCGGCACGGCGGCAGTGGCCGCTCGAATCTGATGCCTCGAACACCAATCTTCAAAAAAGAGTAGTTACTCACCTGTAACAGGTGTTCTCCAGGAGCAGCAGGAATCAGTCCTCACTTATGAGTGACGTCGGAGCCGACGGAGTCCTCGCGGAGCAATTTCCCCAGCTTTCGAAGAAGGCCTTTGGGATTGCAGCGCGCATGCACGGTCCCCTTCCCGCCCAGGGGTGCCATCTTACTCAGTCGAATGACATAGCGGAAGACAGCAAACCAGAAAAGAAGGACTGCAACTCCAAGGGGAGGAGGGAGGGTAGTGAGGACTGATTCCTGCTGCTCCTGGAGAACACCTGTTACAGGTGAGTAACTACTCTTTCTCCAGGACCAAGCAGGAAGTCAGTCCTCACTTATGGGACTCCCTACCGGAGACCTCAAGCCGAAGGAGCTCCCTCCAGCTCAACAGCACAGAAGGAAGGAATCTTCTCTGAATACGAATCCGGCCGGTAGCCCAACACCAGGGCCGGAGAGAGGAGTTGCCTAAACCTCAAAGAGATTGTGGAGGACTGCCTGTCCGAAAGCACTATCCCTGCGGGACTCCCTCTCCAGGCAGTAATGAGCCGCAAAAGTCTGGCTGGAAGACCAAGTAGCGGCCCGGCAGATGTCTGCCAAAGGAACAGAGCGGAGGTGGGCTACAGACGCAGCCTTCGCCCTGACACGGTGCGCCGTGACTCGACTCTCCAAGGAGAGGCCGGCGGCCCCATATGCCCAGGCGATACAGTCAGCTACCCAGATGGACAAAGTACGCTTAGAGACAGGAACCCCCAACCGATTGGGGTCAAACGAAACGAAAAGCTGGGCAGCTTTCCTATGCTCACGCGTACGGTCAAGGTAGAAGGACAAGGCTCTTCGACAGTCCAGGGTATGCAGAACAGTCTCGTCTCGGCTGGCATGCGGCCTGGGAAAGAAGGTCGGAAGAACCACCTCTTGATTGACGTGAAAAGAGGAAACCACCTTCAGAAGAAACTTAGGGTGCGTTCGTAAGACAACCCTATTCTTGTAGAACCTAGTGTAAGGGGGCTCCGACACTAGGGCCTGTAGTTCACTAACGTGCCTAGCGGAGGTAAGGGCTACCAAGAAGAGAGTTTTCCATGACAGGATACGAAGGGGGCAGGTAGCCATGGGTTCGAAAGGCGGGCAAGTAAGCCTTTGCAGAACCACATTGAGATCCCAGTCAGAGCCGGGGTGCGCAACGGAGGCTTAAGTAGAAGCAGGCCCCTGAGGAAACGCGCCACCAAGGGGTGCGAGGAGAGAGGCTGGCCCTCCACCGGCGAATGATGCGCAGAGAGAGCACTGAGGTGGACTCTGACAGAGTTGGATTTGAGGCCCAGGTCGGAGAGGTGAAGCAAGTATTGCAGTATCACCGATACTAGGCAGGCGAAGGGGTCCTCAGAGCGCTGAGAACACCAGACCGAGAAACGACGCCATTTAAGGGCGTAAGATTTCCGGGTGGAAGGTCGCCGAGACGCCAGGACGACCGCTTCCACCTCTGGAGGGAGCGAGAGCGGAGCTAGGACTACCCTCTCAGCAGCCAGGCCATCAGGTGAAGGGCCCGGAGGTTGGGGTGCAGGAGAGTGCCCTGATCTTGGGTCAGAAGATCGGGCTGAAACCCCAGAGGAAGAGGGGTGTCCACCGCTAACTGCAGGAGCAGAGGAAACCATGGTTGCCTCGGCCATCGGGGCGCTATCAGGATCAGGTAGGCCCCGTCCCGGACAACCTTGAACAGCGTCCGGGACACCAGCGGCGTGGGAGGAAAGGCATGCAGTAGGCCCGTGGACCACGAAATGAGGAAAGCATCCGGAGCCACTCTTGAGGGGGTGCGGGTGCCGAGAGCAGAACCGAGAAAGCTGCCGGTTCAAGGGACTGGCAAAGAGGTCCACGGTGGGGGAGCCCCACCGGCGGAAGATTTGCTGTGCAACGCCGGGGTTCAACCTCCATTCGTGGGGCTGCAAGACCCGGCTCAGCCTGTCGGCCAGGCAATTTTCCTGCCCGGGCAGGTAAACCGCCTTGAGAAGGACATCGTGGTCAACTGCCCAGGAGCACAGTCTCCGGGCCTCCTGACATAGCAGGAGGGAGCCCGTGCCCCCCTGTTTGTTCACGTAAAACATGGCAACCTGATTGTCCGTCTGTACCAACACAGACTGACGAGAGGTGAGGTGAGAGAAGGTCCGCAGAGCTAGGCGGATCGCCCGTAGCTCCAGGAAGTTGATTTGCTGAGCCGCCTCCCAAGGAGTCCAAAGACCTTGGGTGCGTGCTCCCTGGCAATGCGCTCCCCATCCCAAGAGAGAGGCATCTGTCATCAGCACCTGGGAGGGAACGGGAGGCTGAAAAGGCATGCCGAGTACTAGGTTGGGCAGGTGAAGCCACCATTGCAGAGAGGCGACCAGGCGGTCGGAGATCCGCAGTAGGTCCGCCAGACTCCCTGTGGCCTGATGCCATTGAGTGCGAAGGCACCACTGAACCGGCCTCATATGTAGACGGGCGTTCGGGGTGACATGGACCGTGGAGGCTATATGACCGAGCAGCTGCAGGAACCGTTTGGCCGGGACTGGAGACGCGCTGTGGAACCTGCCGGCCAGAGCTATGAGCCTGTCGGCTCGCTCCCGGGGCAGGAAGGCACGAGCCTGCAGAGTGTCTAGCCGTGCCCCTATGAACTCAAGATCCTGAGAGGGGCGCAACATGGACTTCCCGAAGTTTATGACGAAGCCCAAGTGCTGAAGCAGAGCCACGGTGCGTTGCGTGGCCTGAGCGACCTCTAAGGCCAACTGCGCCCGGACGAGCCAGTCATCCAGGTAGGGAAAGACGAAAAGGCCTTGAAGTCTCAGGAAGGCCGCCACCACTGCCAGGCATTTTGTGAAGACCCTGGGGGCAGAGCACAAGCCAAAGGGCAGCACGCGGTACTGATAATGCTTCCCTGCCACCACAAATCTTAGATATTGTCGTTGGTCCGGATGGATAATGATGTGAGTATAGGTATCCTTTAGATCCAAGGAGCATAGCCAATCTCCCTGCTGGAGGTAGGGCAGCAAGATTCCAAGGGTAAGCATCTTGAACTTTTCCCGCTGCAGGAACTTGTTGAGGTTGCGTAGGTCCAGTATGGGTCTGAGGCCTCCTGTCCTCTTTGGGACCAGGAAGTACCTCGAGTAGAACCCTTGACCCCACAGGTGTTGGGGCACTGGCTCCACAGCCTGCTCCCCCAGCAGCCCCTGAAGGAGTAAGTCCCTGTGCAGAGGGGGCCTTGGAGGCTCCCCTGGGAAGTAGGGGGGAGGCACCTGGTGAAAATGTAAGAGGTAGCCCCTTTGAACCACCTGCAGCACCCAGGCATCGGATGTTATTGCCGACCACCTGTGGGCAAAGTGGGTCAGCCTGCCCCCCGTGCTGAGCGAAGGAAGCGGGGGGGAGGCTATGTTGGCATAGTCAAAAAACCCCGCCCTGCTGAGCAGGGGGCTGGGTAGTGGGCTTGGGGGCCCTCGGCCTACGGGGGCCATTGCCCTGCCCCTTAGCCTGCGGACCCTGATTGGGAACCGCAGATGCTGGGTATTGATGGGGTTGCTTATTGGCAAGCATCTTCTTCGGGTAAAAAGGCTTTTTCCCCGAACCCTTCCTCTTCTGAGGAAGAACGGAGGTCTTCCGGGACAGGCGAGTCCTAGTGAGAGTCTTGGACTCGAGCTCCGCCGCCTTCTCAGCCATGGGCTTGCCAAAGAGGTTTTCACCTCTACAGGGGACGTCGACTAACTTGTCCTGTACCCATGGCTCGAGATCGGATGACTGAAGCCAGGCCTGCCGGCGGGCACCGATGCCGGCTCCGGCTACTCGGGCCGATGCCTCGAAGCCATCGTAGGCCGCCCGGAAAATGAACTTCGAGCACTCTCGAATACTATCGGACAAGGCCTGGAACCTCTGTAACGGTTCCTCGGAGAGACCCGCCGAGAAACCGGCGAGTTCTTTTGCCAGGTCTCGGAGGAACATGCCCATGTACAGCTGGTATGCTTGGACTCAACAGGCAAGCATGGAGCCCTGGAAGCACTTCCTACCGAGGGCATCCAGGTTCCGGGCCTCCTTACCCGGAGGCACCGAGGAATGCATCTTTTGACTCTTAATCCGATGTATGGCCGATTCCACAACCATGGAGTGGTGGGGCAATTGCGCCTTTTGGAATCCGGGGCTCTTGCGGACTCGATACATCGAATCGACCCACTTGCTCAACACCGGCGTCGAGGCCGGCCTTTCCTACATGCGGAAGGGCAGCCGCTCCAGCATTGGAGGAACCGGCACAGTAAAGGCCTCCTTCGGAGGGGAGTCATACTGGAGTGCCTCGAGCTCTTTGGCGCGAGGCTCCTCCTCGGGATCCACTGGGAAAGCCAAAGCCTTGGCCATATCCCGCACGAAATCGGAGAAGCGCGTATCCTCCGGAGGGGATCGCCTTCGAGGCTCCGACTCGGGCGAGTCGGAGGGGACGCACCGAGTCTGAAAAGAACCGGGCGACTCGTCCCCTTCCGTGTCCCAGCCCGACGCCTCCGTGGAGGAGTCGAGGGGCTCCGTGCGGGCGAGGGTTCGTCCCGACGCCGAGACCGGCGTCGACGACCTCAGTCCCAAACGGGAGGCCGAGGGAGACCTCGACCGAGGATCGACTCGAGCATGCATTGACTTGAGGATAGACTCGGCCGCCGGGGTCGACTTGGGCGTCGACGTCCCGGTGGTCTGGGCAGATGCACTGGCGAGGCCGGTCATCAAAGCCCGCTGTTGGTCCAAGAAGGCAGTGATACTGCGCTCCAAGGTCATCAATCTGAGGACAAGCTCAGAAGACCCGGCAGCCTCCGACTCGGGCCCCGACGGTGTCGGGCCCGACATCGGTTCCGGAGGGGAGTCCAGGACGACTATAGTACTCACGTGTCCAGGCGGCTCCACCTCGAGGCGAGGAAGTTTAGAAGGCCTCTCCGCCTCCGAGGACTCGGGGCGGCTGGCGGGGCTATGCGACCTGGCCCTCGAGGGCCCAGGTGCGTCCTCCTACGACGCCCGCGCGAGTTTCTTCTGCCGACGATGTTCCCGGCTAGGGGACCCCCGTTCAGAGGAACTCCGACGGTGCTCGTGGCCGGAGTCACGAGACATCGAAGCCTCAGACGAGGTCCAGGTCTGACCGGACTCGGGGTCAGAGAAGATTCGGTCCCTTTATGACTGCCGACTCCTCAGAGACTTAGAGGACATTTTTCTGCACGGACCACAACTCATAGAGTCATGGTTGGGTCCGAGGCAACGGAGGCAGCAGTCATGGATGTCGGTAAGAGACATCAGTTTGGAACACCGACCACATTTTTTAAACCCGCTGGCAGACATCGGGGGAAAGAGGGCCCCCGCGAGGTCGAAAGACCGTGCCGCCAGGGGTAAGGAAACAAGTGGCGGGAACGCCAGTTAGAACAAAAAGAACACAAAAAAAAAAGAATGTGAACGGACTCGATAGGAATATCGAGGCCGGGCGGGAAAAGGACGCGCGACCGAGAAAACAACAAAGAATTAATCAACTTTTTCAGCGGCGGTAACAAACTACGTCTGTAGGGCTCCGCGGAAAAAAGAAGACTGAGCAAGATGGCACCCCTGGGCGGGAAGGGGACCGCGCATGCGCGCTGCAATCCCAAAGGCTTTCTTCGAAAGCTGGGGAAATTGCTCCGCGAGGGCTCCGTCGGCGCCGACGTCACCCATAAGTGAGGACTGACTTCCTGCTTGGTCCTGGAGAACATGCTATATCCGCACATATGCCAAGGAAGTAGAACGTTTCCGCGCCCTCAGCAGTGTAGAAATCACCGCTGCCGAATAGCGTTTCTTCCTTAACCGAGCCCTTTCAATGGCCATACCGTAAGCGAGAATCGATCCACTTGGGGCATGAATAGCGGACCCTGACGCAGCAGATCCGACCGAGCCGGAAGCTGCCAGGGCCGGCCGTCGAGAAGCCTCATCAGATCCGCGTAACACGGATGCCTTGGCCAGTCGGGCGCTACCAGAAGCACCTTCCCCTGATACGCCTCTATCTTTTGCACCACTCGCCCTATCAGTGCCCACAGAGGGAAAATGTACAGAAGGCCCGACATTGGCCACCGCTGCAACAGCGCATCGATGCCCTCGGACATTCGTTCTCTTCTCCTGCTGTAAAACCGCGGAACCTTGGCCGACTGAAAGGTTGCCATCAAGTCCATTATGGGCGTCTCCCAATGCCGTTCGATCTGCGCAAAGACTTCGGGATGCAGCTCCCACTCCCCTGCATCCACCCATACCCTGCTGAGGAAATCCACCGTCACGTTGTCTTTTCCCGCAATGTGCGCCGCCGAAAGTGCTGTCAACCGACACTCCACCCAAGTAAACAGCAAATCCGACTCCTCTTCCATCACTGCACTTCCCGTGCCTCCCTGGCGATTGATGTAAGCGACTGTCACCGAATTGTCTGACAGAACCCGAATGGCACACCCCAGCACCAGCTGCTCGAACGCCTTCAGGGCTCTTGCTACCGCCCGCAACTCCAACCGATTGATCGACCAAGCCGCCTCCAGAGGGGACCAGTAACCCTGTGCAAACTGTCCTCCGCAGTGGGCTCCCCAGCCCGAGAGGCTGGCATCTGTCATTACCGGTATCCACGCCGGTTGGTTCCAGAGGCATGCCGGCCGCTAAGGAAGACGGGCATAACCACCACTGAAGCGACCGACGAACCGTGAGGGGGCAAGGCAACCGCTTGCTCAGGGAATCCACTTGATGCGACCAACGCCTCAGCAACGCTCTCTGAAGCGGGCGCATATGCACCTTGGCCCATGGCACCGCCTCCAGTGTTGCCGCCATCGTGCCGAGCACGCGCAGGTAAAACCACGCCGTTGGAGCAGGTGTGGCTCGGAAGGAGCGGACCAAGTTTCGCAGAGCCTGCGCCCGCTTGTTTGGCAGAAAGACCAGCGCCCTGCGAGTGTCGAATTGCACCCCTAGATACTCGAGAACCTGAACCAGCTGTAGATGGCTTTTGCTCGGATTGACCACCCAACCAAGGCCCTGCAAAAACTCGACCACCCTGCTGGTCACCCGCCGGCTCTCGGCCTCTGACTTTGCTCGGATTAACCAATCGTCGAGATACGGATGCACCAGGATTCCTTCCTTCCGCAGCGCCGCCGCCACCACCACCATAATCTTGGTGAAGGTGCGCGGCGCCGTGGCCAGGCCGAGGGGCAATGCTCGGAACTGATAGTGCCCCCATGGCAAGGCGAACCTTACCACCCAACTTCTCTATTCATATAAGACACAGAGAAACCAAGAGAGGAGGAGGAGTACTAATACTCACCAAATCAGACCTCCATTTCCATATCACTGAATCATCTAGTACAAGCAACCTGGACTCCCTTTCCATCAAAAACCAGCAATGCACCATCAATCTAGTATACAGAACACCATCCTCATCTCCTGAGGACCTCCCCACAATTATTGACCTTGCCGCTAATGCCCACAACCCTAACTCACCAATCTGGATTATGTGTGACTTTAATCTCCCTTCACTTTATCAAAGCCATGCAACTGCATTCCTCGAAGCCATTGAGGACCTGGGATTTAAACAGATCATCAACAAACCCACACATATAAAGGGAAATACTCTAGACATGGTGTTCGCTCCTCTGTCAGCCCTCGAGCAAGACCACAACCCAATGATGTCTGTTATTGACGTACCCTGGTCAGACCATAAACTTATCACTTTCCAGATACCCACCAGAGATAGCCAGTGGACTGGCAACCGAAAGTTCAACAGCACAACGCGCACTTCAACAAGAAACTTCCGCACATTCAACAAAGAGTTAATCCTCTCTCAAACCCACTCCCTCCTTAGCAAAACCACTTCTGATCCTGAAGAACTAGTCTCCTCCTGGAACCTCAACCTCAATGCCATCTCACAACGTCCACAGTCCAATAACATATCCAGGAAAATAAGAAGTGCTGCCCCATGGTTCTCCCAAGAGCTGAGAGCTTCTCTAACACAACTACGTAGACTTGAGAAAAAGTGGCGCCGATCACACTCCACAGAAGATTTGACCACCTACCAACTCCACCTATCAATGCACAGAGAAGCAATCTCAATGAAAATGAACCACCACCACACTGACACTCTGAAGAGATCTCTGAACAAACCACGGGATCTTTTCAACTTGGTCCAAGCCCTTTCAAAGGAGCCATCTCCTGAACAACACGTGGATATCCAACCACAAAAATTCGCTGACTACCTCCAATCAAAGATCATACAGACTGACAAAATCTCAACAGCCTCATTTCAAACACCTACCGGCTTAACCCCCTTGCTCAAGTTCTCCACACCATCCCGAAAAAGCATTGAAGATTCAATAGCCTCTATCAATACCTCCACAGCGCAAACTGACCCTTGCCCAGCATTTTGGATTAAGGAGTTACGCAAGGAGTTCAGCCCATTCATCGCAAAGCTAATAAACCTTTCTTTCACTACTGGTTCCTTCCCCACAACACTCAAACAAACCTCAATCAGGCCCTTATTGAAGAACCCCATACTTGATCCCCAAAGGGTCGATTCTTACAGACCAATAGCTAGTATTCCCCTACTAGCAAAGATAATTGAGAAAGAGGTCCAAAGACAAATTCAGGATCATATAGACTCCACAGCTCCTTTAGATCACTGCCAACACGGGTTCAGAGAGTATCATGGAGTCGAGACCCTTCTCACATTCCTATTCAACAACATAATCACAGGCATTGATGACATCAGACAAGGCTTTGTGCTCATCTTTTTAGACATTGCTGCGGCCTTTGACTCAGTACATCATGAGCTTCTCCTCGGGCGGCTGAAAGAAAAGGGAATCTGCAATACTGCGCTTGATTGGTGCAAGTCCTACCTAGATGGTAAGGTGGCAATACGTTAAATCCGGTTCAGAAGAATCAAAACAATTCCATCAAACACAAGGTGTGCCTCAAGGATCCTCATTGTCATCTCTACTGTTCAACATATATATGCAGCCCATCTGCAATATC
This sequence comes from Ichthyophis bannanicus, assembly GCA_033557465.1. Lineage (NCBI taxonomy): Eukaryota > Metazoa > Chordata > Amphibia > Gymnophiona > Ichthyophiidae > Ichthyophis > Ichthyophis bannanicus. The sequence goes on from CM066041.1 coordinate 5,951,758, forward strand.
ATTAGATCATTTAACGTGAGCTGATATACGCGGATGACATCCTCTTATATATGCCTTTCTCGACTGTTCAAATGGACCTTACACCACTTGTAGAATGCTTCAATGCAATATCAGACTGGCTACAATCACAAAACCTCCGTATCCAGCACAAGAAAACGGAGGTACTGTTCATCTCAAGAGACCCTGACTTTACTCCACCATCCCATGTTAGAGTCAAGGAGGCGGAACTACAAACCAAAGAAACAATAAAATACCTGGGGGTCACCTTAGACCAACATCTGGACATGAAATTTCATATAAGCAACATAGTCAAAGCTGTATATTTCAAAATCTGTTCACTCAGGCATCTGCGCTCCCTACTGGACCCAGATGATTTCCGGACCATATACCAAGCACTGATCCTACCGCATTTTGACTTTGCCAATGCCATTTTACAAGGTCTCCCTCAATCCACACTACACCCGTTACAACTGGCCATGAATGCTGCAGCAAGGATCCTCCATGGAGCATCCAGAAGTGACCATGTGACTCCTATTCTAAAACAGCTTCATTGGCTACCAATACATGGAAGAATTATCTTCAAAACTTTACTTCTCTCTTTCAAGGCCATCAAGCGCCTCTCCTCCACTGCACTTACTGAGCTTATCCATACCGTGCCACCCAACATATCCAGGAGATCAACAGCCCTAAATCTACTAATAACACCGAAGACTTTGACTAAATGCAATTGTACAACGGCAAACAGGGCCTTCAGTCTCTACGTCCCCAAATGCTGGAATGCATTACCACCTGACATTCGAGTTATTGCAGACCTAACCAAATTCAGGAAGGCAATCAAGTTTCACCTCTTCCGACAATTCTACCCAGCCAGCAATGGAATCTAAATAACCCCACCTAAGAAACACCCATTCTTAGTCTTATTACAGTCCCAACCTCCTTCCTGCAGATCAGACACATATCATCTTAAAGTAAGCATTGTGTTGCATATAGCTCATTGCAACTAATATTTCATGTATATAGTCCAACCCTTTTATTGAATTTATCCCTCATGTATATAGTTCAACCCTGTTATCCAAGTTGGTACTCCTGTTCTATGTAAAACCAAACAGTTTGTGTTTAGGTTGTTTTTGTTATATTGTAAACCGCGCTGATACCGAATAGTGCGGTATATAAGCAACTGTAATAAATAAATAAAAATATAAAAATGAGCCTCCCGAATGGGAATGTGTAGATAAGCCTCCGTTAGATCTAAGGATGTCAGAAACTCTCCTTGACGGACCGCGACGATCACCGACTGCAACGTCTCCATACGGAAGTGAGGCACTCTGAGACACCGATTTACCCCCTTGAGATCTAGAATAGGCCGCAGCGACCCGCCTTTCTTGGGCACCACGAAATATATGGAGTACCGACCCAAGCCGTATTCCTGCCTCGGAACCTCCACTACCGCACCTAAGTGTAGTAGACGGTCTAAAGTGTCGCGGACCGCTAGAGCCTTCTTTTGCCCCCTGCAAGGAGACATTACAAAGGAATCTCGCACGGGCCTTGCCAGCTCCATGGCATAACCGTGCTGAATGATCTCCAGGACCCACTGGTTGGAGGTGATGCGGGTCCAAGCGGACAGAAACTCCTGAAGTCTCCCGCCGATAGGAGCGTCCGCCACCGGGACCCACCTCATCTCATTGTGACTTGCGGGCTGCTGACAGGGAGCCCGAGGCGAAACCCCTAGTCGCCCCACGAAATCCTCGGAATCCTTGACCACGGGAAGTAAATCTGCCCCTCTGAGAGGCGCCATACCGCGACGTCCGAAATCTCCAAAAGTCGCGAAATTGGCCCCGAAAAGCTTGACTGGGCCTTCCCTGTTTGGGCTTGTCCTCCGGCAATCTACCCACCTTGGACTCCCCCAGGTCCTTAACCAACTTATCCAAATCGTCTCCGAAAAGCAACTTTCCTTTGAATGGCAACTTCCCGAGCTGGGCCTTAGACGAACCGTCCGCCGCCCAATTATGCAACCACACCGATCTGCGAGCTGCTACCACTGATGCTGTGCTATTCGCCATCGCTCTGATCAAATCATAGTGCACATCCGCCAAATACGCTGCACCGGACTCCAGACGCCCCAACTCTTTAAGCTCTTCCGAGTCCAAGTTAGGCGAGTGATGCAACCATTGAACCCAACGCAAGCACGCCCGCGCCACCCAAGCTCCACAGATAGACGCCTGCAGGGATAAAGAATCAGCCTCAAATGTCTGTTTCAGAAGACCATCAACTCTACGGTCCTGCGCATCCTTCAAAGCTGCGCTCCCTTCCACTGGGATGGTAGTCTTTTTGGTCACTGCGGACACAACCGCATCCACCAACGGCGTCCTGAACCTCTCTTTATACTTATCGGCTAGTGGATAGAGCCTATTCATCGTGCGCACACCTCGGAGACCAGCATCTGGCTGGTTCCATTCTTACTGGATCATCTTATCGACCACCTTATGCACCGGAAACACTACCTGAGACTGCCGCACCGCCTGGATAACAGGGTCTTCCACCTCGTCCTCCGCATCCGCCGGTGCCGTCAACTTCAACATCTGTAACGACTCTGTAATCAATGCTGGAAGCTCCTCTCTACGAAAGACCCTAATGATCTTAGACTGATCCTCCGTTTCCATAATCTCGCCTTCCTCCAGATCCTGCGCACTCTCTGCATGTTTCCAAACATCGTCCTCGAACTCCGGCCAATCGCTCTCCCCAGCTAAAGAATCTCGAGCTCTAGGCCTTTTAGGCGCCGAGGGCCCTTCGCCGCCCTCGTCCAGCCCTGCCATTTGCGAACCCGAGCCCGCAAGCGGCGCCTTTCCAGCTAACTTTCCCTGTCGCCGCAGACAAAAAGCTTTATGGAGAATTAAAATGAACTCCGGGCAAAACTCCATTGGGTCCCCCGACCGTGGCTCCGAAACCCCTGCCGCGGACCCTGCTAGCTCTCCTGCAACCACCTCCTCTCCGGGAAGTTGGAGAGACTCCACCATAGCCTCAGGCTGTTCAACCGACGGCCCTGCGGTCTCCTTAACCTCCATCTGCTGTCCTACGGTGGACGACAGTGACGCACCGCCGTGGCATATCCCAGACTCCGCCACTGTGCCCCTGCGGGTACCACAGATTACACACTGTGGTCTCCCTGCCATCCAACTCTCGTTCCCCTGCCACCAATAGCAATGGGAAAGAGCAAGGTATGAAGGAAAGCCTGTTCGCCACCTATTAACTCACTGTAAGTCCCCAGTAGCACTGGGAAGCTGTGCCAGGGAAGAAAATGCCTGCAGGAAAAAGTTTAAGGCATGCCACCGCGAGAGAGTAACCCCCCCCCCTGCGGTGCAGGCAGGACCGCGGGAAACCAAACCGCTCCTAAAAATGCTTTAAAACTTTAAAGAACGGACTTCCGGTGGCGCCGGCCGAGACAATGGTGGCGTGCTAACCGAGCTCCGCAGCGACCGCCCTCCATGTGGTGAAAAGAGGCCGCCCCTGAAGCTTTGAAGGAGCGGAGAGACCCCCTCAAGATCGGCAGCTTGTGCCCCCAACAGCAGCCAGCAGAAATAAATAAAAGAAAGACGGTGAGAGCCGCGGAGCCGGAAGACCGAGGAGAGTGGTGCGGATCAGCAGGCCGGAGCGGAGCGTGCAGCCGGGGGCAGAGAGCTACAGCTGTCCGGAGAAAGCCAGTTGGAGGGAAGCCCGTTGAAGCGGCGTGGGGTTTGCGAGCATTTCGCTGTCGGCGGCGAGTAGAGTGAGCAGACTGGGCCAGAGTAGTGAGGAGGGACACTGAGGCACGGCCTTTCCTGCACTGCACGTGGTGTTCCGGAGGACAGAGGCCTAGTACATCCTGGACTGCAGAGATATGGAGCTACTGTGGCTGTGAGTTTGGAGGTGCACCCAGTACGGATCAACTCCACGTTTGGAGAAGGGGTGCGGTTGGGGTGAGTGCCCTTGAGCACGGAGCAAGTGCAGCTCGGTTTGGGGCGTAAGACTGGCGGTGAAGCACCCCCCCACCTCAGATCCCTTCACAGTGTGTGTTTCCCAGCTGGCCCCCGGAGAGTGGAGGGTGGCAGATGGCAGCACGAAAATCGGCTGTGGATTTGAAGGCCTATTCCTTTAAGGGTCCTGGGAGTACTAAGGGGCCTGGAGCAAAACCGGTGGCATCCAGTGGAGGGTTAAAGGACCCGGAGGATCGAGAGGTGACTGGGGCTCCACCGAGTGAGATACAAGCCCTGAGATCTGATTTAAAAGAGTGGCTGGACTCTCTGAGACAAGAGTTGGGGGCAATAAGGACTGAAGTGCAGGGATGGATGCAAGAAATGAAGGGAGAAATGATGTCCCTGGGGGCCAGGGTGGAAGAAGTGGAGACCAAAATGGAGGAGCAGGAGGAGCGATGGGGCCCTTGTGAACAACGTATAGAGGCTCTCGGAGAAGCTCACGAGGATCTGTGGCAGAAGGTCGAAGACCTGGAGAACCGGTCCCGGCGGTCGAATATAAGGATATGAGGCCTGTGAGAAGGTGAAGGCATAGTGGACTATGTGGCCATGGCAGAGGAATTCTGTGGAGAGGTCCTCAAGGCAACTGAAATGGAAGGAGAGGATATATGTTTGAAAGTTGACAGAGCGCATAGAGCTCTGGGCCCCCGGGCTGAGAACAGGGTACGGGATGTGATTGTTTGTCTACACGAATACCGATCTAAAGAGTTGGTACTGAAAGCCTCACGGAAGCTGGGCAAGATCAAGTGGCAAGGGTCGGAAGTTGAGGTGTTTGCGGACATCTCCAGCCTCACGATTAAAAAGCGTAGGGCATACCAAGCGGTTACTTAGAGACAGAGAGGAAAATGTGCGGTACCGCTGGTTGTTCCCGGTGGGTCTGCAATTTACAATACACACAATAACCACCACTGCCCACACGGTGGAGGCAGCTATTTCTGGCCTGCAGCAGGCAGGGTGGAGTGATGTTCCTGCCCCGTCGCCTGAAAAGGTGGACCAGATGGATAAGAGAGACCGAAGGCCAGAGGCACAACATCAGTGGAGTCGAGTGCCTGGAGGGGCGAGATGCTTGCGACATCAGAGGCAGCCAACTTGATGGACTGGCTATGTAAATTGTTTGAATGGGCTGCGTGGGTGGAGGGTGAGGAGCTGGTGAATTTGTATGCTGTTGGGGGGGAATGTAATTTGTTGTATGGGGCTGACGGGGGGAAAGTATGCATTGGAGGGTGTTCTTGTGTGTTAGTGATAAGGGGATGGGAGGGGGGGTATAAATTTGTGTGAGAATTTAGATACTTGTAGGGGGGAGTGGTCGGCGGAGGCGGGTAGGAAGGGCTTCTCTGAGGAAGCGGGGGTGGGGGGGGTGTGGGGGGAGGAAGCGGGGGTGGGGGGTGTGGGGGGAGGGAGGGGGGAACGCAGAAGATAGGAAGGTGCAGTGCAGAAAGGGGGGGGGGGTGGATGTTTCAATGCCAGAGATGAATATTGTGTCATTGAATGTTAAAGGCCTCAATTCCTTTGTTAAGCGTCAATTATTGATAAAAGAATGTAAGAGACTTCAGGGGGACATTGTGTTTATTCAGGAAACGCATCTCCTATCCAGGGATGAGAGACGGGTGCAGCATCCTCATTATCCGCAACAATTTTTTGCTTCTAACAGGGTGGAGAAAAAGAAGGGGGGAGTGGGGATCCTACTATCTGCACGAGTTCAGGGGCAGGTGGGGAAGGTGTTTCAGGATAAATTGGGAAGATTTGTGGCTGTTCTCTTATGCTGGGATCAGCATTTATACACCCTGGTTAATGTGTATGCTCCGAATGTTAATCAGAACCACTTCTTCAAGGAGCTTCAGGGGAAGATTATTGGGATGGCGGAGGGTACGATAATTTTAGGTGGGGACTTTAATGTGACTTTGAACCCACGGGTGGATACATCTAAGGGGTCTTCCTCACAGGCTAAGCAGCATAGGGCCAGCCTGAAAAAACTTATGGCGGGCCTAGATCTGGTAGATTTGTGGAGGGAATTAAATAGTGGGCAGCGGGACTACTCCTTCTTCTCAGCAGTGCATGGAGGTTATTCTCGAATAGACATGTTGATGGTGGAGCGTTCGCTGGTGTCGCTGGTGCGGAGGTGTGAGATTAAGGAGCGCACGTGGTCAGATCACGCTCCAGTGTTGGGTGTAGTCAGTATGGGGGGGCCGGGGAGGGATAGGGGATGGTGGAAATTAAATGAAGCTCTGCTGGAGGATAAAGAAGTGGTGACGCAGGTCCATGACTGCATTTCGGAGTATCTGCTGTTGAATGAGACGGGTGAGTGCAGCCCGGGGATAGTATGGGATTGTTTGAAGGCGGTGGTGAGGGGTAAACTTATTGCAGTGGGATCACATCGTAAGAGAGCACGGTTGCAGCGTGAGACAGGTTTGCTAGCGAAGCTTAGGGAGCTTGAGGGGGAATTAAAAGGGAACTCACGAAATGTGCACCTCGTTCAGGAATTGGGGACGGTAAAGAGGGAATTAAGTGAACTAAATATGCAGGAGATTAGGTTTAAGCTCTCTTTGTTGCAACAACGGAATTTTGAGTTTAATAATAAAGCAGGAAGGTTGTTGGCGCATAAGGTTCAGAAGCTGAAAACTCGAAACACGATAGTGCGAGTTAAAGATGGTGAGGGGAAGGAGCTGTGGGAGGGGCGGGATATAGAGGAGAGGTTTCGACAATTTTATCGAAAGTTATACACTCCGGAGGAAGTAGTGGACGAGGGAAAGGTACAGGATTACTTGGATACAGTTTCAATGGCCCGGCTCACGCGGGAGGACTGTCTGGAGTTGTCCGTGCCCATTAGAGAGTCTGAAATTGTGACAGTGATTAAAGGGTTGCGAGGTCATAAGGCCCCTGGCTTAGATGGCTTTTCGAATAAATTTTATAAAGTGTTTGCCACGGCTTTGGTAGGGCCGTTGGCACGAATGTATAACTCCTTCACTACGGTGCAGCCGCTGCCGGCATCATTACGATTGGTGGGCATTAGCCTGTTGCATAAGGAGGGGAAGGATCCTACGGACTGTGGTTCGTATCGGCCTATCTCCTTGTTAGGGGGGGGGACTTTAAAATCTTTACGAGAGTTTTAGCAAATCGCTTGGGGCCTCTGCTGGGGCAAGTGATACACCCCAATCAGTCGGGATTTGTGCAGGGTAGGCATACCTCAGATAATATTCGGAGAGCCTTAAATGTGATGTGGCATGGGATGGAGCAGAACGAGGGAATGGCCCTCTTGGCGGTTGATGCTGAGAAGGCATTTGATAGGTTGAACTGGGTGTTTTTGTTTAAGGTGCTTGAAAAGATCGGGATAGGGGGGCAGTTTTTGACCTGGGTTCGATCCGTCTATCAGGCGCCCATGGCATGCTTGAAGGTGAATGGTGTGGTGTCCCAGAGTTTTGAACTGTTCCGGGGTACACGGCAGGGGTGCCCACTATCACCTTTGTTGTTCATTTTGGCAATGGAGCCCATGGCACAGCGAGTGCGGGATAGAGGGGATATTAAGGGGGTGTGGGTAGGGCGGGATCATCACAAAATCTCGTTATTTGCGGATGACGTTCTTTTTTTTGTTACGGACCCGTATAGATCTTTAGAAGCTATTCGGGATGAGCTTCGGGGCTATGGAGAGGTGTCTGGTTTCCGTATGAATGCTACGAAGTCGGAGATTTTGAATTTGTCTATAGGTAAAGAAGAGGAGGGTAGATTGCGGAGGGAGCTTCCGTTTCGCTGGGCGCAGGGTAGTATTCGCTACTTGGGAGTGCAGCTTACGTCCAAGAGGGAAGCGTTGTTTCGGGAGAACTATGGGGCAGCTAAAGCTAGAATGTTTCGAACGCTTGAGGAATGGGGGTCTTATGAGGTCTCCTGGTTGGGGCGCAGGGATTTGGTGAAGATAATTGTGCCCCGGCTGCTTTATTTGTTTATGAATCTGCCGGTGGTGGTTCCAGGGGGGTTTTTACAACACCTACAGGCTCGGGTGCTGAAGTTTATTTGGAAAGGGAAACGGCCCAGGGTGGCGCAGAAGGTGTTATGTGCGGGTAAAGAGGAGGGTGGTATGGGGGTGCCGCTTTTTCCTCGATATTATGAGGCCGCGAGAGTGCAGACGGTGTTTGACTGGTTGTTGAGGGATTCGGTGGAGTGGGTGCAACTGGAAGGAGTTGGGTTGCCGGGGGGTAGGGACACGTTGAAAGGGAGGGTCTGGATGATGGGGGGGGGGGGAGAGTCCCTTGGGGATCTGCGAGGGAACCCCTATGTGACCCTAACTTTACGACATTGGAGGAAGTGGAGGAGGAAGTGGTATGGTAGTGGGGGGGCCTGTAAGTTCCTTCCGCTGGTTGGGAATTGGGAATTCCCGCCTGGAATGATGGACCCAGTTTTCGGGAGTTGGGCGGAGAAGGGGCTTTGCCGGGTGGGACAGCTTAAGAGGAATGGTGAATGGTTGACTTTTGAGGAGGCCCAGGAGGAGTTCCAGTTGTCTGAGACTGATAGATATCGATTTGTGCAGGTGTTGCATTATAGTAGGGAGGTTGCACAGAGGGGGAATGGGCCTAGAGGGGAGGGTACAGATGCGCTCCTTGAAAGGGGGGAGGTTAAAGGTTTGGTGTCCCAGCTGTACAAGGCCATGGGAGGAGAAGGTGGGGGGGGGAGTGGGTGCACCGGAGGGCCTGGGGGGGGGGGATTTGAATAGGTGTTGGGATGTCGTGCAGTGGGGGGTAGTGTGTAAGGGCTTATTTAAAGGAGTAATATCCAGTAGTATCCTAGAGTATAATTATAAAATGTTGTATAGATGGTATCTGACACCCCTGCGTTTGCAGAAATGGCGGGGGGGGGGGTAGGTGAAATGTTGGAGGGGGTGTGGGGTCTTTTTTGCATATTTGGTGGGACTGTCCCTTGCTGGTCCCCCTATGGCAGGGGGTTGAGGGGTGGCTGGGGGAAGTGTTGGGGGTAGAGAGCCGGTTGGGCCCTTGTTTGGCCATGTTGAATGTGGAAGAAGGGGGACAGGGGAAAGAGGGTAATGGATGGAGTGGAGTGGTTTGCACAGCCACCCGGCACATTGGATAAAGGACTTGCGATGTAACCTATCCCCAATTATAGCCAAAATCTTAAACCAATCCTTTACCACTGGCTCTTTCCCACCTACTCTCAAGCAGACCTCTGTAAGACCTCTTTTAAAGAATACCAAACTCGATCCTCAAAAGGTAGAATCTTACAGGCCCATATCTAGCATACCGATGCTTGCAAAAATCATCGAGAAAATAGTGCACAGGCAATTACAGGATCATATAGACACCTCAGCCCCACTAGATCCGGCCCAACATGGATTCAGAGAGTCACATGGAGTGGAAACACTACTCACAACCCTCTTCAACAACATAATCTCAGGTGTGGATAACATACGACATGGCTTCGCTCTTGTCTTTCTAGACATAGCAGCGGCTTTTGACTCTGTATGCCACGAAATTCTCATCTGCCGGCTAAGGGAAAAAGGTATCTGCAGAACAGCGCTCGAATGGTGCAAATCTTACCTGTCCGGAAGATGGCAGCATGTCCGAGCCGACGGGGCTACATCAGAACCATTCCAACAAAGTCAAGGTGTACCGCAAGGATCCTCCCTATCTGCATTGATGTTTAATATATACATCCAACCCATCTGCGACATCATTAGATGCTTCAATGTCAGTTACATGATATATGCAGACGAAGCGTAGTTACTCACCTGTAACAGGTGTTCTCCAGGAGCAGCAGGAATCAGTCCTCACTTATGGGTGACGTCGGCGCCGACGGAGCCCTCGCGGAGCAATTTTCCCCAGCTTTCAAAGAAAGCCTTTGGGAATTGCAGCGCGCATGCGCGGTCGTCTTCCCGCCCGAGGGTGCCATCTTAGCCAGTCAGATGACATAGCTAAAAAAGACAGCATAAAAATTTGCAAAAAGAACATAAGCAGACGATTGCAACTCCAAGGGGAGGAGGGAGGGTAGTGAGGACTGATTCCTGCTGCTCCTGGAGAACACCTGTTACAGGTGAGTAACTACGCTTTCTCCAGGACCAAGCAGGAAGTCAGTCCTCACTTATGGGACTCCCAAGCTCAAGGCTACCGGAGACCCTAAGCACAAAAATGAGCTCCCTCTAGCTCAGCAGCACACCGAAGGACAGAATCTTCGCTGAATTATCACCCACCGGTAGCCCACATCCGGGATGGAGGGTAGGAGTTGCTCAGACCTCAAAGAGATTACGGAGGACTGCCTGTCCGAAAGCACTGTCCCTGCGGGACTCCCTCTCGAGACAGTAATGGACCGCAAAAGTCTGGCTCGAAGACCAAGTAGCGGCCCGGCAGATGTCTGCCAGCGGAACAGAGCGGAGGTAAGCCACTGACGTAGCCTTTGCCCGAACGCAATGAGCCGTGACTCGACTTTCCAAGGAGAGTCCGGCTGCCCCATAAGCCCAAGAGATACAGTCCGCAACCCAGATGGACAGAGTACGCTTGGAGACCGGGAGCCCCAATTTATTGGGGTCAAAAGACACAAAAAGCTGAGCAGCTTTACGGTGCTCCCGCGTACGGTCAAGGTAGAAGTTCAAAGCCCTTCTACAGTCCAGGGTATGGAGGACCGTTTCAGCTCGGCTGGAGTGTGGTCTGGGAAAGAAGGTTGGAAGTACCACCTCCTGATTGATGTGGAAAGGGGAGACCACTTTTGGAAGAAATTTTGGGTGAGTCCGTAGGACTACCCTATTTTTGTAGAACCGAGTGTAAGGGGGATCAGACACGAGGGCCTGCAATTCACTTACGCGTCTAGCGGAAGTGAGGGCTATCAAGTACAGTGTTTTCCAAGACAGAAAACGGAGAGAACAGGTAGCCATAGGTTCAAAAGGCGGACAGGTGATCCGCTGCAAAACCACATTCAGGTCCCAGTCAGGCGCTGGCGGGCGCAGAGGTGGTTTAAGTAGAAGGAGACCTCGGAGAAACCTCGCTACGAGAGGGTCGCTGGAGAGAGGTCTACCGTCCACCGGCACATGATGTGCCGAAAGAGCACTGAGGTGAACTTTGACGGAGTTGGACTTAAGTCCCAGATTAGAGAGGTGTAGCAAGTATTGCAAGATCACCGACACCGGGCAGGAGAAGGGATCCTGAGACTGTTGGGTACACCAGACGGCAAAGCGACGCCATTTAAGGGCGTAGCATTTGCGGGTAGAAGGCCGTCGCGAAGCCAAGACGACCTCCTCCACCTCTGCCGGCAGAAGAAGGGGAGCAAGGACTACCCTCTCAGCAGCCAGGCCATGAGGTTGAGAGACCTGAGGTTGGGGTGTAGTAGAGACCCCTGATCCTGAGTGAGGAGATCCGGTTGCACCCCCAGAGGGAATGGATCCTCCACCGCTAATTACAGTAGAAGCGGAAACCACGGCTGTCTGGGCCAGCGAGGGGCCACCAGGATCATGAAGGCTTTGTCTCGGAGAACCTTGAAAAGAGAACGAGAGACTAGCGGGATGGGAGGGAAAGCGTACAGAAGGCTCCCCGACCATGAAATTAGAAAAGCGTCCGCCGCCACCCGAAGGGGGTGTGGCTGACGAGAGCAGAAGCGAGGAAGCTGCCGGTTGTGAGGACTGGCAAAGAGATCCACCGTGGGGAGGCCCCACTTTAGGAAGAGCTTCTGGACTACCAAGGGATCCAGACGCCACTCGTGCGGCTGGAGGATCCTGCTGAGTTTGTCCGCCAGGCAATTCTCTTGGCCCGGGAGATAAACCGCCTTGAGGAGAATGCCGCGACTGACGGCCCAAGAGCAGAGCTTCTGTGCCTCCCTGCAAAGGAGGAAGGAGCCCGTGCCCCCCTGCTTGTTCACGTAGAACATGGCAACTTGATTGTCCGTCTGGACAAGGACGGACTGGTGGGAAGTCAGGTGGGAGAACGCCTTGAGAGCCAGGCGGATCGCCCTGAGCTCCAGGAAGTTGATCTGCTGAGCAGACTCCCACGTGGTCCAGAGGCCCTGAGTACGTGCCCCTTGGCAATGTGCTCCCCAGCCCAGGAGGGACGCATCCGTGGTCAGCACCCGGGTCGGCTGAGGTGGCTGGAAAGGCATTCCGAATATCAGGTTCGGCTGCCGAAGCCACCACCGGAGAGACGAGATCAGCGGTTCGGAGACGCGCACTAGGTCCGCTAGGCCGCCTGTGGCTTGCCGCCACTGCTGGCGGAGACACCATTGAGCAGGCCGCATATTCAGGCGGGCATTGGGGGTCACATGGACGGTGGAAGCCATATGGCCGAGCAGTCTCAGGAAGCGCCTGGCGGAAACCAGGGGCTGGCTGCGAAAGCGGTCGGCTAGGTCCATGAGCCGTCGAGCCCTGTCGAGCGGTAGGTATGCTCGCGCCTGAGGAGTGTGCAGCCTTGCGCCGATGAACTCGAGATCCTGTGAGGGGAGCAAAGTGGACTTTGCGAAGTTTATAACAAAGCCCAAGTGTTGCAGAAGAGTCACCATGCGGCGCGTGGCGTTGGTGACCTCTCGAGCGGACGCTGCTCTGATGAGCCAGTCGTCGAGGTACGGAAAGACATAGAGGCCGTGAAGCCGGAGATGGGCCGCCACCACCGCGAGACATTTTGTGAAGACTCGCGGCGCGGAGGACAGGCCAAAGGGCAGTACTCTGTACTGGTAATGATTTCCTGCCACCACAAACCTTAGGTATTGGCGGTGGCTTGGGTGGATGAGGATGTGCGTGTAGGCATCCTTTAGATCCAAGGAGCATAGCCAATCTCCCTGCTGGAGGTAGGGCAGAAGGATTCCAAGGGTAAGCATTTTGAACTTCTCCCGCACAAGGAACTTGTTGAGGTTGCGCAAGTCCAGGATGGGTCTGAGGCCCCCTGTTCTCTTTGGTATTAGAAAATACCTGGAATAAAAGCCTTGACCTCTCAGGTGGTGTGGCACCGGTTCCACCGCCTGTTCCTGTAGAAGACCTGCTAACTCCTGAAGGAGTAATTCCCTGTGCAGAGGGGGTCGTGGAGGTTCTCCCGGAAAATAGGAGGGAGGGACCTGGTGGAAGTGGAGAAGATAGCCTTCCCGCACGACTTGAAGCACCCAGGCATCTGTGGTGATGCTGGACCACCTGTGGGCGAAGTGAACCAGCCGGCCTCCGGTGCTGGGAGGAACCAGCGGGGGGGGAGAGGCTATGCATTGTGAGTCAAAAACCCCCACCCTGCTGAGCAGGGGCTGGTGGTGCAGGCTTGGGGGCTTGCTGCCTACGGGACCCGTTACCCCGTCCCTTGGCCTGCTGGCCCTGTTGGGGAGCTGCAGGGGCCTGATAATGGGGGTATTGTTTGTAGGCAGCCGCCTTCCTCGGGTAAAAGGACTTTTTCCCCGAGCCCTTCTTTTTCTGGGAAGGGGCGGAGGTCTTCCTAGAAAGCCTGGTCCTGGTGAGAGTCTCAGTCTCAATTTGCGCAGCCTTTTCCGCCATGGGCTTGCCAAAGAGGTTTTCGCCTCGGCAGGGGACATCGACCAACTTGTCCTGCACCCAGGGCTCAAGGTCTGACGACTGAAGCCAAGCCTGTCGGCGGGCACCGATGCCGGCTGCGGCCACTCGAGCCGATGCTTCAAAGCCATCATAGGCTGCCCGGGACATGAACTTTGAGCATTCCCGAATGCCAGTGGACAAGGCCAGGAACCTCCGCAAGGGTTCCTCGGACAAACCAGCGGAGAATCCGGCTAGTTCTTTAGCCAGATCCCGGAGATACATGCCCATGTATAGCTGGTAAGTCTGGACACGACATGCGAGCATAGAGCCCTGGAAACACTTCTTACCAAGGCCATCCAGGTTACGGGCCTCCCTGCCAGGAGGCACCGAGGAGTGCATCTTCTGGCTCTTAAGACGATGCATGGCCGATTCCACTACCATGGAATGGTGTGGTAGCTGTGCCTTTTGAAAGCCAGGGCTCTTGCGGACTCGATAGATAGAATCGACCCGCTTGCTCAGGACCGGCGAGGAGGCCGGACTCTCCCACATGCGGAAGAGTAGTCGTTCCAGCATAGGAGGAACCGGTACAGTAAAGTGTTCCCTCGCGGGAGAGTCATACTGGAGGGCGTCGAGCTCTTCGGCTCGAGGCTCCTCCTCGGGATCCGCAGGGAAGGCCAAAGCCTTGGCCATATCCCTAACGAAGTCCGAGAACCGGGCATCCTCCGGGGGGGACTGCTTCCGAGGCTCGGACTCCGGTGAGTCCGAGGGGACACACCGAGTCCGGAAAGAATCAGGCGACTCTTCCTCCTCAGACTCCCAGACCGACTCCGACGAGGACTCGGTGGGGTCGGCCCGGGCAGGGCGCGGCGTCTGCCGCCCCGACGCCGAGGGAGTCGGCGTCGGCGACCTCGGTCCCGAACGGGAGGCCGAGGGTGACCTCGACCGAGGATCGACTCGAGTTCTCATCGACTCGAGGATCGGCTCGGTCTCCGGGGTCGACTTGGACGTCGACGTCCCGGCGGTCGGGGCAGCGGCGCCAGCGAGGCCAGCGAGCAGTGCCCTCTGCTGGTCCATGAAGGCAGACAGTCTGCTCTCCAAGGCCGTCAACCTGAGTCCGAGCTCAGGTGACCCAGCAGTCCCCGACTCGGGCCCCGACGGCGTCGGGCCCGACGTCGGCTGTCGCGGAGGCGAGTCCAGAAGGACCACAGGACTTACCCGAGCAGGCGTCTCCGACTCCAGGCGAGGTCGCTTCGTGAGGTGTTCCTTCTCCAAGGACCCGGGGCGGCTGTCGGGGCTATGCGACCTGGCCCTCGCGGAACCAGGAGCGTCCACCGACGCCGCCCTCGCGGGTTTCACCTTCCGACGATGGGGACCGGAGGGAGAACCCCGGTCGGAGGAACTCCGGCGACGGTCCGAGCTGGAGCCTTTTGATGCGGAGGCCTCCGACGAGGTCCGGGTACGGCTGGGGTCAGCGAAGATTCGATCACGCTGATGCCGCCGACTTCTCAACGCTTTTGAGGACATTTTGCCGCAGGGCCCACAGATCAGTTCCTCATGATCCGGGCCCAGGCAGCGGAGGCAAAAGTCGTGTGTGTCAGTTAGTGACATATTTCGGTCACACTGACCACACCGCTTAAACCCACTGGCAGCCATCGGGGGAAAAAGGGCCCCTGCGAGGTCAAAGGACCGGGCTGCCAGGGAAAAATCGAAAACGAAAGCTGACAAAGTCAGAAAAACTGAAAAAAAGTAAGAGGACTCGTGACCGGCGTCGCGAGTCCGGGCGGGAAAAAGATCGGCGTCGAACCGAAGGAAATAAGAATAAAATAATGAAGAAAATCGACTTTTTCGCGGGGACAAGACGGGGACGTCTGTAGGGCTCCGCGGAAAAAAGAAGACTGGCTAAGATGGCACCCTCGGGCGGGAAGACGACTGCGCATGCGCGCTGCAATTCCCAAAGGCTTTCTTTGAAAGCTGGGGAAAATTGCTCCGCGAGGGCTCCGTCGGCGCCGACGTCACCCATAAGTGAGGACTGACTTCCTGCTTGGTCCTGGAGAATGTGCTATTATATATGCCAATATCACTGGATAGCCTAGACCTCACCCCTCTGACTAACTGCTTTGACACCATATCAGAGTGGCTCCTGTCACAAAACCTACGAATACAACATAAAAAGACGGAAGTCCTTTTCGTCTTGAGGAATACCAACTTCACCCCACCTAGCTGTGTTAAGGTAAAGGATGCCCAACTACAAGTGAAGCCTGCGATACGTTACCTTGGAGTAATGTTAGACCAAAACCTTGACATGAAGAACCATATAGCCAATACTGTCAAGGCAATCTACTTTAAAATCAGATCCCTCAGACACCTATGCACGCTACTCGAACCGGATGATTTCCGCACCATTTATCAAGCCCTTATAATTCCCCATTTCGACTTCTCAAACTCCATACTACAAGGACTCCCACGGTCCACCCTGAACCCCCTGCAACTGGCTATGAACAGTGCAGCGCGGGTACTCTTTGGGGCATCCAGGAGAGACCACGTGACTCCCCTCCTAAGACAGTTACACTGGCTCCCCATTCAAGCAAGGATCAGTTTCAAGACTTTACTGCTAACGTTCAAAGCTGCTAAGGGGCTTACCTCATCCTCTCTCTCTCTAACCTCATCCAACCACTTGCACCAAACAGGCCACGAAGAACCGCAGAGTTGAACATGCTAGTCATCCCAAATGAAACCACAAGATGCACCAGATCAACAGCCAACAGAGCCTTCCAACTCTGCGCCCCAACTCTATGGAACGCTTTACCAGCACAAATCAGAGCAATCCCCAACTTGAGCCAGTTCAGAAAAGCGTTAAAACATTTCCTCTTCCTTAAATATCTCAATGACAGCTCCGAACATAACTCCCAAGCGAGTAGCAGAAGTAGTCAAACAGGCAGACCCACGCAACAGGTTTACCCCACAATGTAAATAACAAGCAGTTTCCTGTATTGTTGTACCACCTATGTATATAGTTGACCGTGTCCATTATCAGGTGAACCACCAATGTATATAGTTAACCCATTTATCCAAGTTCTACTTCCTGTTAAATGTAATGACCAGACATATGTAAATTGTCAGATGTTTCTGTTCAGTGTAAACCGCGCTGATGGCTAATAGTGCGGTATATAAGAATTGTTAATAAATAAATAAATAGCGAGGCGTTGGCGTACAGCCCAGGTGCCTACGCCCCGGGAGGTCCAAGAGAGAGTTGCGCAGCTGTCCCTTCTGTATCAGTTAGCGGCCCTGCATCACAATGGGTTAGTGCGGTTCCAGAATACCTGGGGCTTGTATCTGGAGTGGCGGTCGCTCAGGGGAGAGGAGAAGGGGAGTTAGGGCGGTGGGATTCTGAGGGGTAGTAAGGGGAGGGGTCCGGGCGGAGGGGGTGGCTGGGGCTGGGGGGCAGTTGGGGGGAATGGGCCCATCCCTGGGGTAGTTCCGAGGTGGGGGGTTCCTGCTGCCTGTTCATGTTCTCCTTCAGTAATTGTGCTTGCTGGGGGAGACTGGGTATGTATGGGGAGAGAGGGGAGGCTAGGGATGGATTTAGACATCTTTTGGCATGAAAAGCTGGTTTATATGAGTAGTTGGGACCTTTTGTACTGTACTGTACTGTGTAAAGGGCATGTGGGTGGGTGGGGGGTATTGGGAACGGGGTTGTGGGCAGTGTTTATTGTTGTATGATGTAAAGTTTGTTGGATAAATAAAGAATGAGAAAAAACTTTAAAGAACACGGACGTAAAACTTTAAATAAAACTGAGCGCTGAAAAGAAGAAGGAGCTTACCCGCACAGTGTGCTCAGGCCAGGCAGGCACGCGACTTTCCGGGGCTCTTAAAATGGCCACCGGCAAAACCGCAAAGAAAGAAAAGGCGCCAAAACTGTCCGGTGAAGCTGTCATGCAGACATCAGCGCCGGAGAAGATTTCTCCCCTTCCCCCTGCCACCGGAGACTGTCCGCGGTGAAAGTCCTACCGGGACAGTCTGCCGAATCGCTGAAGCCTTCCCATGTCCCTCGATGCCGAGCCAATTGGGGGAGACTCAGGCATAAGAGCGGACTGTTTACCTGCCCTCCGGAACCACGATCAAGCTTCCCAGCGGTCCGGCAGGGTGCAGGGCTTCACGAGAGGGCTCTCCCCCGTAACATCCGGGGGGGAGAGAACCTCTGACCACCAGCCAGCTACGCGTGGTCGTTAGAGAGGCTTGCAACGCTTGTCAACCCTAGTGGTTTCCTTTTTATTCCTTTTCGTGGTGACAGGCAGGGAGTAGAAAATTCACCTTTACTGTAACTTTCCTTTATTTTTATTTTTTTTTTTTTAACAATAAAACAATAAAGTAATCAAGCAAGTTTTAAAGGGAGAACCCCCAACTATCCTAAGTCTAATTCTCCTTATCTGTTACTCCAGTGAGCCCCCTCCTGGGCTCACAACGTCCTCTGGCTGCATGGAGACTGGTAACACTGGAGGAGGAGAGACAGAGCAGCAGGCTATATCCAGTGATGTCATGAATTTGACATACCAGTCTCCAGGCTGCAGGAGGAGGTTGACAACCCAGAAGTAGAGGACTGAACTGGAGGAACGATAAGTGATATCTCGGTGTGATGCTTGATAAACAACTTAATCTCAAGGAGCATATAAAAAACACCATAAAGACAATTTACTACAAGATGAAAACACTGCGCCACCTGAGACCCATGCTGGAGACCAAAGATTTCCGTACAACTTTCCAAGCAATAGTCACTCCTCATTTCGACTATGCGAATATCGTTCTGCATGGTCTCCCCAAGAATACACTAAGCCCACTTCAACTAGTGATGAACGCAGCGGCCCGCATCTTGTCCGGAACTTCAAAGAGAGATCACATAACACCGATCCTAATTGATTTGCACTGGCTCCCGATAAGTTGCAGAATATTATATAAAACTCTCCTCATCACTTTCAAGGCCATTAATAAAATATCCCCTGCATCGATCTCAAATCTCCTCACCCATGCACCAAACAATAGATCCAGGAGAATAGTAGCCGAAAACACATTAGTTACTCCTAGTAATTCCACAAAATGGACGCAACTAACTACTAACAGAGCTTTTGTGTCTTTTGCTCCCAAATGCTGGAACAAACTCCCCCCCAGCATCAGATCCATCAAGGACATCATACAATTTAGAAAAGCCATTAAGCACTATCTATTCACTATGCACGTCAACCTACCTTACCTACCTTAACATTGCATTCCGCCTGACCACCTTAATTGCCTCTCACATAGCTATAACCCAGAACAGATGTAATTGAACTGCGGAAAGTGCTGCTTCTCTGTAAATATCAGGCCACTATGTTACCTGTTTAAATGTATATAGTTTTACACGGTTCATATCCAGTTTACATTCCCTGTTATCTGTAAACTTATATCAGTCTTCTCCTGTCTAGGTAATATCTTGTTTAATGTGAACCGCACTGATGATGAATAGTGCGGTATATAAAAACTGTTAAATAAATAAATAAGGAACTTTGCACTTATCCACATTAAATTTCATCTGCCATTTGGATGCCCAGTCTTCCAATTTATCAAGATCCTCTTGCAATTTTTCACAATCCTCTTGGGTTTTAACAACTTTAAATAGTTTTGTCTCATCTGCAAATTTGATAACCTCACTCGTTATTCCCTTTTCCAGGTCATTTATGAATATGTCAAAAAGCAGCGGACCCAGCACAGATCCCTGGGGTACACCACTATTCACCTTTTTCTATTGGGAAAATTGGCCATTTAGCCCTACCCTCTGCTTTCTATCTTTTAACCAGTTCCTTATCCACAATAGTACATCACCACCTATCCCATGACTTTTTAGTTTAGCCAAAAGTCTCTGATGAGGGACCTTTTCAAAGGCTTTCTGAAAGTCCAGATACACTATATCAACCGACTCACCTTGGTCTGTTTATTCACACCTTCAAAAAAAACATAACAGATTAGTAAGACAAGATCTTCCTTGTCTAAAGCCATGTTGGCTGTCTCCCATTAAGCCATGCTTATCTACATGCTGAGTAATTTTGTTCTTTATGATGGTTTCTACCATTTTTCCTGGTATATGATGAAAAGTATTTAATATGTGAGCCACTAATCAATTCCCACTAGCACTCCTTGTGGCCTTGGACAAGTCACTTAACCCTCCACTGCCTCGGAAGAAAGGCCTGGCAATCTACTTCCGTTGACACTGCCAAGAAAATCCAGGAGCTTCTGGGTCACCAGGAGTCAGGACGGACTCGAAGGCACACATTGCATTTGCAATCAATTGTCCAAACCACAGCAAGCTTTGATGCCTCCTTCATAAATATTTAACCTTTTGGCCGAATATAAATAATTTGATAAACTGAATGTTGTTGACTATTTCTATGTATTTTGCCTCTATAAAATCAGCATTAGACATTCTTTTGGACATTTCGCATAGGCGCCTGCTATGAAATTAGTCCCAGTGTGACTAGTTTCTTGGATTACTGGGGCTCTCTCTTGGATACAGGTCATACATACATACAACTTACCTTCTTTGGGATACAGAATCCTGGCACATGCTCTCCTTTGGCTTCATTCCCTACCATGCGGACATCTCTGTGTAAGTCTTCAATAAGAGCCAGTTGGTTCCCAGCATCCAGTTTCTGAAGCACATTTAAGCAATAAAATATTAAATTAAGTCATATATTCATGCAAAATGCCTGATGCAATAAGCATTTACTAACAGACTCTAGACCTTTAATGATATAATTCCAAAGACATAACAAATTTAGCCAAATTGGCTTTCCCTCCATGACATATTAGGGCCAGTGTTATTCCATCTCACCTTTGTGATAGCACTGAGGGCATCCCAACTCTCATTCAGCACCACACTATTTGTATCGTTGAAAAGTCGAATGAGACCAGAGAGCAAGTTTCGGAGGTGGCCAGTATAGTCTGCCTTTGTCTTTGCACAGTAGATATTCAAAATAACAACTGCTGCCTGCCGCATTCCCACCTCTGAGCTACGAGTAGCATCTAACAAGTCTTCAATAAGAATTCTTTGTCCTGCTTCATCTTCCACGGATAGAATTACAGCCTGACAGTTAGCCAGCTCCTATAAACAAAATTGTATTTTAGTTATTTCATGATAATGCATGTTTATCCAAAGTAAATTTATGAAAGATCTAATATGAAGGGCAAATCAAGGTCAAAGGCAAGAATCCAAAAGATGAAGATATGAGATCACAGGAGCTAGACAGAGGTGAGGTGATTAGATCCAAGAGTGCTGAAATGGAGGAAAGCAGAGTTACTCACCTGAAACAGATGTTCTCCAGAGACAGCAGGAATCAGTCCTCACATATAGGTGATGTCAGCACCGACGTCACCCATATGTGAGGACTGACTTTCTGCTTTTTCCCGGAGAAGCTGAGTTAGAATACTCCAGAGGTTGTCTTTTAGAAACTGTAAAAGTACAGCATATAGATAGAAAAATCCCCACTGCCTAGTCACACTGTTTGGTAACATGATTACTCCAAGATCCTGCTCCTCACAACTCCATCGTTTATTTTTATAAGTTTGATTTTTATTTAGTACAGTACAAAGTAACACATTTTTCAACTGCTTTACAAAACAATGGTATAACCTACATCCAACTCTATCCATTATCCCAACATGCACCTGATTACCATTCTAGCCTTCCTTTACATTACTTAACAATCTATGCTTCTCTCCATTTTACACGTACACTTTTTTGTTTAATATTCCCTTCTACTCCCCTCCTCCCCCTTCCCCTCCGGATCCTACGGTGTGCCCCTCCTCCTTTTTAACAATTCCCTTCGATACTCTTAATTAGTTCAGCCCACTACCTCGTTATCCTCCTTCTGTAACCACTCACTGTGCTTTTGCCATCTCCTTTGAAAACTCTCAATCCTGTGCATTTTATATGCATTAATCTCACTCATCCTATAAATATAGGCTAATCTACTTAATATCCTCTCAGGTACTGGTGCTCTCTCAGACCGCCATCCCTTTGCTATTTCCATCTCCGGCGTCAAGAGCAGCAGCGGCACTTCTTCTGCCCAATCGGGGCGCATCAGAGGGCTTTAAAAGCTCACGCCATCAAGCGCGCCCGCGCCTTGCGGGCCCGCGCCTGAGGGCCGCGCAAGAGGGCCCTTTAGCACGGCCCTTAGGCTAAGGCGCTTAACCGACACACTGCAAACGGAAACAAGGAAGAAACTTTCCAAGTGGAGCAAATACAGCTGAGATCCCCTAGGGTTGAGCTCGCGCACCTCACCTCCATCGCAGAAACTCAAATACAGTCAACTGCACAGAAGAAACAACGAAATAGCATCGTGAAACTTGGCCACTAACCCAACTTAGCCACGAGTGGTTCATCTCCTCCATTGATCTCAACAATCGCAAGTATACCATATACATATCCTACATTAATGGACACTGTGAAAGACATCCCTAAAGTCAATATCTAGCTTATAATAATAGCTGTTAATAGTCCCACATAGAACACTACAAATACTGTTGTCAGTAGAAACATAATTACTGTTGTCAGTAACACTATAATGTTGTTCTCAGTAATGTTGTCAGTAACACAATAATTTACTGTTATCAGTAACACTATAATTACTGTTCAATCTGTTTTTACTTGCAGACACTATTCGCCCTGTAATTGTTATCTCATAACTGACAATTGTCTTCTCAGACTGTTATCTCATACCTGGCATCTTTGACATTTTTTGATCTTTTACTGTTATCTCATACCTGACAATTGTTTTCAGTGTATAGCAACTGTTTACAGCGCCTAGCGATTGCCGCAACATAATCACTATTGTCAGTAACCTCACTATCATCTCATATCTCACAACTGTTTTTCAACATATAGCAATTGTTCTCAGTACCTAGCAATTGCTACAGCATAATATCTATTGTCAGTAGCTTTGCACTTATGTTCTACTGCCAGTAACCTCATTTGTAGACACTATACGATCTTTCACTGTCATATTTCAGCACATAATACAGCACACTCCAGAAGAAACATGGATCTCACAAAGTATCAATCTTACCTTCTTATCATCATACTAACCATTCACTAGTTCACAACATCCATGCATACAAACCTATTCATGCACCATACAACACCATTCCCATCATTCAAAGCACACACAAAAACACACTTCAACCATACCCATATACACTCAACCAAACTCACCGTCCAAATGCCCCCAGACATTCAAGACTAATACAAATAAATCTTCAACAAGATAAACCTACAAACAGAACTCCTAACTCAAACACCATCAAAAAATTCATTCTTATAAATGCAAGATCCATACGAAATAAAATATCACTAATTAATGACAATCACTGATAAAAAACCTGATATCCTTCTTATCACAGAGACATGGCTCTCACCTACAGACTCAATCCTCCTAAACCAACTTAACACGAACCAATATGACCTATTCAACTGCCACCGAGAAGCAAAAAGGGGAGGCGGAGCCCTTATCATCACTAAAAAAGAACTCAAATACTCACTAACAAGTATGAATAACATTGACAGTATGGACATCATAAATATAGAGAATAAAACCCTTGCAATATCCCTTATCTACAGACCCCCCTCAGCGGACCACAAAAATCTCACGCCCATCCTAGAATTTGCATGTACAGCCTCGCAGAGAAAACCACTTATCATATTAGGCGATCTAAACCTTCCCTCGCTCAACCAACAACACACATCCAACTTTATGGATGCCATGAAAGAAATGGGTTACAACCAAATCATACAGAATCCCACTCACATAAAAGGAAACACACTAGACCTTGTATTCATTCCCATACCATTTAATAAACACAAACTACAATCACCACCCCTTATTACAGAAGTACCATGGTCAGATCACCACTTAATAACCTTCACTCTAAATTCACTACCTAACAACAACACTGAAACAACCCCAACACATTATAAATCCCGTTTTACCCACTTTAACAAAGATACTTTCCTAAATACTGTACTGCCCAACCTCACAAATAACTCGACCGAAGTCAACACTTTAATAGACCAATGGAACTCAATAATAAAAGAAGCAGCCACTCCCAAACAAGCTAATCAAAAACAATTCATAAAAAAACACAGTCAGAAAAATGGTTTAATAAAGACCTTTCTAACCTAAAAAAGCAACTAAGAAAACAAGAAAAACGGTGGAGGAAAGATAAAACAAGCGATAATAAAGATCAATACATGAGTCTCCTCAACAAATACAAAGACACAATTAATAGATCAAAAAGAGAATACCATACAAAAATGATAAATATGGCAGTCAACCGCCCGAGAGAATTATTCACAATTATAAAAGCACTAACAAAAACCCAAACAACAGAACCAGAACAAACAACAATAAGCGCACAAACCCTTGCAACTCATTTTGCTAATAAACTAAGAAATAAATCATCTAGCACAACCATAACTACGCTCACGGACATAGAAACAACCAATATATGGACAACCTTCCAAAACATTGATCACAAACACCTGCTCAATGTCATATCAATGATCAACACCACTACCTCCCCCCTGGATCCATGCCCCGTATCATGGATAAAGAACACCAAAACTGATCTGGCTATCCATATACAAAATATAGTAAACCAATCACTATCTCAAGGTATCATGCCAGAAGCACTAAAACTTACCTCCTTACGCCCAATAATAATAAATAATAAACTCAATCCTAAAGACCCGAACTCCTACAGACCCATAGCCAGCATACCATTTATTGCCAAAATAATAGAAAAAATAATACAGCTACAACTACAAGATTTTATTGACACTCATGCTCCACTTGACTCACACCAATTCGGCTTCCGACCATCCCACGGAGTCGAAACCTTACTAATAACACTTATGGATGACCTCATCAAAGGCACCGACACATACAACCAAGGATACATCCTCATATTCATTGATATAACTGGAGCCTTTGACAATGTCCACCACAACACACTCATTAACAGATTCCTAAACCTAGGAATAGGTGGAACAATTCTGCAATGGTTCATATCATATATCACAAACAGATCGATACGCGTTAAATTAGGCCAAACCACCTCAGAACCCTTCACACAAGGACAAGGTATCCCACAGGGCTCGGCACTATCTGCCCTTCTTTTCAACCTGTATCTTCAACCCATCACAAATATATTTAAAAAATATAAAGTAAACCACTACATATATGCTGACGATATCATGCTCACCCTACCGATAAACACAAATAATCCCACATACCAGAAATTACTAGACTGTATCAGTGAAGCAAATACTTGGCTAGAAAACAATAATCTCAGCATTAACCTAAAAAAAACTGAAGCAATGATCGTATCAAGAAAACCAGACACGAATCTCCCTGAAACTATAACAACTAACAACACAATAATCCCAGTCAAAAAAGAAGTAAAATACCTAGGCATTATAATAGACCACACACTTAGTATGCTTCCTCACATAAAACAAACAGTGAAAACCATACTCTATAAACTTAGGATCACCCAACACTTAAGACCACTACTTGACACGCATGACTTTAGGTCTGTCATCAGCACACTTATCACTCCACACTTCGACTATTGCAATAGCATACTTATCGGCCTCCCTCTTACAAGCACCAACATACTCCAAAGAGCTCAAAACATCTGTGCTCGAGTAACAGCAAAAGCCCGCCTCACTGACCACATAACTCCCGTACTAGCCGAACTACACTGGCTTCCCATAAATAGTAGAATATCATACAAAATACTCTTAACCACATTTAAAATTATAAACGGCATCTCACCCTCACATTTAACCACTCTGATTCAAGCTCCAAAAGAAATTAGAACCCGCAGACAAAACGCAACCTACTCACTAGAAATAAAAAAATCCATCCGAAAAACAAAAAAGACCACAAGCTCAAGAGCCTTCTCTTATGCAGCCCCCACCCTATGGAATAAACTTCCGCTAGAACTCCGTAAAATAAAAGATCTTCAAACATTTCGGAAAGAACTAAAGACATTTCTATTTAGAGAACACTTCGCAAATCTTAATGAATCACCTCCATCCAACACACCACACAACCATAACAATCCTCCTTAACCACAGTTCAACAAGCCTCAACACTCAGTACACTTAAGAAACTAGGTTTAATTTAACGAAGAATCAATGTAAATAGTCAAAGCATTACTAGCTAATGTTAAACTGTATATAGTTCTGTAACAATGTTCCATGTTATCGTTTATCGTAAGTTAACTGTACATAGTTATGAAAAAAAACCGATGTTCTATGTAAAACCATGTTCACTAAATGTTACCTGTAAATCGCCTTTGATCTTTGGAAAAAGCGGTATAGAAAATAAGCATAAATAAATAAAATAAATAAATAAAAAAAATCTGCACTCCAATTACAAGCATCTTCAAGATATACACCATATCGCTTTTTGGATCCGCCCCCATTCATTCATTAATACTTCCGCAGGTGCAGTATCTCCCACCCAGCCCACCATCTCCTGCATGAGATCCTTCAGCCACTGCCATGTTTGCTGTAAGACTGGGCAGCTCCACCACATATGCATATATTCCCCCCGCTCGCCACACCCCCTCCAACACATCGCATCGTTATATCTCCCCATCTTACACAACCTTACTGGGGTTAGATACATTCGGAACAGCATCTTATAGAGTGTTCTTGGATTGCTGCCGAGACCACCGGTATTTTAACCCCACCATATACTTTTTCCCATCTCTGAGCATCCCAATGACCCAAGTCTGCCTCCCAGACCCGCATATGCATTCCTTGATCCATGGAGCTACTCAATGCCTTATATAGCCTAGAGATTACCCCTCTTGATAAGTCCCCCATCCTAAGCATCTTCTCAAAGAGTGTCTCTGTGCTTTTCAGGCCTTCTTTTATATCTTTTCCCCCTATAAAGTGTGCCAATTGAAAATAGTCCAACCAATCACACTTTTCTATTTGGAACCCTTGTTGGAGCTCCTCAAACGACCTTAATTGACCTGCCTCAGTCAGTACCTGCCCCATACACTGTAACCCTTTCTCCTGCCATCTTTGGAAAATCCCAGAACTTTCCCCCGCCAAAAACCACTCACATTGTGTGATCCGCTGTGCCCTAATATTTCCTCCCTTATGTGTTAGCACCTTATATTTCCTGTCCCAGGCTCTAAATGTACTTATGTATGGGTTCTTAACTAGGCCTCTTTCTCTGTCCTCCCTATTCTTCCACAACAAATTCGTAATGTA
The DNA here is from genome assembly GCA_033557465.1 of Ichthyophis bannanicus. NCBI lineage: Eukaryota > Metazoa > Chordata > Amphibia > Gymnophiona > Ichthyophiidae > Ichthyophis > Ichthyophis bannanicus. The sequence goes on from CM066041.1 coordinate 5,978,528, forward strand.
GCTGGGTCTTACCCTCACCTGTTCTATTCTGCTCTATTGAGGCCCATCCTTCTCCAGCCTCCACCCCATTATCGCTCGCAGCTGTGCAGCCTCATAATATCTTGCAATCTCAGGGACCGCCAGACCTCCTTCCTTTTTTGCTCTATATATTATTTTCCTTTAACATAAGATATGCCATACTGGGTCAGACCAAGGTCCATCAAGCCCAGTATCCTGTTTCCAACAGTGGCCAATCTAGGTCACACGTACCTAGCAGATTCCCCAAAAGACACAGGTTCCACAATGCTTTTACTGGGTCAAGCATCGATATCCTGGGTCCCTTCTTAATAATGGTTTATGGACCTTTCCTCCAGGAACTTGTCCAAACATTTTTTAAACCCAGCTACACTAACAGCCTTTACTACATCCTCCGGTAACAAATTCCAGAGTTTGATTACACGTTGAGTGAAAAAATATTTTCTTTTATTAGTCTTAAATAGTTTACACTGTAGCTTCATTGCATGTCCCCTAGTCTTTCTATATTCTGTTAACGTAAACAATCGATCTACGTTTACCCATTCCACTCCATTTATAAATTTATAGACTTTTATCATATCTCCCCTCAGCCGTCTCTTTTCCAGGTTAAAGAGCCCTTTTTAGCCTTTCTTCATAGCAGTATCCTTCCATCCCCTTTACCATTTTGGTGGCTCTTCTCTGAACCTCTTCTAATATCGCTATATCCTTTTTAAGATACGGCGACCAGAATTGCACACAATATTCAAGGTGCAGTCTCACCATGGAACGATATAGAGGCATTATAATATCTTTTGTTTTATTTTCCATTCCTTTCCTTATGATACCTAGCATTCTATTTGCTCTCTTGGCCACCGCTGCACACTGGGCCGAGGGTTTTAACATGTTATCCACAATGACGCCTAAATCTTTTTCCTGGGTGGTGGTTCCCAATGTGGAACCTTGCATCGTGTAACCATAGTTTGGGTTGTTCTTCCCTAGGTGCATAACTTTGCACTTGTCCACATTAAATTTCATCTGCCATTTTGATGCCCAGTCTTCCAATTTATCTAGATCCTCTTGCAATTTTCCACAATCCTCTTCCTTTGCACCCTAGGGGGCCTGCGTCTCCAAATAAAGGAGAAGATTCTTCTCTGCACTAAGTTTATCATTGCTGTAGGAACCACTCAGGAAAAAGATTTAGGAGTCATCGTGGATAACATGTTAAAACCCTCCGCCCAGTGTGCAGCAGCGGCCAAGAAAGCAAATAACTCTGCACTTGTCTACATTAAATTTCACCTGCCGTTTTGATGCCCAGTCTTCCAATTTATCAAGATCCTCTTGCAATTTTCCACAATCCTCTTGGGTTTTAACAACTTTAAATAGTTTTGTGTCATCTGCAAATTTGATAACCTCACTCGTTATTCCACTTTCCAAGTCATTTATGAATATGTCAAAAAGCAGCGGACCCAGCACAGATCCCTGGGGTACACCACTATTCACCTTTCTCCATTGGGAAAATTGGCCATTTAGCCCAACCCTCTGCTTTCTATCTTTTAACCAGTTCTTGATCCACAATAGTACACTGCCTCCTATCCCATGACTCTTTAGTTTTGCCAAAAGTCTCTGATGAGGGACCTTGTCAAAGGCTTTCTGAAAGTCCAGATACACTATATCAACCGACTCACCTTTGTCCACCTGTTTATTCACACTTTCAAAAAAACATAACAGATTAGTAAGACAAGATCTTCCTTGTCTAAAGCCATGTTGGCTGTCTCCCATTAGGCCATGACTATCATCTACATGCTGAGTAATTTTATTCTTTATGATGGTTTCTAGCATTTTTCCCGGTACTGACGTGAGGCTCACCGGTCTGTAGTTTCCCGGATCACCCCTGCAACCCTTTTTAAAAATTGGTGTTACATTGGCCATCATCCAATCTTCAGGTATTAGAGATGATTTTAATGATAGTTCACAGATTACTAATAGCAGGTCAGCAATCTCATATTTCAGTTCTTTCAACACCCTTGGAGGTATACCATCCGGCCCAGGTGATTTGCTACTCTTCAGTTTATCTAATAGTTGTAATACATCTTCCCGATGTATCGATATTTCCTTCAAATCTTCCGCACCTTTAAATACCACTTCAGTCATGGGTAACATCCCTACATCTTCCTCAGTAAAGACCGAAGCAAAGAATTCATTCAGTCTCTCCGCTATCGCCTTGTTGCCTCTTAGTGCCCCTTTAACTCCTCTATCATCTAATGCAGTGTTTTTCAACCTTTTTTGTGCAAAGGCACACTTTTTTCATGAAAAAAATCACGAGGCACACCACCATTAGAAAATGTTAAAAAAATTTACCTCTGTGCCTATATTGACTATATAGCGTAGTTACTCACCTGTAACAGGTGTTCTCCAGGAGCAGCAGGAATCAGTCCTCACTTATGGGTGACGTCGGCGCCGACGGAGCCCTCGCGGAGCAATTTTCCCCAGCTTTCAAAGAAAGCCTTTGGGAATTGCAGCGCGCATGCGCGGTCGTCTTCCCGCCCGAGGGTGCCATCTTAGCCAGTCAGATGACATAGCTAAAAAAGACAGCATAAAAATTTGCAAAAAGAACATAAGCAGACAATTGCAACTCCAAGGGGAGGAGGGAGGGTAGTGAGGACTGATTCCTGCTGCTCCTGGAGAACACCTGTTACAGGTGAGTAACTACGCTTTCTCCAGGACCAAGCAGGAAGTCAGTCCTCACTTATGGGACTCCCAAGCTCAAGGCTACCGGAGACCCTAAGCCAGTGATGGCTAACCTTTTTGAGCCCGAGTGCCCAAACTGCCGCACAAAACCAAAGAATTTCCTCAAAGTGCCAGCACGTCAATTAAAGCCTCATTTGCATAAGGTGCCTCATTTGCATAAATATTTGCATAATGTTACCATACACTAACTTTTAGTAAACATGCCTCTTAATGAGTATATGGATAAAGAAAGACTAAAAGGTTTCTACATTACTATAATCCAGTACCAACCGCCAGGCACATTAGGAACTACTACAAACGCTGCCCATTTAGAACCCATAGCAAACCCGCCGTATCCTAACAGCACTACCAGGACTCACAAAGCACCATACCCTAACTATCAAAAGGCAACACTGCAAATATTAAACCAATACATTTCAGAGAACAACAATACATGACCTACTGGGGAAAGAACAAGTGGCAATGTCAAATAGGAATTATATAAACAGAATACCTCAGCTCAGTTACACATGCAGAACAGACCATCACCAAACAAGGAATCACAATTTAGAAACAGGAAGACAATAATTAAACTGGGAACCCCAAAAGCCAAACTTGGAATATACAACAACACTGTAGAAATAAAACTATAAATTAATTTCCTCTTGTACTAAACAAAGCGCAAAAATTAATGATGCACATTTCCCAGAGCTGACATATTCCAGTTAATAAATTCAAAATAAAGAGATATTTTTCTACCTTTTGTGCATTTTTTTTCAGTTGCAATTGTTCCAGCCACTTTCTTCTGGTTTCTTCCGTGTCTTCTGCTAACTCTCCATCTGCTGTCCATTTGTCCTTTCTTCTGTCTTGTTTTTTTTTTTCCATTCTCTCTCTACATCTGCTTTAACATACTAATCTTTCTCCTTTTGCTCTTTCCTCATTCCTATTTCATCCACTCAAAATTTACCCCTCCATCCTCAATCCCCACTTATTCTCCCAATACCCGGCCAATTGTAGATTTTTTATCCCTCCCACACAAAATATTTTTCCCCTCTCCATTTTACTCTCCCAGCCCCATCCCATTCTAATCCTCCCCCAACACCAGCTCCCTTCTAGTTCCAGCCTCACCCAGCATCCATTCCCTTCTAGTCCCTGCATCAGCCCATTTCCAGTCCTAGCAGCCCCCCAACCCATTTCCAGTCCTAGCAACCCCCCAACCCAATACCAGTCCTAGCCCCCCTCATCAACCCACTTCCAGTCCTAACCCCCCATCACCCCATTTTCAGTTTAAGCCCCCCCTATAACCCATTACCAGTCCTAACCCCCATCAGCCCACTTCCAGTCCTAACCCCCCATCAGCCCACTTCCAGTCCTAACCCCCATCAACCCATTTCAAGTCAGCCCCCCATAGCCCATTGCCAGTCCTAACCCCCCCATCAGCCCACAGTCCATTACCAGTCCTAACCCCATCAGCCCACCTCAAGTCCTAACCCCTCCCCATCAGCCCATTTCCTGTCCTAGCCCCCCCCATAGTCCATTATCAGTCACCACCCCCAATAGCCCATTACCAGACAGCCCCCATCAGCCACCAGCCAATTACCAGTCTTAAACCCCCCCATAGCCCATTGCCAGTCCTAACCCCCCCATCAGCCCACAGGCCATTACCAGTCCTAACCCCATCAGCCCACCTCAAGTCCTAACACCTCCCCATCAGCCCATTTCTTGTCCCAGCCCCCCCATAGCCCATTATCAGTCCTAACCCCCCCCATAGCCCATTACCAGTCCTAACCCCATCAGACCACCTCCAGTGTTAACCCCCCATCAGCCCATTTCCAGTCCTAACCCCACCCAACAGCCCACCTCAAGTCCTAACCCCTCCCCATCAGCCCATTTCCTGTCCTAGCCCCCCATAGCCCAGTACCAGTCCTAACCCCACCCAACAGCCCACCTCAAGTCCTAACCCCTCCCCATCAGCCCATTTCCTGTCCTAGCCCCCCATAGCCCATTACCAGTCCTAAGCCCCCATCAACCCACTACCAGTCCTAATCCCATCAGCCCATATAGACTTAGCTCCCCCATAGCCCATAGCCCCCCCATAGCCCATCACCACTCCTAACCTCCCCCAGCCCATCACCACTCCTAACCCCCCCCATCAGCCCATTTCCTGTCCTAGCCCCCCATAGCCCAGTACCAGTCCTAGCCCCAACAGCCCACAGCCATTACCACTCCTAACCCCCCCAGCCCATCACCAGTCCTAACCCCCCAACAGCCCACAGCCCTGACCACTCCTAACCCCCCCCAGCTCATTACCACTCCTAACCCCCCCAGCCCATCACAACTCTTATAACCCCCCCATCAGCCCATTTCCTGTCCTAGCCCCCCCCAGCCCATCACCAGTCCCAACCCCCCACCAGCCCACAGCCATTACCACTCCTAACCCCCCCAGCCCATCACCAGTCCTAACCCCCCCCAGCCATTACCACTCCTAACCCCCCCAGCCCATCACCACTCCTAACCCCCCCCAGCGAAATTTTTTTTACAAAGAAAGCTGTCGCTGCCGGGGCCGGGGCCGCCGCGGCAGAATCGAGTGTGCCGCGGGGCCCCCCCGCCCAGCAGAGCCTGCCCTCCGTCCCCGGTATCACCTCTCTCAGCTGCCTCCAGTCACACGCGCCGGCTTTCAGAGCGCGAGGGAAGAGTTTCTCCCTCGCTGCTCTGTTAAGCCCGCGAGGGCTGATGGGAACTTCCCATCAGCCCCCGCGGGCTTAACAGAGCAGCGAGGGAGAAACTCCCCTCGCGCTCTGAAAGCCGGCGCGTGTGACTGGAGGCAGCTGAGAGAGGTGATACCGGGGACGGAGGGCAGGCTCTGCTGGGCGGGGGGGCCCCGCGGCACACTCGATTCTGCCGCGGCGGCCCCGGCCCCGGCAGCGGCAGCTTTTTTTTTTTTAATGCCGCATATCTTGATTGCGGACCTTCCCGCGTGCCAGCTGCAAGGCCTTCGCGTGCCACAGCTGGCACGCGTGCCATAGGTTCGCCATCGCTGCCCTAAGCACAAAAATGAGCTCCCTCTAGCTCAGCAGCACAGAAGGATAGAATCTTCGCTGAATTATCACCCACCGGTAGCCCACATCCGGGATGGAGGGTAGGAGTTGCTCAGACCTCAAAGAGATTACGGAGGACTGCCTGTCCGAAAGCACTGTCCCTACGGGACTCCCTCTCGAGACAGTAATGGACCGCAAAAGTCTGGCTCGAAGACCAAGTAGCGGCCCGGCAGATGTCTGCCAGCGGAACAGAGCGGAGGTAAGCCACTGACGTGGCCTTTGCCCGAACGCAATGAGCCGTGACTCGACTTTCTAAGGAGAGTCCGGCTGCCCCATAAGCCCAAGAGATACAGTCCGCAACCCAGATGGACAGAGTACGCTTGGAGACCGGGAGCCCCAATTTATTGGGGTCAAAAGACACAAAAAGCTGAGCAGCTTTACGGTGCTCCCGCGTACGGTCAAGGTAGAAGTTCAATGCCCTTCTACAGTCCAGGGTATGGAGGACCGTTTCAGCTCGGCTGGAGTGTGGTCTGGGAAAGAAGGTTGGAAGTACCACCTCCTGATTGATGTGAAAAGGGGAGACCACTTTAGGCAGAAATTTTGGGTGAGTCCGTAGGACTACCCTATTCTTGTAGAACCTAGTGTAAGGGGGATCAGACACGAGGGCCTGCAAATCACTTACGCGTCTAGCGGAAGTGAGGGCTATCAAGAACAGTGTTTTCCAAGACAGAAAACGGAGAGAACAGGTAGCCATAGGTTCAAAAGGCGGACAGGTGATCCGCTGCAAAACCACATTCAGGTCCCAGTCAGGCGCTGGCGGGCGCAGAGGTGGTTTAAGTAGAAGGAGACCTCGGAGAAACCTCGCTACGAGAGGGTCGCTTGAGAGAGGTCTACCGTCCACCGGCACATGATGTGCCGAAAGAGCACTGAGGTGAACTTTGACGGAGTTGGACTTAAGTCCCAGATTAGAGAGGTGTAGCAAGTACTGCAAGATCACCGACACCGGGCAGGAGAAGGGATCCTGAGACTGTTGGGTACACCAGACTGCAAAGCGACGCCATTTAAGGGCGTAGCATTTGCGGGTAGAAGGCCGTCGCGAAGCCAAGACGACCTCCTCCACCTCCGCCGGCAGGAGAAGGGGAGCAAGGACTACCCTCTCAGCAGCCAGGCCATGAGGTTGAGAGACCTGAGGTTGGGGTGCAGTAGGGACCCCTGATCCTGAGTGAGGAGATCCGGTTGTACCCCCAGAGGGATTGGATCCTCCACCGCCAGTTGCAGTAGGAGCGGAAACCACGGCTGCCTGGGCCAGCGAGGGGCCACCAGGATCATGAAGGCTTTGTCTCGGAGAACCTTGAAAAGAGTCCGAGAGACTAGCGGGATGGGAGGGAAAGCGTACAGAAGGCTCCCCGACCACGAGATCAGAAAAGCGTCCGCCGCAACCCGAAGGGGGTGTGGCTGACGAGAGCAGAAGCGAGGAAGCTGCCGGTTGTGAGGACTGGCAAAGAGATCCACCGTGGGGAGGCCCCACTTGAGGAAGAGCTTCTGAACTACCAAGGGATCCAGACGCCACTCGTGCGGCTGGAGGACCCTGCTGAGTTTGTCCGCAAGGCAATTTTCTTGGCCCGGGAGATAAACTGCCTTGAGGAGAATGCCGTGACTGACGGCCCAAGAGCAGAGCTTCTGTGCCTCCCGGCGGAGGAGGAAGGAGCCCGTGCCCCCCTGCTTGTTCACGTAGAACATGGCAACTTGATTGTCCGTCTGGACAAGGACGGACTGGTGGGAAGTCAGGTGGGAGAAGGCCCTGAGAGCTAGGCGGATCGCCCTGAGCTCCAGGAAGTTGATCTGCTGAGCAGACTCCCACGTGGTCCAGAGGCCCTGAGTACGTGCCTCTTGGCAATGTGCTCCCCAGCCCAGGAGGGATGCATCGGTGGTCAGCACCCGTGTCGGCTGAGGTGACTGGAAAGGCATTCCGAACATCAGGTTCGGCTGTAGGAGCCACCACCGGAGAGACGAGATCAGCGGCTCGGAGACGCGCACTAGGTCTGCTAGGCCGCCTGTGGCTTGTCGCCACTGCTGGCGGAGACACCATTGAGCAGACCGCATATTCAGGCGGGCATTGGGGGTCACATGGACGGTGGAAGCCATATGGCCGAGCAGTCTCAGGAAGCGCCTGGCGGAGACCAGGGGCTGGCTGCGAAAGCGGTCGGCTAGGTCCATGAGCCGTCGAGCCCTGTCGAGCGGTAGGTACGCTCGCGCCTGAGGAGTGTGCAGCCTTGCGCCGATGAACTCGAGATCCTGTGAGGGGAGCAAAGTGGACTTTGCGAAGTTTATAACAAAGCCCAAGTGCTGCAACAGAGTCACCGTGCGGCACGTGGCGTTGGTGACCTCCTGAGCGGACGCTGCTCTGATGAGCCAGTCGTCGAGGTACGGAAAGACAGAGGCCGTGAAGCCGGAGATGGGCCGCCACGACCGCGAGACATTTTGTGAAGACTCGCGGTGCGGAGGACAGGCCAAAGGGCAGTACTCTGTACTGGTAATGATTTCCTGCCACCACAAACCTTAGGTATTGGCGGTGGCTTGGGTGGATGAGGATGTGCGTGTAGGCATCCTTTAGATCCAAGGAGCATAGCCAATCTCCCTGCTGGAGGTAGGGCAGAAGGATTCCAAGGGTAAGCATTTTGAACTTCTCCCGCACAAGGAACTTGTTGAGGTTGCGCAAGTCCAGGATCGGTCTGAGGCCCCCTGTTCTCTTTGGTATCAGAAAATACCTTGAATAGAAGCCTTGACTTCTCAGGTGGTGTGGCACCGGTTCCACCGCCTGTTCCTGCAGAAGACCTGCTAACTCCTGAAGGAGCAACTCCCTGTGCAGAGGGGGGCGCGGAGGCTCTCCCGGAAAAAAGGAGGGAGGGACCTGACGGAAGTGGAGAAGGTAGCCTTCTCGCACGACCTGAAGCACCCAGGCATCTGCGGTGATGCTGGACCACCTGTGGGCGAAGTGAACCAGCCGGCCTCCGGTGCTGGGAGGAACCAGCGGGGGGGGAGAGGCTATGCTGAGCGAGTCAAAAGCCCCCACCCTGCTGAGCAGGGGCTGGTGGTGCAGGCTTGGGGGCTTGCTGCCTACGGGACCCGTTACCCCGTCCCTTGGCCTGCTGGCCCTGTTGGGGAGCTGCAGGGGCCTGATAATGGGGGTATTGTTTGTAGGCAGCCGCCTTCCTCGGGTAAAAGGACTTTTTCCCCGAGCCCTTCTTTTTCTGGGAAGGGGCGGAGGTCTTCCTAGAAAGCCTGGTCCTGGTGAGAGTCTCAGTCTCAATTTGTGCAGCCTTTTCCGCCATGGGCTTGCCAAAGAGGTTTTCGCCTCGGCAGGGGACATCGACCAACTTGTCCTGTACCCAGGGCTCAAGGTCTGACGACTGAAGCCAAGCCTGTCGGCGGGCACCGATGCCGGCTGCGGCCACTCGAGCCGAGGCTTCAAAGCCATCATAGGCTGCTCGGGACATGAACTTTGAGCATTCCCGAATGCCCGTGGACAAGGCTAGGAACCTCCGCAAGGGCTCCTCGGAGAGACCAGCGGAGAATCCGGCTAGCTCTTTAGCCAGATCCCGGAGATACATGCCCATGTATAGCTGGTAAGTCTGGACACGACATGCGAGCATAGAGCCCTGGAAGCACTTCTTGCCAAGGCCATCCAGGTTACGGGCCTCCCTTCCAGGAGGCACCGAGGAGTGCATCTTCTGGCTCTTAAGACGATGCATGGCCGATTCCACTACCATGGAATGGTGTGGCAGCTGTGCCTTTTGAAAGCCAGGGCTCTTGCGGACTCGATAGATAGAATCGACCCGCTTGCTCAGGACCGGCGAGGAGGCCGGACTCTCCCACATGCGGAAGAGTAGTCGTTCCAGCATAGGAGGAACCGGCACAGTAAAGTGTTCCCTCGCGGGAGAGTCATACTGGAGGGCGTCGAGCTCTTCGGCTCGAGGCTCCTCCTCGGGATCCGCAGGGAAGGCCAAAGCCTTGGCCATATCCCTAACGAAGTCCGAGAACCGGGCATCCTCCGGGGGGGACTGCTTCCGAGGCTCGGACTCCGGTGAGTCCGATGGGACACACCGAGTCCGGAAAGAATCAGGTGACTCTTCCTCCTCAGACTCCCAGACCGACTCCGACGAGGACTCGGTGGGGTCGGCCCGGGCAGGGTGCGGCGCCAGCCGCCCCGACGCCGAGGGAGTCGGTGTCGGCGACCTCGGTCCCGAACGGGAGGCCGAGGGTGACCTCGACCGAGGATCGACTCGAGTTCTCATCGACTCGAGGATCGGCTCGGTCTCCGGGGTCGACTTGGACGTCGACGTCCCGGCGGTCGGGGCAGCGGCGCCAGCGAAGCCAGCGAGCAGTGCCCTCTGCTGGTCCATGAAGGCAGACAGTCTGCTCCCGGGCAGGCATCTCCGACTCCAGGCGAGGTCGCTTCGGGATGTGTTCCTTCTCCAAGGACCCGGGGCGGCTGTCGGGGCTATGCGACCTGGCCCTCGCAGAACCAGGAGCGTCCACCGACGCCGCCCTCGCGGGTTTTTCCTTCCGACGATGGTCCCCGGAGGGAGAACCCCGGTCGGAGGAGCTCCGGCGACGGTCCGAGCTGGAGCCTTTCGACGCGGAGGCCTCCGACGAGGTCCGGGTACAGCTGGGGTCAGCGAAGATTCTCTCACGCTGATGCCGCCGACTTCTCAACGCCTTTGAGGACAGTTTGCTGCAGGGCCCACAGATCAGTTCCTCATGATCCGGGCCCAGGCAGCGGAGGCAAAAGTCGTGTGTGTCGGTTAGTGACATATTTCGGTCACACCGACCACACCGCTTAAACCCACTGGCAGCCATCGGGGGAAAAAGGGCCCCTGCGAGGTCAAAGGACCGGGCTGCCAGGGAAAACGAAAACGAAAGCTGACTAAGTCAGAAAAACCGAAAAAAGTAAGAGGACTCGAGACCGGCGTCGCGAGTCCGGGCGGGAAAACGATCGGCGTCGAACCGAAAGAAAAAAGGATAAAATAAAGAAGAAAATCAACTTTTTCGCGGGGACAAGACGGGGACGTCTGTAGGGCTCCGCGGAAAAAAGAAGACTGGCTAAGATGGCACCCTCGGGCGGGAAGACGACCGCGCATGCGCGCTGCAATTCCCAAAGGCTTTCTTTGAAAGCTGGGGAAAATTGCTCCGCGAGGGCTCCGTCGGCGCCGACGTCACCCATAAGTGAGGACTGACTTCCTGCTTGGTCCTGGAGAAATAGTAATTCTCTTGAATAGGAATCAAACACTCACACCAACCCCCCTCCCCTGCTGGTTCACTCACACCACCCCCCCCCCCCCACTGCTGGTTCACTCACCCACCCCCCTGTCACTTACTCACCCCTCCTGCTGGGTCACTCACTCACTTACCCCCCCTCCCCTGCTGGTTCACTCACACCATCGCCCCCCCCCCTTGCTGGTTCACTCACACCACCCCCCCCTCCACTGCTGGTTCACTCACACCACCCCCCCCTCCACTGCTGGTTCACTCACGCTCCCCCCCCTTGCTGGTTCACTCACACTCCCCCCCCCCTTGCTGTTTCACTCACACTCCCCCCCCCCTTGCTGTTTCACTCACACACACACACCCCCCCCCCCCTCTGCCCAAGCCGCTGCTTCTGCTTTGTACAGAGCAGCGGCTGCACTACACTTACATTGAAAAGTAAAGAGAAACTGTGTCAGGAGCCCTCCGGTCATCGCAGAGCCCGAGGAAGTGATGTCATGGGGGCGGGCTCCTCACAGGCTGTCTTTCCTTTTCAAATTAACTTTATTGCAGCTAAAGTTAATTTGAAAAGGAAAGACAGCCTGTGAGGAGCCCGCCCCCATGACATCACTTCCTCGGGCTCTGCATGATCGGAGGGCTCCTGACACAGTTTCTCTTTACTTTTCAATGTAAGTGTAGTGCAGCCGTTGCTCTGTACAAAGCAGAACCAGCGGCTGCACTGCTATAGGGAATCCTCTGGCCGCTCCCGATCTTGCGGCCAGAGCAAAAAACTGGCTTTTCAATGGCCGGTTTTACAACTGTGCCGGCAGCCGGCCTGGCCATGGAAAAACCGGCCAGGCCGGCTGAAAACCGGCCGGTTGGCAACCCTAATTTGTGAGCCGAGGCCACATGTTACGGATGAAATTGGAATTTTTCCCACGGCACACCAGACAATATCTCACGGCACACTAGTGTGCCGCGGCACAGTGGTTGAAAAACGCTGATCTAATGGACCAACTGACTCCGCCCATGCCACGTCCTGTGAGGTGTACTGTACCTCAATCCTGGCTGTCTTCCACTACCTGTTGTCTACGTTCCTGCACCCGCTCAGCTGAGTGTGCTTGGCTCAAATCCTGCACCCTTGCAGACTTTCTACAATTAAAATTCATACTCATCTCTTTCCAACCAGCCATAACATTTGCCAGACAAGACTATCATGTCCATTTGACTCTTTTGCCTCTGATCCTCACCGTCTCTTTACAACTCAACTCTCTCTTTAAGGTGCCTTCGCCTCCGTCCCTCCCTCCCTTTTTGCCCAAACTCTGACTACTTCCAATGCAAAAAACACAAGATCACACTCCAATTCCCCACAAAGTCAGCTACTCCCCCTCTTCACTCCCACTTTCACCCCTACCTCCGCTATCTTTTCTTCCTTTTCTATGATCTCTGACGATGAAACCACTCGCCATCTATCCTCATTCAAACTCACTACCTGCTCCTCTGATCCTATGCCTTAGCTCCATCTCCTCCACTGTTGTTCCTTCCATCTCTCATATTCTCAACCTATCGCTCTCCACTGCAACTTTCCCTGCAGTCTTCAAGAATGCTGTGGTCACTCCTCTCCTCAAGAAACTCTCACTAGAACCTACTTGTCCTTCTCAATATTGACCCATCTCCCTCCTACCTTTAGTTTCTAAACTACTTGAACGTGCGGGTCACTGCCATTGCCTCAACTTTCTCTCCTCGCAAGCCCTTCTGGATCCTCTACAATCTGGCTTTCATCCTTTACAGTCTACTGAAATGGCGCTTGCCAAAATCTCCAATGACCTGTTCATGGCAAAATCCAAGGGCCTTTACGCGATCCTCATCTTTCTTGACCTTTCTGCTGCTTTTGACATTGTTGACCACAATGGAGTGGAGGAGTGGCCTAGTGGTTGGGGCAAGGTACTTCAGGCCGGAAGGTCAGGGGTTCAAATCCCACTAGAGGACAGCAACCTTGGGCCGGAAGGACTGGGGTTTCTAGTCCCACAGGTGCTCCTTGTGGTCTTGGGCAAGCCACTTAACCCTCCATAGCCCATGTTCCCTGTAAAATAGTTCTCTGTGTTCTGTGCTTTCCTGTCTAATCAATGTGTTTATACCTCAAAAATTTCCTGTCATGATTTGACAATTTCCAATCTGTAATCAAACCGCTGCTGATCGCTGGAAGTAGCGGTATACAAATGTATACTTAATAAATAAATAAATAAACCTTCTCCTCAATACCTTGTCCTCGCTTGGTTTTAAAGGCTCTCTGCCATCCTGGTTCTCTTCCTATCTCTCCACTCGCTCTCAGTGTTTGCTTTGGTGGATCCTTCTCTACTGCATCCTGCTCTCAGTTGGTGTATCCCAAGGATCTGTCTTGCGTCCAAGCCTTTTCTCTCTCTATACCCAGTCCCTTGTTGCACTCATCTCTTCCCATGGCTTTTAGTACCATCTTTATGCTGACTCCCCCCACATCTCTCTCACTTCACATGCAATCTCTCTGGCAATCCAGGCCCAAATCTCTGCCTGCCTTTCTGACATTGCTGCTTGGATGTCTCACCGCCACTTGAAAATGATCATAGCCAAAACTGAGCTGCTTATTTTTCCCCCTAAACCCTCTTCTCCCCTTCTTCCTTTCTCAGTCTCTGTGGATAACTCTCTACTCCTCCCTGTTTCCTTGGCTTGCAACCTTGGGTTCGTCTTTGAATCCTCTCTCTCATCCTCCACACACATTCATCTAATAGCTAAAACCTACCGTTTCTCTCTGTATATCAACAACAAAATCTACCCATTCCTTTCTGAACACACTACTAAGACACTTATCCACTCCTTAGTCACCTCCAGTCTAGATTAATTTAACCTACTTCCTGCTGATCTCCCTCTAAATCATCTCTATCCCCTTCAAACTGTTCAACACTGCTGCATGGCTAATCTTCCACTAGCCTCGTCATGCTCATATTACCCTCTTCTCAAGTCACTTCATTGGCTCCCTATCCATTTCCGCATCCAGTTCAAACTTCTCCTGCTGACCTTTAAGTGCATTCATTCTGCAGCTTGTGATGAGGAAGGCACTGGTGAGCCTGCAGAGTTAGAGAAAATCAGTGATTGTACCTTTAAAAACATTCCAGCGGTGCACAGGCTTCAGAGCAAGCTTAGAGTTTCTGAGGCTAGGCTGCCACACCCAAGCTCTGCTGACGGAGTAGCAGGCCTGGAGCATGATTATGAACACCTGTTAAGGCAGAGAGAAACGCTTCCCAGGAAGCACCTTTATAAACCCTGCTTAGGGAAAAGCAGAGGGGAGAAGAGCTGCTCAGGAGGAAAAGGTGGCTCAGAAGGGAAGAGCAGAGCAAGCAAACACTCAAGGAGAGAGTCCAGGAAGACAGAGTCAGAGACGGACTCAGAGCAGGACTGGAAATTGAGCTGGAAGTTCCCAGAAAGAAAGTTCCAAGCAGAGGAAAGAAGGAGAACCTGGAAAGAGTCTGGCACAAGGGAAACCAGGCAAGAGCTGCTCAGGCGGAGAGAGCAGGGCAGGTTCCAAACTTCTGTTCCTGACCTAGGGTGCCTAGGTTTCAAACCAGGAGACAGAAGAACCCAGCCTCCAACAGAGAGCCGTGGTTAAACCTCAGAGAGGAACTGGGGCAAGAGAACCAAAGATAGATATCCAGTAATACAGTTCTCCATATTCCTTACCGGGTAGAGAAGTCCTGTAGGGAGTTACAGGAATCCTCAGCAAGAATTCCACCAGAGGCAGGTCATGAGGGCTCAGTGCAGGATATTATAATTCCAGAGCAGGAGGAAATGCAAGTGGAGTATAATGAACCAGACCCCTTGATTACTGAACTGCCAATGGACTGTTCTTTGTGTCGTGCAGAGGCTACTGAATCCTTGGTTAAGGAGTAGCAGCCTGAGTAAATGCTTTTGGGAAAAGCACTACCAAGAATACTTAACATTGCTAAGGTAGGAACCAGGTTAAGTAAGACAAGCTTGCACAGCACTGTATATTATCTCACTTAGGAAGCAGAAAGACATTCTTTACTTTGCTGAACCTAAGAAGCTGTACTTTTGATTTGCCTGTTTTGATTGACGAAACGTCTGCGTCTGTTTAATGCCTTTGAGAAGTTACTCAGCTTAACGATGTAAATATTTTCTGTACTTTTTGTCCTGGAGGAAATATTCAGATACTTTGCGTTTGAACCTTATTTGTGCATATTTTGGGGAAATAAACTGTGTCATGTTTGCCTTCCCTCGATGTATCCACGACTATCCTTTTTAAGAGGGAAACTACAACTCCCAGAGGGCACTGCTCCTGAAGGAAATAGTTTTCAAAACCCGTTAAAGAGGACTAAAATGGCAACCCTAATCCCCTAAGCACGTGGCTGGGGATAGGGACACGTGACAAGCTCCTCTCTTATCTCTCCCTACACCCCTCCTTGGGAACTCCATTCTTCTGGCAAATCGCTTCTATCTGTGCCCTTCTCTTCTATTGCTAACTCCAGACTTTGCTCGTTTCACCCTGCTGCTCTTATGCCTGGAACAAACTACCTCAGTCTGTACGTCGGGCGCCCTCTCTGACCCTTTTCAAATCCAGGTTGAAAACTCACCTCTTTGCTGCCGCTTTCGGATCTTGACTCACCTGATCGCCTTTGTGTTTCCTTATCATTCCCCCTAGCTGTATCCCATGTCTACAGCTATTGTGATGTCTGTCTTGACTAAATTGTAAGCTCTGATGAGCAGGGACCTCTTTTACATGCATCTGTGCAGCGCTGCGTAAAATGTTCAGAAGTAGTAGTAGTCATTAGAGAAACACAGTCATCCAAAGACTTCAAAGAGGGTGAATCAGATAGGGGCGCAGGTGGTGTTAGAACATAAGAACATAAGATATGCCATACTGGGTCAGACCAAGGTCCATCAAGCCCAGTATCCTGTTTCCAACAGTGGCCAATCTAGGTCACAAGTACCTAGCAGTTTCCCCAAAAGAGACAGGTATAAACAAACTGAGCACCCTAGGGATGGACCCTAAAGTTACTGCTTGGGTTAGAAATTGGTTGGGTGGGAGGCGACAAAGAGTACAAGTAAATGGAGCTCACTCTGAGGAGAAGGATGTCATCAGTGGTGTGCCCCAGGGATCTGTCCTTGGTCCGATTCTTTTTAACATCTTTGTTAGTGATATAGCGGAAGGGCTGTCGGGTAAGGTTTGCCTCTTTGCAGATGATACCAAAATCTGCAATAGAGTAGACACCCAGGAAGGTGTAGATAACATGAGGAGTGATCTAGCTAAGCTTGAAGAATGGTCTAGAATTTGGCAGCTGGGATTTAATGTTAAAAAATGTAAGGTCATGCATTTGGGCTGCAGCAATCCAAGGGAGCAATACAGTATAGGAGGTGAAGTACTTTTGTCCACTAAAGAAGAGCGGGACCTAGGCGTGGTTGTGTCTGATGATCTTAAAGTAGCTAAACAGGCAGAAAAGGCAACGGCAAAAGCTAGAAGGATGCTTGGGTGCATACGGAGAGGAATGGCTAGCAGAAAAAAGGAGGTGATAATGCCTCTGTATAAGTCTTTGGTGCGACCTCATTTGGAGTATGGTGTGCAATTCTGGAGACCACACCTTCAAAAGGATGTGAACAGGATGGAGTCGGTGCAGAGGGTTGCTACTAAAATGATTAATGGGGGAGATCACGTGAGCACATGAGCGGGTAAGGTGCTCCTTGCCACGCTCCCGGGCCACTCGGAAAACGTTTGACTATACCGGAGGCGAAAGTCGGAGAAACGCTGCAAAAACTTGCTGGAAGTTGTCGGAGTGTCCGGGGCATCATCGGCGACCGGAAAGACACAAACCGGGGTGCGATGAAGGCAGCTGCGAGTAGAGAAAATACTGCCACTTCCCGAGAAAACAAAATGGCGACTGGCATGAAAGGGGCTACTGGGCCTGGATCCCCGGAGAAGGACAGCGGTGAAACAGCCCCCGAGGAGACGGCGCACGAAGTAGTTAGATTACTGGAGCCCAAATTTGACACCATAATGCAAAAGTTGGAGGTTATGGGTGAAGCATTTACAGAGCTGACACGGAGAATTGAGGAAGTGGAGCAGCGTGTGAATGTGTTGGAGGAAGGTGAGCTAACGCTAGAGAGAGCCAGTCAGAAGCACCGGGAACAACTTGAGGCGTTGATGCTTAAAGTGGACGATTTGGAAAATAGATCCAGGAGGAACAATCTAAGGCTGGTCGGTGTGCCCGAATCTCGGATGGACAACCAACTATTGGACTTGTTTGAGACATGGTTGCCGAAGGAGCTGGGCCTAGACAACTTGATTGGTCATATCAAAGTGGAAAGGGCCCACAGGCTAGGCCAGCGGACGGAGGGCAGAGAGCGGCCGCGACCAGTGCTGGCCAGGATTTTGAACTTCCAACATAAAACCCTTCTCCTACAAGCCTATAGGAAGCGGAGAGACTTAAAACTCGATAATGCTCCGGTCCTTATGTGATAGGCGATGGCCTAGCATGTAGCAGAGCTAGGTCTGAAGCCCTTTTTCCCCTGCTTTAGAATGTTATTGCTGACTTTGGAAAATTACAGAATGCTGTTAGCTAGCTGTTAGAAAGAAATACCGTTCTATTCTAGTTTGATAACATGTTCTGCTCTCCTGGAGATAAGAGACTTAAATACTTTCTTACTGTTTATTGTTTAGATGTCTGATGTCTGTTTCAGTAGAATGCCGCACCACTGTATCTTTGCTGATTGTGCACTGACCTTTTAATTAGGATGAAAATATATAGCAGAGAAGCTGAACAGTGTAAGAATATTTGGTCTAGCGTTTTGATTGTTTAGTATTTTGAGCCAGGGCTAGAGATATGTGCCTGGAATATTACAGAAATCACCAGTAGCTATTAGAAACACATCTTAGCCTTGCTTTGTTTGGCTTTGCTTTGTTTTGCTTTTGTTAAGAATGCTTCTGATATGCCTTCCACTATCTTTGTGGCTAACTGACCTTGCAAGAGTAGCGAAATATACTGTATACTTTAGCAGAAGTATTATGTTTACTGTTATGTCTAGTTGCTGACCCGTGGCTAGTAAGACCCAAGCAGGGGGAGCGAGTCCTGGGCCCGGTCAGAGATGTCTATTGGATGAGAGTAAGTGGGCCACTGTGGCCAATGAGGAGTTTTGCCTGTATTAGACTGGAAAAGAAATGTATAAAAGCTGTTGTATTACTAGGAGCCATTGCTCAGACCATTTTGAATGCTACTGCAATCTGAGCCTGTGCACATTAAACCGGCTTGAATCTTTGCCTGACTCCGGGTATCATTTATTGCATTCTTATCAGCTACTACACTTATGTTTCAGGACTATTCTTCGACGGTTGCAGCTAAGAGAAAGGAGTTCTCATCTCTCTGCAGTGATCTCGCACGTGGCGGCATCCGCTTCGCGCTAAGCTACCCGGCTACGCTGAGAATTTTCCACAGGCAAGTTTCATTCATTTGAGCAGGCAGCTGCAGCACGGACCCTGGTGGCCTCCCTCTTGACCAAGCCCACGACCGGGGACAACTAGACATCGATTTTGGCTGCGTGGCGGCAGGCCTGCTTTGACCCTGGACTGCCTGAGCTAGGGACATGTGGGACTGGCACAAAGGATTAACTGTCTGAGTAATAGCCTCCATTAATACGGCGTTGAGTGGCCCGGAGGTGTGGACAGTGATCTAGCTCCTGTTTGGAGCGTCTTGCTCCGGCAGGACAAAATAGTTGTGCGGGATATCCTGGGGGTGGTGGGAAGGGGAGAGTGTTGGATGTTGAATGTGTTGGATGTTGAGAGTTGTTTGGGGTGTTGTATGTTTCTTAACTTTGTGTGATACTGATGCTGGGATGCGGAGGGGAAGGGGAGGGGAGGGCGAGGGGAAGGGGGGTGGGGAGGGGTTGAGAATAGACAAGGGAAGGGTGCCCGGGAAATTGTGGACCTCATGGTTATATAGCGAAGTGGGGAGAGTCTTTCTCTGGGGCCGAGGCTGGGCGGTTCCTGGAGTAAATAATTGTAGTCCTGCAGTGAAAGGCCATAGCCCTAAGAATAAAGTATTCAGAATGTTAAGCTAATCTCCTGGAACGTAGGCGGGATAAGCTCCCGTCAAGCGCACTAAAATTTTGCAAGCGTTAAAAAGGAAAGGGGCACATATAGCATTGCTACAGGAGACCCATCTTAGCGATCAGGAACATAAAAAGCTGGTGAAGGACTGGGTGGCGAGCATGTATGGGGCTTCCTCTGGGGGGGAAATGGCAGGAGTGGTGGTGTTGGTGAAAAGGGGTATCCCATTTGAAGTGAAGAAAATTGAATCTGACCCGAAGGGGCGCTATGTTTTTCTTCAGGCTAAATTGTATAATGATGAGATATGGATAGGTAATATCTATGCCCCCAATGTATACGATCATGCCTTCTTTAAACTCCTTTTGGGCTTTGTGAAGAAAGTGGGGGAAGGAAAATTGGTATTGGCCGGGGACTTTAACTGCCCCCACGACCCCCATCTGGATAAATCGGCGGCGAGCAGGGGTGGGGCCTGGTCCAAAAGAGGGGTAGGATACCTGTGTAGAATGGGAGGCCTGCTGGATGTGTGGCGTATCCTGCACCCGGGAGAACGTGTTTACACCCATCAGTCGAGAGCCCACCTTACCTGGTCACGGCTGGACTATATCCTGGTGAGTGAGCAGGGGATCTCAAGGGTAGATCAGACAGGTATAGAACCCATAGCAATATCTGATCATGGTATGGTTTGGGTGACCTGGGAATGCCAAGGGGTAGGTAGGGCGGGCTGGCGCTTTCCGGCCTACTTATGGGAAGATAAAGACTTTCGCAGTTTCTTGGAGAAGCACTGGGATGAATATGTCCTTTTCAATGACACTCCCGACTGTGCACCCCTAGTATTCTGGGAAGCTAGTAAAGCAGTTATGAGGGGGGTGATTATTGCGTACACTGCTAAAAGGCGCAGACATTTGGATCATAGCATCTTGGTTTTGGAGCGTAATCTTCAGGCTTTACAGCATAAATTTAGTAAACTGAGTGGACAGGGAGCTAGGGTACTTCAGCAGGATTATGTTAAGGCCCAGTTGGCCCTTAATGAGCTTCTTCAGAGAAGAGCTAAGATGTCTTTGCAATACTATCAACATAAATTGTATAGATATGGTAATCAGTCCGGGAGGCTTTTAGCAAAGTTGGTCCGCGACCCGGGCGGAGCACGTTTTGTGCCTGTTCTTAAAGATGAGGAGGGGAAATTGCAGCACCAACCGCAGCACATTGCAGAAATTTTTCGGAGCTTTTATGCCCGTCTGTATACGGAGGAGGAACGCGATAATACTAAAAGTAGAGCGTTCATGGATAGGGTGGCATTGCCTCAGCTGAGGGGGAGCTGCAGAAGCTCAATGCCCCTTTGACAGGGAAGGAAATTCAGGATGCCATCAAGAAAGGGAAACCGCATAAGGCTCCGGGCCCCGACGGTTTCGGAGCAGAGTACTATAAGATACTGTCACCTAGATTGGCCCCTAGTATGTTAGCTATGTATGCTGAGGCTCTGCAGGTGGGCGGCTTCCCCAGAGACATGCGTTGTGCAAACATTACTGTAATCCCGAAGCCGGGAAAAAACCCGCTAGATTCTGCGTCGTATCGGCCTATCTCACTTATCAACAGTGACGTTAAGATCTTGGCCTCGATACTAGCAAAGCGGCTGAATCCCATTTTACCATCTTTGATAGATGATAGGCAAGTAGGTTTTGTTGTGGGGAGGGATGCAACTAAGAATATTGTTAAGTTACTTTTGGGAATGGAGCATTGCCTTGCGAAGGATTCACCATTATTATTGGTCAGTCTGGACGCTGAGAAAGCGTTTGATAGGTTTGCCTGGGCCTATCTGTGGGATGCTCTGGGTAGTTTTGGGATTCGAGGGGAGTTTGCCCAGTGGGTCCGGGTCCTATATCAGCTCCCCGCGGCGAGGGTAGGAGTGAATGGGGTCTTCTCAGAGTAATTTACTTTGGAAAGGGGAACGCGGCAGGGCTGCCCACTTTCTCCGCTTCTATTTGTTCTTGCGTTGGAACCGCTATTACGGGCTATTCAACAGGAGGTCCAAGTGGTGGGGATTAAGATGGGGGAAGAGGAGATGAAACTTAGTGCTTTTGCTGATGACATGCTTCTCTGTCTGACTAAACCGCAGCAATCATTGCAGAAGGTGCTGCTACTCATTCAGGAATATGGCAGTTTTTCTGGGCTAAAGATTAACATGTCCAAGTCTATGACCTTGGAGGTCGGAGGGAGAGTGCAGCCTGTCTGGCGTGGAGATTTTCCCCTTGCGTGGGCGGATGGCTCCATCAGGTACTTGGGCATACAGTTGCCAGCATGCCCGGACAGGCTGTATCATGCGAACTTGGAGGGCATGCTAGAAAGGGCACGGCTAACGTTTCAGCGCTGGCGAGCATTCCCGTTGTCTCAGAGGCAGAATTGCTTTATTTTCTATGGTGGAGCTTCCCCGGTGGTTATATATGTTGCGGCTCTTGCCGATTTGGATTCTCGCGAGGGACTGGAGAATGTTTGACAGATATTTGACTGGGTTCCTCTGGGGGGGGTCGTCGTCCCCGAATCCCGCTCAGGGCCTTGAGGCGGAGGAAGGAGGAAGGGGGGCTTGAACTCCCTTCGTTGAGGAATTATAATCTCAAATACTTGGTTCGACATATTTGGGGTTTGTTAGTTGCAGAGGGTGGGTGTGCTCCAGTCCAGCAATTGCGGGAAATTTCCTCTCCCTGTCACAGTCTGTACTTGCTCCATACTGTGCGTAAGCGCAGCCTGGGGGGGTAGGGGGGATAGTGCTTATCTGAGAACACTACGGGTGGCTTGGCGGGAGGTATGTGGGAGGGTCGGATGGGATTCGACCTGCTCTCTTCTGTTGCCATTGGTGGGAAACCCGGATTTCTCGCCGGGTTATGATGACTTTACGCTTTTCCATGCTTGGCAGCAGAAGGGGATAGTGTGTTTGGGGGATTTGGGTAGAACAGAGGGAGGGGTCTTGGAGAGTTATCAGAACCTGAGCAATACTTATAGATTGCCAGCCAGGGACTTTTACGGATACCTCCAACTACGACACTATGTGGACCAGTTGCGGAGGAGGGTCCCAACTCTATTGACCACAAAGAACCCGAGGAAATTGATTGGGGGATGGGTGGAGAAAGACCTGCTTGACTGGGACGAGAGGAAACAGCTGCTCTGCCCGCTGGTAGACTCTGACTATCTCATGACCCTGGTCCAGCGCTGGGCTAGGGATGGCCTGCAAGGGCTGACAGTGGAGATCTTGCGGTCTGCTTTTGAGCGGATCCCCAGGGGTGCAGTGTGGATGTACCTGCAGGAGATGCAGTACAAATTTCTCTGGAGAGCATACACCAGTGATCAATGGGCATATAAAGTAGGCTTGCGGGACACCTCTGTGTGTGGTTGGTGCCAGCAGGAAGAGGGGACACTGTTTCACAAATTTTGGTTGTGCCCCAGGGTTCAGTGCCTATGGCAGCAGGTGACCGATAGGATGGGGGATTGGCTGGGGTTGGGGGTCCCCAAGCAGTGGGAGGTGTGTCTGTTTCATTGCTGGGAGGGGGCTCTGCCTACGACTCCATCTTACCACAGAGTTTTACTTGACAGAGGTCTCCTTCTAGTAAAGAAAGTCCTATTGGGTAGCTGGCTTGAGGGCTCCCCCCCACAGCTTGTGGGTTGGGAAAAATCAATGATAAACCTGATGTATATGGAAAAGCTCACGGCGAAGCAGTTAGGGGGGAAGCAGTGGGAGCGGTTTCTTGAGCTTTGGCTACCGCTCATAAACACCTTATCCTCTCAGGAGCGTAGCGCAGTGTTGAATGTCTAGATGACTTCCCTGGGTGCGGACGCTTGCAGAGTACATGTGTGTAGAGCTGGATGTGGTTGAATTTCTCCCCTAGGATTAGGAATGGCAATGTGGGGTTCTCTCCAGGTCCCGGGCACTAGGGGTTGCTTGAGGGGTGGGGAGAGGGTGGGTAGGGGGGAGATGCAATGCTTTGTATAGTTTGTTATTCCTTATAGACTGTTGTTCTTTCTAGTCTATTGTTGTTATGCAGACCTATTCCTGGGATTGATGTTGGGGGGCGAGCCTTAGAA
This sequence comes from Ichthyophis bannanicus, assembly GCA_033557465.1. Taxonomy (NCBI): domain Eukaryota; kingdom Metazoa; phylum Chordata; class Amphibia; order Gymnophiona; family Ichthyophiidae; genus Ichthyophis; species Ichthyophis bannanicus. The sequence continues at coordinate 6,001,688 of CM066041.1, forward strand.
AGGCCTGCTATTGTCACCTGTTGGTCTCCTGTTTGGACAGATTTTCGCTGAGGAACGGGTGGAGATCTGACTTCTTGTTGTTTCTGCAGCAGCCTTATGACTTTTAACTGTGTATCTTTCTCTGTATATGACTGGCGAGTGCCTACTGTTATTGGATATGTCTGCTGTGGACTGTATATTCTTACATTTGTTTGGGAAACAATAAAAAACCAATTTGAAATAAAATGATTAATGGGCTTCATTATAAAGCATATGAGGACAGACTTAAGGATCTTAATATGTACACCTTAGAGGAAAGGCAGGATAGAGGTGATATGATTGAGATGCTTAAATACCTCCGTGGCATAAATGTTCAGGGAGAGAGCCTCTTTCAATTGAAAGCAAGTTCTGCTACGAGGGGACATGGGATGAGGGTGAAGGGAGATAGATTCAGGAGTGATATGCGGAAATATTTCTTTACGGAAAGAGTAGTGGATCCATGGAATAGTCTCCCAGTGGCGGTGGTAGAAATGAGGACAGTAACTGAATTCAAAAAAGCATGGGACCAACACAGATGATCTCTAAAGGTAAAAAGTGGACTGTTGTAGTTGTTGTTATGGAAGGACAGACTAGATAGGCCATGTGGTCTTTTTCTGTCATCATGTTTCTATGTTCCACAATGCTTGTACTGGGTCAAGCATTGATATCCTGGGTCCCTTCTTAATAATGGGTTATGGACCTTTCCTCCAGGAACTTGTCCAAACCTTTTTTAAACCCAGCTACACTAACAGCCTTTACTACATCCTCTGGTAACAAATTCCAGAGTTTGATTACACGTTGAGTGAGAAAATATTTTCTTTTATTAGTCTTAAATAGTTTACCCTGTAGCTTCATTGCATGTCCCCTAGTCTTTCTATATTCTGATAAGGTAAATAATCGATCTACGTTTACCCGTTCCACTCCATTCATTAATTTATAGACTTCTATCATATCTCCCCTCAGCCGTCTCTTTTCCAGGTTAAAGAGCCCTAACCCTTTTTAGCCTTTCTTCATAGGAGTATCCTTCCACCCCCTTTCTCTTCAATCCTCCCTGTTGAGGATAAAGGCCAAGGCAGAGAAGCTTGCATCCTGGAGATGAATGCTTGGCTAAATGGATGGTGTCATCAAGAGCGTTTTGGTTTCCTGGAACATGGGATGCTGTTCAAAGGGTTGCAGAGCAGAGATGGCGTCCATCTGTCCAAGAAAGGTCGACATGTCTTCAGTAGCAGACTGGCTAATCTATTCAAGAGGACTTTAAACTAGATTCGTTGGGGATGGGTGAAGAAAGCCCCCAGGTAAGTGAAACATTAAATACCTTTATGGAAATGGGTAAAAGTAAAAACATATAGAAAGTAGTGTATATAAATGCCCATAGCATAGGAAATAAGATCCCAGATGTTGAAGTATTAATGGGAGAGGCTGACTTGGATTTAGTGACAGTTACAGAAAGCGTAGTTACTCACCTGTAACAGGTGATCTCTGGGAACAGCAGGACTTTAGTCCTCACATATGGGTATCGTTGGTACCGACGGAGCCTGCGCGGGAACGCTCCCCAGCGTCCAATAAGAACGCTGTTGGGAGCATCCCTCAGCACATGCGCGCTGCCTTCCTGCCTTTCCAACTGTCCCTCTTCAGTTAAGTTTGTAGCTGAGTGAAAGGATAGAGGGAGAGAGGAAAGAGACAAAGAGAGACAACTCCTAGTGGAGGTGGGTGGGTTGTGAGGACTAAATTCCTGCTGTTCCCGGAGAACACCTGTTACAGGTGAGTAACTACGCTATCTCCAGGAACAAGCAGGAATGTAGTCCTCACATATGGGGACTCCCTAGCTCAAGATACCAGGGAGAGAGCCCCAAGAAGGTGCCACCATCAAGGGTGGGGATCCTTCCTCCCATGGATCTCTGGCATCCCACCAGGGTTGGTGGGTAGGAGTTGGTTTACGTTTGAAAAAGGTTTTGTAGAACAGCTTGGCCAAAGAAGGCATCCCGACGGGAGGCTTTATCTAGGCAGTAGTGGGCTGTGAAGGTGTGTACCGAAGCCCAGGTGGCTGCTTGACAAATGTCATCGATAGACACAGAGTGGAGATTAGCCATAGAAGCTGCCATGGCCCTGACATTATGAGCTGTGACATGGTCCTGAAGAGGAAGACCCTTACTCTCATAAGTAAAGGATATGCATTGGGCAATCCATTTAGATAAAGTTCTTTTGGAGACTGGAAGTCCCAAATGACTAGGGTCAAAAGCTATAAAAAGTTGTGAAGACTTTCTATATTGCTGTGTTCTTTGTATGTAAAAGGCCAAAGTATGAAGGTTCCTTTCTGCATTAAAGGCGTGAGGCCTGGTAAAAAATACAGGAAGGTAAATTGATTGATTTAAATGAAAAGGCGAAACCACCTTTGGCATAAAATGAGGGTGAGTTCGAAGAACAACCTTATCATGATGAAACCTAGTATATAAGGAGGATCAGCCACTAAAGCTTGCAATTCACTGATGCGAAGGGCAGAGGTGATTGCAATTAGGAAGATGACCTTCCAGGTCAAAAACGTAAGGGCTGCAGTGGCTAAAGGCTCAAAAGACGGCTTCATGAGCTGCCCGAGAACTAGATTTAGATCACATGTCGCCGTTGGTGGCTTGATGGGAGGTTTAGTTAATAAAAGGCCTCTCATAAATCTTGATAGGAGTGGATGAGAGGAAATTGGTGTCCATTTAGAGGCTTATAAGAAGCTGCAATTGCACTAAGATGGAGTCTTACCAAATTGGTCTTTAACCCAGAATTCGATAAGTGAAGGAGATACTCTAGTATTGATTCTAAGGGTATGACCAGGGGGTTTAATCCCCTCTTGGAGCACCATATAGTAAAACGTTTCCACTTGAAGGCATAAGATCTTCATCTGGAAAGTTTCCTAGAAGCCTGAAGGGTATCTTTTACCTGCTGGGACAGGTTGAAATCCTGGAGGTCTAGGCCTTCAGCAACCAGGCCGTGAGGTGCAGGGACTGGGGATTCGGGTGCCATAGTGTCCCGTTCCCCTGAGAAAGGAGATCTGGAGCATGCCCTAACTCCAGAGGTGCCGCTTGAGAGAGATGCAGAAGCAGGGAATACCACGCGTGGCGTGGCCATCGTGGTGCGATGAGAATCATGCGACCCCTGTCTCTCTGAAGCTTGAAGAGTGTTTTGGGAATGAGGGGAATGGGTGGGAAGGCATAAAGGAAGTCCTGACCCGAGTGAAGGAGGAAGGCATCCCTTGCCTGACAATGGTGAGCCGGTATCCTGGAACAGAACCGGGGAAGTTTGGCATTCAGTGGACTTGCCCCAGAGATGAAATATCTTTGCCACCTGGGTCTAGGTGGAGTGACCACTCGTGAGGTAGCAGTACTCGACTGAGTTTGTCTGCCCAAAGGTTTTGAATGCCTGGAAGATATAGCACAGTTACTTACCTGTAACAGTTGATCTCTGGGAACAGCAGGAATAAGTCTTCACATATGGGTACGTCGGTACCGACGGAGCCTCCGCGGGAACGCTCCCCAGCGTCCAATCAGAAAGCTTTTGGGAGCATCCCACAGCGCCTGTGTGCTGCCTTCACACCTTTCCAACTGTCTCTCCTCAGTTGAGTTTTATAGCTAAGACAAAGAGGGAGAGAGAGGGAAAGGAAGAGAGATAGAGAGAGAGAGAGACAAACTCCTAGGGGAGGTGGGTGGGTTGTGAAGACTTATTCCTGCTGTTCCCAGAAATCACCTGTTACAGGTAAGCAACTGTGCTATCTCCAGGAACAAGCAGGAATGAGTCTTCACATATGGGGACTCCCTAGCTTTTGATGCCAGGGAGAGAGCCCAGATGTTGTGTGTCCCTGGAACAGGGCTGCACTTCCCCACCTGGATCTCTGGCATCCCATGAGGGATGGTGGGTAGGAGTTGATTAAGCATGGAACAGGTGTTTGAGAAAAGCCTGACCAAACAAGGCATCCCGGCGGGAGTCCTTCTCTAAGCAGTAATGGGCTGTGAAGGTATGAACTGAGGCCCAAGTGGCTGCTCGACAGATGTCATCGATAGACACAGAGTTCAGATGAGCCATTGAGGTTGCCATGGCTCTCACATTGTGAGCTGTGACATGGCCCTCCAGAGAAATGTTCTTGCTCTGATAGGCGAAAGAAATACATTGGGCAATCCAGTTGGAAAGAGTTCTCTTGGAAACTGGTTGTCCCAAATGAGAAGGATCAAAAGCAACAAAGAGTTGCGAAGACTTTCTATGTTGCTGTGTCCTCTAAGTAAAAAGCCAAAGCTCTTTTACAGTCCAGGGTATGAAGATTCCTCTCTGCACTTGATGCATGAGGCCCTGGAAAAAAGACAGGTAGGTAGATCTCTTGGTTGAGGTGAAAAGGCGAGACCACCTTAGGCATAAAAAGTGGATTAGTCCTAAGGACCACCTTGTCATGATGGAACCTTGTATAAGGTGGATTAGCTACTAGTGCTTGCAATTCACTGATGCGGCATGCTGATGTGACTGCAATGAGAAAAATAACCTTCCAAGAAAGGTATTTCAAGGAGGTAGTAGCTAAAGGTTCAAAAGGCGGCTTCATAAGCTGTCCAAGAACCAAATTTAAGTCCCATGCCACCGGTGGTGATCTAATGGGAGGCTTTGTTAAAAGGAGGCCTCTCATGAACCTTGCTACAAGGGGATGAGAGGAAACAGGTTGTCCATTTAGAGGCTTGAGTGAAACTGCAATAGCACTCAGATGGACTCTTACTGAATTTGTCTTAAGGCCTGCATTAGACAGATGCAGGAGATACTCCAGCAACGATTCCAGAGGTATTGACCGGGGGTTAAGACCCCTTCCACAACACCAGATGGTAAACCTTTTCCACTTGAAGGCGTAAGAACGTCTAGTGGAAGGCTTTCTGGAAGCATGAAGAATATCTTTCACTTTTTGAGAAAGAGGAAGATCCTGGAGATCTAGGCCTTCAGCAACCAAGCCCTGAGATGCAGAGACTGGGGATTGGGATGCCACAATTTTCCATCCTCCTGAGAGAGGAAGTCTGGAGCAGACCCTAGCTCGAGGGAGGGAGCTTGAGAGAGATGTAGAAGCAGAGGGTACCACACTTGCCGTGGCCAATGTGGAGCTATGAGAATCATGTGACCTCTGTCTCTCTGAAGCTTGAATAGGGTTTTGGGAATTAGGGGAATGGGTGGAAAGGCATACAGGAAGTCCTGACCCCAGTGAAGGAGGAAAGCATCCCTTGCCTGAGCCCCCTGAGCCGGAGTTCTGGAACAGAACCGGGGAAGTTTGGCATTCCACGGACTTACAAAGAGGTCTATGTCCGGAGTTCCCCAAATTTGAAAATTTTTTGACACCTGGTCCATATGTAGGGACCACTCGTGTGGAAGCAGAACTCGACTGAGTCTGTCTGCCCAAGAATTTTGAACTCCTGGAAGACAGACTGCCAGAAGATGAATGTGATGCTCTCTGGCGAGGGCCCACAGTCGCAGAGCTTCGCTGCAAAGCGACAGAGAGCCAGTTCCCCCCTGCTTGTTTAGGTAGAACATGGCTACCTGATTGTCCGTGTGGACAAGGACTGTCTTGTGGCTGAGCAGGGTGTGGAAAACTCGTAGAGCAAGGAAGATTGCTCTGAGTTCCAAGAGATTGATGTGGTCAAGTCTCCTGTGGGGACAAGATGCCCTGGGTGGAGAGGTCCTGAAGATGAGCTCCCCAGCCCATTGGAGAAGCATCTGTTCTAAGAGTTGCCTGGGGTAGAGGCTGTTGAAAAGGACACCCCAGCAAGAGGTTTTGAGGGGACTTCCACCATTGGAGGGACAAAATGAGGTGACTTGTGTTCGCTATTTTGTCTGACAGGCAGCCTAATGCCTGGGTCCTTTGGGTGGATAAAGTCCACTGAGCTGCTCTCATGTGAAGGCGAGCATATGGTACCACATGAACGGTGGAAGCCATGTGGCCTAGCAACTGTAACATCTCTCGAGCAGTTAGTAGGGGTTTCAACTCTGCTTGAGAAGCTAACTGCATCAAGCGAAGGCAACGGGCCTGGGGAAGAAAGGCCCTTGCCTTTGTGGTATCCAGCAATGCCCCTATAAACTCCAGGGACTGAGTAGGGATCAAATTGGATTTTGGGATGTTTATTACCAGCCCTAAGTATTGAAGGATATGCATTGTGCAGGTTAGAGCAGTCTTGGCCTCTGATTGAGTGGGAGCTCGAATCAGCCAGTCGTCCAGGTAAGGGAAGACAAATATTCCCAGGGTGCGCAGAAAAGCAGCAACCACTGCCATGCATTTCGTGAACACCCTTGGTGCAGAGGCCAGGCCAAAGGGGAGCACTCTGTATTGATAGTGCTTCTCCTGGAAAAGGAACCGAAGGAACCTTCTGTGAGTTGGATGGATGAGAACATGAGTGTATGCATCCTTGAGATCTAGAGAACAAAGCCAATCCTGACTCTGAAGGTATGGCAGCAGAGTTCCTAGAGAAACCATCTTGAATTTTTCTTTGACTAGGAATCTGTTCAATTCTCTGAGATCTAAAATGGGTCTAAAGCCCCCTGTTTTCTTTGGGATAAGAAAATAGGGGGAGTAGAACCCTGTGCCTTGTTGTTGAGAAGGCACTTCCTCTATTGCCCCTTGGGCTAGAAGAGTGGCAACCTCCTGCTCTAATAGGCTGAGGAGGAAGGTTGGAGAATTGAACTGGTGCACTCTTGTGAGAGGGGGCAAGCTGGAAAAATGAAGTTTGTAACCCTCTCTTATAATGGAGAGTGTCCAATGCTCTGCTGTGATTTGCCCCCATCTGGGAGCAAAGTGACATAGCCTTCCTGGAATGGTGGAGGGCTCTGGTCCTTCCAGAGCCAGGAAGGCTAAGTTCTCTAGCAGAAAGTCAAAGGCCCTGAGGGGGCTGAGACTGCTGGGCTGGAGCAGGCCTCGCAGCCTTCCTTGGTCTGTTTGGAGGATTGCTCACGTTTGGAAGGGAAATGAGCTGCAGAAGATGCTCTCTAACTATAAGCAGGATAGGATCTTCCCTTTTTAGAAAAAGGTGTTTTCTTGAACAACCTTTCCTTAGCAGGAGCAGCTGTGGATTTGGATAGTCTATCCAAAGCAGAATTTTCAGCATCTATCTGATTGGCTTTTGCTTGCCAATCCTTACCAAACAGATTTTCACCTGTACAAGGGATATTTCCCAATTCATCTTCAACCCAGGTCTCCAAATCAGATGCTTGAAGCCAAGCAATACTACGTGCACCTATAGCTATAGCTGAGGCTCTGCTTACGCATTCAAAGGACTCGAAAGCTGCACGGTTGGAGAATTTGGAGATATCCTGGGCATCTTTGAGCCCAGAGAGAAATTCTTGCCTTTTATTGTCAGACATAAAAGGACTTAAAGTCTGCAAATGGTCAGTGACTTCTTTTAAGAACATTCCCATATAGAGACTATAAGAATTAATTCTCGGAGCAAGTATGGAAGCTTGGAAGACTCTTCTACCAAAATCATCCAGTTTTCTACATTCACGTCCTGGAGAAGTAGAGGCATGTCTCTTGGCACTTCTAATCTTTCTCATTGCAGACTCAACCACAATAGAGTGGTGAGGAAGCTGAGTTTTATGGAAACCAGGACAAGGAGGGACACGATACATGGTGTCCAACCTGCAAGAAAGAGGAGAGGTGGTTAGAGGTGCTTCCCACATCCTTAACATGAGATCATACAGAATCTGATGAATAGGCAAGGTAGCTGCCTCTTTAAGAGTTTTAGGACATTGTAGAATATCTAACTCCTTAGCTCTAGGCTCTGACTCTGGGGCTACTGTAGTAGAGAGACCCCGAGCCACCTCTCTGATAAAGTCCTGAAAAGACAAATCCTCTGGAGGAGACATCCTTCGTTTAGGAGAGGACTCCTCCTGTGGAAGAAGCATCACTGCATCGACAGACTCTTCAGAATCCTCAGAGTCATCAGAGGAATCGAAGTATCGTCTGTCGGGATGCTCTTGCAAAGCCCGATACCTGTACCGACAGGGATCGGTACCAGGAATCATCGGTACCGGGGTATCGGTACCAGAGGGCTGCAGAGGGCAGGGTACCGACATGGCCGATGCCACCGGTACCGGAATCGGTACCGATGGCGATACCGGAGCTGGTACCTGCGGAGTAGTCTGTTGCGGTACCACGGGTGTCGATGCCACAAGGAAAGCCGCCAGACTGCGTTCCATGGACAGAATCCTCTGATCCATGGACGCTGCCAAAGCCTGGAAGTCGGTACCAGTGGAGGCCACCGGTACCCCAGAGCATGGCACCAGGAGATCTGTTGAGGCCACGCCATCTAGATCATCCTGGAACCCCGATGATGATGCTTTAGAAGCCGAAGCCTCCCGCCGTTGTAATTTTGCCAGTGCAGAATCCTCGAGGGCAAGGCCAGAGGCATCTGGATGCTTAGAAGGAGATTTGCCCTTCGAGGACCGGCCGGATTTATGTTTAGTTACCTGAGATCCATGTGAGGAAGAAGCAGCCCTGGAAGACGTCGATGCCACCGAAGCCGCATCAGAGGGAAACAGGGTACTGAGCTTGGCAGCTCGGTTCTGTTGACCTTTCTTAGACATCATGGAACTTGACACACAATCTTTAATGGAATGGTCAGGGCCTAAACATTTGAGACACCAGTCATGGGTGTCGGTGACGGATATTGTACCTCCACATTTTGTGCACTTCTTAAAACCTGAGGCAGGTTTTTCCATATTTAAGGAAAAAGGTTTTGGGCCTAAGGCCCAAAACTGAAGTACACCTGAAGAAAAAATAGAAGGTCTTTTTTTTTTTCTTAAGAAAAGAATAAGAACCGGCGGTACCGGTGTAGCGTCGAGGAAGGCAGACGCGTACAGAAAAGAAATAAAGAAAAAATAAGGAAATTCTTCTGCGGTGACAGGAACACGGCCTGCTGGCTCCGTGGAAAAAGAACAACTGAGGAGAGACAGTTGGAAAGGCAGGAAGGCAGCACGCAGGCGCTGTGGGATGCTCCCAAAAGCTTTCTGATTGGACGCTGGGGTCACGTTCCCGCGCAGGCTCCGTCGGTACCGACGTACCCATATGTGAAGACTCATTCCTGCTTGTTCCTGGAGATACCACTAGAAGGTGAATTTGGTGCTCTCTGGCAAGGGCCCATAGTCGTAAAGCTTCGTTGCATAACGACAGAGAGCCAGTTCCGCCCTGCTTGTTCACATAGAACATGGCTACCTGATTGTCCGTCTGGACTACGACTGTCTTGTAGCTAGAGCTGGGCGTGGAACACTCGAAGAGCTAAATAAATTGCTCTTAATTCCAGGAGATTTTTTATGTAAACCTACCTCCTGTGGAGTCCAGGTGCCCTGGGTAGAAAGATGATCCAGGTGTGCTCCCCAACCCAACTGTGATGCATCTGTTGCTAGGGTGGCCAGAAAAAGGCGTTGATGGAAAGGAGACCCCACTGTCAGATTTTCTAGCGATTGCCACCATTGGAGGGACAAAATTAGTTTTTGAGAGACTTTTGTCTGACAAATTGCCCGTGGCCTGTGTCCATTGTGTGGAGAGGGTCCACTGAGCTGCTCGCATGTGGAGGCGAGCATATGGGACTACATGAACTGTGGATGCCATGTGTCCCAGTAACTGCAGAAGTTCCCGAGCCATGAGGGAGGATTTTCCTGCTGCTTGGGAAGCTAGCTGCATAATGCGAAGACAGCGGGCTTGTGGAAGGAAAGCCCTTGTCTGCCTGGTATCCAGACAGGCTCCTATGAATTCTAGGCATTGGGAAGGAACTAGTTGAGACTTCGGGAAGTTTATTTCCAATCCAAAGTATTGGAGGATTTGCATTGTACGAGACAGTGCAGTGGTGGCCTCTGCAACTGTGGAGGCTCGAATGAGCCAGTCTTCTAAGTAGGGGAAGACAAAAATCTCCAGGGTTCGTAGAAATGCTGCCACTACTGCCATGCATTTCGTGAACACCCTTGGTGCTGAAGCCAGACCAAAAGGAAGAACCCTGTACTGGAAATGTCTTCCCCTGAAAAGGAAACGTAAGAATTTCCTGTGATCTGGATGGATGAGAATGTGTGTATGCATCCTTTAACTCTAGAGAGCAAAGCCAGTCCTGGTCTTGAAGGTATGGCAGAAGAGTTCCTAGAGAAATCATTTTGAATTTCTCTCGAAACAGATATTTGTTCAATTCTCTGAAGTCTAGAATGGGTCTGTGTCCCCTGTTTTCTTTGGGATAAGAAAATAGGAGGAGTAGAACCCTGTTCCCTGTTGAAAAATGGGTACTTCTTCTAGTGCTCCTTGGGCAAGAAGTGTGGAGACCTCGTAATCTAGCAGATTGTCTGCAGAGGTTTGTGAATTGAACTGCTTTAGAATTGTAGGAGGGGGTATGCTGTGAAAATGAAGTTTGTACCCCTCTCCTACAATGGACAAAGTCCAATCTTCTGCTGTTATCTGATGCCATCTGTTGACAAAGTGGCATAACCTGCCCAGAATATTGGGGGGTTGGGGACCCCTCAGAGGCAGGAAGGCGAAGCTCTCTGGGAAGGAGTCAAAAGCCCTTGAGGGGGCTGAACCTGGAGAGCTGGTTGGGCTCTCGGTCCTTTTGGCTTCTTTTGCTGTCTAGGTTGTCCCTTTTGGGCAACCTGACCTGGAGTCTGACTCTGCTGGGTATAGGAAGGATAAAACTTCCTCTTTTTGCTAAAAGAGGTTTTTTTTTATAAGGCTTCCTTTTGGCTGGAGTGGCTGTAGACTTTGACAATCTATCTAAGGAAGAATTGTCAGCATCTAACTCATTAGCCTCTTCCTGCCAGTTCTTGCCGAAGAGATTCTCCCCCGTGCAAAGAATGTTGCCTAATTTGTCCTGTACCCAAGCCTCCAAGTCTGATGCCTGCAGCCAGGCAATCCGTCGTGCACCAATGGCAATAGCAGAAGTTCTGCTGATGTATTCCAAGCAGTGAAAAGCTGCACGATTGACAAACTTGGAGACATTTTGAGCATGCTTAACTAGAGCAAGAAAATCTTGTCTTATCATCTGGGAGAAAAGGGCTCATAAGTTCCAAGTCTCCTGTGACTTCCCTTAAGGAACATTCCCATATATAGGATGTATGAACTGATTCTAGCTGAAAGTATGGAAACTTGAAAAGTTCTGTGTCCAAAAGCATCCAGAGTCCTGCATTCACGACCTGGAGGTTTGGATGCATGTCTCTTTGCACTTTTCATCCTACGCATGGCTGATTCCACTACCATTGAATGGTGTGGTAGCTGGGTTTTCTGAAAACCAGGACATGGTGGAACTCGATACATAGTATCAAGCCTTCTAGAGTGAGGAGAAGTGGTCAGAGGTGTCTCCCACATTCTGAGCATCAAGCTATGTAGAATTTCATGGATAGGCAGAGTAGCTGCCTCCTTGGGAGCTTTAGGATATTGGAGGATTTCCAATTCCTTTGCTCTTGGTTCTTCTTGAGGAGCTACTGTGATTGAAAGACCTTTAGCCATATCACGGATGAAATCCTGAAAAGACATGTCCTCTGGAGGTGACATTCTGCGTTGGGGAGAAGAGGGATCTTCTAGGAGAAACCCTCTAGTGCCAGAATTGTTAGAGTCTTCGGAATCGGAGGAATCAAAGTATTCCTGACTCCGATGCTCTTGCAAAGCACGATCCCGGTACCAATCGAAGTCGGTACCGAGATGAGCCGGTACTGCTTTGTCCCCTCCAGCCAGAGATGGCATAGGAAGAGTTCCCAACGGGGCTGGCACCACGGCACCGGCATCACCGGTGTCGGTACCGGCGTCGGTGTCGGTACTGGCATCGGTGTTGGTACCGGTGCTCTTGGGACCACCGATACCGCAGCCGAGAGAAGAGCTGCGATACTGCGCTCGATAGCGAGGAACCTCTGGTCTATCGACGCTGCCGATGCCTGGGTGTCGGTACCAGTAAGGACGGCCGGAACCCCTGAGCATGGCACAAGTAGTTCTTGTGAGGTTGAGGACTCGAGAACATCCTGAAGCCCCATCGATGCTTTGGAAGCCGAAGCCTCCCGCCGGGGCTGTTTTGCCGGTGTGGTTCCTTCAAGGGCAAAGCCAACGGCCTCTCAATGCTTAGCAGGAGAGCTACCCTTTGAGGACCGGCTCTTATGTTTAGTTACCTGAGATCCATGGGAGGAAGAAGAGGCCCTCGACGATGTCGATGCAATGGATCTGGCATCTGAAGAAAAAAGGGTACCGAGCTTTGCGGCCCGGTTCTGTCTTCCTCTTTTGGTCATCCCCATGCAGGAGAGACATTCAGTTGGAGAATGATCAGGTCCTAAACATTTTAGACACCAATCATGGGTGTCAGTGACGGAAATGGTACCGCCACACAGTACATTTCTTAAAACCACTAGTTGGTTTTTCCATGATTCAGGAAAAAGGGGCCTAGTGCCCAAAATGGCGCCTAGCACCAAAAGGGAAAAGTTTCTGAAAGAAACAGTAAAAGTTTTTTTTTTTAAAAGAAGGAAAATAAAAGAACCGGTGGTACCCGTAGGAGTCGTGCGGTAGGCAAACGCGACCACAGAAAGAAGTTTAAAGATGTAATTTTCTGCGGTGACAGGGGATAGCTCCTGTCGGCTCCGCGGAAAATGAAGAACTGAAGAGGGACAGTTGGAAAGGCAGGAAGGCAGCGCGCATGTGCTGAGGGATGCTCCCAAAAGCGTTCTTATTGGACGCTGGAGAGTGTTCCCGCGCAGGCTCCGACAGTACCGACGATACCCATATGTGAGGACTACATTCCTGCTTGTTCCTGGAGATACATGGTTCACAGAAAACTATGACTGGGATGTAATTATACCAGGTTATACTTTATTCAGAAAGGACAGGGTAGGAAGAAAGGGAGGACGACTGGCACTATATGTAAAAAAATAATATTAAAACTTGGAACTACAGAGCTTAAAAGGGAGAGAGGCGGCACTGTGGGTTAAACTAGAAAGAGGGAAAGAGAAATCTAGTTGCATTGATGTGATATACAGACCTCCTTCACAGGAGGAAGAGGTGGACAGAGAGTTAATTGAAGACATACGCAGCATTGCTAGGAAAGGGGAAGAGCTACAATATGCCAGATGTTGATTGGCACATACCTGCTGCAGTATCATCTAGAAGTAAGGAGATCCTGGACTCTCTACAGGGAGAACTATTCAGGCAACTGATAGCACAACACACACGTGAAGGGGCCATACTGGATTTGGTGCTTACCAATGGTGAAAGTGTTTCTGATGTTATAGTGCGAGATCATTTTGCATCCAGTGATCACCAGATGGTGTGGTTCAGTATTAGGACTAGGGCTGTTCAAATCCATTCAAAAGCCAGGGTCTTAGACTTCAGGAGAACTAACTTTGCCAAGATGGGCCAATACCTCAGGGAGTCATTAGCGGGATGGGAACAGCTGGGGGATGTAGAAAAACAGTAGGCAAAAATGAAAGAGGATATTTTAAGGGCAACCAACCTTTTAGTTAAAATGGTAAATAAAGGTAAAAGGAAAAGGAGACCGCTATGGTTTTTGAAAGAAGTAGCTGAAAAAGTGAAGAAAAAGAGGGAGGCCTTCATAAAATACAAGATATCACGGAGAGAGGAAGATAGGCATCTATATTTGGAAAAACAGAGAAGCTAGCAAAGTAGTCAGGAAAGCAAAGATTAAAAAACAGGAGGAAATAGTCAATGCAGTAAAATGGGAATATAAGACATTTTTCAGATATGTTAGTGAGAAGAGAAAGGGCAAAAGTGGTACTGTCAGACTCAAGGGTAAAGGGGAGGAGTATGTAGAAGCTGATGAGGATAAAGCAGAATTGCTTAACAAATATTTCTGTTCTGTGTTCACAGATGAAGAACCAGGAGCAGGACCTCAGAAAACACCCAGCAAACACGAACAGAAGCGAGGGGCATCCTGAACAATTTTCAGAAGACTGTTTGTGAGAAACTAGCTAAACTTAAAGTAGACAAAGCGATGGGACCGGGATACACCCTACAATACTGAGGGAACTTGGGGATGTTCTAGCAGCACCAGACTGACTGACCTTTTCAATGCCTCACTGGAGTCGGGAGTGGTGCCAAAGGATGGTGATGCGAGATATTCAGAGAATGGAGGAACAGGCTTCATTAGTTCCTTTTTCTAATTTATCTAAGAAACAATTTTTGACGTTATGATCTTTGAGCCAGCGACAAGATATTATTGTTCAGAGAGCCGATAAGGGAGGAGCTATTGTGATCCAAGAGCGAGGTCAATACCAGCAAACTGTTTATACTCACCTTTTAGATACTAAATATTACGTACTCCTACCTAATGACCCTACTGTGGCTCTTCAACAGGATATTAAGTCTTTGACTGACCAGGCTTTACATTCTGGTTGGATAACTTTAAAGGAATGTCATTTTTTAAATAAAAAATTTACAAAAATACCTGTATTATATATGGTTCCAAAAATACACAAAGATCTTCGCAAACCACCTGGTCGTCCAATCGTGTCTTGTCGGGATTCCTTGTTGGAACCCTTATCAAAAACTTTTGTGATATATTTTTTCGCCCCCTTTTGTCTACTATCCCTTCTTATGTGAAAGACTCTTCATTTTTTGCAAAAACTTAATGCCTTGCCTGATGATAAAACTGACTGGCTTATGGTAACGATGGACATTACAGCACTTTATACAAACATCAATCAACTTGAGGCATTAGCTATGGCATCCAGAATCCCCTTCATATTACCTTCTAGATTACCGAGGGATTTTGTGTTGTCCTTATTAGAGATAGTGTTAACAAAATTTTTTTTTCAATTTGACGATAAATTCTATCATCAGATTTACGGTATCGCCATGGGGGCAACAGTAGCCCCGTCAATAGCAACTTTTTTATGGCGGAGTTTGAAGCTCTTTACATTTACCCTTCTGATTGGTTTCAGAACATTCGTTTGTGGACCAGATTCCTGGATGATATTTTCTTTTTCTGGACTGCTACAATACAAGAGTTAAATGCCTTTTTCTTGTGGATCAATTCCCTTTCTGCGGATTTACATTTTACACCAAAGTTTCATATTAATAATATTGAGTTCCTTGATTTACAATTGTTTAAGGTTCAATCGCAGGTTTGTTCTACATTGTATCGAAAACCTGTCCAACGAAATACTTTGCTACATTATTCTAGTTACCACCTGGGCCCCTTAAGACGGGGATTGCCAGTTGGACAATTTATTCGATTACGACGCCTTTGTTCCTCATTGGAAGATTTTAAATTGCAGGCGAGGGAATTAAAACGACGTCTACTGGAACGGGGATACCCATTGTTAATTATCAACAAGGCATATCGTAGAGCCCGTTTCAATCATCCTGACTGGTGGGCTCATGCTACCTCGGAGGGTTCATCTGAACATTTGACTCCCTCGTCTTATGTGGGTGTTTTACCATATATGCCGTATGCTACCTCAGTTTTGAAGATTTTAAAATCTCATTGGTCTATCTTATCTTTACATCCGGGTTTTGACAAGCCCCTAATGATTGCTTTTCAACGGGGGAAAAATATAGCAGATTGGACCATTCATAATTCTGGCTTTCCGGATTTGTCCGGGCCCGTAGGTCATTTTTCTTGCACTACTTGTGAATTTTGTACTTCCACGATAGAGGGTTCATGCTGGGAAGTTCCCAATTGTAACCGACGGCTCTACAGTAAATATGCTACAAATTGTAAAACCTCTTTTGTAGTTTATATGCTGATTTGCCCATGTCAAAAATTATATATTGGGAAGACTACACGGATGATGAAGCGGCGGCTTCAAGAACATAAATCACGTATTATGAATGTGGTGGAATCGGCTCCTGTAGTAATGCATTGCCAGAGTGCTCATCATCTTTTTAGTGATCTACGCTGGAGGATTTTGGATTGCATCCCATTAAAGCCTCGGGGTGGTGATAGGGACTCTCTGTTGAGTTATCGTGAGCAATTTTGGATTTATACTTTAAATACTGTTGCACCGAATGGTTTAAATCAGTCCTTAGATTGGTGGAGTATTATATAAAGCTGGGTACTACAATTCCCATGGGCCTTTGGATCCTCATTGGTTGATCCTCGGATCACTTCCGTGGATTTAAAAGCGTTCAGTTTCCGGGACAGTAATGAGCGACATGGTTTGTGGAAGGGCCAGGAATGGCCTGAAACGCAACGTTGGGTTACATGAATTGAGATGGACATTCTCGATATTGTTGCCATACTCGGTTTGAAGAGAAGTATTGAATAAAGCTGGATCAGTGACGGTTCCTCATACTATTCGGAAGTGTTATCTTGGAATGGTCTTTCAAAAACTGAAAATGCGACTAGAGGAACATGGACACATTTGCTGATTGCTTCAGTTCAGCTAACTAGTTTTTCACTTTAAAGCTGGGCATATTTTAAAAGGTGTTGGGAGGTCACTCTCTCAGGGCCTAATTTGGTGGAACTTCCACATATAAAAGATAAAAAGGAACATTACACTTCGAGAGGAATTGCTCCTCAAGGTGCACGTTCTGACAAAAAATATATGTTTGTCTGTTTCCCTGTTTATATGGTATGTTCTAGTGGGAGATAGTTTTAGGTTATTTAACAGTCTCTAAAGGACTGGAGAGAGGCACATGTGGTCCCTTTACACAAAAGCGGAAATAAGGATGTGGTTGAAAACTACAGGTTGGTTAGTTTAACTTCGGTGCTGAGTAAATTATTGGAAGTGCTGCTGAAAGAGAAAATCGTGAGGTTTCTGGAATCCAGCGAATTACAGGATCAGAGGCAGCATAGATTCACCAGAGGCAGGTCTTGTCAGACAAATCTGATTGATTTCTTTGACTGGGTGACCAGGGAGCTGGATCGAAGGAGAGCCCTAGAAGTGGTGTATTTAGATTTCAGTAAAGCCTTTGACACTGTTCCTCACAGGCGACTTATAAACAAACTGAGCACCCTAGGGATGGACCCTAAAGTTACTGCTTGAGATAGAAATTGGTTGGGTGGGAGGCGACTAAGGGTACAGGTAAATGGAGCTCACTTTGAGGAGGAGGATGTTACCAGTGGTGTGCCCCAGGGATCTGTCCTTAGTCCGATTATTTTTAACATCTTTGCTAGTGATATAGCAGAAGGGCTATCGGGTAAGGTTTGTCTGTTTGCGGATGATACCAAAATCTGCAATAGAAGATGCAGGAAGATGTAGATAACATGAGGAGGGATCTAACTAAGCATGAAGAATGGTCTAGAATTTGGCAGTTGAGACTTATTGTTAAAAAATGCAAGGTCATGCATTTGGGCTGCAGCAATCCAAGGGAGCAATACAGCTATTTGGTTTATTTCAATAGCTCCAACTCTTGATAAATTCTCCTGTTCCTACAGTATCCTCCTTTCATTATCTGGGGATTCTTTTGGACTCTGATTTAACTTTCAAGGATCATGTTTCTCAGCTTACAAAGAAGTCCTATTACTTTTTGTCAAATTTGATCAATTGGACCTTTTCTTACTTCTTCAGCTTTAACTACCCTTGTACTGTACCTGGTCATGTCTCGTCTTGATTTTTGTAACTCGGTACTTGCTGGTATCACTCACACCCAACTCCATCAGCTCCAGCTTATACAGAATATAGCAGCCCAGATTATTACACATTCTTCACGCAGAGACCATATTACCCCTCTTCTGATTCAACTCCACTGGCTTCATATAGATTTTCGCATCCGTTGTAAGATTCTAATTTCAGTCCATCAGGTTATCAATACTCATACTCCACAATACCTAGCAGACCTCCTTTATTTTCAAGTTCCTACATGCAGCCTTTGTTCAGCCCCTGTAAACCATCTGCATCTTCCATCGCCATCCCATGCTCATCTACAGTCCACTCATCAGCCTTTTTTTCCTAGATCCAGCCCTCTGGAACTCCCTGCCTACCCCACTCCAACTAGAGCAGAACTACTCCAGATTCAAGTCATTACTCAAAACACACCTCTTTTCCACTGTCTATCTCCAGACCCAGCTCCTTGACCTTGTTATATATGTATATTGGTTCTCTTCTGTGTCTTGTCCGAGTGCTTGCTTGACTTTTCTTTTTTGTCACAAATTGTAATTCTTTTCCTTTTCTAGCTTTACTTTGGATTTTTTTTTGGATTGCACACTGCCCTGTCACAAAGGGCAGTATATCAAGTGACAAACATAAACAAACATATAAGGGGTGAAGTACTTTTGCCCACTAAAGAAGAGTGGGACCTAGGCGTGATTGTGTCTGATGATCTTAAAGTAGCTAAACAGGTAGAAAAGGCGACGGCAAAAGCTAGAAGGATGCTTGGGTGCATAGGGAGAGGAATGGCCAGCAGAAGAAAGGAGGTGATAGTGCCTCTATATAAGTCTTTGGTGTGACCTCATTTGGAATATTGTGTGCAATTCTGGAGACCGCACCTTCAAAAGGATATAAACAGGATGGAGTCAGTACAGAGGGTGGCTACTAAAATAGTTAGTGGTCTTCATTAAGACCTTTTCAAGTACATTCGTAGCAAAAAACCTGTGAGAGAGTCAGTTGGTCCATTAGATGATAAAGGGGTTAAAGGAGCACTAAGAGGCGACAAGGCGATAGCGGAGAGACTGAATGAATTCTTTGCTTCGGTCTTTACTGAGGAAGATGTAGGGATGTTACCCATGACTGAAGTGGTATTTAAAGGTGCGGAAGAGTTGGAGGAAATATCGATACATCGGGAAGATGTCTTACAACTATTAGATAAACTGAAGAGTAGCAAATCACCTGGGCCAGATGGTATACATCCAAGGGTGTTGAAAGAACTGAAATATGAGATTGCAGAACTGCTATCAGTAATCTGTGAACTATCATTAAAATCATCTCTAATACCTGAAGATTGGAGGATCGCCAATGTAACACCAATTTTTAAAAAGGGTTCCAGGGGTGATCCGGGAAACTACAGACCGGTGAGCCTGACGTCAGTACCGGGAAAAATGGTAGAAACCATCATAAAGAATAAAATTACTCAGCATGTAGATAGTCACAACCTAATGGGAGACAGCCAACATGGCTTTAGACAAGGAAGATCTTGTCTTACTAATCTGTTATGTTTTTTTGAAGGAGTGAATAAACAGGTGGACAAAGGTGAGTCGGTTGATATTGTGTATCTGGACTTTCAGAAAGCCTTTGACAAGGTCCCTCATCAGAGACTTTTGGCAAAACTAAAGAGTCATGGGATAGGAGGCAATGTACTATTGTGGATCAGGAACTGGTTAAAAGATAGAAAGCAGAGGGTAGGGCTAAATGGCCAATTTTCCCAATGGAGAAAGGTGAATAGTGGTGTACCCCAGGGATCTGTGCTGGGTCCGCTGCTTTTTGACATATTCATAAATGACCTGGAAAGTGGAATAACGAGTGAGGTTATCAAATTTGCAGATGACACAAAACTATTTAAAGTTGTTAAAACCCAAGAGGATTGTGAAAAATTGCAAGAGGATCTTGATAAATTGGAAGACTGGGCATCAAAATGGCAGATGAAATTTAATGTGGACAAGTGCAAGGTTATGCACCTAGGGAAGAACAACCCAAACTATGGTTACACGATGCAAGGTTCCACATTAGGAACCACCACCCAGGAAAAAGATTTAGGCGTCATTGTGGATACCATGTTAAAACCCTCGGCCCAGTGTGCAGCGGCGGCCAAGAGAGCAAATAGAATGCTAGGTATGATAAGGAAAGGAATGGAAAATAAAACAAAAGATATTATAATGCCTCTATATCGTTCCATGGTGAGACCGCACCTTGAATATTGTGTGCAATTCTGGTCGCCGTATCTTAAAAAGGATATAGCGATTTTAGAAAAGGTTCAGAGAAGAGCCACCAAAATGGTAAAGGGGATGGAAGGATACTCCTATGAAGAAAGGCTAAAAAGGTTAGGGCTCTTTAACCTGGAAAAGAGACGGCTGAGGGGAGATATGATAGAAGTCTATAAATTAATGAACGGAGTGGAACGGGTAAACGTAGATCGATTGTTTACCTTATCAGAATATAGAAAGACTAGGGGACATGCACTGAAGCTACAGGGTAAACTATTTAAGACTAATAAAAGAAAATATTTTTTCACTCAACGTGTAATCAAACTCTGGAATTTGTTACCGGAGGATGTAGTAAAGGCTGTTAGTGTAGCTGGGTTTAAAAAAGGTTCGGACAAGTTCCTGGAGGAAAGGTCCATAAACCATTATTAAGAAGTGACCGAAGATATCAATGCTTGACCCAGTACAAGCATTGTGGAACTTGTGTCTCTTGGGGAAACTGCTAGGTACATATGACCTAGATTGGCCACTGTTGGAAACAGAATACTGGGCTTGATGGACCTTGGTCTGACCCAGTATGGCATATCTTATGTTCTTATTATAAAGCATATGAGGACAGACTGAAGGATCTTAATATGTACACCTTAGAGGAAAGGCGGGATAGAGGTGATATGATTGAGATGTTTAAATACCTCCGTGGCATAAATGCACAGGAGAGCAGCCTCTTTTGATTGAAAGCAAGCTCTGCTATGAGGGGACATGGGATGAGGGTGAAAGGGGATAGATTCAGGGGTGATATGTGGAAATATTTCTTTACGGAAAGAGTGGTGGATCCGTGGAATAGTCTCCCAGTGGAGGTGGTAGAGATGAGGACAATATCTGAATTCAAAGCAGCATGTGACAAGCACATCTCTAAAGGAAAAAAGGGGACTGTTGTAGTTGTTGATATGGAAGAACAGACTAGATAGGCCATGTGGCCTTTTTCTGTCATCATGTTTCTATGTTTCTATCTCAGCTTTAATATCACTTGCAGCTTTCCCAAAGCTGCACAAATGAGTCAAAGCTCCTGTAAGATTTACATAAGATCGGCTTTAGTAGCAGGAGCAGTGGCTGCATCCCTACCTACCTCCGAGATGGGCCCAGTGCCAGCTGATACTCCCCTCACAGAGGACATATCAGAAAGCAAAGCCCCAGAGTATCTGGCTAATACTGCAGCATAGGAGGTCTTCTCAGCCAGATAAAGCACAATCAGTGCAAAGTAATGTCCCCAATAGCCAAAAAACAATACAGAGTACACGTCTCACCTGATTTAGGTGGCAGAGATGGTAGAAGTCAAGAGCCAACACACCAAGAGCCAGACCCCACTCCACAAGCACAAGAGGGGGTTACTACATGAAGAAAAAGCCCCAGGGCAAGAAAGAAGGGAGGCAGATCAATGTCCAGCCACTACAATTCGGCAAGATGCAAAGCTTCAGGCTGCTGATACTAGACTGGTAGAAAGCCATGGATACTTTGCAACTTGCCCCCGTGCATCAAGCCACCTAAGGAGGGCAGGGGAATAATCCTCCACATTCCTGAAGCACAGTCAAAGGAGGCACCATGAGGCTTACAACCTAACTGCAAACCAATGTCCTCCTGAATGCCTCCAACAACCACAACACACCGAATGGATACAAGAGGTACCCTACACTGCAGCTCTTCCAAAGCCCAGGGAAACCCCGGAAAAGGCCACAGCCCAGGCCCCATGAAAAAGGAGGGAGGGGGAGAGCAGGCATGTCCGCAGGAGTGCCATTGCCCAGCAGGCTTGACTGCAGTCAGTCATTGGCAGCCGCACACTCCTCCGGTACAATAATCGTCGCCGCAGTCCGGTCTGTCACAGCTCCCCATGCAACCGGCAGCTTTCAGCAATCCAGCCCCATCACTAGAATAGAGATAAGCATGCTGGAGTGGCACAATACTGCTCGAAGACCTGAGGGAGAGAAAGAGCAAAGGGCTCACGTGTTCATTTCACTTGGGCTCACTAGCAACCCCCCATGGTTTGGTTTCTTAAAGGAGCAGCCATTTTGCATTGTCCTGTAAGGCCAGAGGTGCCGGCATAGAATCTAAATGTGTTTTTTCAGGCCTTGGGTTGCAAACTTTTGAGCTGCTAAAGCCATTTGCTTGATAAGAACATTTTCTTACCTGTAGGCCCTGTCTTGTCGGGACCGTTTTTTGGAGGTTTACCAAGGAAGGGGTTGTTCTGTATACGCTTTCCTCCTTTATGCCTAAGGTAGTGTCTCCATTTCATATAAAATCATCTGAAGGCGTTGCCTTCCTTTCAGAGAGACCACTATGGCAGCAATTTCCATCTCCTTTGTACCTAGGGTGCTCATACATTATATGGAGGTAACAAATTAATTTCGGAGATGGGATCATTTGTTTGTGTTATTTGCCAGGGCAAGAAAGTGTATGGCCGCCATGAAGGAGACAATAGCTTACTGGATTAAGGAAGCCATTGTTTCAGTCTACATCTTTAGGAGGTTGAGCACTTTCCAGGGGTTTCAAGGCTCATTCGGCCAGGGGCATTTCCACTTCTTGGGTGAAATCTCAGGCAGTTTCTCCAGATGAGATCTTTAGAGCAGCAACATGGTCCACATTGCATTCCTTTTCTAAGCATTATGGACTAGATATTTGGCCCTGGGAGAAAGCAACTTTCAAAGCAAATGTGCTTGAAGCAGCAAGGAGTGCATTCCATTATTCAGGGATGTCCCAAGGGTTTCTGCAGCCTTAGGCGGAAGCCCTAACATGCTGCCCCCCCAACACGCAGAGCTGCACCGTCCCCCCTTGCTTAGCTGTGCTGCCACCGATTCTGACGGTGGGGTCAGGGGGCAGCTTGGCAGCAGGCCATGTGCTTTGGCACACATGGCTTGCCACTTCTGATCCCTCTGAGACAACTTCAGCGTGGCTCAACACAAAGGGGCAGGAGGCCATGTGTGCCATTCCGCCTATGGAAAGTCTGCTGCCCTAGGTGGCCACCTAGCCCACCTAGTGGATGGGCTGGGCCCTGCCATCATTGTAACGAGTGCTTTGTTATACCCTATAGCGTAGTTACTCACCTGTAACAGGTGTTCTCCAGGAGCAGCAGGAATCAGTCCTCACATATGGGTGACATCGGCGCCGACGGAGCCCTCGCGGAGCAATTTTCCCCAGCTTTCAAAGAAAGCCTTTGGGAATTGCAGCGCGCATGCGCGGTCCTCTTCCCGCCCAAGGGTGCCATCTTGCTCAGTCAGATGACATAGCTAAAAGACAGCAAAAATTAGCAAAAACGAAAGCATATAACTGCAACTCCAAGGGGAGAAGGGAGGGTTGTGAGGACTGATTCCTGCTGCTCCTGGAGAACACCTGTTACAGGTGAGTAACTACGCTTTCTCCAGGACCAAGCAGGAAGTCAGTCCTCACATATGGGACTCCCAAGCTTAAGGCTACCGGAGACCCTAAGCACAAAAATGAGCTCCCTCGAGCTCAGTAGCACAGAAGGAAGGAATCTTCTCTGAATATGTCTCCAACCGGTAGCCCAACATCCGGGACGGAGGGTAGGAGTTGCCTATACCTCGAAGAGGTTACGGAGGACTGCCTGTCCGAAAGCACTGTCCCTGTGGGACTCCCTCTCCAGGCAGTAATGGGCTGCAAAAGTCTGGCTTGAAGACCAAGTAGCGGCCCCGCAGATGTCTGCCAATGGAACAGAGCGGAGGTAAGCCACTGACGTAGCCTTCGCCCGAACACGATGAGCGGTGACTCTACCTTCCAGCTCGAGGCCCGCAGCCTCGTAAGTCCAAGCGATGCAGTCCGCAATCCAGATGGACAGAGTACGCTTGGAGACAGGGAGCCCCAACTTGTTGGGGTCATAAGACACGAAGAGCTGAACAGCCTTTCGGTGCTCCCGTGTACGGTCAAGGTAGAAGGTCAGCACCCTCCTACAGTCCAGGGTATGCAGGACCATTTCAGCTCGGCTGGAGTGTGGCCTGGGAAAGTAGGTCGGAAGTACCACCTCCTGGTTGATGTGAAAAGGGGAAACCACTTTAGGAAGAAACTTAGGGTGAGTCCGTAGGACTACCCGGTTCTTGTAGAACCTAGTGTAAGGAGGATCAGATACTAGGGCTTGCAGCTCACTAACGCGTCTTGCAGAAGTGAGGGCCACCAAGAACAAGGTTTTCCAGGAAAGAAAACGAAGAGGACAGGTAGCCATAGGCTCAAAAGGCGGACAGGTAAGCCGCTGTAAAACCACATTGAGATCCCAGTTCGGGGCTGGCGGGCGCAAAGGTGGTTTAAGGAGAAGGAGGCCTCTGAGAAAACGAGCCACCAGATTGGAAAGAGAAAGCAAGTACTGCAAGACCACTGATGCTGAACAGGAGAAGAGGTCTTGAGACTGCTGAGTACACCAGACGGAGAACCGACGCCACTTAAGAGCGTAGGACTTCCGGGTGGAAGGCCTCCTGGAGGCCAAGACGACCTCTTCCACATCTGTAGGTAGCTGGAGAGGAGCAAGGACTACCCTTTCAGCAGCCAGGCCATCAGATGAAGGGACCGGAGGTTGGGGTGCAGGAGCGTCCCCTGATCCTGCGAGAGGAGGTCGGGCTGAAACCCCAGAGGAAGAGGGGTGTCCACCACCAGCTGCATCAGAAGCGGGAACCAAGGTTGTCTCGGCCACCGGGGAGCCACTAGGATCATCGATGCCTTGTCTCTGAGAACTTTGAAGAGCGTCCGAGACACCAGAGGCATGGTTGGAAAGGCATACAAGAGGCCTGTGGACCATGGAATCAGAAAAGCATCCGCCGCTACCCGGAGAGGATGCGACTGTCGAGAGCAGAATCTGGGAAGCTGTCGGTTCAGAGGACTGGCGAACAGATCCATGGTGGGGAGGCCCCACCGGAGAAAGATCCGCTGAACCACAAGCGGATCCAATCTCCACTCGTGCGGTTGGAGGACCCTGCTCAGTTTGTCTGCCAGGCAGTTTTCTTGACCTGGGAGATAGACAGCTTTGAGGACGATGTTGCGATGGACGGCCCAAGAGCAGAGCTTCTGTGCTTCCTGACAGAGAAGGAAGGAGCCGGTGCCGCCTTGCTTGTTCACGTAGAACATGGCAACCTGATTGTTTGTCTGGACAAGTACTGACTGGTGAGAAATCAGGTGAGAGAAGGCTTTGAGCGCTAGGCGGATGGCTCTGAGCTCCAGGAAGTTGATCTGTTGAGCGGACTCCCAAGGAGTCCAGAGACCCTGAGTACAAGTACCTTGGCAATGTGCTCCCCAACCCTGGAGAGAAGCATCGGTCGTCAGGACCTGAGAATGTGTAGGGGGCTGAAAAGTCACCCCGAGCACTAGGTTTGGCAGATGAAGCCACCATCGCAGAGAGGAGACCAGCTGGTCGGAGATCTGTACGGAGTCCGCTAGGCTCCCCATGGCCTGATGCCATTGAGTGCGCAGGCACCACTGAGCAGGACGCATGTTCAGGCGGGCATTGGGGGTTACATGGACCGTGGAAGCCATATGGCCGAGCAGTCTCAGAAAGTGCCTGGCGGAGACCAGGGAATTGCTGTGAAAGCGGCTGGCGAGTTCCATGAGCCCAAACGGTCCAAACATGAGCCCAAACGGTCCAAACAGGCCCGGTCCAGAGGGAGGAAGGCCCGCGCCTGAAGCGTGTCCAATCTGGCGCCTATGAACTCGAGATTTTGAGAGGGGAGCAAAGTGGACTTTGCGAAGTTTATGACAAAACCCAAGTGCTGGAGCAGAGTCACAGTGCGATGAGTAGCCTGAGTGGCTTCTAGGGCAGACTGGGCCCTGATGAGCCAGTCGTCCAGGTATGGGAACACAAAGAGACCTTGAAGTCTCAGATAGGCCGCCACCACTGCTAGGCATCTTGTGAACACCCTGGGGGCGGAGGATAGGCCAAAGGGCAGTACTCTGTACTGGTAATGGTTTCCTCCCACAACAAACCTGAGATATTGTCGGTGGTCTGGATGAATAAGGATATGAGTATACGCATCCTTTAGATCTAAGGAGCATAGCCAGTCTCCCTGCTGGAGGTAGGGCAGCAGGATTCCAAGGGTAAGCATTTTGAACTTTTCCTTTGCAAGGAACTTGTTGAGGTTTCGCAAGTCCAGGATGGGTCTGAGGCCTCCTGTTCTTTTTGGAATCAGGATGTACCTGGAGTAAAATCCTTGGCCCTTCAGGTGGTGGGGCACCGGTTCCACGGCTTGTTCCTGAACGAGACCTGCTAACTCCTGAAGGAGTAAGTCCCTGTGCAAAGGGAGTCTGGGAGGCTCCCCTGGAAAGTAGGAGGGAGGTACCTGGTGAAAGTGAAGAAGATAGCCCTTTTGAACTATGTGAAGTACCCAGGTATCTGTGGTGATGTTGGACCACCTGTGGGCAAAGTGGACCAGCCGGCTTCCTGTGCTGAGAGAAACCAGCTGAGGGGGAGAGGCTATGCTGAGAAAGTCAAAAACCCCCACCCTGCTGAGCAGGGGCTGGTGGTGCAGGCTTGGGGGCTTGTTGCCTACGGGACCCATTACCCCGTCTCTTGGCCTGCTTTCCCTGCGGGGGAGCTGGTGAGGCCTGATAATGAGGGTAGTATTTATAGGCAGCACCTTTCCTCGGGTAAAAGGGCTTTTTCCCCGAGGCCTTCTTCTTTTGAGAAGGGGCAGAGGTCTTCCTTGAGAGACGAGTCCTGGTGAGAGTCTCCGTCTCGATTTGTGCAGCCTTCTCATCCATGGGCTTGCCAAAGAGGTTATCACCTCGGCAGGGGACATCGACCAACTTGTCCTGTACCCAGGGCTCGAGGTCGGACGTCTGAAGCCAAGCCTGGCGGCGTCCACCGATGCCGGCCGCAGCTACTCGAGCCGAAGCCTCAAAACCATCATAGGCTGCTCGAGATATAAACTTGGAGCACTCCCAAATACCAGTAGACAAGGATTGGAACCTCTGCAAAGGTTCGTCGGAGAGACCAGCAGAGAACCCAGCTATTTCCTTAGCCAGGTCTCGGAGATACATGCCCATGTAGAGCTGGTATGTCTGGACTCGACAAGCAAGCATAGAGCCCTGGAAGCACTTTCTACCGAGGGCATCCAGGCTTCGGGCTTCCCTACCAGGGGGCACCGAGGAGTGCATTTTTTGACTCTTTAGTCTATGCATGGCCGATTCCACCACCATGGAATGGTGCGGTAGTTGTGCCTTTTGGAAGCCAGGGCTCTTGCGGACTCGATAAATGGAATCGACCCGCTTGCTTAACACCGGCGACGATGCCGGGCTCTCCCACATGCGGAAGAGAAGTCGTTCCAGCATGGGAGGAACCGGTACAATAAAGGCCTCCTTCGGGGGAGAGTCATATTGGAGGGCATCGAGTTCTTCGACTCAAGGCTCCTCCTCGGGATCCGCAGGGAAGGCCAAGGCCTTGGCCATATCCCTCACGAAGTCCGAGAACCGGGTATCCTCCGGGGGGGACCGTCTCCGAGGTTCGGACTCGGGGGAGTCCGAAGGGACACACCGAGTCCGAAAGGAACCAGGTGACTCTTCGTCCTCAGATTCCCAGGCCGACTCCTCGGAGGAGGAGTCGACCGGCTCCGGTCGGGCGGGCACTGATGCCATCCGCCCCGACGCCGAGGGAGTCGGCGTCGACGACCTCGGTCCCGAACGGGAGGCCGAAGGAGACCTCGACTGAGGATCGACTCGAGCCCTCATGGACTCGAGGATTGGCTCGGTCTCCGGGGTCGATTTGGAGGTTGACGTCCCGGCGGTCAGGGCAGAAGCACCGGCGAGGCCAGCGATCAATGCCCGCTGTTGATCCAAGAAGGCAGACAGACTGCACTCCAAGGCCGTCAACCTGAGTCCGAGCTCAGGAGACCCAGCAGCCCCCGACTCGGGCCCCGACGGCGGGTCCTTCGGAGGCGAGTCCACGAGGACAACAGTACTTACGTGAGCGGGCAAGTCCACCTCGAGTCGAGGATGTTTTGACGGCCTCTCCGTCTCCGAGGACCCGGGATGGGAATCGGGGCTATGCGACCTGGCCCTCGAGGAACCAGGAGCGTCCACCGATCCCGCCCTTGTGGGTTTCTTCTTCCGATGATGTTCCCGGGTAGGAGACACCCTTTCAGAGGAACTCCGACGATGCTCAGGACCAGAGTCCCGAGACGTCGAAGCCTCTGACGAGGTCCGAGCCCGGCCAGAGTCAGAGAAGATACGCTCCCGCTGGTGCTGCCGACTCCTCAATGCTTTTGAGGACATCTTGCCGCATGACGCGCAGATCATGGGGTCATGATCTGGGCCGAGGCAGCGGAGGCAGAAGTCATGAGTGTCTGTAAGAGACATAAGTTTCTTACAGAGGTCACACTTTTTAAAGCCACTGGCATCCATCGGGGGAAAAAGGGCCCCTGCGAGGTCGAACGACCGGGCTGCCAGGGAAAAAGCGCGAAATCTGTCACGAAGGACAAAAAAACGAAAAATAAAGGACGGACTCGCAACCGGCGTCACGAGTCCGGGCGGGAAAAGAATCGGCGTCGAACCGAAGAAAAATAAAGGAAAATAGAGAAAAATCAACTTTTTTGCGGGGATTCACAGGCAACGTCTGTAGGGCTCCGCGGAAAAAAGAAGACTGAGCAAGATGGCACCCTTGGGCGGGAAGAGGACCGCGCATGCGCGCTGCAATTCCCAAAGGCTTTCTTTGAAAGCTGGTGAAAATTGCTCCGCGAGGGCTCTGTCGGCGCCGACGTCACCCATATGTGAGGACTGACTTCCTGCTTGGTACTGGAGAAACCAGGGTTTCTTAATCTTTTTTTCCCCTATCACCCTCTATTGTTTTTTAAAGCAATCGCCCCCCTCCAAAAAACTTCTTAATGAAACTAAAATGACATTTTACTTAAATTGTTTATTCAATGTGACCCTTGTGCTTGGTGCTTTGCTGCTAGAAACTCAGTGTTTGACCTGATATTTGTGAGTTATGTCTCCCCGCATGCAGATCTCGGTTCTACTTCTTTCCTTTGTCAATATTTTATTAAATACCAGACTATAACAATCAAACTTCACCCATTCGTGTTAATAAAACCAAAATGTTATTTTTTCTTCTTTTTTGTACTATGGCTTAATAATGGTCTCAGATAAACGGCAAGCTTTGACACTTTTTCAAGCGACACGCTTTAACACTTTTTTTTGGGTCAATGGCTTCCACCCAAACTAGTGCACGTTTTACATCAATGACCTTTAGCCAACATTTTTTATCTTATATCTTGAATATTGCTTAATTATCTTACTTTTCTATAGCGGGTTGATTTTCAGCATACCCTATAATTTACTTAAAACTAGCGTTCGCCATTCTACTTAGCTTATGTAGAATCGCGTCGGCTGCTGTCCCTTCTCTATTTTGCAACCACGAAGATTAATCCCCGACGCCTCAGTCTCATCAGCGCTTCGGCGTTTCTCCACTTGGGTTTGTCAAGGGGGATGGTGTTATTTCTTCTACGGGACTTATTTCTTCATTTAACATTCTTGTTATCGCTGACCAGTTCACATCTCTGGTCAGCTCTGTTTTTCTCTCAGACTGATCTCTGATTTCATGAAAATCAGAGATCAGTCTGAGAGAAAAACAGAGATGACCAGAGATGTGAACTGGTCAGCGATAACAAGAATGTTAAATTAACAAACATTTTGAAGAAATAAGTCCCGTAGAAGAAATAACACCATCCCCCTTGACAAACCCAAGTGGAGAAACGCCGAAGCGCTGATGAGACTGAGGCGTCGGGGATTAATCTTCGTGGTTGCAAAATAGAGAAGGGACAGCAGCCAACGCGATTCTACATAAGCTAAGTAGAATGGCGAACGCTAGTTTTAAGTAAATTATAGGGTATGCTGAAAATCAACCCGCTATAGAAAAGTAAGATAATTAAGCAATATTCAAGATATAAGATAAAAAATGTTGGCTAAAGGTCATTGATGTAAAACGTGCACTAGTTTGGGTGGAAGCCATTGACCCAAAAAAAAGTGTTAAAGCGTGTCGCTTGAAAAAGTGTCAAAGCTTGCCGTTTATCTGAGACCATTATTAAGCCATAGTACAAAAAAGAAGAAAAAATAACATTTTGGTTTTATTAACACGAATGGGTGAAGTTTGATTGTTATAGTCTGGTATGAGGTAATTCACTCGGAAGAAGTCCTATATCTGAATATTTTATTAAATGCACTAAAGCCACATTCAACCAAATATGAAGTTGGAAAGCACAACAGTACTTCAGCCATTTCAGACCACATTTGGATAGAGCTGTTTAGTTGTACTTGACAGGCACACTGCAGTCATTCCAGCCTTTTCAAATTTGTATTTGCATTCATCATTGCATTTTAGTTCACTAAGTTCCTCTTGGATGTTTTCACTGACAGATTCTATATCACAGTCAAAAGGATCCAGCATACATGGCTTGACTTGAAAATAAATCTGAAAATCGGCTATTCAGTTCTTTCAATGACAATAAATATTCTGCGTAATTTTTAAAAGCTTAGAGCTTCTTCTGTAAACTGGTTTGAAAAATACCTAATTTTTCATTAAGAGCTTTCAGGAGGAGTAGCCTAGTGGTTGGGACAAGGTACTTCAGGCCGGGGGTTCAAATCCCTCTAGAGGACAGCAACCTTGGGCCGGAAGGACTGGGGTTTCTAGTCCCACAGATGCTCCTTGTGGTCTTGGGCAAGCCACTTAACCCTCCATTGCCCATGTTCCCTGTAAGTATTAGTGTATGTGTCTCATATCCCCATGTGTTAAATGTATCCCCCAATTGTGTTGTGACTGCTTTGATTGAAGGATAAGGCAGTATACAAAACTGTCTAAATAAATAAATAAAACATATTTACAGTCTAACAATGTATTTAATTTGCCTTGAAGCTGAAGTGAAATTTCATTGAGCTTTCCAAAAATCCAGGCCAAAAAGTGGATGTCAAATCTACCTCCCCATCACTTTCCAAGAAACTAATTATTGTATCAAATAGGCTTACAAATATTCCTAGGCAATTTCCTTTTGAAAGCCATCGAACCTCTGTGTGCAAAATAAGTCTAATGTGCTGCTCTTTGTTATCACTGCAAAACCTCCTAAAACGTTAGTCATACTTGCTGTGAGATTTAATTTTATTAACTGTTTTAATAACTATTGGCAATTATTCATGAAGAACTGGACTAATATTTTTGGCAACTAAATGATGGCCGTGTATGATACAGTCCACTATAAGAATCGAAGGACATACATTTTCGGCTCCAGCTTCCAGCCACAGTAGCTCCCCAGTCGGGGTCGAGCAAACAACGAGCGCTTTCCCGCTCCTACAACTCCGGCCCAATCCGGGCCGTGGGAGGACCCAGAGGCGCAACAAAAGCAGCCGCGGGCAGGAGAAGGCCCTTTTCGGCTCCAGCTTCCAGCCACAGTAGCTCCCCAGTCGGGGTCGAGCAAACAACGAGCGCTTTCCCGCTCCTACAACTCCGGCCCAATCCGGGCCGTGGGAGGACCCAGAGGCGCAACAAAAGCAGCCGCGGGCAGGAGAAGGCCCTTTTCGGCTCCAGCTTCCAGCCACAGTAGCTCCCCAGTCGGGGTCGAGCAAACAACGAGCGCTTTCCCGCTCCTACAACTCCGGCCCAATCCGGGCCGTGGGAGGACCCAGAGGCGCAACAAAAGCAGCCGCGGGCAGGAGAAGGCCCTTTTCGGCTCCAGCTTCCAGCCACAGTAGCTCCCCAGTCGGGGTCGAGCAAACAACGAGCGCTTTCCCGCTCCTACAACTCCGGCCCAATCCGGGCCGTGGGAGGACCCAGAGGCGCAACAAAAGCAGCCGCGGGCAGGAGAAGGCCCTTTTCGGCTCCAGCTTCCAGCCACAGTAGCTCCCCAGTCGGGGTCGAGCAAACAACGAGCGCTTTCCCGCTCCTACAACTCCGGCCCAATCCGGGCCGTGGGAGGACCCAGAGGCGCAACAAAAGCAGCCGCGGGCAGGAGAAGGCCCTTTTCGGCTCCAGCTTCCAGCCACAGTAGCTCCCCAGTCGGGGTCGAGCAAACAACGAGCGCTTTCCCGCTCCTACATCTCCGGCCCAATCCGGGCCGTGGGAGGACCCAGAGGCGCAACAAAAGCAGCCGCGGGCAGGAGAAGGCCCTTTTCGGCTCCAGCTTCCAGCCACAGTAGCTCCCCAGTCGGGGTCGAGCAAACAACGAGCGCTTTCCCGCTCCTACAACTCCGGCCCAATCCGGGCCGTGGGAGGACCAGAGGCGCAACAAAAGCAGCCGCGGGCAGGAGAAGGCCCTTTTCGGCTCCAGCTTCCAGCCACAGTAGCTCCCCAGTCGGGGTCGAGCAAACAACGAGCGCTTTCCCGCTCCTACAACTCCGGCCCAATCCGGGCCGTGGGAGGACCCAGAGGCGCAACAAAAGCAGCCGCGCGTAAGCGCGCCCGCGCCTTGCGGGCCCGCGCCTGAGGGCCTCGCAAGAGGGCCCTTTGGCGTGGCCCTTAGGCGGGGCACGATAGGCGGAAAAAGAACGTCAACCCAACGCCTCAACATTCTACAAGCAAAATCGCCATCTTGAAGCTCATCCAAAAACGAGCAGCTTGAGCTCCCTCACGGTTGAGCTCGCTCCCCCTCAGAATTGGATCCCTCTCTGAGCACAGCAAGTATACTACGGATAAAGGAACTATCTCTAACTGACTTCTTGCACATCTCCCATAAAGTTTTACATACTATTGTTAGTAATTATAAGTATCAGTACTCATCAGTTGCAAATATCGTTCCCAGTAGCCAGAATGAACTTACTATCGTCAGCACCAAGAGTGATATACTGTTGTCAGTAGTTAGAGAGACATATTGTTATCACTACCCAGAGAGATATACTGTGTCAGTAGATAGAGAGACATACTGTTGTCAGTAGTCTGGAGAGACATACTGTTATCACTACTCAGATAGGCATACTGTTGTCAGTAGTTAGAGAGACATATTGTTATCACTACCCAGAGAGATATACTGTTGTCAGTAGATTGAGAGACATACTGCTACCACTACCCAGAGAGATACACTGTTGCCAATAGATATACTGTTGTCAGTAGATAGAGAGACATACTGTATCATTACCCACAAATTTTTCAATTACTGTTTTTCTCAGCATCCAAATATATTGTTGATACGTCTTTCACCACAATTAAGGTTCCATCAATATTATCTACAAATTACTACAACCCCAAAACCAACAGTCTACAACCTTGTGCAACTAGCAACACTACCGCCTCTCAGAACACACAATGTTCACTATAAGAATGCACACATTAGTAACCCTTACCATCACCTACCTCCTCACTGCACTATCTGGTCAAGCAAGTGCCTTTAATGATGACCAAAAATACATACCAATACTACGAAATAATTGGAGGAGATGGTCAAACAAAACTCAAACAAATCAGACAAACCCTAACTACACCCACTACTCACACCTACTTCACATTGCCCTTCACGTTACCAAAAGACCTCAACCAAAACAACAGTACCATCCACCATTACACTGTGCCCTTATCAATATAAGGTCCATCCGCACAAAATGGCCTCTGATAACTAATCTCATAACTGCACATAACCTTGACATCTTGCTGATCACAGAAACTTGGCTAACCGATTCTGACAATGTCATTCTTAACCAGATGCTACCGCCAGGATTCTCTATACACACGTGCCATAGAAACCAACAAAGAGGAGGCGGAGTACTTATTATCTCTAACAACCAACTACAATTTCAAATTGACAACAACATCAGTTCAACACATCTAAATATACTAAATATATCAAACAAAGAACACTCAATCAGCCTAGTCTATAGAGCTCCAACAGCATCAGCTGAGGATCTACCAACGATAGTTGACCTTGCCTGCAACACTGAAAAACCAAGACTATCCAATTGGATAATGGGAGATTTCAACCTTCCCTCCCTACAGGACTCGCAAGCCACAGCATTTATAGAAGCAATTGACAACCTTGGATACAACCAAATAGTCAAAGACCCTACTCATAATATGGGAAACATACTTGATCTGATATTCGTCCCACAAGTTACCCCAGACACCAACCACAATTACGACCTTTCAATAATACCAGTACCGTGGTCTGACCACAGTCTCATTTTATTCAAAATCCCCAACTACTCCAATTCCTCTAAATCCAAACCTACTCAAGCGAAACCAACAGCTAGGAGGTTCCGCCCCTTTGTCAAAGAGGAAATACTTAATAATCTTCTCCCAACACTACAAGCGTCTGAACCCGACTTGGACAGTCTAATCAACACTTGGGATCACTCCCTTAGATTCAATTCTCAACCATCAAACATGGCAAAAAATACCAACCATCGTACACACGTAGCCTGGTATTCCAAGGAGCTAAGAACATCCCTCCTCCATCTTCGGAGACTCGAGAAATATTGGAGAAGATCACGCTCTACTGAAGCCTACACAGCTTACTGCAAATACTTAGATAAGCATCGCAAAGAAATAGCAGATCGAAGGAAACAATTCCATACCAACCTTCTAAAGAAATCACTAAATAAACATCATGACCTATTCAACATCGTAAGAACAGTGGCAAAGGAACCAACACCTCATCAAACACAAGCAATACACCCGCAAGAATATGCCGAATACCTAAAGTCAAAAATGACAAAAACATCCAACATTTGTACTTCTGGACCAACAAAGAATGATATATATTCGCAGTCAACCACATTAACCAAGTTCAATACACTATCAATCAAAGAAATTGAGAACACTATCGCATCAATAAATGCTACCACCGCTGCAAGCGATCCATGCCTGGCAGCCTGGATAAAAAATCTAAAACATGAAGTAAGCTTCTTCATACAGAATATCCTTGAACAATCCTTTGCAACTGGAACCTTTCCTCAAAGCCTCAAACAAACCTCAATTAGACCATTACTAAAAAACAGTAAATTAGACCCCCAAAAAGTAGAATCCTACAGGCCAATATCCAGTATCCCACTCCTAGCGAAAATAATTGAGAAAGTAGTCCAACGGCAAATACAACAGCACATAGACAATGAAGCTCCACTTGACCCTGCACAACACGGCTTTAGAGAGGCTCATGGAGTTGAAACCCTCCTCATCACACTATTCAACACACTAATCACAGGAATAGATAACATTCATCAAGGATTCATACTTATATTCATGGACATCTCAGCGGCGTTCGACTCAGTAAACCACCAAATACTTATCGATCGTCTCAAGGAAAAAGGAATAGTTGGCGCTGCACTTGACTGGTGTATATCATATCTAACTAACCGTTGGCAACAAGTACGAATTGACGAAACTACTTCTGAACCATTTCTTCAAGACCAAGGGGTACCACAAGGATCTTCTCTGTCAGCGTTGATGTTTAATATATACATGCAACCCATTTGTGACCTCATTCGTTCCTTTAATGTCACCTGTTTAGCATATGCAGATGACATTCTACTATTCATGCCATTCTCCATCAATCACCCTGATTATACATCATTGATAACATGCCTCGAAGCAGTAGAAGATTGGCTCATCTCCCAAAATCTAAGAATCAACCACAGCAAGACTGATGTGATGTTTGTAACAAGAAACCAAAACTTCACACCTCCTACCTCCGTGAAGATAAAGGACAAGGAATTAACAGTAAAGCCTACACTACGCTACCTAGGTATAACCCTTGACCAGCACCTCAATATGAAAGCCCACATAAAAAACATAACAAAACTAATTTACCACAAGATACGCACATTACGCCACCTGCGACCTCTACTGGAACCCTCAGATTTCAGAACTGTCTACCAAGCCCTGATAATGCCTCACATCGACTTTGCAAATGCAATTCTATACGGACTCCCTCAAGCAACATTAAATCCTCTCCAATTAGCGATGAACACTGCTGCCAGAGTACTTGAAGGAATATCAAAGACAGATCACATAACCCCAGTTCTAAAACGACTCCACTGGCTACCAACCAACGCAAGAATCCACTACAAGATACTGATCACTACATTCAAAGCCATAAACAACCAAGCACCATCAACCATTACCAACCTTGTACACTCACAGACCCCTAATAGATCCAGAAGATCAATTGCAATGAATACATTAGTAATCCCGAAACAAACAGTCAGATACACTAAGGAAACAACCAAAAGAGCCTTCAGTATCCACGCCCCAAAAACCTGGAATGCCCTCCCACTAGAACTGAGAGTTATAACCAGCTTAACACAATTCAGAAAGAGTCTCAAACACCACCTCTTCCTAAGCTATTTCCCAATCTAACCTTCGCACATGAAAATATCACAGACACTTTCTGACCAAGACATTTCCCCAACTGATATCCAAATTTGACTAATGTATTTCAATAATCTGTATATAGTTAACTAGCCTTATATAGTTGTACCTTGTTATTCCCAAGTTCAAAATCCCTGTTACTTGTAAAATGCATTACAGTTCTTTGTATGTATATGTTTGTTACATGTAAACCGCGCTGGTGACAATAGTGCGGTATATAAAAGATGTTAAAATAAATAAATAAAATTTAAAGTGGGCAATAAATCCCTTATGTTTTCCTACCACAGATGGAGCGCCATCAGTTGCGCAGGATACTAAGTTTTCAAAGGGTACTTTGTTTTTCATCAAACCAAGATCTCAAAACCTCAAAAATGGATGATCTAGTTGTGTTGGTTTCCAAAGACTTTAAGAACAATATTTCTTCGGTTTGTAGTCTTCTTCTATTAAATGGATGTATGCCATATGAATAGCTCTATCATCTTTAACTGTTGATTCATCAATTTGAATTGAGAATTTTCTACTTTTTTTCCCCAACAGGATGGGTTTCTACATCAGATGACATTTCACCAATTCTTCTCCGAATCAAATCATCACTCAATGGTAATGCTTTTAAAACACTTGATTCTTGATGCAACACAGTTTTCATAAGTTTTTCAAAGGCAGGCTGTATAATATTTTCAGCAACTGTATGCGCACTTCCAGTTTTTGCAATGATTTGTGCAATTTCATAAGACGCAATCAATCCATCTGCATTTGTTTCTTCACATTTTGAAAATAAAGGAGGAACAGTTTTTCACTGTTCAAAATTCTTTTTCAAATTTTTGAAATAATCAATGGGTTTGTCCATTTTATCGGGATGTTTTCTTGGCCAATGTAACACCAATTTTTAAAAAGGGCTCCAGGGGTGATCTGTGAAACTACAGATGGTGAACCTGACGTCAGTACCAGGAAAAATGGTAGAAACCATTATAAAAACAAAACTACTGAACATATAGATAGTCATGGCTTAATGGGAGACAGCCAACATGGCTTTAGCGAAGGAACGTCTTGTCTTACTAATCTGTAATTTTTTTTAAGGTGTGAACAAACAGGTAGAAACGTTGAGTCGGTTGAAACAGTATATCTGGATTTTCAGAAAGCCTTTGACAAAGTCCCTCATGAGAGACTCTTACAAAATGAAAAAGTGATGGGATAGGAGGCAGTGTACTATTGTGGATCAGGAACTGGTTAAAAGACAGAAAGCAGAGGGTAGGGCTAAATAGACAATTTTCCCACTGGAGAAAGGTGAATCGTGGAGTACCCCAGGGATCTGTGTTGGGTCCGCTGCTTTTTAACATATTCGTAAATGACCTGGAAATGGGAATAACGAGCGAGGTAATCAAATTTGCAGATGAGACAAAATTATTCAAAGTTGTTAAAACCCACGAGGATTGTGAAAAATTTCAAGAGGACCTTGATAAACTGGAAGACTGGACGTTCAAATGGCAGATGAAATTTAATGTGGACAAATGCAAAATTATGCACCTAGGAAAGAATGACCCGAACTATGGTTGCATGATGCAAGGTTCCACATTAGGGATCCACCACCCAGGAAAAAGATTTAGGCGTCATCGTGGATAACACATTGAAACCCTCCGCTCAGTGTGCAGCGGCGGCCAATAAAGCACATAGAATGCTAGGAATCATAAGGAAAGGAATGAAGAATAAAACAAAGGATATTATAATGCCTCTATATCGTTCCATCATGCAACCGCACCTTGAATACTGTGTGCAATTCTGGTCGCCGTATCTTAAAAAGGATATAGCAGAATTAGAAAAGATACAGAGAAGAGCCACCAAAATGGTAAAGGGAATGGGAGGATACCTCTATGAGGAGAGGCTAAAAAGGTTAGGGCTCTTCAATCTGGAAAAGAGATGGCTGAGGTGAGATATGATAGAGGTCTATAAATTAATGAATGGAGTGGAACGGGTAAACGTAGATCAATAGTTTACACCATCAAAATATAGAAAGACTAGGAGACATGCAATGAAGCTACAGGGTACCCCATTTAAGACTAATAAGAGAAAATATTTTTTCACTCAACGTGTAACCAAACTCTGGAATTTATTACCGGAAGATGTAGTAAAAGCTGTTAGTGTAGTTGGGTTTAAAAAAAGGTTTGGACAAGTTCCTGGAGGAAATGTCTATAAACCATTATTAAAGGGGACCTGGGAAATCCACTGCTTGCCCTAATACAAGCATTGTCGAACCTGTGTTTTTTAGGGAAACTGCTAGGTATTTGTGACCTAGATTGGCCACTGTTGGAAACAGGATACTGGGCTTGATGGACCTTGGTCTGACCGAGTATGGCATATCTTATGTTCTCATGTTCAACTTAGAGTGAACCCATCCACATTTTTTGTCGGACTCAAAGAGAGGAATCAACCTCTGCAAATGAAACATTCATTTTATTTGATATATGCTTGCAGTAAAAGCAGCAAAGTTTATATGAAGAGAAACTCAAAAACATAACTGAGTTTGAGCATGGACGGTCTCCCACTGGGGCTGGTACTACGCAGTACTGTGCTTCAGGTCTGTGTAGAAACTTAGAAGGCCCTGAGTCAGAAATATCGTTCTTCAATGCATGATGTGAAGCAAACAGGAGCAAACCCATCCACTTATGACTGCAAAACAACAAATCATTCTTTTGAAAAGAACAGCATCTGACATCATTGCTGACCTCAGTGCTTATTGCAAAATTGATTGGAGGATGAGGACCACCAATGTACTCCTACCAACAGCTGAGAGATGTAACTCAAAATATTCTCCATAATGTTGAATCACAGGAGACTATGCCAGTCTAATTCAAGATTAAGACCTTGTGGGTATATTGAACCCAAAGTAAAAATCCATTTGGGCAGATGTGACTTTAACTCCTCCAGTGGCCAACAGAGGAATCCAACTGAGTACTCTCCAAGTGAGGGAAAGAATATTCATGTTGAATGCAGTGCTGCACAATCAGTGCTGTATGTGTCTTGGTGCGCAAACAAGAAGCATGTTCCAATAGTCGCACCTTGAACGGGCGAATCATGCGGCCAATATAGTTTAAGCCCACTGCCTATCCTTGCTCCACCCCCGGCCCGCCCACGAACAGAGCTCTCCGCACATCTTGCCTGTATGTGCGGGGAGTTCTGTTGGCTGCAGCGGCCCCCCGGTGTTTAGCAGGTATGGACGTCCATCCTCACTAATCATAAACCAGAATCTGCTCCATAGGCTTCCTTCAATTAAATGGACTTTCAACAAACCCATAAGACAAATACTCCAGATACTGCCTACACTTCTTTCCCACAGCCATGATTAATGATGGGAGAGATATGAAAATATAACAAACAGCTAATGCTTTATTCATTTTTAATGTGAATAAAGGGCATTTCTTCATCGGAAGATAGGGGAGCCCGCTTAATTGAAAGTACAGGTGCAGTTTTTTTTTTCCAAAGGAAAGCATTTTTACTATCACTCCCTCAGCACAACTTTCACCCCGTTGGGGGTGATATCGCTTCCATTAAGAATGACTGCCCTATACATTGTTGTGGACAAAACAAAAGATAAGATTTGTTCTTACCTGTTCATTTTCTTTCCTTGAGTCCATCCAGGCCAGTCCAGAGTGCCACCTGTAATTTCTGCAGAGTTAGACAGGTCGGCTGGTTAGCAGCAAGGACACCTGGGTATCTTGAGGATTCTTCCAGGTATGCGATTATTTTTTAGTTGAGCTTTTAGATCCTCTCCTCAGATGGGGGAGGTGGTTTTAAGTGAGTTTGGGTTGGTACCATTGTGTTTTTTTTTTTACAGAAATATTTAAGAGCTATTGGCTACACGGTGCCTCTTATAAGGCACTGCCAACAGCTCTATAATCTCTTATTTATTTATCATATTTAACAGGTTTTTTATACCACTTTACCATTTAATCAAAGTGGTTTACACTAACTTAAACTTGGATTCTTCTGAGGCCATGGAGGGTTAAGTGACCTGTCCAAGGACACAGGGACCACACTAGTGGGAATCAAACCCTGGTCTCTTGATTCCCAAGCCGGCGCTCTAACCATTAGGCTAATCCTCCACTCCATCTGCTGACTGATGGGCATAACCCACACAGTGTAGACTGGTCTGGATGGACTCAAGGAAAGAATGCTTCGCCTTGAACCCTCACTCCACAACTTCAAAAAGAATGTGAATACGTGCTTTTCCAGCAAGCCTTTCCCCAGTCACCTTTACCCTAATTACTCTCCCCTGGGTTTCCTCTGTATTCCCCTCCCCACATCTCATGCTGGATTGTAATTCCCTCCTCCTCTTCCCCCTTCTCCTCTTCTAGTCGCCCTTTCAGTATCCTTTATTGGATATTTTAGCTCACTGTCAACCACCCTGGCAGCCTCAGTTTTTGGCACTATATCAAGTGCTGCAAAGAAAACAAGCAAGCAGGAAAGAATGACATATGCCAGAATAAGTCTGAAAAACATCTAGAACATGTTCTGATTTTAAATTATAAACAGTGCTCAGGAATAGTTCACTAAACAAACTAGACTTAAAAGCCACGGAGAATAAACTTAAAGGCTGACCTGTATCTCTTCCTCTGTCCCCAGCTTACTCCTCAAGGCAGACATCACCGCAGGCAGAATCAC
This sequence comes from Ichthyophis bannanicus, assembly GCA_033557465.1. Classification (NCBI taxonomy): domain Eukaryota; kingdom Metazoa; phylum Chordata; class Amphibia; order Gymnophiona; family Ichthyophiidae; genus Ichthyophis; species Ichthyophis bannanicus. The sequence continues at coordinate 6,042,440 of CM066041.1, forward strand.
ACCGAGGTGCCGGGTCAGAGCCTCTCCTGCTACAGATGAAAGGAATGCTAGGACTTGGGTGTTCACAGGAGGACATGTCAACTGTAAAGAGCAAGGCGGCCACGACAGATTTATTAGAATAATTGCTATGCTGCTAATAGCAGAAAAGTCTACATCTCAGATCACAGAAATTATGCAAGAAAGAGAATGCGAAGTGCAATAAGGGGTAGAAGTTTATAATATTAAGGACTTCTACATTTACACATCTGTGATTTATTTTACACACTTATTATTCAGCATATTCACTTATGTTCTGGGTGGGGAACAGAACGTACACAATTATAACTAATAAATTATTAGTTAAAATCTTAAAAATGCACACAATATATACTATTAAACAATCCCAGAAAGCATTAAAATATTATTGCCAAAGGTTTGTATGAAACAATCAGGGCCATCATCGCTGAATATTAAACCTGGATATTCAGGCCACTGGCACTGAATATCTGGGTCAAACGCACAGCCCAGAAGCTCGAGTCGCTGCTTGGTTAGCTCCCGTAAGTAAATATAGGTATGGCAGAAGCTGGCCTATATTTATCTACGGGTTGCTAACCAGGCAGTGGGCTCAATATCGCCACTAACTGGTTAGCGATGGATAGTGCCCCCAGAACACTCCGATGCTAAGCGGTTAGCAATGGGGCATATACCGGCAGTACCAGTGGATATTCAGCAGTACCAACTATGTTAGCGTCTCTAAATATTCCACTTAGAGGCATTTACAGTTTACAGGTCTGTAAACCATGTAAAAGAGAAATTAGACTTACCTACTAATTGTTGTTCCTTGAGGAACTCCAATGCAGTCCCATACCTCTGGGTAGTGTACCTCCTCCAGCAGCTTGGAGATCGAGTATGTTATCTTTTTGATGACACCCATGTACTTATGTAGCTGGCACCACCTACCAGCCCCAATAATCTACCGACAAAGCAGACTCACAGGAGCAACAAATTAGTTGTTAAACAAGAATAAGACAAAAAACTACAGTCAAACCAACTAACTTCCTCCCCCTCACCAGGGAAGGAATCCCCCATTTCTCTCCAGACGGAGAGGCTTATCTGTGGAGTACCTGGGCAGTGCCCTCCAGCACGAAGCACAAGACCGGCAGCTCTTCTGGTCTGTCCCCCCCTGACGCTCACCCACACACCCCTCGGCACCTCCTGACCCCTGCCATTACGCAAAGCAAGTGTCCTAGACAGAGGTGCCGCAAGCTTCTCCTAAATACTGTTAAGGTGGGATTCGGGACTGGACTGGAATTCCTCAAGGAATAACAATTAGAGGGTAAGTCTAATTTCTCTTTATCATCCCTCCAGTCCAGTCCTTCACCTCTGGAATGTAACAGAGCAGTCAATTTAACGGGAGGGACCTGCAATACCAGCCTGCAGCACTACAATACAAGCCTGTCCACCACCCAGTTCCTCAGCCACAGATAGCAGCGAGCCGCCACCAAGGATGCCAAAAGCCCCCTAATGAGATCGTAAGGGATGTCCGCTAGGTAGGCATCCTCCGACTAATTTGAGTGCTTCACCTGGCATGTCTGTTGCCGGATCCCCCGGCAAACCCGTTGAGACCAGCAAAGGCACGCTCAAGCCACCCAGGCCCCACAAATGGAAACCTGTAAGGTGAGGGCGTTAATATCGAACGCCTGTTTCAGCAAGGTGTCCAACTTCCTATCCTGGGCATCCTTGAGGGCCGTGCTACCTTCTACTGGGATTGTCGTCTTTTTGGTAACCGCGGACACTGTGGCGTCCACTGTAGGGGGACTGAAACAGTTCACACTTCTGCTCTGGTAGTGGGTACAGGCGTGTCACAGCACGTACCCCCCTGAGGCCCACCTCTGGCAGATTCCACTCTTCCTGAATCATTTGTTTGACCACTCAGTGTACTGGAAAAACCTTCTGCAGCTGCGTGAAGCAGCAGGTCCTCCAAGACCTCATCTTCCGCCGGCATATTAAGAGCCTTCAAGGACTCCTCAATGAGTGCCGCCAGCTCTTCCCGACAGAATACTCACACTACTCGTGACTGGTCCTCCTGCTCGAGGATCTCTCCTTCCTCCATCACTTGGGAGTCCATATCCAGGTCTTCAGTGTCTGGCCCCTCAGATAAAGGGGAGTGCACCTGCCCCTCCTCTGAGAGCTGAGCCTTCTTGGTGCCTGCTACCTCCGCACTAGTCTTTCTGTCCACTGCTCTCTTTGTACCGCGGTCCTGCACCAGCGCAACGCTGGCCGCCCCCTGCTGGTGCATACAAAAAGCCTTGTGGAACAGCAACACAAATTTGGGGGGAAAATCTCCTGGAACCCTACCTCTCCCTGGAGTAAAGTGGAGGGTCCGGGAATGGCTGGGAGGCAAGAGGTGACTCCAACGCTACGATTGAGGGCCTCCTCAACCTGGACCTCTCTATCTGGGGAAGGAGTCCTGTCCTGGCCTTCACATGCAGGTCCTTTTCCAAAGGAGTGGCCCTGTTGTGCGCATCCCCGACAACCCTAGCCTAACCCCACTCTGTAACCATCCCTGCAATATATGACACAAACCTATTTAACGATGATATGCTCTTACTTTGTGACATACAATTAGAATGTATCTAGTCATATGTTACATAACCCTGATATCTGACAATAACCTATATATTGATGCGTTGTCCCCACTACGTGACTCGCACCTAGATTGTATACAATCAGGTTGTTCCTTAACCTGTAAATAATGCCAGCTGCAATTACGATCTTGGCCGATGATTGTATATAGTTCACGTGTTATCCCTGTTAAATGCCCCGTTTATTATAAGCTCATTGTAGACCTCCTACATAGAGCGATTTTGTTACTTGTGAACCACACTGATGACAAATAGCGCGGTATAGAAAAAACATTAAATAAATAAATGCCTTCGTCGGAGACCACCCCCCGCCGGACCCCACATACTAGGCACTGAGACCTGGTTGGCATGGCAACAAGGCTGACGACCTTCCCCTGGAACAAACCCCTGGGGTGGAAGAGGGCCCTCCAATAAAACTCCTCAGCAGGAATCAAGAGATTAACCCCAATAAAACCAAATTAAAGAAAGCACAAGGGGAAAAAAAATCAAGAAAAACCAAGGCTCCAGTGCATGAAATCGAAGCGCAGAGCGCTGAGCTCTCTTTTTCCCTTTCCTGCAAGTCCCGGGGGGGGGGGGGAAGAGGGGAGAAACTACCGAAAACTAGCCAACTTGCCTGGCTGCAAGGAGAGGAGAAGAATCGCACCTCAGAGTTCGCACCTTTTCAAACTCCTGCCACGTGGGTTAGGCCGTGCTCAAAGGCCCGCTTCCCGCTTCCCGCGTCCTTGTCCGTGCGGCCCCGGAGCCCGGCGCTCCAAAAAATTACACTGCCAACACCTGCCACTGTGCTCTTCCTGCCCATGGCTTACCTCGCACCAGGGACAGCTGCACACTGCGTCTCCTCTCTCTCTCTCGCGCTCAGCCACTCTACTCTGGCTTCAGCGCTGAGGGGGTCGTTCTGGGAGCTGTCTGCTTGCAAGCCTGTAGTGCTGGAGGTGGCTCCTCACCCAATAACTGGTTCGGGAGCCACCTGTTCCCCCGGGCAAGAAGTGGGTTCCCACTAGTCTTCCCTGATCAGCTTGGAGAAAGGGGGGGGGGAGAAGTCTCCTCCTTTTCCATGTTGCCTTCTAAACTATCCTTTATTTTATTTTATTTTTTGAATAAGGCAAAACAAAAAAAACCCTGTTAAACACAGGATTCTAAGAAATGAAGAAATAACGGAACCTATCTCTCTCCTTAGTTGTCCCTCAGTGAGTTCAGCACCCTGGCTCACTACCTCTTCCAGCTGCTTGGAGACTGAGCATACTGGGGCTGGTAGGCGGTGCCAGCTGCATAAGTACATGGGTGTCATCAAAAAGATGACATGCTCGGACTCCAAGCTGCTGGAGGTGGTACACTACCCAGAGGTGTGGGACTGGACTGGAGGGACGATAAGGAATGCCTTTTAATATCGGGCTCTCACTTTTTAAGCATTGACAACAAATAAAGTAAATCTCTCCTATTCACAGATTTCCAAGGGAAAGATATTTTGTAATTGGGGCACCATAAACAAAAAATGCTCTATATAGAAATATGATGGTAGAAAAGGCGTAGTTACTCACCTGTAACAGGTGTTCTCTGGGAACAGCAGGAATCAGTCCTCACATATGGATGACGTTGACACAGAGCCCAAATAGAGCATCCCCCGCTTTCACAGAAAGCCTTTGGGAACACTACCACACATGCGTGGTCCCCTTCTCGCCCAAGGGTGCCATCTTGTTCAGTCAGATGAGATAAATTAGGTGAAAAGATAAAAACAGATAGAGGAGGCAACTCCCAGGGGAGGAGGAAAGGTTGTGAGGACCGATTCCCGCTGTTCCCGGAGAACACCTGTTACAAGTGAGTAACTATGCTTTCTCCAGGAACAAGCAGGAAGTCAGTCCTCACATATGGGACACTCTAGCTCCAGGCTGCCGAGGACTGAACCACGACAGCATCAATGACAACCAAACGGGTAACTGAGTTGCAGAAGGTGAGATCCGACAGACTCTGCAAGACCCCAGCATCCAGCAACACTATCCAGTCCAGTAGCCTGAACACAGAAGGGTCGGAGGGCAGGAGTTCCTTACACTCCGAAAATATTATGGTGTACTGCCTGACCAAAGGCAGTGTCCCTGCAGGACTCACTCACCAGGCAGTAATGAGCTACAAACATATGAATCGAAGACCATCTGGTGGCCCTGCAAATATCCATCACCGGCACTGAGCAGAGGTTGGCTACCAACATGGCCATAGCCTGCACACGATGTGCAGTGATCTGGCGCTTAAGGGAGAGGCCCGCCCGCTCGTAGGTGAGGGCAATGTAGTTCGCCACCCAAGTGGACAGAGTTTGCGTGGTTACCGGGAGCCCCAGTCTACTGGGGTCAAATGAGAAAGAGCTGAGGAGTCTTGCAATGGGCCTGGATCCTCTGCAGGTAGAAGGATAGGGCCTGCTTATAGTCTAGCATTTGCAATATGATCTCCTCCCTGCCGGCTTGGGGCCGTGGAAAAAAGGTGGGGAGGACCGCCTCCTGGTTGAGGTGGAAGGGAGAGACCACCTTGGGGAGGAATTTGCGGTGTATGCGGAGCACTACCCTATTCTTATAGAACGGTGTATATGGCGGATCCACCACCAAGGCCTGGAGTTCACTCACCCTCCGAGTGGATGTGATGGTCATTAAAAAGACCACTTTCCATGAGAGATACCTCAAATGGCAGATGACCAGAGGCTCGAAAGGTGGTCTGGTGAGTTGGGAGAGCACCACGTTAAGGTCCCATTCCACTGTCGGAGGGTAGAGAGGGGGCTTCGATAGCAAGAGGCCCCAGAGGAACCTGGAGACCAGGGGCTGGCTTGAGAGGGATTTCCTCTCTACAGGGTGATGGTGAGCAACTATGGCACTAAGGTACACCCTCATCGAATTAGACTGCAGGACGGCTTGCGAGAGGTGCAGCAAGGACTGTAGCATGAGAAAGGGTTCTCTCCTCTCTGTACACCAGATGGAGAATCTTCTCTATTTGAAACCTTCCGCTTGTCTGGTGGAGGATTTTCGGGAGGCCAGGAGGATCTCCTCGACTTCCCCTGGGAGACTGAAAGGAGCTAAGCCTACCCTTTCAGCAGCCACGCCGTCAACGCTAGCAACCCCAGGTTGGGGTGCAGGAGGGAGCCCTCCTCCTGAGACAGGAGGTCTGGATCCCAACCCAGCAGGACTGGGAGTGCCACCAACAAGGAGAGCAGCAGAGGGAAACCAGGGTTGTCGGGCCTATCTCGGGGCGATCAGAATCACTGATGCCTGCTCACTCTGGACCTTGGAGAGTCTAGGCCACCAGCAGTGTCGGTGGGAAGGCATAGAAGCGGCCCTCAGACCATGGATTCAGGAAGGTATCTGCTGCCACTCTCCCCGGGTGCAGCTGGCGTGAGCAAAAACGGGGCAGATGCATGTTGTCCAGGGAGACGAACAGGTCCATCACAGGTCTTTGCGCCACCCTGGGGTTCAGACGCCAGTCGTGTGGGCAGAGGACTCTGCTGAGCTTGTCCGCTAAGCAACTGTCTTAACTTTGGAGGTAGGTCCAACGAAGGAGCACTTCACCACGTTGTGCGAAAGACACCCAGTCTGTATTACGTGGTGGTTAAACAAGGATACTTTATTGGTTACTCTAGAGTAACCAAGTATCCTTGTTTAACCACCATGTTTAACTTTGGAGGTATACTGCTCATTGAAGTATTTCATGGTGTACCACAAAGGAGAGGAGGACCACCGCTTCCTGGAAGAGGGAGTACAAACCCATGCCCCCCTGCTTGCTCACATAAAACATGGCCGAGGATCAACACAGGGCGGTTGCACAGGAGGTGGCAGAATGCTCACAAGGCCAGGAAGATGGCTCTGAGTTCCAGGAAGTTGATCTACAGAAGCGACGACTCCTGTGACCAGCTGCATTGAGTGCAGAGGTCTCCCAACCCAGGAGGGAGGCGTCCGTGGTCAGGACCCCCTGTGGCACAAGCTTCTGGAATGGCATCCCTGCTTGGAGGTGGCTTAAGGACTGCCACCAGTTGAGGGAGTCCGCCAGTTGGTGGGTGTCCCTGACCTTGTCGCGCAACCTGCCTGTGGCCCGAGTCCACTGGGAGCGGAGATACCACTGGGCTGCCCGCATATGCAAGCAGGCTAGGGGCGTGATGTGGACTGTGGAGGCCATGTGGCCCAGTAGGTGGAGGAGGCGGAGAGCCAATACGAACCGGTGAGTCTGCACCTCTCCCGCAAACTGCATGATGCGATGTGCCCTTTCCTTTAGAAAGAAGGCCTTGACCAGTAATGTGTCCAGTTGGGCACCTATGAACTCCAGGATCTGGGCTGGAGAGAGGTGGGATTTGGGGTAGTTGATGACAAACCCTAGGTGCTGCAGGAGGCCGATTGTTCGCCCTGCAGCCTGGCTGGCCTCGAAGGCTGTGCTGCCTGTGATGAGCCAGTCATCCAGATAGGGGAAAATGAAGGCCACTTGTAGGCGCATGTGGGCGGCCATGACCACTAAAGCACTTTTAAAGCACTTTTTAAAGACCCTTGGCGAGGAGGTCAAGCCGAATGGAAACACCCTGTACTGGTAGTGCTCTCCTCCCACCACAAACCGTAGGTACTGTCTGTGGGAGGGGTGGATCAGGATGTGGGTATATGCATCCTTTAGGTCTAAAGAGCATAGCCAGTCTCCCGGGTGGAGGTAGGGCAGCAGGGTTCTAAGGGAGAGCATCTTGAACTTCTCCCTCACTAGAAACTTGTTCAGTTTTCGCAGGTCTAGTATGGGCCTGAGGCCCCCAGTTCTTTTGGGGACAAGAAAGTACCTGGAGTAGAAGACTGTTTCCGACAAATGCCTCCATACAGTTTCTACAGCCCTGTCCGTGAGCAACCCTGCGAGTTCTGAGAAGAGCTGGGGAAGAAAAGCCCTGGTGCCCTGGTGAAGAAGAGGCCGCACTGGCTCTCCTAGGAAGAACCTCGGGGGTGTTTGCTGGAACCTGAGGAGATAACCCTCCTTTACCACCTGTAGGACCCACTGATCCGTGGTGACCCTGATCTACCTGTGGGCGAAGAGGGCCAGGCAGCCTCCTGTGGGCAGGGAAATGTATCCCTGGAGGAGAGGAGGCCCTGCCTGGGGAGTCAAAAACTCCCCCCCCCCAGGCTGGGTGGGAGCTAGTGGTTGGGGTTTCTGAGTCTTAGGCTTCCTCTGTCCATGACCTTGGTTATTGGGCTGGGGGCCCTGTTGCTGCCCCGAGTAGGGTTGGTAATGGCTCTGGTGATAAGACCCCTTTTCCCTCAGGAAAAGTGGCCTTTTTCCCTGACGGTTTCTTCCGGGGTAGGGTCGAGGTTTTCCTCGAGAGCCTCTGCCTGGTCACAACCTCGGCCTCTATCTTGGTCGCTTTCTCAGCCATGGACTTGACAAACAGGTTTTCCTGGTGCAGGGGACATCGAGCAATTTCTCTTGCACCCATTGCTTGAGGTCGGAGGTCTGCAACCAGGCCTGGCGCTAGGCCCCGATGCCCCCTGATGCTACCTGGACTGCGGATTCATAGGTGGCACGGGATAGGAACTTCGAACAGTCTCAGATCCCGGCTGTCAGGACTTGGAACCTCTGGAGGAGTTCTCCTGTGAGGCCTGCGGAGAAGCCCGCCAGTTTTTGGATGAAGCCCTTGAGGTATATGTCTATGTACAATTCATAGACCTGTATCTGACAGCCGAGCATGGATCCCTGGAAGCACTTGCGCCCGAGGGAAAGAGAAGAGTAGTTCTTCTGATTTTTCAGCTTTTGCATAGCGGACTCCACGACCATGGAGTTATGCGGGAGTTGGGACACTTGGAAACCTGGGCCCTTCTTGATGCGGTAGATGGTGTCAAAGTGTCGGCTGACCACCGGCACAGAGGCCAGGGTCTCCCACATCCTCAGGAGCAGCCTCTCAAGAATGGGCTGTACCAGCACCATGAGAGTCTCCTTTGGTGGGGACTTGTACTGGAGAATCTCCAGTTCTTCGGTGAGTGGGTCGTCCTCTGACTCAGGCAGGACCGAAAGGGCCCGGGCCATGTCTTCGGAGGAGGGAGGGGGGAAATGGCTCCAAAGGGACGTCTTAGTGTCAAGAGGTCTCGGGAGAGACCTCGACATTAGTCTCCCAATCAGAGTCGGAGGGCGTCAAGGACTCTGCGGCTCGGGACTCCCAAGCCTCGAGGCCAGCCCCGAGGAATCGGGGTCCTCCAGTAGATTTCGTGTCGGACTCCCGGTAACTGGCCAGGGAGGACCTGAAACCCAGGGATCAGGACCTGGATCTCGATCGGTGCTGAGGGCTCGCCTGAGGCCGGTGGAGCTCGGGGCCTGGCTCGATGCCCAGAGACCCCCCCCCCCCAGTAGGGGGCCCTGTTCTCGGGGCAGATGATGCGGACAAACCTGACATCACCTGTTTCAAGGCCAGGATGGCAGAAATATTCTGCTCCAGGACCACCATTCTGGACTCAATGCCAGAAGGCTCCACAGCAGTCAGCGTGGGCACCGAGGGTCTGACGCCAGCACTCTAGCGAGTGCGTCCTCGACAAGGACCACGGCCTCAAGGCTCCTCGCTCGATCACCTGGCCGAGGACTCCTTCTTAGAGACCTTAGGGTGGCGGTGCTCAAAGTCGCCCAAGTCCCGCCATGGGAGCTTACCGGGTTTCACCAGTGGAACCTCAACTGGTCTTAAGGATTTTTTATTTTTCTTTCAGGGGTCCTGGGTCTTTATGGAGGAGCCGCTGCTACGGGACTCCAAAGACACCCGGGCCTCGTGGGAGGTGCTCGCCTTGGGGCTCAACATCGGGGAAGTCTGAGCTGAGTCAGACCACGGGAACATCTTCTCCTGTAATTCCAACCTTTTCTTGTTGGTTTTCGGAGTCATGGCCCGGCACAGGTCGCAAGTGGTACTGTCGTGGTCCAGGCCAAGGCAGCATAAGCAGCAGTCATGGGTGTCTGTAACAGAGATGGTTTGACTGCAGTGGTCACACTTTTTGAACCCACCGGGGGACACGGTGGGAGACACCCGGCCGGGGTAGATGATCCCCGGGTGAAAAAAGGCGCTAATGCCGGTCGAGGCCAAGCCTTGTCAAAAAGGAGGAGGAGCCAAGAACAGGGAGAGGAACTGGTATGCAAACTGGGAAAAAATCACCTTTAAGAATCATTTTTAGAGGATCTTTCTGGGAAAAACGGGACAAGCGTCTGTTGGGCTCCGTGGAGAAAAGACGACTGATCAAGATGGCATCCATGGGCAGGAAGGGGACCACGCATGTGTGGTAGCATTCCCAAAAGCTTTCTATGAAAGCTGGGGAAATGCTCTGCGTGGGCTCTGTCGATGTCACCCGTATGTGAGGACTGACTTCCTGGAGAAAGACCACATGGCCTATCCAGTCTGCCTTTCCATATCAAATACTAAAGTCCCTTTTTTTCCTTTAGAGACCTTCTGCGTTTCCTCCATGCTTTTGTGAATTCAGATACTGTCATCTCTACTACCTCCACTGAGAGACTATTCCATGCGTCTATCATCTTTCCATAAAGAAGTATTTCCACATATTATACCCAAGTCTATACCTTTTCACCCTCATCCTATATACCCTCATAGCAGAGCTTGCTTTCAATTGAAAGAGGCTCTCCTCCTGAGCATTTATACTACAGAGCTAGTTAAACATCTTTATTGATATTTCCTCTATCCCGCCTTTCTTCTAAAGTATACATATTAGGATCTTTAAGTCTGTCCTCATATACTTTATAATGAAGACCACTAACCATTTTAGTAGCCACCCTCTGCATCGACTCCATCCTATTTATGTCCTTTTGAAGGTGTGGTCTCCAGAATTGCACACAACACTCCAAATGAGGTCTTACCAGAGACTTATACAGAAGCACTATCACCTCCTTTTTTAAATTTATTTAAACCATATTTTTATACCGCCTTATCCTTCAATAAAGGCAGTTTACATTATAACTTATAACTTAAAAAGAATACAATGAACTATAAAGAGGGGGATTAACATACAGAGTAGTTAACAAGATAGAACCTATTTACAGTTGGCTCAATTTTCTTGTGGTTCAAGCCGATTATTTACAGTTTGCACGGTTATTGTAAAGTGGTATTAATGATCTGTTGGGTTTGGGGTAGGGCCATTCCTCTCCCTATGCACCCAAGCATCCTTCTGGCTTTTGCCGTTGCCTTTTCTACCAGTCTAGCCACCTTAAGATCACCAGAAATAACCATGCCCGGGTTCCGCTCTTCTTTTGTGGACAGAAGTACTTCACTGTCTACGCTGTACTGCTCTGTTGGATTTTTACAGCCCAAATGCATGACCCTACATTGTTTAGCATTAAATCTTAGCTGACAAATTCTTGACCATTCTTCAAGCTTAGCTAGATCTCTCCTCATGTTATCTACTCCTTTCTGGTTGTCTACTCTATTGCAGATTTTGGTATCATCCGCAAAGAGGCAAACCTTACCAAACAGCCTTTCACAATATCACTAACAGAGATGTTAAAAAAAGATGGCACTCTAATCAATGAAAGTCTTATTAAGCAAGCCTCCTGCAATATAAGGACTCTAACAAGCAAAAATGGCTGTATCCCATCTCAAAGATAAAAATGGTTCCAGGTCACACAAAGCATTTTAAATGTGGTCCTACATTTCCCAGATAACTGATGGAGGGTTTTCCAAAGAGATAGTACAATAAAATATTCAAACTCTTACCTTGGGTACTAAGTACGGCAGTACAACACGGCTCTTCACAGCCATAACCTGTCTGAGTCCATCCAGGGCAAAACTGGCCATTACCTCAACACCCTGCATTGAAAGAGAAACTTATCAGTGGCTGAAAATGAGGCCTGTTCAAATCCCAGCGATAGTAGTTAAATGACTTGACAGTAATTGTGCTAAAGCAACAGAGAAGATAAGTGTAATGAAGGAAACTTTGTATTTTATCAGTGTTTACTGTCTGTCACTATGACCTTCGTCGACATGGCAAACTTCCTCAGACAAGGCTGATCGAGCCCAAACATTTCTATAACACACTTTGTTGGCTTCGCTTCTTACAGAAATTCTCTTACCAACTGCTCCAGCAGAAATGGCAGAATATCTTCTAGTGCCTGGTGGCCAATTGTTGTATGGAGCTGTTCAAAGGTTTTGGCTGCAGCTTCTCGGACCTCTTCCAAAGGATCACAGAGAGCCTTTCTCACAGTTGGAACCAAAGACTCAGAAAAAAACAGCACCTATACAAACAAGAAAAAGGTTACTAATTTTAACACAAATGAGCAATTATACCTCCCTGTAACAGTAGCTGCTCCATAAGGATAATCCACTGGCTGGCAGCAGGTGCTTTCCCCTACATAAGGAAGGGGAAGGAATTTTGCATTTAGCTTATGCCTTTTTCATGATAGATTCATGGGGGAGGAGTGGCTCAGTGGTTGGGACAGGTTACCTCAGGCTGGAGAGCAGAGGTTCAATTCTCACATAGGGGACAAGTAACCTCAGGCTGAAGGGACTGGGGTCTCTAGTCCCATGGCCACTTCTTGTGGCCTTGGGCAAGCCACTTAACCCTCCTTTGCCTCAGGTACACTTAGACTGTGAGCCCTTCGGGCACAAAGGAATAAATAGTGCCTGTTAGCATCTATCTGTAAACCGCTTTGACCCGGTGAAAAGCGGTATATAAGCACAGCTAAATAAATAGGTATCTTCCTGCCTCTGGAGGGCTTTACTTGAGGAAATGGAGAGTTACGTGACTTTCCCCGAGAGCACAAGGAGTAGCAGTGGCTTCCCTTGAGTTCTAAGCTACTCCTTCAGTCAAGCATTCAAAAGCTGCCTCTCCAGCCTCAGTTCCTCAGCAAGGATTTTGGATCTAATTACTGGTCTTTTCAAGGCGAGTTACTTTTTAGGTACAATAGATTGTAATCCCTGTCAGTCAAGAGGAGTCTATCTAAGCTTGTACCTGAGGCAATGTAGGACAAGGTACTTGCCCAAAGTCATAAGCTTAAGTGAGAGAGCAGGATGTGAAGCTTGGCTTCTATGGTTCTCAGTCTTTTGCTTTAACTACTTTGCTACTCCGAGGTACACTGAGCACTGTTCCCTCTAAGCTGTGCGCATGTGCGCGCGCACACACCTCGCTGAGCAAGCGCACATACTTTACAACAGAGTGCACAAAAATTACGGTTCTTATTCTGATAGAAAACACAGACGTCTTAAAATGTAAAAGTTGTGATTGTAATTACTAGAAATTTTCCGCTTCATTTAGTAATCGTCTATTTTCATTTAATTTGATTAAAATCAATGTGATGTACATACTGTATTCAGACGTGTAGTCAAATTTTAAAGTATATAACTCCGAGTGTCATTATGTGGCGCACAAAAGTTTAACTTTCCTTCAAAAGCTGCACAGCTGATATTTTATGCGCATACAGCCTACAGAAAACTAGAGGGAACATTGACACTGAGGGTTAAGACTTGTGGGTTTGGGCTTTTGTGTGGGTCAGGGCCAGAGGGGAGGGACTGTCACCTCAGCTTATTTTTCAGTCAGGCATACAAGTGGGTGGAAGGGAAGGGATGTGAGGGGGATTGGAAGGCTGTTCTCTGCCAACTACTTAATTTTGAATAGGGCAGGAGGGAGAGATTCTGGAGGGTTGTCTGGCCCCAGTTGTCTTATATCCTGTCCAACGTAAAAAACTCAGTCAAATAAAAGAACAGTCAAATAAATAAATAAATATGCATAACAATCAGTAATGCCCGAGGTGGCAAAAAACTCTCACTGTTGACGCCCCAAAGAAGCAGCACAAAGAGGGCTTGTGGTAAAGTGAGCTTATGTTATACTAGTGTTACACCAATGGGCTTGTGATGCTGTGAAGGAGAGGTTATCAAATGGGTGATTGGGGGCATGGGGGCGGAATAGGGAAGGTCTGTGAGAGTGGTGGGAGCTCTTACTGGGGGGGTTAGTTGGAAGGGATGATTCATAGTGTTCTTCGAAAAGGTGAGTTTTGAGATGCTTTTTGAAGACGTTGTGAGATTGAATGCTCCATAAAGTAGTGGGTAGGTAGTTCCAAAGGGTAGGACCATAGAATTTGAAGGTTCTCATACATTTGCATTGAGAGCTCTTGTGAGCCTGAGCTGGAGGGAGAAGATGATTATGTCTGCTACGTCTGCTTCGGTTTGAGCGTGTGATGATCGCTTGGAGACGCTCAGATGAAGTTTTGATGAGTGCTTTATAGATGATAGTGAGGACTTCGTACTTGATCCTTAATGCAACGGGGAGCCAGTAGAGGGATTTCAATATAGCATAGTTACTCACCTGTAACAGGTGTTCTCTGGGGACAGCAGAAATCAGTCTCACAAATGGGTGATGTTGGCGCCAATGGAGCCCCTGTGCAAACATCCCCCCAGTTTTCAAAGAAAGCCTTTGGGAGATGCCACCACACATGAGTGGTCCCCTTCCCGCCCAAGGGTGCCATCTTGCTCAGTCAGATGACATAGCTAAAAGACGGCAGAAATAAATAAAAGATGGTAAAGGAGCAACTCCAAGGGGAGGAGGGAAGGTTGTGAGGACTGATTTCAGCTGTCCCTGGAGAACACTTGTTACATGTGAGTAACTATGCTTTCTCCGGGAACAAGCAGGAAGTCAGTCCTCACATATGGGACTCCCCAGCTACTGAAAAAACCTGTAGCAAAAACACGGACTCCTTCATGGGGGAACCGCCAGCAGCAGCAACTGAGTCTGTGTCCATAGACCGCAGTAGGACCCCTGTGTCCGATGAAACTAGCACTCCGGTAGCCTGAACACAGAAGGGTCGGCGGGTAGGAGTTGCCTAAACCCGAAAAGGTTACAGAGCACAGCCTGGCTGAAGGCACTGTCCTGTTGGGACTCTCTTTCCAGGCAGTAATGGGATGCAAAGGTATGGACTAAAGACCAAGTGGTGGCTCGGCAGATGCCCACCATTAGGACAGAGCGCAAGTTTGCCACAGAGACCACCATGGCCCTGACACGGTGTGCCATGACGCGGCCTTCCATCAAGAACCCCGCCTGCTCATAGGCGAGGGCGATACAGTCCGCCACCCAGGTGGACAGCGGATGCTTGGTCACCGCCTCCCCCAGCCTACTGGGGTCGTAGGAGATGAAAAGCTGAGCAGCTTTGTGGTGGCCCTGAGTGTGTTGGATATAGAAGGACAAAGGACAGTCCAAGGTGTGAAGGACCAACTCCGCCCGAATGGAGTGAGGTCTTGGAAAGAAGGTAGGGAGCACTAGTTCCTGGTTGAGATGGAAGGGCGATACTACCTTTGCCAGGAATTTAGGGTGCATGTGAAGCACCACTCTGTTCATGTAGAACACGGTGCTCGCTAACTCTGCAAGTGGAGGTGAGCACAACCAGGAACGCCACCTTCCAAGAGAGCTAGCGAAGGTGGGAGGTAGCCAGAGGCTCGAAGGGTGGGCGAGGGAGCTGCCCCAACACTACGTTGAGGTCCCATTTGGTTGCTGAAGGGCTAATTGGGGGCTTCGAGAGGGGCTTGCCACCGGGTGGTGGTACGCCACCAGGACACTGAGGTGCACCCAGACTGAGTTAGATTTGAGCCCGGATTGTGAGAGGTGGAGAAGGTACTGCAACACCATTTGAGGGCATAAGCCTTCCTAGTTGAGGCCTTGTGAGAGGCCAGCAGAATCTCTTCCACCTCAACCAAAAGGGGCCAGAGTCACACTCTCAGCAGCCACACTGTCAGCGACAAGGACCCCAGGTTGGGGTGCATTAGAGAGTCCCCCTCCTGAGACAGGAATCCCGGAGAGGTCCCCAAGGGGATGCAGGTCTCCACCGTCAACCAGAGGAGCAAAGGGAACCACTGTTGCCTGGGCCACCAAGGGGCTAGTCAAACCAAAAGCGGAAACCAAGGACCAGGCCTACACGCAGGTATATAAATATGCTGTTTGACCACCAAGGGGCTATCCAGGATGAGCGAGGCCGTGTTGCGGAGGGTCCTGAACAAGGTTTTGGCAATCAGCGGCGTGGGAGGGAAGGAGTACATGAGGCCCTCCGACCATGAGACAAGAAACGCGCCCGCTGCCACACTGGAAGGGTGGGCCTGCCAGGAACAGAAGCGGGGAAAATGGAAGTTGTCTGGACTGGTGAACAGGTTCCCCCTAGTTCTGGAAAAGCCAATTGGCTACCCTGGGGTCCAGCTGCCACTCGTGCGGCTGCAGGACTCTGTTTAGCCTGTTGACCAGAAGGTTGTCCTGGCCTGGTAGGTACACTGCCCGCAGAAGGATGCCCTGTTAAGACTGCATATGAACAGAGGGCCACTGCCTCTCGACAGAGGGCACGAGACCCCATGCCCCTCTGTGTGTTCACATAGAACATCACTTCATTGTCCTTCTGAACCAGCACTGGCTGGTGATGCAAGTGGTGGCAAAAGACTTGTAGGACTAAGTATATGGCCCGCAACTCCAGGAGGTTGATCTGCTGGGTGCTTGTCTTGTGACCAGTTGCCCTGGGTACAGAGCTCCCCACAGTGTGCTCCCCAGCTGAGCAGGGAGGTGTCAGTGGTGAGGACCCTCGCGGGGCGAGGGGCCTGAAAAGACATGCCTGCCTCAAGATCCTGAAGAGATTGCCACCAAACTAGGGAGTTGCCAGTTGGCGGGTTACAGAGACTGTCTCGGAGGCATCCCGTGGCCCGAGACCACTAGTACCGGAGATACCACTGCGCCACCCTCATGTGGAGGCGAGCGTCTGTGGTGACGTGGACCGTGGAAACCATGTGCCCGAGGCAACGCAGAAGACAAGCGGGCGGGCACTGAGGGACGGTACTGTATTTCCCGTGCCAGCGTCCTGAGATGGTCGGCTCAGTCCCTGGGCAAGGAGGCCTTCAATTTGAGAGTGTCAAGCTTTGCCCTGATGAACTCAAAGACACTGTGTCGGGAGGAAGTGAGACTTGGGGTAGTTCATGACAAAACCCAAGTGCTGCAGAACCTGGATGCTGTGTGCGGTGACCTGTTGCACCTCTGAGGCCATGCCTCTCTTATGAGCCAGTCGTCCAGGTAGGAGAAGACAAAGACCCCCTGGAGAAGGAGGAAGGCAGCCACAACTACCAGGCATTATGTGATGAATCTTGGGACAGAGGCCAAGCCGAAAGGGAGTACCCAGTACTGAAAATGTCTGCCCCCCACTATGAACCGCAGGTACACCTGTGATTGGGGTGAATGAGAATGTGGGTATAGGCATCCTTGAGATCTAAGTAGCATAGCCAATCTCCCTGCTGGGGGTATGGCAGCAATGTTCCAAGGGAGTGCATCTTGAACTTCTCCCTCACCAGGAATTTGTTGAGGTTGTGCAGGTCGAGGATGGGCCTTAGGCCCCCTGTTCAAGAAAGTACCTGGAGTAGGACCCCTTGCCCTCGAGATGGTGGGGCACCAGTTTCACCGCTTTGTCCTTGAGAAGACCTGCCAACTCCTTCAGTAGAAGGTCCCGGTGGAGGGGAGACCTGAGCATCTCCCCCGGGAAATAAGAGGGAGGTGACCAAATCAGGTGGAGGAAATAACCCTCCCTGACCACCTGGAATGCCCCATGAAGAGGTGGTGATGGCCAACCACCTCTGGGCATAGTGGGCCAGACGTCCCCCTGTGGGCTGCTGATCTCCTTGGGATAGATAAGCTATGCTCAAGGAGTCAAAAACTCCCTCCTGGCTGGGCTGGAGCCGGTGCCTGGGGTTTTGGAGCCTTCTGCTTACGAGGGCCATGCCCATGTCCCTTGGCCTGCTGACCCTTTTGGGGAGTTGGGGAGGCCAAAAAAGGTGGGTAGTTTCTGTAAGCAGCCCCTTTCCTCGGGTAGAAGGACTTTTTACCCGAGCCCTTCCATTGTGGAGGGGCAGCGGTCTTTTTTGAGAGCCTGGTTCTCGTCATGAACTCGGTCTCCCGCTCAGCAGCCTTGTCGGTCATGGGTTTGCCAAAGAAGTTCTCTCCTTGGTAGAGGACATCGACCAATTTGTCCTGAACCCACTGCTTGAGGTTGGACGACTGTAGCCAAGCCTGGCGTCGTGCACTGATCCCCGCCGTCGCTACTCAAGATGCCAACTCAAACCCGTCATAGGCCGCTCGAGACATGAATTCAGAGCACTCATGAACTGCCTTGGCCAGGCTCTTTAACTGCTGCAAGGATTCCTCGCTGAGAACCTGGCGAGTTCCTTTGCAGGTCTCTCAAGTACATGCCCATGTACAGCAATGAGCATTGAGCCTTGGTAGCACTTTTTACCGATAGTATCCAGGGTTCGGGCGTCCCTGCCAGGGGGCACTGAGGAGTGAGTCTTCTGGCTTTTTAGCCGACGCATGGCCGACTCCACCACCATGGAGTTATGCAGCAGCTGTGACTTTTGGAAGCCTGGGCTCCGGCAGACACGAAACATCGAGTTGAGCCGTTTGCTCACCACTGGTACCAACACCGGTGTCTCCCACATCCGGAGCATCAGCCGTTCCAGGATGGGAGGAATGGGCACCGTGAGCCACTTCCGCGGAGGAACCTCATACTGGAGGATTTCCAACTCATCCACCCGAGGATCCTCCTCCAACTCAGTAGGGAACGCTAGGGCCTTTGACATATCCTTGACAAAATCAAGGAAGCCCATATCCTCTGGCGGGGGCTCCGAGACAGGAGAGTCGGATGGGACGTCACGGTGGTGATGGGTGTCGGGGGACTCCATCCTAAGTCTCCCACTTGGAGTAGTCCTTCGAGGTCTCGTAGGAGGGCTGCTCAGCGGGCCTTGGGGCTCCCGAAGATCTGCGACCAGTGCCCGGCATACTTGCCAGGGAGGATCGCGGTCCCATCAAGCGGGACTCGGAACGCGACCTCGGCCGAGGATCGATTCGAGGCTGAAGGACCTCGAGGATCAGCTCTGCCTCCAGGGACATCGAGGGCCCGGTGGTCGAGGCTGATGAACTGGTTGTGCTGGACAACAGCACCCGCTGCTGGTCCATGAAGGCAGACAGCCTTTGGCGCAGGCACAGAGGGAGACTTGGGCCCGATGCCGGCTCCCCTGAAAGTGAATCCTTGACTAGGTTTGTGTCTGTGGACCGAGGCCGGTCCGAGACCGAATCCTTTCGGGGGACCTTTGCAGGCCGCTCCTTTTCCGAAGCCTTGGACGAGTGCTTTGGACTGCAGGGTCTGGCATGGGAGACAACTGGTGGGTCAGAACCATCCAAAGACGCTGCCTTCGAAGGCTGTTTCTTCTTCCTGGGTTCCCTCGAGGGAGACCCCCCCTTTCTGAGGACCCATGATGGGGCTCAGGTTCGGAGGGTTCCGCCCGAGGCGTTGAGGCCTCAGACAACGCCCTGGCCTTCAAAGGCACTGGGGATTCGGGGAAAAACTTGTACTACTACTGGCGGCTCTTGAGGGCTTTGCTGGACATCCTTTTGCAGAGACTGCAGGCTACCGGTTCGTGATCTGGCCCGAGGCAGTGGAGACAGCAGTCGTGTGTGTCGGTTAAGGACATAATTTTAGAGCACCGATCACACTTCTTAAAGCCACTGGTAGCCATGGGGGAAGAAAAGGTTGAAGACTCTCCGGGCTGCCAGTTGGAAAAAAAGGTGCAAAGACGCCAAAGAAAAGAGAAGAACGAAAGCTACAAAAATAGACTCTAACTTGACGCTAAGGCAACGAAGTCGGGTGGCGAGACGAGTACCGGTGTGATACTGGAAGTGAATACGAAAACGCGGAGAGAAAAAACAACTTTTTCCAGGGACAAGCCAGACGTCTGAAGGGCTCCACAGAAAAAGGGAGACTGAGCAAGATGGCACTCTTATGAGGGAAGGGGACCACGCATGCGTGGTGGCATCTCCCAAAGGCTTTCTTTGAAAGCTGGGGGGATGCTTCGCTGGGTGCTCCATCGGTGCCAACGTCACCCATATGTGAGGACTGAATTTCTGCTTGTTCCCGGAGAAAGGAGTGATGTGGGTGTGTCTAGAGACTCTGGCTATGGTGTGTGTTGCAATGTTTTGGGCAAGGTGTAAAGGGGCAATGGTGGTCTTAGGAAGTCCTTGAAGGATAGAGTTGCAGTAGTTGAGCAGGGGTGTAATGGAGACCCGGCAGACTGCGTGCAAACTCTCAAGTGAGAGAAGGGTACGTAAGTTGCAGAGAGTTCAGAGTTTGAAATAAATGTTCTTGGTGGTGTTCCTTATATGTGGTTGGAAATTGAGTTGGTGATCAAGGATGACACCAAGGTACTTGACCTGAGATTTGACATATCTCGATGTCCTCAATTTTGATAGGTGGTGGAATGAAGCTGGGGTCTTTGGTCACATGGAGGATCTCATACTAAAGTTAACTGCTAGATTATGGAGCTGTAGCCAGGAGACAATTTCTTTGAAGCAAGCGGTTAGATTACAGTAATCGGGAGCAGTGGTTTGAAACGGAGTGAATATCATTATGTCATTTGCAAAAAGTTGGTATCCGATGTTGAAACTCTGTATATTGTAGCAGAGAGGCCTGATGCAGATATTGAGAGTAAAGAGGAGAGTGCGGAATCCTGTGGAACCTCTTGGGGAAGGGTGAAAGGTGTTGATGAGCGGTGTCCAATTCTTATCAGCTGAAAAGGTGTTGATGAGTGGTGTCCAATTCTTATCAGCTGAGTGCGTTAGGAGAGGTAGGAGTGAATCCATTTGAGTGGCTTGCCTTGTACCCCAATATTGTTAAGCTGGTCAAGCAGAATTTGGTGAGATACAGTATCAAATGCTGCTGAGATGTCTAGGAAGAGCAGCACGTAGCCAGAGGAAGACTTTCAGTACCAGAGATGAGTGTTGGTGTTGATATAAGAGGTGAGCAATGTTTCGGCACTGTGGAAGAGGCAAAACCCATGCTGATTGTGATCTAGAGGTGCATGTCTGTCGATGTGTTCCTGGAGTTGAAGTTGAATTGCTTTTTTGATGATTTTAGCAAGGAATGGCACGCTGGCTATGGACCTGTATGAGGTGGGTGAGCAGGGATCCAGGTTAGGTTTCTTCAGGAGGGGTCTTATGGAGGCTGGTCTGAGAGAGGGTGGGAGGTAGACTTGTGTGAAGGAGGTTTGAAGGATCATGGCCACCAGCTCGGGCACTGAAGGAATCGGGCCCAGAGCCATCTCCCCTGAAGGGGAATCATAGATGGTGATGGGTTCATCCTCCCGCAGGGACAGTTTCAGGAGCCACTCCCGACCATTGCTTTTGGACTTGCATCGAGGGCTTCGGGGCCAGTGACCGGAGGTCTTACCCCCAGCTCCAGCATTGGGCCTCAATGCTGACTTGGGCCAAGACCTTACCTTACAGGGGAGGTCCTTAGAGAACAAGCCTCAATCCAAGGCTCTGCGACCCCGGGGCTCAGAACAAGCTCAGCCGTGTGACGACGAATCATCAGATGCGGCCCCCAAGGGCAGCAATTCTACACTCGATCTGGCCAAAGATAGATTCCTCCTGCTTGGATTCACGACTCTTCTGACTCTTGCTCAACATTTGCAGGCAGAGCGGGCAGGTGTGTGATACAGCGGACCCTCTTCTGGAGAGAAAAATAGTTTTGGAGTCTGAAAGAAAAAGAAATTGCCTGCAATTTCCAGAGGATTCACCTAGAGGGAGCAGGAGAGTTAGGACAGAGACCTCAGAACCACGCCCTAGTGGGCAGGACTGATGTTCCAAAAGCTCACATTTAAGAGGAAGCAAGCAAGAGTCAGTAGGAAGCTTAGCTGCTAGGAGCTTACCTGCAAGAAGCTCAGCTGCTAAAACCTCGTCTGCTTGGAGAGCTACTACTCAGGGAGCTGTGGAAAGATCACCCTCACCAGCTGGGAGAGACCAAGCGAGTGTGTGTTCCAGAGAAGGACCAAAGAGATGCTATGAAGGTACTAGCTCAAGAGTGGGATCTAAGCCGCAAGCAAGCCTGAGTAAAAGGACAGGCTGGGAAAGGAGAACCAGTCCTGTAAGTGAGAGGACAGGCCGAGAAGGCCGAAGCCAAACCAGACCGGGCCCTGAAGCCCACAAGAGAACAGGCCTCAAAGGCCAGAGGAGAAAAGACTGGGAGAGCAGGAGGAATATACCTGAGAGCACTGATACTGAAGGCAGCAGCCAAGGTAGGCCTCCAGCCTCGCCCCAGAGAACCAAACGGAAACCTAAAGGTAAAGCTTTTAACCTTTGTTATTGTGTGCCTGAAGTCAAGCTAAGAGAAGAATCCTGGGAAGGTGGTTCTCCTTATCTAAAACAAGAGCCAAAGCAAAAGTTAAAAGATAGCTTGAGCAAGAAAAGAACTTTTAGGGGAAAACATTATAGAGAGAATGTTTTTAAACCTCTAGAGCAAGAAATGCCATTTTGGTATTCCACCACGCAGAACCGTGGGCCCAAACAAACTGCCAAGCCTTGGGAAGCAGTGAGACGAACTCACATGAAGGACACGTACCTTGATCCCTCAGAGCAGTCGGAGGAGGCCATGCAGGTGGAATCTGTACAGGAGGACATTGATAGTCCTATGGAATGTATATACTGTGCTGGAAGTGATATAGAGGTGTTCCAGAATTCATTGAGAGAATGAAGCAATTTGCTATTGGATGTTTTTGACACTGTGAAGTTAAGTTTTTGGTTATTCCATCTCTTACTTTCAAAATCTGCTGTAAAGACTTGTTTTGCCACGTACCGGAGTGTTTATCCTATGTTATGAACCCTTAGTGCTAAAAGGGGAAAATAAAGCCTTTTTCTTTTCCCTCCACTTTTGTGCAAGACTGTAGCCTCTTTGGGAGTTGGCAACGAGGCTGGAACAAGGCTCTGGCCCTTGACCCTCGCACCTGGCCAACCTTGATCACAAACATCTTGGTGACCCCCGGTCCCAGCCCTTCGGTGGAACCACTACGCCGCCACCAGGGGGTGCTGTGCGACCGGGGCGCGTCACAAGTGGCGTAGTTGGCAGGATAAACGCCAACGCAACGGACGTGCCAAGTTAACCCACAGCAGTAAAATTGAAAAGGCGAATTTTTTTTTTTCGGGAAAAAAAAAAAAAAACGAGGAAAATCCGAAACGGAACAGACAACTCGCTGGATTGGACTTGCGAAAACCTGGAACTGAGTTTCTGGAAGTACGGATCGGATCCGAAGGAAAATCCTGTGACCTGACAATCCTGAGACCGTCCAGGAAAAGCAACAAGGTCGTGAATAGCAGCGTACCTTCCTCTAAGCTAACTCAACACTTAAACAAGGTAATAAGTGATTAAACCTGTTTTGTGTTGGATACTGGGGAAGTGTGCTTGACAGAGGTTAAGCGAGGTTAAGTGAAAAAAAAAAAAAAAGTAGCATTTTTTTTTTTTGAGGGAAGTGCCGCACTTGGGTTTCCTTTCTCTTCTGTTTATTGTTGTTTCAGGGATCATGGAACCCAAGGAGCTATGTGCCTGGATGGCACAACAATTCAACAAACAAGCGGAGTTGGCGCAATTAAGCCAAACGCAAGCACTGCAGGCAATGCAACAGCAGCAACAGCCCTTCATACAGACCATGAATACATGGCTTGCACAGCAGCAAGAAGAACTGGCAAGGAGCAAGCCTGAGAATCAGGCGACAACTGGACCCGTGAATCCAGACCATGGACAATGGGCATGTAATGACTTGGTGATGGGAAAATTGTGTGCAGAGGATGACATAGATGATTTCCTAGATACCTTTACTCGAATGGCTACTTCGGCTAGATGGCCGAGCGAACAGTGGGCAATTCGACTAGCTGCGTCCCTTACGGGCGAGGCGCTTAGCCGCCTACAGGGCAATTCCTCCAACCTTAGCTGATTCCTATGAGGAAGTAGTATTAGCTATAAGGGATCGCTTAGGCCTCTCCTCTTTCACCTATAATAAAAAGTTTAGGGCTACCTGTTTGAGGGCTAATGAAACACCTAAGGCACTAGGTCATCGAGTGCGTAGTCTAGCTCATAAATGGCTACAGCCGGAGAGGAGAAATATAGACACCCTAATGGATGTTATAATCCTTGAACAGTATATGGCTGCTCTGCCCAGTAGAGTGCAGAACTTTTTAATACTACAAAATTGCTGCACTACGTCTGACGCTATAACCCTTACTGAAAGGTATTTAGAAGCTGAAAAAGTTGCCCAACCTAGGATGAGCTCCAAGATAGCGATAGGGGCTGAGGTACAAAAGCTGGAGAACCCTTCTCGTCCTCTATTTGTTGGTGAGAAAAATGTTAAAACCCAGGCAAGGGGGAATGTAAAGAAATGTTTTACATGTGGCAAGAGAGGACACCTCCAGTATGAATGTTTTTCACGAACTGCTTTGGTGGGAGAGTCCCCCAGTGCAATACGTAAAGGTCTGGTCCTGGATGTAAAGATACAGGGCATAAAGGTGAAAGCGTTGTTGGATTCTGGAGCCGATCAGACTATGGTCTCTAAAAAGTTATGGTTGCTGATCCAGGCTCAAGGCCTATCGGTTCCAGAATCTCCAGTAGGACAAGTAAAAATTAAGTGTGTGCATGGTGCAGCCACTAGATAGCCTGTGTACAAATTACGGGTAAAACGATTGGGCATTGTAAAGGAAATGCCGATCGCTGTGGTACCTAGGTTACCACAGGAATTGGTCCTGGGCCGTGACTGGCCACAATTTAGGAGGACCCTAAAAGAAGGTTTATCGTCAGTGGCGAAATCAGATTCCACCTGCATCCAGCCAAAACCTAGTGAATGTTCCTCCCTACGACAGAGTCAGACCTGCCAAGATGGTCCTTTTGTGAAGGCTCTAGTGTCTACAAGGTCGCATACGCAAGATGGTGAGCAGCCTTCCTGCTCCAAGGGTATTTCCCTAGGGGAGCTCCCTTCGCATGACGGGCTAATAGGGGACCCCTCAAGCCGGGAAATGAAGCCGAAGGCAGAGCGAAGAAGAGAGAGGCAACACCGTTCTAAAGCAAGAGCGGAGCTGGAAGCAGGAAAAGGGATGCCGTGGATTCCGGCCGAGGTGATGGAAAGGTTCCCATCATTTAAAATGGAACAGAGAGCGGATCCAGCGCTCACTCATGCCTTTGAGCATACCAAAGAGGAAAGGGAGACATACCCAAGATTCCTCCTAGAAGAGGAGATACTCTACAGAGAAAGTAAGGACCTGCGAACTGGTCTAGTACGGAAACAACTGGTGGTCCCAAGTAATTTCAAGGCTTCAGTTCTACGACTGGCGCATGACCACCCCGTGGGGGGTCATAAAGGTGTACAGGGCACCCTGGATCAGATTTTGACTAGATTTTACTGGCCAGGGGTGTTTCGAGAGATGACACGTTTCTGTGAGTCCTGCGCGTCATGCCAGAGTCACGACGCAGAAACCAACTGGAGTGCCATTAGTTTCGATGCCCATAATCACAGACCCCGTCCGTAGACTGGCTGTGGACCTGGTAGGACCCCTCATCAAGACGCCACGGGGGTTTCAATATATACTAGTGATTATTGATCAAGCCACCAGATTTCCTTGGGCCGTTCCCTAGAGGAATATTTCGGCCAAGTCTGTTGCCATCGAATTGATAAAATTATTTTACGAAGTGGGATTCCCACAGAAGGTTTTGACGGATCAAGGAAGTAATTTCCGGTCAAAATACCTTAACCAAGTATGGGATGCTTTTGGTATCCGCCACGTGCAGACAGCCGCTTACCACCCACAATGCAACGGCCTGGTAGAGCGGTTAAACCAGAGCATAAAGCAAATGCTCAGACGTGCTCTGGATGGACAGATGAATGAATGGGACACTATGCTACCTTTCGTGCTTTACGCCTGTAGAGAGAGAAAGCAGACCTCATTAGGTACGTCCCCGTATGAACTGATGTACGGACGGACACCCAGGGGCATTCTCGATGTACTTAGAGAGCAATGGTCCGAGCCGAAGGAGGTAGAAATGGGGATACCTTTATTCCTACAGAACTTGAGGACCCGACTCGAGCGAACTTCCAGATTCGCCACTGAGGAACTGGAGAAAAGCCAGAGAAAACAAAAATACTACTACGACAGGCGGGTGAAGCCTAGACA
The DNA here is from genome assembly GCA_033557465.1 of Ichthyophis bannanicus. Lineage (NCBI taxonomy): Eukaryota > Metazoa > Chordata > Amphibia > Gymnophiona > Ichthyophiidae > Ichthyophis > Ichthyophis bannanicus. Next base: position 6,068,019 of record CM066041.1, read on the forward strand.
TTTAAAAAATGGAGACAAGGTGATGGTGTTAGTCCCTGGAGCCACACCTAAGTTTGAGTCCCGCTGGAAAGGGCCCTCTACGGTTGTCCGCCCGGTAGGGACCACTTCATACGTCGTTCGAGAGACGAATGGACGAGAGCAGGTGTATCATGCCAACCTTCTCCGACCTTGGCATGAGCGCGCGGCGCTATTAACTTCTACAAAACCTTCGTATCACTGTGGTAAGAGACCGCTAAACAGGGCAGAATCCAGTATTACGTGCTGTGGAGAAGAAGCTTTCCCAGCCCATAATATTTTGAGAAGGGGGATGTGTGATACAGCAGACCCTCTTCTGGAGAGAAAAATAGTTTTGGAGTCTGAAAGAAAAAGAAATTGCCTGCAATTTCCAGAGGATTCACCTAGAGGGAGCAGGAGAGTTAGGACAGAGACCACAGAACCACGCCCTAGTGGGCAGGACTCATGTTCCAAAAGCTCACATTTAAGAGGAAGCAAGCAAGAGTCAGTAGGAAGCTTAGCTGCTAGGAGCTTACCTGCAAGAAGCTCAGCTGCTAAAACCTTGTCTGCTTGGAGAGCTACTACTCAGGGAGCTGTGGAAAGATCACCCTCACTAGCTGGGAGAGACCAAGCGAGTGTGTGTTCCAGAGAAGGACCAAAGAGATGCTATGAAGGTACTAGCTCAAGAGTGGGATCTAGGCCGCAAGCAAGACTGAGTAAAAGGACAGGCTGGGAAAGGAGAACCAGTCCTGTAAGTGAGAGGACAGGCCGAGAAGGCCGAAGCCAAACCAGACCGGGCCCTGAAGCCCACAAGAGAACAGGCCTCAAAGGCCAGAGGAGGAAAGACTGGGAGAGCAGGAGGAATATACCTGAGAGCACTGATACTGAAGGCAGCAGCCAAGGTAGGCCTCCAGCCTCGCCCCAGAGAACCAAACGGAAACCTAAAGGTAAAGCTTTTAACCTTTGTTATTGTGTGCCTGAAGTCAAGCTAAGAGAAGAATCCTGGGAAGGTGGTTCTCCTTATCTAAAACAAGAGCCAAAGCAAAAGTTTAAAAGATAGCTTGAGCAAGAAAAGAACTTTTAGGGGAAAACATTATAGAGAGAATGTTTTTAAACCTCTAGAGCAAGAAATGCCATTTTGGTATTCCACCACGCAGAACCGTGGGCCCAAACAAACTGCCAAGCCTTGGGAAGCAGTGAGACGAACTCACATGAAGGACACGTACCTTGATCCCTCAGAGCAGTCGGAGGAGGCCATGCAGGTGGAATCTGTACAGGAGGACATTGATAGTCCTATGGAATGTATATACTGTGCTGGAAGTGATATAGAGGTGTTCCAGAATTCATTGAGTGAATGAAGCAATTTGCTATTGGATGTTTTTGACACTGTGAAGTTAACAGTTTTTGGTTATTCCATCTCTTACTTTCAAAATCTGCTGTAAAGACTTGTTTTGCCACGTACCGGAGTGTTTATCCTATGTTATGAACCCTTAGTGCTAAAAGGGGAAAATAAAGCCTTTTTCTTTTCCCTCCACTTTTGTGCAAGACTGTAGTCTCTTTGGGAGTTGGCAACGAGGCTGGCACAAGGCTCTGGCCCTTGACCCTCGCACCTGGCCAACCTTGATCACAAACATCTTGGTGACCCCCGGTCCCAGCCCTTCGGTGGAACCACTACGCCGCCACCAGGGGGTGCTGTGCGACCAGGGCGCGTCACAGGTGGAGTTGTCGTGATCTGCACTGAAGCAGAGAAGGTAGCAGCTATGGCAGTCCATGATGGACATGGTACGGGAGCACTTGCCACACTGCTTGAAGCCACTGACAACACAACAGGAAAGATAGGTCCCACAAGAGAAAACTTGAATGTCCCAGTCAGTGTGGACACAAGTGAGAACCCACGCACAGAGAAAAACACGATGCTGAGGCGGGGAAGATCCCGGGTGAAGGGAAGGTGATACGAACACATATCGGCATCATGAAAAGAGATAGGAAAAAAATCAACTTTTTACCAAGTGAACAGACGGGGTATGTCCATGGAAAAAAAATTTGAGGTAAGATGGCGGGAAAGTGACCACGCATGCGTGGTACAACTCCCAAAGGCTTTCATTAAAAGCTGGGGAGTGATTATCATGTGGGCTCCATCGGTGTAGATGTCACCCATATGTGAGGACCGACTTCCTGCTTGTTCCTGGAGAAACAGCAGTTTGATGATATGGTAAAGGGAGTTCAACAACTGGAGGGGACACAATGGGGAGAATTGGTACTTCAAAATGACCACTATTAAAGGATTTAATGGAAAATAAACTAAAGAAATTCCGAAGGGATGCACAGGATTATCAATGATCGGCCCTTAAAACGGCGTGCTCCAGTGGGAGCCTTCACTCACGCCACCACCAGAAGATCAAAGGGCGATCGGCTGCTTTTTGACATATTCATAAATGACCTGGAAAGTGGAATAACGAGTGAGGTTATCAGATGACACAAAACTATTTAAAGTTGTTAAAACCCGAGAGGATTGTGGAAAATTGCAAGAGGATCTTGATAAATTGGAAGACTGGGCATCAAAATGGCAGATGAAATTTAATGTGGACAAGTGCAAGGTTATGCACCTAGGGAAGAACAACCCAAACTATGGTTACACGATGCAAGGTTCCACATTAGGAACCACCACCCAGGAAAAAGATTTAGGCGTCATTGTGGATACCATGTTAAAACATTCGGCCCAGTGTGCAGCGGCGGCCAAGAGAGCAAATAGAATGCTAGGTATGATAAGGAAAGGAATGGAAAATAAAACAAAAGATATTATAATGCCTCTATATCGTTCCATGGTGAGACCGCACCTTGAATATTGTGTGCAATTCTGGTCGCCGTATCTTAAAAAGGATATAGCGATTTTAGAAAAGGTACAGAGAAGAGCCACCAAAATGGTAAAGGGGATGGAAGGATACTCCTATGAAGAAAGGCTAAAAAGGTTGGGGCTCTTTAACCTGGAAAAGAGACGGCTGAGGGGAGATATGATAGAAGTCTATAAATTAATGAACGGAGTGGAACGGGTAAACCTAGATCGATTGTTTACCTTATCAGAATATAGAAAGACTAGGGGACATGCAATGAAGCTACAGGGTAAACTATTTAAGACTAATAAAAGAAAATATTTTTTCACGCAACGTGTAATCAAACTCTGGAATTTGTTACCGGAGGATGTAGTAAAGGCTGTTAGTGTAGCTGGGTTTAAAAAAGGTTTGGACAAGTTCCTGGAGGAAAGGTCCATAAACCATTATTAAGAAGGGACCCAGGATATCAATGCTTGAACCAATACAAGCATTGTGGAACCAGTGTCCCTTGGGGAAACTGCTAGGTACGTATGACCTAGATTGGCCACTGTTGGAAACAGAATACTGGGCTTGATGGACCTTGGTCTGACCCAGTATGGCATATCTTATGTTCTTATGGTGTGCTCCAGCAGGCGCGCCCATGCCAGAGGGCCCTTTGGCATGGCCCTTAGGTGTGGACCCAGAGGCGCTCTGGCCTGATCTATCCTGCTCCTCCAATTCACTGCAGCTCCCTGGATTTGAGTAAGCACGATCGCTCCTCCACCCATTGTCTGCTTAGAACTGCTACCCATTGTTGCATAGAACTGCTACCCACTGCCCGCATTGAACTGCTACCCATTGTTGCATAGAACTGCTAACCATTGCCCACATTGAACTGTTATCCATTGTCTGCGTAGAACTGCTACCCACTCTGAATAGAACTACTATCCATTGCCTGCTTAGAACTATTATCCACTGCCTGCATAGAACTGCTACCCACTGTTGCATAAAACTGCTACCCACTGTTGCATAGAACTGCTACCCACTGCCTGCATAGAACTGCTACCCATTGTTGCATAGAACTGCTAACCATTGCCCACATTGAACTGTTATCCATTGTCTGCGTAGAACTGCTACCCACTGTTGCATTGAACTGCTACCCACTGCCTGCAATGAACTGCTACCCACTGTTTGCTCAGACCTTGCTGCCCACTACCATGACCCCACATCTCATTGTCCTTCTCTTCCTCCCCAACTGCCTCCCCCTCCTATCAACGTCCTCCCTCCTCTCCCCTTACCTTCCTCACTTCTCCCTCCACTCTGCCCCCTAGCCTAGCACCTGCTCTTGAGCCTCTCCACACCATCCCCCGCATTCATCCAGCCCACCTCTCTACCTTCCTCACTTCTCCCTCCATTCTGCCCCTAGCCTAGCACCTGCTCTTAAGCTTCTTCACACCATCCCCCGCATTCAACCAGCCCCCCTATCTCTAAGGCAACCCCATCCTCGCTTCCGCCGCACTATCTCCACTTTACCTTGCTCTCTAATACTCATTCTCCTTCTCTCATCAGGTAATATCAACCCCAACCCTGGCCCCCCCCATTTCTCTCCCACATTAAAGAAAGTTCCTCACGTACCCTATCTAATCTCATCCACATCCCACTTCTCCCTCCTTCTGCCCTCCCCTATTCATCCCACAATCACTCATCCATAGATATCAGCTCCAACCCTACCCCCAAATATAATCCCTCACATAACCTACCTGATACCATCAATTTACCCCTCACTTCCCCTCCCTCATGTCCCTCTTGGAGCGCACATACACCCAGACATACCCACCCACACCCTACTCCCTCTAAATCTCGGTACTACCCTAGAAATAGACCCCCACGCTACTCTGATAAGAAATCCACATGTAACTTATCCAACCTTATCCATATCCCTCTCCTCCCCTCCTCTGCTCTCCCATTTACTTGCACCCTATGGAATGCATGCTCAGTCATTAAAAAAACACTTTTATTCACAATCTTTTCATCTCTAATGCCCTACACCTTCTTGCCCTGACCGAGACCTGGCTCCCCCCAGATGACACCGCATCCATTGCCTCTCTCTGCTATGGGGGCTACCAATTCTCCCATACACCTCGATCTACTGGTCGCGGTGGTGGCGTTGGCCTCCTACTCTCCTCCTCCTGCCAATTCCAACCCCTCCTGCCACCCCAATCACACTCCCCCCTCTCCTTTGAAGTCCACTCCATTCGCCTCCTCATACCACTTCCCCTCCGTGTAGCTGTTATTTATCGCCCACCCGACAACTCCAAATCAACCTTCCTCACCGGCTTCGACTCCTGGCTCTCTGCCTTTATGGATCCCTCCTCCCCCACTCTTATTCTTGGCGATTTCAACATTCACATCAACAACCCCTCCGACCCCCATGCCTCAAAGTTCTTTGCTCTTACCTCCTTGTTCGACCTCCAACTTTGCTCCACTGCCCCCACACACCTACACGGCCACTGCCTTGACCTAATACTCTTCTCCAATTCCTCTCCTTCAAACTTCCACAGATCAATCCTTCCCTCATCTGATCATCACCTTTTATGTCAATTTTCTTTTATTAGGCATACTCCTTATCCAATAACATTGTCACTGTATCATATCATATAATATACATAGTAAACTATTCATCAGTAACAAATACATAGTCAGCTCCCGCCATCCCAACCTCGTCCTGTCTCCTCCGATTTAGAAACCTTCATAATATTGATCCCCTGACACTCTCCTCCACCATTTCTCCATCTCTTTCCTCCATTTTATACTCAGAGTCCATCGACGAAGCATTATCCTTATACAATGCTACACTATCCTCAGCCCTTGACACTCTTGCCCCTCCCACCTCACGTCCTGTAAAACGATTTACTCCCCAACACTGGCTTTCACCCACAATCCGTTACCTACGCATCTGCGCCCGTTCTGCCGAACGAGCCTGGTCCAAATCTCGCTCCACGGAAGACCTTCTACACTTCAAATTCATGCTTGGCTCCTTCCAGTCAGCCTTAGCACTTGCCAAACAAGATTACTACATCCATCTAATTCCCCTGACTCTGATCCCCGCCGTCTCTTTAACACACTCAATTCTCTCCTCAAGGTCCCCCCGCCCCCGATCCCGCCCTCCCTCTCTGCCCAAACCCTAGCCGACTACTTCCATGACAAAATCCTCAAAATTACCCTCCAATTCCCTACCCCCTCATCTACCTCCCCCCCCATTTCTCCTCCCCATCCATATTCCCCCTGCCACCCTCTCCTCCTTCCCCCCGATCTCTGAAGAAGAAACCACACTTCTTCTTTCCTCCTCCAAACCCACCACCTGCTCATCAGACCCTATCCCCACCCATCTCCTACGTTCCATTTCCCTCACCATCGTCCCCTCCATCACTCATATCCTCAACCTTTCACTCTCCACCACAACTGCCCCGTTGACTTCAAACATGCTGTTGTCACACCCCTCCTCAAGAAACCCTCACTTGATCCCACATGCCCTTCTAATTATCGACCCATCTCCCTCCTTCCCTTCATATCCAAACTATTAGAACGAGCAGTCCACCGTCGCTGCCTCGACTTCCTCACCTCCCAGGCCCTCCTGGACCCACTACAATCAGGATTCCGTCCCCTACACTCCACTGAAACGGCACTCACAAAAGTCACCAACGACCTGTTCCTGGCTAAATCTCAGGGCCTCTATTCTATCCTCATCCTTCTTGACCTTTCTGCTGCCTTTAACACTGTTGACCACGACCTTCTCCTCACTACCCTCTCCTCGCTTGGCTTCAAGGACTCCATACTATCCTGGTTCTCCTCCTACCTCTCCCATCACTCATTTAGTGTATGCTCTGGCGGCTTCCCTACCCCGCTCCATGTAGGCGTACCCCAGGAATCTGTCTTGGGCCCCCTCCTTTTCTCTCTCTATACCCAAGGCCTTGGCGCGCTTATCTCTTCCCATGGCTTTCAGTACCATCTCTATGCCGATGACTCCCAAATCTAATCTCACTACACCTAATATTTCTCTGGCAACCCAGTCCAAGATCTCTGCTTGTCTTTCGGACATCGCTGCCTGGATGTCTCATCGCCGACTGAAACTGAACATGGCCAAGACTGAACTCCTTGTCTTTCCCCCCAACTCCTCCCCCTCACGTCCCCCTCTCTCAGTCCATGTGGATGGATCTACTATCCTTCCTGTTCCCTCGGCCCGCAATCTAGGGGTTATCTGACACCTCTCTCACCTTCTCCGCCCATATCCAGCTTGTAGCTAAGACCTGCCGTTTTTTCCTCTACATCAGCAAAATCCGCCCCTTCCTCTCTGAACACACTACCAAAACGCTTATCTACTCCTTAATCTCCTCTCACCTTGATTACTGCCACCTACTCCTCTCTGGTCTCCCCATAAGCCATCTCCTTCCCCTTCAATCTATACAAAATCACGCTGCTCGACTAATCTTCTGCCAGCCTCGCCATGCCCACATTACTCCTCTCATCTCCTCAAGTCACTTCACTGGCTCCCTGTCCAATTCCGCATCTAATTCAAGCTTCCTGCTGACCTATAAATGCATTCACTCCATGGCCCCTCAATACCTCATATCTCTCCTTACGTCTCCTCTCGAAATTTGCGCTCCGCTAACAAATCGCTTCTTTCAATGTCTTTCACCAACACCGTGAACTCCCAACAGCGCTCCTTTCACCTTGCTGCGCCACACGCCTGGAACTGCCTACCTGCGTCTGTGCGACAGGCTTCCTCCCTGGCCCTCTTCAAATCCAGGTTGAAGATCCACCTCTTCACTGTTGCATTCAGATCCTGACTTCCATCCTCATCCTACCCTAACCCCCGTTAACGTTTATGACCAAACTATAGACCAAGCTGTACCAAACTGTACCGCATCGTACCTTCCGCAGAACTGACTAATGCTCTGTCCACCTAGGCGTGGTTGTGTCTGATGATCTTAAAGTAGCTAAACAGGTAGAAAAGGCGACGGCAAAAGCTAGGAGGATGCTTGGATGCATACGGAGAGGAATGGCTAGCAGAAAAAAGGAGGTGATAATGCCTCTGTATAAGTCTTTGGTGCGACCTCATTTGGAGTATAGTGTGCAATTCTGGAGACCGCACCTTCAAAAGGATGTGAACAGGATGGAGTCGGTGCAGAGGGTGGCTACTAAAATGATTAGTGGTCTTCATTATAAAGCATATGAGGACAGACTGAAGGATCTTAATATGTACACCTTAGAGGAAAGGCGGGATAGAGGTGATATGATTGAGATGTTTAAATACCTCCGTGGCATAAATGTTCAGGGAGAGAGCCTCTTTCAATTGAAAGCAAGTTCTGCTACGAGGGGACATGGGATGAAGGTGAAGGGAGATAGATTCAGGAGTGATATATGGAAATATTTCTTTACGGAAAGAGTAGTGGATCCGTGGAATAGTCTCCCAGTGGAGGTGGTAGAGATGAGGACAGTAACTGAATTCAAAAAAGCATGGGACAAACACAGAGGATCTCTGAAGGTAAAACGGGGACTGTTGTAGTTGTTATGAAAGGACAGACTAGATAGGCCATGTGGTCTTTTTCTGTCGTCATATTTCTATGTTTCTATGTAATTAGATTGTAAGCTCCGATGAGCACGACTCTGACGGACAGGGATTGTCTCTTGTATCTTAGCCACCTCTTGTAGGTTAGCTGTGCAGCGCTGCATGCATGGCGCTTTATATAAGTGCTAAATAGTAGTAGTAGTAGTAGTAGTAGGTAAGTGTATCCATCGATGTTTAAATGAGAGGCACTTTGAGGATGTGCCAAGGTCGCTTTTGATCATACATCAGATAAATCCTCTGATTCTTCAGCAGGAGAAAGTTTTTTTCATCAGGGTTCGAAAGGGAGGCGTCTAATGCAAAGTCACCGTTACAGCAGAGGACCACCATGGAACAATCGAGACAATGGACAGGGTTGGTGGAACAATTTTCACAATCACAACTATGTGATATTAGTGTCTAGGCATTGCTTTTTAATCTTTCAGATAGAACTTTGACGGAAATTGAATTATCTGTTTTAAATAAAAGGTTCTCATTTGTACCCATGGCAAGTTTTAATCAGTTTAGGACTGATGTTATTGTTAAGTGCGATCAAGTCAGTGTCGACTCCTGGCGACCCTCTGGATAGTTGACCTAAACTTTGTTCGGTTTTCAGCCAAGGTGCTCATTGTTGATAGAATGATATCCATAGCTGCTATTTTATCAATCCATCTCATTGCCAGCCTTCTTCTTTTATGGTGACCTTCTACCTTGACAAGCATTATGTATTTCTCCAATGATCTCTCTCTTCGCATGATGTGTCCAAAGTATGAAAGTCAAAGCCTTGGCATCTGAGCTTCTAAGGAAAGCTTAGGTTTGATTTCCTCTAGTACCGACTAGTTTGTTCTTCGGGCAGTCCATAGTATACACAGTATTCATTGCCAGCACCATAATTCAAAGGCATCAATTTTCTTCGTTTTTCAGTTTACCCCCTTGCAGCTTCATGTTATGCCCTCTAGTTTTACAGAATACTCTTAAGTATTTAAAGGTCTGAATCATATCGCTCCTGTCCCTCTTCTCCTCCAGAGTGTACATATTTATGTCTTCAGGTCTCTACTGCTAAGTCTTCTGACGCAGGCCCCAAATCATTTTGGTCGCTTTCCTCTGAACCGTTTTCAGTCTTTTTATATCCTTTGCGAGATATGGTCTCCAAAACTGAACAGAATATTCCAATTGAGGTCTCACCAGCGACTTGTACAGTGGCATTACTACCTCTTCCTGTCTGCTGGTAATTTCTCTTTGTATGCAACCCAGCATCCTTCTGGCTTTTGCCACCGCCCTGTCATACTATTTCGCCACCTTGAGATACTCAGAAACAATCACTCAGAGGTCCTTCTCCTGGTCCATGCACACCAATCTCTCGCCCCCTATCACATTCAATTCCCTTGGACTTTTGCTTTCCAAGTGCATGACACTGCACTTCTTCACATTAAATCTTAACTGCCAAGCGCATTAGACCATTCTTCCAGCTTTTGTAGATCTTTCCTCATGTTATCCACTCCCTCAGGGAGTCCACTCTGTTGCAAATTTTTGTCTCATCTGCAAAAAGACAGACTTTTCCATTCAGTCCTTCAGCAATATCACTCACAAATATATTGAACAGTACTGGTCCCAAGATCGAACCCTGGGACACACCGCTAATCACCTACCTTTCATCCGATTGAGTTCTGTTTACCATCACCTTCTGTCGTCTATCAAACAATTTCTGATCCAGTTCACCACTTTGAGATCCATCCACAAGCTGTTTAGTTTATTGATAAGCCTCCTATAAGGAACAGTATCAAAGGCTTTGCTGAAATCCATCGTATGCTCTTGATCTAGTTTCTCCGGTCACCCAGTAAAACAACTCAATCAGATTTGTTTGGCAAGATCGTACTTTGGTAAAACCATGTTGCCTCGGATCATGCAACCTGTTGGTTACGAGAAAGTCCACTATTTGCTCTTTCAGGAGTGCCTCCATTACTTTTCCCGCCACCGAGGTAAGGCTTACTGGCCTGTAGTGTATCCCTTCTTCCCTATTACCACTTTTGTGAATATGTACCACAGCAACCCTTCTCCAGTCCTGTGGAACTTCTCCTGTCTCCAAGGATATATTAAAAACATCCTTTAATGGCCCTGCAAGAACCTCTCTGAGCTCTTTCAGTATCCTGGGATCTATCCCATCCGGTCCCATGGCCTTGTCCACTTTTAGTTCTGCGAGCTGTTCTAACACATCATCTTCTGTGAATGGTGTGGTATCTACTCCATTCCCATTTGTATATTTGTCAATCCCAGGTGGTCCTTCTCCAAGGTTTTCTTTAGTAAAAACAGAGCAGAAGTAATTGTTTAGCATTTTTAATTTTTCAATGTCACTTTCCACAAATCTGTTCCCAGCACTTCTGAGTCCTGCAATTACACCTCTGATTTTCCTCCTCTCCTGAATATACGTGAAAAAGGTTTTGTCACCACACTTCACATCTTTAGCCATCTTTTTTAATGCCTTTGATTTTGCTATCTTTATTTCTCTTTTTCTCTCATTTAGTTTGATCCTGTATTCTTGTCTGTGTTCCTCTATTTGTGAACTTCTGAATTTTGTGAAAGCTGTGTTTTTTGCCTTTATTTGTGCAGCCACTTCTTTGGTTTCCTTTTCCTCATTTTTATTTACTTTCCTAACATATGTATCTGTTGCCCCTTTTATTGCCTCCTTTAGTTTAGCCCATTGCAATTCAACTTCCCTTATCCCCGCCCACCCTGCCACCTCCTCCTTCAGGTACTTGGCCATTTTACTGAAGTCTGTGTTTTTGAAGTCTAGGACTTTAAGCTTACTGTGATTGGCTCCACCTTGGCTTTTATCTCAAACCACACCATGTGATGATCACTGCTGCTCACATGGGCACCCACCTGGATACCCACCTGGATATTCAACATGCTATCTCCATTGGTGAGCACTAAATCCAGTATCGAGCTTTCCCTGGTTGGTTCCACCATCACCATTTGTCTAAGTAATGCATCTTGGAGGGCATCCACAATTTGTTTTACTTTTTTCCAGACTTGCAGAAGGAATACTCCAATCCACATCGGATAGTTTAAAGTCACCCAATATGATCACTTCCCCCTTCATGGCTATCTTTGCAATATCCATCAAGTCGCTATCCACTGCTTCAGTTTGAGTTGGAGCCCGTAGACTGCACGTGTATGGATGACAATGCAATCCCCTCTTTCCAACACGATCCACAGCGCTTCTTTTCCTCATGTCCCCTGCATTTCATCAGCTTTAATATTGCTTTTGACATACAAGGCTACTCCTCCTCCTTTTCTACCTCTGTGTCTCTTCTAATAGATTATAGCCAGCTATGACTATATCCCATTTATGCGAGTCGTTAAACTATTTTTCTGTAATGACCACAATTTCCAAGTCCATTTCCACCATTAGGGCTTCCAGGTCAGGTACTTTGTTGGCTAGACTTCGAGCATTTGTGCTCATTGTTTTCCAGCATCTGTTGACAGGCTTGCCTATATTTTGCATTGATTTTGTTCTCCATGCCTCTTCACACTTGCCATTTATGTGTGGTTGAAAAGTGTGGCCGTTTCTAATGTTATTATGCTTTTGCTGGGAGTGACGTTCTGAACTTGTCCTCCTCCATCCGTCACCCCCTTTCCCTAGTTTAAATGCATATCCACATACTGCCTGAAATTTTCACTTAGGATTCTTTTCCCTGCAATGGAGAGATGTAGTCCCATCAGCACAGTATAGTATCTTGTTTATCCATCTGTTTCCCCAGTCTCCTATAAATCTAAATCCTTCTTGTTTGCACCAGGTTTGGAGCCATGTGTTAAAATTGTTTATGCGATGCAGCCTTTCTGCCCCCTTACCAAGAACAGGTAGAAGGTCTGAGAATGCTACAGTGTTAACAATGGGCTTGAGTTTCTCTCCCGGAATCTGGAAGTCCCTTTGAACTGCAGAGGCACTGTTTCTAGCCAGGTCATTTGTACCCAAGTGGATGACAACATCCGTTTTGGAGTGCTCATTTTCTGCACTAACTATACCAACAATTTGGTTTGTATTCCTGCTGGCTGAAGAGCCTGGAAGGCATTTGAAAATCTTCTCTCCTTTGAACTGTGTTCCCAAGTTGGTGCCTCTGATGATGGAACCTCCAAGTACTAGTAGTTTTCTGTTTTGTGATTTTTTGCTTCATATTTGTTGCATTACCAATAGATTGGGCATTGACTCTCTCATTTAAGGGCACTTCAGTTTCCATGGATTGGGCATCCTCATTTTCCAAGTTAAAGAGGGATATCTCTTGATGTATAAGGGTGTCTCAGCATTACAGGTCACAGCCTACCAGAGCTCACTGTGATCCATTCGTTCCTGGGCTGTTTGATTCTTTGTGGGATGGGTGGTGGATTTTGTTCAGTTTGTACCCTAGGTGTGTTTAATTGCAGCTAATTATTCCCTTAGTAGAGTCAATTCTTTATGCATAGCAGCCAACTTGAGGCATATAGGGCAAGCTCTTAGGTTCCAAATGATTCTTCTCAGAATGAAAGCACCACAGTTATTGCACTGAATACTACTACTACTACTGAGCATTTCTATAGCACTACAAGACGTACGCAGCGCTGCACAGACATATGTTAGAGTGGGCATATTCTCTACAATTGATTACTGAGAGGGAATTGTCTTTTTTGCTATCAAACCAGGGTTCGATTCCCACTAGCACTCCTTGTGGCCTTGGGTAAGTCACTTAACCCTCCATTGCCTCGGAAGAAAGGCCTGGCAATCTACTTCGTCACACTGCCAAGAAAACCCAGGAACTGACTCGAAGGCACACATTGCATTGCTATGTTATAGTACATGTATAAGCTCCCACGATTCAGAGTTTTTATATAGTGCCTAAAATTCATAAATGTATTTATTTATTTAGCAGGGTTTATATACCGCTTTTCACCAGGTCAAAGCGGTGTACATAGAACAATTGACTATCTACAGTAACATGTTGCAGGCAGCTAGTTGCAGGCAAATAACACCTTGCTAGGTATGCATATATACGTGTGTGCTTGTAGTAGTGTGTGTATGTATATATATATATATATTGTGATGCAGCAAGGGGCACACAGCCCAGGGAAAATAAGATAAAAGAGAGACTTACCTCAGAGTCAGCTTTAGAAAGCAGCACTAGGCACCATGATTCACTGCAGCAAGGGAAATTCTTGCTACGTAGCAAACAAAAGTCCCATCAGGAACACCTGAGTGAGAGTCCCCAGGTCACGTGTAGAGCTAGGGATTATTTAGGGCAGGGTTCCAGTCAGTTAGGGGGCAGAGTCAGAAGCAGGATCACCACGGGAAGCAGTAGGAGAGAGAGGAGCAGGAGGTGTGTCCCAGGTCAGCTGAACAGAAGCCCCAGGGGATTGCTGGGAGGAAATTCTTCTCACGAGGAGTCAGGAAGTGAGTCTGTCTCCAGCTCTCGAGAAGGAAGGTTCAAGGCAAGCTGCACTAAGGGAAGACCTGCTACCAAGAATAGCTTTGGAGAGAAGCCAGGATTACCCCACTACCCCAGAGGCCAGTATTTGCCAGCTCCAGGCAGAGGTCACGGTGAGAGGGAAGTGTTGGGGGATGGGCACTCCATGCATGACTACAGATTAAGAAATAGGTGTGAAGTTAGGAACAAATATATTCCTGTTCAACCAGCCCGGGAGGCTAGAAGCAAAGGCTATAGAGAGCCAAGCATAAAGACAAGCCCTGCAGAGAGAAGGAAACTTCCCTATAGTAACAAAGAGAAGTTTAAAGCTTATAACTGCAAAGGGCGGGGTTCTGATTACAGACATAAGAAGCAAGATGTTTCAGAGCTAATGTTCTGGGAGTCAAGCCCAGGCCGAACCAGCTACAGAGAGAGATATAGACCCAAAGGGGGAAAAGCCTCCATTGACTGTTATAGTGAAGTGTCACAAGACGCTATAGCTGAATACCGTTCTCAAGAAGGGTCTGATACCAGCAGTGTGAGTAGTGCTGGGGAAATGATATGGGAAGACGCTGCTAGTCTGCAAGAGGATATTCCTATGGATTGCAGTGTCTGTGTTAAATGCAACCGTATGATGTAAATACTGGATGAAGAGAACTCTGTGAATATAACAAGAGAATATACGTGTGTCACCACTTTTGTTGCTAAGCTTATCTGATTTAAAGTTTCTGTTTCCTTTGACAAAGTCCGAGCGGGACGGGGAATAAAACCCACTTTTCATTTCAAGTTGCTCTGAAAGACTTTTTATTTACAAGGCCAGAGCAATTACTTGTGCATACGCCCTAGGCAACCGCCTATATAGGGCTAAACAGGCCTCTAACCACAGGCCCCATCACAATATATATATATATATATATATATATATATATATATATATATAAACACACACACACATATAGGTTGATATGTAAATAGGGTTACACTTCCCACTGGTTAGCACAATGTTACTGTTATTATGTTCAATGTAATTTGTAGTTATTATGTACAATGTAACTAGTTCTTATGTTATAATGTAATATTGATGTTATTCTGTAAACCGCTTTGATCACCCGAGAAGGCGGTATAGAAAACCTTTAAATAAACTATGTACAGCATATTTAATTATAATAGGTGGCTTAGGGGAGAGGAGTGGTGATTGTATTGGGGTCGCGGGTTGTTCTTAGAGAGATGGGAAGTGAATACATCAGGTAGGTTGGGGGGGTTGTTAGGGGATGAGTGGTGTCAGTGGATTGGAGTTAGGTTGTTGGGCTAAAATGTTCAGTGAGTAAGAGGGTCTTTAGGTGTTTGCGAAAGGAGAAAGGTGTGGAGGTCAGTTATATTTCATATTGTATCTGGTAGTGTGTTTCATATGGATGGTGTGTAGAGATCAAAGGCTCTTCCACATGCTTGTTGGTTATATTTTCTTTTGGCGTGGGGGATGGTTAAGTTTGTTCCTTGTGGATGATCTTTTGGATCTGTTGGATGGGGGTTTTGAGAAGGGTGTGGAGATGTGTAGTGGGATTGCTTTGTGTGTTAGAAGGATGGTTTTATTTTATCTGACTGGGGAGTGAGAGCCAGTGGAGCTGTTTGAGGATGAGCGTGATGTGATGATGTTTTGTGGCTCCCTGGAGGATCCGTGCTGTTGTGTGGAGAGCAGTGCGAAGCAGAAATAAGGTGGATAAATCCCTTCAGAAGCCACCTGGCTGTCCGATTGTAACAGGGATTGGGTCAGCTCTTGAACCCGTCACAGTATGCGGATACTTATTTGGCACCTTTGGTATCCCAATCTCAATCTTTTTTGCAAAACTCTAAAGCATTGATCAACAAATTAATAGCATGTACAGAGTATGAAGAGCAATGGTGCATCATCACCATGGATATTATGGCATTATATACTAATGTCTCACACAGCAAGAGGCAGGATGTGGCAGTAAAATGTTTTTTGAAGTTCATGGATTTGTCACAGGCACAGATTTACGTTTTCAATCTGGTTTTGACGTTGGTACTGTAGAGAAATTATTTTGAATTTCAGGGGTGTTTTTATAATCAAAAACATGGGGTAGCTATGGGAGCAACAGTGGCCCCTTCAATGACTTGCTTATATGTTAGGGCATTTGAGGAACGCTATGTTTATCAATCTCTTATTGGGCATCAGTGGTTTTTTGGACCCGCTATATACTAGATGTTTTCATGACATGTAAGGGTTTCAAGGAGCAATTAGGGAAATCTTTCAGTGGATTAACCAGCAGGATCCCCCCCCCCCTGCAGTTTGTTCCGCAAGAGATTGATGATACTATAAGTTGTTTGGACATTCAAGAGATGATGGCGTCAGAGGGTTTTGTGACCTCCATCTTTCGCTTATTGAATTTTGGGAACTCCCATCCTTGCCATCTAAAGGAGAATATTCCCCTGGGCTAATTTCTGAGATTAAGGCGTATTTGTGCCACCAAGGAGGAATATCAGAATCAAATGAGAATTACTGTATGAACGCCCACTTTTTGTCAAAAGGGTACCCTGCTCAAGTGATTGATCATGCATATAAGAGGGCTAAGTATGGTAATCGTGATTTATTGTTGCATCCTCGAAGTGCTACACAAGATGCTGGTCAGGTATGTGTGCTCCCCTACTCTCCTCAAGCATTTGAGGTAAAGAGGATGATTTTGAAACATTGGGAAGTTCTGAAAGTATACCCTTTTTTTGCAAAGCCACCTCATTTTGCATATCAAAGGGATAGGAAGAGTTCTTTGGTTCATTCAAGAATGCGAGGAGTAGGGGAGCAGGCCATTCAAAGTGTGGTTGGTGTATCATTTGCTCACATACACTGGAATTTCAGGAATTTATGCAGCCGCGTTTGGGGTTCATTTTCTTTTTTTTCATTTATTTAATCAATTTACAATTTTACAAACAAGAAAATACATAACTGGGCAAGTACAATAAAAAAGAAAGGAAAAAGTCAAATTACCCACAAAAAAAACCAAACCCATATTACTAAATTAGTCCCCAATAAGACAACCTCAATAGGGTTCCAAAACAAGAAATAACAAAGGAAAAAATAGGGAATCTCCCATTCATCTTATGAGCAAAGCTAAATCACACGGCAGCCAATACAGGAGCTACCCATCTCCCCCCTGTTCCCTCGCCTGAAGAAATTGAAGCAGTTTTTCAGGTTCAAAAAAAAGGAAATTCTTAGTCTGATATAATACACATTTACATGGATACCTCAATTTAAATTGGGCACCCAGGGCAGTAGCTCTCTGGCGTAAAGCCAGGAACTCTTTCCGCCTCTTCTGGGTGTCCCTCGACAGATCAGGAAACAAGGACATTTTTGAACCCATAAACTGGGAAGAAGACATCCTACGGAAATAAAGCCTAAGGGCAGCATTGCGGTCAGATTCAAAGGCAAAGCTGACTAGCAAGGTTGCCCTACTAGTCACAACTTTCAAGGAACTTTCTAAAAAAATCAGACAATTCCAACTGGCCCGGTCCGACCCCCCCGCCTGACCCCCCCTTAGCCACAGACCCAGAATCAATAGCCACATACTGAACCCTAACAATAGGTGGTAAATTATCTTGTGGCATCAGGAGAACCTCGGTGAGGTATTTACGGACAAGAACCAGTGGTTCCAACAATGGTGATCTCAGAAAGTTTAAAAATCGCAGATTATTCCTCCTTAAGGAATTGTCCATTAATTCTAAACGCCTCATAGCAATCAGTCGTTCCTTGGAAAAGGTCTCCCCCAAAATACACATATCTTCCACTCTTGTCTCAAGTGTTGCCAACTTGTCAGGCTGCTCAGCACACTTTGCTTCCACCGCACAACACCGACCTTTAACCAGAAAAAACTCCTGAGATAGTGCACCCACCACTGGAGCAAGGGAGCTTTGAAGAGAAGAGATTGCCTCCCATAAGCAGTCTAGCGTCACTTTAGCAGGTTTCTTCAAGCCGCATATCACCCGCATCTCCTCGGTTCCTGGCGAGATGGTCTTTCTTTGGGCCCCTCCCGGGTTCCCTTCATTGGAGCGAACCTTCTCCGCCGCTCCACCAAACTTCTCACCAGGACTCGACACCATTAGCGAGGGGGAGGCCCCCCCCCCGACACGGACTCGACCTCCTGACCCGGAGGTACTCCCGCGTCTACTTCCTCCTCTCGGCCTCCACTGGGTTGCGGCGGCAACAGCTGGATGGGACTAAGATCCACACCATCACTGCTCAGATCCCCCGTCCCACACAAGGGATCCGCTGAAGCCATATCCGCCGAACGAGGTATGCAAAAGGGAACAATCCAGAGTTGCGCCGAGCCTCCGGAAGGTGTCGTGGAAACCGGAGGCTTCGATGTAGTTTGCTTCCTCTTCTTCCCCATCAGCAAAGCGTCTCACTCTCTACCTCTCCGCACTCCTGCGACCGGCGTCTACTCATCCGCCTTCTTGGAACCTGGGGTTCATTTTCAAGCTATGTTAGACTACTAACTGTTTGAGTCAAGGAGTCATCTATGTAGTGCAATGCCCGTGTGACCTGTTATATATAGGTCATAAGACATGAACTTTTAAAACACATATGATTGAACATTTCTCCTGCATACGCAGGGGAACAGAATTGGCTCCACTTGTTACACACTAGCAAGAATTAGAAGATTAAGAGGAAGATCTGAGTTGTTTTGTGATTTTACAAGTGGAGAGATTGGGAGGTGGGGATTTTTCAAAAGATCCGACACGAGTAAGCAACAATTTATTGTTAATTTGTAGACGTGTGTCCCATATGGGTTAAATACTGAAGTGGAGTGGCACTGGTTTCTTTAAGATTTAACTCCTCCTTCTGGCGATGTAGCTTTGATCATGCATGGTGTCTGAGAGCAGCAGCCCACCATGTTTTGTGGCAGGAAATGAAACCTATGGACAAGGTTGGGATATTTGAAAGAGGATGTTTTGGGACTGTGTGAATACGAGGGTTGCTATTTATATTTCTGGCCTTAGCAACAGTAAGTGTTGCCAGGCGCCATCCAATGATTCCATTGGAACACTGACATTGTTGAACATAACCTTATTCATAACATTTTATCATTTGAGCGCGATTTGTTGTTTACAGTAACTTGAAAAATTCATCTCGGGCGAAAAATGAAATTAACTCGTGAACATTTTCGTGCGATTATTTTTCATAACTTTTGACGTGGATTATCAAGACAAGAGTGCATCGATGAACTTAATTTTTTATACGGCGATAAAGCACCATCCTACAGCACTGTAAAAAAACTGGTATAACGAATTCAATCGTGGCCGACGTTCGCTCCAGGACGAATTCCGTCAGGGTCGTCCAAAATCGGTTGTTGTGCCAGAAAATATCGACGCTGTGTGTGAACTGATAAAGCAAGATCGTCATGTGACATACCGTGAGACTGAGGCATCTTTGGGCATTAGTATGACAAGCATCAATAAGATATTGCATGATCATTTGGCTGTAAAAAAGATTTGTTCGCGTTGGATCCCGCATAATCTGACAAACGCTCAAAAGAAGGCTCGTGTCGATTGATGCAAGGAAATGTTGAAAAAATACGTTCAAGGTGCATCAAAGACTGTGTATAACATCTACACAGGTGACGAATCATGGATCTATGCATATGAGCCCGAAACAAAACAGCAATCGACTGTATGGGTCTTCCAAGACGAGCCAAATCCAACAAAAGTTGTTTGCGGAAGAAGCACATTGAAGCAAATGGTTGCCTGTTTCTTCGGCATTACCAGTCACGTGGTGACAGTGCCGTTACAGCAACGTAGGACGGTCAATTCTGAATGGTACACGACCATTTGTTTACCAGAAGTCTTCGGAGAAATTCGGAAAATGTCGAAGAAGAGGCGAATAATTCTTCATCATGACAATGCGAGCTCTCACACATCGGCTCAAACAAAGGAATTTTTGACCGGCCAAAACATCAAAATTGATGGGTCATCCACCATACAGCCCTGATTTGGCACCCAATGACTTCTTTTTATTCCCACACATCAAAAACAAATTACGTGGTCAATGATTTTCAACACCCGAAGATGCGGTTGATGCATTCAAAACGCATGTTTTGGAGTTACCTCAATCGGAGTGGAAAAAGTGCTTTGAAAATTGGTTCAAACGCATGCAAAAGTGTATTGATCTTCATGGAGAATATTTTGAAAAACAATAAAACCAATTTCGATCATAAATATTTGTTTTTTCATTATTAGGCCAGAAATATAAATAGCAACCCTCGTACATGAAGGCACAGCTGTTTTTTGGACACACTGATTCACTGGATTTTTTAATCCGTGGCATCTTACTCTGACTACAGCTAAATTCCTTATTCCTTATTTTTGATAATGAACTGTGAACTGTGAATTGGGGACAGTGGATTGCAAAAGGTGAAATTAGACTTACCTGCTAATTGTTGTTCCTTGAGGAACTCCAGTCTAGTCCCGAAATCAGGAGTTGTCAATCTCTCACAGCAGCTTGGAGACTGAGAAAATTCATTTCTGTGACATCACGGGTACATAAGCTGATACCCCTCCTGTATACACCAGTAACCTATTGACAAAGCAGACTCCCCGGAGCAACAAGTAAGTAATCGAAACATTGCAACCCATCTATCAATTTAACTAGAGAATTATAAGTACACTTTACTCTTCCATTACAGTTAATGGCCAACAGACACCCAGGCCCGAACTCTGCTATAGTGACAGGCCCAGGACCACTCCCCGATTCACCTCCGATCCCACCCTACCAAGAAAAAACCTGAAGCCCGTACACCATACCAGTAGCTTACCTGTAACACTCTGACGCTTCCGGCTATGGTCTACCGAACTTCTCCAGGCGGGATACGGGACTAGACTGGAGTTCCTCAAGGAACACCAATTAGCAGTTAAGTCTAATTTCACCTTCCTTATCGTCCCTCCAGTCTAGTCCCGAAATCAGGAGATGTAACAGAGCAGTGAAAATCCTCATAGGGTGGGACCCCATAGACCAGCCTGAAGCACCGCCGATCCAAAAACGGCAACCCTGCCCATCTGGACATCCAGACGGTAATGCTTAACAAAGGAATTGAGAGATGACCAAGTAACCGCCTTGCAAATCTCCGCTGCCGGCACTAAACCACTCTCTGCCCAAGAGGCCGCCTGAGCTCTAGTAGAATGCGAACGAAGCCCTCCTGGCACCTCCTTACCCCTTCAGGAGATACGCCGACGCTATGGCCTCCTTCACCCAACGGGCAATGGAAGACTTAGACGCTGCTTCACCTTTACGAGGCCCCGCAAACAAAACAAACAATCTATCTGACTTACGAAAACCAGCTGTCCGACTCACATAGCCCTTCAACGCACGACCCACGTCTAATCGATGCAACTGATCCGCATGCTGTTCTGCCCCGCCAGCCCTAAACACCGGCAAAGAAAGAACCCGATTCACATGAAACGCAGACACCACCTTTGGCAGGAAAGACGGCACCGTTCTCAAAACCACCTTCGAATCAAAAAAGGACAGAAAAGGCTTCCGACAGGACAACGCCTGCAACTCGGAGATCCGTCGAGCCGAACAAATAGCCACCAAGAAAACCACTTTGAGAGTAAGATCTTTCAAGGACGCCCTGGATAGTGGCTCAAAGGGCTCCCTAACTAGCGCCCTCAAGACTAAAGGGAGATCCCAAGGCGGCACCACCTGCGATCGAGGAGGCCGCAAGAGCGACACCGCCTTCAAGAAACGCTTTTATGTCCGGATGCCCTCCAAGCACTACCCCGGCAACTTTGCCCCTGTAACAGGACAATGCTGCTAACTGCACTCGCAATGAGGAAGCCGCCAGGCCCTTTTGAAAACCGTCCTGCAAGAACAATAACACCTGCGGGAGAGACACTTTTAGCGCTACAATCTGCCTACTCCTGCACCAATCTTCGAAAATTCGCCACACTCGAACATAAGCCAACGACGTTGACCTGTGACAAAGCCTTTAGCAAGGTGGAGATCACCGACGACGAATAACCCTTTGCCATCATCCTTGCCCTTTCAAGAGCCAAGCCGTAAGTGAGAATCGAGTTACCTGGGGCATGCGCAAGGGACCCTGTGACAGCAGATTGTCCCGCAGGGGAAGTTGCCACGGGTCGTCGACTACCAGCCTCATGAGGTCTGCGTATCATGGCCTCCTTGGCCAGTCCGGCGCGATCAAGACCACCAGGCCCCTGTGCCTTTCCACGCGCTGCAACACGCGACCGATCAGCACCCATGGCGGGAACACGTACAAAAGATGGCCCTCCGGCCAAGACTGAAGGTGCGCATCCAGGCCTTCCGACATCCGCTCCTTCCTTCTGCTGAAGAAACGACTCACCTGCGCCAACTGAAAGGTGGCCATCAGATCCATGAGAGGCGTACCCCAGCACCGCACCAGCATCGCAAACACTTCCGGATGAAGCCCCCACTCCCCCGGGTCCACCTTCACCCGGCTCAAAAAGTCGGCCTGCACATTGTCTACCCCGGCAACATGCGCTGCCGACAACGCTTCTAAGTTTTCTTCGGCCCACTTGAACAAACCCTGTGCTTCCGTCTCGAGCGGTACGCTGCCCGTCCCGCCCTGCTGATTGATGTATGCCACTGCCGTTCCGATGTCGGAGGACACTCGAACGGCCCTCCCTTGGAGATAAGGCTGAAACTCGCGCAGAGCTAGGGCTACCGCTCTCAATTCTAACCTGTTGATGGACCAGCCCTTCTCCTGCTCGGTTCACTGTCCTTGAGCAAACCTTCCTTGAAAGTGAGCCCCCCAGCCGAACAGACTGGTGTCTGTTGTCAGCGTCTGCCACTCCGGAGACTCCAATGGCATGCCCTTCTCGAGACACTCGGGTCGTAACCACCAGCGCAGAGCCACGCGCGCCTCCGGAGGACACGGAAGAGCAGTCGACAAGGAGTCGGTTTGGTGAGACCACCTCCGCAACAACGCCCTCTGCAACGGCCTCATGTGGGCCCGCGCCCATGGCACCACCTCGAGGATCGCTGCCATCGTTCCGAGCACCTGAAGGTAATGCCAAGGCGTGGGCCGCCTCCTGCAAAGAAACTGGCGTACCAGAGTGCGCAACGCTATCGCCCGTTGCCGCGGAAGCAACACTCTCCCCAACCTGGTGTCGAAGTGTGCTCCCAGATACTGCAGATTCTGCGACGGGGTCAACTTGCTCTTCACTCTGTTGACCACCCAACCGAGGCTCTCTAGGAATTCTATCACCCTGGCTGTAGCCACTGCGCTCTCTTCCCTGGACTTTGCCCTGATCAACCAATCGTCCAGATAAGGATGCACCAAAACACCCTCCTTGCGCAAGGCTGCCGCCACTACCACCATGACCTTGGTGAACACCCGGGGTGCCGTAGCTAGGCCGAACGGCAATGCCTGAAACTGAAAATTCCCCATCGGGAGCGCGAACCTGAGAAACCTCTGATGCTGCTGCTGTAAAGGTATGTGCAGATACGCTTCCGCGAGATCCAGGGACATAAGGAACTCCCCTTTGCGCACCGCCACGATGACGGACCGCAACATCTCCATCCGAAAATGAGATACGTGGAGACAACGATTCACCTTTTTGAGGTCTAAAATCGGCCGATAAGCCCCTTCCTTCTTTGGTACTAGGAAATAAAGCGTAGTTACTCACCTGTAACAGGTGTTCTCCAGGAGCAGCAGGAATCAGTCCTCACTTATGGGTGACGTCGGCGCCGACGGAGCCCTCGCGGAGCAATTTTCCCCAGCTTTCAAAGAAAGCCTTTGGGAATTGCAGCGCGCATGCGCGGTCGCCTTCCCGCCCAAGGGTGCCATCTTAGCCAGTCAGATGACATAGCTAAAAAAGACAGCATAAAAATTTGCAAAAAAACTAAAGCAGATGATTGCAACTCCAAGGGGAGGAGGGAGGGTTGTGAGGACTGATTCCTGCTGCTCCTGGAGAACACCTGTTACAGGTGAGTAACTACGCTTTCTCCAGGACCAAGCAGGAAGTCAGTCCTCACTTATGGGACTCCCAAGCTTAAGGCTACCGGAGACCCTAAGCACAAAAATGAGCTCCCTCTAGCTCAGCAGCACAGAAGGAAGGAATCTTCGCTGAATTATTACCCACCGGTAGCCCACATCCGGGACGGAGGGTAGGAGTTGCTCAGACCTCAAAGAGATTACGGAGGACTGCCTGTCCGAAAGCACTGTCCCTGCGGGACTCCCTCTCGAGACAGTAATGGACCGCAAAAGTCTGGCTCGAAGACCAAGTAGCGGCCCGGCAGATGTCTGCCAGCGGAACAGAGCGGAGGTAAGCCACTGACGTAGCCTTTGCCCGAACGCAATGAGCCGTGACTCGACCTTCCAAGGAGAGTCCGGCTGCCCCATAAGCCCAAGTGATACAGTCCGCAACCCAGATGGACAGAGTACGCTTGGAGACCGGGAGCCCCAATTTATTGGGGTCAAAAGACACAAAAAGCTGAGCAGCTTTACGGTGCTCCCGCGTACGGTCAAGGTAGAAGTTCAATGCCCTTCTATAGTCCAGGGTATGGAGGACCGTTTCAGCTCGGCTGGAGTGTGGTCTGGGAAAGAAGGTCGGAAGTACCACCTCCTGATTGATGTGAAAAGGGGAGACCACTTTTGGAAGAAATTTTGGGTGAGTCCGCAGGACTACCCTATTTTTGTAGAACCGAGTGTAAGGGGGATCAGACACGAGGGCCTGCAATTCACTTACGCGTCTAGCGGAAGTGAGGGCTATCAAGAACAATGTTTTCCAAGAAAGAAAACGGAGAGAACAGGTAGCCATAGGTTCAAAAGGCGGACAGGTGATCCGCTGTAAAACCACATTCAGATCCCAGTCAGGCGCTGGCGGGCGCAGAGGTGGTTTAAGCAGAAGGAGACCTCGGAGAAACCTCGCTACAAGAGGGTCGCTGGAAAGAGGTCTGCCGTCCACCGGCACATGATGTGCTGAAAGAGCACTGAGGTGAACTTTGACGGAGTTGGACTTAAGTCCCAGATTAGAGAGGTATAGCAAGTACTGCAGAATCACCGACACCGGGCAGGAGAAGGGATCCTGAGACTGTTGGGTACACCAAACGGAAAAGCGACGCCATTTAAGGGCGTAGCATTTGCGGGTAGAAGGTCGCCGAGAAGCTAGGACGACCTCTTCCACCTCTGCCGGCAGAAGAAGGGGAGCAAGGACTACCCTCTCAGCAGCCAGGCCATTAGATTGAGAGATCTGAGGTTGGGGTGTAGCAGAGACCCCTGATCCTGAGTGAGGAGATCCGGTTGTAACCCCAGAGGGAATGGATCCTCCACCGCTAATTGCAGCAGGAGTGGAAACCACGGCTGTCGGGGCCAGCGAGGGGCCACCAGGATCATGAAGGCTTTGTCTCGGAGAACCTTGAAAAGAGTTCGAGACACTAGCGGGATGGGAGGGAAAGCATACAGAAGGCTCTCCGACCATGAGAGTAGAAAAGCGTCTGCCGCAACTCGAAGGGGATGTGGCTGACGAGAGCAGAAGCGAGGAAGTTGCCGGTTGAGAGGGCTGGCAAAGAGATCCATCGTGGGGAGGCCCCACTTTAGAAAGAGCTTCTGAACTACCAAGGGATCCAGGCGCCACTCGTGCGGCTGGAGGATCCTGCTGAGTTTGTCCGCCAGGCAATTTTCTTGGCCTGGGAGATAAACTGCCTTGAGATGAACGCCGTGACTGACGGCCCAAGAGCAGAGCTTCTGTGCTTCCCGACAGAGAAGGAAGGAGCCCGTGCCCCCCTGCTTGTTCACGTAGAACATGGCAACTTGATTGTCCGTCTGGACAAGGACGGACTGGTGAGAGGTCAGGTGGGAGAAGGCCTTGAGAGCCAGGCGGATCGCTCTGCGCTCCAGGAAGTTGATCTGCTGAGCAGATCCCACGTGGTCCAGAGGCCCTGAGTACGTGCCCCTTGGCAATGTGCTCCCCAGCCCAGGAGGGATGCATCTGTCGTCAGCACCTGGGCCGGCTGAGGTGACTGAAAAGGCATGCCGAGTACCAGGTTCGGCCGATGAAGCCACCACCGGAGAGACGAGATCAGCGGCTCGGAGACGCGCACTAGGTCTGCTAGGCCGCCTGTGGCTTGTTGCCACTGCCTGTGGAGACACCATTGAGCAGGCCGCATATTCAGGCGGGCATTGGGGGTCACATGGACGGTGGAAGCCATATGGCCGAGTAGTCTCAGGAAGCGCCTGGCGGAGACCAGGGGCTGGCTGCGAAAACGGTCGGCTAGGTCCATGAGCCGTTGAGCCCTGTTGAGCGGTAGGAACGCTCGTGCCTGAGGAGTGTGCAGCCTTGCGCCGATGAACTTGAGATCCTGTGAGGGGAGCAAAGTGGACTTTGTGAAGTTTATAACAAAGCCCAAGTACTGCAGAAGAGTCACCGTGCGGCGTGTGGCGTTGGTAACCTCCGGAGCGGACGCTGCTCTGATGAGCCAGTCGTCGAGGTACGGAAAGACATAGAGGCCGTGAAGCCGGAGATGGGCCGCCACCACCGCGAGACATTTTGTGAAGACCCGCGGTGCGGAGGACAGGCCAAAGGGCAGTACTCTGTACTGGTAATGATTTCCTGCCACCACAAACCTTAGGTATTGGCGGTGGCTTGGGTGGATGAGGATGTGCGTGTAGGCATCCTTTAGATCCAAGGAGCATAGCCAATCTCCCTGCTGGAGGTAGGGCAGAAGGATTCCAAGGGTAAGCATCTTGAACTTTTCCCGCACGAGGAATCTGTTGAGGTTGCGCAGGTCCAGGATGGGTCTGAGGCCTCCTGTCCTTTTTGGTACTAGAAAATACCTGGAATAAAAGCCTTGACCTCTCAGGTGGTGGGGCACCGGTTCCACCGCCTGTTCCTGTAGAAGACCTGCTAACTCCTGAAGGAGTAATTCCCTGTGCAGAGGGAGTCGTGGAGGTTCTCCCGGAAAATAGGAGGGAGGGACCTGTTGGAAGTGGAGAAGATAGCCTTCTCTCACGACTTGAAGCACCCAGGCATCTGAGGTGATGCTGGACCACCTGTGGGCGAAGTGAACCAGCCGGCCTCCGGTGCTGGGAGGAACCAGCGGAGGGGGAGAGGCTATGCTTAAGGAGTCAAAAACCCCCACCCTGCTGAGCAGGGGCTGGTGGTGCAGGCTTGGGGGCTTGCTGCCTACGGGACCCGTTACCCCGTCCCTTGGCCTGCTGGCCCTGTTGGGGAGCTGCAGGGGCCTGATATTGGGGGTATTGTTTGTAGGCAGCCGCCTTTCTCGGGTAAAAGGACTTCTTTCCCGAGCCCTTCTTTTTCTGGGAAGGGGCGGAGGTCTTCCTAGAAAGCCTAGTCCTGGTGAGAGTCTCCGTCTCGATCTGTGCAGCCTTTTCAGCCATGGGCTTGCCAAAGAGGTTCTCGCCTCGGCAGGGGACATCGACCAACTTGTCCTGCACCCAGGGCTCAAGGTCAGACGACTGAAGCCAAGCCTGTCGGCGGGCACCGATGCCGGCTGCGGCCACTCGAGCCGATGCTTCAAAGCCATCATAGGCTGCTCGGGATATGAATTTTGAGCATTCCCGAATGCCAGAGGACAAGGCCAGGAACCTCCACAAGGGTTCCTCGGACAAACCAGCGGAGAATCCGGCTAGCTCTTTAGCCAGGTCTCGGAGATACATGCCCATGTATAGCTGGTAGGTCTGGACACGACACGCAAGCATAGAGCCCTGGAAACACTTCTTACCAAGGCCATCCAGGTTACGGACCTCCCTGCCAGGAGGCACCGAGGAGTGCATCTTCTGGCTCTTAAGACGATGCATGGCCGATTCCACTACCATGGAATGGTGTGGTAGCTGTGCTTTTTGGAAGCCAGGGCTCTTGCGGACTCGATAGATAGAATCGACCTGCTTGCTCAGGACCGGCGAGGAGGCCGGACTCTCCCACATGCGGAAGAGTAGTCGTTCCAGCATGGGAGGAACCGGTACAGTAAAGTGTTCCCTGGCGGGAGAGTCATACTGGAGGGCGTCGAGCTCTTCGGCTCGAGGCTCCTCCTCGGGATCCGCAGGGAAGGCCAAAGCCTTGGCCATATCCCTGACGAAGTCCGAGAACCGGGCATCCTCCGGGGGGGACTGCTTCCGAGGTTCGGACTCAGGTGAGTCCGAGGGGACACACCGAGACCGAAAAGAATCAGGCGACTCTTCCTCTTCAGACTCCCAGACCGACTCCGACGAGGACTCGGTGGGGTCGGCCCGAGCAGGGCGCGGCGCCTGCCGCCCCGACGCCGAGGGAGTCGGCGTCGGCGACCTCGGTCCCGAACGGGAGGCCGAGGGTGACCTCGACCGAGGATCGACTCGAGTTCGCATGGACTCGAGGATCGGCTCGGTCTCCGGGGTCGACTTAGACGTCGACGTCCCGGCGGTCGGGGCAGCGGCGCCAGCGAGGCCGGCGAGCAGTGCCCGCTGCTGGTCCATGAAGGCAGACAGTCTGCTCTCCAAGGCCGTCAACCTGAGTCCGAGCTCAGGTGACCCAGCAGTCCCCGACTCGGGCCCCGACGGCGTCAGGCCCGACGTCGGCGGTCTCGGAGGCGAGTCCAGGAGGACCACAGGACTTACCCGAGCAGGCAGCTCCGACTCCAGGCGAGGTCGCTTCGAGAGGTGCTCCTTCTCCAAGGACCCGGGACGGCTATCGGGGCTATGCGACCTGGCCCTCGCGGAGCCAGGAGCGTCCACCGACGCCGCCCTCGCGGGTTTCACCTTCCGACGATGGTCCCCGGAGGGAGAACCCCTATCGGAGGAACTCCGGCGACGGTCCGAGCTGGAACCTCTGGACGCGGAGGCCTCCGACGAGGTCCGGGTACGGCTGGGGTCAGCGAAGATCCTATCCCGCTGATGCCGCCGACTTCTCAACGCTTTGGAGGACATTTTGCCGCAGGGCCCACAGATCATTTCTTCATGATCCGGGCCCAGGCAGCGGAGGCAATTGTCGTGTGTGTCAGTTAGTGACATATTTCGGTCACACTGACCACACCGCTTGAAACCACTGGCAGCCATCGGGGGAAAAAGGGCCCCGGCGAGGTCAAAGGACCGGGCTGCCAGGGAAAAACCGAAAACGAAACTGACTAAGTCAGAAAAACCGAAAAAGAAGAAGAGGACTCGTGACCGGCGTCGCGAGTCCGGGCGGGAAAAAAGACCGGCGTCGAACCGAAGGAAAAAAGAGTAAATTATGAGTAAATATCAACTTTTTCGCGGGGACACGACGGGTACGTCTGTAGGGCTCCGCGGAAAAAAGAAGACTGGCTAAGATGGCACCCTTGGGCGGGAAGGTGACCGCGCATGCGCGCTGCAATTCCCAAAGGCTTTCTTTGAAAGCTGGGGAAAATAGCTCCGCGAGGGCTCCGTCGGCGCCGACGTCACCCATAAGTGAGGACTGACTTCCTGCTTGGTCCTGGAGAAATGGAGTACCGACCGCAGCCTAACTGGTCTGGAGGCACCGGCACTATGGCCCGGAGATCCAACAACCTCTGTACTGTCTCCCCGACCGCCCTGCGTTTGAACCTCGCGTTGCAGGGAGACAGCACAAAGGAGTCCGTCACTGGGCACCGCAACTCTAACGCATACCCTTCTCGAATCACCTTCAGCACCCACTGATCTGAGGTAACCCGAACCCGGACCCAGGCAGGATAAAATTCCCGTAAACGCCCCCCAACGGGGACGCTTCCCGCCCGGGACCCCCTGACTTCATTGGGCTTTACGGACACTGCCGGAAGAGGCAGACGAGGAGGCTGCCGCCCCAAAGACTCTGCCTGCCCCTCGGAAACCCCGAAACCCCTGGTTCCTATAGGGAAAACGGGTCCTCTGACTCTGCCCAAACCGAGGGGAACGAAAACGCCGAAACTCCCTCTGCTGCCCCTTAGGCAGTGAAGGCGCTCTCCCTTGCTTCGGCTTGTCCTCCGGGAGACGACGCACCCAAGTCCTTAACAATCTTATCCAAATCCTCCCCAAACAGGAGTTTCCCCCGGAAAGGAAGCTTACTGAGGCGAGCCTTAGACGAACTGTCTGCCGCCCAATTACGCAGCCACAGGTAACGCCGAGCTGCCACTGCCGAAGACACACTCTTGGACAGGCCCCTAATAAGGTCATACTGAATATCTGCGAGGTAGGCTGCCCCCGACTCCAACTTTGCCGCCTCCTCGGCCACGCCGTCCGCCTGATCCACCTGAATACGCTGTACCCAGCGAAGACATGCTCTCGCCACCCACGCCCCACAAATGGACGCCTGCAACGAAAGCGCATTGACCTCAAAGACCTGCTTTAACAAAGTCTCCAGCTTCCGGTCCTGACTATCCTTGAGGGCCGCACCCCCCTCAACTGGAATTGTCGTCTTCTTGGTGACCACTGATACTGCCGCATCAACCCTGGGATACTTAAATAACTCCTTATCCTGCTCCAGAAGGGGGTACAGTCATGCCATAACCAGAGACCCCTTGAGAGCTGTCTCGGGGACGTTCCACTCCTCCTGAATCATCTCCTGAAACACCCTATGTACCGGGAAAGCCCGCTGGGTCTTTCGGAAGGCCTGCAACAAAGGGTCCTCCAGGGCTGACTCCTCCGCCTGCACCCCGGCGGGCATATTAAGAGCCTGGAGAGTCTCAGCAATGAGCGCGGGCAACTCCTCCCTGCGAAAAACCTGAACTACCCTGGTCTGTTCCTCCTGGTCTGCAATCTCGCCTTCCTCCAACTCTTCCTCGAACTCCAAGTCCGGCTCCTCCGAACAGTCCCCCTCTGAGAAGATGGAATCCCTCTCCGCTCTAGACCGCTTCGCAACCGGAGCGGACTCGCCTGCTGCCAGAGGAGGATCCAGCCTCTTTCCCCCCTGGGACTATTGCGCAGCCGCTGAAGCAGGCCCCCCAGCGGCTGCACCGAGCGCTCGCTGTATAACTGCCACGAATTCTGGGGAAAAAATGGCCGCCAAACCTCCCGCTAGCGGGGCTTGCGGCCCGCAGACATCCGAAACTGATGAGGAAGTGCCAGGGATGGGCTCTGGCAACAGGGGGCGAGGGGACCCCTGATCACCCATAGCGACCTTGGGGACGTCCACCCCGCCCGTCTGCACTCTTGCACTGCGCCGACTCCTCTGCGCAGCCCTTGCAGATGCCGGCCTCTGAAAGCGTGCTACGCTTTGCCCCGCAGAGCAAACAGAGCGCTTTTGGAGACATCTGCTCACCCCCGGAGCCCAGCTAACAAGGCCCTCAGGAAAGGAGCCTCTGCAAGCACACCAACCTAATAAAACAGGTGTGTCCCCTCTATGTAACAGTTTCTTTCTTTTTTTCTTCAACCACACACTCACCAAATCCGAGCAGGGACCTCCCCCCACTGCCCCCCCTGACAAAGGGCAGCTGAAACGAGGCTCCCCGCTCACCGGAGACCGAAGAAATGAGCCGCTTACAAAAAACGGCGGTTTCCCGCGCACCCAACACGCGGCACAGCCTGCACTCCCCAGCCGCGTGTCACTGAGCCTACGTCTCCCGCCTAACGTCCCGCTCAGAAGCACACCTACCTTTCGCGGGAAGTCCTACGCCCGCGGTGCTCTATCGCCAGCGCGAGAGCTGCCGCTTCGGGCTGAGCGGGTGTCCTTTCCACCGACAGACCCGAGGTGAGTGGCTCCGCCCCAAATGCTGATAGGCCGCTGACCTCCGCGGCCCGATAGCACAGGCAGGCAGCACCTCTGCACTCGCTACGGGCCGCTCTCACCACAAGCTCATCCTTTCACCGTCGCTTCTCGTTGCTCAAGGGAACCGCTGTCCCCGAACACTTGGCCCAGCACCGATCCTCTCCCCCCACCCCCCGGAGCCGCCAGGTAAAGGAGAGAAAGGAAGAGGCTGAAGGACTCAGACGCAACTAAAAACTAGTGAGGGAACCCCCCAACCATAAGGGAAGAGCCAAGTGCAGCTTTATATTCCTTTTTTTTTTTTTTTTTTTTTTACAAAGAAACCCTATTCAAGTAATCTAACAAAAGGTCCTTAATTGCTCCTCCAGTGAACCCCCATCAGGCTCACGCCAACCTCCAGCTGCTTGGAGACTGAGAGAACTGGTGTATACAGGAGGGGTATCAGCTTATGTACCCGTGATGTCACAGAAATGAAGTTTCTCAGTCTCCAAGCTGCTGTGAGAGGTTGACAACTCCTGATTTCGGGACTAGACTGGAGGGACGATAAGGAATGGACTTTAATGTGAGCCTGAGTAAAAGATGATAAAAAGTAAAAAAATGTTTTCTTAAAGTCCTTTTGGGGGGGGGGGGGGCGATGATAATATGACGGGACTGTTGAGCAGTTAAATTAGTATGGCTCGATGTTGAGCCTCCTTTACACAAAATATTTTCCTATAGGTTTTTGTGAAATAGTTTATTGGAATAGCTCATGCATATATGAATTGTTTTTGAGAAATAACTTGTCTTGCAATCTTTACACACGCGGCGATTTGAAGTATTCTGATGCAAGGAAGAGTTGTTTTGTATGAAGTATATTTAAGAATAGAAGCTCATTAAACTGAATATTATTTCCGCAACTTTTTCTGGGGCATTAGCATTTTTTGTAGAAAAGAAATGGATTATGTTTGCATTTGCTCCACTTTAATACAGGCCAAACGCCAAAACCCTATGCAAGGTGAAATTAGACTTACTGCTAATTGTGTTTCCTGGAGTGTAGCCAGTCTAGTCCCGGACCTCTGGGTTCCCTATCTCATCCAGCAGCTTTGGAGACTGAGAAACTCCTCCTTTTTATGATGTCACCAGTATATCCACTCGGAATCCGCCTCCTGCCATCAGTAACCTATTGACAAAGCAGACTCACCGGAGACACAAGTAAGAATTCAACTAAAGAATCCACTCACGTACTAATGGAAGTACTACGCAACCCTTAAACCAAACTTGAAAATTCTTGTTACAGACTGTGACTTGTCAGACGGCTGCCTAGGGTGAGAACTTACACAATCTTGACGATGCATATATTCATATTATTCTTGCAAGGTATTGTGGGTAATGTAGTTCTTTCACTCCCAAACACAGCTGAAGACAATAATTGAGTTGTGATACCAGTGGTAAGGCCAATAAAATACTTCTTTTATTGATGGGGTTTAATTCACCCAGCACAAGTATGCTTGTTAGCAATATAAATGAGGTTACTTGCTTGCAGTGTTTAAATGGATAACATAAAGTCACAAAGCAAACCAGAAAACAACCTTCAGCTTGTCAGGCAATTAGCTAATGTTTTCTTAGCAAATAATTACCAAATAAAAAGGCACAAAGAAATGAATGAACTTTGCTTGTTAGGTTAACTTCTGCTTATTTTCCACGCAGATCCCAGCAGTGATTCTCCCTTGCTCACACACACAATCAGGTGCAGCTTTAATTACTATCAATTGACCAGCTGAAACCCTTTAGCTGGCTGGCTGCTACTGTGTGAACCCAAATCCTGCTTTAAGAGCTGTTTGCAGTGGAAATAAAGAACAAAGTTAGGTTTCTTTGTGATGGCTGATGTGTTTGCTCACAGAAAGCTAGCAATAGCATTTAGATAGAGAACAGTCCATGTAATGAATAGTTTCATCTGCTGTATCTCCCCCTTCATCAATCAGCATAGGGTCACTATCATACATTGGCACAGACGAGTCTTTCCATAAGGCACTATAATGAGAATGCTTATTCCCTTGCTGCCATTCACTATTATAGATAGGGTCTGGATCAGTGTTCATATCTGAGCCTCTCCTGCTATCATAATTCCTCTCTGTATATCCTGGCCAGTATGTAATCCAGTTCTGATGTCCAGCCTTCCAACCTTGATCCCTGGACACTGGATCTTCCTTTTGGCATAGGTCTGAAAGTCCTTTCCACATGCAGTCTTCTCTCTTCCAGGTAGCCACTGGTGATTCCTATCTCTGCCCATCCATTCCTCTGGCTGACTCCAGTCCAATGGTCTCTGCTGGCACTTGGAATACCTCCCAGTATGGGTACTGCCTTGGACTCTCCCAGACCATCCAATGGGCTTTCTTCTCTTCCTTCCAGAGAGTTTCCTTCTTTCTCTATCCGCTTGGCTTGGCTTCTGTTTCTCCAGGTGATACTGGTGCTTGAGCTTGAAGTTGTTGCTGTCTCCTTTCCTGAAGCTCTTTCTGTAGCTGTTATCTGAAGAAAAAGCTCTATTCTTATTCTGTCCTAATGTGTGCTCCTCCCTAACACAGCGCAGCTGTGTTGAATCAGGCCCTGCCCTTTGAGATGAGTGCTTAGGGATTACCTCATAGCTCTCTTGATTGCACACATGTTTTCTCACTTCAGCCCCTCTCATGGCTGCTGGAAACCTGGTGCATTCTGGGACTGGTAGTCTTTTATGTGAAAACTCTGTTTTCTTACTTCTACCGACAGGTTGCTTGTTCAGAGTCACATCATCTTTTCTATAGCTCCTACCTGAGCTATGATAAGCTTCCTTATCACAGACTTTAACTCACACAAGCTCCTCCCTCCGCCAACGGATAGGAAAACCCGCCAGAGAAAAAAATGTATCCCCCTTTTTTCTTTAAGCGGACTTGCTACTCCTACAAATGTAAGAAACAATACACACTCTTACCTGTAAACGATCTGAGCACTTCCGGTTCCTGAAAAACTACAAACCCTGGGGAGGGACACGGGACTAGACTGGCTACACTCCAGGAAACACAATTAGCAGGTAAGTCTAATTTCACCTTCCTGATCGTGTAGCCAGTCTAGTCCCGGACCTCTGGGTAAGTACCAGAGCAGTAAACAAATCAAATCTGGGAGGGCCCTGGGAGACCCGCCTGAAGAACTGCCGAGCCAAAAGCGGTCTCCTCCGCCCTTTGCACATCCAGGCGGTAATGCTTCACAAAAGAGTTTAGCGATGACCAAGTCGCTGCTTTGCAAATCTCCACCAGAGGTATCAGATGCACCTCTGCCCAGGATGCGGCCTGCGCTCGAGTGGAATGCGCCCGAAGCCCTTCCGGTACCGACTGACCTCTCAACAAGTAAGCCAACGCAAT
The DNA here is from genome assembly GCA_033557465.1 of Ichthyophis bannanicus. Lineage (NCBI taxonomy): Eukaryota > Metazoa > Chordata > Amphibia > Gymnophiona > Ichthyophiidae > Ichthyophis > Ichthyophis bannanicus. The sequence goes on from CM066041.1 coordinate 6,102,889, forward strand.
AGCCTCTTTAATCCACCTTGTGATGGACGCTTTCGACGCCGCGTCACCTTTCCTGGTACCCGCGAAGAGGACAAAAAGCCTGTCCGACCTACGAAAACTGGCCGTGCGCCAAAGATACTTTTTAAGCGACCTACGGATATCCAATAGGTGTAACCTTAAGCGCCCCCGACGTGCCCGCATCCTGCGAAAACACCGGCAAGGAAGTTTCCTGATTCACATGAAAAGGCGAAACCGCCTTAGGAAGGAAGGCCGGCACCGTCCTCAACACTACCTTCGAGTTAAAGAAAGACAAATAGGGCTCTCTGCAGGAGAGCGCCTGCAATTCTGAGACTCTCCTAGCCGAACAAATGGCCACTAGAAACACCACCTTTAAGGTGAGATCCTTGAGCAACGCTATGGACACCGGTTCAAAAGGTTTGCGCTCTAGCGCGTCTAACACGGACAGCAAATGCCACTTCGGGACGATCTGTCTAGACGGGGGGGAGCAGCAACGACCCCACCCGCAAGAAACGTTTAACATCTAATGACTTCCGAGCGTCTGACCTCCTACCTTACCTCTGTAGCACGACAGAGCCGCCACCTGTACCTGCAACGACACGGCTGCTAGCCCTTTGGCAAAGCCAGCCTGCAGGAGATCTAAGATTTGCGGAATGGAAGATTTCAACGCCTTGCACTTCCTATCCATGCACCAAGATTCAAAAATTCTCCAGATACGGACATATGCCAACGAGGTGGACCGTTTTCTGGCCTTCAATAGGGTAGATATAACCTCCGTCGAATAACCCCTCGCCTTCAACCGCGCCCTTTCAAGAGCCAGGCCGTAAGCGAGAATCGATCCACGTGAGGCATGAACAGGGGCCCCTGCGCCAGAAGGTCTGGACGAGGTGGTAGCCGCCATGGCGTTGCCACTACCAACCTCACCAGATCCCCATACCAAGGTCTGCGAGGCCAGTCCGGGGTGATCAGAATTACTTGACCTTTGAACAGCTCGATCCACTGCAGTACTCTTCCAATCAGGATCCATGGCGGAAAGACATACAGAAGCTGCCCGACCAGCCACTCCTGAACGAGCGCATCCAAACTCTCTGACATCCTTTCCTGTCTGCTGAAAAAATGGCTGACCTTTGCTAAGGTAAAGGTTGCCATGAGATCCATGACCGGCGCTCCCCATCTGCGCACTATCATTTCGAAAACTTCAGGATGAAGAACCCATTCCCCTGGATCTACTCTTACTCGAATGAGAAAATCCGCCTGCACATTGTCCACTCCTGCGACATGCGCTGCTGATAGGTCCAGGAGATTCGCCTTGGCCCAATCGCACAGGGCTCCGGCGTCAAACTCCAGCACTGCGCTGCTGGTCCCTCCTTGCTTGTTGACATAGGATACCGCTGTGGCATTGTCGGAAAACACCCAGACTGCCTTGCCTTTGAGCAGCCTCTGAAATGCCTGCAACGCTAGGGCCACCGCTTTCAATTCCAGCCTGTTGATTGACCACGTTTTCTCGTGGGCCGTCCACTGACCCTGCGTGAACATGCCTTGGCAATGCGCGCCCCAGCCCAGGAGACTGGCGTCTGTCATTACAGGCACCCAGACCGGAGCGTCCAGTGACCTCCCGCATTCCAAGGACGCTGGGCGCAACCACCATAGCAGGGACTGACGAGCCTCTTCCGAACAGGGCAATTTCCGGGATAGCGGGTCCTGTTGATGCGACCATCAGCGAAGCAACCCTCTCTGCAAGGGCCTCATGTGAGCTCTCGCCCACGGAACCGTCTCTATGGCCGCAGCCATCGTACCCAGCAATTGAAGATAATGCCACGCTGAGGGCACCTTGTATTGAAGAAACCGGTTTACCAATTTCCAGAGGCCCTTCGCTCTTTCTGCCGTCAGAAACACCTTTCCTGCATTGGTGTCGAAGCGAGCTCCCAGATATTCTAGGTTCTGAGAGGGAACCAACTGACTCTTCGCCAGATTGACCACCCAACCGAGTTCTTCCAGAAAAGCCACTACTCGAGCCATGGCTGACACGCTCTCGGACCTGGACTTCGCCCAAATCAACCAGTCATCTAGGTACAAATACACTAAGAATCCCTCCTTTCTGAGAGCCGCCGCCACCACCACCACCACCATGATCTTGGTGAAGGTTCGCGGAGCCATCGCTAAGCCAAAAGGCAACACACGGAAATGAAAATGGCCGAACGGGACTGTGAATCTGAGGAACTTGTGATGCTCCTGTCTTATCGGAATGTGGAAATAAGCCTCTGATAAGTTCAGCGAGGTGAGAAATTCTCCCTTTTGTACCACCACTATGACTGATCGCAGCATCTCCATATGAAAATGAGATACGCGAAGGCAACGATTCACTCCCTTGAGATCCAGAATCGGACATACGCCCCCCCCCCTTTTTCGGGACGACAAAGTAGATGGAGTAACGACTGCTGCCGCGTTGGTCTGGCGGTTCGGGCACTATCGCCCTGAGCTCTAGGAGCCTTTGGACTGTCTCCCGCAATGCCTTGCGCTTGGCAGGCGACTTCCCGGGGGACTGTACAAAGGCCTCCCGTACTGGCCTCAGCAATTCCAGAGCGTATCCTTCTCGAACAACTTCTAGTACCCACTGATCTGACGTGACCCGGACCCAGGCAGCATAAAACTCCTGCAACCGGCCCCCTACCGGAAGCAAGGGTGCCCGGGTCCCCCGTATCTCATTGCTGCTTTTTGGACGTAAAGGAGGAGGAGGAGGAGGAAGGCCCAAACCCTCGTCCCGCTCCTTGAAACCCCCGGAAGCCTTGACTTCTATTAGAGTACCGTCCTCTCTGACCTGAATTGAATATCTGGGACCGAAACCGGCGAAAGTCTCGCTGCTGCCCCCTGCCAGCCGAGAACTGCTGGTTTGGCTTAGGCTTGTCTTCTGGCAATTTGCCTCCTTTAGATTCACCTAAGTCCTTAACCAGTTTCTCTAAGTCCTCCCCGAATAAAAGGTGCCCTTTAAACGGGAGTTTGCTTAATCTAGCCTTGGAGGAACTATCCGCCGCCCAGTTGCGGAGCCACAGATACTTACGTGCCGCCACAGCTGACGACATACTCTTAGACAAACCACGCATAAGGTCATACTGAATGTCTGCTAAGTAGGCCGCGCCAGACTCCAACCTGGCCGCCTCTGCAGATTCTGCACTGTCCTGGCTACCCTGCACTCGCTGCGACCAGCGAAGACAGGCTCTAGTGACCCACGCTCTGCAAATAGCCGCTTGAAGCGACAGGGCATTCACATCAAACACCTGTCTTAACAAAACATCTAAGTTCCTATCCTGGGAATCCTTGAGGACTGCACTGCCTTCAACCGGGATGGTAGTCTTCTTGGTGACCGCCGAGACGGCTGCATCAACCTTGGGTGACTTAAAAACCTCCCTATCCTGATCCAACAACGGATATAGGTGGCCCATGACCCTGGCTCCCTTCAGAGGTGCTTCCGGCACGTTTCACTCCTCCTGGATCATCTCCCGAAACACCCTATGTACCGGAAAGGCTCTTTGAGTCTTCCTGAAAACCTGCAATAAGGGATCTTCCAAGGTGTCATCTTCGGCTGCTCCTGGCACTGGCATATTTAAAACCTTCAGGGCCTCTATTATCAACGCAGGTAGCTCTTCCTTTCGGAAGACTCGCACCACTCTCGCTTGGTCCTCTCGCTCGGACAGCTCACCTTCCTCTAGCTCCTCATCCACTTCTAAACCGTGGACCTCGTCATCAGACAGTGGCCCCTCCGAGGATACAGAACACTCTGCAGGTACCCCTTCCGTATGTGGTCTCTTGGCTCCGCTGGAAGGAGCCTCGGCCTGTACAGGCGACGCGGCCCTCTTAACCCCGCTCGACGTCTCAGGCCCTTTCCCCTGCCGAGCATTAGCAAAGAAGGTATGTTGAAGTAGCGTGACAAAATCCTTTGAAAAAATTGCTGCTAATTCTTTGGGCAAAGGTGTCTGAGGGAGGGGCATGTCCGGAGCCGAAGAAGGACAAGCCACCGGCTTCCCCAGGTCATTTATGAATATGTCAAAAAGCAGCAGACCCAGCACAGATCCCTGGGGTACACCACTATTCACCTTCTCCATTGGGAAAATTGACAATTTAGCCTTACCCTCTGCTTTCTATCTTTTAACCAGTTCCTGATCCACAACAGTACACTGACTCCTATCCCATGACTCTTTAGTTTTGCCAAAGGTCTCTGATGAGGGACCTCGTCAAAGGCTTTCTGAAAGTCCAAATACACTATCAAACGACTCACCTTTGTCTACCTGTTTATTCACAAATTCAAAAAGACATAACAGATTAGTAAGACAAGATCCTCCTTGTCCGCTGGGTCCACTGCTTTTTGACATATTCATAAATGACCTGGAAAGTGGAATAACGAGTGAGGATATCAAATTTGCAGATAACACAAAACTATTTAAAGTTGTTAAAACCCAAGAGGATTGTGAAAAATTGCAAGAGGATCTTGATAAATTGGAAGACTGGGCATCAAAATGGCAGATGAAATTTAATGTGGACAAGTGCAAGGTTATGCACCTAGGGAAGAACAACCCAAACTATGGTTACACGATGCAAGGTTCCACATTAGGAACCACCACCCAGGAAAAAGATTTAGGCGTCATTGTGGATACCATGTTAAAACCCTCGGCCCAGTGTGCAGCGGCGGCCAAGAGAGCAAATAGAATGCTAGGTATGATAAGGAAAGGAATGGAAAATAAAACAAAAGATATTATAATGCCTCTATATCGTTCCATGGTGAGACCGCACCTTGAATATTGTGTGCAATTCTGGTCGCCGTATCTTAAAAAGGATATAGCGATTTTAGAAAAGGTTCAGAGAAGAGCCACCAAAATGGTAAAGGGGATGGAAGGATACTCCTATGAAGAAAGGCTAAAAAGGTTAGGGCTCTTTAACCTGGAAAAGAGACGGCTGAGGGGAGATATGATAGAAGTCTATAAATTAATGAACGGAGTGGAATGGGTAAACGTAGATCGATTGTTTACCTTATCAGAATATAGAAAGACTAGGGGACATGCAATGAAGCTACAGGGTAAACTATTTAACACTAATAAAAGAAAACATTTTTTCACTCAATGTGTAATCAAACTCTGGAATTTGTTACCGGAGGATGTAGTAAAGGCTGTTAGTGTAGCTGGGTTTAAAAAAGGTTTGGACAAGTTCCTGGAGGAAAGGTCCATAAACCATTATTAAGAAGTGACCGAAGATATCAATGCTTGACCCAGTACAAGCATTGTGGAACTTGTGTCTCTTGGGGAAACTGCTAGGTACATATGACCTAGATTGACCACTGTTGGAAACAGAATACTGGGCTTGATGGACCTTGGTCTGACCCAGTATGGCATATCTTATGTTCTTATGTTGTCTAAAGCCATGTTGGCTGTCTCCCATCAAGTCATGACTATCTACATGTTCAGCAATTTTGTTCTTTATGATGGTTTCCACCATTTTTCCCGGTACTGATGTCAGACTCACCGGTCTGTTGTTTCCCGGATCACCCCTGGAACCCTTTTTAAAAATTGGTGTTACGTTCGCCATCCACCAATCTTCAGGTATTACAGATGATTTTAATGATAGTTCACAGATAACTAATAGCAGGTCTGCAATCTGATATTTCAGCACCCTTCGATGTATATCATCTGGCCCAGGTGATTTGCTACTCTTCAGTTTATCTAATAGTTGTAATACATCTTCCCGATGTATCGATATTTCTTTCAATTCCTCCGCACCTTTAAAAACCACTTCAGTCATGGGTAAAATCCCTACATCTTCCTCAGTAAAGACCGAAGCAAAGAATTCATTCAGTCTCTCCGCTATCGCCTTGTCGCCTCATAGTGCCCCTTTAACCCCTCTATCATCTAATGGACCAACTGACTCTCTCACAGGTTCTTTTGCTATGAATATAGTTGAAAAAGTCTTTATTATGCGTTTTTGCTTCCGCAGCAAGCTTCTTCTCAAATTCTCCCTTTGTCTGCCTTATCAATGCCTTGCATTTAACTTGCCAGTGCTTGTGCTGTTTCCAGGTTTCGTCGTTTGGCTCTTTTTCAATTTCCTGAAAGATGCTTTTTTGGCAACAGCAGCCTCTTTGACCTCACCTTTAAACCATGCTGGCAGTTTTTTGGACTTCCTTCCACTTTTCTTAAAGCATGGAATACAGTTGGTCTGGGCTTCCAAGATAGTATTTTTCAACACCACCCAAGCTTGATGTAAGTCTTTAACCTTTGCAACTGCTCCTTTTAGTTCTTTCTTAACTATTTTCCTTATTTTATCATAGTCTCCCTTTTGAAAGTTAAAAGGTAGTACTGTGGATTTCCTTACCATTCCTCCTACATTAATTAGATCAAATGCGATCATGCTATGATCACTTTTGCCAAGTGGCCCCAACAACCTTATCTCTTGCACCAGATCTGGTGATCCACTAAGGACTAGGTCCAATATGGCTTTCCCTCAGGTCAGTTCATGAACCAGCTGCTCCAATAAGCAGTCATTTATTTCATCTAGGAACTTTATCTCCCTAGCATGTCCTGCTGTGACACTGACCCAGTCGATACCGGGGTAATTGAAATCACCCATTATTATTACTGCGCTGTAACCTTTGTTAGCTGCCCTGATTTCTTTGAGCATTTCATCATCCATTTGTTCATTATGGCCAGGCGGTCATTAGTACACCCCCACTGCCATAGCCTTCCCCTTTTTACATGGAATTTCAATCCATAGAGATTCTATAGCAAATTTTGTTTCCTGCAAAACTTTAATCCTTTCTGACTCAATGCCCTCTCTAACATAGAGTGCAACCCCTCCACCAATTTGAGCAGCTCTATCATTACAATATAGTTTGTACCAAGGTATCACAGTGTCCCACTGGTTGTCCTCCTTCCACCATGTCTCTGAGATTCCAATCATATCTAACCTCTCATTTAGTGCTATATATTCTAACTCTCCCATCTTATTTTTTAGACGTCTAGCATTTGCATACAAGCATTTTAGAGACTGTATTTTATTCATATTAATTTGTGGGTTAAACTAGAACGAGGGAAAGAGAAATCTATTTGCATTGGTGTGATATACAGACCTCCCTCACAAGAGGAAGAGGTGGACAGACAGTTAATTGAAGACATACGCAGCATTGCTAGGAAAGGGGAAGTGCTACTGATAGGAGATTTCAATATGCCAGATGTTGATTGGCACATTCCTGCTGCAGTATCATCTAGAAGTAAGGAGATCCTGGATTCTCTACGGGGAAAACTATTCAGGCAATTGGTAACAGACCCCACACGTGAGGGGACCATACTGGACTTGGTGCTTACCAATGGTGAAAGTGTTTCTGATGTTGTAGTGGGAGATCATTTTGCATCCAGTGATCACCAGATGGTGTGGTTCAGTATTAGGACTTTGGCTGTTAGAAACCATTCCAAGGTGAGGATCTTAGACTTTAGGAAGACTAACTTTGCGAAGATGGGCCAATACCTCAGGGAGTCATTAGTGGGATGGGAACAGCTGGGGGATGTAGAAAAACAGTGGGCAAAACTGAAAGGGGATATTTTAAGGGCAACCAACCTTTTTGTTAAAATGGTAAATAAAGGCAAAAGGAAAAGGAGACCGCTATGGTTTTCTAAGGAAGTAGCTGAAAAAGTGAAGAAAAAGAGGGAGGCCTTCATGAAATACAAGAGATCACAGAGAGAGGAAGACACAGGCATCTGTATTTGGAAAAACTTAGAGAAGCTAGCAAAGTAGTCAAGAAGGCAAAGATTTAAAAGGAGGAGGAAATAGCCAATGCAATAAAATGGGGGGATAAGACATTTTTCGGATATATTAGTGAGAAGAGGAAGGGCAAGAGTGGTATTGTCAGACTCAAGGGTGCAGGGGGGGAATATGTAGAAGCTGATAAGGATAAAGCGGAATTGCTTAACAAATATTTTTGTTCTGTGTTCACAGATGAAGAACCAGGAGCAGGACCTCAGAAAACACCCACAAATAAGAACAGAAGCGAGGGACATCTTGAACAATTTTCAGAAGACTGTGTTCGTGAGAAACTAGCTCAACTTAAAGTAGACAAAGCGATGGGACCGGATGGGCTACACCCTAGAATACTGAGGGAACTTGGGGACGTTCTAGCAGCTCCACTGACTGACCTTTTCAATGCCTCGTTGGAGTCGGGAGTGGTGCCAAAGGACTGGAGAGAGGCTCATGTGGTGCCTTTACACAAAAGCGGAAGTAAGGATGTGGTTGAAAACTACAGGCTGGTTAGTTTAACTTCGGTGGTGAGAAAATTATTGGAAACGCTGCTGAAAGAGAAAATAGTGAGGTTTCTGGAGTCCAGCGAATTACAGGATCCGAGGCAGCATGGATTCACCAGAGGCAGGTCTTGTCAGACAAATCTGATTGATTTCTTTGACTGGGTGACCAGGGAGTTGGACCGAGGGAGAGCTCTAGATGTGGTGTATTTAGATTTCAGTAAAGCCTTTGACACTGTTCCTCACAGGCGACTTATAAACAAACTGAGCACCCTAGGGATGGACCCTAAAGTTACTGCTTGGGTTAGAAATTGGTTGGGTGGGAGGCGACAAAGAGTACAAGTAAATGGAGCTCACTCTGAGGAGAAGGATGTTACCAGTGCTGTGCCCCAGGGATCTGTCCTTGGTCCGATTCTTTTTAATATCTTTGTCAATGATATAGCGGAAGGGCTGTTGGGTAAGGTTTGCCTCTTTGCGGATGATACCAAAATCTGCAATAGAGTAGACACCCAGGAAGGTGTAGATAACATGAGGAGGGATCTAGCTAAGCTTGAAGAATGGTCTAGAATTTGGCAGCTGGGATTTAATGTTAAAAAATGTTAGGTCATGCATTTGGGCTGCAGCAATCCAAGGGAGCAATACAGTATAGGAGGTGAAGTACTTTTGTCCACTAAAGAAGAGCGGGACCTAGGCGTGGTTGTGTCTGATGATCTTAAAGTAGCTAAACAGGTAGAAAAGGCGATGGCAAAAGCTAGAAGGATGCTTGGGTGCATACGGAGAGGAATGGCTAGCAGAAAAAAGGAGGTGATAATGCCTCTGTATAAGTCTTTGGTGCGACCTCATTTGGAGTATAGAGTGCAATTCTGGAGACCGCACCTTCAAAAGGATGTGAACAGGATGGAGTCGGTGCAGAGGGTGGCTACTAAAATGATTAGTGGGCTTCATTATAAAGCATATGAGGATAGACTTAAGGATCTTAATATGTACACCTTAGAGGAAAGGCGGGATAGAGGTGATATGATTGAGATGTTTAAATACCTCTTTCAATTGAAAGCAAGTTCTGCTACGAGGGGACATGGGATGAGGGTGAAGGGAGATAGATTCAGGAGTGATATGCGGAAATATTTCTTTACGGAAAGAGTAGTGGATCCATGGAATAGTCTCCCAGTGGAGGTGGTAGAGATGAGGACAGTAACTGAATTCAAAAAAGCATGGGACCAACACAGAGGATCTCTAAAGGTAAAAAGTGGACTGTTGTAGTTGTTGATATGGAAGGACAGACTAGATAGGCGATGTGGTCTTTTTCTGTCATCATGTTTCTATGTTTCTATGACTATTGGTAGGCATGGATAATTTGGGATCCTTAAGCTCTGTCTGCTCCTTACTCGAGGGCATTTGGGCTACTTTACTCTTTTTTGGAACCTCTCTGCTTTTGGTAGTATCCTTCAAGGATACATTCTTCTGAACCATGCGCTCTTGTGTGACTGTTGGCATTCCCCTATTATTTAGTTTAAAAGCTCCTCTATCTCCTTTTTAAAGGTTAATGCCAGCAGCCTGGTTCCATCCCAGTTAAGGTGAAGCCCATCCCTTCGGAAGAGCCCCTCCTTTCCCTAGAATGTTCCCTAGTTCCTAACAAATCCAAAACCCTCATCCTTACACCATCGTCTCATCCACGCATTGAGACTCCGGAGCTCTGCCTGCCTTTTGGGTCCTGCACGTGGAACAGGAAGCATTTTGGAGAATGCTACCCTGGAAGTTCTGGATTTAAACTTCCTACCTAAAAGCCTAAATTTAGTCTCCAGAACCTCCCTACCACATTTTCCTATGTCACTGGTACCAACATGTACCAAGACAACAGACTCCTCCCCAGCACTATCTAAGACCTTATCTAGGTGGCACGTGAGGTCCGCTACCTTCACACCAGGCAGGCATGTTAACCAAGCGATCCTCACGTCCACCAGCCACCCAGCTATCTACATGCCTAATGATCGAATCACCAACTATAACGGCTGTCCTAACCCTTCCCTCATGGGCACATGACCCTGGAGAAACTTCCTCGGTTTTATATCACCTGGAAGAGGGTTTTACATCACCTGAAGGACAGGTCCTAGTTACAGGATCACTTCCTGCCACACCAGGGTGATGCTCTCCTGTCACGTGACCTGCATGGCAACAGGGATGCTGCCAGACTGGAGGTGGGACTTCAGGACTATATCCCTGTAGGTCTCGTCTATGTACCTCTCTGTATTTCTTATGTCTTCCAAGTCTGCTAATCTAGCCTATAGAGAATGGACTCATTCCCTGAGAGAAAAGCACCTAGTGCACACGTAAGACCTCTCACCAACTGGGAGAAAATCATACATGTGACACTCAATGCAAAAGACTGGAAAGCCCCCATCTTGCTGTTGGACTGCTGTCTGCATCTTAGTTTTAAGCTTGTGTTTAGATCTTTAAGTTCTTTACTTACTAAGGGTTGCTATGGATACTTACACTAATAAAATTGCACCTAATACGTTTAATATACCTTGTTCACCTGAAGCTTAATTAATCTCAGGTGCTTAGTGTATGACTGATTTGGATAACGAGCTGCACCTGAGAGCACCTCCTTTCCTTTAAGGTGTGTAAGTACCTATAAAGCTACGATTATCCCAGGGGTGGGTGGGTGTTGGGGAGGGAGAGAGGGAAATAACACTTATTAAAAGAGGGCTGCTACATAGTACCCTGTCCTGTGCTTCTGAGGTAAGCTGTGACCAACTTCCTGGGTGATTAACAGTCCTTACTTGGATAAAAGGAGTCTTTCAGAATGGCCTTTTGACCTGCCACCTGGCGTTAACACCTACTGAAAAAGTTTCACAGGTCTCTTGCCCCCTAGGTAGAAGGCCTGTTTGTAAAGGTCTCTAAAAGACTTTATTTGTTGTTCAAAGAATACTGACCCTGTTTTACCTTTTATGCTAAGTTTTATATTCTGATTTGATTTAAATTAAAGCTCTTTGCTGCTGCTAGGCTCTGACTTATTATGAAATTTAAACTAGAAGCTCTCTGCTGGCTTCTAAATTTAGCAAAGCAAAAAAACCTCAAAAAACAGATCACTGAACTCTATAGAAAAAACATAAGATTGTCTGAATTGCAAGCGAACTAAATTTATGTTAGTTTTATCTTTGTTATCTCTTTTCTTTTTTGTCTTTATCTTTTTTTGTCTGGCTTCACAAAACAGGTCAGAGTATTGTTGTAACTGCAACCCAACAATTGGGTGATATCCGCTACTATCATCTTCTTCAAGATGATCAGACTTCTGAATTGCAGGATACCATCAAATCTTCAGTTACTAACGCTCAGGGTCAGGGATGGATCACTTCTCATGAAGCGTCTTTTTTTGATTGCTCCTTTCCCTAAAATTCCTGTGTTTTATACAGTCTCTAAAGTTCACACATCCATGACGTCTCCACCTGGTCGACCTATTGTATCCTGTAGAAGATCTATACTTGAACCCCTGTCAAAATTTTGCAACATGTTTTTGAGAACAAAGGCACAGGGGGGTACGATCTTATTTGCGAGACACCTCCCATTTTTTTTGAAAAACTAACAGGTTATACGGGTCCAGTGGATCATTTACTGTTGGTGACTTTGGACGTCACGTCCCTGTATACGAACATTCATCAAGAGGGGGCTCTGGCACTATTACAAGCAGCGTTCACAACAGCTCCTTCTAGGATACCTAAGTCCTTTTTGCTGGACCTCATTCGGCTGGTCTTGACAAGAAATTATTTCCTACTTCAAGGAAATTTCTACCAACAATGCAGAGGTATCGCTATGGGAGCAACTGTGGCTCCGTCCATTGCTACCCTATATTTAGCCGATCTTGAAGAATCATTGATTTATCCCGCAGCAGCCTTTCAGTTCATCCCTTTATGGTTGCGATTTCTGGACGACATATTCTTTTTATGGTCTTCATTGCGGAAGGATCTTGATGAATTTATTAGGTGGTTTAACACATTGAAACCAATACAATTTACATCCCATAATTACCAATACAATTTGGAATTTTTGGACGTCTGGATTGTCAAATTGATGGGTGGTTTCAACACCACTTTATTCAGAAAGTCCAGTCAATGTAATAGTCTCCTTCGATACCATAGTCACCATCCAGTTCCTTTGCGACGGGGTCTCCTGTATGGACAATTTTTGAGAATACGTCGTATCTGTTCCACCACAGAAGAGTTTAAACGACAGGCGACAGATTTACAGGCAAGATTGTTAGCATGGGGCTATCCTAGAGGTATTGTTAAATGGGCATACATTCGTGCCAGATATACACATAGGGAATGGCTCTTACAGAACTGGACGGAAGCATTGATTAATGAGAGGAATAGGATTGTGGGTATCCTTTCCTTCATGGTTAACGCTTCTGAGGCAGTCAGGATACTCCGAAGACATTGGAGCATTCTCAGCCTTCATCGTTGTTTTCAGGCACCGGTCTGTTTTGCGTTCACTAGAGGTCACAATCTCAGAGATCACCTTGTTCGTTCAGCTATGCCGATTGACCGTCCGATAAGATCATCCACTGGTGGAGGCCATGTGGCTTGTCAGAATTGCCAATTTTGTGCCAACACTCTGGAGGGTGAGATTTGGCACCATCCAACCACTGGCCATTCTTATAGTTTTTCGGGGGACAGCTCGTGTACCACCAGTTTTGTCATATACTTGCTTCACTCCCCCTGTGACTTACTCTATATCGGCTGCACGACACGCATGGTTAAGATCCATTTAGGTGAACATGCATCTCGCATACGGACTTCTGTACTTTCTGCCCCGCTGGTGGAACACTGCATCTCTTTAGGTCACACTTTTCAGGATTTTAAGTGGAGAGTGATAGACTTGGTTTTGGTGGATCCGAGGGGTGGTAATCGGACACGTCTACAGTGGCTAGAACAAAGATGGATTTTTCATTTATGGACTGTAATTCCTGATGGTTTGAATTTGGAGCAGGAATGGGGGAGTTTATGAAGAGTGTTGGATGTTTACCTATAGTGGTATCTATTTACTCATTCATTTTGAATTCCCTGGAGCTCCTCCTCCTTTTGGTGATGTCATCCTGATCAGCCAATCACAGTTTTTGCAAGCGTTACATTTATGAGTCACAGGACCTAGCATATTTTGGAAATTCCGAATCCTTTCTTCTAAGCGAGTCACACTTGAAGCAGGGCCTGTTGGCCCGAAACACGCGTGTCGTGTATGAATATTGCTGATGATGTGGATTCTGGATCAATGAAGCTAAGTTTAGCTATTTAGAGTTTTGTTTCACTAGAGATTTCAAATTGATTAAAAGGGGTCACACTCGCATTGGGTTGCAGTTACAACAATACTCTTCCCTGTTTTGTGAAGCCCGACAAAAAAAGATAAAAAAGACAAAAAAGGAAAAAAAGATAAAGATAAAACACTAACATAAATTTAGTTCGCTTGCGATTCAGACAATCTTATGTTTGTTCTATAGGGTTCTAAATTTAACCAGAAAGCTCTCTTCTGTGTTTTAAATTTAAACGAAAAGTACTTTGTTGATACTAGGCCCTGAAAGAGTATAAAATTTAAACTACAAGTTCTCTGCTGGGTATGAAATCTAACCAGAAAGCTCTCTTCTGTGTTTTAAATTTAAACTGCTGCTACTAGGCCCTGACTTATTTAACAAATACACTAGGTTCACAGATTAATCAGCTTTAATCCAAAGAAGTCCCTTCAGGAAAATTCCCTGAAGTATACACTCATGATTGCAGATCTCTCTTCAGAAGTAGCAGTCCCCTTTTCTAGTCCTTCAAGACTGAGGATCACAGAACTCTGGTTGAACTATTTATGCCTGTGCTGTTGAGGTAAGCTGTGACCAACTTCCTGGGTGATTAACAGTCCTTGCTTGGATAGAAGGAGTCTTTCAAAATGGCCTTTTGACCTGCCACCTGGCGTTAACACCTATTGAAAACGTTTCGCAGGTTTCTTGCCCCCTAGGTAGAAGGCCTCTTTGTAAAGGTCTCTAGAATATTTTATTTGTTGCTCAAAGAATATTGACCCTGTTTTGCCTTTTATGCTAAGTTATAGTCTGATTTGATTTAAATTAAAGCTCTTTGCTGCTGCTAGGCTCTGACTTATTTATTTATTTACATTCTCTTATATACCGCGCTATTCTGCATCAGTGCGGTTTACATTGAACAAACTGAAATTACATTGAACAGGGCATTATAACTTGGAGATAACTATTTTTACAGGGAACAGGGGCTATGGAGGGTTAAGGGGCTTATTATGAAATTGACTACTTATGAAATTTAAACTAGAAGCTCTCTGCTGGGTTCTAAATTTGATAAATTGGAAGACTGGGCATCCAAATGGCGGATGAAATTTAATGTGGACAAGTGTAAAGTTATGCACCTAGGAAAGAACCACCCAAACTATGGTTACACGATGCAAGGTTCCATATTGGGAACCACCACCCAGGAAAAAGATTTAGGCGTCATCATGGATAACATGTTAAAACCCTCTGCCAGTGTGCAGCGACGGCCAAGAGAGCAAATAGAAAGCATAGTTACTCACCTGTAACAGGTGATCTCCGGGAACAGCAGGAATTTAGTCCTCACATATGGGTATCGTCGGTACCGACGGAGCCTGCGCGGGAACGCTCCCCAGCGTCCAATTAGAAAGCTTTTGGGAGCATCCCACAGCGCCTGCGTGCTGCCTTCCCGCCTTCCCCAACTGCCTCTCTCCAGTTGAGTTTTAAAGCTGAGACAAAGAGAGAGAGAGGAAAGGAAAGAGATAGATAGAGAGATACAACTCCTAGGGGAGGTGGGTGGGTTGTGAGGACTAAATTCCTGCTGTTCCCGAAGATCACCTGTTACGGGTGAGTAACTATGCTATCTCCAGGAACAAGCAGGAATGTAGTCATCACATATGGGAACTCCCTAGCTTTAGGTGCCAGGGAGAGACCCCAGAAGTTGTGTGTCCCTGAAAGGGCTCCACTTCCCCCCATGGATCTCTGGCATCCTAGCAGGGATGGCGGGTAGGAGTTGATTAGGTATGGAACAGGTGTTGGAGAACAGCCTGACCAAACAAGGCATCCCGGCGGGAGTCCTTGTCCAAGCAGTAATGGGCTGTGAAGGTATGAACCGAGGTCCAAGTGGCTGCTCGACAGATGTCGTCGATAGACACAGAGTGCATCTGAGCCATTGAGGCTGCCATGGCCCTCCAGAGAAAGGTTCTTACTCTGATAGGCGAAGGAAATACACTGAGCAATCCAGTTAGACCATGTTCTCTTGGAGACTGGAAGTCCCAAATGAGAAGGATCAAAAGCAACAAAGAGTTGAGAGGACTTTCTATGTTGCTGTGTTCTTTGTAAGTAAAAAGCTAAAGCTCTTTTACAGTCCAAGGTATGAAGATTCCTCTCTGCATTTGATGCAGGAGGCCTTGGAAAAAAACACAGACCGCTTGGTTCAGATGAAAAGGCGAGACCACCTTTGGCATAAAGTGTGGATGAGTCCT
Source organism: Ichthyophis bannanicus (assembly GCA_033557465.1). Taxonomy (NCBI): domain Eukaryota; kingdom Metazoa; phylum Chordata; class Amphibia; order Gymnophiona; family Ichthyophiidae; genus Ichthyophis; species Ichthyophis bannanicus. Next base: position 6,118,671 of record CM066041.1, read on the forward strand.
AAGGACTACCTTGTCATGATGGAACCTTGTATAAGGTGGATCAGCTATTAGCGCTTGCAACTCACTAATGCGGCGTGCTGATGTGATTGCAATGAGAAAGATAACCTTCCAAGAAAGGAATTTCAAGGAGGTAGTAGCTAAAGGTTCGAAAGGTGGCTTCATGAGCTGCCCAAGAACCAGGTTTAAGTCCCATGCCACCGGTGATGGCCTAATGGGAGGCTTAGTTAAAAGAAGGCCTCTCATAAATCTTGCTATAAGAGAATGAGAGGAAATAGGCTGTCCATTTAGAGGCTTAAAGGAAGCTGCAATAGCACTCAAATGGACTCTTATTGAATTAGTCTTAAGACCTGCATTGGATAAATGAAGGAGATACTCCAGCAATGATTCCAGAGGTATTGCAAGGTGGTTAAGACCCTTTTGCGAACATCATATGGTAAACCTTTTCCACTTGAAAGCACAACAGCGTCTTGTGGAAGGTTTCCTGGAAGCAAAAAGAATCTCTTTTACTTGCTGAGGGATATTAAGATCATGGAGATCTAGGCCTTCAGCAACCAAGCCCTGAGATGCAGAGAATGGGTATTGGGATGCCATAACATTCCGTCCTCCTGAGATAGGAGATCTGGAGCAGACCCTAACTCCAGGGAGGGAGCTTGAGAGAGATGTAGAAGCAGAGGGTACCACACTTGCCGTGGCCAATGTGGAGCTATGAGAATCATATGGCCTCTGTCTCTCTGAAGCTTGAACAGGGTTTTGGGAATTAGAGGAATGGGTGGAAAGGCATACAGGAAGTCTTGACCCCAGTAAAGGAGGAAAGCATCCCTGGCCTGAGCCCCCTGAGCCGGAATTCTGGAACAGAACCGGGGAAGTTTGGCATTCTACGGACTTGCAAAGAGGTCTATGTCTGGGGTTCCCCAAAGTTGAAATATCCTGGCTACCTGGTCTGCATGCAGAGACCACTCGTGTGGAAGCAGAACTCGACTGAGTGTCTGCCCAAGAGTTTTGAATGCCTGGCAGATACAATGCCAGAAGATGAATCTGATGCTCTCTGGCGAGGGCCTATAGTCGCAAAACTTTGTTGCAAAGCGACAGAGAGCCTGTTCCCCCCTGCTTGTTCACATAGAACATGGCTACTTGATTGTCTGTATGAATGATGACTGTCTTGTAGCTGAGCAGGGTGTGGAACACTAGCAGAGCAAGGAAGATTGCTCTGAGCTCCAAGAGATTGATATGTAGATAACTCTCTCCTGTGGAGACCAGGTGCCCTGGGTGGAGAGGTCTTGCAGATGAGCTCCCCAACCCATTGGAGAAGCATCTGTTGTGAGAGTTGCTTGGGGTAAGGGGACTTCCACCACTGGAGGGACAAAATAAGGCGACTTGTGTTTGCTATTTTGTCTGACAGGCATCCTGATGCCTGGGTCCATTGGGTGGATAAAGTCCACTGAGCTGCCCTCATATAGAGGCGAGCATAGGGAACCACATGCACAGTAGATGCCATGTGGCCTAGTAGTTGTAACATTTCTCGAGCAGTTAGATGAGGCTTTAGCACTGCTTGAGAAGCTAACTACACCAGGCGAAGGCAACGGGCCTGGGGGAGATAGGCCCTTGCCTTTGTGGTATCCAGCAAAGCTCCTATGAACTCTAAATGAGTGGGAGACTGGATTTTGGCATGTTTATTACCAGCCCTAAATACTGAAGGATACGCATTGTGCAGGATAGTGAAGTCCTGGCCTCTGACTCTGTTGGGGCTCGAATGAGCCAGTCGTCTAAGTAGGGGAAGACGAATATCCCTAGAGTGCGGAGAAATGCTGCTACAACAGCCATGCATTTCGTGAACACCCTTGGTGCTGAGGCCAGGCCAAAAGGAAGCACCCTGTACTGGTAGTGCTTTCCCTGAAAAAGGAACCTTCTGTGAGTTGGATGGATGAGAACATGGGTGTATGCATCCTTGAGATCTAGAGAACAAAGCCAATCCTGACTCTGAAGGTATGGTAGCAGAGATCCGAGAGAAATCATTTTGAATTTCTCCTTGACAAGGAATTTGTTCAATTCTCTGAGGTCTAAGATAGGTCTGTAACCCCCTGTTTTCTTTGGGATAAGGAAATAAAGGGAATAGAACCCTGTACCCTGCTGATGAAGGGGTACTAATTCTACTGCCCCTTGGGCAAGAAGGATAGCGACCTCCTGACCTAACTGGTTGATGAGAGAGGTCGGAGAATTGAACTGCTTTACTATTGTGTGAGGGGGCATGCTTGAAAAATGAAGCTTGTACCCCTCCTTTATGATGGAGAGTGCCCAATTCTCTGCTGTTATTTGCCCCCATGTGGGGGCAAAATGACAAACTTCCTGGAATGGTGGAAGGTTCTGGTCCCCCGAGAACCAGGAAGGCTAAGTTCTCTAGATGAGAGTCTAAGGCCCTGTGGAGGCTGAGCCTGCTGGGCCGGTTGAGGCCTAGCAGCCTTTGCTTTCTTCTGTTTGGGTGGTTGCTGACCTTTCCTGGCAAGCTGACCTGCAGAACGTTCCTGCTGAACATAAGCAGGATAAAATCTTTTCTTTTTAGAAAAGAATGGTTTCTTGAACAATTTCTTTCTAGCAGGATCAGCTGTGGACTTGGATAATCTATCCAAGGTGGAATTTTCAGCATCCATTTCATTGGCCTTTTCCTGCCAATCTTTACCAAACAGGTTCTCACCAGTACAAGGGATATTTCCCAATTTGTCTTGTACCCAGAGCTCTAGATTGGATGCCTGGAGCCAAGCAATTCTACGTGCACCTATGGCAATAGCCAAGGTTCTGCTTATGCACTCAAAGCAGTCAAAGGCTGCACGGTTGGAAAATTTAGAAACATCTTGGGCATGTTTGACCAAAGTGAGAAAATCCTGTCTTTTATCCTCAGGAAGAAAAGGACTTAAAGCCTCTAAATCATCTGAGACCTCCTTCAGGAACATTCCCATGTAGAGACTATAGGAACTGATCCTGACAGAAAGCATGGAAGCTTGGAAGACCCGACGTCCAAAAGCATCCAGGGTTCTGCACTCGCGTCCTGGAGGATTAGAGGTATGCCTTTTTGCACTCTTCATCCTTCTCATAGCTGATTCCACTACAATAGAGTGGTGAGGAAGTTGAGTCTTATGGAACCCAGGATAAGGAGGGACTCGATACATAGTATCCAATCTACGAGAATGAGGAGAGGCGGTAAGAGGTGTTTCCCACATCCTTAACATGAGATCATATAAAATCTCATGAATGGGCAAGGTAGCTGCTTCCTTAGGAGTTTTGGGATATTGTAAAATTTCCAATTCCTTGGCCCTTGGCTCTATTTCAGGGGCCACAGTAATGGACAGGCCCCGAGCCACCTCCCTGATAAAATCTTGGAAGGAAATATCCTCTGGAGGAGACATCCTGCATTTAGGGGAGGAGGGCTCCTCTGGGAGAAGCATCGCTGCATCGACAGAACTGTCAGAATCCTCAGATTCTTCTGAGGACTCGAAGTATCGTCTGTCCGGATGCTCTTGAAGAGCCCGATACCCGTACCGACCAAAGTCGGTACTGGGAGTAACCGGTACCGGGGTATCGGTACCGGAGGTCATCAGATGACTGGGTACCGGCAAAGCAGACACCGATGCCGATGTTATCGGTACCGGTACCAATACCGAGGCCGGTGCCAGTACCGGTGGAATTGTCTGTCGCGGTCCCGAGGGCGTCGATGCCGTAAGGAAAGCCACCAGACTGCATTCCGTAGCCAGAACTCTGGTCTATTGATGCTGCCAATGCCTGGATGTCGGTACTGGAGGACCCCAGAGCATGGCACCAGTAGTTCGGTCGAGGTCTCGAGAACATCCTGGAACCCCGATAATGCTTTGGAAGCCGAAGCCTCCCGCCGGGGTAATTTTGCCGGTGCAGAATCCTCGAGGGCAATGCCAGAGGCATCTCGATGCTTAGAAGAAGATCTACCCTTTGAGGACCGGCTGGATTTATGTTTAGTTACCTGAGATCCACGGGAGGAAGAAGCAGCCTTGGAAGACGTCGATGCCACCAAGCTGCATCAGAGGGAAACAGGGTACTGAGCATAGCAGCTCGGTTCTGCCGACCTCTTTTAGACATCATGGCGCAGGACATACAATCCGTGATGGAGTGGTCAGGACCCAAACATTTTAGACACCATTCATGGGTGTCGGTGACGGAAATGGTACCGCCACACTTGGTGCACTTTTTGAAACCTGAGGCAGGTTTCTCCATGGTAAGGAAAGGTTTTGGGCTTAACGCCCAAAAAGGCGCGTGCACCTGAAGAAAAAGAAAAAAGAGAATATATATATATTTTTTACAGAAATAAGAGGAGAAAAAAAACGGCAGTACCGGTAGAGCATCGAGGAAGGCAGACGCGACCACAAAAAAGAAAGAAATAAAAAAAGAATTCTTCTGCTGGCTCCGCGGAAAAAGAAGAACTGGAGAGAGGCAGTTGGGAAAGGCGGGAAGGCAGCACGCAGGCGCTGTGGGATGCTCCCAAAAGCTTTCTAATTGGACGTTGGGGAGCGTTCCTACGCAGGCTCCGTCGGTACCGACGATACCCATATGTGATGACTACATTCCTGCTTGTTCCTGGAGAATGCTAGGTATCATAAGTAAAGGAATGGAAAATAAAACAAAGGATATTATAATGCCTCTGTATCGTTCCATGGTGCGACCACACCTTGAATATTGTGTGCAATTCTGGTCACTGTATCTTAAAAAGATATAGCGTTATTAGAAAAAGTACAGAGAAGAGCCACCAAATGGTAAAAGGTATGGAAGGATACTCCTATCAAGAGAGGCTAAAAAGGTTAGGGCTCTTCAACCTGGAAAAGAGACGGCTGAGGGAAGATATGATAGAGGTCTATAAATTAATGAATGGAGTGGAATGGGTAAACGTAGATCGATTGTTTATATCATTAGAATATAAAAAGACTAGGGGACATGCAATGAAGCTACAGGGTAACCTATTTAAGACTAATAAGAGAAAATATTTTTTCACTCAACATGTAAACAAACTCTGGAATGTGTTACCGGAGGATGTAGTTTTAAAAGCTGTTAGAGTATCTGGGTTTAAAAAAGGTTTGGACAAGTTCCTGGAGGAAAGGTCCATAAACCATTATTAAAAGGGACACGGGATATCACTGCTTGACCCAATACAAGCATTGAGGAACCTGTGTCTTTTGGGGAAACTGCTAGGTACTTATGACCTAGATTGGAAACAGGATACTGGGCTTGATGGACCTTGGCCTGACCTAGTATAGTACATATTATGTTCTAAAGATATTCCCTGATCAGTCTTTGCAGTCCTCATCTCTCTCTCAGTGCAAAAACAAGAGGTGATGAATGAATAGAGGGCTCTGGGGTCAGAACAGATCTGGCTTAGATAGAAATGTATAAACTGGCACTTTACAAGATAAAGAAATATAAACAGAAGATACCCACTGAAATGGAATCAGGACCCCCAGTGTAAATAAGATGTAGATATGTTATACAATGTACATAGTTCCCCCCAGTTACTGCCAAGTTGATCTCCTGTTTATTGTAAATACAACTCAGGGTTCCTGTGTTGTATGGTTGATGTTGAATGTAAACCGCTCTGATCTAAAATAGAGCGGTATAGAAGAACTGTTAAATAAATAAATAAATAAATAAACAATGCAGATAGCAGGAAAGGTGCAAAGCAAGTGTCACTGGACCCGCGAGGCTCTACCCCGGTGCGGCCCGCCAAGGATTTATTTACACGATGGGGAGCGAGGAGGAGCTTACCTTCCTGTTCCCTGCAGGACTCGTCATCAGTCCAGTGGACCTTACCTTCCCCCTCCCTGCAGGTCTCGTGGATCAGTTCACCTAAACTGAAGTTGGGAGGCACCTGAGAGCAGGGAGCTGCAATATTTATTACAAAGGAGTAAATTAAGATTTGAGGACCTGGTTGCAGCAGTTTTGCCTTCATCACTTTTAAAATACAGGTTAGAGCTGATTTGATAATCATTATAATTCATGGTGTAATTATTCCCGTGAGCATTGTTTTTTTTTGCGGGGGCGGGGAGAAGGGGGGTGCGGCCCGCGAGGCTCCCGGTAGTCGGCTGTGCGGCCCGCGGCCCTCTGGAGGTTGGTGACCCCTGATTTAGAGAAACTTGAAATACCGCTTCCCACAGAAGTATAAATATATCTACAGAAAAATAAAGCAGATGAATAAGCAGGAATTAGTCTTGCAGAAAACAGACAATTGTTAACTCATGCAGATACAAAAAGAGCTACTCCTCTGGCAAACATACTCCTACGGAGGACAGGATGAAAGCTGGAAAAGCTAGAACCAAAAAGGTTGCAGAAGGCAGGACAAAACTAGGCAAGAAAAGAACTCCATAAGGTGGCGAGCCTTGGTTCCCATATTAGAAAGAACATAAGAGATGCCATACTGGGTCAGACCAAAGTCCATCAAGCCCAGTATCCTGTTTCCAAAAGTGCTCAATCCAGGACACAAGTACCTAGTAGTTTCCCAAAAAGACACACAGCTTCCATAATACTTGTATTAGGGACAAGCAGTGGACTAACTGGGTCGTCTTATGGAGTTTTCCTCGAAAAACTTGTCCAAACCTTTTTTAAACTCAGCTACAGCTTTTACTACATCCTCTGGTAACAAATTTTTTCACTTATTGTCTTAAATAGGTTACCCTGTAGCTTCATTGCATGTCCCCCAGTCTTTCTATATTCTGATGACGTAAACAATCAATCTACGTTTTCCCGTTCCACTCCATTCATTAATTTATAGACCTCTATCATATCTCCCCTCAGTCGTCTCTTTTCCAGATTGAAGAGCCCTAACCTTTTTAGCCTCTCTTCATAGGGGTATCCCTTCCATCCTCTTTACCATTTTGGTGGCTCTTCTCTGTACCTTTTCTAATTATGCTATATCCTTTTTAAGATACAGCGACTAGAATTGCACACAATATTCAAGATGCGGTCGCACCATGGAATGATGTAGAGGCATTATATCATCCTTGGCTTTATTTTTCATTCCTTTCCTAATGATTCCCAGCATTCTATTTGCTCTCTTGGCCATCGCTGCACATTGGGCGAAGGGTTTCTAAGTGTTACCCACGGTGACACCTACATCTTTTTCCTGAATGATGGTTCCTAATGTGGAACCCTGCATCGTGTAACAATAGTTTGGGTTCTTCTTTCCTATATGCATATAACTGCGCTTGTCCACATTAAATTTCATTTGCCATTTGAACGACCAGTCTTCCAATTTATCAAGGTCCTCTTGGAGTTTTTCACAATACTCTTGTGTTTTAACAACTTTAAATAGTTTTGTGTCATCTGCAAATTTGATAACATCACTCGTTATTCCCTTTTCCAGGTCATTTATGAATATGTCAAAAAGCAGCGGACCTAGAACAGAACCCTGGGGTACTCCACTATTCACCTTTCTCCACTGGGAAAATTGGCCATTTAGACCTACCCTCTGCTTTCTATATTTTAACCAGTTCCTGATGCACAATAGTACACTGCTTCCTATCCCATGACTTTTTAGGTTTTCCAAAAGTCTCTGATGAGGTACCTTATCAAAGGCTTTTTGAAAATCCAGATACACTATATCAACCGACTCACCTTTGTCTACCTGTTTATTCACACCTTCAAAAAAACATAACAGATTAGTAAGACAAGAAAATTTGTTTTAGGTGTCCACAAGTATTTCCCCTTCTCAGAAATGTCTGGTACAATGAAGCAAAGCACCAAGAGTAACAAATAATTTCACACTGACTACAATCGGCCAGAAATGCAAATGTAATGTAAACAATGCAGAATGAGTAAGACGAGACTTCCGGTTTGGCAATGAGCTGATCGGACCGGTTACGATCAGCTCCGGGTACTCTGCCCCGCAAAACGGCTGTAAACCTCTATGAAAGTGGGAACTAACCACCAATTTCTTTCTCTCAGAATACGGGGGTTACTAACCTAGTGCTGGGAGCAGTTTTTTAGCGACACGTAACCCGATGGCATCGAAACCGCCACGGAGGGAGAAGCCGCGAGTCACCAAGGGTAAAATGGCGGAGGGAGCGCCAGTCAGCCCGAAATCAAGTGGCACCCAGGATTTGGTGACTGAAGTGAGTGCCGCGGTGGTACAGGCGCTAGATACCCGCTTTCAAGAATTGGCGGACCAGATGCAGAATGTAAGCCAACGCTTCACTGAGTTTGCAGGGAGGATAGACCAGGTGGAGACACGCGTCTCAGACGTGGAAGATGCCCAGCACTCCTTGAAAACTAAAGTGGAGGCCTTAGAGACCCTGGTAAAGCAACAGGGTGATAAGCTGGACAAACTTGAAAACCGGGGGAGGCGCAAGAACCTTCGTTTCATTGGGATACCGGAGAGCGTGGCTGATGGCGTCCTATTCGGCTACTTGCAGACTTGGGTAGAAAAACTGTTGCAAGGCAAAGGCAAACCCAGTAAAGTTAGAACGCGTGCACAGACTTGGCCAGCGACGGGATCAGGCGAGGCGTCCACGAGCGGTTATTGCACGCTTTTTGGATTATCGACAAAAAGAGGCGGTGTTGAAGGCTGCTCGGGGCCGAAATCTACGGCAACAGGATCCGGAACAAATCCTCTTGTTTCAGGACTACTCAGCCCTAGTGAGCCAGCAGCGACGGGCCTTCTCTGGGGTCTGTACACAGTTGCTGAACAAAGGAGTGCGGTTTTCTTTGTTGTACCCTGCTCGGCTACGGGTGGAGGTCCATGGACAGACACGCTACCTGACGACACCGGCTGCCGCTCTTCTGGATACCCTGAATGCTCAGGCTAATTCGCCCGCGTGAAGCATGTGTTACCAGCGTGGATGGAGTTTTGATGTCTTGCTGGAGGAGAGAGGCCCAATGGCCTAGTGAGGGCCTGGACTCTAGCAGCTGCTACCTATATTGTTCAAGCTGCTACATTGTTCAATCTCCTACCTTGTTCAAATTGTTGCCTGATTCATTCGGCTACATTGCTCAAACTGCTCCCTTGTTCAAACTGCGACATTGTTTAAATTGTTACCATGTTCAAACTGTTACATTGTTCAAAATATGAGTGTAGGTTTCCCTGCTTTTCTTTGATTTGGGTGCATGGAACGTGTGAATGAGTAGTTAGATGGGGGGTCTGTCTGTAAGTCTTGAGGGGTGGGGTTCATTATCTTGACTACTGTAATAACTTGCAATGCTTATATCTGTGTTTTTTCTTTGTAATGTTGAGGGGCATTGTGCAGGGATAATAGACATGCCTTAGCATGTTCTAATCTTAGTTAAGGCCTGGGAGGCGAGGGGCTGGGGTGGAGGACTGTGGGACGGTCGGCTTCGATGCTGACGGGGGAAAGGGCCACCAAAGCCACCTATCCTACTGGGAACCAGAGAGCATTGAGAAGGCAGCCCTGATGGTGATGGCGCTAGCGCGCGGGGACACCGTGGGGGGCTTGAGGAGGCCGACCCGGCTGCTAATCAGCCTGTCACCCCGGAGATTGCCTTTATGCATTGGGCTGATCTTAGTTGGAACTGGATGACTGGGGTGGAAGAATGTGGGGTGGTGTGCGTGTCGGGCTTGCAATCTCTGGAATGAGAGGTTTAGTGGGTTGTTTATGTTATCTCCAGTGTTATTTTTAGTTGCTTTGCTCATTTTCATGTTGTGGCTTGCAGCAGCTTGATCGCACACCCCTATGTTATACTTTGGGCAGTAAGGTGGCCAGTCCCATCGGGAGATTCCTTCTGTTGGCTGGTCAGCTGGAGGGGAAGCCAGTGATTATTGGGAATCTTTATGGTCCTAATGTGCTAGACCCAAGCTTTTATAATGGCCAGTCCCGTGCACACGGCTCCAGCGCTCAAATTGATTATATCTTAGTGTCGGGGGATTTGTTTGCTAATACGGGGGAGGTGCAGATAGGCCCCCTGGAAATATCAGATCATGCAATGGTCAGGATGGAGATGCAGTGGGGGGATGGATAATACCCGGGCGCGACTTTGGCGACTTCCCCTGGGGCTGTGTCATGATGTTCGATTTCAACACGTCCTAAAACAGCGTTGGCGGGAGTTTATGAGTGATCATCAGTGCCACAGTGAGGATCCTGAATTGGTGTGGGAGACGGCGAAAGTGGTGTTACGGGGAGATATCATTGGGTTCGCAGCCCGGAAACGTCAGCTAATAGCGGAGCGAATAATAGGTCTAGAGCGACTGGTTACTGGATTGAGACGGTTACGTGCACATAATCCGACGCCTGCGAATAAAAAAAAGCTCTGGGAAGCTCAGGTGGATCTTAATGAGCTGTTACATCAGAGGGCCAAGAAGTCCGTCTTTTATTATAGGTATCGGCTGCATTGCTATGGGAACAAGCCGGGGAAGTTGCTGGCCCGATGTTTGAAGGATCAGCGGGGCTCCTCGTTAGTGGCGCCGTCCAGGATGATCAGGGAAGACTGCAAAAAGTCAGTGGAAATTGCCCGGGTCTTTCGGAAATTTTTTCAGGACTTATATAAGGCACAACCCGCGTCCACCATGGAGATGTGTGATTATTTGAAAGAGTTGGAATTGCTGCAGCTTACTGAGGAACAGAAGGAGATATTAGAGCAACCTATAACTCCGCAAGAGGTACAATCCGCGATTTCGGCAGCTAGTTGTTACAAATCGCCTGGACCGGATGGTTTGGGTGCCAAATTCTATAAACTTCTTGATGAGTCTGTGAGTCCCGCACTGGCGGAGGTCTTTAATAAGAGGGCGGAGCAAGGGGCTTTTCGCTGGGGGCGTAATCACGCCCATCTTACGCTGATTCCTAAACCGGGTAAGGACCCTTTACTAGTAGAATCATATCGTCCTATCTCCTTGCTCAATTTCGATATTAAATTAAATGCGAAGATTTTGGCAATACGGCTGGCAGCAGTTTTAGGACATTTGGTGCACGATTCGCAGGTGGGGTTTGTCAAAGGGAGATATGCTGTTCAGAACTTGCGTAAGATTCTAGCATCCCTGGAATGGGTACATGCTCGTCGGTTGCCTTCGTTGCTGGTCAGCTTTGATGCGGAAAAGGCTTTTGACAGGGTGGATTGGCAGTATCTTCGCAACCTTTTCCCACACTATGGTTTGGGAGTCAATTTTTGTAGGATGGTGGAGAGTCTTTATGCACAGCTGACAGCTGGGGTTTTGTGCAATGGGGTACTCTCTGACGATTTTCTCTTGGAGCGGGGCACGCGACAGGGATGCCCCCTTTCCCCTCTATTGTTTGTCCTGTCACTAGATCCCTTGATACGGACCATTGAGGCCTCACGTGAGATACAGGGAATAAGAATGGGCTCCCAGGAGTTTAAACTCTCAGCCTTCGCAGATGATCTTTTGGTACACCTGCTCTCCCCTGATCATTCGCTACCGAAGCTGTTGGAGGAGTTTACGAGATTTGGTAGAGTTGCGGGGCTGCACATCAACAAAGATAAATCAGAAGCCCTAGATATTTCGGCTCAGTTGCGAGGGCGTTGGGTGGGGGCTTTCCCTCTTAAGTGGGCGGCCGACGAATTTATTTATTTGGGCATAGTGCTGACTCGACATCCTCGGGCGATCTACACGCGTAACTTTGAGCGCTCTCTGAGGCGGCTGCAGATACAGTTGAAAGCATGGGAACCCCTTCCGCTATCCTTGTCGGGGAGGGTGGCAGTGGTCAAAATGGTGCTATTGCCACGGCTTTTGTATTGGTTTCGGACACTGCCGGTTTGGCTGTTGCATTAAGATGTGCGCCGGTTCGAAGCAGTCGTCCGACGCTTCTTGTGGAAGGGAGGCAGGGCGTGTATCTCATGGTCACGGATGTTGGGGACATGGCGTGAAGGGGGGATGGGACTTCCGGATCTCACGGTTTATGCTCTGGCTTGCCAGGCTCGACATCTTGGGGACTGGTTGGGAGGAACAGATGTATATACGCCTCGGGCTTTAGAGGAGTGTTTCGTGGCGCCGTTAACATTGCTGGGGGTCTTACATGGGGCGCACCATGATCTCCCTAGTCATGTAGTGCGAAGTGAGTTGATTGGTTCGGCTAAGAGAACTTGGAAACAACTTAACGTCAGATGGAATACATCGTGGAAGATCTCTAGTTGGCTACCATTGCAGGGTAATGCTAATTTTACGCCTGGTTCGGAGACGGTGATTTTTCGGGATTGGAGTGATCGGGGAATAAGGAATATAGGACATGTGGTGGATCCGTCAGGGCAGTGCAAATCCTTTTTGACCCCGAGTAGGGAATATGATTTACCCACTAAGCATTGCTTTGCTTATATGCAGATCTCTCATTATGTGTCTTCCCTATCCCGGGAGGCGTTGCATATTGACCGGTCAGCACAAATATTGGAATTTTTTGGGTTAGGGGGGGAAAGCCCCCAGTCGATTTCTGATTTAAAGAAGCGTTTGGATTGGCTTAGTACCGCCCCTGACTATCGAGGGGTGGAGGCGGCCTGGTAAGCGGAATTGAGTGGAGCAATATCCCCCGGGTTGGTTAGTAAGGCTTTGAAAGGGATAGTGGGGCTGGCGCAGGAGGCACGCTGGCGGGAGATACAATTTAAATGCGTAACTAGAGCACACTTCTCCCCGCGGAGGGCGCTGCATAGTCAGCTCACCACTGACGGTCACTGCCCTAAATGCTCGGAGCCCTTGGCGACCTTATTGCATATGTGGTGGGGCTGTCGACTTTTGAGATCCTATTGGGCTAAGATATGTACTTTTCTAAATAGATTACTGCAGCGGCGTGTGCGATGGTCCGGGGCCCTTGTGGTGTTGGATCGGCTCGACTCTCCATGTCCTGTGACAGCAGGGGAACGTTTGTTGGTGCGTAAAGCCTGCCTAGTGGGGAAGGGGCCAATTCTCTGTCTTTGGAGAGACCACAACCCACTTACCTTTGGTGAGTGGCGTAATTGTTTTCATCAAATGATGTTAACGGAGAGATGGGGGGCGCAGGGCAGTGTCAAACGTTGGACAGCCTTTATGCGTGTCTGGGAGCCTTATATTCAACAGCTAGGTGCTCGGTGTCGCAATGAGATATTGCAAGTTGGTAGTTGACGGAGGAGAGCTGCTGGTGGGAGGTGTGAAGTGGAATTAGTCACTGAAGGGGGGCTTATAGAGTTCGTAGGGGTGTGTGCTGTGGGTGAAGGGGGGAAGAGGGGTAGGGTAGAGGGAGGTAGGGGTAAGGGGAATAACAAAAAAGGAAAAAATAATATTCCACCTGTTCTTTTCTGCTTCTGATAATTCTCCGGGAGGAGATCAGAGTACACCCCTCTTGGAGATGTGTGTATATTGTATATTGTATTTGTTGGTGGTTTATAAATAAAGAATATAAAAAAAAATGAGTAAGACGATCAGCTCATATCCGCCGTTTTATATATATACTATACTATATATATATAGTAGGATGATATGGAGGAGTTCTCAACACAGAACTTACTGCATCTCTGCCTGTGGATTTCATGATCTCACTCAGTCCTATGCAGACTCCTTGTCTCTCATCACTCTTGGCTGATCTCAGACCCTCTTCCAAGATTGGAATAATTTCTGGAAGGATCTTCTCCCCAAGCTTTCGAACAAGATCACCAAGTGTTCTAGCTGCAATCTGTGCCAAAAAAAAAAACACAGACTTTCATTTTCTAAGGCTGCATCAACTAGAACTCAGAGCAGCATAAAGACAATTGAGGTCAATATTTAGTAGTAAGAGACCTGGTTAGATAACTAGATCATTTATCTGTTTGTTTGTTTTTTAAACTGGATATTCAGTTGGCTTAGCTGATGAAGTTGGACCATTAAGCAAAATTACTTACCTCTAACAGGAGTTTTTCAGTGGACAGCAGGATAAGGTGAAATTAGACTTCACCTGCTAATTTTCTTTCCTGAAGTCCCTCCAGTCCAGTCGAGTAGGTTATGCTTATCTTCCAGCAGGTGGAGACTGAGAACACAAACTTCAAGTATACTATAAGTAGCCTGTGCCAACTGACAATAGCCAGTATGACCATTGCAAAGCAAAGAAAATGTAGCCCAAGACCCCAATTCTCCATTAGCCATACCCTCTCTATTTATTTATTTATTTATTTTTATTTATTAACAATTCTTATATACTGCACTATTAGACATCAGCGCGGTTTACATTGAACAGAAAACATCCGACAGTTTACACATGTCTGGTCGTTACATTTAACAGGAAGTATAACTTGGCGAAATAGGGGAAACTAAATACAATGCAGGGTTATCTGATAAAGGATATCCTGGTTAACTATATACAACAGTGGTACAATAGTATATGGAACAACTTGTTATTTACATTGTGAAGTTGGTCTGTTGCGGGGTCTATCTGTTTGACCACTTCTGCTATTCACCTGGGGGTTATGTTCGGAGCTGTCATTGAGATATTTAAGGAAGAGGAAATGCTTTAAAGCCTTTCTGAACTGACTTAGATTAGGTATTGCTCTGATTTGTGCTGGTAAGGTGTTCCATAGAGATGGGGCGCAGAATTGGAAGGCTCTGTTGGCTGTTGATCTAGTGCATCTTGTGGTGTCATTTGGGATAACTAGTGTGTTTAATTCTGCTACTAGAAAAACAACCAATAAGAACAATTCAACAAACTCTTACTGATCCCCAAAAAAAGTCTCCCAAGTATGCATCATCCCCCTGTAAGGTAATTTAATTTGATTTCCTTATATTTCTCTTTTTTTTGGATTTGTATAGCTGGCAAAAACTGGAACACGAAGACTTGTAACACAGAAAACAAATGAGCCGACACCAATGAAACCTAGCACATGCAAGAGCAAACCACGAGACAGCACCCCAAAGAGCAAAAAACATCCCAGGTGAGTCCTGGACTGAACTGGAGGGACTCCAGGAAAGAAAATTAGCAGGTAAGGTCTAATTTTACCTTCCAGTTCATCCCTCCAGTCCAGTTCTGACGAGTGGGACATAGCAAAGCAGTACTAATTACAGGTGGGAACTGAAACCCTGGCCTGCAACACCTGTGCCCCAAAGGCTGCATCCTGCTGGGCCTGCACATCCAAATGGTAATGCCGCACAAAGGAATGAAGAGACCAAAATGTTGCCACTTTACAGATGGTCTGGAGGAGGGACCAGACTAACCTCTGCCCAGGAAAATGCCTGAGCCCGCGGAGAGTGAGCCCGCAAACCAGAGGGTACCTGACGCCCTATCAAAAGATATGCGGACATGACCAGATCAAACGAGAAATAGAAGCCTTAGATGCAGTCCCACCTTTCTGAGGACCCCTGAACAAGTCAACGAGCCTCTTGGACCGCCAAAAGGACTCAGTCACTTTCAAGTGCCTCTTTAACCTACAGACATTAAGCTTATGAAGAACCCGTGCCTCCACAGAATCCTGCAACTCCGAGAAAGCTGGCAAAGAAACCTCCTGATTGAGGTGAAAATCACCACCACCTTTTCTCTCTCCTCTCTCCCCCTCCTTGTGAACTCCGCTCTTCCTCTGGCTTTCTTCTCTCTATGCCCTTTTCTTCCACTGCCAACTCCAGACTTCAAACTTTTCTCCTTGCTGCTCCTTATGCCTGGAACAAACTTCCTGAATCTAAGTCAGATCTCATATCTCCCCCTTTTCAAAACAATGCTAAAAGCTCAACTCTCTGCTGCTTTTGGATCCTAATTCCCTTTTTCTCCTCTCCCTAACTGAACCCCTTGTTTCTCTTAAATTGTAATGTCTGGCTTGATTAGATTGTAAGCTCTAATGAGCAAGGCCTATCTTCTATATGTTCTTGTACAGTGCTGCATACACCTTGTAGCACTATATAAATGATTAATAATAGTAGTAGTAGACAAAAAGGCAGGAAGAGGACGCAAAACCAACTTCTCCTTAGAGAAGACCAAGTAAGGTTCCTTACAAGACAGGCCTAGAGCATGGAAATCTGAAGGGCCGAACAAATAGCTACGAAAAACACCACCTTCAAAATCAAATCCTTCACAGAGGCGCCCTGAAGGGCTCAAAGGGAGATGCTCCCAATGCTGCAAGAACCAAATTAAGGTCCCTCGAGGGAACCAACATAAGAGATGCCATACTGGTTCAGACCAAGGTCCATCAAGCCCAGTATCCCGTTTCCAACAGTAACCAATCTAGGTCATAAGTACCTAGCAGTCTCCCCAAAAGACACAGGTTCCACAATGCTTGTATTTATTTATTTAGACAGATTTGTATCCCACCTTATTCTACAAAGTGGTCACATTACAATTGGAAGGTTACATTTAACATGAGATAGTTAACAATATATATTGAACTTAAACAACAAGTTGGGCGGGCAAGTATCGATTTAATGGAGGTAATTGGAAACCATTTGGGTGAAGACTATTACTTGTCTATTTGCTCATAGGTTTCTGTGAAGAGCAGAATTTTAAGGGCCTTGCGGAAATCTTTGGAATCATTCAAGGTCCTCAGACCCATCAGGAGGGAGTTCCAAAGTGAGGAGGCCAGTAGTGAAGGAGCTCTTCTTGATGTTGCTTGATTAGTCTTGTGATATTCAGCAGGAGTGCCGATTCTATTGTCATTAATAGTTCTTCTTGGTCTATTAATGATATAGCGTAGTTACTCACCTGTAACAGGTGTTCTCCAGGGACAGCAGGAATCAGTCCTCACATATGGGTGACTTCGGCGCCGACGGAGCCCTCGTGCGGAGCAATTCCCCAGCTTTCAAAGAAAGCCTTTGGGATTGCATCGTGCATGCGCGGTCCCCTTCCCGCCCAAGGGTGCCATCTTGCTCAGTCAAATGACATAGCTAAAAAGACGGCAAGAATAGAAAAAATTAACAGGACTGCAACTCCAGGGGAGGAGGGAGGGTCGTGAGGACTGATTCCTGCTGTCACTGGAGAACACTTGTTACAGATGAATAACTTGATTTCTCCAGGAACAAGCAAGAAGTCAGTCCTCACATATGGGACTCCCTAGCTATAGGCTACCGAGAACCCATAGCTGAAAAATGGTTCCCTCTAGAAGAGCTGCAGCAGCTGCAATAGGAATTCAGCCGAGAACGCAATGCCCCCTCCAGTAGCCTGACACCAAAGGGTCAGAGGGTTGGAGTTGCCTAAACCTCAAATAGGTTACGGAGTACCACCTGGCCGAAAGCACTGTCCTGTCGGGACTCCCTATCCAGGCAGTAAAGGGCCACAAAAGTCTGGCTTGAAGACCAAGTTGCGGCCCGGCAGATGTCTGCAGGCAGAACAGAGCGGAAGTGAGCCACTGATGCGGCCTTAGCCCTAACACGGTGGGCAGTGACTCGACCCTGCAATGGGAGGTCGGCTGTCCTGTACGCCCAGGCAATGCAGTCTGCCAGGTAGACAATGTGCGCTTGGAGACAGGTAAAGCATAGTTACTCACCTGTAACAGGTGATCTCCGGGAACAGCAGGACTTTAATTTTCACATATGGGGTATCGTCGGTACCGATGGAGTCTGCGCGGGAATGCTCCCAAACACTGTTCCCTCTAAGCTGTGCGCGTGTGCGCGTGCACACACCTTGCCAAGCGAGCGCACATACTTTACAACAGAGCGCACAAAAATTATGGCTCTGATTCTGATAGAAAACACAGACGTCTTAAAATTTAAAAGTTATGATTGTAATTACTAGAAATTTCCCACTTCATTTAGTAATCGTCTATTTTCATTTAATTTGATTAAAATCAATGTGGTGTAACATAGTATATGATGGCAGATGAAGACCAGTATGATCCATCTAGTCTGCCCAGCAAGACGGCAAGAGCAGGTCACCCCTCCGCATGCCTTTGTTTAGGGATATACCAACCGCTCCATGTAGGTCATCCCTTATTTGTTGAAATAGTTATGTTTATCATGGCATACACACCAATCAACCTCCTAGACTCTCCAGATTACTCTATCATCATAAACTACCTCCAAGAAATATCCATCATGCTTTCCAACAATAACCTAAACATAAATATGAAAAAGACTGAGGCACTAATAATCATCACTCGGAATACCTCGCACATCCTACCCACTTCAATAACAGTAGCAAACTCTATCATCCCAATTATGGATGAAATCCGATACCTTGGAGTAACACTTGAACGCCAGCTAAACCTACAACCACACATCAAAAGAATCACCAAGAATGCATTATAAAGCTTGCCACCATTCGGAGACTCAAACCACTCCTCAACCAGGACCATTTCCGATCACTTTGTCAAGCAATTATAACCCCTATCCTAGACTACTGCAACACAATTTATCAAGGCCTACCAAAGCAAGCTACACGATCGTTACAACTGGTACAAAACACAGCTGCTAGAGTCATCACTGGTGCAAATAAAAGAGAAATTAGACTTACCTGCTAATTGTTGTTCCTTGAGGAACTCCAGTTCAGTCCCACACTGCTGGGTAATGTACCTCTTCCTACAGCATGGAGACTGGGCATGTCAGAAGCTTGACACATCTACCGGTGACACCTCCCACCAGCTTCCAGTGATCTATTGACAAAGCATACTCTAAGGAGCAACATATAAAGTAGTTATAACGAACATGAACTGTAAACTAGTGGACTCATTTACTCCGCAATAAGAGTAGTTACTCACCTGTAACAGGTGTTCTCCAGGAGCAGCAGGAATCAGTCCTCACATATGGGTCATCGGCGCCGATGAAGCCCCAGCGGAGCACCTCCCCAGCCCCCCACGAAAGCCTCCGGGAATGCCGGCACGCATGCGCGGTTCCCCTCCCGTGTACATACTGTATTCTGACGTGTAGTCAAATTTTAAAGTATACAACTCCGAGTGTCGTTATCTGGCGCACAAAAATTTAACTTTCCTTCAAAAGCTGCACACAGCTGATATTTTATGCGCACACAGTCTACAGAAAATTAGAGGGAACATTGCTCCCAAAGCGTCCAATTAGAAAGCTTTTGGGAGCATCCCACAGCGCCTGCGTGCTGCCTTCCCGCCTTTCCCAACTGCCTCTTTCCAGTTGAGTTTTAAAGCTGAGACAAAGAGAGAGAGAGCACGAGGGAAAGAAAAGAAAAGAGAGATACAACTCCTAGGGGAGGTGGGTGGGTTGTGAAGACTAAATTCCTGCTGTTCCCGGAGATCACCTGTTACAGGTGAGTAACAATGCTATCTCAAGGAACAAGCAGGAATGTAGTCTTCACATATGGGGACTCCCTAGCTACAGATGCCAGGGAGAGACCCCATAAGTTGTGTGCCCCTGTGAGAGGGCTCCACTTCCCCCCATGGATCTCTGGCATCCTACCGGAATGGTGGGTAGGATTTGATTAACTATGGAACAGGTGTTGTAGAACAGCCTGACCAAACAAGGCATCCCAGCGGGAGTCCTTGTCTAAGCAGTAATGGGCTGTGAAGGTCTGAACCGAGGCCCAAGTAGCTGCTCGACAGATGTCGTCGATAGACACAGAGTATAGATGAGCCATTGAGGCTGCCATGGCTTTCACATTGTGAGCTGTGACATGGCCTTCCAGAGAAAGGTTCTTACTCTGATAGGTAAAAGAAATACACTGTGCAATCCAATTGGACAATGTTCTCTTGGGAGACTGGAAGTCCCAAATGAGAAGGATCAAAAGCAACAAAGAGTTGAGAGGACTTTCTATGCTGCTGTGTCCTTTGTAAGTAAAAAGCAAGTGCTCTTTTACAGTCCAAAGTATGAAGATTCCTTTCTGCATTTGAAGCATGAGGCCTTGGAAAAAATACAGGCAGATAAACTGCTTGGTTTAAATGAAAAGGTGAGACCACCTTTGGCATAAAGTGTGGATGAGTCCTAAGGACTACCTTATCATGATGGAACCTCGTATAAGGAGGATCAGTCACTAATGCTTGCAACTCACTAATGCGACGTGCTGATGTGATTGCAATGAGAAAGACAACCTTCCAGGAAAGGAATTACAAGGAGGTTGTAGCTAGAGGTTCAAAAGGCGGCTTCATGAGCTGTCCAAGAACCAGATTTAGGTCCCATGCCACCGGTGGTGGCCTAATGGGAGGCTTAGTTAGAAGAAGGCCCCTCATAAATCTCGCTATGAGAGGATGAGAGGAAATAGGTTGTCCATTTAAAGGCTTGAAAGAAGCTGAAATAACACTTAAATGTACTCCTACTGAATTAGTCTTAAGCCCTGCATTAGATTTTATTTTATTTTATTTATTTATATTCTCTTATATACCGTGCTATTCTGCATCAGTGTGGTTTACATTGAACAAACTGAAATTACATTGAACAGGGCATTATAACTTGGAGATAACTATTTTACAGGGAACATGGGCTATGGAGGGTTAAGTGGCTTGCCCAAGACCACAAGGAGCACCTGTGGGACTAGAAACCCCAGTCCTTCCGGCCCAAGGTTGCTGTCCTCTAGTGGGATTTGAAGCCACGACCTTCCGGCCTGAAGTACCTTGCCCCAACCACTAGGCCACTCCTCTCCTCCTGAAGAGATACTCCAATAATGATTCCAGAGGTACCGCCAGGGGGTCAAGACCCTTCTGCGAACACCATATGGAAAACCTTTTCCACTTGAAAGCATAAAAGCGTCTTGTGGAAGGCTTCCTAGAAGCATAAAGGATATCTTTTACGTGTTGAGACAGGTTAAGACCATGAAGGTCTAGGCTCTCAGCAACCAGGCCCTGAGATACAGAGAGTGGAGATCGGGATGCCACAACATCCCGTCCTCCTGAAACAGGAGATCTGGAGCAGATCCTAACTCCAAAGATGGAGCTTGAGAGAGATGTAGGAGCAGAGGGTACCACACCTGCCGAGGCCAATGTGGAGCTATTAGAATCATATGGCCTCTGTCTCTCTGAAGCTTGAATAGCGTTTTGGGAATTAGGGGAATGGGTGGAAAGGCATATAGGAAGTCCTGACCCCAATGGAGGAGGAAAGCATCCCTGAGCCGGAATTTGGAACAGAACCGGGGAATTCTAGACAGTTTCGTATACCACCTTATCCTTCAATCAAAGTGGTCACAACACAATTGGGGGATACATTTAACACAAGGGGATATGAGACACATACACTAATACTTACAGGGAACATGGGCAATGGCGGGTTAAGTGGTTTGCCCAAGACCACAAGGAGCACCTGAAGAACTAGAAACCCCAGTCCTTCCGGCCCAGGGTTGCTATCCTCTAGTGGGATTTGAAACACCAACCTTCCAGCCTGAGGTAACTGCCCCGGCCACTAGGCCACTCCTCCCTTTGCAGACTTGCAAAGAGGTCTATGTCCAGAGTTCCCCAAATTTGAAAAATTTTTGCTACCTGGTCTGCACGAAGAGACCACTCGTGTGGAAGCAGAACTCGACTGAGTCTGTCTGCCCAGGAGTTTTGAATGCCTGGCAGATACACCGCAAGGAGAGGAATCTGATGCTCTCTGGCGAGGGCCCATACTCGCAAAGCTTCGTTGCAAAGCGACAGAGAGCCTGTTCCTCCCTGCTTGTTCAGATAGAACATAGCTATTTGATTGTCCGTCTGAATTAGGACTGTCTTGTAGCTCAGCTGGGTGTGGAACACTCGAAGAGCAAGGAAGATTGCTCTGAGTTCCAAGAGATTGATGTGTAGATGGGTCTCCTGTGGAGTCCAGGTGCCTTGGGTAGAGAGATCTTGCAGGTGAGCTCCCCAACCCACCTGTGAGGCGTCCGTTGTTAAAGTGACCTGGGGTGGGGGCTGTTGGAAAGGAGACCCCACCAACAGGTATTGGGTTGACTGCCACCACTGCAGGGACAAAATAAGGTGATTTGAGTTTGCTATTTTGTCTGATAGGCAGCCTGATGTCTGAGTCCACTGAGTGGATAGAGTCCATTGGGCTGCTCTCATATGGAGGCGAGCATAGGGAACCACATGCATGGTAGATGCCATGTGGCCTAGCAATTGTAACATTTCCTGAGCAGTGAGATGAGTTTTTAACACTGCTTGGGAAGCTAACTGCACAATGCGAAAACAGCGGGGCTGTGGAAGATAGGCCCTTGCTTTCCTGGTATCCAGCATAGTTCCTATAAACTCTAGAGATTGAGTGGGAGTTGGGTTGGATTTTGGGATGTTTATGACCAGGCCCAAATACTGAAAGATATGCATTGTGCAAGATAGGGACATTCTGGCCTCTGACTCTGATGGGGCTCGAATGAGCCAGTCGTCTAAGTAGGGGAAGACGAATATTCCTAGAGTGCGAAGAAATGCTGCCACTACAGCCATGCATTTCTTAAACACCCATGGTGCGGAGGCCAGGCCAAAAGGAAGAACCTGTACTGGTAGTGCTTCCCCTGAAATAGAAACCGAAGGAATCTTCGGTGAATTGGATGGATGAGAACATGGGTGTACGCATCCTTGAGATCTAGAGAACAAAGCCAATCCTGACTCTGAAGGTATGGCAGAAGAGTTCCTAGAGAAATCATCTTGAACCTCTCCTTGAACAGGAATTTGTTCAATTCTCTGAGGTCTAAAATGTGTCTGTGTCCCCCTGTTTTCTTTGGAATAAGGAAATAGGGGGAGTAAAACCCTGTACCCTGTTGGGAAATGGGTACATCTTCTATTGCCCCGTGGGCAAGAAGTAAACTGACCTCTTGACTCAACTGATTCTCGAGTGAAGTCTGAGAATTGAACCGTCTTACAACTGTAGGAGGGAGCATGTTGAGGAAATGAAGCTTGTACCCCTCTTTTACAATGGAGAGAGTCCATTCCTCTGCTGTTATTTGCTCCCATCTGGGGGCAAAATGACACAACCTTCCTGGAATGGTGGAGGGCTCTGACCCGTTGAGAGCCAGGAAGGCCAAGTTCTCTAGATGGGAGTCAAAGTTCCTGTGGAGGCTGAGTCTGCTGGGCCGGTTGAGGCTTAGCAGACTTTGTTTTTCTTTGTTTTGGTGGCTGCTGTCCCTTTTGGACAGACTGACCTGCAGAATGCCCCTGCTGGGTATAGGAGGGGTAAAACCTCTTCTTTTTAGATAATGGTTTCTTGTAGGATTTTCTCCTTGCAGGATGAGCTGTAGCCTTGGATAGTCTATCCAAAGTGGTGTTATCAGCATCCAGCTCATTAGCTTTCTCTTGCCAATTTTTGCCAAAGAGATTTTTGCCTGTGCAAGGGATATTCCCCAGTTTGTCCTGTACCCAGAGTTCTAGGTCAGATGCCTGGAGCCAGGCAATCCTACGAGCACCTATGGCAATGGTAGAGGTTCTGATTATGCACTCAAAGCAGTCAAAAGCTGCACGATTAACAAACTTAGAAACATCTTGGGCATGTTTGACAAGTGTAAGATAATCTTGCCTCTTATCAGGAAGGAGAGGGCTTATAAGCTCTAGATCTCCTGTAACCTCCTTAAGGAACATTCCCATGTATAAAATGTAGGAACTAATCCTGGCAGAAAGCATAGAGGCCTGGAAGGTTCGACACCCAAAGGCATCAAGAGTCCTACATTCACATCCTGGTGGATTAGATGCATGTCTTTTTGCACTCTTGATCCTTCTCACAGCTGATTCCACTACCATGGAGTGGTGTGGTAACTGAGTTTTTTGAAATCCAGGACAAGGAGGTATTCGATACATGGTATGAAGCCTACGAGAATGAGGAGAGGTGGTAAGAGGTGTTTCCCACATTCTTAGCATGAGATCATGCAAAATCTCATGAATAGGCAAAGTAGCTGCCTCCTTGGGAGTTTTAGGATATTGTAAAATCTCCAATTCCTTTGCTCTGGGCTCTGTTTCAGGAGCCACTGTGATGGAAAGACCTCTAGCCACCTCCCGGATGAAATCTTGAAAGGATATATCCTCTGGAGGAGACATTGTACGTTTAGGAGAGGAAGGCTCCTCAGAGAGAAGTACTCCGGTACCGACAGAGCTGTTAGAATCCTCAGAGTCATCGAAGGATTCAAAATATCTCCTGTCCGGGTGCTCTTGCAAAGCACAATACCGGTACCGATCGAAGTCAGTACCGGAGGGGTCTGGTACCGGCCTGTCGATACCGGAGGAAACAGCATGACTCGGTGTCGGTAACAGTCGCCGATGTTGATGCTGTTGGTACCGGTATCGGTGCCGGAACCAGTGTCGATACCGGTTGAACCGTCTGAAGCGGTCCCGAAGGGCCCGAAGCCGCAAGGAGAGCTGCCAGACTGCGGTTCAATAGCCAAGAACCTCTGGTCTATTGACGCTGCCGATGCCTGGGTATCGGTACTGGACGAAGCGGCCGGTACCCCAGAGCATGGCACCAGTAGTTCTGTTGAGGTTGAGGCCTTGAGAACATCCTGGAGCCCTGATAGTGCTTTGGAAGCCGAAGCCTCCCGCCGGGGCAATTTTGCCGTTACAAGTCCCTCAAGGGCAACGCCAGAGGCATCTCGATGCTTGGAAGGAGATCTAGCATTTAGCAAAATTGTACCTAGTTAACAAATGTTCCATGTAAAACAGCAAAATTGTACCTAGTTAACAAATGTTCCATGTAAAACAGACTTGTAAATCTGTTCATTCCTTGTTCAATGTGAACCGCACCTGATCTGTGGAAGGTAGCGGTATATAAGCAACTGTTAAATAAATAAAATAAATAAATCTACCCTTTCAGTACCGGCCAGATTTATGTTTGGATACCTGAGATCCATGGGAGGAAGACGAAGCCCTGGAAGACGTCGATGCCACTGATACTGCATCGGAGGGAAAAAGGGTGCTAAGCTTAGCAGCTCGGTTTTGCCGACCCCTCTTCGACATCATCCCACAAGCAACACACTCTGAGATGGAGTGGTCAGGACCTAAACATTTAAGGCACCACTCGTGAGTGTCGGTGACGGAGATGGTACCGCCACACTTGGAACACTTTTTAAAACCCGAGGCGGGTTTTTCCATTCTGAAGGAAAAGTTGGGCCTAGTGCCCAAAATGGCACGTGGCACCCGACAGAAAAAAAGACTGGAAAGTCCAGAAAAAAAAGATAAAAATTTTTTTTTTTTTTTGAAGAAAGAGCCGGCAGTACCGGTATAGCGTCGAACAAGGCAGACACTACCACAAAGAAGAATGAAAAAGATGGGATAATTTCTGCGGTAACAGGAAAAATGACCTGCTGGCTCGCGGAAAACGAAGAACTGGAGAGAGGCAGTTGGGAAAGGCGGGAAGGCAGTACACGCAGGTGCTGTGGGATGCTCCCAAAAGCTTTCTAATTGGATGCTGGGGAGCGTACCCATGCAGGCTCCGTTGGTACCGACGATACCCCATATGTGAAGACTACATTCCTGCTTGTTCCTGGAGATCCCCAGTTTACTGGGGTCATAAGAGATGAAGAGCTGAGTAGCCCTTTGATGTCCCCTTGTACGCTCCAGGTAGAAGGACAACGTCCTCTTACAATCCAGGGTATGCAGAACTGCCTCTGCCCGGCTGGAATGCGGCCTGGGAAAGAAGGTTGGAAGAATCATCTCTTGGTTGAGGTGGAAAGAAAAGACCACTTTTGGAAGGAATTTAGGGTGAGTGCAGAGGACCACCCTATTCCTATAAAACCGTGTGTATGGTTTATCAGTTACGAGAGCTTGCAGCTCACTCACACGTCTGGCTGATGTGTGTGCCACCAGGAAGATCACCTTCCAGGAGAGGAAGCACAGATGGCAAGAGGACATTGGCTCAAAAGATGGATGAGTAAGCTGCTGCAAGACCACATTTAAATCCCACTCAGTTGCTGGAGGACGAACTGGGGGTTTCAGCAGAAGCAGACCTCTGAAGAATCGGGACACCAGGGGGTTAGCCGAAAGAGGTTGCCCCTCCACTGGTGAGTGGTTTGCTGACAAAGCACTCAGGTGGACCCTGACAGAGTTAGACCTGAGACCTAATTATGAGAGGTGAAGCAGTTACTGCAGCACCACTGGTACAAGGCAAGAGAAAGGGTTTTCATTGTGCTGGTTACACCACACCTCAAACCTACGCCACTTGAAAGCATAGGATTTCCTAGTGAACTGCCTCCTTGAGGCCAGTAACACTTCTACATTCCGAGGTAGGAGGAGAGGAGCCAGCACTACCCTTTCAGCAGCCATGCCATCAGGTTGAGGGACCTGAGGTTGGGGTGCAAGAGAGAGCCCTGCTCCTGGGACAGGAGGTCAGGCCGCATCCCCAGTGGGAGTGGGGTTTCCACTGCCAGCTGGAAGAGAAGCGGAAACCAAGGCTGTCTTGGCCATCTGGGGGCTACCAGAATGAGAGGCCTTGTCCCGAAGGATTTTGAACAGAGTCCGGGCCACCAGAGGCATGGGAGGAAACGCATACATGAGGCCCCCTAACCAGGAGATCAGGAAAGCATCTGCAGCCACCCTCAGAGGATGTGGGCCGTCTGGAGCAAAATCTGGGCAGCTGGTGATTTTGCGGACTGGCAAAAAGATCCATGGACGGATGTCCCCAGCCACTGTTCCCTCTAAGCTGTGCGCGTGTCACACCTCGCCGAACCAGCGCACATACTTTACAACAGAGCGCACAAAAATTACGGTTCTGATTCTGATAGAAAACAACCCAGACGTCTTAAAATTTAAAAGATTTTCCGCTTCATTTAGTAATCATCTATTTTCCTTTAATTTGATTAAAATCAATGTGGTGTACATACTGTATTCTGACGTGTAGTCAAATTTTAAAGTATATAACTCAGAGTGTCGTTATGTGGTGCACAAAAATTTAACCTTCCTTCAAAAGCTGCACAGCTGATTTTTTTATGCACACACAGCCTACAGAAAATTAGAGGGAACATTGTCCCCAGCGGTGGAAAATCCACTGGGCTACCACCGGATCCAGTTGCCATTCGTGAGGTTGGAGAATCCTGCTTAATTTGTCTGCTAGGCAGTTCTCCTGACTAGGCAAGTACACTGCTTTGAGAGACATACCCTGCCTGATGGCAAAGGAGCAGAGTTCCAGTGTCTCCTGACATAGGATATGAAACACCGTACCTCCCTGCTTGTTGACATAGAACATTGCTACCTGGTTGTCCGTCTGTATCAATACAGACTGATGTGAGAGGACATGACAAAAGGCTTGAAGATCTAGACAAATCGCCCGTAGCTCTAAGAGGTTGATTTGGTGAGCAGACTCCTGAGGAGACCATAACCCCTGAGTGCATGATCCTTGGCAATGGGCTCCCCAGCCCAGCAAGGAGGCATCTGTCGTTAGCACTCTTGTGTGTGAGGGAGTCTGAAAAGACATTTCATCGATCAGGTTGGGTGGCTGATGCCACCACTGCAATGATTTCACCAGTTGCCTTGATACTGTTATCCTGTGTCTGAGGCTGCAGCTGTTCTCATGTGAAGACGGGCATTTGGGGTCACATGCACCGTGGAGGCCATGTGGCACAGGAGGCGTAAGAAGTCTCGCTGAGACCTGAGACTGAACTGTTGTGCCAGTGCTAGCAGACTCTGTACCCTGTCCCCGGCAGGTAAGTCTTCGCCTGAAGGGTGTCCAGTCTTGCTTGTATGAACTCTAAGTTTTGAGTGGGGAGCCAAGTAGACTTTGCGTGGTTTATGACAAATCCTAGACGTTGCAACAGGTTGATAGAAACATGACGACAGAAAGAGACCACATGGCCTATCTAGTCTGTCCTTCCATATCAACAACTACAACAGTCCCCTTTTTACCTTTAGAGATCCTCTGTTTGTCCCATGCTTTTTTTAATTCAGTTACTGTCCTCATTTCTACCACCGCCACTGGGAGACTATTCCACGGATCCACCACTCTTTCCGTAAAGAAATATTTCCGCATATCACTCCTGAATCTATCCCCCTTCACCCTCATCCCATGTCCCCGCATAGCAGAACTTGCTTTCAATTGAAAGAGGCTCTCTCCCTGAACATTTATGCCACGGAGGTATTTAAACATCTCAATCATATCACCTCTATCCCGCCTTTCCTCTAAGGTGTACATATTAAGATCCCGAAGTCTGTCCTCATATGCTTTATAATGAAGACCACTAATCATCTTAGTAGCCACCCTCTGCACCGACTCCATCCTGTTCTCATCCTTTTGAAGGTGCGATCTCCAGAATTGCACACCATACTCCAAATGAGGTCACACCAAAGACTTATACAGAGGCACTATCACCTCCTTTTTTCTGTTAGCCATTCCTCTCCGTATGCCCCCAAGCATCCTTCTAGCTTTTGCCGTCGCCTTTTCTACCTGTTTAGCTACTTTAAGATCATCAGACACAATCACGCCTAGGTCCCGCTCTTCTTTAGTGGACAAAAGTACTTCACCTCCTATACTATATTGCTCTCTTGAATTGCTGCAGCCCGTTACAATACTTCCAAGGTGTGTATGAAGCCGTCCACTATCAGCATATCCAGTGATATCTATGACACACTAATCAACCTCACAGCTACCAGAGAGCCATTTTACAGGTGGTTACTACCCCTTTCTCTTTGTAAGAAAAAGAGAAATATACATAAGTGAGGAGTGTTTTGAACAATTTCTGTATTCTTTAAAATATTTAAAAAGCACAAAGTTTTTGAATGCTCCCTTTGATGGGTTTGTTTATAGTCAGTGCGAGAAGTGGCCTGTTGGGCCTCCTAAAGCAACTGATGAGTCAGTCGTCCAGGTAAGGGAAGACAAAAATTCCTTGACTTCTGAGGAAGGCCGCCACTACAGCCAAGCATTTTGTAAACACTCTGGGAGCAGAGGCTAGGCCAAAGGGTATAACTCTGTATTGGAAATGTTTTCCTCCCACTACAAATCTCAGATATTGTCTGTGGTCTGGATGTATGAGGATGTGTGTATAGGCATCCTTCAGGTCTAAGGAGCATAGCCAATCTCCCTGGTGGAGGTAAGGCAGCAACATTCCAAGGGAAAGCATCTTGAACTTTTCCCTCACCAGGAACTTGTTTAAGTTTCTTAGGTTGAGGATGGGTCTGAGGCCTCCTGTTCTCTTTGGTATGAGAAAATACCTGGAGTAGAAGCAGTTGCCGTGCAGGTGGTGGGGCACCGGTTCCACCGCCTGATCCTCTAGAAGACCTGCCAACTCCTACAAGAGGAGGTCCCTGTGAAGAGGGGGTCTGAGAGGCTCTCCTGGAAAGAAGGAGGGTGGTATCTGGCTGAAGTGAAGCAAATAGCCCCCTTTGGACTATTTGCAGGACCCAGATATCCGAGGTGATGGCTAGCCACCTGTGGGTGTACAGGGTTAGCCTTCCTCCTGTGCATGGCCTTACCACTGGCGGAAGAGAGATTATGCTTTGGGAGTCAAAAAAACCCTCCCGGTTGGGTAGGAGCCGGGGCCTGGGGGTCTTCTGCTTATGCGGGCCATACCCCTATCCCTTGGCCTGCTGCCCCTGTTGGGGAGCTGGTGTGGCCTGGTAAGTGGGGTAGTTGTGGTAAGCTGTACCCTTCCTCGGGAAAAAGGGCTTTTTACCCGAGCCCTTCTTCTTAGAAGGGGCAGAAGTCTTTTTTGAGAGTCTTGTCCGGGTCTAGTACTCGGACTCGAGCTCAGCAGCCTTCTCAGTCATGGGTTAGCCAAAGAGGTTGTCACCTCAGCAAGGGACATCAACGAACTTGTCCTGAACTCGTGGCTCCAGATCCAACGACATTAGCCAGGCCTGGCGGCATGCGCCGATGCCAGCCGCGGCTACTCGGGCCGAAGTCTCAAAGCCATCATAGGCCGCTCGAGATATGAACGTCGAGCACTCCTGAATCCCAGTGGACAAGCCATTGAAGAACATAAGATATGCCATACTGGGTCAGACCAAGGTCCATCAAGCCCAGTATTCTGTTTCCAACAGTGGCCAATCTAGGTCATATGTACCTAGCAGTTTCCCCAAGAGACACAAGTTCCACAATGCTTGTACTGGGTCAAGCATTGATATCTTCGGTCACTTCTTAATAATGGTTTATGGACCTTTCCTCCAGGAACTTGTCCAAACCTTTTTTAAACCCAGCTACACTAACAGCCTTTACTACATCCTCCGGTAACAAATTCCAGAGTTTGATTACACGTTGAGTGAAAAAATATTTTCTTTTATTAGTCTTAAATAGTTTACCCTGTAGCTTCATTGCATGTCCCCTAGTCTTTCTATATTCTGATAACGTAAACAATCTATCTACGTCTACCCGTTCCACTCCGTTCATTAATTTATAGACTTCTATCATATCTCCCCTCAGCCGTCTCTTTTCCAGGTTAAAGAGCCCTAACCTTTTTAGCCTTTCTTCATAGGAGTGCCTCGGAGGGTGCCTGCAAGGGTGCCTCGGAGAGGCCTGCTGAGAACTCGGCAATCTCTTTTGCCAGGTCCCTCAAAGTACATGCCCATGTACAGCTGGTAGGTTTGGACACGGCATGATAGCATCGAGCCCTGGAAGCATTTTCTGCCGAGGGCGTCCAGATTCTGTGCCTCCCGGCCAGGAGGCACCGAGGAGTGTGTTTTTTGGCTCTTGAGCCTGTGAATGGCCGATTCCACAACCATGGAGTTGTGCTGCAGCTGTGCCTTTTGGAACCCAGGGCTATTGTGGATTAGATAGATGGAATCAACCCGCTTGCTGAGCACCGGGCATCGAGACCGACTCACCCCACATGCGGAGCATCAGCCGTTCCAGCATCGGAGGAATCGGCACAATAAGGGCTTCCCTTGGGGGAAAGTCATACTGGAGGGCCTCAAGCTCTTCAGCTCCTCCTCGATATCCGGTGGGAATGCCAAAGCCTTGGCCATGTCCCCGACGAAGCCCGAGAACCGGGTACCTTCCGGAGGGGACCTTCTCCGAGGCTTCGAACCCGGTGAGTCCGATGGAACATACCGGGTCCGATGGGTGTCTGGGGACTCTTCATCTTCCGTCTCCCATGCCGATCCCTCCGAGGAGGAATCGAGCGGCTCCGGCCGCGAGGGCTTCTGCCCGACCGCCCTGATGCTGAGAGCACCGGCGTTGACGACCTCGGTCACGAGCGGGAGGTCAAGGGATACCTTGGCCGAAGATCGACTTGAGTCCGAAGAGTCTCGAGGATCGGCTTGGCCTCCGGGGTCGACTTGGATATTGAGGTCCCGGTGGTCAGGGCAGATGGACTGGTGAGACCGGCTATCAGCGCCAGCTGCTGCTCCATGAAGGCAGACATGCTGCGCTCCAGGGCCGTCATCCTGAGACCGAGCTCAGAAGGCTCAGAAGACTCCACAGCCTCCAGCCAGGGCCCAGGGCGATCGGAGGCATCCAATGACGACGCCCTCGTGGGTTTCTTCTTCCTCCGGTGTTCCCAGGAGGGAGACCCCCATTCAAAAGACCTCCGACGGTGCTCGGGTTCAGACAGCTCCCGAGACGTCGAGGCTTCTGATGAGGTCCGGATTCGGGGGGGATGCGGACTCCGAGAAAATCCTTTCATGCTGCTGCTGCCTACTTCAAATTGCCTTAGAGGACATCTTCCCACATGAGCCACAGACCTTCGGATCATGGTCGGGCCTGAGGCATCAGAGACAGCAGTCATGCGTGTAGGTGAGGGACATTAACTTTTTACATCGATCACACTTTTTAAACCAGCTGGCAGCTATTGGGGGAAAAAGGGCTCCTGCAAGGTCGAAGGACCGGGCTGCCAGTGAAAAGAAAGAAGAGCGCGAACGCTAGTCACTAAGGACAAAAACGCAAAAAATTGACCGGACTCGATACTGGTGTACCGAGCCGTAGGCAGGAAGGGAAACCGGCCGAAGAGAAAAATTCTTCTGAAGTTTTGATGCACTTTTTCCACGAGGAATTAGGGACAATGTCCGTTGGGCTCCGCGGAAAAAGGGAGACTGAGCAAGATGGCCCCCTTGGGTGGGAAGGGGACTGCGCTTGTGCGATGCAATCCCAAAGGCTTTCTTTGAAAGCTGGGGAATTGCTCCGCATGAGGGCTCCGTCGGCGCCGACGTCACCCATATGTGAGGACTGACTTCCTGCTTGTTCCTGGAGAACCCTTGTTATTATATCTTGGAGTGCTTCTGCCGATTGATGATGAAAAATATTAAAGATAATCATGATTATTTTATATTTTGTTCTGGCAATCACTGGGAGCCAGTGCAGCTGCTGTAAGACAGGGGTGATGTGCTCTGATCTTGCAGTGTCAGTAATGATGCATGCAGCGGTGTTTTGCACCATTTGGAGTGGATATAACGTCTGCTGTGGAAGGCCCTGATACAGCGAGTTTCCATAATCGAGGAGAGATGTGATGAGAGCTTGGCACACTGTGCGGAAGTGGTCTTGTTGGAGTATTGGCTTAAGCTTTCTAATGGTCCTCAAGCGGAGATAAGCCCTATTTGCGATTTTGGCGATGTGAGATTTCAGATTCAGAGCTCTATCCATTATAATGCCCAGGTATTTAACTTCATCCTTAACTGCTATTCGTTTGTCTAGTATGTTGATAGTTTGAGGCGGAATGAAAATGGGGTTCCTAGTGACGAACACTGCCTCAGTTTTATCATAGTTGACCGTAAGGTTATCATCAGTGAGCCAGGCACTCATTTCTTGTAGACATCTAGTAATTGTTGTGGTGTCAGGTGCTTGAAGGTTGACTGGAGTATACACCATGATGTCATCAGCAGAGAGATGATAATGAAGCTTTTGGCGTTTGATATTACTACATATAGGTTGGATATATATATTAAAGAGAATTGATGACAAAGCTGAACGTTGCGGTATTCCTTGTGTAACAGGGAACTGCAGAGATCTCTTTTGGGCACATTTCACTTGTGTTCTGTCTTCCAAGTAGGAGGTAAACCACTTCAGAATAATTTTGCGAAATCCTATCTGCTGCAGGCGTTGCAGTAACTTGCTGTGGGACACTGTATCAAATGCAGCCGAGATGTCCATGAACACTAGCAAGAATCCATTCTTTATGCTATCTATACCTCTTAAAAGATTATCAAAAAGAGAAATAAGTAGCGTCTCCACATTGTGCTGGGGTTTAAAGCCATGCTGGTGGATATTGGGTCAAGCAGACTCTCACTCTCATAAGCAAAGGATATGCATTGTGCAATCCATTTAGATAGAGTTCTTTTGGAGACTGGAAGTCCCAAATGACTAGAATCAAAAGCAATAAAAAGTTGAGAAGACTTTCTATGTTGCTGTGTTCTTTGTAAGTAAAAAGCCAAGGCTCTTTTACAGTCCAAAGTATGAAGGTTCCTTTCTGCCTTAGAGGCATGAGACCTTGGAAAGAATACAGGAAAGTAAATCGATTGATTTAAATGAAAAAGTGAAACCACCTTTGGCATAAAATGTGGATGAGTTCTGAGAACAACCTTATCATGGTGAAATCTTGTATAAGGAGGATCAACCACTAAAGCTTGCAATTCACTAATGCGACGTGCGGAGGTGATTGCAATCAGGAAGATGACCTTCCAGGATAAAAACCTTAGAGCTGTAGTGGCTAGAGGTTCAAAGGGCAGTTTCATGAGCTCTCCCAGAACTAGATTTACATCCCATGACACCAGTGGTGGCCTGATGGGAGGCTTTGTTAATAGAAGACCCCTCATGAATCTCGTTATGAGTGGATGAGAGGAAATTGGCTGTCCATTTAGAGGCTTATAGGAAGCTGCAATTGCACTAAGATGGACTCTTACTGAATTGGTCTTTTCTTTAGACCAGAATTTGATAAATGAAGTAGGTACTCTAGTACCGATTCCAAAGGTATGACAAGGGGGGTTTAAGCCCTTTTGAGAACACCACATAGTAAAACGTTTCCACTTAAAGGCGTAAGAACGTCTTGTGGAAGGTTTTCTTGAAGCTTGAAGGATATCCTTTACCTGTTGGGAAAGGTTAAGATCCTGCAGGTCTAGGCTTTCAGCAACCAGGCCCTGAGATGCAGGGACTGGGGATTTGGGTGCAACAGCATCCCGTTCTCTTGGGAGAGAAGGTCTGGAGCACATCCTAACTCCAGAGGTGCAGCTTGAGAGATATGTAGGAGCAGGGGATACCACGTTTGTCGTGGCCACCGTGGCGCTATGAGGATCATATGACCTCTGTCTCTCTGAAGCTTGAAGAGTGTTTTGGGGATGAGGGGAATGGGTGGGAAGGCATAGAGGAAGTCCTGACCCCAGTGAAGGAGGAAGGTGTCCCTTGCCTGGCAATTGTGAGCCAGAATTCTGGAACAGAACCGGGGAAGTTTGGCATTCAGTGGACTTGCAAAACCAGTGAAGGAGGAAGGTGTCCCTTGCCTGGCAATTGTGAGCCAGAATTCTGGAACAGAACCGGGGAAGTTTGGCATTCAGTGGACTTGCAAAGAGGTCTATGTCTGAGGTCCCCCAGATCTGAAATATCTTTGTCACTTGGTCTACATGGAGAGACCATTCATGAGGCAGCAGTACTCGGCTGAGTTTGTCTGCCGAAAGGTTTTGAATATCTGGAAAATATACCACGAGAAGGTGAATTTGATGCTCTCTGGCGAGGGCCCATAGTCGTAAAGCTTCGTCGCATAATGAGAGAGAGCCTGTTCCGCCCTGCTTGTTCACATAGAACATGGCTACGTGATTGTCCGTTTGGACTAGGACTGTCTTGTAGCTGAGCTGGGCATGGAATACTTGAAGAGCTAGATAGATTGCTCTTAATTCTAGGAGGTTTATGTGAAGACAAGTCTCCTGTGGAGTCCACATACCTTGGGTAGAGAGATGGTGCAGGTGTGCTCCCCAACCCACCTGTGATGCATCTGTTGTTAGGGTGGCGTGGAATAGGGGTTGTTGGAAAGGAGACCCCACTAAAAGATTCTCCAGTGATTGCCACCATTGTAGGGACAGGATCAGTCGTTGAGAGTTTGATATCTTGTCTGACAGACGTCTTGTGGCCTGTGTCCACTGTGTGGATAGGGTCCACTGGGCTGCTAGCATGTGGAGGTGAGCATAGAGAACTACATGAACTGTGGATGCCATATGTCCCAGTAATTGTAGCCGTTCTCGAGCAGTTAGGGTGGATTTTCCTGCTGCTTGAGAAGCTAGTTGCACTATGCGAAGATGTCGGGGCTGTGGGAGGAAAGCCCTTGACTGTCTGGTATCTAAACAAGCTCCTATGAATTCCAGGGACTGAGAAGGAACAAGTTGGGATTTTGGGACGTTTATTACCAATCCCAAGTATTGGAGGATTCGCATTGTGCGAGACAGTGCAGAGCTGGCTTCTGCAACCGTGGGGGCTCGAATGAGCCAGTTGTACAAGTAAGGGAATACGAATATCCCTAGGGTTTGCAGGAACTACTGCCATGCATTTCATGAATACTCTTGGTGCCGAAGCCAGACCAAAGGGAAGAACCCTGTAATGGAAGTGTTTTCCATTGAAAAGGAATCGTAAGAATTTCCTGTGATCCAGATGGATCAGAATGTGAGTATATGCATCCTTTAGATCTAGAGAGCAAAGCCAATCCTGACTTTGAAGGTATGGCAGAAGAGTTCCCAGAGAAATCATTGTGAACTTTTCTCGGAACAGATATGTGTTCAATTCTCTGAGGTCTAGAATGGGTCTGTGTCCTCCTGTTTTCTTTGGAATAAGAAAATAGGGGGAGTAGAACCCTGTACCCTGTTGGAGAATGGGTACTTCTTCTATTGCTTCTTGGGCAAGGAGTGTTGAGACTTCTTGATCCAGTAGATTGTCTGCAGAGGTTTGGGAATTGAACTGTCTTACAATTGTAGGAGGGGGCATGCTGTGAAAATGAAGCTTGTACCCCTCTCCTATAATGGACAGAGTCCAATTTTCTGCTGTTATTTGGTGCTATCTGTTGGCAAAATGACAACCTGCCTGGAATGTTTAGGGGTTCTGGACCCCTTCAGAGGCAGGAAGGCCAAGCTCTCTAGGAAGGAGTCAAAGCCCTTGAGGGGACTGAGCCTGTGGAGCTGATTGAGCTCTCGGGCCTTTTGGCTTCTTTTGTTGTCTGGATTGTTGTTGTTGTCCCTTTTGGGCAACTTGACCCTAACCTTGCCCTTGCTGGGTATAGGACGGATAAAACTTCCTCTTTTTGCTGAAAAAGGGTTTTTTATAGGGTTTCTTTTTGGCTGGAGTGGCTGTAGATTTTGACAATCTGTCTAAAGTGATATTGTCAGCATCTATCTCATTAGCCTTTTCCTGCCAATTCTTGCCAATGAGGTTTTCTCCTGTGCAATCCTGTACCCAATTTATCCTGTACCCTAATTTATCCTGTACCCAAATCTCCAAGTCGGATGCCCTAATGGCAATAGCAGAAGTTCTGCTGATGTATTCAAAGCAGTCAAAGGCTGCACGATTTACAAATTTGGAAACGTCTTGAGCATGCTTGACAAGAGTAAGGAAGTCTTGTCGTTTGTCATCAGGGAGAAGGGAGCTCATAAGCTCCAAATCTCCTGTAACTTCTTTGAGGAACATTCCCATATATAAAATATATGAGCTGATCCTAGCTGAAAGCATGGGGGCCTGAAAGGTTTGACGCTCAAAGGCGTCAAGAGTCCTGCATTCATGACCTGGAGGATTGGATGCATGTCTTTTTTTGCACTTTTCATCCTACGCATGGCTGACTCCACTAGCATTGAATGGTGTGCCAGCTGAGTCTTTTGAAAGCCAGGACATGGTGGAACTCGATACATGGTATCGAGTCTCCTAGAATGAGGAGATGTGGTCAAAGGTGTTTCCCACATTCTGAGCATCAAATCATGAAGAATTTCATGAATGGGCAGAATGGCTGCCTCTTTGGGAGCCTTAGGGTACTGGAGAATTTCCAATTCCTTGGCTCTAGGTTCCTTTTCAGGAGCTACTGTGATTGAAAGGCCTCGGGCCACATCACGAATAAAATCCTGAAGAGACATGTCCTCCGGAGGAGACATTCTGCGTTGAGGAGGAGTCTTCTGGGAGAAGCACTCTGGTACCGTCAGAATTATCAGAGTCCTTGGAATCGGAGGATTCGAAGTATCTCTGATCCTGATGTTCATGCAAAGCATGGTATCGGTATCTATCGAAGTCGGTACCGAGTTGGTCCGGTATCGATCTGTCGATGCCAGAAAAAAGTCAGCCTGGGAAGAATTCCCACCGGGGCCGGTACCGTCGGTGCTGGTACCAGCATCAGTATCGGTGTCGGTACCCGTTAAACCATCAGTAGCTGTGTCAACGGTACCGCAGCTGAAAGGAGAACTGCAAGACTGCGTTCGATAGCGAGGAATCTCTGGTCTATCGACGCTGCCGATGCCTGGGTGTCGGTACCGGTAGAAGCGGCCGGAACCCTTGAACATGGCACCAGTAGTTCTGCCGAGGTCGAGGCCTCGAGAACATCCTGGAGCCACGTTGGTGCTTTGGAGGCCGAAGCCTCCCGTCGGGGCTGTTTTGCCGGTGTAATTTCCTCAAGGGCTATGCCAACGGCTTCTCGATGCTTGGAAGGAGATCTACCCTTTGAGGACCGGCTCTTATGTTTAGTTACCTGAAATCCATGGGAGGAAGACGAAGCTCTGGAACACGTTGATGCAATGGACATGGCATCTGAAGAAAAGAGGGTACTGAGCTTTGCAGCCAGGTTCTGTCTTCCCCTTTTAGTCATCCCCATACAAGAGACACACTCCGATGGACACTGGGGTCAGGGCCTAAACATTTGAAACACCAGTCATGGGTGTTGGTAACGGAAATGGTACCGCCACACTTAGTACATATTTTAAAACCACTAGCTGGTTTTTCCATTTTTCAGGAAAATGGGGCCTAATGCCCAAAATGGCACCTAGCACCAAAAAGAAAAAGTTTCTGAAGATTAACAGTTCAGAAAGTATATATATATTTTTTTTTTTTAAAGAAGAAAAGAGAATCGGTGGTACAAGTAGGTGTCGAGCGGAGGCAGATGCGACCACAAGAAAACAAGTTTAAAGAAGAAATTTTTTGTGGTGACAGGGTATGTGTCCTGTCGGCTCTGCGGAAAACGAAAAACTGAAGAGGGACAGTTGGAAAGGAAGCGCGCATGTGCTGAGGGATGCTCCCAAAAGCTTTCCTATTGGACGCTGGGGTGCGTTCCCGCACAGGCTCTGTCGGTACCGACGATACCCATATGTGAAGACTACATTCCCGCTTGTTCCTGGAGATTGCTATATCCTTTTTAAGATAAGGTGACCAGAATTGCACACAATATTCAAGGTGTGGTCGCACCATGGAAAGATGCAGAGGCATTATAATATCCTTTGTTTTATTCTCCATTCCTTTCCTTATGATTCCCAGCATTCTATTTGCTTTCTTGGCTGCTGCTGCACACTGGGGGAGGGTTTATTTATTTTTATTTATTTATTTAACATTTCTTTTATACCGCGCTCTTTTCCATCAGTGTGGTTTACAGAGAACAAAGTGACTCAATGACAGCGAAGGCAATCAGAGTTTACATAAAACAGGGGAAAACAACTTGGAGTGAACTGGGGGAAACTATGTACAATTTACATATGAACAATTTACATATGAAACTATGTACAATTTACAAGTTACCACGTTAATCTTTCCATTGTTCCTAGGGTTATTCAATTACTCAGAGCAAGTGTAGGACAGCAGGGTATAATCTAGCTAAGGCTGTTGTACATAACCTGTCAGTTGCCCCTTGTGGATTATGTAGTTCAAGTTGAGATGTTGGGTGGAGGGGAGGGAGGTGTGGTGGGGTAGTTGTGTTGTGAATAGTGCATGAGGAACAGGTGGGGTTTGATGGCTTTTCTAAACTGCATGAGGTCTCTGATTGCTCTGATATGGGGTGGAAGTTTGTTCCAGGCCCTGGGGGCATAGGACACAAATGCACGTTTGTTGGTTGATTGTGCCCATTTTGTGGTTATTTTTGGGATGATTAGCGTATTGGCAGCCAGTGCTCGCTTAGGTCTGTTGCTGGGAATGTAGGTAAGAAGCGCTGAGATTGATGAGGGTGATATGTTATTTAAGGCTTTAAACGTCATTAGGAGGGCTTTGTAAGTTATCCTACTGCTTACTGGGAGCCAGTGTAGCTCTCTTAGTATGGGGGATATGTGATCGCTCGTAGGTATCCCAC
Organism: Ichthyophis bannanicus; assembly: GCA_033557465.1. Classification (NCBI taxonomy): domain Eukaryota; kingdom Metazoa; phylum Chordata; class Amphibia; order Gymnophiona; family Ichthyophiidae; genus Ichthyophis; species Ichthyophis bannanicus. The sequence continues at coordinate 6,157,520 of CM066041.1, forward strand.
ACAGGATACGGGCAGCAGCGTTCATCGCTAATTGGAGCGGGTTCAATGAGTTCTTGGGGAGGCCGTGTAGTATAATGTTTGCATAGTCAAAGTGGGGTGTGACTATTGCTTGGAATATTGTTCGGAAGTTGTCAGGGTCCAGCATGGGTCTAAGGTGTTGAAGAGTCTTGATCTTATGATAGATGGACTTTACCGTGCGGTTTATATGCTCTTTGAATGTTAATCGTTGATCTAGTGTCACGCCAAGGTAGCGTATGGTGGGCTTTATTGGTAGTTCAGCGTCTCTGACCTTCAGGGTTGGAGGGGGTGTGAAGCTTTTGTTTCTCGTGATGGTTAGAACCTCTGTTTTCTTGAAGTTTATTCTCAGGTTGTTGTTTAAGAGCCAGTCTGTTATCGCATTGAAGCAGTCAATGATGGTCGTGTAGTCTGGAAGCGTGACATTGATAGGTGTGTATAACAGCACATCGTCCGCATAGATGAGGCACGATATGCCGAAGGCAAGGGTAATTTCACAGATTGGTTGCATGTATATGTTGAAAAGTAATGCCGAGAGGGAGGAGCCTTGGGGTACTCCCTGTTTTTGTTGGAAAGGTTCAGACGTGCTAGAGCCAATTCTCACTTGCTGCCATCGTTCTTCAAGGTATGATTTGCACCAATCCCAAGCTAGACCCTGGATCCCCTTCTCATGGAGACGGGCGAGGAGTTGGTCATGATTAACGGAATCAAACGCTGCGGAAATATCCAGGAAGATTAGCACAAAGCCCTCTTTGATGTTGTCTACCCCACAGATTAATGTGTTGCATAGGGAGGTCAGGAGAGTTTCAACTCCGTGGGCTTCTCTAAACCCGTGTTGGCAGGGGTCTAGGGGGGCCGAGGCGTCTATGTGTTGTTGAATTTGTCTCAGGGACACTTTCTCACGTATTTTAGCTAGTAGTGGGATACTTGAGATTGGCAGGTAAGACTCTTCCTTCTTCGGGTCTAGTTGGGTGTTTCAACATGTTATCCACGATGATGCCTAAATCTTTTTCCTGATTGGTGGTTCTCAATGTGGAACCTTGCATCGTGTAACCACAGTTTGGGTTGTTCTTTCCTAGGTGCATAACTTTGCACTTGTCCATGTCAAAGTTCTTCTGCCACTTGGATGCCCAGTCTTCCAATTTATAAAGCTCCTCTTGGGTTTTAACAACTTTAAATAGTTTGGTGTCATCTGCAAATTTGATAACCTCACTCGTTATTCCCTTTTCCAGGTCATTTATGAATACATCAAAAACCAAGGACCGAAGATGCTTACCGCCCTTCAGGAAATGAATCACATCCCCCATGAGCCGCCAGGATCTGACCCTGAATGTGACCTCTGAAACATGCCAGTCACCACTTGCACTCTCAAGGTATACAGGGCTAAACCGTTCTCCAACCCAACTTAAAGACAGAATGTCAGGAAGTGAGGCCCCAAGGGACAAATGCCCCGCTCTCCACACCAAGCCTCAAAAATGTGCCAGATCCGCACATAGGCCAAGGATGTTGATCGCCTGCAAGCCTGCAACTAGGTATCAACGACCTGTGGTGAATAACCACTAGCACCTCAGCCAAGCTCTCTTAAGAGCCAAGCTGTAAGCAAGAACCAAGCCACACCTGGCATCCACCATGGCCCCTGAGTGAGGTCTACCTCCGTCAGCAAGAGAAACAGCTCCGCTATCTGCAGCTGCATCAGATCCGCATATCAAGGACATCAAGGCCAGTCCGGCGCAATCAGTAGCACTCTCCCCTGATGAGCCTCTATCCACTGCAGGACCCAACTAATCAGGAGCCACAGTGGGAACTGGGGACTAGGACATCCAGTTCCTCGGACATGTGTGTCCTGCGGCGACTGAAATACTGGTTGACCTGGGAATTCACCAGAGATGCATTAAGCCCATCGTCAACAGTCCAAGCAATCCAAAATTCGCTGGAACACCGCCTCTGAGAGTCCCCACTCTCCAGGGTCCAGAGAGTTGCGACTCAGGCAATCCGCCTAGACATTCTCCTTCCCGGCGACATGACAGACAAGATTGCCAGTAAGTGGGTCTCTGTTCATTGCAGCAACTGGATCAACTCTGTCGCTACCAGCAAACTTCAAGTGCTGCCCTGGCAAATGATGAACGTCACAGTCGTGGCATTGTCTGACAGAACTTGCACCGCACTATGTCTCAGCAGAAGAAGAAACTCCACCAGAATGAGACGCACCATGCATCTCCAGGCAATAGATCGACCATTGACTCTCTTCCCTGCTCCATCTGCCCTGAACCACTTGCAGCAGACAATGACTGCCCTAACCATCCAGTGCGAGGATTCCAGAGGCATGCCTGCTGCGAGCTGCTCCGGATTCAGCCACCACTGCAAACTTGCCCTGGCTTCCAGTTGAAGTGGAAGGCAAACCTCCATGGACTGCAACCGTGAAAACCACTGCAAAAGAAGATCTGCCTGCAGGGTCCCCCATATGCCCAGGGTACTACATCCAGCCTGGCTGCCACAGAGCTCAGTACCTGAACAGAGTCCCACACCCGAGGGGGCAGGGTATCCTCCTCAACTTCCACACCTGGGCTTGCACCTTCGCAATCCTGCCCTTTGGGAGAAAAACCATGCCCTTGTGAGTGTCAAGCCGAGCCCTCAGATACTTCAAGGACTGAGAAGGCTCCAGCCTGCTCTTGGCCAAGTTGATCACCCAGCCTAATTGCTGAAGATGACTGAAAACCAGGGCCATGGCCTCCAGGCTCTCCTGGAACGACTTTGCTTGAATCAGCCAATCATCTAGATAGGTGGATGAGGACCCCTTACTTGCGCAAGGCCGTTGCCACGACCACAATCACCTTGGTGAACACCCAAAGCATGGTGGTCAGGTCGAAGGAAAATGCCTGAAACTAAAAATGCCCTCTAGGCACCACAAAACGCAGGAACTGATGGTGATTGGGGTGGGTGGCATGACTGCCTCAAGCACTCGAGAGTCTCCTCCACCGCCCGGGCCTTGCTTGATGCCCGGCATGATGAGACCATGAAGGCATCCAGAAGGGGCCTGGCAAACTCAAGGGCATAAGCATTTCCACCTCCAGCACCCAGGTGTTTGACGTGATTAGGGCCCAGGTGGGAAAGAACTATTGCAGATGACAGCCCACTGGCTGAATCTCTGTCAGGGCCCCCACACCTTCACTGAGAGGACTTGGCAGCTCCTGGAGCTCCTGAGGGCACCCCACCCTGGCCTTCATGGAAGCCACTGCAAAAGGAAGGACCCTGCTGGAGGAATCGGGATCTCCGAGTATTAATTGCTCAGGCAGGATGAAACTTACGAAAATCCCACCCAAGGCCCTTCAAAGAATCCCCTCTGCCAAACCCTTTAGGCTTATCCTCCAGCAGTCTAGGAAGTCTGGCATCTCCCATTCTTGGCTAACTTCTCCAAGTCCTCTCCTCAAACAACTTCACTGCAATGGGAAGCTTGCTAAGCCTAGTCTTAGATGCCACATTCGCTGACCAACTGTGCAGCCATAAAAGCCACCGCTCTGAGACCACTGTAGCCATGCTCTTAGTCGACGCCCAAAGTAAATCATAGAGCAAGTCCACCAGAAAAGGCAGAGCCAGACTCCAGCATCCGCTCTGCTAGCAGGATCTACCATCTCCTCCAGAATCATCTGAGACTATCGGAGACAGGCACTAGCCACATAAGTGTCGCAAATAGCCCCCTGCAGAATCAGCATGGACACCTCGAAAGCCTGCTTCAAGCAGGGCCTTCATGCGCCAGTTCTGATGATCCTTCAAGACCGAACCACCCTCCACCGGGATGGTGGTCTTATGAGCAACCACCGTAACGAGTGCATCCACCAAAGGAAAGCACAATTTCTCCCTCTTCTCGGGGGGAAATCAGGTACAAGCTCGTCATACTCCTACCAACGCAAGCACACATCTGGAGAGCACCACTCCTTAGAGATCATGGCCTTCAAGGCCCTGTGGACCAGAAAGGACCACAGGGTCTTGCGGATAACCCTCCATAAGCAGATCCTCGGAGGACTCCAACCTAGGCTCTTCTGCAATGCGCAAGATAGCCAGGGACTCCAAAATAAGAGAAGGAAGCTCATCCCAGTGAAATATCCACACTGCAGTCGATCTTCCTCCTGAGGGAGCTCCTCCAGGAGATCTGCCATCCCTTCCAAGTGGTCCAGCAAGTCCAAGCACCCCACAGAGCCTGGATCCATATTCTCCTCCTGCCTTTCCCTACGTGGGTGCTTAGCCAGCGCAGAAGGCCCCTAACTCCTGCTCAAGGGCAACTTGGTGGAAACCGGAGAGCCTTCACCCAAGCCCTGCTTCAGAACAAAGGCTTGGTGAAGTAAGAGGACTGGACTGCTGCCATCACCGGGGACACCAGAAAACTCGCCCCACCAGTTTTCCAGGCCCCCTCCCTCAGGCCAGCTCCAAGTCAATCCGCAGCAATCATGTCCTCCCTAACATGGCCATGGTGCAGCCTGATTTTGAATAGCTGTGTTTGGAAGGCTGTGCTCTCAAAGCAGACACATGCGACACACCAGCCACAATCCATTGTCCCGTGTCTGTGTGCACCCACCCAATGCCGATACGTGGACTTCCTGGTGGCCGTTGCCTCTGAAGATGACGCATTTCCCATGGCCGGTCCTCATCGCTGACTGCTCCTGTTCTGTCTTCTTTTTTATTTTTAAAAGGCACAGGAGCTTGCTCAACCCCTGGCCCTCTCTCAAAGGTTGGGGAGGAGGAAAGAGGGAGCTTACTGCTGAGGGGGGTGCGGATTGAAGAGAAGGGGGAGGGACCCAGAACCACTGGGTTCTGTACCCCGGGCCTGCAAAAATTCTGTCAGTTCAAATCCAGCACAGACTGTACAGACTATGCTCACCACCTGCTGGAGACAGAACATACTGGCTATTGTCAGTTGGCACAGGCTACTTACATAGTAACATAGTAAATAACAGCAAATAAAGACCAGTATGGTCCATCTAGTCTGCCCAGCAAGATGGCAGGAGTAGGTGCACCCCTTCCCATATCTTTAGGGAGTAGGTGCACCCCTTCCCTTTGTTTAGGGTTGAACCCACCGCTCCTTCCCCCATCGCTCCATGTAGGACACCCCTATTTGTTGAGAAATTAGATGGTTCATTTTATTTTGATTTTATCCTGTTGTTGTAAAGTGATCGACTGTGTCTGTCCCAGGCCACTTTGAATTCCATCATTGTGTTTGCCCCCACCACTTCCATCGGGAGGGCATTCCAAGCATCCACCACCCTTTCAGTGAAAAAGTATTTCCTGACATTGCCTTTCAATTTAACACCTTGCAGCTTCATGTCATGCCCTCTAGTTTTACAGCTTCCCCGTCTCTGGAAGAGATTTGTTTGTTCATTATTTCTCAAGTATTTAAAGGTCTGAATCATATCTCCCCTATCCCGCCTCTCCTCCAAAGTGAACATATTTAGGTCTTCAAGTCTCTTCTCATAAGGCTTCTGACGAAGGCTCCAAATCATTTTGGTCGCCTTCCTCTGAACAGTTTCCATTCTTTTTACATCCTTTGCAAGATACGGTCTCCAAAACTGAACACAGTATTCCAAGTGAGGCCTCACCAGAGACTTATACAGTGGCATTAGTACCCCTTCCTTTCTGCTGGTAATTCCACTTCGAATGCAGCCCAACATCCTGCTGGCTTTTGCCACCGCCTTGTCGCACTGTTTTGCCACCTTGAGATCTACAGAAATAATCACACCGAGGTCTTTCTCCTGCTCCGTGCACACCAACCTCTCGCCCCCTATTGCGTACATTTCCCTTGGATTTCTGCTACCCAAGTGCATAACACTGCACTTCTTCACATTAAATCTTAATTGCCAAGCATTAGACCATTCTTTCAGCTTTTGTAGATCTTTCCTCATGTTAATCACTCCCTCGGGGGAGTCCACTCTGTTGCAAATTTTTGTGTCATCTGCAAAAAGACAGACCTTTCCATTCAGTCCTTCAGAAATATCACTCACAAATACATTGAACAGTGCCGGGCCCAGGACCGAACCCTGAAGCACCCCGCTAATCACCTTCCTTTCATCTGAGTGAGCTCCATTTACCATCACCTTCTGTCTTCTGTCAGTCAACCAATTTCTGATCCAGTTTACTACCTTGGAACCCATCCCCAAACTACTGAGTTTATTGATAAGCCTCCTATGAGGGACAGTATCAAAGGCTTTGCTGAAATCCAGGCAGATGACACCATCGCATGCCCCTGATCCATTTCTCTGGTCACCCAGTCAAAGAACTCAATCAGATTTGTTTGGCAAGATCGTCCCTCAGTAAAACCATGTTGCCTCGGATCTTGTAACCCGCTGGTTCTGAGAAAGTTCACTATTTGCTCTTTCAGGAGCGCCTCCATTACTTTTCCCACCATCGAGGTAAGGCTCACGGGCCTGTAGTTTGACACTTCTTCCCTGTCACCACTTTTGTGTAGAGGTACAACATCAGCTATTCTTCAGTCCTGAGGAACTTCTCCTGTTTCCAAGGATCTGTTGAAATCATCCTTTAACGGCCCTGCAAGAACCTCTCAGCTCTTTCAGTATCCTGGGATGTATCCCATCTGGTCCCATGGCCTTGTCCACTTTCAGTTTTGCAAGCTGTTCTAACACCTCATCTTCTCTGAATGTTGTGGTATCTACTTCATTCCCATCTTTACATTTGGGAGTCACAGGTGGTCCTTCTCCAGGATTTTCTTTAGTAAAAACAGAGCAGAAGTATTTGATTAGCAATTTCGCTTTTTCAATGTCACTTTCCACGAGTTCGTTCCCAGCATTTCTGAGTCCTGCAATTCCACCTCTGATCTTCTTCCTTTCCCGAATATACCTGAAGAAAGTTTTGTCACTGCACTTAACATCTTTAGCCATCTTTTCCTCTGCCTTTGATTTTGCTATCCTTATTTCTTTTTGTCTCCTTGAGTTTGATCCTGTATTGATTTCTGTGTTCCTCTGTTTGCAAGCTTCTGAATTTTGCGAAAGCTGTGTTTTTTGCCTTTATTTGAGCAGCCACTTCTTTGGAAAACCAAATAGGTTTCCTTCTCCTCTTTTTATTTACTTTTCTTACATATTTATCTGTTGCCCCTTTTATTGCCCTTTTTAGTTTAGCCCATTGCAATTCCACTTTCTTTATCCCTTTCCACCCTGTGAGCTCCTCCTTTAGGTACTCGGCCATTTTATTGAAGTCAGTGTTTTTGAAGTGTAGGACTTTGAGCTTGCTATTATTGGACTGCACACCTTTGCTTTCATCTCAAACTACACCATGCGATGATCACTGTTTTTCACAGGGGAACTCAACCAGACATTCGACGCGCTATCACCATTGGTGAGCACTAAATCCTTATAGCATACTTCAAGTTTGTGTTCTTGGTCTCCACCTGCTGGTAAATGAGCATAACACACATTTGGACTTGGCTGGAGGGACGAAATGGAAGTCAGCATTCTTTTTTTTTAATTTTAAATTTTTATTAATTTTTCCAACACACAAATTACATCGGGCAAGATACATTCTGCTTCAAGCCACCATACTCGTCTCACCCCCGCTTGCCTCTACTTCCCCCCCCCTTAACTAACCCCCATTATTACCCCCCTTGTTCACCCCTGCTCCCTTTACCCTCTGTCCTCCCCTCCCCCTGATTCCTCCACCTCCCCAAAAATCTACCCCCTTCCTTCTCCTCCCCCACCCTGTCCCCTTCCCCTCCCTACCTCCCCCTCCCATCCCTTCCCCCTTTTGCCTACCTTAGTTCTTACCCCTCCCTCCCCCACCCCCCCAGCCCCTTCCCCTTCCAGCCCCACTTTATCCTTCCACCTACGCTCTCTTAACCACCTCCAAACCCATTCCCACCTTTTCTCCATTTGTCCCCCCCTCCCCTTCTTCTCTCCCTTTATTTTATACATAAGGTATAACTCAGACAGCCTTTTAGCATAGCTATCCATTGACAGTAAGACTAGTCTATTCCAATGCCTAGCAATTTTGCATCTGGCCACCGTAACACAGAACCAGATGATATTCCATTCTCCTTCCCATTGCCCATCCTTCTTCTGCAGGAGACACATTTTGGGGTTCAGCTCTATTCGGGCTCCCACAATGCTTTTAATATTCTCCCCTACTCTCCCCCAGTACTTTTGAATCACTGGGCAGGTCCACCACATATGCATCCATGTTCCCTCTCCTCCACATTTCCTCCAACATTCATTTGTTTTCAATATCCCCGCCTTATGTAACCTCTCCGGCGTCAAATACCAACTACTCAACACCTTGAAACCATTCTCTTCGCAGTACCGTGGCAATTGTAAATTTAGCTAGTCCCCTCGCCACCTCCTCCCACTCCTCTACCCCCCATTCTACCCCTCAATCTCTCTCCCATGCTTCCATGTAGCTCAATTTCCTATCTCCTCTCGCTATTAACCCTTTATAAAGTCTAGATAACATGCCCCTGTGCCCCAAGGACCCCAGGCAAGCCCCTTCAAACCATTCCACTCTCCCACCACAGCCCTGCCCCCTCTGTCTTGTACTGATCAATGACCCCAGCTGCACATAAGCGTATCTATTTGCCTCCTGCAACTGATACATATCCCGGATCCCCTCAAAAATCCTTATCTCCTTCCACACTAATAACTGTGACACCTGGTTTAAACCCCGCTGCCCCCACCTCCTCAATACTGCACTCCCCTTTCACAACACGCCTGTAAGGACATGGTAGGCGACCACTTCCTATCCCCCACCATCCTCTGCCTATTCTGTTGCCATATGTTTAGCATATGCACTACCAGTGAGTTAGCCCCCCTCTCCCCCTTCCCCTCCTAGACAGCATGGTTACTCATCTGTAACAGGTGATCTCCAGGAACAGCAGGAATTTAGTCCTCACATATGGGTATCATCGTTACTGACAGAGCCTGCGCGGGAACGCTCCTCAGCATCCAATTAGGAAGCTTTTGGGAGCATCCCACAGCGCCTGCGTGCTGCCTTCCCGCCTTTCCCAACTGCCTCTCACCAGTTGAGTTTAAAGCTGAGACAAAAAGAGAGAGAGAGGGAAAGAGAAAGAGATAGATAGAGAGATACAACTCCTAGGGGAGGTGGGTGGGTTGTGAAGACTAAATTCCTGCTGTTCCCGGAGATCACCTGTTACAAGTGAATAACTATGCTATCTCCACGAACAAGCAAGAATGTAGTCCTCACATATGGAGACTCCCTAGCTTTAGATGCCAGGGAGAGACCCCAGAAGTTGTGTGCCCCTGTGAAAGGGCTCCACTTCCCCCCATGGATCTCTGGCATCCAACCAGGGATGGTGGGTAGCAGTTGATTAGGTATGGAACAGGTGTCAGAGAACAGCCTGACCAAACAAGGCATCCCGGCGGGGGTCCTTGTCCAAGCAGTAATGGGCTGTGAAGGTATGAGCCGAGGCCCAGGTGGCTGCTTGACAGATGTCGTCGATAGACACAGAATGCAGATGAGCCATTGAAGCTGCCATGGCTCTCACATTGTGAGCTGTGACATGGCCCTCCAGAGAAATATTCTTACTCTGATAGGCAAAGGAAATACACTGAGCAATCCAGTTAGACAGTGTTCTCTTGGAGACTGGAAGTCCCAAATGAGAAGAATCAAAAGCAACAAAGAGTTGAGAGGACCTTCTTTGTTGCTGTGTTCTTTGTAAGTAAAAAGCTAAAGCTCTTTTACAGTCCAAAGTATGAAGATTTCTTTCTGCATTAGATGCATGGGGCCTTGGAAAAAAACACAGGCAGGTAGACCACCTGGTTTAGATGAAAAGGCGAGACCACCTTTGGCATAAAGTGTGGATGAGTCCTAAGGACTACCTCATCATGATGGAACCTTGTATAAGGTAGATCAGCTACGAGTGCTTGCAACTCACTGATGCGACATGCTGATGTGATTGCAATGAGAAAGATAACTTTCCAAGAAAAAAATTTCAATGAGGTAGTAGCTAAGGGTTCGAAAGGTGGCTTCATAAGCTGACCAAGAACCAGGTTTAAGTCCCATGCCACAGGTGGTGGCCTAATGGGAGGCTTAGTCAGAAAAAGGCCTCTCATAAATCTTGCTACAAGAGGATGGGAGGAAATAGGCTGTCCATTTAGAGGCTTGAAAGAAGCTGCAATAGCACTCAAATGGACTCTTACTGAGTTAGTCTTAAGTCCTGCATTGGATAAATGAAGGAGATACTCCAGTAATGATTCCAAAGGTATTGCAAGGGGGTTGAGACCCTTCTGTGAGTACCATATGGTAAACCTTTTCCACTTGAAAGCATATGAGCGTCTTGTGGAAGGCTTCCTGGAAGAATAAAGTGTATCCTTTACTTGCTGAGGGAGGTTAAGGTCATGAAGATCTAGGCCTTCAACAACCAAGCCCTGAGATAAGAACATAAACATATGCCATACTGGGTCAGACCAAGGTCCATCAAGCCCTGTATTCTGTTTTCAACAGTGGTCAATCTAGGTCATATGTACCTAGCAGTTTCCCCAAGAGACACAAGTTCCACAATGCTTGTACTGGGTCAAGCATTGAAATCTTCGGTCACTTCTTAATAATGGTTTATGGACCTTTCCTCCAGGAACTTGTCCAAACCTTTTTTAAAACCAGCTACACTAACAGCCTTTACTACATCCTCCGGTAAAAAATTCCAGAGTTTGATTACACGTTGAGTGAAAAAATATTTTCTTTTATTAGTCTTAAATAGTTTACCCTGTAGCTTCATTGCATGTCCCCTAGTCTTTCTATATTCTGATAACGTAAACAATCGATTTACGTTTACCCGTTCCACTCCGTTCATTAATTTATAGACTTCTATCATATCTCCCCTCAGCCATCTCTTTTCCAGGTTAAAGAGCCCTAACCTTTTTAGCCTTTCTTCATAGGAGCATCCTTCCATCCCCTCCACCACCTTGGTGGCCCTTCTCTGAGATGCAGAGACTGGGGATTGGGATGCCATAACATTCCGATCTCCTGGGACAGGAGATCTGGAGCAGACCCTAACTCCAGGGAGGGAGCTTGAGAGAGATGTAGAAGCAGAGGGTACCACACTTGCCGTGGCCAATGTGGAGCTATGAGAATCATACGGCCTCTGTCTCTCTGAAGCTTGAATAGGGTTTTGGGAATCAGGGGAATGGGTGGAAAGGCATACAGGAAGTCTTGACCCCCATGAAGGAGGAAAGCATCCTTGGCCTGAGAGCCCTGAGCCGGAATTCTGGAACAGAACTGGGGAGGTTTGGCATTCAACGGACTTGCAAAGCGGTCTATGTCCGGTGTTCCCCAAATTTGAAAAATCTTGGCCACCTGGTCTGCATGTAGACACCACTCGTGTGGAAGCAGAACTCGACTGAGTCTGTCTGCCCAAGAGTTTTGTATGCCTGGAAGATACACTGCCACGAGATGAATCTGATCCTCTCTGGCGAGGGCCCTTAGTTGCAAAGCTTCGTTGCAAAGCGACAGAGAGCCTGTTCCCCCCTGTTTGTTCACGTAGAACATGGCTACTTGATTGTCCGTATGAATGAGGACTGTCTTGTAGCTGAGCAGGGTGTGGAACACTCGAAGAGCAAGGAAGATTGCTCTGAGCTCCAAGAGATTGATATGTAGATGAGTCTCCTGAGGAGTACAGGTCCCTTGGGTGGAGAGGTTTTGCAGATGAGCTCCCCAACCCATTGGTGAACCACCTGTTGTGAGGGTTGCCTGGGGTAAGGGTTGTTGAAATGGGGACCCCAGCAACAGGTTCTGAGTGGACCGCCACCATTGGAGGGACAAAATAAGGCGATTTGTGTTTGCTATTTTGTCTGACAGGCACCCTGATGCCTGGGTCCACTGAGTGGATAAAGTCCACTGGGCTGCTCTCATATGGAGGCGAGCATAAGGAACCACATGCATGGTAGATGCCATGTGGCCTAGTGGTTGTAGCATTTCTCGGGCAGTGAGATGGGGCTTCAGCACTGCATGAGAAGCTAACTGCACCATGCGAAGGCAACGGGCCTGGGGAAGATAGGCCCTTGCTTTTCTGGTATCCAGCAAAGCTCCTATGAACTCTAGAGACTGAGTGGGAGTTAGAATGGATTTTGGGATGTTTATGACCAGACCCAAATACTGAAGGATAAGCATTGTGCAAGATAGAGAAGTCCTGGCTTCTGACAATGATGGGGCTCGAATGAGCCAGTCATCTAAGTTGTTGTTGTTAAGTTCCGTCGAGTCTGAGTCGACTCATGGCGACCCTCTGGATAGCTATCCTAAATTGTGTTCGGTCTTCAGTCAGGCGGCTCATTGTTGACAGACTGGTACCCATAGCTGCTGTTATTGTATCGATCCATCTCATTGCTGGCCTTCCTCTTTTGCGTTGACCTTCTACCTTGTCAAGCATGATGTCTTTCTCTAATGATCTCTCTCTTCGCATGATGTGTCCAAAGTATGAAAGTCGAAGTCTTGTAATCTGAGTTTCTAAAGAAAGCTTAGGTTTGATCTCCTCTAGTACCGACTGGTTTATTCTTCGGGCAGTCCATTGTATACACAGTATTCGCCGCCAGCACCATAATTCAAAGGCATCAATTTTCTTCCTGTCTGTCTTTTTCACTGTCCAGCTTTCACATCCATATGATGTTATTGAAAATACCATGGCTTGAACAAGTCGAATCCTTTGTATGGAGAGAGACATCTCTGCTTTTGAGAATCTTATCTAGGTCTTTCATAGCCATTCTGCCAAGAGCAATGCATCGTCTGATTTCTTGACTGCTTGTTGCTTCTTTATTGATAGTTGATCCAAGTAGGTTAAAGTTGTTCACAATTTCAATTTCTTCTCCTTCAACGATGAACCTGTTCATTATGCCAATTGTCATGATCTTTGTCTTCTTTACATTAAGGTGCAGGCCCATTTTGAGACTATGTTCTTTGATTGTGAGAAGCAAATGTTTCAGATCATCTTCACTTTCAGCCAGTAATGTGGTATCATCAGCATAGCGAAGGTTGTTGATGAGTCTTCCACCAATCTTCACACCTCTGTTATCTTCATACAATCCTGCTTCTCTGATGATTTGTTCTGCATATAAATTAAACAGGTAGGGGGAAAGTATGCAGTCTTGTCTTACACCTTTGCTTATTTTAAACAATTCTGTTTCTCCTTGTTCCATTCGAACTGTTGCTTCTTGATCAATGTACAGATTTCACAAGAGAACGATCAGGTGTTCTGGTATACCCATGCTTCTTAATGTGGCCCAGAGTTTCTCATGGTTTACACAGTCAAAAGCCTTGCTATAGTCGATAAAGCACAAATAGATATCCTTTTGGTATTCTTTAGTCTTTTCAAGGATCCATCTCACATCCGCAATGATGTCTCTCGTTCCTCGCCCTTTCCTGAACCCTGCTTGCACGTCAGGTAGTTCTTGTTCCAGGTATGGTTGTAGTCTCTTTTGAATAATCTTCAGTAGAATCTTGCTGGCATGTGGGATCAGAACGATTGTGCGATAATTTCCACAGTCAGTTGGATCACCTTTCTTTAGTATTGGTATAAACACAGATCTTTTCCAGTCAGTTGGCCATAATGTTGTCTTCCATATTTCTTGGCAGAGCCTTGTAAGTACGGTAACAGCTGCATCAGATTGCTGCAATACTTCTATGGGAATGCTATCAATGCCTGGTGCTTTGTTCTTTGATAAGGCTTTCAATGCTGCTTCAACTTCTTCTTTCATCACCAATGGTTCCCGATCATAAGGTACAGGTTGAAACGGCTGTTGGTCCACTTGATCTTTATCATATAAAAACTCTGTATATTCCTTCCACCTTTTCTTGATCTTCTCAGCATCATTCAACATAGAACCTTGAGCATCTTGTAACATTCCAATTCGAGGCTGGAACTTTTTCTTTAACTCTCGTAGCTTTAGGAAAGCCGATCTTGTTCTTCCTCTAATCGTTTCTGCTTCTATTTCCTTGCAAGTGTCATTGTAGTACTTTTCCTTGTCCTGTCTTGCTGCACGTTGGAAATTTCTGTTGAGTTCTGCGATTGTCTTTCTCCTCTGGCTTTAGCTTCTCTGCGTTTCTGGGCAATTTTCAGAGTTTCTTCTGTCATCCATTTTGGCTGTTTTTGCTTTTTCAACTTTTGTAGAGACTTCTCACTTTCTTCCAACACAACCTTCTTGATGTCATTCCATAACTCTTCCGGAGCTCCGTCATTTGTATCTAAAGCAGCAAATCGATTTTGCAGGCAGTCTTTAAATTCCAGTGGTATATTCTCAAGGTCATATTTTGCTGCATTCATGAGTGGTTTGCTCTTTTTCAACTTTAGCTTGAGTTTGCATACTAGTAGTTGATGATCTGTACCACAGTCAGCTCCAGGTTTTGTCTTTGTTGATGTTACAGAGCTTTTCCATCGTTGACTTCCACAGATGTAGTCAATTTGATTTTTATACAATCCATTGGGTGAGGTCCATGTGTACAGTCGCCGCTTGTGTTGCTGGAAGAAGGTGTTTGAGATGAATAGATCATTGGTCTTGCAGAATTCTAACAGTCTTTCTCCAGCTTCATTTCTGTTGCTAAGTCCATATTTTCCAACTACTTTGTCTTCTTCTTTGTTGCCAACTTTTGCGTTCCAGTCACCCATGACTATCAGGATATCCTGTTTGCATGTTCTGTCAATTTCAGCTTGTACTTGTTCATATAACTCTTCAATTTCATTCTCTTCTGCAGCTGTTGTTGGGGCATATACTTGAATTATAGTTGTGTTGATAGGCAGTCCTCGCTGACTGTATTGTATTTCATTACAGTTCTTGCAAGTTTCTTCTTTATTATAAATGCAACATCATTTCTTCTTTGTCTTTCATTTCCAGCATAGTAGACCATGTGATTATCTGATGCAAAGTGCCCGATGCCAGTCCATTTCAGCTCGCTGACACCCAACAGATCAAGTTGTACACGTTCCATTTCATTCTTGACCACCTCCAACTTTCCTTGGTTCATGCTTCGTACGTTACATGTTCCAATGCGTAAGACATCTTTACAGCTTCTGACTCTCATTTCATGTGCAGCTACATCAGCAGTCAGACTTCCCGAGGGCTTTGATCCAACCACATCATAAATGCTGGCTTTACTCTGAAAAGTCTTCAGCTCTTCCCCAGTAGCTAGTTGAGTGCCTTCCGACCTGGGGGTCTCATCTTCCAGCACCATAGCACAATTTGTTTTGTTTTAACTATCCATTGGGTTTTCATGGCAAGATATAGAAGTAGATTGCCGGGCCTTTCTTCCGCGCAGTTTAAGTTTGGTGTTGTTGCCGTTGTCACAGAAATGTGATCCTCCACTGTCAACACTATCCCATTCTGCTGCTGCTGCCCAGATGGGTGGTTTGTCTTGGTCTGGCACCTCAGCTGAGACCTGTCCATCTTGGGAGACCCTGCCAGTAGTTAACTACCGATAGTTTAGCTCTCAGCATCACTGATGCACGCAAGCCCTCACAGCACGACAAGCTGCAAACCAAGTAAGAGTCTAAGTAAGGGAAGACTAATATCCCTAGAGTGCGGAGAAATGCTGCTACCACAGCCATGCATTTCATGAACACCCTTGGTGCTGAGGCCAGGCCAAAAGGAAGCACTCTGTATTGGTATTGCTTTCCCTGAAAAAGGAACTGAAGGAACTTTCTGTGAGTTGGATGGATGAGAACATGAGTGTACGCATCCTTGAGATCTAGAGAACAAAACCAATCCTGACTCTGAAGGTATGGCAGCAGAGTTCCTAGAGAAATCATCTTGAATTTCTCTTTGAACAGGAATTTGTTCAATTCTCTGAGGTCCAAGATAGGTCTGTAGCCCCCTGTTTTCTTTGGGATAAGGATATAGGGGGAGTAAAACCCTGTACCCTATTGGTGGATGGGTACTTCTTCTATTGCCCCTTGGGCAAGAAGCATAGTGACCTCTTGATCTAACATGTTGATATGAGAGGTCTGAGAATTGAATTGTCTTACCATTGTGGGAGGGGGCATGCACAGGAAGTGCAGCTTGTACCCCTCTCTTATAATGGAGTGTCCAATGCTCTGCTGTTATCTGCTCCCACCTGGGGGCAAAGTGACAACCTTCCTGGAATGGTGGAAGGCTCTGGTCCATTGAGGGCCAGGAAGGCTAAGTTCTCTAGATGAAAGTCAAAGGCCTTGTGGAGGCTGAGACTGCTGAGACGGTTGAGGCTTAGCAGTCTTTGCTTTCCTTTGTTTAGGTGGTTGCTGACGTTTCCGGGCAGGCTGACCTGCAGAACGTCCCTGCTGGGAATAAGAGGGAAAAAACCTCTCCTTTTTGAGAAGAAAGGCTTCTTGAAAGATTTCTTTCTCGCAGGATCAGCTGTGTCTTTGGATAGCCTATCCAAAGTGGAGTTGTCAGCATCTAATTCATTGGCTTTTTCTTGCCAATTTTTGCCAAATAGATTCTCACCTGTACAAGGGATATTGCCCAGTTTGTCCTGCACCCAGAGCTCCAAATCGGATGCCTGGAGCCAGGCAATTCTACGTGCACCTACGGCAATGGCGGTTGACAAACGTAGACACATCCTGGGCATGTTTGACCAGTGTGAGAAAATCCTGCCGTCTATCCTCAGGAAGAAGAGGGCTCAAAACCTCTAAATCACCTGACACTTCTTTAAGGAACATTCCCATATATAAAATATAGGAACTGATCTTGGTATAAAGCATGGAAGCCTGGAAAGTACAACGTCCAAAGGCATCCAAAGTTCTACATTCACGTCCTGGAGGATTAGAGGCATGCCTCTTTGCACTTCTGATCCTTCTCATAGCTGACTCCACTACAATAGAGTGGTGAGGAAGCTGAGTTTTCTGGAATCCAGGACAAGGGGGGACTCGATACATGGTATCCAGTCTGTGAGAGTGAGGAGAGGTGGTGAGAGGTGTCTCCCACATTCTCAACATGAGATCATGTAAGATCTCATGGATAGGCAAGGTAGCTGCCTCCTTAGGAGCTTTGGGATATTGTAAAATCTCCAACTCCTTAGCTCTGGGCTCTGTCTCAGGAGTCACAGTAATGGACAACCCACGAGCCACCTCCCTGATGAAATCTTGAAAAGAGATCTTCTGGAGGAGACATCCTTCGTTTAGGAGAGGAAGGCTCCTCCGGGAGAAGTATTCCGGTACCGGCAGAGCTATCAGAATCCTCGGAGTCCTCCGAGGATTCGAAGTATCGTCTGTCCGGATGCTCTTAAAGAGCCCGATATCCGTACCGACCGAAGTCAGTACCGGGGGTAATCGGTACCGGTGTATCGGCACCAGAAGGCATCGCATGACTGGGTGCCGGCAAAGCCGATACCGATGTCGTGCTATCGGTACTGGTACCGACACCGGTGCTGGCATCGGTGCCGGTTGAATCGTCTGACGCGGTTCCCAGGGCGTCGATGCCGCAAGGAGAGCCGCCAGACTGCATTCAATAGCCAGGAACCTCTGGTCTATCGACGCTGCCAATGCCTGGGTGTCGGTACCGGAAAGAGCCGGTACCCCAGAGCATGGCACCAGTAGTTCTGCCGAGGTCGAGGCCTCGAGAACATCCTGGATCCCCGATAATGCTTTTGAAGCCGAAGCCTCCTGCCGGGGCAACTCTGCCGGTATGGAACCCTCAAGGGCAACGCCAGAGGCATCTCGATGCTTGGAAGGAGATCTACCCTTTGAGGACCAGCTGGACTTATGTTTAGTTACCGGAGATCCATGGGAGGAAGACGAATCCCTGGAAGATGTCGATGCCACCGAAGCTGCATCGGAGGGAAAAAGGGCACTGAGCTTAGCAGCTCAGTTCTGTTGACCCCTTTTGGACATCATGGCGCAAGCCATGCACTCGGAGATGGAGTGGTCAGGACCTAAACATTTAAGACACCACTCGTGGGTGTCGGTGACGGAGATGGTACCGCCACACTTGGTGCATTTTTTAAAACCCAAGGCGGGTTTCTCCATGGTGGAGGAAATCTTGGGCCTAGGGCCCAAAATGGCGCATGCACCTGGAAAGAAACATTTGGACAAAAGAATATATATATTTTTTTTTTTTTTTAAAGAAAAGAAAGACGAACCGGTGGGGTACCGGTGTAGTGTCGAGGAAGGCAGACGCGACCACAAAAAAGAATAAGGAAAATAATTTTCTGCGGTGACAGGAACATGACCTGCTGGCTCCGCGGAAAACCAAGAACTGGAGAGAGGCAGTTGGGAAAGGCGGGAAGGCAGCACGCAGGCGCTGTGGGATGCTCCCAAAAGCTTCCTAATTGGACACTGGGGAGCGGTCCCACACAGGCTCCATCGGTACCGACGATACCCATATGTGAGGACTACATTCCTACTTGTTCCTGGAGATTAGGCGCTCCAATTCTCCTGGGTCGAATCCTACTGCCTCCATCACTACCCATTGCTTATTCTGCTCTCTTACCCATGCATATACCGCTCTGAGCTGCGCTGCCCATTAATACATGTCAAAATTAGGCACCCCCATCCCTCCTTCCATTCCTTGTACTTGTAGCGTCCTCGCCACCACCAGTGGCCTTCCCCCCCCCCCCAAATAAACCCCTCTAGCTGCTTTTGCACTCTCTTTAATACTCTTCTTGGTACTGCTGTAGGTACTGAAAAAAAAAAAACAAAAATTGAGGGAGCAGCATCATCTTAATGATCGCCATCCGCCCAAACCATGAATAGTATCCCCTCTGCCAGCCCCCCAACTGCGTCTCTAGTTTCCCTAAGATCTTTGTGTAATTGAAATCAAACAATTCCTCCAGGGACCTCCCCACCTGCACCCCCAGGTACCTAATCAACCTCTTTGCCCACCGAAACGGGAAGCTCCTCTGTAATTCCCTCTGCTGATCCTCCTCTCCCACCACGTTTAATATTTCTGACTTCCCCCAATTAATTCGAAACCCCGCCACGTCCCCGTATTTCTGTATCTCATCCATTAGAGCTGGTAAAGTTCCCCACGGTTGTGTGATCGATAACAAGATGTCATCCGCGAAGAGTGACATACGATACTCCCGTTGCCCTATTCTCACCCCCCTAATCTCAGTGCTCTCCCTTATCCTCGCCGCCAATGGCTCCAGAGAGAGCGCAAATAGCAAGGGCGATAGTGGGCATCCTTGCCTCATTCCCCTCCCCAACGAAAAAAAGCGTGAGTACCCACCATTTACCCTTACACATGCTCTGGGGCCGTCCTATAACGCCTTTACCCACTTCACAAATTCTGCTCCAAACCCCATGACCCCTAACACTGAGAACAAAAATTTCCAGAACACTTTGTCAAATGCCTTTTCAGCATCTAACGACACTAGCAATGTTTGCTCTCCCGTACGCTTTGCTGCCCATATAACATTGAGTATCTTTCGAATGTTATCCGCCACCTGCCTCCCCGGTATAAACCCCGCTTGGTCTTCATGGACCAGCTTCCTTAGATACTTATTTAGCCTCGTCGCTAAAATTTTTGCTAACCATTTTGCGTCCTGGTTTAAATAATGATATTGGCCTGTAGGACGCACAATCCATTGGGTCTTTCCCTTCTTTGTGTAGCACGGTAATGCCTGCCCATCCCATTGTATCTACCAGCTTTTTCCCTCGTTGTGTCACCATTAAAAACTGATAACAATGGCCGGATTAGCAAACTCCCAAACTTCTTATAGAAACTCGCCGTCAGCCCGTCTAAGCCCGGGGCCTTCCCTAACCTCGTCTCTTTAATCGCTCTTCCCACTTCCTCTGCCCCAATATCCCTATCCAGATCTTCTTGTTCCCTTTCTTCTAGCCGTGGTAACCTCACTTTTCCCAAGTATGCCTTGATGCCCCCCTCTGTTTCCTCTGCCTGGGCTGCATATAACTTCTGATAAAACTCTACAAACTCCTCTCTAATCTGATGATCATCCCGCACTATCCCCCTCCTCCCTCTTATCTGAAGTATATGATTCCTTTCCTGTCTCTTCTTTAACTGCCGAGCCAAGTACTTCCCAGCTTTATTTCCCCCTTCGAAGAAATTCTGTCTTAGCATCTGTAATCTGTGCTTTATTTTCTCTGCCTCCATAGCATTTAATTTAGCTCTTACTTCTAGTACCGCTCCCCTAACTATCCCCCCTCCAATGCATCTTTCTCTTCTAGTACCATTAGTTGACAACTCAACCGCAACTCTTGCTCCTCTCGCTCCCGTTTAATCCGCGCACCCGACTTGACCAATACCCCTCGCACTACTGCTTTAAAGGCATCCCAGACCACTCCCTCGTTTACCTCTCCCTTCTCATTCTCTTCAAAATAGTCCGGTATTAGCTGCTCCATCTCCTTCACCACCCTTGCATCATCCAGCAACCCTTCATTAAGCATCCAATATCGCCCTCCTTTGCTCTCTCCCTTCACCCTCACCTGTATCACCACTGGTGCATGATCAGACCATGTAATCGATTCTACTTCTCCTTCCTTTATTCTACCCGACAATTCTTTCCTTACCCATATGGCGTCTAGTCTAGAGTATGTTCCATGTACGGCCGAGAAAAATGAAAACTGCCTCCTATCCGGGTTCATCAGTCTCCAAGCATCTATCAAATCATTCTCATTCACAAACCTATGGTACCTCTGTCTATCTGCCCTCCTCCCTTCCCTCTTTCCCATAGTATCCCTCCCCACCTCCCATGCCATGTTGAAGTCCCCTCCACATATTAGTGCTCCTTCCCCTACCGCCACCACCTGCCTTCCCCAACTCCTCCCAAAATTCTTTCTGTGACCCCGTAGGAGCATACACATTCACTACACACAACCACTCCTTCCCAACTTTCACCCGCACCACCAGGTACCTCCCCCCCTTATCCCTCATCACCGTCTGCACGTCCGTTATATAAACCCCTGCAATAAAAATCGCTACCCCTCTTTTTTTCCTTTCCCGCAAGTTTGATGCAAAAATGCACTCTCTATACCCCTTCGGGCACACTAGCGCTTCATGTTTTTTAAGCAAATGTGTCTCCTGCACCATCACAATCGCTGCCTTGTGTCTTTCCAATTCTTTATACAATTTCTGTCTCTTCCATGGTGAATTCAACCCCTTCACATTTAATGTTACAATTTTCATAACTTCATCCGCCTTTGCCCCCCCTCCAATTTTCCCCCCCCCCCACTTCCCCCTTTCTCCCCTCCCCCCTCCCATCCTTCTGCATCTCACCTTGACTCCCCTTCTCCCCCTCCTACTTCTCCGACCCGGATATCTGACTTCCATTACAGTAACCTCGGATCAGACCCTCGCCTGCCTCCCCCTCTCTTCCCCCTCCCTCCCCTCTTCCGCCCCCTCTACCCATGCCCCATGTTCCTAGTCTCCCTCCTTCCTCCCCCTCCCTTCTACTCTCCCTCTCCTCCTATTACATTGTTCAACATTATCCCCCTTACCCTTTCCACATTATAGATTAGCCAACCCCAGTCCTTGTAATATCAGCCACTTCCTCCTGCTGCTTCTTCGTGCTCCTGCTCGCGCTGCCGCTCCTTGGCCAGTCTCGCCAATCTCCAACCACCTTCGGCTGCTCTATGCCACTTCAAGCTTTCCGTCGTGCTTCCACTGGCCCTGTCGTTTCTTGATTTAACTGGACAGGTGGCTCCCTCTGGTAAATTCTCTACTCCCAGCTCTCTCGGTGCCGTCCATGCTTCTGCACTTGTCTTTACTTTCCTCGACCTCCCTTGTACCGTGATCAACAGTCCAAATGGGTACAATCACTTATATCTCAGATTAGCCCTTCTCAGGTAGGCCATGACTTCTTTCAATTCTCATCTATGTTGCAGTGTCCCCTGCGATAAGTCCTGAAACAGCTCCAGATTGTTTCCTTCCCACTGGACTTGTTTTAGCTTTCTCGCTGCTCCCATTATTCGCTTTTTTGTCTTATATGAGGCCAAGCAAACTACAATGTCTCTCGGGCGATTTTCCCGCACTGGCCCCAGACCTCTGTGAGCTCCTTCTATTTTCACCGGATTTTCTTCCTCCTCCTCTGTGCACTCCGCCTCTTTTATTAATTCTCCTAATATTTTCTGTACCACCACTTCACTGTTCCTGTATTTGAGGCCCTCCGGGACTCCCCGAACTCTGATGTTGCACATTCTTAAGCAATCCTCCAGATCTTCCTTTTTTGCCTTCAACTCCTCTTGCGCTTCCCTTCAGCTCTTTCCAGCCTTTCTTGATTTTCTCCACCTCTGCCCCATTAGCTTCTAATTGATGCTCTACAGCTTCAACTCGCTCCCCCAGCTCCGTCAAATCTTGCTTGACTGACTGCAGCGCCTCTTTCAACTCATTTTTAACTCCTATCTCTTCCTTTAGATCCTCCTTCAATTCCAACAGCCACTGCTTGATTTTCTCTGCCATTCCCAGACATTCCTCTCCTTCTGTCTCTTCCTCCTGCTCCGGTGATAGGCCCCCTCTCTGCTTGCAGAACCTCTCCTCCTCCTTTCCACCTCTGGGAATCGCATACGGCGAGCGAAACTCTGCCAGCTTCTTCTTCATTGCCCCCTCTCTTTTTGCCTTCTCCATGCTATATTTATTTGGTGTTTCCCTGCGAGCAGCGGACTCCACGCTTGCTTCTACTCTCCTCCCCCACTCTATGAAGTACAGCGTGGACTTTAGTGATATTCTCTGCTTTCTTTATTTGCTATGGCCTTACTTTTTCTCTTGGATGTTCTCCCTCACTGCATGTCCGTGGTTTTCCCGTTCCGTGGTGCTCCCTCTCCAAGGCTTCTTCAGTCCTGTCTCTCTCGTCAATCTGGGCTCTTTGTCACCCCTCTGGCTCCTCTTGTTGCTTGCTGAGCTGTTCACCGCGTTCTCTATCTTCCCCTCCGCACTCCAGCCACTTCCCCTCCGGCCCTTGCAGGTCCAGCTGTTCTCTTCTGCTACAGCCCGCCTCCAGCACCGCTGAGTCTCCCGGGCTCAGTTGCTGTTCACCCCCGATTGCTCCGCCTCCTTCCTCCGCTCCTTCCAAAATCCACGCTCAGACTCGGGCACCCTCACTGCCGCCTTTCATGTAACAGTCAGCTCTCCTCTCACCACGCTTCTCCCGGACAGCTCTCTTTCTTCGTCACACTCCTCCAGTACGCACCGCGACTCACCATCGCTTCTCAGCCCCGCTTCGGTTCCTTCTGCTTCTGCCTCAATCCCTCTCCTCTCTCGCTCCGCGGCCTCACAATCTCTGCCGCGATTTTCGCCACCTCCTCGGCCTCCGGCCTGCTGCTTCCACGCACCTGGCCTGCACTGCTCCTCTCCCGCCTCTCTTTCTGGCACTGGGTTTGCTGCGCTCCTCACTGTCGCTTCCTCTGGGCTTGGGGATTACCGCCTCATTACCCCCTTGCTCAGTCTTTTCCTCCGTGCTGTATTTTTGCTCTGTTTTTGCCCTTTTTGGCAGGCTATGGTGGCAGAGCTCTTCTAGCTCGCCACCATCCAATCCGCTGACGTCACCGGAAGTTAAGTCAGCATTCTTGAGCATGCGCTGGCCACCCCACAGCACTGTGTCCCATTCATCTCCACCTCAGTAAGTTCTCCAGCTGCAAGAAGATTCAGGAAATCCATTCGCATGGCTGGGTGAAAATAACAGACTGGGGCATAAATGAGCAGGCAGAACAAAGAGGGTGGTCAGCATATGCTCAGAAAAACCTATGAAGGCTTTGTAAGCTTTAGGACAGCTAATCTTAACCCTCCATTGCCTCGGAAGAAAGGCCTGGCAATCTACTTCCGGTGACACTGCCAAGAAAACCCAGGAGTTTCTGGGTTGCCAGGAGTCAGGACTGACCCTAAGGCACACATTGCATTTTGCAATCCATCCATGGTGCCATTGGATAACATCATCTGTACATGGCTAACTCATCCTGCTTGTCCATAGAAAAAATGTGCTGTCCTAAAGGTAACTAGCTACATGATCCTTCTAACTTTAGGACAACCATTTACCAAATCTGACTAAAGTCGATTAAGAGAACCAGATGGTGCAGTTCATTTTCCAGTTAACTTTCAGGCATATTCCAGAACTCCTCCCAGCTCTTCTCCACTTATCTGGATAACTGTCTCACCAAAAATGATCTGTTCAGTAGCAGCATATTTTGAAAAGAAGGTATGTATTTTGGTAACTAAGTAAACCTTTTAAATACTGAGCCCAAAGAGAAATTTTATAATTTACCGATAATTTCCTTTCCTAGAATCCGAAAGACCAGTCTAGACTAGTGGGTTGTGTCCCTCTGCCAGCAGATGGTGAGACAGAGAAAAATTCCCGAAGCTTTGTGACATCACCCTTGGTATAAAAATCTATCTCCCAAGGAGAGCTTCAGTATAACCATAACAAACAGCAGGAGTTCAAACACCCAAGGAAGCACAAAACTAGATCAAAATGAGTTCATAAACAAACACCACTCATAACAAGCTAAATTGAACAATGTGAAACAGGACCCACAAGCCAAGGAAGGATGTAAATGGCGAGGTACAGCAATGTCACTGATACGTAAAGAGAGTCTTAGCAGGTGACAGACTAAACAGTTTAGAGGGGCAGGTCCTGGACTGGTCTAGCAGGATTTCCAGGAAAGGAAATTATTGGTAAATAAAATTTCTCCTTCCAAATACATCCTGCTAGACCAGTCCAGACTAGTGTGGAGTACCATAGCTAAACCACGCCAGAGCGGGAAGAAGCAGCTGCAGCCACGACAGAGGCTCTGAAGCAAGCTGCTTCTCGAGCTTTGACATCCAAGAGATAGTGACGTGCAAAAGTAGAGAGGGAGGACCAGGTGGCCACCCTGCAAATATCTAGCAGAGCTACCCATGAGCATTCTGCCCAGGAGGTAGCCCTGAAGACCTATGGGCACAGGTTTGTTCAATGAAATATAAGCTGACTCAATGGTCTGCTTGATTCAGCGTGCAATGGTTGCTTTGGAAGTGGCTGCTCCTTTTAGTGGACCAGAAGCCAGGACAAAAAGGTGATCAGAGAGATGAAACGTATTAGTGAATTTGAGGTAATGGTGTAACACCCTACCAACATCCAACAGATGAAGGACTCAGTTGTCACCTAAAGACTGCTCCTTAAAAAGGGAAGGAAGCACAACTGATTGGTTGACATGAAAATTTGAAAGGACCTTAGGCAGAAAAGAGAGCACTGTTCGAATGGTAACAGCTTCCTGGGAAAAAGACAGAAAAGGATCCCGGCAAGAAAGTGCCTGGAGCTCTGAAAGGCACCGTGCCAAAGTGACTGCTGTAATAAAAACATTTGAGAGTCAAATCTTTGAGAGATGCCCTATGGAGAGGCTCAAACAAGACACAGGTGAGCATGCGAAGCACTAAGGACAGATCCCAAGAAGAGATGATTGGAAAAATGGCGGGCCTCGGGGAGTGAACACCCCGCAGAAAATGGGAAACATCTACATGAGAAGCAAGAGACCGCCCATGGAGAGGCCCCCAAAAGCATATCAAGGCCACCATATGCACCTTTAAATCCGTCCTGCATATCAAATCCGTCCTGAAGGAAGGAAAGAATGTCTGGAATATCAACTCACCAAGGGCAGAGGGATCTCTTAGAGTTCCAAGACGAAAAAAGAGATACCAGATCAAAGCATAGGCTCGTGAGGTAGAAGACCGTCGAGCCTGTGACAGAGTGGCCACTACTTGCGGCAAGTAACCTGTGCGATGCAAGCAGCACTGCTCAATAGCCAAGCCATGAGTGAGTAAGGAGCGTGGTCATCCATGAGAACCAGCCCCTGAAACAGGAGACCTCTCCGAACACCAAGGGGTAGGGGCGCCTCCTGCAGGAGTCAGAGGAAATCAGCATACCATGGACGCAGAGGCCAACAGCATTACCCATCCAGAGAGTGATTCTATCTGACGGAGTACATGGCCAATTAGCAGCCAAGGAGGAAATATGTAGAGAAGCTGGCTCAAGGGTCAGGTCTGAACCCGAGCATCTAGGCAGTGATAGTTTGGATCCTTTTGACGACTGAAAAAGATGAACGTCTTGGCATTGGAAGAGGTGGCCATTAGGTCTAGAGTCGGATGCCCCCACCAATGCATAATGTTCACAAATGCCCATGGAGCTAGCTCCCACTCGCCGGGGTCCAGGATATGATGACTCAGGAAACCGCTTGAATGTTCTCCATTCCTGCAATGTGCTGCACAGAAAAAGCCAGTAGGTTGGATTCTGCCCAGGAAAATAGAAGACTCATTTCCAGGGTCACTTGGTCCACCCTGTCTGTTGAGATAAGTCACAATGGTGGAATTGTCGCAAAGTATTCTGACTCCTCGACCCTGGAGGTGGGATTGAAAGAAGAGTAGAGCCAGATGAACAGCCTGGGCTTTGAGGCGATTGACAGTCCAAGAGGCTTCTTTAATGGACCAAGATCCCTGCGCTGCCTATCCCTGGCAGTGCGCTCCCCAGCTTGCAAGGCTGGCATCTGTGGTGGCCACCAACCAATGCAGAATTTCCAAGGGAATGCCCTTCAACAAGTGATGAAGACAAAGTTACCAGCGAAGACACTGGCATACCACTGAAGAAAGAGGTAGAAGAATCTGATAATCCTAGGTGGATGGGGACCAGCACGACAGGAGAGAGTACTGAAGCAAATGTATGTGAGCATGGGCATGTATGTGAGCATGTATGGGCATGTATGTGAGCATGTATGGGCATGTATGTGAGCATGAGAGTACTGAAGCAAATGTATGTGAGCAGGGGATTATATTGAGAGCAGAAACCATGGTACAGAGGAGTTGTAGATAATCCCAGGCAGTGGGAACTGCCAGGCACCGGGAACTGCCAGGCACCGGAAAGCATGGAGTTGTAGAGGGTGAGCAGGCTGCTCAGGCAACAAAACAGGACGAAGGGCATACTGAGATCTAGCATCATCCTAAGGTAACCCAGAGGGAATTAAAACAAGAGACCTGGAAGGGCTACCAGAACCAGGACCTGCAGACGCAGAAGGACCCCCTTGATCATAACCACAGGAGGAACACAAACTACCTGTCAAAGTCTTACATTTCTTCCCACAGCCCAAGCAGCGCTGTAGGGAAGAAGGCATTTACACAACAGGATAAAAGAAAAAGTCACCGGAAGAACCAGCGAGCCAAAAATCGAGACTCTGAAGACAAAATGGCAGCTGCGACACAAAAATTATGGCAGGAAACAAAACAGAGTCGAGAAGCAGCCGTCGTCACCTTACATGAAGAAACACGCCTAAAGCGTAAAAATAACAAAAATAAAGAGTAAATTAGACTTACCTGCTAATTGTAGTTCCTTAAGGAACTCTAGTCCAGTCCTGGAACCATAGAGTTGTGAAACTCCACCAGCAGCTTTGGAGAATGAAAGATGTAATCGCTTTGATGTCACCGGTACAAATAGGCAGGAACCGCCCCCTTTCACCAGTACCTATTGACAAAGCAGACTCAGCAGAGCAACAAATAAGTAGAAAAAAAAAGGAATAAAACCCATAACCGGCAAACAGTCTAAATTAACTAGAACACATACACTCCCAAACAACATCGCAAGAAAAAAATGGGTGAACCGGCAGCCCCTAAGCCCGGAGCAACCATGCGACCGAGCTCAGGAGACACTGCTGCTTAAAGAAGGGTCCCACCATGTCCTCCCTGTGCTTTTTCCGAGAGCCCTCATTCTCACCTTTCTCGCCCCCCATGCGCCTAATAGCTACGCTGACTTTCTTGACTGCTATAAAAACTTCAGGCTGCACACGACGTAAAGAACTTGGGAGGGATCCAGGACTGGACTAGAGTTCCTTAAGGAACTACAATTAGCAGGTAAGTCTAATTTACTCTTCCTTAGTGTCCCTCTAGTCCAGTCCCGGAACCATAGAGGACGTAACAGAGCAGTACACATCAACGGGAGGGACCTACAAGCCCAGCCTGAAGTACCGCTGAGCCAAAACGCCCATCCTCCCTTGCCTGCACATCCAGCCTATAATGCCGGGCAAAGGAATGCAGCGAGGACCAAGTCGCCACCCTACAAATGTCCCCGACCGGCACCAAACTGAATTCTGCCCAAGACGCCGCCTGCGCCCTGGTTGAATGTGCACGAAGACCCTCCGGAACTACCTTACCCTTTAACAAATAGGCCGAAGCAATAGCCTCCTTCAACCACCGTGATATCGAAGATTTCGCTGCTGCCTCACCTTTCCGAGGGCCCCCAAAGGCAATAAATAACCTGTCGGACTTCCGAAAAGAGGCCATTCTCCTGAGATACTTCTTGAGCACTCGCCGAACATCCAAGAGATGCAAACGACCGCCCGACTGTTCCTTCTGCTCCACCGAGAATACCGGAAGCGACACCACTTGATTGACATGGAACACCGAACCCACCTTTGGTAAAAAGGCCGGAACCGTGCGCAAAACCACCTTGTTCCTGAAGAAAGATAAATACGGCTCCGTACAAGCCAACACCTGCAATTCTGAAATCCTCCTTGCAGAACAAATAGCCACGAGGAAAATTGTCTTCAACGTCAAGTCTTTCAACAAAGCCCTGTCCAAAGGCTCGAACGGTTCTTTAAGTAGTGCCTCCAAAACCAAATTCAGATCCCATGGAGGAACTGAATTTCACCTCGGAGACCTCAAAAGCAACACCGCTCGAAGAAAACGTCTAATGTCGCCGTGGGCACCCACTGGCTGACCTTGAATCTTTCCCCGGAAACAGGCTATGGCCGCCAGCTGCACCCGCAGGGTGCTAGCCGCTAGCCCCTTCTCCACACCATCCTGCAGAAAAGACAGAATATGAGGCACGGACGCTCGCAAGGGTCGAAACCCGCGCTTTTCACACCACGCTTCAAACACCCGCCATACGCGAACATACGCCAAGGATGTAGAGCGCCGCCGTGCCTTCAGCAAGGTAGAAATGACCGCCGCCGAGTACCCCTTGGTAGTCAACCGAGCCCTTTCAAGAGCCATGCCGTAAGAGAGAACCGACCCACCTGCGGCATGCGTAACGGCCCTTGCAACAGGAGGTCCTCCCGAAGTGGAAGCTTCCACGGACGGCCCACCAGAAGACGTACCAGATCTGCATACCACAGTTGTCTGGGACAATCGGGAGCCACGAGAACCACCAGGCCACGGTGCTTCTCTATGCGTTGGATTACCTTGCCTATGAGAGCCCAAGGAGGAAACACGTAGAGAAGACCCTCCAGCGGCCACCGCTGAGCCAACGCATCGAGGCCTTCCGCCATCCGTTCCCGCCTCCGGCTGAAGAACCTCCCTACCTTCGCGGATTCGAAACTTGCTATCAGGTCCATTATCAGGAGCCCCCAGCGCCGCACTATCAACGCAAAGATGTCTGGGTGCAAGCTCCACTCCCCCGGGTCCACTCTGCGGCGGCTCAGAAAATCTGCCTCGACATTCTCTACACCTGCCACGTGCTGCGCCGACAACGCCGCCAGATTCCGATCGGCCCAGCCCAACAGTTGACTCGCCTCCTCTTCCAGCGCCGCACTCCCCGTGCCACCCTGGCGATTGATATAGGCTACCGTTATGGCATTGTCGGACAGCACTCGAACCGCCTGTCGACATAAGCCTAACTGAAAACTCTGAAGCGCCAGATATACCGCTCGCATCTCCAGCCTGTTTATGGACCATTGACTTTCTTCCCGCGACCACTGTCCTTGGGCAAATCTTCCTTCGCAGTGTGCCCCCCATCCTGTGAGGCTTGCATCCGTCGTCAACAGCCTCCAGAGGCATGCTGCCCTCCAGACTGCCGGGGCGTAACCACCACAGAAGCTCCCGGCGCACCTCCGGAGGACATACCAACCTTTGAGACAACGCATCCCTCTGATGAGACCAACGCCTGAGGAGAGAGCTCTGTAACGGCCGCATATGAGCTCTGGCCCACTGAACCACTTCGATGCTGGCCGCCATCGTTCCCAGCAACTGCAAATATTGCCATGCCGTCGGAGCCCTGCATCCCAAAAACCTCCGCACGAGCTCCCGCAACCCTTGCGCTCTCTTGTCCGGGAGAAACACCATCCCCTGGTGTGTTTCGAATCTCACTCCCAAATATTCTAGCGCTTGTGAGGGAACTAGCTTGCTCTTCGCAAAGTTGACCACCCAGCCTAGGCTTTCCAACAACTGTACCACCCGAGCTGTGGCTGCCACGCTCTCCTCTCGTGACTTCGCACGAATCAACCAATCGTCTAAGTAAGGATGCACCAGAATGCCTTCCTTGCGGAGCACCGCCGCCACCACCACCATGACCTTAGTGAATGTCCGAGGCGCCGTCGCCAGCCCGAAGGGCATTGCCTGAAATTGAAAATGACCCATCGGTAGAGCAAAACCGCAGGAACCTTTGATGCTCGCGGCGCACGGGAATATGAAGATACTCCTCCGTCAGGTCCAAAGACGTCAGAAACTCTCCCTGTCAAACCGCCGCAATGACTGAGCGCAAGGTCTCCATCCGGAAATGGGTTACGCGAAGACAGCGATTCACCCTCTTTAAATCCAGAATCGGACGGAACGTACCCTCCTTTTTTGGGACCACGAAATAAATGGAGTATCGACCGGAGCCGCACTGGTCCGCCGGCACGGGTACCACCGCTCCTAGCCGTCGCAGCGTGCTGGCGACCGCACGGAACATCCGTGGGGCTCTGCATGGAGAGAGAACAAAGGCGTCTAAGACGGGGCGATGGAGCTCCAGCGCATATCCTTCTCGAATGACCTCCAACACCCACTGATCCGAAGTTATTTGGACCCAGGCAGGGTAAAACTCCTGTAACCTTCCCCCCACGGGCACTACCCCCACCTGGGCCCGCCTTATCTCATTGGGATTTTTTGCTGTTTGAAGACTGAAAGGAACCAAATCCTCTGCCCGCCCCCCGGAAACCTTGAAATGGCTGACCTCGAGCTGGATACCTACCCCGCCGAGGCTGGGAAAAACGGGAGGATCGGAATCTCCGAAAGTCCCTGGGGAGACCTCTGGAGCCTATCGTCCCATGGCCCTGCTTCAGTTTATCCTCCGGGAGCCGACCCCCTTTGTATTCCCCCAGGTCCTTGACCAACTTTTCCAAATCCTCCCCAAAGAGAAGCTTTCCTCTAAAGGGAAGCTTGCTAAGCCGTGCCTTGGAAGAACCGTCCGCCGACCAGTTCCGAAGCCAAAGATACCGGCGGGCCGCCACCACCGAAGCCATGCTCTTGGCGAGCCCCCGAATCAGATCATAGTGGATATCCGAGAAGTAGGCCGTGCCCGATTCCAGCCGCGCCAGATCGTCCGTCTGCTCTTCCGGAAGTCCCCCCCACAGACGCTGGGACCACCGCAAGCCAGCTCTCGCCACCCATGCCCCTGCAATGGAAGCTTGCAAGGAGAGAGCGCACATATCAAACACCTGTTTCAACAAAGTGTCCAACTTTCTATCTTGTAAGTCTTTTAACGCCGCGGCTCCCTCGACCGGAATCGTGGTCTTTTTAGTGACCGCCGACACAGCCGCATCCACCTTTGGGGATCGAAAAATCTCCCTATTCTGTTCCGACAGCGGATATAACCGGGCCAAGGTCTTGATCCCTCGGAGCGTCGACTCCGGCGAATCCCATTCCTCCTGAATCATATTTTGAAAAACTCTATGAACCGGGATCTCTTTGAGAAGTTCTAACTGCCTGCAACAAGGGATCCTCCAACACCTCCTCTGCTGCAGGCACCACCGAGGGCATGTTCAAAGTCTTTAGAGTCTCAGCAATCAACGCTGGCAACTCTTCCCGCCGAAACACCCAGACCACTCTACTCTGTTCTACGTCTGGAAGCTCTCCTTCCTCTAACTCCTCCTCCGAGGCGTTCTCCACCTCCATCTCCGCCCCGAGCTCATCTACCCCATCACCTGATAGCTCTCTACGTTTCTTCATCAGGCCTGTCTCCTCTACCGGAAGATCCCCTGACCCCAGCCGTTTCTGACTCTTCAGGACTTCAGACTGCGCTCCCAACACAGGTTGCAGCAAGGCAAACGCCTGCTGCATAAGAGAAAAGAAATCTGAGGGAATCCCTGCAACACTCCCTCCCAGACTTCCTCCCAGGGCCGAAGAAGCGCCCCCTGCCGTCGGCTCCGAGAGACCCAGGGAGGGAGGCCTGGACCCCTCCCCTTCTGAGTTGCCCGCTGGCTGATCCCCCGCGGAGCCCCCCAGAGCTTTCTCCATAACTTCCTCCTCTAAGGAGCAGCCTCTGCATACCCCCGAATCCAACAGCTCGCTGCGCTTCACCCCGCAAACCAGACAGCGGGGTTTCACTGGCATTCTCTTGTAGAGCTGCAACAATAACACCCTGAAGTGACAGTGCAGCTCCTCAGGCCTTACAAACAGCGTTTCCTTTTTTTTTTTTGTATTAGACCTAGCAATCCGCTCCAAACAGGCTAACTAGGCAAATTCTGAAACCCCAACCTGAAAACGAAGCTTCTAGCCTCCACAAATGAAGAAAGAAAATCCTGCCGTTTAAAATCAAACGCGGCTCCAAAATGGCTGCCGCCAGCGTTCCCGCTCAAAAAAGGCTGCCTTTAAGCACGCGCCGAGGCCCCAAGCTTTCCTGCCACTTGGGAGCCTCCCTGGAGCCTCTACTACTACCTCTGGACCCCCCCCCCCCCCAAGGTCGGTCCCTCAACCGGCACTTACCCGATCTGAAAGGGAGGGGGAGGGAAAGGTAAAACACAGTCCCGGAGCACAGCCCTCACACAGCGTCAGCTCCAGAGGACTCCTGCACTCTCTGAGACAGTCCCAGCTCCTGCAGGCTTTACTCTCTGCTGCCGCACACACTGCCTTCTACCTGCTCCTCACCCTTCTGAAGCGGGTTCGGAAGCAGGGAGGCAAGCCTCACAGGCTGTCAGCCCTCTGCTCGTTTAGACGGTGGGGCCAAAGGACAAAATCCTCCAGAGGGAGGGGGAGGAGAGAGAGAGAGAAAAAGAGAAAGGCAACTCAGGAACCCTTCCAGCAGCAGCAGATCTAACAATAAATTAAAAAAAAAAAACAATAAATCAAAAAAGGGGACAACACTCCCCAAAAAACAAAAGGGGAAAACACAAAGCTCTGCTTATTTGCTCTCCCTGAGCCCAGTCCCAGGCTCAGAATCTCCTAGCTGCTTGGAGACTGAAAGTACTGGTGAAAGGGGGCGGTTCCTGCCTATTTGTACCGGTGACATCAAAGCGATGACATCTTTCAGTCTCCAAAGCTGCTGGTGGAGGTTCACAACTCTATGGTTCCGGGACTGGACTAGAGGGACGCTAAGGAACTTAGAATATCACCAGACTTCCAGAGATCCATTAAAGTAACAAATAATAGAGCCTTTTTATACTATGCGCCTATAATCTGGAAAGACCTTCCAACACAAGAGAAACCATTGACCTCTCCGCTTTTCAAAAAAATCTAAAAACCACCTATTCAGGCAACATTTTGGCCTTTCTCCATCTCTCAGACAATGACCAAACTCACACCACATAATAATTGAACATACCTCTCTTCCCCCTACCCCGAATTAATCCTCCCACTGCTCTTCCCCCTTTACAAAGTCCTTTTAATCGTTGATTTTGTAAAATAACCATGCAAATTGCACTCTTTACATAGTTAATTGTTTATTTGTATATAGTTGCGCTGTTCCATGTAACCCGCTTTTGATCTATTGGAATAAGTAGTATAAAAATTACAAATAAATTATTAATTTAAAAAAGCAACTGCAGAAAACTGAGCACACCGAAAAAAGAACAGTCAGAACAACAAGATATCGCCGAAAAACAGATCAGGACGCTGCTTTAAAAGAGAACTGCGGAATAAATAAAAACAAACATTCACTGCTCTCGAAGGAGAAAAGAATTAATTAGACTTACCTGCTAATTGTTGTTCCTTAAGGAACTCTAGTCCAGTCCCGGAACCATAGAGTTTAGAATCTCCTCCAGCAGCCTTGGAGACTGAATGACATCACAGCTCTTCTCTCTCTGGTATAAATAGGCAAGGACCGCCCCCTTCCACCAGTACCTATTGACAAAGCAACTCAGCAGAGCAACAAATAAGTAGATAAAGAACAACAAGATAAACTAAATAAACTTTGGCTAAAATCTAAACACCTGTGCATATTCTAACCTTCTCTTCGACAAAGGACCTTGTAGAAAGGCCAAAAACGTAGAAACAAAACCGCGCTTCTGCGGGGTTCCCATTGTGGCTACACTCCGCGTCCTCTGGAACCCCACTCCTCTTCCGGAGACATCCTCTCCAATTTGACCCCTTTTACTAAGATACAATGGACAACAGCTTCAGGCTGCATACCCTGGGAGGGGTCCGGGACTGGACTAGAGTTCCTTAAGGAACAACAATTAGCAGGTAAGTCTAATTCTTCCTTTTCGTCCCTCTAGTCCAGTCCCGGAAACATAGAGGATGTAACAGAGCAGTGCACATCAACGGGAGGGACCAGAAAACCCAGCCTGAAGCACTGCTGAGCCAAAACGAACGTCCTCCGCCGCCTGCACATCTAACCGATAGTGCTTCGAGAATGAATGAAACGATGATGAAGTCGCTGCTCTACAAATGTCCGCGACAGAAACCGAACTGTACTCCGCCCACGATGCCGCTTGCGCCCTGGTCGAGTGCGCTCTGAGACCTTCTGGAACTACCCTACCTTTCAAAAGGTAAGCCGACGCAATAACCGCCTTTAACCATCTAGAAATGGACGCTTTCGCTGCCGCTTCACCCTTCCGCGGCCCCCCGAAAGCCACAAACAATCTGTCAGTCTTCCGAAACGGCTGCATCCGCCGAAGATACTTCCGAAGAACTCGACGAACATCTAGGGGATGTAACCTGCCTTCCAATTTCTCCTTTTGCTGCTTAGAGAATACTGGAAGCGACACCACGTGATTGACATGAAAGGCCGAGAACACCTTCAGCTGAAAGTCTGGCACTGAGCGTAGCACGACCTTATCATCGAAGAAAGACAAATAAGGTGCCCTACAGGATAAAGCCTGTAACTCCGAAATCCTCCTTGCGGAACAAATAGCTACCAGAAATACCTTCCTTAATGCGAGATCCTTCAGGGTGGCGATGCTTAGCGGCTCAAACAGTAGCTCAAGCAAAGCCTCCAATACCAGATTCAGCTTCCATGTCGGCACCGAACAGCGTACCAACGGACGAAGAAGCAAGACAGCTCTCAGAAAAAGCCTAATGTCACTGTGAGATCCTACCGGCTGACCGAGCACTTTCCCCCTATAACAGGAAATCGCCGCCCACTGCAATCGCAAGGAACTGGCCGCCAATCCCTTCCGCACTCCATCCTGAAAAAAGGAAAGGACCTGCGAAATCGAAGCCCTCAACGGCTGAATATTACGCTCCACACACCAAGCTGCAAAGATCCTCCAGACCCGGACATACGCCAGCGAGGTGGAACGCCTACGTGCCTTTAGCAAGGTAGAAATGACTGCCGCCGAATAACTCTTAGCTGTCATCCTCTCTTAATTGGGTCCCTCTTTGAGCACAGCAAGTATACTACACTTAAATGAACTATATTGAACTGATTCTTGCATATCTCTCATAAAGCCTTGTATACTGTTATCAGTATTCATTAAGTATTCCAAGTAACCATATAGCATCCATTGTCCCCTTAATGAGATATTCTGTTGCCAGTACTCATCAGTTGCAAATACTGTTCCCAGTAGCCAGAGAGATATACTGTTGTCAGTAGCCAGAGAGATATACTGTTGTCAGTAGCCGGAGAGATACACTGTTGTCAGTAGCCAGAGAGATATACCGTTGTCAGTAGCCAGAGAGATATACTGTTGTCAGTAGCCAGAGAGATATACTGTTGTCAGTAGCCGGAGAGATACACTGTTGTCAGTAGCTGGAGAGATATACTGTTGTCAGTAGCTAGAGAGATATACTGTTGTCAGTACTCATTAATTGCAATTACTGTTCCCAGTAGCCAGATATACTGTTGATACTCTGTCTTTTCACCACAGACAAGGTTCCATCAATATTAACTACAAAACTACAACCCCAATCTCACCAGTCCGCAATCTATTGCAGCTAGCAAAGTTACCGCTTCACTGAACACACAATGTCCCCTATAAGGATGCATACATTAGTAACCCTTACCATTACTTATCTCCTCACCGCACTAGCTGGCCAATCAATTGCCTTTAATGGTGACCAAAAATCCATACCAATATTACGAAACAATTGGAAGAGATGGTCAAACAAGACCCAAACAAACCCTACTTACAACCACCATTCACATCTACTTCATATTGCCCTTCACATTACCAAAAAACCTCAACCAAAACAGCAGTACCATCCACCATTACACTGTGCCCTTATCAATATAAGGTCCATTCGCACAAAGTGGCCTTTGATACCTAATCTCATAACAGCACATAACCTTGACATCTTGATGATCACAGAAACCTGGCTAACTGATTCTGACAATGTCATTCTTAACCAGATGCTACCCCCAGGCTTCTCTATCCACACGTGTCACAGGAACCAACAAAGAGGAGGTGGAGTACTTATTATCTCTAATAACCAACTACAATTTCAGATTGACAACAGTATTAGTTCAACACATCTCAATATACTAAATATATCAAACAATGAGCACTCAATCAGCCTAGTCTATAGAGCTCCAACATCATCAGCTGCTGATCTACCAACGATAGTTGACCGGGCCTGCAACACTGAAAAACCACGACTATCTAATTGGATATTGGGAGATTTCAACCTCCCCTCCCTACATGACTCGCAAACTGCAGCATTTATAGAAGCAATTGACAACCTTGGATACAACCAAATAGTCTAAGATCCCACTCATACTATGGGAAATATACTTGATCTGATATTTGTTCCACAATCTACCTCAGACACCAACCACAATTATGACCTTTCCATAATACCAGTACCATGGTCTGACCACAGTCTCATTTTATTCCAAATTCCCAACTCCTCCAATCCCACTAACTCCAAACCCACTCATGCTAAACCAACAGCTAGGAGGTTCCGCCCCTTTGTCAAAGAGGAAGTACTTAATAATCTTCTCCCAACACTACAATCATCTGAACCTGACTTGGACAGTCTAATCAACACCTGGGACCACTCTCTCAGAGCCAATTCTCAACCATCAAACATGGCAAGACCGACCAACCACCGCACACATGTAGCTTGGTATTCAAACGAGCTAAGAACATCCCTCCTCCATCTTCGGAGACTTGAAAAACACTGGAGAAGATCACGCTCTACTGAAGCCTACACAGCCTACTGCAAATACCTAGAAAAGCATCGCCAGGAAATAGCAGATCGAAGGAAACAATTCCATACTAATCTTCTAAAGCAATCATTAAATAAACATCATGATCTCTTCAATATTGTAAGAACAATGGCAAAGGAACCAACACCCCAACATACACAAACAATACACCCTCAAGACTATGCTAACTACCTAAAGTCAAAGATGACAAAAACATCCAACATTGGCACCACTGGACCAACAAAGATTGACATGCCCTCACAGTCAACCACATTAACCAAGTTTAATACATTAACAATCAAAGAAATTGAAAACACTATCGCATCAATAAATGCTACCACCGCTGCAAGTGATCCATGTCCAGCAGCTTGGATAAAAGACCTTAAACATGAAGTAAGCTTCTTCATACAGAATATCCTTGAACAATCTTTTTCAACTGGAACCTTTCCTCAAAGCCTCAAGCAAACCTCAATTAGACCGTTATTAAAAAACAGCAAATTAGACCCCCTAAAAGTAGAATCCTACAGGCCAATATCCAGCATCCCACTCCTAGCGAAAATAATAGAGAAAGTGGTCCAACGTCAAATACAACAGCACATAGACACTGAAGCTCCACTTGACCCTGCACAACACGGCTTTAGAGAAGCTCATGGAGTTGAGACCCTCCTCATCACTCTATTCAACACACTAATCACAGGAATAGATAACATTCACCAAGGATTCATCCTTATATTCATGGACATCTCAGCTGCGTTCGACTCAGTAAGCCACCAAATACTTATCGATCGCCTTAAGGAAAAAGGAATACTTGGTGCCGCACTCGACTGGTGTATATCCTATCTAACTAACCGTTGGCAACAAGTACGAATTGGTGAAACAGCATCTGAACCATTTCTTCAAGATCAAGGGGTACCGCAAGGATCCTCTCTGTCAGCGTTGATGTTTAATATATACATGCAACCTATCTGCGACCTCATTCGTTCCTTTAATGTCACCTGTTTAAGCATATGCAGATGACATTCTACTATACATGCCATTCTCCATCAACCACCCTGACTATACACCATTGACAACATGCTTCGAATCAGTAGAAGATTGGCTCATCTCACAAAACCTAAGAATCAACCACAGCAAGACTGATGTGATGTTTATAACAAAGAACCAAAACTTCACACCCCCTACCTCCTTAAAGATAAAGGACAAGGAACTAACAGTAAAACCTACAATACGATACCTAGGTATAACCCTCGACCAGCGCCTCAGTATGAAAGCCCATATAAAAAACATAACAAAACTAATATATCACAAGATACGCACACTACGCCACCTTCGACCCTTACTGGAACCCTCAGACTTCAGAACCGTCTACCAAGCCTTGGTAATGCCTCACATCGACTTTGCAAATGCAATTCTATACGGGCTCCCTCAAGCAACATTAAATCCTCTCCAACTGGCGATGAATACTGCTGCCAGAGTACTTGAAGGAATATCAAAGACAGATCACATAACTCCAGTCCTAAAAAGACTCCACTGGCTACCAACCAACGCAAGAATTCATTACAAGATCCTGATCACTACATTCAAAGCCCTAAACAACCAAGCACCATCAACCATCACCAACCTTGTACATTTACAGACCTCCAATAGATCCAGAAGATCAACCGCTATAAATACATTAACAATCCCGAAACAAACAGTCAGATACACTAAGGAAACAACTAAAAGAGCCTTCAGTATCCATGCCCCAATAGCCTGGAATGCCCTCCCACCAGAATTGAGAGCTATAGCCAGCCTAACACAATTCAGAAAAAGTCTCAAACACCACCTCTTCTTAAGCTATTTCCCAATCTAATCTTTGCACATGGAAAATACTACCGACACTTTTTCTGACCAAGACAATCCCAATCGATAACCAAATGTGACTAATGTATATAATTTTTTGTAAATAGTTATTTAGCCTATATAGTTTACCTTTTTAATCCCAACTTCAAAAACCCCTGTTACTTGTAAAATGCATTACAGTTCTCTGTATGTATATGTTTGTTTCATGTAAACCGCGCTGATGACAATAGTGCGGTATATAAGAGATGTTA
Organism: Ichthyophis bannanicus; assembly: GCA_033557465.1. NCBI lineage: Eukaryota > Metazoa > Chordata > Amphibia > Gymnophiona > Ichthyophiidae > Ichthyophis > Ichthyophis bannanicus. The sequence goes on from CM066041.1 coordinate 6,196,774, forward strand.
AATAAATAAATAAATAAATAAATCCTAGCCCGTTCAAGAGCCAAGCCGTAAGCGAGAACCGACTCACCTAGGGCTTGCGCAACGGACCCTGCCGTAGGAGCTCCTCCCGCTGCGGTAACTACCATGGATCGTCCACTAACAGCCATACCAAATCTGCATACCACGGCCTTCAGGGCCAATCGGGCGCGATCAGAATCACCCGACCACGATGTCTCCCAACGCGCTGCACCACCCTGCCCATGAGGGCCGAAGGTGGAAAAAAAACAGAAAGGAGAACTCCCTCTGGCCACCTTTTCGCTAATGCATCTAGCCCCTCTGACATCCGTTCCCAGCGCCTGCTGAAAAACCTTGCTAGCTGCGCTGACTGGAAGCTCGCCATGAGAGCCATTACCGGAACTCCCCAGCGCCTCACCAGAACAGCAAACACCCCCGGATATAGAACCCACTCCTCGGGGTCTACTCTGCGACGACTGAGGAAATCCGCTTCGAGAGTGTTTACGCTGGCCACATGTTGAGCCGCGAGAGCCTGGAGATTGTGTTCGGCCCACACCCACAGCTGACCCGCTTCAGCTTCCAGTGTAGCACTTCCTGTGCCCCCCTGCCGATTGATGTAGGCCACTGTTGTCGCATTGTCTGACAAGACTCAGACCGCCTCCCGACCGAGTGTGTCCTGAAACTACGGTAGCGCCAGAAACACCGCTCTCATCTCCAACCTGTTGATGGACCGAGACATCTCCTCCTGAGACCAACGACCCTGGGCAAACCTGCCTTCGCAATGAGCCCCCCCCCCCCAACCCAGGAGGCTCACGTCTGTCGTGAGCAGTCCCCAGGACAGCGGTCCAGTGGCATGCCGGCTTCCATATTCTCCATTCTCAACCACCATCGCAGCTCGTGACGCACATTCTGAGGGCAAACTAACCTCTGCGATAGGATATCCGACTGATGCGACCAACGACGGAGAAGCGCCGCCTGTAACGGCCGCACATGCGCTCGGGCCCACGGAACCACTTCTATCATGGTTGCCATTGTTCTCAACAACTGCAGGTACTGCCATGCTGTTGGAGCCGGACTCGAAAAGAAACACCTGACGAGTTGTCGCAGACCTAGAGCCCGGGCCCTGGGCAGGAACACCTTCCCCTGTTTTGTTTCGAAGCGCGCCGCAAGGTACTGCAGGGATTGCGATGGTACCAACCTGCTCTTTGCAAAGTTGACTACCCAGCCCAGGCCTTCGAACATCTGGACCACCCGGGCCGTCGCTGCCGAGCTGTCCTCTCTCGACTTCACTCGGATCAACCAATCGTCCAAATATGGGTGCACCAGTACTCCCTCTTTGCGGAGCGCCGCCGCCGCCACCACCACCATGACCTTGGGAAACGTCCGTGGCACCGTTGCCAGCCCAAAGGGCAGTGCTTGAAATTAGAAATGTCCCATGGGTACCGCAAATCTCAGCCACTTCTGATGCTCTTGCCGAATCGGGATGTGCAGGTAAGTATCAGTGAGATCTAACAACGTCAGGAACTCCCCGGTCCGGACCGCTGCCAGCACGGAACGCAAGGTCTCCATCTGAAAATGGGTAATCCGGAGACAACGGTTCACCCTTGTCAGAGCCAGGATCTGGCGAAATGTGCCCTCCTTCTTTGGCACTACGAAATAGATGGAGTAGCAACCGGAACCGCACTGCTCCGCGGGCACCGGCAGCACTGCCTCAAGCTGCAGCAGCCGCTGTAGCGTGTCCTGGACTGCCTGCCTGTGCCCAGGGCTGAGCAGGGAGAACGGACAAAGGAACCTACAATGGGTCAATGGAGTTCTAATAAGTACCCCTCTCGCATGACCTCCAGGACCTACTAATCTGACTTAATTCGGACCCAGGCAGGGTAAAACTCCCGCAACCGACCTCCCCTGGGAACTACCCTCTCCTGAGCCTGCCTTATCTCATTGTGTCTGTTTTGTGGCCGAGGACTGGAAAGGAGCGAACCCCCGGCCTGCTCCCCTGAATCCTCGACCCCTGACCCCTAAGCGGGAACTTCCCCCGCTGGGACTGTCCATAACCGGGAGAACGAAAACTACAAAAGTCTCTCGGGACCTCCCTGAATCCCGCAGAACTGCGGCCCTGCTTCGGCTTGTCCTCTGGGAGACGTCCTCCCTGGGACTCCCCGAGGTCCTGGACCAACTTATCTAAATCCTCCCCAAATAAAAGCGTACCCCCAAAGGGTAACTTGCTAAGCCGAGCCTTAGACAAACTGTCCGCCGACCAGATTCTCAACCAGAAATACCTCTGAGCTGCTACTCCGGAGACCATCCCCTTAGCCAAGCGCAGAGGAGATCAGAATGAAAATCCGGGAAGTTCCCGACTCCAGTCGCGTGGCATCTTCAAGCTGCCCTTCCAGATGGTCTCCTGCAACCTCTGGGACCACCTCAAACAGCCACATGCCACCAAAGCCGGTCTGCATGGACAGCGCGCAAACATCGAACACCTGCTTCAACAGAGTGTCTAACCGCCTGTCCTGAACATCCTTCAGCGCTGCGGTCCCCCTCCACGGGAATTGTGGTTTTCTGAGTGACTGCCGATACCGCCGCAACTACCTTTGGAGAACGAAACAGCTCCCTATCGCGGTTCCTGAGCGGATAAAGGCGAGCCAACGCTCTAGCCCCCTTCAGGGCCGCCTCTGGCAAATCCCATTCTTCTTGTATCATATTCCGAAATACCCTTTGGAGGAGAAACACTCTCTGGGATGTCCGCACCGCCTGCAACAGCGGATCTTCTAATGTCTCTTCCGCTGCTTCCTCGCTGGAAGGCAGGTTTAGTGTCTTTAGCGTTTCCGAAACCAGGGCTGGAAGCCCTTCACACCCAAAGACTCTGACTACCCAGCACTGCTGCTCCGAGTCAGGCAACTCTCTGTCTTCCAGCTCATCTTCCGAGAACTCGTCCCTGTTTGGCGTTCCCCTCGCTCAGGTCATCAGCGAGGTAAGGCGCGCGACCCTCCAAAGTGGCTCTACACCTTTTAGCCACCGGAGCACCGTTCCCCTAACCGACCAGAGAGGCCGAGCGCCTCTGACTCTGAGGTCCGTGAGGAAGAGCCGACATCGCGGGCTGAAGGAAGGCAAAAGCCTGCTGCATCAAGGCAACGAAGTTCGGCGGAATCCCGGTCGCCTCCCCCGCCTGTCCCTGCTCCTGTGACCCGGCGGAGCCGCCGCCCGAGGAGGGCCCCGGCACTGGCTCCTCAGGATCTAGAGACGGAGATAACAGTGCCTCAGCGCCTGTACAAATAGCCTTCCGGTCTGCTAGGGGCTGTCCCGGCTCTAGGGGCTGTCCCGGCTCTCCATCCATATGCTGCGCCTCTAGGGAGCAAGGGACACAGACTCCTGATTCCAGCACTGAACTTTTCCTCCTGCCGCACACTAGACAGCGTGGAATTGCAGGCATAGCAGCCACCTCAAAGAACTGTTCTAAACCACCCCGGGAACTCCCCCTCCCCCCCCCGCTGGCCTTGACCGCCAGCCCTCGAAGGAAGGGCTCTCTCCGGGTTGGAGCCCTGCAAAAAACAGCCTAGATACACCTGTTCAATATTTCAATAAGGGAAAAGTACAGCATAGCTCGTTTTCCTTTGAACTTCTCTTTTTTTTTTTTCCAACAGGCCAACGCTCTGTAAGCGCCTGATGAGCCTATAGCAGGTCTGCAGCAAACGAGGCTTAAAACGCTTCCAAAAAGCCACTATAAAAAACCCACGGTTTTCAAAATGGCCGCCGGGACTTTTCCCGCACAGCAAAAAAGTGTCCGGAGGGCAAAGAACTCCTTTATGAGATCCCCCGCTAAGGCAGGGGCTTCCCTCTCAACTCCCCTCCAAGAAACAAATAAAAGAAAATTCAAAAAGAAAGAAAAAAACGCCGTTAAAGTCGGCGAGACCTACTTACAGTTCCCTGCTTCAACCTGAGGTGCTGCAATGAGGCAGACACGCGCCAGAGCTCAGCCTGCTCGTGGCTTCGGCTCCAACAGTGCTCCCACCACCAATCTCACTGTCCCTTAGAGATGGCTGGGGCTAAGCCTTCCACCCGCTCCTCACCCTTGCTTGCGGGTTTGGGAGCAGGGAGGCTACTTCTTCTGCTCTGTAAAGCTGCTCCTTCTCACCAAGGGGCAGCCCCCCCCCACGAGAGGGAAAATTGAGGGAGAAAGGAGGAAGCAGGACTGGAGCCAGAGGGAAGAAAAAAAGTGGCTATTTATTTTAGAAAGGCAACCAAACAAAAAACATCAAGAATTAGAAAAGGAAAACAAAGAAAAAATTCCTAGCTCTGCCTATTTGTGCTGGGCCTATCCCTAGGTCCAGAATCTCCTCAGCTGCTTGGAGACTGAAGTACTGGTGGAAAGGGGCGGTCCTTGCCTATTTATACCAGAGAGAGAAGAGCTGTGATGTCATTCAGTCTCCAAGGCTGCTGGAGGAGATTCTAAACTCTATGGTTCCAGGACTGGACTAGAGGGACGAAAAGGAAAAAAACAGATAAAGAAGAAAGGGTCTGGAGAAGAAAAAACTGCCTGACAACTTCCTCAGCAACCAGATCCTTGAATAAGGTTTTGTTTTTTTTTAAACAAACTTTAAGGAGTTAGAAAAATAACAAAAGGTGACTGGCCAACTTAGCTGCTAGAGGTCTGGCCTGCAGAACAGTCAGAATGGAAGGCTGCAACTGTTCCCCATGAGCAGGAGCCCCCCTCAGAGGTGCTCTACTAGCCGCCCTCTGGATCAGGAGCAGCTCTGGAAAGTGAAGAAAGGAAAACTGTCGGCAAAGAAGGGGTACCACAGTGTGCACAACTGCCAAAGACAGCTACGCTGACACCAAATCTCTTCTCGGAGAACACCAGGAGCTAGGAGACGTCCACCATCTGCCGAGACAGAGAAAATACTGAAGCACCCCTTGGGGGATGGGTTTTATACCAAGGGTGATGTCACAAAGCTTCGTGAATTCTTCTCCGTCTCACTATCTGCTGGCAGGGGGACAACCCACTAGTCTGGACTGGTCTAACAGGATGTATTTGGAATATGTATTTATATTAAAGCTTATATACCAATATAATAAACTAATGTGCTTTTATTCCTATGAACAGCACAGTAGGCATTTATTTCTATGCATAACAGTTATTTCCATGTCCATGAACACTGGCTATACAGACAGAAATACAGTAGCATATGCTCAGCTTAGGAAACAATCTCACCGTCCTCTTGTCGGCACATGTGCTGGCCAAGAATCCCAACAAAAGGCTGAAGAGAGTTGGCAGAATTTCACGCAGAGTGCGAGGTGTGTTTGAAACTACAATCTTCCAAACATGCAGGGATGCTTGTCGAACTACGAGCTGGGTATCTGAGCGCCCCATGTACAGTCCTGCCAAAACCCTATTCCGTCGCTCTGCTCCTAAAGCATTAATGATAGCCTGAAAGAAACCAGAATGAAAGAGTGAAAAGCACTTTATACAGCTCCTGGATCTCAATAGCCAATGCCTATCCCATTGGTTATGTGCATTATTAGAGCTTGCTAATGAACACTCACCTTAGTTGATTGGGCTGTTCCAAAGTTGTCATCTTCTGATGCAGTTTCTGTTGTCATTTTGCCAGTGACTCCAGAAATATGGAAGAGAAGATCTCCAAGAAGCTGAACGGAACTGAACCTGAAGAAAGGAAGATGCAACTGTCCTATGACATGAGAATAAAAGAATAGAGCAACTGTTTCACTTTACCAGATAAAAAAGGGAGAAACTGGAGTAGAAAGCAGAGTAAATATTGGAGAGAAAGGACTCCAGAATAAAATGGAGCTGAAAGGAGCAGAAGAATGAGCAGCATGTGAGCTTGCAGCCTTTTAGGAAAGGGCGTAAACCAGCACACGACAAACTTCAATACAGAAGCCAGTGGAAGAAAACTAAAAAATATTTTACACATAAAATTTCTCTCTGAAGTATAGTGCATAAAGAATGAAGCTGGACTGTGACATTGCAAAACCCAGTATTCTGAAACCCCCCCCCAAAAAACAAAAAAAAAACCGAACTACATTTTGACTTTGCTCAGACATCAGATATAAATATTTTAGTGTACGGACAGTAGTAACAGTCCCTTCAATCTCACCGGATTCTCCAGAGATCGTCAAAGAGGCCCTGTTCTAGCTGAGGCAGGAGGAGGGCGATGGCAGTTTCTGCATACATAGTTATGATTCTCTGTCCAGCACGTAGGGCAGTATCACGCACAAACTCATTCTCATCAGCCAAAGCCTGGAGAGAAAAATACAAGCACCACAAGCTCAATTCTACTGATAAAACCACAAAGCAGAGGTGCCCACACCTCTTTCATTTGCATCTTTTCATACTGGTATAGCACACCTAAGCCCTTATTGCACTGCACTACACATATTTAACCTAAGCACTACATTCACGTTCTATAATAAACTGCCTTTTTTACAACTTTTTCTGATGTGATTCGGGGTAAATGCATTTATAAGAAAAGTATGTCTTATTAAAGAATAAATTCAAACTCCTTTCTTGTAACTGGTGATCTTGCACCCCCGAGAACAGTTACAGTTCCTCTTCAAGGACAGCAGTAAAAGTCCTCACATATAAAGCGTAGTTACTCACCTGTAACAGGTGATCTCCAGGAACAGCAGGAATTGGGTCTTCACATATGGGTGAAGTTGGTACCGAAAGAGCCCACGCGGGAACATTCCCCAGTGTCCTATAGGAAAGCTTTTGGGAGCATCCCACTGCGCCTGCATAGCTGTCTTCCCGCCTTTCCAACTCTCCCTCCTCAGTTGACTTTGTAGCTGAGATAAAAGGAGAGGAGAGAGAGCGAGAGAAAGAAAAAGCAACTTCTAGGGGAGGAGGGTGGGTTTTAAAGACTTAATTCCTGCTGCTCCCGGAGATCACCGGTTACAGGTGAGTGACTACACTATCTTCAGGAAACAAGCAGGAATGTAGTCTTCACATATGGGACTCCCTAGCTTGGAGATGACAGGGAGATGACCCCAGAAAGAGCAGTGAAACACAGGCTTAAGTGGGTCATGTATCCTCCCAAGGATCTCTGGTATCGACGGGACGGGGGTAGGAGTTGTTCTAAGTCTGAAAGAGATGCTGGAGAACAGCCTGGCCAAACGAGGCATCCCAACGGGAGTCCTTGTCCAGGCAGTAGTGGGCTGCAAAAGTGTGAACAGAGGACCAGGTTGCTGCCCTGCATATTTCATCAATCGCCACTGAGTATAGGTTTGCCATGGAGGCTGCCATTGCTTGCACATTGTGTGCTGTGACATGACCTTCAAGGGAAAGTCCCTTACTCTCAAAGGGAAAAGATATACAGTCTGCAATCTATTTGGACAGTGTTCTTTTGGAAACTGGTAGATCTAGGTGACTGGAGTCAAAAGCAACAAAATGCTGTGAAGCCCTTCTGTGCTGCCTAGTTCTCTGAAGATAAAAGGCCAAGGCACGCTTGCAATCCAGAGTATGTAGACTCCTTTCTGCACTAGGGGCATGAGGCCTAGGGAAGAAAACAGGAAGGTAAACTGACTGGTTTAAATGAAAAGGCAAAACCACCTTTGGCATAAAGTCAGGATGAGTCCTAAGGACTACTTTATCATGGTGGAACCGTGTATAAGGAGGATCAGCAACTAAAGCCTGGAGCTCACTGATGCGTCTTGCAGAAGTGAGGGCAATTAGGAAGATAACTTTCCAAGAAAGAAACTTCAGAGATGTAGTGGCTAGGGGTTCAAAGAGGGGCTTCATGAGCTGTCCGAGGACAAGATTGAGGTCCCATGCCACAGGTGGTGGCCTAATGGGAGGCTTAGTTAAGAGGAGACCCCTCATGAAGTGTGTTACAAGCGGCTGAGAAGAGACAGATTGTCCATCAAAGGGTATGTAGAAAGCCACAATGGCACTTAGGTGGACCCTTACCGAATTGGTTTTGAGACCAGAGGATGAAAGGTGGAAGAGATACTCAAGTAACGCCTCCAGGGGAACAGAAAAGGGATTAAGTTCCCTTTTTGAACACCAGATTGAAAACCTTTCCCCACTTAAAGGCGTAAGCACGCCTTGTGGAAGGTTTCCTTGAGGCCAAAAGGATATCCTTAACCTGTTGAGAGAGGTTGATATCCTGGAGTTCTAAGCTCTCAGCAGCCATGCCATCAGGTGTAAGGACTGGGGGTTTGGGTGCAGAAGCATCCCGTTCTCCTGGGATAGGAGATCCGGAGCACATCCCAACTCCAGAGGTTTGGCTTGAGAGAGATGAAGCAGTGGATACCACATTTGACGTGGCCAACGCAGGGCTATGAGGATCATGTAGCCCCTGTCTCTCTGGAGTTTGAAGAGAGTCTTGGGGATAAGGGGAATGGGAGGGTAGGTATATAGGAAGTCCTGACCCCAGTGGAGATGGAAAGCATCCATCGCCTGACTGTTCTGAGCAGGTATTCTGGAACAGAAGCAGGGAAGTTTGGCATTCTGAGGACTTGCAAACGGATCTATATCTGGGGTTCCCCAGATTTGAAAGATTCGAGCAATCTGATCCGAATGGAGAGACCACTCGTGTGGCAGTAGTACTCGACCGAGTTTGTCTGCCAGGAGATTTTGTTTGCCAGGGAAATACACCGCTAGTAGGTGGATCTGATGGTGTATGGCAAAAGACCATAGATGTAGGACTTCGTTGCACAACGCCTGAGAACTTGTTCCACCTTGCTTTTTCACATAGAACATGGCCACCTGATTGTCTATCTGGATTAGCACTGCTTGGAAGCGAAGGTGGTTTTGGAACACTCAGAGCATTGTGGATGGCTCTGAGTTCCAATAGATTTATGTGAAGTCGAGCCTCTTGCTGAGTCCAAAGACCCTGAGTGGAGAAATTGTCCAGATGAGCTCTCCAACCCAATCTGGACGCATCCGTCGTCAGGGTAGATTGGTGTATCTGAAAAGGTGACCCTAAAAGAAGGTTTTCTGGTGATTACCACCATTGGAGGGACGAAATTAGACCTGAAGAGATCATGATTCTGTCCCCCAGATGACCTGATGCTTGGGTCCACTGCAAAGCCAGGGTGCATTAAGCCGCATGCATATGCAGACGAGCACAGGGAACCACATGTACAGTGGAAACCATATGGCCCAGCAACTGAAGCATTTCTCGAGCAGTTAGGAAAGTTTTCATGCCTGCCTGAGAAGCTAGCTGAACTATTTGAGCGCAGCGGACCTGTGGAAGAAAAGCCCTCGACTGCTGTATGTCTAGGAGAGCCCCTATGAACTCTGAGGTTTGAGAAGGGGTGAGTTGGGATTTTGGAAGATTTATTACAAATCCCAAATGTTGAAGAACCTGCATTGTGCAGGAGAGAACAGAGCTGGCCTCTGGAGCTGAAGTTGCACGGATGAGCCAGTCGTCTAAGTAAGGGAAGACAAATATCCCTCGAGTTCTTAGGAATACTGCTACTACTGCCAAGCATTTTGTGAAGACTCTTGGGGCAGAAGCCAGGCCGAAGGATAGAACCCTGTACTGGTAATGTCTCCCTTGAAAGAGGAATCAAAGAAACCTCCTGTGTTCTGCATGAATAAGGATATGTTTATACGCATCCTTTAGATCTAGAGAACAAAGCCAGTCCTGACTGGAGGTAAGGGAGAAGTGTTAAGAGATATCATCTTGAATTTCTCTCGGAGCAGATACTTGTTTAATTCTTTAAGGTCCAGAATGAGCCTGTATCCTCCTTACTTCTTAGGGATAAGGAAGTAGGGGGAGTAGAAGCCCAGGCCTTGCTGAGAGAGTGGCACCTCCTCTATCGCACCCTGAACGAGGAGGGAGGTAATCGCCTGGCTCAAAAAGAGTGGTGAGAGGGGGCAGCGAACTGAACTCTCTTGGAGGGAGCATACTTTGAAAATGAAGTTTGTAGCCCTCTGCCACTATGGAGAGTGTCTAATGCTCTGTCATCTTGTGCCACCTTTGGGCAAAGTAACAGAGTCTGCCTGGGATGTTGACTGGCTCTGGAGTTTCTAGAGGTAGGATGGCTAAGTTCTCTAGAAAAGAGTCAAAGACCTTGTGGAGGCTGGGTCTGTTGAGCTGGCTGAGCTCTGGGGGCCTGAGCCTTCCTTTGTTGCTTCGGTTGTTGCTGTCCCTTCTGGGAAGCATGCACCGGACAGTGCACAGCATGGGTATAAGACAGATAAAACCTTTTTGTTGAAAAGGCTTCTTTACAGCCTTTTTCTTAGCTGGGTTGGCAGTGGTTCTAGACAGCCTATTAACAGTGGTATTCTCGGACTCCAGCTGAGAAGCGTTGTCCTGCCAATCCTTGCCAAAGAGGTTTTCCCCTGTGCAAGGAATACTCCCCAACTTATCTTGCACCCACTGTTCTAGATCAGATGCTTGTAACCAAGCAATCCGACGTGCACCGATGCAGATAGCAGAAGTCCTGCTAATACATTCAAAACAATCAAAGGTTCATGAATTTGGAAACATTCTGGGCATGTTTTACAAGTAACATAGAAACATAGAAAAGTGACGATAGAAAAAGACCACATGGCCTATCTAGTCTGTCCTTCCATATCAACAACTACAACAGTCCCCTTTTTTCCTTTAGAGATCCTTTGTGTTTGTCCCATGCTTTTTTGAATTCAGATACTGCCCTCATCTCTACCAGGTAATCCGTCCTCTTGTCATCAGGGAGAAGAGGAGCCATTAGTTCTAAATCTTTAGCCACCTCCCGCAGAAACATACCCATGTAGAGTATGTAAGAACTTATTCTGGCTGATAACATGGAGGCTTGAAAACATCGATGACCAAAGGCATTGACAGTTCTCGCATCACGGCCCGGAGGATCAGATGAATGTGTCTTGGCACTTTTGATTCGATGCATTGACGAGTCCACTACCATGGAATGGTGTGGTAACTGCGTCTTCTGGAAACCGGGACACTGTGGTACCCAGTACATGGTATCGAGTCTCCAAGAATGTGGGGACACCGTTAAGGGTTTCTCCCATATCCTAAGCATGAGGTCATGCAATATCTGGTGAATGGGTAAGGTAGCAGCCTCCTTAGGGGTTGCTGGATACTGAAGAATTTCAAGTTCTTCAGCTCTCGGTTCCTTCTCAGAAGTCATCGTAAAGGAGAGGCCCCGAGCCATATCCTGTATAAAGTCTTGAAAAGACGTCCTCTGGAGGAGACATACGGCATTGTGGAGAAGGAGAAGGATCTTCTGGAAGATTCTCCCTGGTACTGATCAATTCATTGGAAGAATCGAAATCAGAAGACTCGAAGTATCGACGGGCCGGGTGCTCCCGCCCGGCCTGCCGATGGTACCAATCAAAATCGGCCTCGGAATGCCTCGGTACCGGACCCTCAATGCCGGACACTGATTCCAGGGTCGGCATGTGCGGTAATGTGGAGAGCGGCGCAAAGGTCGATGCAGATACATTTGGTACCGGTGCCGGCACCGATGACTGCGGAACTGATTGCAGGGGCTTTAGCGGTACTGAAGCTGCTAGCAAGGTCGCTAAACTCCACTCAATGGCTAGGATATGCTGATCCATGGAACCAGACAATACCTGGGTATTGGTACTGGAACAGTGGGTCACGACCCCAGAACATGGCACCAAGAGCTCTCCAGAGGTGGAAGCCTCGGGAGCATCTTGGGACCCCGTTAAAGCTTTGGAGGCAAGGACCTCCCGCCGGGGTAGTTTGGCCGGTGTGTTCTCTTCTAGGGCAAGGCCTGAGGCATCTCGATGCTTAGAAGGAGAGCTACCCTTTGAAGACTGGCCAGTCTTCGAAGAAGATCTAGGTTTCGTTACCTGAGATCCATGGGAGGAAGATGAAGCCCTCGACGATGTCGATGCCATGGACATTGCATCCGAGGCAAAAAGGGTGCCGAGTTTCGCGGCTCTATTCTGCAGGCTCATCTTTGTCATCTTCCTGCAGAGAAGACATTCTGCTGGTAGATGGTCTGGTCCCAAACATTTAAGACACCAGTCATGGGTGTTGGTAGCAGAAATAGTACTGCTACATTTGGAACACTTTTTGAAACCACTAGTTGGTTTTTCCATTTTGAGGAAAAAAGGAGCCTAAGGCCCAAAATGGCGCCTAAGCACCTGGAGGGCAAGAACCCTCAGAAAAAAAATGAAGTTTTTCCTTTTTTTTTAAAAAGAAAACAGAAGAAAAGAAATCACCGACAATACCAGTGCTAGCGTCGACGGGAAGGCAGACGCGACCACAAAAGTAGTAAATTTTCTGCGGAAAACGAAAAACTGAGGAGGGAGAGTTGGAAAGGCAGGAAGGCAGCTACACAGGTGCAGTGGGATGCTCCCAAAAGCTTTCCTATAGGACGCTGAGAAGCATTCCTGCGCGGGCTCCGTCGGTGCCAACGTCACACATATGTGAAGACTACATTCCTGCTTGTTCCTGGAGATGTGACGTTACTGGAGGAGACCGTGCAGGCAACTCTCTCTCAGCTCCTTCTAAAACTTTTAGAGTGGTTCTATTGTGCCTTCACATGGAGTTCCCACGTACTACCACCTTGTCCTATCTCTTCAGTTTCTTTTCGTCCGAGGAGCCCATCACAAACGTTTGTGTGTGCTTGCACTGCATTCCCTGTGGTCTTCTGGTTTTGCCTTCTAATCACAATTTTGTGATTATTTCATCGGACACTGCTGTGCTATACTTTCCCTCATAGTTTCTCTTTTTATTCAAGTTTTTTTTTGGTTGTTTTACAAAATTTCCTTGATTTTTTCCGTGTTGCCATCTTAGGTTTCATTTAGGTCTATCAGCACCCTAGCCAGGTTGTTTCTTTTTTGTCAAGATCGAATTGTTTGAGTACACCACAGCTATATTTCTGGACATGATGTTCGAGAAACTCTCCAGTGTGTTTAAGAAGTGCATCTCAGTGTGGCAGGTCATCATGGACACCTACAGTACAAATAGTGCCTGCACTGAAGACCATGTGGCTGCTCAGCAATTCTTTATGAGAGAGTGTGTAGGTTGGCCACTGTGGTAGCCATAGCCCGAACATTGTAGGCTGTGACATGTCCTTGTAAAGAAAGTCCAGTTAGTGCGTACACAAAAGAAATGCAGTCAGCAATCCTGTTAGAAAGTGTTTTATTGATGACTGCGAGACCCAGGTGGCTAAGGTCAAAGAAGACAAAGATCTGTGAGGATTGACATGACCCTTAGTTTTGCCAAGGGTATGTAGTGATGCTTCTGCCCTAGACGAATGAGGTCTTGGAAAAAAAGGTCAGAATAAAGGACTGATTAAGGTGGAAGGGGGAAATCACCATTAGAAGGAACTTGGGATGTGTCCCGAGGACCACCCTATCATGGTGGAAGCGAGTGTGCGGAGCATAGTCCACCAGAGCCTGCAACACACTGACACGGCAGGCTGATGTGAAAGCAATCAGAAAGAGAACTTTCCAAGTTAGGAACATTAATGAAGCTGTAGTCAGGGGTTCAAAAGGGGGTTTGGACAGCAGTACTAGGACAACATTGATGTCCCAAGCCACCTTAGGTAGCCAGATTGGCAGTCATGTCAAAAGAAGGCCACACATTAAGCGAGCCACAAGTGGATGTGAAGAAATAGGTTGATCAGTGACTGGAAGGTGACAGACTGAAATGGCACTAAGGTGGACTCGCACCAAGTTATTCTTTAACCCAGACAAAGAGTGATGGAGAAGATACTGAAGAAGTTGCTCCATTGGACAAGTGAATGGGTTGAGAGCTCTCTGGGAGCACCAGAGGGAAAACCGATGACATTTCAAGGCTTATTTACGTCTAGTGGAATCTTTCCGAGATGCCAGTAAGACCTGTGTTACGTCTTCTGGCAGGTGTAGGTGAGAGAAGATGAAGCATTCAGCAGACACACCGTCAACTGTAAGGCCTTCAGACTGGGGTAGAGGGTCCCCTGGTCCTGCAAGAGGAGATTGGGTGCCAGCCTAGACTGAGATGCTCGCACCACGTCAGTCGAAGGAGAAAGGGAAACCAAGGTTGACGAGGCCAAAAAGTGGTGAGAATCATCCTCCCCTTGTCCACCTGCAGTTTGAAGAAGGTTTTTGGAATCAGAGGAAATGGTGGCAATGTGTAGAGCAGGCTTTGACCCCAATAGAGCAGAAAAGCATCCGAGGCTTTGCTCTATGGCGATGGAACCTTGGAATATAAAAGAGGTAGTTGGGCATTCATTGGAATAGCAAACAGACTGCTGATGGGAGTTTCCCCATAATCAAAATAAGCATTGTGCCATTTCTCAATGAAGCATCCATTTGTGAAGTCAAAGGGGACAACGGAGTTGGTCAGCCAAGTTATTTAGCTCCCCTGGAAGATAAATTGCCTGAAGAGAGATGTGATGAGTTATCGCGAAAGTCCAGAGACGGACTGCCTCTTTGCAGAGTTGGCGAGATCTGGTCCCCCCTTGATGTAGTACATGGCAATCTTATTGTCAGTTTGAATGAGAACTGTCCATCCTGCAAGGTGCAGATGAAATACGCAAAGGGCAGACTGATGTGATAAAAGGCCTCCAATGGGAACCATAGGTCCTGTGGGGTGAGACCATGGAGGTGGGCTCCCCAGTCCTGCCTGGACGCATCCATCATCAGAGTACACTGCTGTGCAGATAGTTGAAAAGGAAACCCAATGAGGTGGTTTTGAGTGGTGCACCACCACTTTAGGGAATTCATGAACTGAGATGTTATGGTGATCTTGTCTGTGAGGCGACCTGTGGACTGTGTCCCCTGATCTGAGAGAGTACACCTTTCTGACCGCATGTGCAGGCGGGCATATGGGACAACATGGACTGTGGAGGCCATGTGACTCTGGACATGGAGCATGTCTTTTACGGAGATACTGGACTGGTCTTAGCAATGGTTTGCCAGGGAGATGAGACGAAGGCAGTCTTCTGGTAAGAAGGCACAAATCTTTGTGGTATCCAGAAGAGCTCCTATGAATTCTACTTTCTGAGTTAGAGTCAGCTGGGACTTTGGATAATTGTCCACAAAACCTAGCTGCTGTAACACCAGAATGGTGCATTGAAGCGATGATGTGACCGACCATTTGAAGGGTATCTCCCTTGATTAGCCAGTCATCTAAGTAAGGGAAGACAAAGATGCCCAAGGTATGGAGGTAGGCTGCCACGACTGCTAGGCACTTTGTAAATACTCTTTGGACTCAAGCCAGACTGAAGGGAAGCACAAGGTACTGGTAATCATGTCCCTGAAAGAAAAAACGGAGGTATTTTCTGTGAAAGAAGTGGATCAGAATGTGTGTGTAGGTATCTTTGAAATCCAGAGAGCAGAGACGGTCTTTTTCTTGATAGTAAGGGAGTAGAGTCCCTAGTGAGAGCATTTTGAACTTTACTCTCACAAGGAATTTGCTGAGATTCTAGAGGTCCAGGATGGGCCTGAATCCCCGTCGTCTTTGAAATCAGGAAGTACCGGGAAAAGAACCCTAGGTCTTGCTGAAGGAGGGGGACTTCTTCGATGGCCCCCCGTGTTGTCAGAGTGGTGATTTCCTGCTGCAGGAGAGTAGAGGAGATCCATGGGGAATTCCTCTACAAAGAAGGCAGGGGCAGATCTTTGAAACTGAACAGATAGCCCTGCTCACTACTGACAAATTCCAGGATTCTGAGGTTATTAGTGGTTGAAGTGGAGGAGTAGCCTAGTGGTTAGAACACTGGCTTGGTAACCAAGCAACCAGGGTTCGATTCCCACTAGCACTCCTTGTGGCCTTGGGCAAGTCACTTAACCTTCCATTGCCTGAGTCGGTTGATATTGTGTATCTGGACTTTCAGAAAGCCTTTGACAAGGTCCCTCATGAGAGACTTTTGGCAAAACTAAAGAGTCATGGGATAGGAGGCAGTGTACTACTGTGGATCAGGAACTGGTTAAAAGATAGAAAGCAGAGGGTAGGGCTAAATGGCCAATTTTCCCAATGGAGAAAGGTGAATAGTGGTGTACCCCAGGGATCTGTGCTGGGTCCGCTGCTTTTTGACATATTCATAAATGACCTGGAAAGTGGAATAACGAGTGAGGTTATCAAATTTGCTGATGACACAAAACTATTTAAAGTTGTTAAAACCCAGGAGGATTGTGGAAAATTGCAAGAGGATCTTGATAAATTGGAAGACTGGGCATCAAAATGGCAGATGAAATTTAATGTGGAGAAGTGCAAGGTTATGCACCTAGGGAAGAACAACCCAAACTATGGTTACACGATGCAAGGTTCCACATTAGGAACCACCACCCAAGAAAAAGATTTAGGCGTCCTTGTGGATACCATGTTAAAACCCTCGGCCCAGTGTGCAGCAGCGGCCAAGAGAGCAAATAGAATGCTAGGTATGATAAGGAAAGGAATGGAAAATAAAACAAAAGATATTATAATGCCTCTATATCGTTCCATGGTGAGACCGCACCTTGAATATTGTGTGCAATTCTGGTCGCCATATCTTAAAAAGGATATAGCAATTTTAGAAAAGGTTCAGAGAAGAGCCACCAAAATGGTAAAGGGGATGGAAGGCTACTCCTATGAAGAAAGGCTAAAAAGGTTGGGGCTCTTTAACCTGGAAAAGAGACGGCTGAGGGGAGATATGATAGAAGTCTATAAATTAATGAACGGAGTGGAACGGGTAAACGTAGATCGATTGTTTACCTTATCAGAATATAGAAAGACTAGCGGACATGCAATGAAGCTACAGGGTAAACTATTTAAGACTAATAAAAGAAAATATTTTTTCACTCAACGTGTAATCAAACTCTGGAATTTGTTACCGGAGGATGTAGTAAAGGCTGTTAGTGTAGCTGGGTTTAAAAAAGGTTTGGACAAGTTCCTGGAGGAAAGGTCCATAAACCATTATTAAGAAGGGACCCAGGATATCAATGCTTGAACCAATACAAGCATTGTGGAACCTGTGTCCCTTGGGGAAACTGCTAGGTACGTATGACCTAGATTGGCCACTGTTGGAAACAGAATACTGGGCTTGATGGACCTTGGTCTGACCCAGTATGGCATATCTTATGTTCTTATGCCTCGGAAGAAAGGCCTGGCAATCTACTTCCAGTGACACTGCCAAGAAAACCCAGGAGCATCTGGGTCGCCAGGAGCCACTCAAAGGCACACATTGCATTGCGGGCGAAGTAGAATAACCTGGGTGGGGGTCTCAAGGGTAGATTGGCTATGCCCTCGAGAAAGCAGTCAAAAACTAGCCAGAACTTGTGGCTGTGGAGCTGGCTGAGGCTTTGCAGCTTTAGGTTTCCTGGGCTGATGGGCCCCTTGCTGCTTCTGACGTGGCTGTTGAGAGCATGGTATTGGTGAGTAGGAAGGGTAGTACCTTCTTCTTAGGATGGAAGGGTTTCTTGGAAGGAGACTTTTTAGCAGGGTCTGCTGTTTTGCGAGATAAGCGTTTCATGGTGAGATCATCGGTTTCTATCTCACCTGCCTTCTCATGCCACCCTTTCCCAAACAGATTTTTGCCAGAACGGGGGATATTTGCCAGCTTGTCTTGAACCTATTGTTCAAGGTCAGAGGCCTGCAGCCAGGCCATCCTCCTTACTCCAATGCAAGCTGCTGCTGTTCTACTGGTGGCTTCAAAAGCAGCTTGTCAGAAATTTTGAGGTGTTTTGAGCATGTGTCACCAGAGCTTGATGTGGAGCCTGCTTGTTTGTTGGTAACAAAGTGCTAATTTCAGACAAGTCCTTTGAGACATCCCTTAAGAACATGCCCATATAGAGCATGTATGAGTTAATCCTGGATGCAAGCATAACTGCCTGAAAAGCTCTATGGCCAAAAGCATTGAGAGTTCTGGGCTCTTTCCCTGGGGGAACAGACAAATGATTCTTGGAATTCTTAATTCTCCTCATGGCCAATTCCACAACCAGGGAATGGTGAGGTAACTGTGGTTTCTGAAATCCAGGGCAAGGAGGAATCCGATACAGTGTGTCCAGCCGCTTGCTGATGGATGGAACCATGAAAGGTGACTCCCACATTTGAAGCATATAAAGTTTTGGAGTATGTTATGTATGGGAAGCGTGACAGCTTCCTTTGGAAGGGTACTGAAGTAGGTCAAACTCTTCTGCTCTCGGTTCAGATTCCATGGCTGCAGACACTAAGAGAGCAGCCGCCATGCCGCTAATAAAATCTTCGGAGGACATGTCCTCAGAGGGGTGGGGGGGGGGGGGAGGGGGAAGAACGATGCCTCTCATGAAGTGGAGACGGATCCAAGGGAATATCTGGGGATGGTGCAGAATTGAAAAATTCAGCATCTGACACAGAGGAATCGGTACTGGAGTCCAGTAGAAAATCAAAATAATAGCTATCGACACCATGGTATCAGCGATGTTCTGATGCTGGTAGAGAAACTTGGCACTCATGCTGCGAGGTATTGGAACAGAGATATCTCATACGCGATGCGGCCGATGGAAGCCTTGGCTCCGCGCATGATGGAGCTGACTCTCTCAGCAATGCTCTGGAAGACCTGGATGTATCTATATCGAGGGTTGGTACCAAAGCTGCGGAATCCGAAAGCCTCGAAGACCCCGGTACTACTGCTGCCAGGATCGTGGCCAGACTTCTCTCGATAGCTTGAACTCACTCATCGAGGGAGACTGGAGGTGATGGAGGATTAGAGCATCAAGCTCAGTACCACCGTCCCAGAGCAAGGTACCAGGGGCTCCGATGAGGACGAGGTCCTGAGAGCATCCCCGAGCCCCTCAAATGCTGTGGAGGTCAGTCTAAGTCTGGCTCACTGGAAGCAGAGTGCTGATGCCGATGATCGGAGTCCGACGCAGAAGATTGCGAACCTTTGCTAATGCCGAGGTCTTCGATATCTTTTCTGCCGGTGAGATAGACCGGTGTTTGCTGCTATGTTTGGACTTCGATGAGGTATGGGAACCATGCAATGACTGCGACATTGTAGAGGCCACCGAAGAGTGTACCAAAGTGTCCGAGTCTGAAGGAAACAGCTTTCCCTGCTGCTATTTCTGGTTCTTAAGCTCTCTTGGGGGTCATCTGTTGATAGAGGGTGCAAGCCGAAACGTCATGGTCAGGGGCCCAAACATTTTAAGCATCAATCGTGCTTATCCATTGCAGAGATAGTACTTTGGCATTCTGTACATTTATTTTTTTAAACCTGTGTGGCTTTTCCATAGAGAAAAAAATTACAGAGGTGAAATCAATAAGGGCAATGGAGGCCTCAGCGCTTGAAAATGGGAAAAAAAAGAAAAGGAAAGAAAAGTTGCCAATAAAAAAGAAAAAATAAAGGTACTAGAATGATATGGTATCATTCCAGTTAGA
Source organism: Ichthyophis bannanicus (assembly GCA_033557465.1). Classification (NCBI taxonomy): domain Eukaryota; kingdom Metazoa; phylum Chordata; class Amphibia; order Gymnophiona; family Ichthyophiidae; genus Ichthyophis; species Ichthyophis bannanicus. Next base: position 6,216,021 of record CM066041.1, read on the forward strand.
CGGGAAGACAAGCATGAAGTACTGAAAGACACTAAAGAACTTTAAATGAATTTTTTTACAGCAGGGTTAGGACAAGGTCCTGATGGCTCCGCGGAAAAAAATGATGACTGAGGAGAACTGTGGGGAAAGCGGGCACGCATGCGTGGATGGATGCTCCCAAAAGCATTCCTATTGGGATGCTGGGGAGTGTTCCCTCGTGGGACTCTACTGATGCCGACATTACCTATATGTGAAAGCTGCATTCCTGCTTGTTCCTGGAGATAGCTTGAACTCGCCAGTAATAACCTTTATGATGAAAACTGAATCATTTTCAACACATTCCAACTCCTCCCTGGCTGCAGACAGTGTATCTTCTTTTTGGTCAGGGGACAGGAGTTTCAGCACGAATTTTGCAGACACACGTCCCATCCTCAAATCGAAGAAAGAATGGACTGCAACAACCCGAAATGGACGTCCATGTCCTCAGCATTCTCCCTGATAGTCAATCGATAATTTGGGTGTATTGCGGCACGCTCTGCTTCAACTTTGTCTTCATTCCTGCTCGTGGATGGCCTTCCAGAACGTTAGTCACTGTCAACATTTTGGTGGCCCTCTTGGAAACATCTGTACCAGTCAAAACTCTAGCACGACTCATGCATTCATCGCCATCCACTCGCTGAAACTTGTCATAAAATCTCTTTGCATGAATCTCTAAGTTTCTGGCAGACTTTAATGCAAATTCGCTGTTAAAATTTTTCCCACTCATTGTAAATCTGATGAACTGCTTTTACATGATACCAAACATCACATGATTAAAGAAAGTACAGGTGTGCTGCAGCCACGCTACACTCTGTGTATAGAGTGGAGGAATAGCCTGATGGTTAGAGCACTGGCTTGGGAACCAAGAGACTAGGGTTCAATTCCCACTAGCACTCCTTGTGGCCTTGAGCAAGTCACTTAACCCTCCACTGCCTCAGAAAAATCCAAGTTATCAATATCCCTGTTTAATGTACTTGTTCAAGTTTAAGTTACAATGTAAACTGCTTTGATTAAAATGATAAAGCAGTACAAAAGACATGTCAAATAAATATGCAGAGCACATAACTAGGTCACTGCATGCTTAACAGCATTGTGGTGCAATGTATTGTTATATAGCTATACAACAAGTCTTGATACTTTTTGATCACACCTTGAAAGTCCGATTCCTCATTATCTGCATCAGTCCCCATGGCCTTAAGAACTGCACCGGATGCCGGAGATGTAGACCTCGAGGAGTCATCAAGCCAACTTTTTTTTTTTTTTTTTAATAATGTTTTTATTGCCATCAAAAGAAACATCAAGTATAACAGCCACTGAATACGGTTCTCATTCTGTCAGGGTACACAGAGTGATCACCTTTCCAGTCTTCCGATTCCCCTCCTGTATATCTGGAAGTAGCTCACTTGAGTCCATCTCTACCTTGCTTGAGGCCTCTCATCTCCCATGTTACCCCCCTCCCCCATCAGTACGTTCTCCCAATGGCTGTGAGCTGTTATTCTAAAAAGATATCCAAATACTACTTCAAACAACTATAACTATGAACCAATTAACAATCCAACACTTTAAACCCCCCAACATTTGCTGTGCTTCACACTGTCCCCATTGCTCCCCTCCCCCTCTTCCAGCGAGGTCAGTCACCACTGTCTAGATTTACTCCTGTGCCCCCCCCCTTCCTCTCCCTGGCCCCCCTTTCCTGGCCTTTCTATATAAAAGGACCCCCACTTCCAGACCCTCCCCTGTAACCCATATGAGATTTTGTCGAATTGAAATGCTTCTCCCACTATCTGAGTGGAGGAGTGGCCTAGTGGTTGGGGCAAGGTACTTCAGGCCGGAAGGTCGGGGGTTCAAATCCCACTAGAGGACAGCAACCTTGGGCCGGAAGGACTGGGGTTTCTAGTCCCACAGGTGCTCCTTGTGGTCTTGGGCAAGCCACTTAACCCTCCATAGCCCATGTTCCCTGTAAAATAGTTATCTCCAAGTTATAATGCCCTATTCAATGTAATTTCAGTTTGTTCAATGTAAACCGCACTGATGCAGAATAGCGCGGTATATAAGAGAATTAAAATAAATAAATAAATCTCCCCCCCCCCCAGGTCTTTTCTGAGGTATATAGACATGCATAGAAGTTCATGAACTCCTGACATAAGCCCTGCGAGGTACACACCTTAGTACCCTCTGACCTCTTCAGTTTACAAACTAGTCTGGCTGCGCATTTCTTTTTCAGTTTCCACTCCAGCCGCTTTCCCACCTTATTCCCTTATTCCTGGTAGCTATGCTTTGTTAGCCTGAGCAAGTGAGTTATTCTTTCTGTCTCCAGTGCCTTGAGTTGGGCTCTAGCTATCCCTAGTTGCTGCAGCATTTTTTTTTGCCCCTGTAGCAACATGTTCCTTTTGAAGCCTCTCAATCATCTCTAGCAGCTGTTGGTTTTCTTGTGCCCTTTCTTGCCTCTTTTGGGTGACCAGTGTATCAGAATCCCCCTCAGGAAAGCCTTTCCAGCATCCCATAAGACCCCCTCCCTCCCAGAAACTTCCCCCGTATCTTTTTCTTTCATATAAAAACACTGTTCTTTTTTTAATCTTCCCAATACCACATCTTATTGCATCAGCAAGACATTCGTCCTCCACCAACTGCATGGTTGGTGGTCTGCCACCCACTTTGGCAGCCAATGTACCTCCACTATCCCATAGTCTGCCACTACAATAGGGTGGATCTTTGCCTCCCCAAACCGGCTCAGCTGGTCTTTGCGTGCTAGCATATAATCCAGCCTTGCATATGTGTCGGTCCCAAGAGCAGCAGATATACTCCCGCCTGTTCCCATTTTTGATCCTCCATACATCCTCTAGCTCCCAACATCGCATGATTGCCCATAACCGTTTCCCCTCCCAGTGGTGAGCCCTAGCAAAATAACTGTTTCAATCGAATTCCCTCACAACACAATTCAGGTCCCCCCCACAATCCAGTCCACTTTTGCCGCCGTTGCGAAGGCCTTCATCCAGTCTGCGAAAAAGAACTCCTTGTACCCATTAGGAGTATAGAGGTTGATAATAGATACTTTGGCTGTTTCCACCCGTCCTGTGATCCACTCTCCCCTCTGCATCCCCCCCACCGCCGAGGTATATAAAACAAAAGGGATTCTCTTATGGATTAATATAGCCACCTCCCTTTTTTTGGGATTAAAAGTGGAGCAGAAAAGCTGCTGATACCCCTTAGCCTGTAATTTTAGGTGCTCCTTCTGTGTCAAGTGTGTTTTTTGGAGGAGTAAAATGTCAATATGTGCCTTATTGGCCATAGAGAGCACTCGTTTCCATTTCACCGGCCCATGCGGGCCCTGCATGTTAAGGGATACCACAAAGTATCCCCTTTCTCACGATTAACTCCTCCCCCCCCCAATCTATGTCTTTTTTCCACTCCTGGCCTTTCCAAGGCTTCCTCACCCACCATCCACCCCTTTGCAACTTCGTACTCCAATCATAGCTTAGCACAGCAAATCCCTAAACAACCCCACCCCAACTAACCACCGATACACCTCTGCCTCTCTCCCATCACCATTCTCTCCATTTTAAGTGTTTTTCAGGCTTCTCTTAGGTCAGCAAATTCCCTCTCTCTCCCCCTCCTGTCCCTCCATCCCATCCCACAGATCATCTCCCCCCCCATTCTGTCATATTATTCTCTAATTTACAGTGACCCATCATCACATCCATTCAACTTCTCTCCCTGAGAAACCCACCTGCCCACCTTTACCCCAACATGCACACAACCACACATTCCTTCGACCTGACCCATTGCCCAACTTACATCTCATTCAAAACCTCTACCAAGTCCATAGAGTGTCCGTATAACCTTTGCTGCCCTCTGACTATCAATACTGTCTCTCCACTGCTTCACCTCTCCTTCAGCCATGAATTGCGGCTGACTCCTGCGCTCCAATGCAGCCACAGCAGCCTTCTCCATTGTCACTACCATGGAACTCGTCATGGTCTGCACAGACGATCCAGGGCGCATAGTGTTTTCTTTCTGTTGTGTGTCAGGGCTCTCTTCTGGAGCAGATCCTAACTCCAGAGATGAAGCTTGAGAGAGATGTAGAAGCAGAGGGTACAACACCTGCGGAGGCCAATGTGGAGCTATGAGAATCATATGGCCTCTGTCTCTCTGAAGCTTGAATAGGGTTTTGGGAATTAGGGGAATGGTGGAAAGGCATATAGGAAATCCTGACCCCAATGGAGAAGGAAAGCATCCCTGGCCTGAGAACCCTGAGCCGGAATTCTGGAACAGAATCGGGAATGTTTAGCATTCAACAGACTTGCAAAGAGGTCTATGTCCAGAGTTCCCCAAATTTGCAATATTTTTGCTACCTGGTCTGCACGAAGAGACCACTCGTGCGGAAGCAGAACTCGACTGAGTCTGTCTGCCCAGGAATTTTGAATGCCTGGCATATGCACAGCAAGGAGATGAATCTGATGCTCTCTGGTGAGGGCCCATAATCGCACAGCTTCATTGCAAAGCGACAGAGAGCCTGTTCCTCCCTGCTTGTTCAGATAGAACATAGATACTTGATTGTCCGTCTGAATTAGGACTGTCTTGTAGCTCAGCTGGGTGTGGAACACTCGAAGACCAAGGAAGATTGCTCTGAGCTCCAAGAAATTGATGTGTAGATGGGTCTCCTGTGGAGTCCAGGTGGCTTGGGTAGAGAGATCTTGCAGGTGAGCTCCCCAACCCACCTGTGAGGCGTCTGTTGTTAGAGTGACCTGGGGTGGGGGCTGTTGGAAAGGGGACCCAGATACATCGGGATAGATGTATTACAACTGTTAGATAAACTGAAGAGTAGCAAATCACCTGGGCCGGATGGTATATATCCAAGGGTGTTGAAAGAACTGAAATATGAGATTGCAGACCTGCTATTAGTAATCTGTGAACTATCATTAAAATTATCTCTAATACCTGAAGATTGGAGGATCGCCAATGTAACACCAATTTTTAAAAAGAGTTCCAGGGGTGATCCGGGAAACTACAGACTGGTGAGCCTCATGTCAGTACTGGGAAAAATGATAGAAACCATCATAAAAAATAAAATTACTCAGCATGTAGATAGTCATGGCCTAATGGGAGACAGCCAACATGGCTTTAAACAAGGAAGATCTTGTCTTACTAATCTGTTATGTTTTTTTGAAAGTGTGAATAAACAGGTGGACAAAGGTGAGTCAGTTGATATAGTGTACCTAGAATTTCAGAAAGCCTTTGACAAGGTCCCTCATCAGAGACTTTTGGCAAAACTAAAGAGTCATGGGATAGGAGGCAGTGTACTACTGTGGATCAGGAACTGCTTAGAAGATAGAAAGCAGAGGGTTGGGCTAAATGGCCAATTTTCCCAATGGAGAAAGGTGAATAGTGGTGTACCCCAGGGATCTGTGCTGGGTCCGCTGCTTTTTGACATATTCATAAATGACCTGGAAAGTGGAATAACGAATGAGGTTATCAAATTTGCAGATGACACAAAACTATTTAAAGTTGTTAAAACCCAAGAGGATTGTGGAAAATAGAAAGAGGATCTTGATAAATTGGAAGACTGGGCATCAAAATGGCAGATGAAATTTAATTTGGACAAGTGCAAAGTTATGCACCTAGGGAAGAACAACCCAAACTATGGTTACACAATGCAAAGTTCCACATTAGGAACCACCACCCAGGAAAAAGATTTAGGCGTCATTGTGGATAACATGTTAAAACCCTCGGCCCAGTGTGCAGCGGCGGCCAAGAGAGCAAATAGAATGCTAGGTATCGCAAGGAAAGGAATGGAAAATAAAACAAAAGATATTATAATGCCTCTATACCGTGCCATGGTGAGACCACACCTTGAATATTGTGTGCAATTCTGGTCGCCGTATCTTAAAAAGGATATAGCGTTATTAGAAAAGGTTCAGAGAAGAGCCACCAAAATGGTAAAGGGGATGGAAGGATACTCCTATGAAGAAAGGCTAAAAAGGTTAGGGCTCTTTAACCTCGAAAAGAGACGGCTGAGGGGAGATATGATAGAAGTCTATAAATTAATGAACGGAGTGGAACGGGTAAACGTAGATCGATTGTTTACGTTATCAGAATATAGAAAGACTAGGGGACATGCAATGAAGCTACAGGGTAAACTATTTAAGATTAATAAAAGAAAATATTTTTTCACTCAACGTGTAATCAAACTCTGGAATTTGTTACCGGAGGATGTAGTAAAGGCTGTTAGTGTAGCTGGGTTTAAAAAACGTTTGGATAAGTTCCTGAAGGAAAGGTCCATAAACCATTATTAAGAAGGGACCCAGGCTATCAATGCTTGATACAGTACAAGCATTGCGGAACATGTGTCTTTTGGGGAAACTGCTAGGTACGTATGACCTAGATTGGCCACTGTTGGAAACAGGATACTGGGCTTGATGGACCTTGGTCTGACCCAGTATGGCATATCTTATGTTCTTAACAGGTTTTGGGTTGACTGCCACCATTGTAGGGACAAAATAAGGCGACTTTAGTTTGCCATTTTGTCTGAAAGGCAGACTGATGCTTGGGTCCACTGAGTGGATAGAGTCCATTGGACTGCTCTCATATGGAGACCCCTTGAGAAAACCCTGGAGTGAAACGCACCAGCGCAAAGGTTGGCGTTGGGGAAATACAGCTCACTCAGATAAGTACCACTTTTTTCAAGAAACATTGTCAAGTTGGAAAAACCTTTTAGTGGTGATATTATCTGTTTTGAGCCTCGCCCTATCAAATTTACTATCAGCAACATGTATGGGTCATTGATGCAAATGTGAGCTTTCGGTTTGAAGTTTCTTTAAAACCCGATAAATCAGCTCCGTATTAGTCTGAGACCCAGTTGCTAACAAAGAAAGTATACCTCTTATGGTGAGAATGTGGAGCGTGTAGATTGATTGTTACTCATATGGAGGCGAGCATAGGGAACCACATGCACGGTGGATGCCATGTAGCCTAGCAATTGTAAGATTTCCCGAGCAGTGAGATGAGTCTAACACTGCTTGGGAAGCTAACTGCACAATGCGAAGGCAGCGGGGCTGTGGAAGATAGGCCCTTGCTTTCCTGGTATCCAGCATAGCTCCTATAAACTCTAAAGATTGAGTGGGAGTTAGGTTGGATTTTGGGATGTTTATGACCAGGCCCAAATACTGAAGTATACGCATTGTGCAAGATAGGGAAATTCTGGCCTCTGACTCTGAAGGGGCTCGAATGAGCCAGTCATCTAAGTAGGGGAAGACGAATATTCCTAGAGTGCGAAGAAATGCTGCCACTACAGCCATGCATTTTGTAAACATCCTTGGTGCTGAGGCCAGACCAAAAGGAAGAACCCTGTACTGGTAGTGCTTTCCCCGAAATAGAAACGGAAGGAATCTTCGGTGAGTTGGATGGATGAAAACATGGGTGTATGCATCCTTGAGATCTAGAGAACAAAGCCAATCCTGACTCTGAAGGTATGGCAGAAGAGTTCCTAGAGAAATCATCTTGAACTTCTCCTTTAACAGGAATTTGTTCAAATCTCTGAGGTCTAAAATGGGTCTGTCTCCCCCTGTTTTCTTTGGAATAAGGAAATAGGGGGAGTAAAACCCTGTACCCTGTTGGGAAATGGGTACGTCTTGTATTGCCCTGTGGGAAAGAAGTAAATTGACCTCTTGACCCAACTGATTCTCAAGTGAAGTCTGAGAATTGAACTGTCTTACAACTGTAGGAGGGGCATGTTGAGGAAATGAAGCTTGTACCCCTTCTTTACCATGGAGAGAGTCCATTCTTCTGCTGTTATCTGCTCCCATCTGGGGGCAAAATGACACAACCTTCCTGGAATGGTGGAGGGCTCTGGCCCGTTGAGGGCCAGGAAGGCCAGGTTCTCTAGATGGGAGTCAAAGCTCCTGTGGAGGCTGAGTCTGCTGGGCCGGTTGAGGCTTAGCAGACTTTGTTTTTCTTTGTTTGACCTGTAGAATGCCCCTGTTGCGTATAGGAGGGGTAAAACCTCTTCTTTTTAGAGAAGAATGGTTTCTTGTAGGATTTTCTCCTTGCAGGATCAGCTGTAGCCTTGGATAGTCTATCCAAAGTGGTATTATCAGCATCCAGCTCATTAGCTTTCTCTTGCCAATTTTTGACAAAGAGATTTTCGCCTCTGCAAGGGATATTCCCCAGTTTGTCCTGTACTCAGAGTTCTACATCAGATGCCTGGAGCCAGGCAATCCTATGAGCACCTATGGCAATGGCAGAGGTTCTGCTTATGCATTCAAAGCAGTCAAAAGCTGCACAATTAACAAACTTGGAAACATCTTGGGCATGTTTGACAAGTGTAAGATAATCTTGCCTCTTATCATCAGGAAGGAGAGGGCTCATAAGCTCTAGATCTCCTGTAACCTCCTTAAGGAACATTCCCATATTAAAATGTAGGAACTAATCCTGGCAGAAAGCATAGAGGCCTGGAAGGTTTGACGCCCAAAGGCATCAAGAGTCCTACATTCACGTCCTGGCGGATTAGATGCATGTCTTTTTGCACTCTTGATCCTTCTCATAGCTGATTCCACTACCATGGAGTGGTGTGGTAACTGGGTTTTCTGTAATCCAGGACAAGGAGGTACTCGATACATGGTATCAAGCCTACGAGAATGAGGAGAGGTGGTACGAGGTGTTTCCCTCATTCTTAGCATGAGATCATGCAAGATCTCATGAACAGGCAAAGTAGCTGCCTCTTTGGGAGTTTTATGATATTGTAAAATCTCCAATTCCTTTGCTCTGGGCTCTGTTTCAGGAGCCACTGTGATGGAAAGACCTCTAGCCACCTCCCGAATGAAATCCTGAAAGGATATATCCTCTGGAGGAAACACCCTATGTTTAGGAGAGGAAGGCTCCTCAGAGAGAAGTACTCCAGTACCGACAGAGCTGTCAGAATCCTCAGAGTATTCGGAGGATTCAAAATATCTCCTGTCCGGGTGCTCTTGCAAAGCACGATACCAGTACCGATACCCTTCACACCCCCTATCGCCAGCTTCGATCCCTTCATGCAAATCGTCTGTCCCTTCCTTCCCCGTCACAGGCACACCTTGAACAAACCCGTCATGCTGCTTTTTTCTTCCTAGGTCCAACACTTTGGAATGCTTTACCACCGTTTCTCCGCCTGGAACCCTCATATCCCCAATTCAAAACTCTACTCAAAACACATCTATTTCAGCAGGCCTTTCATCTTTCTCCCGATGGTCTTTCCTAATGTTTCTCCCAATTACCTATTATGTTTGTCCTGTCCATTTGTTTTGTTTAGTTGTGTCCTTTGTCTATATGTGGTCTAATCTTGTCCTCCCCTTTGGGCCTTTTTATCACGCCTGTTTTAAGAAACCCTGTTAATTTATGTTTTAACTATTGGCCCCCTAGTTTGTTTGCAACGTTTTGGTCTCTTTGTTATTTTATCTGTCTATGCTTTTATTTTCTATATCTACTCTCCTGTTTTATTTTGGCGTTCCTTTCCTTGTTTGTGCACTGTCAACCTTTTATTGTACACCGCTTTATGTTACGACGAAAAGCGGTTTATCAAATTTTAAATAAAGATAAAGATAAAGATAAAGTCGGTACTGGAGGGATCCGGTACCGGCCTGTCGATACCGGAGGAAACAGCATGATTCGGTGTCGGTAACACAGTCGCCGATGTCGATGCTGTCAGTACCGGTATCGATACCGGTTGAACCGTCTTAAGCGGTCCCGAAGGCACCGAAGCCGCAAGGAGAGCCGCCAGACTGCGTTCAATAGCCAAGAACCTCTGGTTTATTGACGGTGCCGATGCCTGGGTATCGGTACCAGACGAAGCGGCTGATACCCCAGAGCATGGCACCAGTAGTTCTGCTGAGGTTGAGGCCTCGAGAACACTCTGGAGCCCCAATAGTGCTTTGGAAGCCAAAGCCTCCCGCCGGGGCAATTTTGCCGGTACAAGTCCCTCAAGGGCAACGCCAGAGGCATCTCGATGCTTGGAAGGAGATCTACCTTTTGAGGACTGGCCAGATTTATGTTTGGTTACCTGAGATCCATGGGAGGAAGACGAAGCCCTGGAAGACGTTGATGCCACGGATGCTGCATTGGAGGGAAAAAGGGTGCTAAGCTTAGCAGCTCGGTTTTGCCGACCCCTCTTCGACACCATCCCACAAACACACTCCGAGACAGGGTGGTCAGGACCTAAACATTTAAGGCACCACTCATGAGTGTCGGTGACGGAGATGGTACCACCACACTTGGAACACTTTTTAAAACACGAGGCGGGTTTTTCCATTATGAAGGAAAAATTGGGCCTAGTGCCCAAAATGCACCCGACAGAAAAAAGACTGGGAAGTCCAGAAAAAAAGATTACAATTTTTTTTTTTTTAAAGAAAGAAAGAACCGGCGGTAATGGTATAGTGTCGAGGAAAGCAGACGCTACCACAAAAAAGAATGAAAAAAAATAATTTCTGCGGTGACAGGAAAAACAACCTGCTGGCTCCGCGGAAAATGAAGAACTGGAAAGAGGCAGTTGGGAAAGGTGGGAAGGCAGCACACAGGTGCTGTGGGATGCTCCCAAAAGCTTTCTAATTGGATGCTGGGGAGCATTCCCACGCAGGCTCTGTCGGTACCAACGATACCCATATGTGAAGACTACATTCCTGCTTATTCCTGGAGATAACATGTTGAAACACTCCGGCCAGTGTGCAGCGGTAACCAAGAAAGCAAATAGAATGCTAGGAATCATAAGGAAAGATATGGAGAGTAAGGCAAAGGGTATTATAATGCCTCTGTATCGTTCCATGGTGCGACCGCACCTTGAATATTGTGTGCAATTCTGGTTGCCATATCTTAAAAAGGATGTAGCGTTATTAGAAAAAGGTACAAAGCTACCAAAATGGTAAAGGGGATGGAAGGATACCCCTATGAGGAGAGGCTAAAAAGGTTAGGCCTCTTCAACCTGAAAAAGAGACGGCTGAGGGGAGGTATGATAGAGGTCTATAAATTAATGAATGGAGTGGAACAGGTAAACATAGATCGATTGTTTACGCCATCAAAATATAGAAAGATTAGGGGACGTGCAATGAAGCTACAGTGTAACCTATTTAACATTAATAAGAGAAAATATTTTTTCACACAGCATGTAATCAAACTCTGGAATTCGTTACCGGAGGATGTAGTAAAAGCTGTTAATGTAACTGGATTTAACTGGTTTGGACAAGTTCCTGGAGGAAAGGTCCATAAACCATTATTAAAGGGGACCCGGGAAATCCACTGCTTGCCCCAATACAAGCATTGTGGAACCTTTGCCCTTTTGGGAAACTGCTAGATACTTGTGACCTAGATTGGCCACTGCTGGAAACAGGATATTGGGCTTGATGGACCTTGGTCTGACCCAGTATGGCATATCCTACGTATGTGAGCAACAGCAATCATTACACAGTGTGGTTTGAGATAAAAGCCAAGGTGAAGTCCAATTACAGCAAGCTCAAAATCCTAGACTTCAGAAACACTGACTTCTGTAAAATCGCCAAGTACCTGAAAGAGGAGTTGGCAGGGTGGGAGTGGATAAGGGAAATGGAATTGCAATGGGCTAAACTAAATTCAGAAGTTAACAAACAGAAACACAGAAAAAAATACAGGATCAAACTAAGAGACAAAAAGAGAAATAAGGATAGCGAAATCAAAGGCAGAAGAAAAGTTGGCTAAAGATGTGAAGTGTGGCGACGAAACCTTTTTTCACTTAAATTCGGGAGAGCAGGAAAATCAGAGGTGGAACTGCAGGATTCAAAAGTGTTGAGAATGGATTTGTGGAAAGTGACATTGAAAAAGCGAAAATGCTAAACAAATACTTACGCTTTGTTTTTAGTAAAGAAAATCCTGGAGAAGGACCATATTTGTATATTGACAAATATTCAAATGGGAATGGAGTAGATACCACACCATTCACAGAAGTTGATGTGTTAGAACAGCTTGTAAAACTGAAAGTGAACAAGGCCATGGGACCAGATGTAATAGATACCAGCATATTGAAAGAGCTCAGAGGTTCTTGCAGGGCCATTAAAATCATCCTTTAATAGATCCTTGGAGACAGGAGAAGTTCCACAGGACTGTAGTTACTCATCTGTAACAGGTGTTCTCCAGGGACAGCAGGAATCAGTCCTCACATATGGGTGACGTCGGCACAGACTGAACCCACGCGGAGCATTTCCCCAGCTTTCAAAGAAAGCCTTTTGGAATGCTACCACACATGTATAGTCCCCTTTCCGTCCAAGGGTGCCATCTTGCTTAGTCGGATGACATAGCTTAGGCAAAAGACAAAAAGGTAAAGGAGGCAAATCCAAGGGGAGGAGGGAGGGTTGTGAGGAATGATAGAGTAGTTACTCACCTGTAACAGGTGTTCTCCAGGAGCAGCAGGAATCAGTTCTCACATATGGGTGACGTCGGCACAGACTGAACCCACGCGGAGCATTTCCCCAGCTTTCAAAGAAAGCCTTTGGGAATGCAGGCACGCATGCGCGGTCCCCTTCCTGCCCAAAGGTGCCATCTTACTCGGTCAAATGACATAGCTAAAAGACAGCACAAAAAAAGGAAAATGAAATATATACCACTGCAACTCCAAGGGGAGGAGGGAGGGTCGTGAGGACTGATCCCTGCTTCTCCTGGAGAACACCTGTTACAGGTGAATAACTACTCTTTCTCCAGGACCAAGCAGGAAGTCAGTCCTCACATATGGGTGACTCCCTAGCTCCGGGCTACCAGGAACCCAGACTGAAAAATAGAGCTCCCTCTAGAGCCCCAGCCACAGTGAGAGAAGCTTCTCTGAGACCACACCTGAACGGTAGCCCAACACCAGGGCTGGAGGGTAGGAGTTGCCTAAACCTCAAAGAGATTACAGAGTACCGCTTGCCCGAAAGCACTGTCCCTACAGGACTCCCTCTCGAGGCAGTAGTGGTCCGCAAAAGTCTGGCTTGAAGACCAAGTAGCGGGCCCGGCAGATGTCTGCCAACGGAACAGAGCAGAAGTGAGCTACTGATGCGGCCTTCGCCCTAACTCGGTGGGCCGTGACTCGACCCTCCAGGGAGAGGCCGGCTGACCTGTACGCCCAGCGATACAGTCTGCCACCCAGATGGACAACGTACGCTTAGTGACAGGCAACCCCAATTTATTAGGGTCAAAGGAAATGAAGAGCTGAGAAGCCCTTCTATGCCACTGCGTACGTTCAAGGTAAAAGGACAGAGCTCTTCTACAATCCAGGGTATGCAAGACAGTCTCTGCCCTACTGGCGTGTGGCCTAGGAAAGAACGTTGGAAGTTCCACCTCCTGGTTGAGGTGGAAGGACGACAACACCTTTGGAAGGAACTTAGGATGAGTCCGCAAGACTACCCTGTTCCTATAGAACCTGGTATACGGCCTATCCGAGACCAGAGCCTGAAGCTCACTCACCCGCCTAGCTGAGGTGAGCGCCACAAGGAACAAGACCTTCCAGGAGAGGTAACATAAATGGCAGGTTGCCATCGGCTCAAAAGGTGGGCGAGTCAGTTGCTGCAAGACCACATTGAGATCCCACTCAGGGGCAGGCGGACGAATAGGAGGCTTAAGCAGAAGCAGGCCTCTGAGAAAACGGGACACCAGAGGGTGGCCTGAGAGAGATTTCCATCCACCTGCAAGTGGTGAGCTGAGAGGGCACTGAGGTGAACCCGGACAGAGTTGGACTGAAGTCCTAGGTTAGAAAGGTGGAGCAGGTATTGAAGCACCACCTGGACAGAGCAGGAGAAAGGGTCCTCTTGTTGTAGAGAAGCTATGCCACTTTAGAGCATAGGCCTTCCTGGTGGAATGCTTCCTGGAGGCCAACACCACCTCTTCAACCTCCCTAGATAGGAGCAAGGACTAGCCTTTCAGCAGCCAGGTCATCAAATTGAGGGATTTGAGGTTGGGATGCAAGAGGGACCACTGGTCCTGAGTCAGAAGGTTGGGTTGCAACCCCAGAGGAAGTGGAGTATCCACTGCCAACTGCAGAAGAAGAGGGAACCACGGCTGCCTGGGCCACCTGGGGGCTAATCAGGATCACTGTGGCTCGGTCCTGCTGGATTTTGAATAGAGTCCGGGCCACCAGAGGTGTGGGAGGAAAGGCATACAGCAGGCCCCCTGACCAAGGGATCAGGAATGCATCTGGCGCTGTTCTCAAGGGATGCGGTTGCCTGGAAAAGAACCGGGGTAGTTGCCTGTTGAGCGGACTGGCAAAAAGATCCATGGTCGGAAGACCCCACTTCAGAAAGATCTTTTGCACTACCAGGGGATCCAACTGCCACTCGTGAGGCTGCAGGAGTCTGCTGAGTCTGTCCGCCAGGTAGTTTTCCTGGCCTGGGAGGCAGACTGCCTTGAGAGTCATGCCCTGGGTGATGCCTTCCTGATCCGCTGGTCACAGGGCCTGCTTTATGCTTACGACATCATGGCACAGGCCATACATTCCGAGATGGAATGGTCAGGACCTAAACATTTCAGACACCACTCATGGGTGTCGGTGACGGAGATGGTACCGCCACACTTGGTGCACATTTTAAAACCCGAAGAGGGTTTTTCCATTGTGAAAAAGAAAATCTTGGGCCTAAGGCCCAAAATGGTGCATGCAGCTGGAAAAAAAATGGGAAAAAAGAATTTTTTTTTTTTTTAAAGAAAGAAAGAAAGAAAAACCGGCGGTACCGGTAAAGCATCGAGGAAGGCAGATGCAACCACAAAAAAGAAGGAAAATTTTCTGCAGTGACAGGAACACGACCTGCTGGCTCCGCGGAAAATGAAGAACTGGAGAGAGGCAGTTGGGAAAGGCGGGAAGGCAGCACGCAGGCGCTGTGGGATGCTCCCAAAAGCTTTCTAATTGGACGCTGGGGAGCGTTCCCGCGCAGGCTCCGTTGGTACCGACGATACCCATATGTGATGACTACATTCCTGCTTGTTCCTGGAAATAATTAAACACACGTGTCATCAACTGTCAGTTCTCACATGACTTCAATCAACCAATGAATGATGGCTGTAATGATTAAAATGGCCACATTCACTCCCTGTTCCATTTTCACAATGGTGAAGGTAAGAGAGCTGTCAGACAGTCAGAAAAGCCATTATCACCAGACCAAAGACCTTGGGATTCCCATATATACAGTTTGCGATATTATTAAGAGGCTTTCTGCTAATGGAACTGTCAAGAACTACCCAGAATGCGGTGGGAAGAGGAAAATAAATCCAATAAGTCTTTGAAGATTAGTGCAAACTGTTGGAAAAACACTATGTACAACATCCAAAGAGTTTAAGGCTGATCTGGAGCAATCTGGTGTGTTGGTTTCAACCCGCATCATACGTTGTGTACTAAACAAAATTGGAAAGAGTAGTTACTCACCTGTAACAGGTGTTCTCCAGGAGCAGCAGGAATCAGTCCTCACATATGGGTGACGTCGGCGCCGATGGAGCCCTCGTGCGGAGCATTTCCCCAGCTTTCAAAGAAAGCCTTTGGGAATTGCAGTGCGCATGCGCGGTCCCCTTCCCACCCAAGGGTGCCATCTTGCTGATGACATAGCTAAAAGACAGCAAAAAATTAGCAAAAATAAATCATATGACTGCAACTCCAAGGGGAGGAGGGAGGGTTGTGAGGACTGATTCCTGCTGCTCCTGGAGAACACCTGTTACAGGTGAGTAACTACTCTTTCTCCAGGACCAAGCAGGAAGTCAGTCCTCACATATGGGACTCCCTAGCTTAAGGCTACCGGAGACCTCAAGCGGAAAAAATGAGCTCCCTCTAGCTCGTCAGCACAGAAGGAAGGAATCTTCTCTGAGAACGCCCCCGACCGGTAGCCCAACACCAGGGCCGGAGGGTAGGAGTTGCCTAAACCCCAAAGAGATTATGGAGTACTGCCTGTCCGAAAGCACTGTCCCTGCGGGACTCCCTCTCAAGGCAGTAATGGGCCGCAAAAGTCTGGCTTGAAGACCAAGTAGCGGCCTGGCAGATGTCTGCCAACGGAACAGAGTGGAGATGAGCCACTGACGCAGCCTTCGCCCTGACACGATGAGCCGTGACTCGACCCTCCAACGAGAGGCCAGCTGCCCCATAAGCCCAGGCAATACAGTCAACGACCCATATGGACAACGTACGCTTGGAGACAGGGAGCCCCAACTTATTGGGGTCAAAAGAAATGAAAAGCTGAACAGCCTTCCGATGCTCCCGCGTACGGTCAAGGTAGAAGGATAACGCCCTCCTACAGTCCAGGGTATGCAAGACCATCTCAGCCCGGTTGGCATGCGGCCTGGGAAAGAAGGTCGGAAGAACCACCTCCTGATTGAGGTGAAAAGGTGAGACAACTTTAGGAAGAAACTTAGGGTGAGTCCGTAAGACTACCCTATTCCTGTAGAACCTAGTGTAAGGAGGATCAGACACTAGCGCCTGCAGTTCACTCACTCGCCTAGCAGAGGTGAGAGCTACCAGAAATAAAGTTTTCCAGGAGAGAAACCGGAGAGGGCAGGTAGCCATAGGTTCAAAAGGTGGACAAGTAAGGCGCTGCAACACCACATTCAGATCCCACTCTGGGGCCGGTGGACGCAAAGGAGGCTTAAGCAGGAGGCCGCCTCTGAGGAAATGAGCCACCAAAGGGTGGTTGGAAAGAGGCCTGCCGTCCACTGGCGAGTGGTGTGCTGAGAGAGCACTAAGGTGAACTCTGACAGAGTTAGACTTAAGGCCCAGATTGGAGAGGTAAAGCAAATATTGCAATACTACTGCTACCAAGCACGAGAAGGTATTCTGGTTGTGCTGAGCACACCAGGCGGAGAATCTACGCCACTTAAGAGCGTAGGATTTCCTGGTGGACTGCCGTCTAGAAGCTAAGACGACATCTTCCACCTCTCGAGGGAGTAGAAGGGGAGCGAGGACTACCCTTTCAGCAGCCAGGCCATCAGATGAAGGGACTGGAGGTTGGGGTGCAAGAGAGTCCCCTGATCCTGAGATAGGAGATCGTGTTGAAACCCCAGAGGAAGAGGAGTGTCCACCGCTAGCTGTAGCAGAAACGGGAACCACGGTTGTCTCGGCCACCTGGGGGCAATGAGAATCAATGAAGCCCTGTCCTTGAGGACTTTGAACAGCGTTCTGGACACTTGTGGTGTGGGAGGAAACGCATACAGTAGGCCCGTGGACCACGAGATCAGAAACGCATCCACTGCTATTCTGAGGGGATGCGGTTGTCTGGAGCAAAATCTCGGGAGTTGCCGGTTCAGAGGACTGGCGAAAATATCCATGGTGGGGAGTCCCCACCTGAGAAAGATCTGCTGAACCACCAATGGGTTCAATCTCCAATCGTGTGGTTGAAGGATCCTGATCAGTCTGTCTGCCAGGTAATTTTCCTGACCTGGGAGGTAGACAGCCTTGAGAAGGATCCCGTGATTGACAGCCCAAGAGCACAGCCGTTGTGCCTCCTGACAAAGAAGGGAGGAGCCTGTGCCGCCTTGTTTGTTCACATTGAACATGGCAACTTGATTGTCCATCTGAACCAGTACAGACTGGTGAGAGGCGAGGTGGGAGAAGGCTCTCAGAGCTAGGCGGATCGCCCGTAGCTCCAGGAAGTTTATCTGTTGAGTAGCCTCCCAAGGGGTCCAGAGACCCTGAGTACATGTCCCTTGGCAATGTGCTCCCCAACCGAGAAGAGAAGCATCTGTTGTGAGCACTTGAGAAGGTGGAGGGGATTGAAAAACCACTCCGAGCACCAGATTCGGAAGATGAAGCCACCATTGCAGAGAGGAGACCAGTAGGTCGGATATCTTCAGTGAGTCCACTAGGCTCCCAGTGGCTTGATGCCATTGAGTGCGAAGGCTCCACTGAGCAGGCCGCATGTGTAGGCGGGCATTGGGGGTGACATGAACCGTGGAAGCCATATGGCCGAGTAGTCTCAGGAATTGCCTGGCAGAGACCAGGGAATTGCTGCGAAACTGGCTGGCCAGATCCACTAGCCTGTGGGCCCTGTCCAGAGGCAGAAAAGCCTTTGCTTGAAGAGTGTCGAGCCTGGCCCCTATGAACTCCAAGTTCTGGGACGGGAACAAAGTGGACTTTGCGAAGTTTATGACAAACCCCAAGTGCTGAAGCAGAGCCACGGTGCGAAGGGTGGCCTGGTTGGCTTCCTGGGAAGATTGGCCCCTTATGAGCCAGTCGTCCAGGTACGGAAACACAAAAAGACCCTGAAGCCTCAGGTAGGCCGCCACCACTGCCAGGCACTTGGTGAACACCCTGGGAGCGGAGGACAGGCCAAAGGATAGTAATCGGTACCGATAGTGGTTTCCTCCCAAAACAAACCTGAGATATTGTCTGTGGTCTGGATGAATAAGGATGTGAGTATAAGCATCCTTTAGATCTAAGGAGCATAGCCAGTCTCCCTGCTGGAGGTAGGGCAGCAGGATTCCAAGGGTAAGCATCTTAAACTTTTCCCTCTCCAGGAACTTGTTGAGGTTTCGCAAGTCTAGGATGGGTCTGAGGTCTCTTGTTCTTTTTGGTACCAGAAAGTACCTGGAATAAAAGCCGTGACCTCTCAGGTGGTGGGGCACCGGTTCCACAACCTGATCCTTTAGCAGACCTGATAACTCCTGAAGGAGTAGGTCCCTGTGCAGAGGGAGTCTTGGAGGCTCCCCTGGAAAATAGGAGGGAGGTACCTGGTGAAAATGGAGAAGATAGCCCTTTTGGACTATATGAAGAACCCAGGTATCTGATGTGACGGCTGACCACCTGTGGGCAAAGTGGGCCAGCCGGCCTCCCATGCTGAGAGAAGCCAGCTGAGGAGAAGAGGCTATGCTGTTTGAGTCAAAAACCCCCACCCTGCGGAGCAGGGGCCTGTGTTGGTGGCTTAGGGGCCTTCTGCCTACGGGGCCCTTGACCCTGCCACTTGGCCTGCTGACCCTGTTGGGGAGCTGAAGAGGCCTGATAATGAGGGTATTGTTTATAGGCAGATGACTTCCTCGGGTAAAAGGTCTTTTTTCCCCGAGCCCTTCTTCTTCTGAGAAGGGGCAGAGGTTTTCCTGGAAAGCCTAGTCCTGGTCAGAGTCTCGGTCTCGAGTTCTGCAGCCTTTTCAGCCATGGGCTTGCCAAAGAGGTTTTCACCTCGGCAGGGGACATCGACCAACTTGTCCTGGACCCATGGCTCGAGGTCGGATGACTGTAGCCAAGCCTGTTGGCGGGCACCGATGCCAGTCCCGGCTACTCGGGCCGAAGCCTCGAAGCCATCGTAGGCTGCTCGAGAGATAAACTTCGAGCACTCTCGAATACCGGTGGACAAGGCCTGGAACCTCTGCAAAGGTTACTCGGAGAGACCAGCAGAGAACCCGGCAATCTCCTTTGCCAGGTCTCAGAGGTACATGCCCATGTAGAGCTGGTAAGTCTGGACACGGCAAGCAAGCATAGAGCCCTGGAAGCACTTCTTACCGAGGGCATCCAGGTTCCGGGCCTCCTGGCCGGGAGGGACCGAGGAGTGCATCTTCTGACTTTTCAGTCGATGCATGGCCGATTCCACAACCATGGCGTGGTGCGGTAATTGTGCCTTTTGGAACCTGGGGCTCTTGCGGACTCGATAAATGGAATCGACCCGCTTGCTTAACACCGGCGTCGAGGCCGGGGTCTCCCACATGCGGAAGAGCAGCCGCTCCAGCATCGGAGGAACCGGAACAGTAAAGGCCTCCTTCGGGGGAGAGTCATACTGGAGGGCCTCGAGCTCCTCGGCTCGAGGCTCCTCCTCGTGATCCGCGGGGAAGGCCAAGGCCTTGGCCATATCCCGCACGAAGTCCGAGAACTGGGTATCCTCCGGTGGGGACCGTCTCCGAGGTTCGGACTCGGGCGAGTCCAATGGGACACACCAAGTCCGATGAGTGTTGGGTGACTCTTCGTCCTCCGTCTCCCAGCCCGACTCCTCGGAGGAGGAATCGAGCGGCTCCGGTCGGGTGGGCACCGATGCCCTCCGCCCCGACGCCAAGGGTATCGGCGTCGACGACCTCGGCCCCGAACGGGAGGTAGAGGGAGACCGTGGCCGAGGATCGACTCGAGCCCGCATGGACTCGAGGATCGGCTCGGCCTCCGGGGTCGACTTGGACGTCGAGGTCCCGGTGGTCGGGGCAGATGCACCGGTGAGACCGGCGATCAATGCCCGCTGCTGTTCCATGAAGGCAGTGAAGCTGCTCTCCAAGGCCGTCCAAGTCCGAGCTCAGGAGACCCAGCAGCCCCCGACTCGGGCCCCGACGGTGTCGGGCCCGACGTCAGCTCCCTCGGAGGAGAGTCAATGAAGACAACAGCACTTACGTGTCCAGGAGACTCCATCTCGACACGAGGATGCTTGGCAGGCCTCTCCGACTCCGAAGACCCGGGACGGCTATCGGGGCTATGCGACCTGGCCCTCGAGGAACCAGGAGCGTCCGACGCCGCCCTCGCGGGTTTCTTCTTCCTTCGATGTTCCCGCGAAGGAGACCCCCGCTCAGAGGAACCCCGACGCTGCTCGGGGCCGGAGTCCCGAGACGTTGAGGCCTCTGACGAGGTCCGGGCCCAGCCGGACACGGAGTCAGAAAAAATTCTATCCCTCTGGTGCTGCCGACTCCTCAACGCCTTCGAGGACATTTTGCCACACGGACCACAGATCATCGGGTCATGATCGGGTCCGAGGCAACGGAGGCAGCAGTCATGTGTGTCGGTAAGAGACATAAGCTTCTTACACCGATCACATTTCTTAAACCCGCTGGCAGCCATCGAGGGAAAAAGGGCCCCTGCTAGGTCAAAAGACTGGGCTGCCAGGGAAAAAAGAAAAAAGGCGCAAACACCAGTCACAAAGGACAAAAACCGAAAAAGAGATAAAAGGACTCGATACCGGCGTATCGGTCCGAGCGGGAAAAGGATCCGGTGTCGAACCGGAGAAAAAAGAGAAAAACAGGGAAAATCAACTTTTTCCTCGGGGAAAAACGAACTACGTCCGTCGGGCTCCGCGGAAAAAAGAAAACTGAGCAAGATGGCACCCTTGGGCAGGAAGGGGACCGCGCATGCGCGCTGCAATTCCCAAAGGCTTTCTTTGAAAGCTGGGGAAATGCTCCGCACGAGGGCTCCGTCGGCGCCGACGTCACCCATATGTGAGGACTGACTTCCTGCTTGGTCCTGGAGAATTAGGACTTAACTACTAATTGGCTTTCCTTGAGTCTAGTCCCAACCTGTGGGTTGTCACACCTCACCAGCAGCTTGGAGACTGAGCATGTCAATGCTGATGACATAGAAACAGAGAGGAACAGAGGACCATAACGGCAGAAAAAGACCACATGGCCTATCTAGTCTGCCCTCCCTTATCAACTACAATAGTTACCTTTTTTCTTTTAGAAATGTTCTGTGTCGGTCCTATGCTTTTTCGAATTCAGATAATATCCTTTTCTCTACTACCTCAACTAGGAGGCTATTCACACATCTACTACTCTTTCCATAAAGAAATAGTTCCGCATATTACTTATAAGTCTATCCCCTTTCACCCTCATCCTATGTTCCCTCATAGCAGAGCTTGCTTTCAATCAAAAGAGGCTCACCCCTCATAGGCAGTTGTCACCTCCTACCAACCCCAGTATTCTATTGACAAAGCAGATTCACAGGAGCAACAAATAAGGAAAAGAAACTCTTCAGAAGACTGAGCAAATTCCTCCAAAATATCAGGCAGAAACCCCTTGCCCTATGAAGGAATAACCATACCATACTGAACATTAAGGTCAGGTGACCAAGACACCCATTACAACTGTGCAGTCTCAGAGAAGAACCAAGTGGTCTCCTCTTCACAGCACACTTTTCTTCTTATTTTACCCCTCCTTTTTTTTTTTTTTTTTTTTTTTTTTTAGCCCTGAGCCGTTCCTAGGCCCAAAACAGGGTACCCCCTAAAGGAGGCCCGTCCCGCAGAAGGCACGTCAACCAAAACCCGGACCAACACAAGCTGGTGACCTTTTACAAGGCTGGGATCACCATTCCACATTATACTGTATACACTAGGGAGGGTCCAGGACTGGACTGGATGTACTCAAGTAAAGCCAATTAGCAGATGAGTCCTAAATCCACCTTCCTTATTGTCCCTTCAGTCCAGTCCCAATGTGTGGGATGTACCATAGCAGTACTAACCTTGGGATGGACCTGCGAGCCTGGTTTGAACCACTGCTGCACTGAACCTTGCATCTCCTGCCGCCTGAACATCCAGGCAATAAAGTCTAACGAAGGTATTTAAGGATGACCAAGTGGCCATCCTGCAAATGTCCACCAGTATTATCAGACTAACCTCCGCCCATGACAAGGCCTGTGTCCGGGTCGAATGAGCCTGCAATATCTTCGGCAACTCCCATCGTTTCAACAGATAGGCTGAGGAGATGGCTTCCTTCACTCACCTGGAGATGGAAACCTTGGAAGCCGCCTCCCCCTTGCATGGCTCTCCAAACAGAATGAACAGACAGTCTGACTTCTGAAATGGAGATGTATATGGCAAATAATGCTTGAGCACCCGGTGCACATCCAGAAGGCGAATGCTGGGGCACGTCCCCTGCTGCCCCAACTCTCAAAAACACCTGGAGCACCACTGGCTGGTTCAGGTGGAAAACAGAGATTACCTTGGGCAGAAACAAAGGCACCGGCCTCAAAATCACCTTCTTCTTGGAAATAGAAAGGAAAGGCTCAACACGAGAATGCTTGAAGCTCTGAAATTCTCCTATCGCCACCAAAAAGATGGTATTCAATGTCAGATCCTAAATTGGTTATCCCCTGAAGAAACGAACCTCAGTGAAACGCAGAGGTGTCTTAAATCAGGCGTTGGGCTCCGTAGAAATATGTGAGAGTGTACTCAAAGAAGAAAAGAAAAGCTAAGTACTTGGATGGAAGTTTATTATGCTGTTTTAGAAGAAAATATGTGAATGTACTCTACAGCAGTATGGGAAGTAGAGTACTTGATTTCAAATATTAAGAACTGGAATAGAGTGGAGTTCCCCTCACTGGAGAAAGGTTAATAACAATCAATTCTACGGTGAAGGTCACTGATGCCAATAAGCACGATATGAGGACTCTATTTAGTCCAAGTTAAAGTGCTGCTATTTGTCTGAGACCTTGTGGAATTTACAATACAGTCTTAATAAATCTATAATATAAAGTTCAAATTCCTATCTGGTGAATATTGGGTGGGTTGAATTGTGTTTGCACTGTTAGATTCCTTCAAGGAGCACCCGCTCAGTGGCTCGAAAGATGTCTCCGCCAATGCTGACAAAACCAAATTGAAATCCCAAGGAGGGACGATCGTCCTCACTGGAGGCTGAACCTGCTTCACTGCTCAGAGAAAACTGACCATGTCCAGGTCGGCAGCCAAGGACAGCCCCTGGACCTTTCCGCAATAACAGGTTAGGGCTGCACCTGCAGGGAACTACAGGCCAGGCCCTTGTCAAAACCATCTAGTATGAACACCAGAACTTCCGGAATAGATGCCGACAGAGCCCAACATTCACGTTCCTCACACCAGTTCTCAAAGACTCGCCTCACTCGAACTTAAGAGATTGGTGGAGCGCTTCCGGGCCTTCAACAAAGTGGATATTACTGAGGCTGAGTAGCCCTGCTTTCTTAGCCAAACTCTCTCAAGAGCCAGGCCATATGCACAAACCGATCCACTTGAGGCATCAGGACTGGCCCCTGCAACAAGAGGTCGGCTCGAGCTGGCAGCCAGCAAGGCCGATCCACCATCAGCTGGACTAGATCTGCATATTGGCCTTCTTGGCCAATTTGAGAGCCACGAGATCCACCAGACCCCGATGCGCCCTTATCTCTTATACTATTCAACCGACAAGCGTTCACAGGGGAAATATATACAGCAGCCCCTCCGTAGGCCAGCACTGCACCATCGTATCGAGATTTTCCACAATGCGCTCTTTCCTCCTGTTGAAGAACTTTCCGCCTTTGTGGACTCTAACATTGCCATCAGGTCCATGATAGGCTCACTCCAATGCTGTACCAACCGAACAAACACTTTGCACTGAGGGTCCATTCACCAGTGTCGAGGCAAAACTGATTGAGGTAATCGGCCGCCACATTTTCCTTGCCAGCCATGTGCACCGCCGAGAGTGTCTGCAGGTTGTCTTCCACCGAGTCCATCAGCGGAGCCATCTTGCTCTCCAGCTGAACACTGCTTGTGCCTCCCTGCCGACTGATGTAAGCCACGGTGATTGCATTGACCAAGAATACTTTCACCATCTTTCCCTGCAGAAAAACACAAAATTGTGGTAGCGCCAAGACCACCCCCCTCATCTCCAACTGACTGATGAGCCATCTGCTCTCTTCCTGCGACCAATGTCTCTGTGCAATCTGAGCCTCGCAATACGCCCCCCAGCCTGTGAGACTGGCATCCGTCATCAATGGCACCCATCGAGGGGCCTCCAGGGGCATCCCTGCCAAGAGCTTGTCCTGCGGGAGCCACCCCCATAATGCTGCTTTGGTGGTTCTCGGCCAGGGGAGTGGCTGCATCAGCAGGTGGAGCTGCACCGACCATCTCCGTAATAGGGCTCTTTGCAATGGCCGCATGTGAGCCTGGGCCCAAGGCACCGGCTCGATGGATGCTGCCATCAAGCCCAACACCTGAAGGTAATGCCACACCATCAGAGTCTTCATGCGGAGAAACTGGCTGACCTGTCCCCACAGAGTATGCATCCTGTCCTCTGTCTGTTTGGAACTGAGCACCAAAGTACACAAATCCTGAGACGGTTGAAGGCAGCTCTTGACAAAGCTGACCACCTAATCGAGACTGTAGACAGGCAATGACTCCTTCTGTGGCCCGTTTTGCTTTCTTACTTGGATTTCGCTCTGACCAACCAATCAACTAGGTAGGAATGCACAAGAACACCCTCCTGCCGAAGCGCAGCTGCAACTATACCATGACCTTTGTGAAGGTGTGGGGAGTGGTCGCCAAGCTGAAGGGCAATGCCCGAAACTGGAAGTGTTTCATGGGCACCACGAAACTCAAAAACTTCTGATGTTTGGGCCAAATGGGAATATGCAAATAGGCTTCCATGAGATTGAGCAACCTCAGGAACTCGCCCTCCCTGTTGGCCACAATGACCGACCGGAGGGTTTCCATGTGGAAGCACGGGACCTTCAGACAACGATGTACGTGCCCAAGATCCAAGATGGGACAGAAAAAGCCTTTCTTCTTGGGAACCACAAAGTATATAAAGTATCAACCACCACCACACTGGTCAGGGGACACTTCCTCCACAGCCTTTAAGGCTTGAAGATGTCTGAAAGTGTCTCGTTAGGCTCAGACCTTCTGAGGGTCCTTGCAGGGAAACTGGATGAAGGCGTCTGGGAGAGGCCGAGCAATCTCTAGTGCGTAACCCTCCCAGATGATTTCCAGCACCTACTGGTCAATAGTAATATGGGCACAGGCAGGGTAGAAATCCCACAGTTGTCCTCCTACAGGCACTACACCATCCAGGGTCTCCCTTACTTCATTGTGCTTTCTTAGGTGTGGCAGAGGAAGCAGCGTAAAACCCCCTACTGAATCCTCTGAAACCTTGAAAGGCCCGTCCCGGGGGGACGGGACACAACGCCCCTGCTGGTACGGCACAAAGCGAACTGACTGGAACCAGTGAAAATATTGCGACTGACCCCGCACTGGGGGGGGGGGGGGGGGCAAAGCGAACCTGTTTCTGCTTATTTTCAGGCAACCAGCTGCCCTTAGATTCCCCCAAGTCCTTTACCAACTTACCCAGAGTCTCCCCAAACAAGAGCGTACCCTTGAACGGAAGCTTGCTCAGGCGGGCCTTGGAGGAGAGATCTGCTGACCAACTATGCAGCCAAAAGTAAAGCCAGTCGGCCACAACCGTGGCTATGCTCTTGGACAAGCCCCTAATCAGATCATAAAAGCATCTGCCAAGAATGCTGCCCCAGACTCCAACTTAGCCACCTCCAGCGGTGGCAACTGAGACTCTTCTGCTGCTTCCAAGATGCCCAGCGTCCAACGTAAACAAGCATGGGCAACAAAGGCTCCGCAGATGGATGCCTGCAAGGAGAGGGCATTGATATCAAACACCTGCTTGAGCAAAGCCTATAGCTTCTGGTCTGGTACATCCTTCAGGGTCATACTGCCCTCCACAGGGATCATGGTTTTCTTGGTGACTGCCCACCTTAGGTGAGCGGAAGAGCTCGGAAGAGCTCCTCCTCTGGATCTGGCAATGGGTACAGCCTCAGCATTGCGTGCGTGCTCCTAAGTGTGCAAATCCAGCTTCAGGACTATATCAATAGTTAGGCCCCTCTTTATGAACACCAATATGGGTTCCGCCCATATCATGGAGTAGAAACATTACTCCTGGTACTATTTGATACTCTCCTCTGTGGCCTAATGTAAACCAAGCTTATCTCCTGGTGTTCCTGGACATCTCCTCCGCTTTTGATAACATGGATCACAACACCCTCCTAACAAGACTTGCACAATTAGGTATAACTGGAACAGCCTTCAAATGGTTTAAATACTACCTGTCCAACTGTTCTCTGTATGTGAAAGTCAATCTGGAACTCTTCTCCTCCTACCTCCAAGAACAGGGAATCCCACAAGGTTCTGCGCTCTCCACCCTCTTGTTCAACATATATCTTCAACCCATTTGTTCGATCTTCAAAAATACAATATAAGATACCACATCTACGCAGACAATATCATGGTTTACACACCTAAAAAAAGACGAAATTAGACCTTACCTGCTAATTGTCTTTCCTTGAGTACTCTCCGGGCCAGTCCAGAACAGATGGGTAGTCAAATCCCCCTCCTCTAGCAGCTGAGGACTGAATGCTGATTCTTGTTGCTAGGATACCTATCTCTCCCCTGGCGACAGGAGGCAGTCTTAACGTAACAAGCAGATAAAAAACAACAAAGTGGCACAGGAAAAATGGAGAAAGAGTTACACCAAAAGACTCTGAGCGTGTGCAGCGCGCTGCTACAGAAGCCGGCTACACTGCTCAATAAGAGGCACGGTGACACCCGAGGAACCACCCACAGAAGTAACCTCGCAGTGCCCCTTATTTATTTATTTATTTATTTATTTTCTTTCGCATATAAATATTGTCTCTCGATTACCATATTTCACCAAACTGACTATGAACAGACCTTGAGCTCACAGAAACCGCATAAAACACAGCAGGGCGGGATCTGGACTGGCCCGGAGAGTACTCAAGGAAAGACAATTAGCAGGTAAGGTCTAATTTCGTCTTCCTTATCGTCTCTCCGGGCCAGTCCAGAACAGATGGGTAGTACCAAAGCAGTAACTAACCCAGGGAGGGACCTGTGAGCCCCGCTATCACGGCGGAAGACCCCACCGAAGCATCCTGACGCGCAAGCACATCCAAGCGATAATGACGCGAAAACGCATGAAGAGACGACCAGGCCGCCGCTCGACAAATGTCCACCGGCGGAACCAAGGCCGACTCCGCCCAGGACGTGGCCTGTCCCCTGGTAGAATGCGCCCGCAGCCCGACCGGCACGGGTTTGCCTCTGGTCTCATACGCCACCCGAATGGCTTGCTTCACCCAACGCGCAATGGAGGCCTTAGAGGCCGCTTGACCTTTGGACGGCCCGCCAAACAGCACGAACAAACGATCGGACTTACGAAACGACTCGGTCTCTCCCTAAGGTAGCGCCGCAGAACGCGGCCCATATCTAACCGTCTGAGCGAACGATCAACCGAAGATCCTGCTGCGGTAGCCCCAAAGGTGGGAAGCGAAATCGACTGATTCAAATGGAAGGCAGATACCACCTTGGGCAGAAAAGATGGAACAGGACGCAAGACCACTTTTTCCGCAGAAAACGGAAGAAAGGGAGGCCGACAGGAAAGGGCCTGCAAATCAGAAATGCGGCGAGCCGAACACAAGGCGACCAAGAAGGCCGTTTTCCAGGACAGCTCCCGAATGGAACTGGAGGAGCGCGGCTCAAAGGGAGCAGAAACCAAAACCTCCAGCACAAGGTTCAAATCCCACGGAGGAATAACCTGCCGGACAGGAGGCCGAATAAGCTTGGCCGCCCTGAGGAATCGCAAGATATCCGGATGCGAAGAAAGACGAGACCCGCGAACCGGACCCCGAAACACCGCCAATGCAGCCAACTGCACCCTCAAGGTGCTCAGAGCAAGACCCTTCTCCAGCCCACACTGGAGAAACTGAAGAATATCTGGAACTGAAGAGAAACGTGCTCGCAGGGATCGATCACCACACCAAGCTTCAAACACGCGCCACACGCGGATGTACGCTAGCGACGTGGAGCGTCGGCGAGACTGCAGCAACGTGGAAATCACCGAAGAGGAATACCCCTTCCGTCGCAAGCGATCCCGCTCAAGAGCCAGGCCGTAAGCAAGAACTGATCCGCCTGGGGCATTGGAACGGGACCCTGCATCAGCAAGTCCGCTCGAGCGGGCAATCGCCAGGGCGGCGCTACTAGTAGCCGCATCAGATCGGCATACCAAGGGCGCCTGGGCCAATCTGGAGCAATAAGGATCACCCGACCCTCGTGAGTGGCTGCTTTCTGAATCACTCGCCCTATCAAGGGCCACGGCGGAAACACATAGAGAAGCTGACCCGACGGCCAGGGCTGTGCGAGACCGTCGAGACCCTCCGACATGTGTTCCCTGCATCTGCTGAAAAAACGCTCGGTCTTGGCATTGTGCAGCGTCGCCATTAAATCCATGACCGGGTGACCCCAGCGTCGAGTGACCTCCAGAAACACGTCCGCATGGAGTTCCCACTCTCCGGGATCCAGGCGGTGACGACTGAGATAGTCGGCCTGCACATTGTGCTTGCCCCCGACATGGGACGCCGAAAGTGCCACCAGGTGCACCTCCGCCCATTGAAACAAGCGCTGACTCTCCTCCAGGAGAACGAGACTGCCCGTTCCCCCTTGGCGATTTATGTAAGACACCGTCACGAGATTGTCGGAAAAGACGCGCACAGGCTTTCCCTCCAGCAACTCCACAAACGCCAGCAGCGCGAGATACACGGTGCGGAGCTCCAGACGATTGATGGACCATCGAGCCTCCTCCATCGACCAGGAGCCCTGTGCTATTTGAGCTAAGCAATGCGCCCCCCAACCGGACAGACTGGCATCCGTGGTAACCAAGACCCACTCCGGCAGAGACAAGGGGACGCCCGCTAGGAGATGATCGGGAACCATCCACCAGTGGAGACTGGCCTTCACCTGATCGGGACAGCCCAAGCGCCGGGAGAGCGGATGACGCTGCGGAGACCACCGCGAGAGAAGAGCCTGTTGAAGAGGCCGCATGTGCGCCCGAGACCAAGGCACCAGATCCAAGGCCGCCGCCATTAGTCCCAGCAACTGCAAGTACTTCCAAGCTGTGGGAGCACGAAGACGTAAGAAGGCGGACACGTGAGATAGAAGCTTGCGGACACGGTCCAGCGGTAAGGAGACGAACCCTTTGCCCGTGTCGAAAAAGGCCCCCAGATAGTGAAGCTGCTGAACCGGCTGCAGGCGACTCTTGGCCTGATTCACTATCCAACCCAGGTTCTCGAGACAAGAAACCACTCGCGCGGTGGCAGCAAACGATTCCTCGCGTGACGGAGCTCGAATCAACCAGTCGTCGAGATAGGGATGCACTTGCACGCCCTCTTTGCGGAGAGCCGCCGCCACCACCACCATCACTTTGGTGAACGTGCGGGGCGCCGTCGCCAGCCCGAAGGGCAAGGCCCGAAACTGAAAATGACCCAGGGGAACCGCAAACCGAAGGAAACGCTGATGGGCTGGAAGGACCGGGATGTGGAGGTAAGCCTCCGTCAAATCGATGGAAGACAGAAATTCCCCCGGATGCACGGACCGGATCACCGACCTCAAAGTTTCCATACGGAAATGAGAGACGCGCAGACAGCGGTTGACGTGCTTCAGATCCAAAATTGGCCTGAAGGAGTCTCCCTTCTTGGGAACCACAAAATAAATGGAGTATCGACCGAAACCGCACTGGTCTCGAGGAACTGGAACCACGGCCCGGAGCCGCAGCAAACGCATCAACGTGTCGTGAACGGCCTGTCGCTTGACCGCCGGCCCGCAGGGAGAAAAAAGGAACGCATCCGACAGAGGAGAAGCGAATTCGAGCGCATAACCCTCGCTGATAATCCGCAGTACCCAGCGATCGGTGGTAATGGCGGCCCAAGCGGAGAAAAACTCCTGCAACCGACCCCCTACTGGGAGCTCCGCTTGGACCGGCCTCGCTTCATTGGGGCTTCTTGGCGGCCGCCGAAGAGGCACCAAAATAGCCTCTGCTGGAGCCTCTAGCGCCCCGAAAGGAAGGACCCCGAGACGGAAAGCGACCGCGCTGATACGGGCTAAAACGAGCTCTCTGAAAGCGGCGAAAATCACGCCCTTGGCCTCTCGAGAAGGAACCTTGCTTACCCCCCTTAGGACGATCCTCCGGGAGGCGACCCCCTTTTGAGTCACCCAAATCCTTGACAATCTTTTCCAGCGCCTCCCCAAACAGAAGCTTACCCTTATACGGCAGCTTACTAAGACGCGCTTTGGAAGAGGCATCCGCCGCCCAATTCCTTAACCAGAGAAACCGGCAGGCGGCAACCACGGAAGCCATCGCCTTTGCGGTAATGCGAATCAAATCATAGAAAGCATCCGCCAGATAAGCAGCCGCCGACTCGAGCTTCGCCGCTTCAGAAGCAGAAGAAGGACCCTCGGAACTGGACGCCTGTTGACTCCACCGAATAGAAGCACGAGAAACGAACGCCCCACAGACCGAGGCCTGCAGCGCCAGAGCGTTGGCATCAAAGGCCTGTTTCAAGAGCCCCTCCAAGCGACGATCCTGCACATCCTTCAGGGCCGTAGCCCCCTCTACCGGAATGGTGGTCTTCTTGGTGACCGCCGAAACAAGCGCATCCACCTTCGGCATGCGCAAGAGCTCCAACTCCTCCTGGGGCACCGGATACAAGCGAGCCATGTTCCGAGCCCCTCTCAAGGAAGCCTCGGGGAACTCCCACTCCGACTCAATCATCTGTTTGATGACTCGGTGGAAAGGAAAACATTTCTGTTCAGACTTAAACCCCTGGAAAAGGGGATCCTCCAAGGGCTCACTTTGTACCGCTGGCGGAACAACATTGAGCGCCAGCAGAGACTGCGCAATTAGCGCAGACAATTCTTCCTTCCTAAAAACCCTAAACAAATTAGGGTCTTCCCCAGGCCCCAATTCACCCTCTTCTAAATCAGCCGGCCAGGGGTCCACACATGAATCATCTTGGAGCTCACCTTCCTCTGGCCCCAGAGCCTCTGTAGGCAGGGAAATGCTATCCCCCCTAGAAGGTGAAAGGGTAGGCAAGCCCTGAACCCCCTCTGTAGGTCCGGAACAGCCAGAAAACCCAGCCTGAGACTGCGGCAGAGATCCTGCCCCCCCAGGCAAAGGAGTCTGCGAGTGCTTGAGCAAATACGCCCGATGAAACGCCAAAATGAATTCGGGACTAAGAAGAGGATCCAGCACGGCAGGGAGAGGAGATATAGAAGGCTTCTCCTGCTCCACCACCACATGGCGTGATTTGGCCTTTTTCTTCGCCGGCTTAGCCGTCGGGTCTGTCGACGCGGCTGGCGCGGACAAAATGGCCGCCGCTGCCGCGCTTTCCGCGGGAGTCTGAAACGCCTCAAGATGGTCCCCCTGAGAACCGGAGCGTTCGGGCATGACGGAGAAGCGGCCTAAACCCAACGGAAGCCCAGAAGCCCGAAGGAGTGAGAAAACAATACCGGCAAAAGCCCCCACACACGGAAAGGCGCGCGCCCGCGACAGAAACAAGGGAAGCAGAAATCAACCCCAAAATACCTGGTGAGGAGCCGATAGCGAGACGCTCACATCTAGCCAGGAAACCGCTGCTATTTGCGTGTCCCGAAGACCGGAGTGCCAAAAAATCAGAGCACCTGCGATTCAGGACAGTAACTGGGGCCCCCAGGTCTGATCCCTAGCAGCACATGGCACAGAGAAGAGGAGACAGGCTCTGTCCCATTCCCTGTGCACCGCAGGGCAGGCACTCACCTCAATAGAAAGTGCTAAATACCCAGCCAGGGCCAAGCACCAACTTAAAGTGAAACTCTTTCCAAAAATAAAGCATAAAGAAGGGCAAAGTAACAGAACAGCAATGGGGAGACAAATCTCTACACATCCAGTCTAGCTGCTGAGGACATTAAGACTGCCTCCTGTCGCCAGGGGAGAGATAGGTATCCTAGCAACAAGAATCAGCATTCAGTCCTCAGCTGCTAGAGGAGGGGGATTTGACTACCCATCTGTTCTGGACTGGCCCGGAGAGACGATAAGGAAGCCCACATACCACAATATCACAAACTGCATAGCCGAAGCAAAGATGAGGTTAAACATAAGAACATAAGATATGCCATACTGGGTCAGACCAAGGTCCATCAAGCCCAGTATCCTGTTTCCAACAGTGGCTAATCTAGGTCATAAGTACCTAGCAGTTTCCCCAAAAGACACAGGTTCTCTCAATGCTTGTATTGGGTCAAGCAGTGATATCTAGGCATCACAATAGATAGATCACTCTCGATGACAACACAAATTAAGCAAACAGCAAGAACTATATTTTACAATCTAAAGACAATCCAGCACCTCAGGATCCCTCCTAGAGACCCATGATTTAGGTACAGTAGTCCAGGCCCTAATCACACCTCACCTGGACTATTGTAATAGTATACTACAAGGACTGCCTAAAAAGAGCCTTCATACTTTCCAATTAGCCCAGAATGTTACTGTAAGGATCATATCCAAGGCAAGACTAACTTATATTCATCGCTATCGGGGCTTGCTTAATCTGGTCTATCATTTGTTTCCATTCTTTTTGTGTGAGCGCATAGTCCAAATCTTGCTCCTACTCCTTCATGTAGGGGAGTTGGCAGAAGACTGTACCCTGTACCCTGAGCCGCACAATATATAGCCAATATCAAACCCCTTGACCTCTTTTTCCCATACCATACCAACTCTAAGTCAGTAAGGTCCTGGGCCATTCCCTCTTCCCCTAACACCTGCCACAAAAAATGACACACTTGTCTATATTAAAAGCACTTTCCCTCCTGAAGCTCATAAGCCTCTTGTAATTTCTCAAAGGAAACAAATTCTCCATCATCCAGATATAGGTTAAATGTCCGCAGCTCCTTTTTGGCCCATTGGAGATATACTCCTCCTTCCCATTCCAGAGAGAACTCGGGTACTTCCCCATAAATGGGCCAAGAGAGAGAACCCCTCCTTTTCCTCTCCCTGCTCCCGTTTCCTCACCACATCCAAAATCTTAAGAACCTGGTGCATACTTGGGTTAAGGGTACCCCAGCTTTATTGTTTATTGTTTATTGTTTATTTCACATTTACTATACCGCCTCTCATTACACCGAGGCGGTTTACAATTAAAACAAAATAGAGGTTAAAAAGAAAGGAAATTACAATAATTAAAAGCAGAAAGGAGAGTAAAGGCAGAAGCGATACAAATAGAAAACAGAGAGAAGTCATCAGAGGGGAAAAGCTAGTGAGAAAAGATGGGTTTTAAGAAGAGAGCGGAATTTGGGGTAGGATTCTTCTGTGCGGAGGTTAGTAGGGAGGGAATTCCAAAGAGAGGGTCCTAAGTAGTAAAATGCAGATTTTCTGGTGGATTGCAAATGGGCTTTGGAGGGTGCAGGGAGGTGCAGACGGTTAATGTGAATGGACCGGAGGCTACGAGAGGGGTTATGATAAGTCAGTAAATCAGAAAGGTAGGCAGGAGTTGAATGATAAATGGCTTTGTGAGCTAAAGTGAGAACCTTAAATGTTATTCGATAGTCAAGTGGCAACCAGTGGAGGTGATAAAGCAGAGGGGTGATATGGTCACGTGAGGAAGCGTGGAGGATCATGCGGGCAGCTGTATTCTGGATCAGTTGAAGGCGGTGTTTTTGAGCTTTAGGGAGACCAGCAAAAATAGTGTTACAGAAGTCTAATCTAGTGATAACCAACGAGAGCAGAAGAGTAGTGAGGGCCTGAGTAGACAGAAAGGGACGTACGGCACGAATTTGTCTAAGACATAGAAAAGAACAGCGGGAAACATGAGAGATATGATCTTGAAAACTGAGATTGCTGTCAAGAAATACCCCAAGGTAGCGGAGTTTGGAAGCCACAGTGATGGGGGAACCTGCAAGGGATGGAGAAAGAGACGGGACAGGAGAGGTGTGAGGAAACCAAATTGCGGCGGTTTTAGAAACATTGAGCACTAAGCAGTTAGAGGAAAGCCAAGTGGAAATAGTTGACAGACAATTTTCTAGCGGTGATAAATCAGGGTGAGATGATGAAGTGTGGTGCAGTAGAAAGATGTCATCCGCATAGAAATAACTAGAGATCCCGGCTTGTTGAATGATTAGCGCCAAAGGGGCAAGGAAGATGTTGAACAATAAAGGAGCCAGAATAGAGCCCTGAGGGACACCACATGGGAGTGGGAAATGGTTGGACAGTGAGCGAGAGGAAGAGACAGCAAAAGACCGGTGGCAAAGGAAAGAATGGAACCAGTGATAGACTAATCCACGAATACCCGCATCCCGCAGACGAGAAAGAAGAAGGGCGTGGTCCACCAGGTCAAAAGCTGCTGAGAGATCGAGTGATACTGCTAGGGTGATGTTGCCCTGATCGTGGGAGGTGTGAATTTCATTTATGACAGCAGTGATTGTGGATTCAACACTGAAACCAGGTCTGAAACCAGACTGTCTAGGGTGCAGAAACAGCGTAGAGGCCAGATAATGTGAAAGTTGAGAGAAGACTACCTTTTCCAAAAGTTTAGAGGTAAAGGAGAGATTAGACACAGGGCGATAATGGGCAGGGACGGAGGGATTGAGGGCAGGTTGTTTAAGAGAAGGACGAACTGTGGCGTGTTTCCAGGGAGTGGGGAAAGAACCTGAGGACAAACTAGAGTTGATGATGATCAGAAGAGGTTGAAGTAATGAGACGGAGGGTTCAGAAAACCAAGAAGAAGGAATAGGGTCCAGGTCACAGGTTGTTTTCCGAGTGGTGGATAGCAAGTGAAGCAATTCAGACGAGGAAATAGGTGAGAAGGTGGACCAGGTATGGGAGAGGCATGGGGAAAGTGGGGGAGAAACAGGAGGAGGAGAGGACAAGGCTTGGGGACAATGAGGGAGAGAGGAACGAAGCTTCTGGATTTTGTTGGAAAAGAAGGTTGCCAGAGTGGTAGGACTAGGGGCCGTATCAGAATGTGAGGAGCCCGTAGCAGTTAGGGTCTGTTTTTAGCCTGCATCCATGGTAAGGCCTCCAACATGTCACCTTTAGTATAAGTTTCCTCTATTTGTACATAACGTTTCCGTTCTCCGCCTACTCTCCAGTCCATCAAGTGACAAATTTGGCCCGCTCAATAGTAGGCCCGTATGTCTGGCACCCCAAGTCCTCCTAGTTCTCGAGATCGATAGAGTGTCGACTGAGCTAATTGTGACGGATGGCGCTTTCAAATATATTGCATAATTTTTCTCTGTAACATCTATAGCGCCCCCACTGGTACAGAGATGGGGAGCACCTGAAAGTAATAAGAAATCCTAGGTAGGATGTTCATTTTGATTGCTGCAATACGCCCCAGCCATGAAACCTCTATATTCATGCACCCCTCCAGATCCTTTCCCAAGGCCTGGAACAGCCCTGGATAGTTAGCTTGATACAGACCTTCAATCCACGCTGGGATCTCTACCCAGAGGTATTTCAAAGTCTAAATGGGAAGTGCTCTTTCAAAGCAGCCTGCACCTCAGGAGGCATGGTGACTTTCAGCGCTTCTGTCTTTTCTATGTTCATCCAAAATCCCATTACAGTACCATATTTTCTTAGTTCTCCCACCACCTCTGGGAGTGATTTGCAGAGTCTGCCACACATACAAACAAGTCATCAGCAAATAGGGATATTGTTTGCTTTTGCCCCTCACTCCCTATGCCTTTTATGCCCCCGTTCTGTCATATGGCCTGTGCCAAAGGTTCCACTGCCAGGGCATACAATAGGGGGGGGGGCAGCGGACATCCCTGTCTCGTACCATGGCTCAGCAGAAAGCCCTCCAAGTACTTTCCATTAATTTTAACCCGGCCCTGCGTTGTCTTTATAATCTCCTTATCCACCCTTCAAAACGCTGTCCTACCCCCATCTTGCTCAAAGCTGCAAACCAGAAGGCCCAATGAACCCTATCAAATGCCTTCTCAGCATCAATGGAGAGGAACAGTACTTCCTCTCGTCCCTGTTGAACTGTCCACAAGATCTCCACTACCTTCTTTATATTATCTGTTGCTTGCCTTCCTAAAACAAAGCCAGTCTGGTCTTGTTGTATCAACCTGGGCATCCAAGTTGCCAGTCGCTCTGCCAATACTTTAACTAGAATCTTAGTATCTACGTTTAGCAGGGAAATGGGTAGATAGGACCCACACTTCATTGGGTCTTTGCCCTCTTTGGGTACCACAAATATCTCTGCTGTAAGCATATTCTTCCCCCCCCCCCCTTCCATCATCCCGTTGAACACCCGTTGGAGGATTCCACTTACGTCTTCCAGAAAAGTTTTATAAAAAGACCCCGGGAGTCCATCGAACCCCGGTGCCTTTCCGGCAGGTAGATTTTTAATGACTGCCTCTATTTCCTCGTAGCCTATTTCTTGTTCTGGCCCCTCCCTGACTTCTTCCTCTAGACGGGGTAACTGGAACCCATCCAAGTATATCTGCATCTCCTCTGGCCTTATATTTTCCTGCCCGGTGTATAATTCCTTATAAAATTTAGCAAATATTCTACAAATATTATCTTCTCATCTCTCAATCCCCTCCCCCCTGGGCCCCTGAATTTTATTAATAGAGGTTTGGGCAATGCGCTGCTTTAGGTATCGCGCTAGTAATTTCACGGCCTTATCTCCCCATTCATAATAGACTTATTTAGTACACTGTAGGGCAAACTTAAGTTGTTCTGTTTGATGGACCTATAATTCAGTCCTCTGCTAATCTAATCTCCTCCAATCTCGCTGGGCCCCTGTGCATTGGTATGTGAGGGTAAGGGTGCGGATCTCTCCCAACAGCTGATCTTCCCATTGTCGTCTTAGCTTCTTTTGCCGTGTTGCCCACATGATGAACCTCCCCCTTACCAATGCTTTAAGCCCTTCCCAGAGGGTAACGTCTCGTACCTCCCCAGTGTCATTAAGTTGGAGATATTCTTTAATACTTGCTTTGATGTCCTCCACTACCTCCCTGCATTTAAGAAGATTCTCAATGAGTCGCCAAAACTGGATGCCCCCCAAAGCCCTCCCTTCAAGCTCCACCCATACTGGTCCGTAGTCTGACCACATTAATTAATAAATTAATTTATTTCTTTAATGTCTCTTTTATACTGCGCTCTTTAGAATCAGTGCGGTTTACAGGTAACAAATCTGTGCAGTGCAGGCAGGGCCTACACTGGACTTACAATAAACAGGGGTTTCTATACAGGGCTAACAGGGTAACTATATACAATTTAACTGGCTGTCACATGCTATGTGGACAGCTCGATACTATTTACATATTGACTCAACTATATACAGGGTGACAAGGTAGTGGGCTCAATGCCCACTCCCCGTAGCACTGTTAACCATTCATCCACCAGAATCATGTCAATCTTACTGAAGCAGTCATGGGGGTATGAGTAAAAAGTATAATCTCCAGGAACAAGCAGGAATGAGTCTTCACATATGGGTACGTCGGTACTGATGGAGCATGCGCGGGAACGCTCCCCAGCGTCCCAAAAAAGGAAAGCTTTTGGGAGCATCCCACAGCGTCTGCGCGCTGCCTTCCCGCCTTTCCTAACCGTCTTTCTCCAGTTCTTCTTTTCCGCGGAGCCAGCAGGTCGTGTTCCTGTCACCGCTGAAGAAGTTCTTTATTTCATTTTATTTCTTTGGTCGCGTGTCTGCCTTCTTTGACGTCGGACTGGTACCGCCGTTCTTTTCTTTCTTTTCTTAAAAAAAAAAATAATAATAATCATTCTTCCGTTCCACTTTAGTGGATGTTTTTGTCTCTTTGGGCCTTAGGCCTAAGAGAAATTTTCTCATGGAAAAGCCCGCCTCCGGGTTTAAAAAATGCACTAAGTGCAGCGGTACCATTTCTGTTACCGACACCCATGACTGGTGTCTTAAATGTTTGGGTCCTGACCATTCCATCACGATTGTGCGTCCTGTTCCATGATGTCTAAGAGAGGTTTACAGAACCGAGCAGCTAAGCTCAATACCCTGTTTCCCTCTGATGCGGCTTCGGTGGCATCGACGTCGTCCAGGGCTTCTTCTTCCTCCTATGGATCTCAGGTAATCAAACATAAATCCAGCCGGTCCTCGAAGGGTAGATCTCCCTCCAAGCATCGAGATGCCTCCGGGCTTGCCCTCGAAGATCCTGCACTGGCAAAAGTACCCAGGCGGGAAGCTCCGGCTTCCAAAGCTCCTCCTATGGGGTCACACGTTGACATCGATGGCACGGCCTCGACCGATCACCTGTTACAATGTTCTGGGGTACCGGTGGAATCTGCCGGTACAGACTTCCAGACATTGATGGCGTCGATGGATCAGAATATTCTGACCATGCAGAAGGCCATCACGGCATTCATTTGAGCTGCGACGCCGCTGGTACCGCAACAGGCCCTTTTGCCGGTACCGGCTCCGGCACCGATTTCGGTTCCGGTACCGATTGCATCGACATCGGCTTCGGTGTCGACTGCACCGGTACCCTGTCCGATGATGCCCATCGGTACCGAACCGGTACGATCACTCCCGATGTCGATACCACTCGGTACGCGTATCGGGCTCAACAGGAACATCCAGACAGGCGATACTTCGATTCCTCCGAAGACTCTGTTGCATCGGAGGCTTCTGTCGAAGCATCGGTACTCCTTCCTCAAGAGCCTTCTTCTCCAAAAAGAAGAATGTCTCCTCCAGAGGACTTGTCTTTTCAGGACTTTATAAGAGAAGTGGCCAAGGGGCTCTCTATCTCAGTGGCCCCTGAGTCAGAGCCTAGAGCCAAAATTTGGATATTTTGCAATATCCCAAGGCTCCTAAAGAGGCAGCCACTTTGCCAGTTCATGAGATCCTTTATGATCACATGTTGGGCATATGGGAGACCCCTCTCACTATCTCTTCCCACTCTCGTAGGCTAGACACCATGTACCGTGTCCCGCCTTGTCCTGGGTTTTATAAGACTCGGCTTCCTCACCACTCTATTGTGGTGGAGTCTGCCATGAAAAAGTTAAAGAGTGCAAAAAGGCACTCCTCTACTCCTCCAGGGAGAGAATGTAGAACCTTAGATGCTTTTGGCAGAAAAATCTTTCAAGCCAGTATGCTTGTTGCCAGAATCAACTCCTATAGTCTCTATATGGGGATGTTTCTAAAAGAAGTTACAGATCTGCAAACTTTCCTCCCTTTTCTTCCAGAAGATAAGAGGGAAGAGTTTCTCACTTGGCTTAAGCATGCCCAAGATGTTTCCAAATTTTCCAACCGTGCAGCCTTTGACTCTTTTGAGGGTGCCAGCAGAGCTTCGGCTATTGCCATAGGTGCATGCAGAATTGCTTGGTTACAAGCTTCTGATCTGGAACCTTGGGTCCAAGATGGATTGGGAAATCTTCCTTGTACAGGTGAAAACCTTTTTGGCAAGGATTGGCAGGCAAAGGCCACACAGATGGATGCAGAAAATTCTGCTTTGGATAGGCTTTCAAAGTCTACCTCTAATCCTGTCAAGAAGAGGTTGTTCAAAAAGCCATATTTTCCCAAGAAGGGAAGATATTATCCTGTTTATGGTCAACAGACATCTTCTGCAGGTCGTTTTGCTGCAAAGCGTCAACAACCTAAACAGGCCAAGCTTAAGGCTGCAAGGACTCCTGTAGCCCAACAGCCTCAGCCTCCTCAGGGCCTTTGACTTGCATCTAGAGAACTTAGCCTTTCTGGCTCTAGCAGAACCAGAGCCTCTCACCATTCCAGGAAGGTTAGCTTACTATGCTCCAAGATGGGAACAAATCACAGCAGAGCAATGGACCCTCTCCATCATAAGGGAAGGGTACAAACTTCATTTCTCAAACCTTCCTCCTCATACCATGGTGAGACAATTCAATTCTCAGACATCTCTCCTCGACCTTCTGGGTCAAGAGATTACTACCCTTCTTGCCCAAGGGGCAATAGAAAAAGTACCCCTTCTTCAACAGGGCTCAGGGTTCTACTCCCCCTACTTTCTTATCCCAAAGAAAACAGGGGGCTACAGACACATATTAGATCTCAGAGAATTGAACAAGTTTCTATGCAAGGAGAAATTCAAGATGATTTCTCTAGGTACTCTCCTTCCATAACTTCAGAGTCAGGATTGGCTTTGTTCTCTAGATCTCAAGGATGCGTACACCCATATATTTATCCATCCAACACACAGAAGGTTCCTTCGGTTCCTTTATCAAGGGAAGCACTACCAATACAGGGTACTTCCTTTTGGTCTGGCCTCTGCTCCAAGAGTGTTCACAAAATGCATGGCAGTAGTAGCCGCATTCCTACACACTCTAGGAATATTCGTATTCCCATATCTGGACGACTGGCTCATCCGAGCTCCATCCCAGTCAGAGGCCCAGACTTCCCTAACCTGCACAATGCGTGTTCTGCAGTGTCTGGGACTGGTGATAAACATTCCAAAGTCCCAACTCACCCCTACTCAATCTCTAGAGTTCATAGGGGCCATGCTGGATACCACAACTGCAAGGGCCTATCTTCCCCAGGCCCGTTGCCTACGCTTAGTGCAGTTAGCCTCCCAGATTCAGTTAAAAACCCATTTAACTGCTCGAGAGATGTTACAACTGCTAGGCCACATGGCATCCACTGTGCATGTGGTCCCTTATGCTCACCTTCATATGAGGGCAGCTCAATGGACTTTGTCCACCCAATGGACCCAGGCATCAGGGGGTCTGTCAGACAAAATAGCAACCTCCAGGTGCCTCTTTTGGTCTCTCCAGTGGTGGAAGTCCACTCAAAATCTGTTGCAGGGGTCCCCCTTCCAACAGTTGTTACCCCAAGCAACCCTTACAACAGATGCCTCTCCAAAGGGTTGGGGAGCTCATCTTCACGACCTCT
Source organism: Ichthyophis bannanicus (assembly GCA_033557465.1). Classification (NCBI taxonomy): domain Eukaryota; kingdom Metazoa; phylum Chordata; class Amphibia; order Gymnophiona; family Ichthyophiidae; genus Ichthyophis; species Ichthyophis bannanicus. The sequence continues at coordinate 6,257,143 of CM066041.1, forward strand.
CCACCCAGGGCATTTGGTCCCCGCAGGAGACCTCTTTACATATCAACATCTTAGAGCTCAGAGCAATCTTCCTGGCTCTCAGAGTCTTCCAATCCCTGCTCAGCTACAAGACAGTCCTCATTCACACGGACAACCAAGTAGCCATGTTCTATGTGAACAAGCAGGGAGGGACTGGCTCTCTGTCGCTTTGCAACGAAGCTCTGAGATTGTGGGCCTTCGCCAGAGAGCATCAAATTCATCTTCTGGCAGTATACCCTTCCAGGAGTTCAAAACTCTTGGGCAGACAGACTCAGTCGAGTTCTGCTTCCACACGAATGGTCCCTTCATATGGACCAGATATTCAGAATCTTTCAAATTTGGGGAACCCCGGACCATAGACCTCTTTGCAAGTCCGTGGAATGCCAAACTTCCCCGATTCTGTTCCAGAATTCCGTGTCAGGGAGATCAGGCCAAGGATGCCTTCCTCCTTCATTGGGGTCAAGACTTCCTATACGCCTTTCCACCCATTCCCCTAATTCCCAAGACCCTGTTCAAGCTTCAGAGAGATCGAGGGACTATGATCCTCATAGCTCCACGATGGCCAAGCCAAGTGTGGTAGCCTCTACTCCTGCATCTCTCTCAAGCTCCCTCCCTGGACTTGGGATCTGCTCCAGATCTCCTGTCTCAGGAGGGGGGAACGTTGTGGCACCCAAACCCCCAATCTCTCCATCTCAGGGCTTGGTTGCTGAAGGCTTAGACCTTCAAGATTGGCATTTGTCTCAGCAAGTGAGGGATATCCTTCATGCTTCCAGAAAGCTTTCTACTAGGCGTTCCTATGCTTTTAAATGGAAAAGGTTTACCATTTGGTGTGCTGAGAAGGGTTTTAACCCTCTAGTAATACCTTTGAATTCTTTACTAGAGTATCTCCTGCATCTTTCCCATGCAGGCCTCAAAATGAATTCAGTAAGGGTCCATTTGAGTGCTATTGCAGCATCTCTCAAGCCTCTCAATGGACAACCTATTTCCTCTCATCCTCTTATTGCAAGATTCATGAGGTCTTCTTTTAACTAAACCTCCCATTAGACCACCTCCAGTGGCATGGGACTTGAATCTGGTTCTTTGTCAGCTCATGAAGCCTCCCTTTGAACCCTTAGCCACTACCTCCTTGAAATTTCTTTCCTGGAAAGTTATCTTTCTTATTGCAGTCACCTCGGCTCACTGTATCAGTGAGCTGCAGGCCTTAGTGGCTAATCCACCTTATACACAGTTCCATCATGATAAGGTAGTCCTTAGGACCAATCTACACTTTATGTCTAAAGTGGTCTCACCTTTTCATCTTAACCAAGAGGTGTACTTACCTGTCTTCTTTCCAGGCCCTCATGCATCAAGTGCAGAGAGGAATCTTCATACTCTGGATTGTAAGAGGGCTCTTGCCTTTTACTTACAAAGGACACAGCAACATAGAAAGTCTTCTCAACTCTTTGTTGCTTTTGATCCCTCTCATTTGGGACTTCCAGTCTCTAAGAGAACACTGTCCAATTGGATTGCTCAGTGTATTTCTTTCGCCTACCAGAGCAAGAACCTTTCTCTGGAGGGCCATGTCACAGCTCACAATGTGAGGGCCATGGCAACCTCTATGGCTCATCTAAATTCTGTGTCCATCGACCAGATCTGTCGAGCGGCCACCTGGGCCTCAGTTCATACCTTCACAGCCCATTACTGCTTGGACAAGGACTCCCGCCGGGATGCCTTGTTTGGTCAGGCTGTTCTCAAACACCTGTTCCATGCTTAATCAACTCCTGCCCTCCATCCCTGGTTGGATGCCTGAGATCCATGGGAGGAGGTAGAGCCCTTCTCAGGGTCTCACAACCTTGGGGATCTCCCAGGCATCTCTAGCTGGGGAGTCCCCATATGTGAAGACTCATTCCTGCTTGTTCCTGGAGATAGCACAGTTACTTACCTGTAACAGGTGATCTCTGGGAACAGCAGGAATAAGTCTTCACAACCCACCCACCTGCCCTAGGAGTTGTATCTTTCTATCTTTCTTTCCTTTCCTCTCTCTCTCTCTTTGTCTCAGCTTTAAAACTCGAACTGGAGAGAGGCGGTTAGGAAAGGCGGGAAGGCTGCGCGCAGGCGCTGTGGGATGCTCCCAAAAGCTTTCCTTTTTTGGGATGCTGGTGAGCGTTCCCGCGCAGGCTCCGTCGGTACCGACGTACCCATATGTGAAGACTTATTCCTGCTGTTCCCAGAGATCACCTGTTACAGGTAAGTAACTGTGCTTTCTCTGTAGAGGATGAAATTCCCACCAAGCATCCACTAACCCCCTTGTGTTGCATGGCTTCCTCTTTTCCAACTTTAGCTTGAGTTTCCATACTAGTTGGTGGTGATCTGTACCACAGTCAGCTCCAGGTTTTGTCTTTGTTGATGTTCTAGAGCTTTTCCATCATTGACTTCCACAGATGTAGTCAATTTGATTTTTGTACAATCCATTGGGTGAAGTCCATTTGTACAGTTACTGCTCAGGTTTCTGGAAGAAGGTGTTTGAAATGAATAGATCATTGGTCTTGCAGAATTCTATCATTCTTTGTCCAGCTTCATTTCTGTTGCCAAGTCCATATTTTCTGACCACTTTACCTTCTTCTTTGTTGCCAACATTTGCGTTCCAGTCACCTATGACCCTCAGGATATCCTGTTTGCATGTTCCATCAATTTCAGTTTGTACTTGTTCATAGAACTCATCAACATACTCTCTTCTGCAGCTGTTATTGGGGCATTGCACCTGAATTATAGTTGTGTTGATGGGCATTCCTCGTAGACAAAAAGAAATTAAGCGTTCACTAACTGCACTGTATTTCATTACAGTTCTTGCAAGTTTCTTCTTAATTATAAATGCAACATCATTTCTTCTTTGTCTTTCATTTCCAGCATAGTAGACCATGTGATCATCAGATGCAAAGTCACTGATGCCAGTCCATTTCAGTTCGTCGACACCCAACAGATCGAGTTGTACACGTTCCTTTTCATTCTTGACCACCTCCAACTTCCCTTGGTTCAAGCTTAGAATAATTACTCACCTGTAACAGGTGTTCTCCGGGGACTGCAGGAATCAGTCCTCACATATGGGTGACGTCAGTACCGATGGAGCCCATGCAGAAGAATCCCCCCCCAGCTTTCAAAGAAAGCCTTTGGGAGACAGGGGTGGCCCAAGCGGGGTGCGGGGCTATGTGCGGAGACTAAGTGCGGGTCCTCATTTGCATAATGTTACCATACACTAACTTTTAGTAAACATGTCTCTTAATGAGTGTATGGATAAAGAAAGACTAAAAGATTTCTACATTACTATAATCCAGTGCCAACCGCCAGGCACATTAGGAACTACTACAAACACTGTCAATTTAGAACCCATAGCAAACCCACCGTATCGTAACAGCACTACCAGGACTCACAAAGCACCAGACCCTAACTATCAAAAGGCAACACTGCAAATATTAAACCAATACATTTCAGAGAACAACAATACATGACCTACTGGGGAAAGAGAACAAGTGATACTGTCAAATAGGAATTACATAAACAGAATACCTCAGCTCAGTTACACATGCAGAACATAGACCATCACCAAACAAGCAATCATAATTTAGAAACAGGAAGACAATAATTAAACTGGGAACCCCAAAAGCCAAACTTGGAATGTACAACACCACTATAGAAACAAAACTATAAATTAATTTCCTCTTGTACTAAACAAAGCACAGACGTTAATGATGCACATTTCCCAGAGCTGACTTATTCCATTAATAAATTCAAAATAAATAGATATCTTTCTACCTTTTGTGCATTTTTTTTCAGTTGCAATTGCTCCAGCACTTTCTTCTGGTTTCTTCGTGTCTTCTGCTGACTCTCCATTGTCTGCTGTCCATTTGTCCTTTCTTCTCTCTTCTAGTTTTTTTCCATTCTCTCTCTACATCTGCTTTAACATACTAATCTTTCTCCTTTTGCTCTTTCCTCATTCCTATTTCATCCACTCAAATTTTACCCCTCCATCCTCAATCCCCACTTACTCTCCCAATTCCCCGACCAATTGTAGATTTTTCTTCCCTCCCATACAAAATATTTTTCCCCTCTCCATTTCACTCTCCCAGCCCCATCCCATTCTAATCCTCCCCCAACATCAGCTCCCAGCTCCCCTCCACTCAGCCCATTTCCATTCCAAGCCCCCGTCCCCATCAGCTATTTGCAGTTCAAGCCTCCCCTTCCACTCAGCCTCTTTCCCAGTCCTAGCAACCCCCCCAACCCATTACCAGTCCTAAGCCCCCCATCAGCCCTCTTCCAGTCCTAACCCCCCTATCGCCCCATTTTCAGTCTTAGCCCCCCCATAGCCCATTACCAGTCCTAACCCCCCCATCAGCCCACTTCCAGTCCTAACCCCATCAGCCCATTTCCAGTCTTAGCCCCCCCCATAGTCCATTACCAGTCCTAACCCCCCATCAGCCCACAGCCCATTACCAGTCCTAACCCCATCAGCCCACCTCAAGCCCTAACCCATCAGCCCATTTCCAGTCCTAGCCCCCCATAGCCCATTGTCAATCCTACCCCCATCACCCCATTATCAGTTTTAGCCCCCCCCCATAGCCCATTACCAGTCCTAACCCCCCTCCCCCCCATCAGCAAAATTAAACAAAAAATAAAAGCTGGCTGCTGCCGCCGTGGCAGCAGCAGGATCGAGTGTCCGCGGGGTCCCCCCTGCCTGGCAGAGCCCTTCCTCCCTGCATCACCTCCCTCTCGCGCTGGCTTTCAGAGCCGTGAAGGGAGAGTTTCTCCCTCGTGGCTCTGTTAAGCCGCTGGGGCTGATGGGAAACAGGCATTTCCTGTTTCTCATCAGCCCCGGGCCCCGGCAGGCTTAAAAGAGACGTGAAAGGAAAACTCTCCCTTTGCGGTTCTGAAAGCCAGCGCGAGAGGGAGGTGATGCAGAGAGGGAGGGCTCTGCCAGGCAGGGGGGGCCCCACGGACACGCGATCCTGCTGCTGCCACGGCGGCAGCGGCCAGCTTTGTTTTTTTTTTAAATTTACCTATGCAGAATGTTCTTTGCGCGTGGCCCCCTGAAACATGGGGCCCTGTGCAAAAAACATTCTCGCTCAATGGACGGGCCGGCCCTGTTGGAAGATGCCACCACACATGTATGGTCCCCTTCCCGCCCACGGGCGCCATCTTGCTCAGTCAGATGACATTGCTAAAAGACAGCAGAAATAAATAAAAGATGGTAAAGGAGCAAGTCCAAGGGGAGGAGGGAGGGTTGTGAGGACTGATTCCTGTTGCCCTCGGAGAACACCTGTTACAGGTGAGCAAAGCATAGTTACTCACCTGTAACAGGTGTTCTCCAGGGACAGCAGGAATCAGTCCTCACATATGGGTGACATCGGCGCCGACGGAGCCCTTGTGCGGAGCAATTCCCCAGCTTTCAAAGAAAGCCTTTGGGATTGCATCGCGCATGTGCGGTCCCCTTCCCGCCCAAGGGTGCCATCTTGCTCAGTCAGATGACAAAGCTAAAAGAGGCAGAAATAAATAAATAAAAGATGGTAAAGGAGCAACTCCAGGGGAGGAGGGAGGATCGTGAGGACTGCTTCCTGCTGTCCCTGGAGAACACCTGTTACAGGTGAGTAACTACGCTTTTTCCAGGAACAAGCAGGAAGTCAGTCCTCACATATGGGACTCCCTAGCTATAGGCTACCGAGAACCCATAGCTGAAAAATGGCTCCCTCTAGAAGAGCCACAGCAGCAGTGATAGGATTTTTCTCCAAGAACACAACCCCCACAGTAGCCTGACACCAAAGGGTCAGAGGGTAGGAGTTACCTAAACCTCGAATAGGTTACGGAGTACCGCCTGACCGAAAACACTGTCCCGCCGGGACTCTCTCTCCAGGCAGTAGTGGGCTGCAAAAGTCTGGCTTGAAGACCAAGTTGCGGCCCGGCAGATGTCTGTCAACGGAACAGAGCGGTGGTTAGCCACTGATGCGGCCTTAGCCCTGACAGAGTGGGCCATGATTTGGCCCTGCAGCTGGAGGTCAGCTGTCCTGTAAGCCCAGGCGATGCAGTCTGCCACCCAGGTGGATAACATGCACTTGGAGACAGGTAGATCCAGTTTACTAGGGTCATAAGAGATGAAGAGCTGGGAAGCTCTACGATGTCCCCACGTACGCTCCAGGTAGAAGGTGAGCGCCCTCTTACAGTCCAGGGTATGCAGAACCTCTTCTGCCCTGCTGGTATGTGGCCTGGGGAAGAAGGTTGGAAGAACCACCTCTTGGTTGAGAACCACTTTTGGAAGAAACTTCGGGTGAGTACGTAGGACCACCCTGTTTGTTTTTTTTTGAAAACTCTGTTTATTAAAATCACAACCACACAATACAGATCATGCAAAACGTATATACATAAATGGCATCCCTTGCGGGGGTTGTATCTTATCCCCCACTCCGGGACTTCACAACAGATCGTTCATAAAGGTACAACAAAGTTTACATTTATATCCTTCCTCCCCCTACCCAACTACCCCCAATCCCCGCAGCTCTCCCTACTGCCACTAGTGAACATACACTAAGAGCTATCGTACCCCTGTTATCCGTTGGTATCGCACTTCTCTATGTAGTCCCCTATCTCCCCCTGGTTCTCTTCAGCTCACCCGAAGAACTTCGTTCCGAGTACGGGGACCGAATGTCTGAATATATGGCTCCCAAACCAACAGGAACGAAGCCCAGCGACGGGCACCTCCCCTAGCTCCCCTCCTCTCCATAAGCATTAATTGGTGGAAGCTGTTGCGCGATTCCCAAAAGGAAGGGCCCATCGCTTCTCTCCATCTATGGAGTATCGGGCCTTTACCCACCAGACATGCCTTCTTAACTAACAGGTGCTCCCACCTTCCCTTCGGGTGGAGTGGTCCAAGTAGGTCTAGTACCACAAGCGCCGCCGTCCAGGCGATCTGTTGCTGTATGATCTTACTCATGTAATTAGCAATCTTCTTCCAATACTGGCGAATCTTCTGACATCCCCACCACATGTGCCCCAAATCCCCCAAGGGACAGGAGCATTTTGGGCAACTTCCCACCTCAGTCAGACGGCACCGTAGTGCTCATCTTGGAGAGAAATGTGCTCGTATTAGGCATTTAAATTGCACTTCTCGCCAGCGGGCTCCCTCCACCAAACCGCTAATCCTGCCCAGGGCCCTGCTAATTGACCCCGGGGGCACCACCAGGTTCAACTCACGAGCCCACAAAGCCTCTTCCGCACCATAGTCCAGTGGACTACCATACCCATCTATCCACCTCTTCAGATTTGCAATTGTGGGAGGTGTCTCTTCCCCCAGTGCAAAGAACTCCAATATCTGCGCAGCTCTTTCCACCCGCAGTGCAGCCTGTGGGAGTGAGGCTATATAGTGGTGCAATTGGGCATAGGCAAAGTAGTGTTGGCTGCTCACCCCATATTCCTTGCACAAAGTCTCAAAAGGCCGGCACTGCCCCATTTGATCAATCACATGTCCAATATTCCGTATGCCCTGTCTCCTCCACTCCCAAAACACTGGTGTTTCCGATCCAGGGGTAAACCGACTGTTCCTCTGTATGGGCAACCAGCTCGAAACCTCCGGGGGTTCTCCCCAAAGCCCGATAAGGTATTGCCACGTTTGTCGTGCAGGGCAAATCAGCTCACTGCCCACCACTCCCCCAGGCAAGTATCTACTTTCCAGGTGCAGCACTGCCAACAGAGTCTGCGGGGCCATAAAGGCCTCCTCCAGTGCTCGAGGGGTGTACACCTCCGTGTTCCCAAACCAATCTCCTATATGCCGTGCTTGGCATGCCAGGGCATAAGTCCATAGATCTGGAAGTCCTATCCCCCCTCGTTTCCATCCCCCTCTCAGTCTATATAGCAGTATACGAGCCCGAGCCCCTCTCCAAAGAAACCTCCGGACCTCTCGATCTATAGAATTTAAGTCGCGCTTCAATATCCACACTGGGAGGGTCTGCAGCCAATAAAGCACCCATGGCAAAATCACCATCCCCAATGCCGCCGCTCGGTCCAGCAAAGACAGGGGCAACGGAGTCCATGCCTGGAGTTGCAAGCTGGTTTGGGCCAAGACCCGTTCCAGGTTTTTCCTATACAGCTCTCTCGGCTCTCTGGTCAAATGCACCCCCCGGTACACAAATGAGTCCCCCGCCCACTTAAGTGGGAACCTCCCACTCCACTGCCCCTTCAGCGTCCCTGCCACATCCAAGGCCTCCGACTTGTCCATATTAATAGAGAGTCCCGCAAAACTGCCAAACCGAGAGAATTCCTTTAATAAGTTAGGCAGCGACGTCTGAGGAGACAGCAAGTGCACTAGCATGTCATCTGCAAACCCAGCCATCTTAAAAGTATGTCACCCTATGGCTATCCCCTGTACATCTCTGGACGCCTCTATTCGCCATACTAGAGGATCCAGAGATAGCACAAAGAGCAGGGGTGAGAGCAGGCAACCCTGCCTCGTTCCTCTCTCCAACCCAAATCTATCCGACAACACTCCATTACAAAGTACTCCCGGCTGTAGGCCTTGTGTAGAGGAACTCCACCATTTTGCAAAGACACCCCAAGTCCATACTGAGGCAACCAAAATTTTAGGTATGCCCAGTTCACTTGATCGAACGCCTTCTCCGCATCAAAGCTAACCAAAAGTGACTGCAGCTTTCTGCTCCGTACCCACTCCAGCGAGGCCACAATCTTGCGTAGATTTCGCACTGTGTACCATCCCTTCACAAACCCCACATGGGAGTCATGCACCAGTTCCCCCAAAACCAAAGTCAGTCAGTCCGCCAGCACCTTGGCTAGTATTTTCACATCAAAGTTTAGCAAGGAGATAGGCCGATAGGAAGCAGCCTGCGTATGATCTTTCCCTGCTTTAGGAATCAGTATAATATGTGCATGGTTCTCCCCCCGCCCATACCCACTTTGCTCAACCCTCCTATGGTATACTGCCACTAGGGAAGAGGCCAACTGCTCCCCCAACAACTTATAAAATTCCGCCCCGAACCCGTCTCGGCCCGGCGCTCTATGACAGCTCGCCCTCTGGATAACCCGATGGACCTCCTCCTCAGATATTGGTGCATCTAATTGTGCACGCTGGTCCTCTGCCAGCCTGGGCAGGTGCACTTCTCTAAAGTAATCTTCCATATCAATCTGGGACCCTCCCCTCCCCGAGTACAAGTGTTGATAAAATGTCCGGAACACCTGAGCAATCTCCTTACTCTCCCTGTGCATCTTCCCTTGGTTATCCCTCAACATCGCGACCATGTCGGTCCCCCTACTGCCCTTAAGGCATCTCGCCAATAGCTTACCCGGCTTGTCCCCATATTTATACAATTGAAATCTGTAATATAAGAACGATTTTTTGGCCCATTGGTGCAACAGCTCATTCAGAGCCGTTTGAATCTCCCATACTCTTCGCCCATTCGCCGCCGTTGGGTTCTGCGCCCATCTTCTTTGCTCTCTACGTGCCTGCTGTTCCAGTCGCACAATCTGTTGCGTTAACATCTTCCGCTTCCTCCCTACATACCCCATAATGTCTCCCCCAAGACTACCTTTGCAGTTTCCCAAAAAAGCTCCGGGTCCTCCCGGTGTTGGGCATTATGGGCTGCAAACTCTTGCCACTTCTGCCTTATGTAAGCATGAAACTCAGCATCTCTGTACAATTCCATTGGAAATCTCCAAATTTGAGTCCGTGTGCTCACATCATGCCATGCCATGTCCACCCAGACCAACGCATGATCCGATATCTCTATAGGACCCACTTGCGCGTCCTCTACTTGGGCAAAGGATCGTTCCGATACTAGCACTCGATCCATGCGCTCGCGACTGGTGCGTAAAGTCCCTTTCAAATGGGTGCAACAGCCGCCAGGGATCCACCACCCCCAATCTGCACCCCAGACCCTGTAGTGCTTTAGCAGTTTGCACTCGCGCTCTATCCCCCCACCTCTAGTTGTGTCTAAGTCAGCATCCATGACTCCATTAAAGTCTCCTGCCAAAATCAGGGGAGCGTCCGGCAGCTGCTCCACCCGTGAACCCAAACTGGCATAAAGCCCCCGGTCCAGCACGTTCGGGCTATACAAGTTACCCAACACCACGGGCTTCCCCTCCAGTAGCCCATACAGAAGCACAAATCTTCCCCCGGCCCCCACACATATGCTCTCCTGGACGAATCTGATTCACTTGTGTATCAGAATGACCACTCCACCCTTCTTCCCCATCGCCGGGGCCCCCCCACACCTGTCCCACCCAATCCCTCTTTAATTTAAGATGTTCCTCAGCAGTCTGGTGGGTTTCCTGCAACATTGCCACATCACATTTCTGCCTCGCCAGGGCCTGCAACACTTTATACCTCTTGATAGGGTTACCTATCCCACACACATTCCAGGATATAATCTTCAGGTCAATGGGTAACAATAAAACTCAAACCATTCAGCAAATCCCTTGTCGTAGTGAAGGACCCCCCAGCCTGAGGCCCTCCCTCTCTGGAGTGTATGTGCCACCAGTCAAACCCAAAAATTCTCTTTAAGCTGCTCCCCCCTCTCCCCCTTCCTCCCCTCTCCCTCCCCCCTCTCCTCCACCCCTCATCTTTCCCTGCTATCTTCCTCCCCCCTCTCCTGTGTGTCCCCAAAATGCGTGCGGCGCCCCCCCCTCCATACCTGCTCTCTGTGCTCCATCTGAATTCTCTTCCCTTCCACCCCCGGCTCCACAACCCAGCTTATTCCGTCCCCATGCGTGTCCTCTCCCCTTCCCCCGCTCCCCAAAACCGCAGCTATACAATATGTCCCCAAAAAAACAGCAAAACATTTAACTTTAGTTCAACATTTCCGAACCCCTTACATCCCCTATCGGAGTCATCACTTTCCCCCTGCCAGAAGCAGCCTGGTCCGTTCTTACTCCACCAGTGAGGTTCTTCTTATCGTGGCCTCTCCTTCCAGGTCTCGCTCTCCTCGTCTCAGCGCTGTACTCCTGCTGCAGCTGTTGCCCCTCGCTGTATCTCCTCTACGTATGGTGTTGCTGCCTTGGCTGATTCAAATATCCTACGAACTCCCCCATGGGTAAAGATCAGACGGGCAGGGTATTGCACTATAAATTTAATGCTATTGTCTATCAGCATCTGACACAGAGGTCCATATTCTCTTCTGCGCTGTCCCAGGACCGCCGAGTAGTCTTGCACTATCAGCTTGACATTGTCCTTGGAAACCGCTCCCCTCTTTCTCACTGCCTGCAGCACTGCTTCTTTTTGCGGGAATCGCAGAAACTTCGCCAGGACCATTCTAGGTCGGCCGTCGCTTGCTCTCTTGGGCCCCACACGATGTGCTCTCTCTATTTGAACTAGAGCTCCTTCAGCGTAGTCCTCCAAGATTTGTTTCACCAGATCCTCCAGATAGGATTTTAAGTCCTTGTCTTCTATAGTATCCGGAACCCCTAGAAATCTCAGGTTATTGCGGCGAGACCTGTTTTCAAGATCATCTAGCTTGGCTTCTTGCCCCTGCAGCAGCGTTTTCATGCGGTTCACCTCTTGCTGCAACTCTAGCACGTGCTCCTCCGCCTGCTCAATCCAGTGTTCCGCCTCCTGCATTCGGCTGCCCAGGGCCTCCACGGAGGACTGAAGAAGATCCATCCGGCCCTGCAAGTCCTCGAATTGCACGGATAGTGCCCCCACCACTGCCACTGAAATTTCATCTGCCAGCTCCGGCTTGGCCCCTGCCTTCAGCGGTGAGGGCAGCTCTGCTGCTTTGTGTTGCGTGGGCAGTCTCTCTTTTTCTCGGTGCCCCCCTTTTGCTGCCGCCGCCATTTCCTCTCCCTCCTTTGGCGCTCCTGCTCTCCCTTCTGCTATTTCAATTGTTAGCCAGTTGCTGAGGTCTCACGCACCTCCTGACTGAGCCCCCTCCTGCAGCCACGAGAAAGCAAGGCAAGGCCCGGTCTAAGGATCAACCGCCTCCTGCCACCCCGCCGGTCCGGAGGATCAAGGAAGGGCCCAGACTCCGTCCGCAACTGATGCAAGAGATCAGGGGGGTCAAGGCCTCCAGGCCTCCCGTCTCTCACCCTTCTGCTGGCCTATGGATTCGGGGTTGGGGCTTCTATCATCCCCTCTCTCCAGCCTCAACGATTGTGGAGGCCCAGTTCCCAGCAGCCGCGGCTTTTCGGGATCTGAGATTGGGGTGTAGCAAGGAATCTTGTTCCTGGGTCAAGAGGTCGGGTTGCACCCCCAGAGGGAGTGGAGTTTCGACCACCAGTTGAAGGAGAAGAGGGAACCAAGGTTGTCTGGGCCACCTGGGTGCTACTAGGATGACCGAGGCCTTGTCCCGAAGAATCTTGAACAAAGTGCGTGCCACCAGGGGCGTGGGTGGGAACGCACAGAAAAGGCCCTGTGCCCACGAGATCAGGAAAGCATCCGCCGCCACGCTCAGCAGATGCGGCTGCCTCGAGCAGAACCGGGGCAACTGATGGTTTTCCGGGCTGGCAAAGAGATCCATGGATGGGAGACCCCAACGGCTGAAGATCCGCTGGGCTACATCCCGGTTCAGTTGCCATTCGTGAGGCTGAAGAATCCTGCTCAACTTGTCGGCCAGGAGGTTCTCCTGACCAGGCAGATAAACTGCCCTTAGGGACATGTGATGTGCTACTGCAAAAGAGCAGAGATCCAGGGTTTCCTGGCATAGGATGCGAGATCCTGTGCCCCACTGTTTGTTGATTTAGAACATTGCCACCTGATTGTCCGTCTGTATCAGCACCGACTGATGTGCCAGAAGATGACAGAAGGCTTGAAGAGCTAGGTGGATGGCTCGAATCTCTAGAAGATTGATCTGAAGCATGGCCTCGCGCGAGGACCAAAGACCCTGAGTGCATGAACCCTGGCAATGGGCTCCCCAGCCCAGCAAGGAGGCTTCTGTTGTCAGCACTCTGGTGTGAGAGGGAGGTTGGAATGGTACTCTCTGAAGTTGGGGGGGGGGGGGGAGGTGAAGCCATCATTGCAAGGCTGTCACCAGTAACTTGGAAACTGCTACTCTGTCTCCGAGGTGGCCAGTGGCTTGTGTCCACTGGTCTCTAAGGCTCCATTGAGCTATGCGCATGTGGAATCGAGCATATGGAGTCACATGCACCGTGGAGGCCATGTGGCCCAAGAGGCAGAGGAAGACCCTGGCGGATACCTGAGGCCTGTGCTGGACCTGCTGGACCAAGTCCAGCAACCGCTTTGCCCTGTCCAGCGGTAGGTAAGCCTTTGCCTGAAGTGTGTCCAGTCTTGCCCCTATGAACTCCAAGTGTTGAGTGGGGAGTAAAGCAGACTTTTCGTGATTTATAACAAATCCTAGGTGCGGGAGCAGGGTGACTGTGCGAGCAGTGGCCTGCTGTGCCTCCTGTGCCGATTGGCCTCTGATGAGCCTGTCGTCCAGGTATGGAAAGACAAAGGCAAACTGGCTTCTGAGAAAGGCCGCCACCACTGCTAGGCATTTGGTAAATACTCTGGGAGCGGTAGGTAGGCCAAAGGGAAGCACCCTGTACTGGAAGTGGTTTCCTCTGACCACAAACCTGAGGTATCGTCTGTGGTCTGGGTGTATAAGGATGTGAGTATAAGCATCCTTTAAATCTAAGGAGCATAGCCAGTCTCCCTGGTGGAGGTAAGGCAGTAGGATCCCAAGGGAAAGCATCTTGAACTTTTCCCTCACCAGGAACTTGTTTAGATTTCGCAAGTCCAGGATGGGGCATATGCCTCCCTTTCTTTTTGGTATGAGGAAATACCTGGAGTAGAAGCCTTGCCCCTGCAGGTAGTGGGGCACCGGTTCCACCCTCTAATCCTTTAGCAGACCTGTCAACTCCTACAGGAGGAGGTTCCTGTGAAGAGGGGGCCTCAGAGGTTCTCCTGGCAAAAAGGGAGGTGGGCACCTGGTGGAAATGAAGCGAGTAGCCCTGTTGGACTACTTGCAGAACCCAGGCGTCGGTAGTAATGGCTAGCCATCTGTGAGCGTACAGGGCCAGCCTTCCTCCTGTGTAGGGCCAAACCACTGGTGGGAGAGGAGCTATGCACTGGGAGTCAAAAATCCCCTCCCGGCTGGGTAGGAGCTGGAGCTGGAGGCTTGGGAGTCTTCGGCTTACGTGGGCCATGCCCCTGTTCCCTGGCCTGCTGCCCCTGTTGGGGAGCTGGGGTTGGCCTGGTAAGTGAGGTAGTTTCTGTAAGCCGTACCCTTCCTCGGGAAAAAGGGCTTTTTCCCCCCAAGGCCTTCTTCTTGTGAGAAGGTGCAGATGTCTTCTTCGACAACCTTGTCCGGGTCAAGTACTCGGACTCGTGTTCTGAAGCTTTCTCAGTCATGGGTTTGCCGAAGAGGTTGTCTCCTCAGCACGGGACATCGACCAACTTGTCCTGAACCCATAGCTCTAGGTCCGACGACATGAGCCAGGCCTGACGGCGTGCACCGATACCAGCCGCGGCTACTCGGGCTGAAGACTTGAAGCCATCGTAAGCTGCTCGAGACATGAACTTCAAGCACTCTCTGATCCCCGTGGACAAGGCCTTGAAGCGCTGCAAGGGTTCCTCGGACAGGCCAGCTGAGAACCTGGCCATCTCCTTTGCCAGGTCCTCCAAGTACATGCCCATGTACAGCTGGTAAGTTTGGATCGACTCGAGGATCGGCTCGGCCTCCAGTGTTGAATTAGACGTCCCGGTGGCCGAGGCGGATGGACCGGCAAGATCGGCCATCAGCGCCCACTGCTGCTCCATGAAGGCTCCACAGCTCACGGCTCGGACACCGACTCTCCCGGAGGAGAGTCCACGAGGACAACAGAAGTTACCTTGTCTGAAGCCTCCGGCTCCCTGCGAGGTTGTTTAGCCGGCCGCTCCGACTCCGAGGACCCAGAGCGGCGGTCTGGGCTGCGTGGCCTGGAACCTGAGGGCCCAAGCCGATCAGAGGCATCCAGCGACACCACCCTCATGAGTTTCTTTTTCCTCCAGTGTTCCCTGGAGGGAGACCCCCGCTCAGAAGACCCACGACGGTGCTTGGGCTCCGATTTCCGAGATGTCGAGGCTTCTGACGAGGTCTGGGCCCGACAGGAGGCGGACTCAGAAAAAATCCTGTCACGCTGCTGCTGCCTGCTCCTCAAAGACTTCGAAGACATCTTACCACACGGCTCACAGACCACTGGGTCATGGTCGGGGCCGAGGCAATGGAGGCAGCAGTCGTGTGTGTCAGTGAGAAACATTAACTTCTTACAACGATCACATTTTTTAAACCCGCTGGCAGCTATTGGGAGAAAAAGGGCCCCTGCGAGGTCAAACAACCGGGCTGCCAGTGAAAACTAAAAAGAGCGCGAACGCTAGTCACGAAGGACAAAAACGAAAATAGGACCGGACTCAATACTGGTGTACCGAGCCGAGGGCGGGAAGGGGAACCGGTGTCGAACCGGGAAGCTGAAAAAAATAAATCAACTTTTCTACTTTTTCCACGGTGGAAACAGGACCACGTCTGTTGGGCTCCGCGGAAAAAAGAAGACTGAGCAAGATGGCACCCTTGGGCGGGAAGGGGACCATGCATGTGCGATGCAATCCCAAAGGCTTTCTTTAAAAGTTGGGGAATTGCTCCACACGAGGGCTCTGTTGGCGCCGACATCACCCATATGTGAGGACTGACTTCCTGCTTGTTCCTGGAGAACTACGCTTTCTCTGGGAACAAGCAGAAAGTCAGTCTTCACACATGGGACTCCCCATCTACAGGCTACCGAAAGCCTATAGCAAAAATAGGGGCTCCCTCACAGGGAGTCGCAAGCAGCAGCAATTTAGTCCATGTCCACAGACCACAGTAGGACCCCTGTGTCCAATTAAACCAGCACTCCGGTAGCCTGAACACAGAAGGGTCGGAAGGTAGGAGTTGCCTAGACCCCAAAAAGGTTACAGAGCACAGCCTGGCCAAAGGCACTGTCCCATCGAGACTCTCTTTCCAGGAAGTAATGGGCTGCGAAGGTATGGGCTGAAGACCAGGTGTCAGTCCAGCAAATATCCACCATCGGGACAGAGCGCAAGTTTGCCACCAAGGCCGCCATGGCCCTGACACGGTGCGCCGTGATGCAGCCTTCCAGCAGGAGGCCCCCCTGCTCATAAAAGAGGGCAATACAGTCCGCCACCCATGTGGACAGCATACGCTTGGTCACTGCCTCCCCCAGCCTACTGGGGTCATAGGAGATGAAAAGCTGAGAAGCCTTGCGGTGGCCCCAAGTGCGTTGGATACAGAAGGACAAAGCCCTCTTACAGTCCAAGGTGTGCAGGACTGTCTCCGCTCGACTGGAGTGAGGTATTGGGAAGAAGGTAGGAAGCACCACCTCCTGATTAAGATGGAAGGGCGACACTAACTTCAGCAGAGATTTGGTGTGCGTGCAAAGTGCCTCTCTGTTCTTATAGCTCCGCCACAGGGGCTTGGAGCTCACTAACTCTGCGAGCGGAGGTGAATGCGACCAGGAAAACCACCTTCCAAGAAAGATAGGAAAGGTGGCAGGTAGCCAGAGGCTCAAAGGGTGGGTGAGTGAGCTGCCCCAACACTACATTGAGTCCCATTTGGTTGCCAGAGGGCGAACCGGGGAGTTCGATAAGAGCAGGCCCCAAAGGAAACGGGTCACCAACGGTTGGACCGAGAGGGGCTTACCATCCACCAGATTGGGGTGTGCCACCAATGCACTAAGGTGCACTCGGACGGAGTTATACTTGAGCCCGGTCTGAGAAAGGTGGAGAAGGTACTGTAGCACCAGAGCCACTGGGCAAGAGAAGGGATCAGCCCCATGTTGGGTGCACCAAACAGAGAACCTGCACCATTTGAGGGCGTAAGCCTTTCTAGTAGAGGCTTTGCGAGAAGCCAGCAGAATGTCCTCTACCTGAGTCACCCTCTCAGCAGCCATGCTGTCAGCGAGAGGGACCCAAGGCTGGGGTGCAGGAGTGAGCCCCCCTTCTGAGATAGAAGATCTGGGGCGGTCCCCAAAGGGATGAGGACCTCTACTGCCAACATCAGAAGCAGCAGGAACCACGGCTGCCTGGGCAACCGAGGAGCTATCAGGATAAGAGAGGCCCTGTCGCGGAGGGTCCTGAACAGGGTCTTAGCCATCAGCGGCGTCAGAGGGAAGGCGTACATGAGGCCTTCCGACCATGAGACCAGGAACGCATCCGCTGCCGCCCTGGAGGAGTGGGCCTGCCGGGAGCAGAAACGGGGCAATTGAAAATTGTATGGGCTGGTGAACAGGTCCAGCACGGGCTCCCCCCCTCCTCCCCCCCCGAGTCTGAAAAGCCGACTGGCTACTCTGGGGTCCAGCTGCCAGTCGTGCGACTGGAGAACTCTGCTGAGTCTGTCCTGGCCTGGCAGGTACACTGCCCGTAGGAAGATACCCTGATGGATTGCGTACGAGCAGAGGCCCAGTGCCTCCTGACAAAGGGCACAAGATCCTGTGCCCCCGTTTGTTCATGTAGAACATCATCAACTAGTTGTTTGTCTGGACCAGCACCGGCTGGTGACGTAGGTAGTGACAGAAGACCCTCAGGGCAAGGTGTATGGCCCGGAGCTCCATCTGCTGGTGCTCTTGTCTGCTGACCAGTTGCCCTAAGTGCGGAGACCTCCAGAGCGGGCTCCCCAGCTGAGCAGGGAGGCATCTGTGGTGAGGACTGTCGAGTGACTTGGGGCCTGGAAAGCCATGCCTGCTTCGAGATGCTGGGGCGACTGCCACCAGTCCAGGGAGTCTGCTAACTGGCGGGTCACCGAGACTTAGTCCCGGAGACAGCCCGTGGCCTGAGACTACTGGTCCCAGAGACACCACTGCACCGTCCTCATATGGAGGCGAGCATCTGGGGTGACGTGGAATGTGGAGGCCATGTACCCAAGGAGGCGCAGAAGAAACTGGGCGGGTACCAAGGGATGGCGCTGTACGTCCTGAGCCAGGGATCGGAGCCAATCTGTTCAGTCCCTGGGCAAGAAGGCCCTCGACTGGAGGGTGTCTATCTTTGCTCCGATGAACTCCAGGCACTGTGTTGGGAGGAGGTGAGACTTGGGGTAGTTTATGACGAAGCCCAAGTGTTGCAGAAGCTGGATGGTGCGAGCGGTGGCCTGCTGTGCCTCCCTTTATAAGCCAGTCGTCCAGGTAAGGAAAAACGAAGATCCCCTGGAGTCGTAGGAAGGCAGTCACGACTGTCAGGCATTTTGTGAAGACCCTTGGGGCAGAGGCTAGGCCGAAGGGGAGCACCCTGCATTGAAAATGACCGCCCCCTACCATGAACCGCAGGTACTGCCTATGGCTGGGATGGATGAGGATGTGAGTATAAGCATTCTTGAGGTCTAAGGAGCATAGTCAGTCTCCCTGATGGAGGTGTGGCAGCAATGTTCCAAGGGAGAGCAACTTGAACTTCTCCCTCACCAGGAATTTGTTGAGGTTGCACAGGTCGAGGATGTGCCTTAGGCCCCCTGTTCTTTTTGGGACGAGGAAGTATCTGGAATAGAACTCTTTGCCCTTGAGATGGTGGGGCACTGGTTCAACCGCCTTGTCCTCGAGAAGACCTGCCAACTCCTTAAGAAGGTCCCGGTGGAGGGGAGACCTGAGGGTCTCTCCTGGGAAATAAGAGGGAGGTGTCCGAGCCAGGTAGAGGAGATAACCTTCCCTGACTATCCTCAATGCCCAGGAATCGGTGGTGATAGTCATCCATCTCTGGGAATAGAGAGGTTATGAAGGATAAAGCGGTATAGAAAACTGGTTAAATAAATAAGTAAGCTCAAGGAGCCAAAAACTCTCCCCTGGCTGGGCCAGGGCCAGTGCCTGGAGTTTTGGAGCCTTCTGCCTTCACGGGCCATGCCCATATCCCTTGGCCTGCTGACCCTGTTGGGGAGCCGGGGAGGCCTGATAGGGTGGGTAGTTTCGGTAAGCAGCTTCTTTTCTCGGGTAAAAGAGCTTTTTACCCGAGCCCTTTCGTTGGGGAGGGGGGCAGTGGTCTTCTTAGAGAGCCTGGTCCTCGTTATATTATCAGTCTTCAGCTTGGCAGCCTTGTCAGTCATGGGTTTGCCAAAGAGGTTTTACTTTTGGCATGGGACATCTACCAATTTGTCCTGAACCCACTGCTCGAGATCGGATGACTGACGCTAAGCTTTGCGGCGTGCATCGTTGCCCACCATGGCTACCCGAGCCACCGACTTGAACCAGTCATAGGCCGCTCGAGACAAATTTGGAGCACTCAGATGGCTTTAGCCAGGCTCTTGAACCTCTGCAGGGGTTCCTCAGAGAAACCAGCTGAGAACCCGGCAAGTTCCTTCGCCAGGTCTCTCAGGTACATGCCCATGTACAGCTAGCTGGTAGGCCTGGATGCGGCAGAGGAGCATCGAGACCTGGTAACACTTCCTGTCAAGGGCATCCAAGGTGCGGGCCTCCCTGTCGTGGAGCACCGAGGAGTGCGCCTTCTGGCTTTTCAGTCGATGTATGGCTGACTCCACCACCATGGAGTTATACGGCAGTTGTGACTTCTGGAAGCCCGGGCTCCGGCAGACCCAAGACATTGAGTCGAGCCATCTGCTCACCACCGGCACCGATGCCGGTATTTCCAACATGCAGAGCATGAGCCGTTCTAGGATGGGAGGGATGGGTACCGTGAGCGATTCCTGCGGAGGGGCCTCGTACTGGAGGATTTCTAACTCATCCGCCCAAGGGTGGTCCTCCGACTTGGTCGGGAACGCCAAGGTCTCGAACATGTCCTTGACAAAGTCCAAGAAACCCATGTCTTCAGGTGGGGACCGCCGTTGAGGTTCCGAGACTGGGGAATCAGAAGGGATGTTGCGGTGGCAACGGGTATCGGTGGACTCCTCGTCCTCCATCTCCCACTCAGACTAGTGCCTGGAGGACTCGCCGGAGGGCTGCTCCGCAGGCCTTGAGGGCACCGATGCTCCATGGCCAGTATACTTGCCGGGGACAACTGCGGTCCCAACAAGCAGGAATCGGAGCGTGACCTCGGCCGAGGATCGACTCTAGGCCGAAGGATCTTGAGGATTGGCTCGGCCTCCGGGGACATCTTAGACGTCGACGGTCCGGTGGTCGGGGTGGATGAACCTCTCGAACCGGACAACAGCGCCACCTGCTGGTCCATGAAGGCAAACAAAATGCGCTCCAGGGCTGCCATTCTATACTCCAGCCCAGAAGGCTCTGTAGCCTTCGATACGGGCACCGAGGGACTTGGGCCTGACATCAGCTCCCCCGAAGGGGAATCCTCGATGAGAATGGAGACTGGGGACCCAAGGCCTATCCGTGACCGGATCCTTCTGGGGGACCTTCGTAGGTCGCTCCCTCTCTGATGCCTTGGATGAGCGTCTTGGACTGCAGGACTGGGCCCAGGGAGCTCCCGGACGGTCGGAACCATCCAAGGATACCGCCTTCTTCTTTATGGGATCCCTCGAGGGAGACCCCCTTTCTAAGGACCCACGACGAGACTTGGACTCGGAAAGTTCTGCCCGAGGTGTTGGGACCTCAGAGGCCCTGGCCTTAGGAGGTACCCGGGATTCAGGGAAGAACTTATCATGCTACTGCTGATGGCTCTTGAAGGTCTTGCTGGACATCCTCTTGCAGAGACTGCAGGCCACCGGTTCATGGTCTGGCCCGAGGCAATGAAGATAGCAGTCATGTGTGTCAGTCAAAGACATGATTTTAGAGCACCGATCACACT
This sequence comes from Ichthyophis bannanicus, assembly GCA_033557465.1. NCBI lineage: Eukaryota > Metazoa > Chordata > Amphibia > Gymnophiona > Ichthyophiidae > Ichthyophis > Ichthyophis bannanicus. Next base: position 6,277,829 of record CM066041.1, read on the forward strand.
TCTTAAAACCACTGTTAGCCCTGGGGGAAAAAAGTACCCCTGAGAGGTCGAAAACTCTCCGGGCTGCTAGCGGAAAAATAGGGCACAAAGGTGCCAGGAAAAGAAAATAACAAAAAAAACCTACAAAAATAAAACTGAGCCCGACACCGAGGCACAGAGGTTGGGTGGCGGGAAGAGTACCGGTGCAATACTGGAGGCAAGTTGGAAACTCAAACAAAATAATCAGCTTTTTCCGGGGACAAGCCAGACTACGACTGAAGGGCTGCATGGAAAAAAGGAGACTGAGCAAGATGACACCCTTGGGCAGGAAGGGGACCACGCATGCGTGGTGGCATCTCCCAAAGGCTTTCTTTGAAAGCTGGGGGGATGCTTCCACGAGGGATCCGTCAGTGCCGACGTCACCCATATGCGAGGACTGACTTCCTGCTTGTTCCTGGAGAACTTACGTTTCATGTCCCAATATGTAGGGCATTTTTGCAGCTTCTATCATGTCAAACACATTTCAATAGTTAAAAAGGAACAAATGGACTGTTTTAAACTGGCCAGCAATGTGTCCTGATGTCAATTAAGAACCTTTGGAAAGAGCTGAAATCTGTCATTGGTAAAAGAAATCCTGGGAACATTCATGAACTGGAACAAATTGCAGTTGAAAAGTGGGGAAACTACCAGACAGATATACAAAACTTACAGATGGCTAAAAACTGTTTGGAGGCTGTAATCACTGCCAAGGGTTGTGTAACCAAATATTACTGAAGGGTATCATTAATCCTGTCTAGGTCATATTTTTTTTCTCAGATATTACTACATCTATGTTGCACAGACATATTTTTTTGGTTGTATACCTTTAAACATACTAGTAAAATATTATGATGAGATACACTTAGACTAGTTCCAATTATTTCTCAAGATATTGTACACAACATACTTAAAATTCAAGGGTGTCAATAATGTTGACCAACTGTTAGACAGATGGGAATTAGAATGTTTGCCCGGATTCAGCTCTGGACTGTACTTGTCAAGCTGGTCAGATTCAATGGGAGAATCTGCCATGCTTGAGCTGATTCGATCCTTTGGGTTTAAAAGTCCTATAGTGGAATAGTTTTAATCAGGTTTAATCTGTAGTACTATTTTTCTTAGTTATCTCTCTGATCAACCCTCAGGGATGGTGGGGGGGGGGGGGGGGGGAGCCAGAGCTCACATCCCTACTTAGTGTTTGAATATTTCCCTTCTAAGCAATGTTAGATTTCAACGATTGATTAAAGATATGGTCCAAGAACGTAATATTCATAACCCAGCTGAGAACTATAAACCCATTATGAGATGGGAGGCCTTTCTTCAAGGAAACATTATGCATACAGTAGCTTTTTAGGCATGTGATGCAGATATATGAGAAGACAGCTTGAGGAGATGATGTGCGAGTTGGACGTCCAGCGTATGTGCATCTGGTTTGTTGAAAAACGTATACCTGTCTGATGGGCTGATAAGGAACTGCAAGCTCTTGGCATAGAACTAGTGGAGAGATCACTGCATGTGTTCTATCCATCCCATAAGTGAAGATGTAAGGGACTGAACTGAAGATGAATGGGAATCTCAGAAATTAGATTATTGGCACAATTTTCATAACTATTTAGTAGGTGCAGACCTCCACAGACTTTGCACCATTTCAAAGGGAAGTATATTTAGATTTTCCTTAAGAAAACTGTACAGGGAAAAAAAGTAGGTGCAAAGATTTTCACCTGCTTTTTCTGCATATACATTTTTTTTAAATTATGCACCTCTGAACTCACAAGATACAAGCATGCTGTTGTGAATACATGCACATTTACCCAACCATAAATAAGATGGACAATTTTCAGACAACTCATATACTAAAGCAAATGGACATTTTTGAACAAATTAAACAATTTGGATCAACATGCTAGAGTCCTAAACACCACATATACTCAGTACAGTGATCAATGAAAGACATTTTATGGTTAGAAGCGGGACAGAGTCTGAGGTATTGCCACCTCCCACTTTGAATCGGACAGGTATGTCCCAGAGCAGCCACAGTTGAAGAAAGGCCTCAGGGCTCAATGAACCATTAGTCTAACCCACCCTGGCCCTACTTATATTCTTAAATCCTATGACCTTTTTTGTAAGACATTTAAAAAATGGAATCTGATAACTAAAAGTAATTTTTAAAGTTCAACAAGAAATTACCTCAGGCCCCTGGAGAGGCAGTATATTAAATAGAACGGAAAAGGATGAAAAACTAGCTGAGGGATCCTCATAAGCATCGGCCTCATTCCACAGAAAGACTGGATAAGGTGTTCTCATAATACTGCAAAGGAGCTGAAATCTTTTCTGAGACTTTCTAGCTCTAACTAGTAAATATTCCAGTCCTGGGTGCAAACATGGAACCAATTTCATCCTGCTCATATATAAAGTATGAACATACTGTAATTTAGCTACCACATATTCACTATATCCAAGAGTGCCCAGGGTATTTGCTCAGTAATTTATAGTCCTGAACCAAGATAGTGGGCAATGAAATAATTCACATTATTAGACATGTTCTCCAACTCTCTAGACAGGCATTTCCTAAAGAGTTTCCTACCTTAAGGATACATGGTATAATGGGTCCAACATAAGGTGTGAATTTGTCTCCAAATGTAATTGGCAAATAGGTGAACATCATGATATATCCATCTCTGACATGGGGTGCAATGTCCACTTTGCTTGCTGTAGAGACAATCTCTGGCATCAGCTTCTCCAGTTTTTCAACCCCTAAACTAGCCATAACTTCAGCCAGACCTGAAAGCAGACAAAGACTGGGCTCAATACAACACAGTCTACTGAGTAAAGGAACTGCTAAGAGACTGGCAAGTCATGTGGCCAAACTGCTGAGTTTTGCCGAGTATATCAGAGTAGCCCAGTTATCAGTTCCCCTTCCATGCTCTTCTCTTTTCACATTCAAGGACAAAATTTGATTTGATTTATTCACTACTTATACTAACTTGGAAAACAAAAAAATTAAAACAGTTTACAATAATCAAATACTGAAATGCTAATCTTCCTAGTGACTATAATTTCGACTAACCATTTTCAGAACTTTAAGGACAAATTGCTATGAAAAATGTGCTTATTCCTTAACTAGCCTTTTCCCTACTGTTAGTAAACATATGATTTATTTCTTTACACTCCAATGATTGTTACTGGGATAACCCAACAAATACTATATCCCATACTCTACTGTTTTCTTTCTATTACAATCTGCATGTATCCTCAGTGAACAAGACAAAAATTCCTGAGATTTCTTCACCTTGAGCTGCACCAGAGCGATCCACAGAACTCTGTTCAGAAGCCAAAGTGTCCATCAACCACGGCAACAGATCCTCAAAGCAGGACTCTCCCATTCCCTTCACCATAGCTCCTAATGCCTTGGCAGACACTGTCCGCACCTAAGTAATCAGTGAAGGGGGGAGGAAGATTTTTTTATTGCTTTATAAAAAGGATTTAATAAAAATATCACACACATTTTACTGTTTGGTTTTTAGATTTAGCTCATCACTTTCCATTGCTACTTCTAGGCCAATCCAAAATCTAGACCCAGTTAGAATAACCAACCAAACAACTAATTTTTTTGTCGGAACTACCAGACCTCGTAATATTTACCATCAGGATTTTTGGGAAGGCCCAGACACCAGATCCAGGACCCGGAATCAACAGTTGTGAATTTATCCGGCCATGAGTTGACACGTGATCAGCTACATGTTTTGGAATTGGGTTTATCCTATGTCCCATTCTCCCCGATATGATGGTTTTGAGATGAGGGTGGCACTACATACGTTTTTAGGAAGCTGCGTGTTATACATCATTTTGCCAATCAAGAGGGCTCTTTGGATGTTTCTGTGGTTAAGAACCCTTCTAAATGGCAGCCTCCGGGACAGGTGGATGCAGCAATCTCCACCTTTCAGGACTTGATCCTGACTGATCTTTCACAAATGGAGAAAACTAAATTTTCTTTTCATAACAATTTGTCTCGTAAGGATCATGTGGCTCTGAAGCAGTTGTCTGACTTGGATTTGATAATCAGAAGAGCGGACAAAGGAGGAGCAACGGTGATTCTTTCCACTGAACAATATGATCGGGAAATGCATGTTCATTTGGATAACCGCAACAACTATACTTTGATATTGGACCTTACATCTGGTCTTATGAACCGTATTCAAGAGCTGGTATCTCAGGCATTTCTGAGCAATTGTATTACAAAAGGTGAAGCAGAATTTTTGATTTAAAAACAACCTAACACACCTATTTTTTAGCTGGTGCCTAAGATCCATAAATCGTTGTTAAATCCACCGGGACGCCCCATAGTGTCCTGCAGGGATTCCATACTTGAACCACTTTCTCAGTCCTGTGACATATTTTTACAACCATCAGCAGCTAAGGTGCCTTCGTATATTACGTAAAGATACAGGTGATTTTTTGACACAACTAAAATGTACAGAAGTACTATACTAAGGTATATTTATATTGTAACCCTAGATGTTCAGTCATTACATACCAACATTGACCAGAAGGAAGCGCTTGCCTGTTTACAAAATTATCCTATTGATTTACCGGAACGGATCCCTCGAAGCTTTTTTCTTGATCTACTGGATCTGGTGTTGAACAACAATTTTTTCCTGTATAAACAGCAATATTATCTCCAGATCTTTGGCATAGCAATGGGTGCTACAGTGGCCCCTTCTATCGCCACAATATATATGGCTCAGTTTGAGGAACGTTTTGTTTATTCCCATCCGTTTTTTGCCAAGATTCCCTTTTGGAGGAAGTTCCTTGACGATATCTTTTTTTTGTGGACAGGTACTAGAACGGATCTTGACTCCTTCTTACATTCTCTGAATACGTACAAAGCAAACATACAATTCACGGCACAAGTGGAGACTCATAACATCCAGTTTTTGGATATTACTATTGAATTATCTTCAACCGGTTTTTTTTTTTTTTTTGTATTTAACTTTTTATTAACAACAATTCCATTACAAAAACACACAGACAAACATTGTGGCCGTACATCAACTAGGCATATCAAAAACTGTCTATTTACCCTATCTCCCCTCCCCACACACCCCCCATTTCAACACAGACCAGCAGCACTTCCGTCCCCCTGGAACTCCCATCTCACAAGATATTCCCCCCCCCCCCCCCAATAGTGCATAATACAACTCCATCATCATAAACCAGGTCAGTACAGCTAGCCTTCCCCCCCTGTGGAATTGTGTTTTTATAATCAGGGACCGTCCACTGCCCCCGCCAACCTCCGTATCTTACCTCGTCCCTCAGCCCTATTGTCTCCCAACCCTTCCCGTCCACCCACTTTCCCCCTCTCCCCCCACCCTCCTTGACCCCATCCTACCCCTCCCCTCTTACCCCCCCTAACCCCCCCTTTCCCCCTCCCCCTTTCCCCCATTCCCCCATCTATTGCAGGGTGTCTTTCCGCAGATAGCACAACACCTTGTCCCACTGCTTCTCAAATCTATCCACTCTTTGCCTTCGTGCGGCTGTCAGTTTTTCCATCAAATACACTTGTCTGAGGCGCTCCACCCACTGCCCCACCGGCGGTGCCTCTCGCTGCCTCCAGCGGTATGCCAGCTCGCAACGGGCCGCACTCAGGCACGCCATTACCTGCCGCTTGTCTTGGGCCGGCCCCCCTTCACTCCACCACCCCATTAAATACCCACAGGGATCGAGCGGCACCTCCCGCCCCACCACCTCCCTGATCCAATCCCTGATCGCTCCCCAGTAGTGCTGTATCCGCAGGCACTTCCACCAAATATGAAAGAACGTGCCCACCTCCCCGCACTCCCTCCAGCACATATTGGACACCCTAGGGAACATCCGATGCAAGCGGGCTGGCGTATAATACCACCGCATGACCACCTTGCACCAATTTTCCCCTGATGGCTATCGACAGTGGCAAGAGCCTCATCTGGTCAAACACATTCTTCCATTGCCCCTCCTCTAGCTCCATCCCCAAATCCCCCTCCCACTCCCTCATGTATCTGTGCTTCCCCCCCAGGGGCCCCTGAATAGCCTTGTACAACGCTGAAATCAGCCCCGGGGATGTCTTCTTCCCATACCAAACCACCTCTAGCGGGGTATAGTCCCGTTTGAGACCCTCTTTCCCTAGTTTCCGCCGTAGAAAATTTACCACCTGCCCATAGTAGAAAAAATCCCCATCGCGCAGCCCATAGTTCTCTTGCAATGTCGCAAATGGGACCCACTCTCCCCCATCTATAAACTGATAGAAGCACTTCAACCCCTCTCTGGCCCACCTTCGGTATCCCCCCCCCCTTCCCTCCCAGGACGAAACTCCTCCGTGTGGCATAATTCCCTCATCAACGAAAAGTGCCCTCCCCCTCCTTCCCCTGCCCCCCCTCTAAGCTTGTCCCACTCGCTCAACACATGGCTCACGAACGGGATAGCCCGCACCCCCACCCCCCTTTCCCCCCTCCCCATCCATGGGAGCCCTGCTAGGGACCTCCCCCCACCACTGTCCTTCTCCAGCTCCACATAATTCTTCCTCTCCCCCCCTTCGTGCCAGTCCATCACATGGCGAGCCTGGGCGGCCCAGTAATAAGCCTGCATGTTGGGCACCCCCAAACCCCCCTCCTCCCTCTTCCGGTATAGCACCTCTCGCGCTATCCTGGGTGGGCATCTCCGCCAAATATACTGATTCACCTGCCGTTGTAAGCGCCGCAGATGTGTTCCTGGGATGGCCACCGGCAAAGCCTGAAAGTAATACAGCACTCGTGGGAGGATATTCATTTTTACCGATGCTATCCTACCCAGCCATGAGACCTCATAGCTCATCCACCTCTGCAAGTCCTGTTCTATCTCCTTCCATAACTTGCCATAATTGGCCTCGTACATCCCCCTTGGCTGAGGAGTAATGTTGACCCCCCGGTATCGAATGGCCCTCTCAGCCCACCTAAATGGGTACACCCGCTGCAATCTTTCCAACCGTGGCTGGGACAAAGTAATATTCAAGGCCACAGTCTTATCCGGGTTCACTTTGAACCCCGATACCTCCCCATACCTGCCTAGCTGTCTTAAAATCTCGGGTAAGGACTCCTCAGGCTGCGTCACCACCATAAGGACATCATCCGCGAATAGAGATATTTTATGTTGGCCGCCCCCCTTCTGCAGCCCCTGCACCCCCCCATTTCCTCTAATTGCTTGCGCCAAAGGTTCAATAGCAATAGCAAAGAGGAGTGGAGACAGCGGGCATCCCTGGCGGGTCCCCCTTTCCAGCTCTAAGGCCTCAGTATACCGCCCGTTAATTTTAACCCTCGCTTTAGGGCCCCTGTACAGCGCCTGTACCCACCTCATAAATTTAGGACCTATGCCCATCTGCTGCATAGTTTGAAATAAGAAGCCCCAATCTACCCTGTCGAACGCCTTCTCTGCGTCAATTGCCAACAGCATGGCCTCTGTCCCCTGCTCATGCGCCCCCCCCATACAGCTTCCAGCACTCTCTTTATATTGTCCGAGGCTTGCCGCCCCATTATAAATCCAGTTTGGTCTATCCCTATCAGCCCTGGCATTTTTTTTTTTTTTTTTTTTTAAATAGTTTATTTATATTCCACCACAAACAGTACAGTACAGCACATATATGCAGATAACCCCGGGGGGGGGGGGGGCGGGGTGAACTCTGATCCCCCCCCCCCGGGCAATACATCACAAAGAATAAGGGGTGGCTTTTAACATTTCCCCCCCCCCCAGCATGCTCCCAGCCTCCCCCCTCTCCCACCCCCCACCCGCCTATCTCCCCCTCCCCCCCCTGATACAGCCAGTGGTACCGCACCCCTCCCAGTCTCTCCTCATTGCCTTATTCGGGTTGAGTCCTCAGGGTCCTCCCTGTAGGATCTCATTCCGACTTCGGGCCCCCAGTTGTAGAATGTAGGGCTCCCAGACCGCCATAAAGGCTGACCACCTTTTGACACTGCCTCGCGCCCAACGATGTTCCATTTGCATCAGTTGGTGGAAGCTGTTCCTCCACTCCCCAAAGGTAGGGGGCTGGGGGTCCCTCCAGAGCCGAAGTATCGGCGCCTTCCCCACCAGACAAGCCTTACGAATCAACAACCATTCCCCCTTCTTCACCGGGCAAGGAGGGGGTATGCAGTCCAACACTACCAGGGGGCCCGACCACCGGAGTCTCTGCTGAAGGAGACCCCCCAGAAAGGAGCAGATTTTAACCCAATAGGGTTGCAAAGACGGACAGTCCCACCACATGTGCAGGAGGGTCGCCAAGGGTTCCAAACAGCGAGGGCATCGGCCATCTGTAGTTAGTCGGCTCCGTAGTGCCCGCCTCGGAGAGAAATGGACTCTAGTGATACATTTAAATTGCACTTCTCTCCAGCGCATCCCCTGCGCTAGGTTGACTATGCGGCGCAGCGCTGCACGCACCGTACCCGGGGGCACCTCGCAAGCCAGTTCTCCCTCCCAAGCCGTCTCCACCTCCCGATAGTCCGGGGCAGGAATGAGGTTGGCCACACGAACTTTAAAGGCAGATATCGATACCGGGGTATCGCCTCCCAGTCCAAAGAAGTCCAGTATCCGCTCAGCCCTCTCACTGCGCAGTGCCGCACGTGGCAGAGAAGATATATAGTGGGCCACTTGGATATAAGCATAACCATGTCGTGGGGACAGATCATATTCCCGGCTCAGCGTCCTGAAGGATTTGCATTCTCCCGAGGGCTCCACCAGGTGTCCAAGGAGCTTCAACCCACGGCCGTCCCAGTCGTGGAAAAGCACCGATTCCGAGCCCGGAGTAAATGACAAGTTCCCTCTCAGTGGCAACCAGCTAGAGGTCTGCCAGGGTTCACCCCACTGCACATTAAGATATTGCCAGGTCCGTTTTGCCGAGTTTATCAGCACGCTCCGCACTAAATAACGGGGGAGAGCCGGATTTGCTCCATGCAAAACCCCTAGCAGAGTAAGGGGGGCGACAAAGCATTCTTCAAGGAGCCGGGGCGTAAAGAAGGCGGTGTCACCAAGCCAATCCGCAACATGCCGAGCCTGACAAGCTAAGGCATAGGCCCGCAGGTCTGGAAATCCCATCCCCCCTTCACGCCACCTTCCCAACAGCCGGGTCCACGGGATACGCGCCCTACCCCCCTTCCAGAGAAAGGAATGGAAGCAGGCCTCAATACGGCGCAGATCTTTGCGGAGCAACCATACTGGCAGAGTCTGGAGCCAATAAAGGAGCCGGGGCAGCACCACCATCTGTACCGCCGCCACCTTACCGGAGAGGGACAGTGGGAGGGAGCCCCACGCCCGCAGCTGCGTTTGCAATCTCCTCAGGGCACGGTCCAGGTTCCGACTATATAACCGAACGGGATGGCTGGGCAAGACAATTCCTAGATATATAAACTCGTCTGTCGCCCATTTGAGCGGGAACTCTCCAGTCCACGCACCCCGCAGAGTGCCCAGCACGTCAAGGGCCTCCGATTTCTCCTTACTGATGCGCAATCCCGCCACTCTCCCAAACCTTTCAAATTCCGACATCAAACTTCGCAGGGACCGCTCTGGGGAGAGCAGGTGAACAAGTAGATCGTCGGCAAAGGCAGAGAGCTTGAATTCCTGTGTCCCGATTTGTATTCCGGATATCGCTCTGGAGGCCTCGATAGTCCTTATCAAGGGGTCAAGGGAAAGGACGAACAACAGGGGAGAAAGAGGACATCCCTGCCGTGTCCCTCGACCTAAGTCAAAGGCCTCCGAGGCGACACCATTACAAACCACCCCCGCCGTCGGCTGAGCATAGAGACTCCGTACCATCTGACAGAAGTGGGCTCCAAGGCCATATTTTGGCAGAAGAGCCCACAGATATTCCCAGTTCACCCGGTCGAAAGCCTTTTCGGCATCGAAACTAACCAACAAAGAAGGTAGTTGGCGATAGTGCACCCATTCCATGGAGACCAGAATTTTCCTCAAATTCCGCACAGCATAGCGGCCCTTAACAAAGCCCACCTGCGAGTCGTGTACAAGGTGGCCCAACACATCCGCCAGCCGAGTAGCCAAGACTTTGGCTAACAATTTCAGGTCGAAGTTAAGCAACGATATAGGTCGATAGGAGCCGGCCGCTAAGGGATCTTTACCTGGCTTAGGGATCAACACAATATGGGCGTGATTATTCCCCCAGCGAAAGGCCCCCCGCTCAGTGCGTCGGTCGAAAACCGCCAACAACACTGGGTTCACGGCTTCCCCTAAAATCTTGTAAAATTCAGCGCCCAAGCCATCCGGGCCAGGCGACTTGTAGCAACAGGCCGACGAGATCACCGACTGGATCTCCTGAGCTGTCAGGGGTTGTTCCAAAGCCTCTCGTTGGTCCGCAGTAAGTTGGGGGAGGTCAAGTCCCTCTATATAGTCACGGAGTTCGGCCTCTGGTACACTCTCGGTCTCATAAAGAGATTGAAAATAGGTCTGAAAAAGTTGTGCAATTTCTTCATTCTCCCTGCGGAGTCTGCCCGTGTCATCTCGCAAGGCCGCCACCAAGCGGGAGCCCCTTTGTCCCCGTAGACACCGGGCGAGCAACCTACCCGTTTTGTCTCCATGACAGTACAGTTGGTATCGATAGTAAAGGAGGGATTTCTTGGCCCGTTGGTGGATTATTTCATTTAGGTCCACTTGAGCTTCCCAAAGCCGTTTTTTGTTCGCCGCTAGTGGGGCTCGAGCGCAGAGACGGCGCAGGCCCACCACCCCGCCTTTCCAGGCGTATGATCCGGTCAGCGATCATCCGGCGCTTGCGAGCCGCAAAGCCAATAACATCGCCACGTAGCACCACCTTCGCCGTCTCCCAGACCAATTCTGGGTCCCCCTCATGGCACCGATGATCGTTCAAAAATTCTTGCCAGCGCTGGCGAAGGAAATGATGGAACTGGGCATCATGATAGAGGTCAAGTGGGAAGCGCCAGAGCCGAGACCCAGGAGATTGTGGTTCTCCCCAATGTAGCTCCAACCACACCCATGCGTGGTCGGAGATTTCTAGTGGACCAATCTGAGTCTCTCCCACCCGGGCAAGGGTTCCCCCGAAAGCAGAATGTAATCAATACGGGCACTCGAGCCGTGTGCCCGGGATTGGTGGGTGTAGTCCCTCTCGAGGGGATGAAGCAGTCTCCAGGGGTCCACCAAATCTAACCGTCTCCGAAATCTCTGTAACATACGGGTCACAGGGATCCTATCCCGATTCTCCCCCTCCGTCGAGGTATCCAACTCGATATCCAAGATGCCATTAAAATCACCCCCCAAAAGCAAGGGGCAATCGGGGAGCTGCTCGACTTGGGAGGCCAAGTCACAGTAAAAATTAGGGGCGGGTGTGTTCGGCCCGTAGAGGTTTCCGATTGTCAGTAACTTCCCTTCAAGGTAGCCATGTAGAAGCAGATATCTACCCATATCATCCGCTTTAAGGGTGGCCAGCGAGAAACGAACCCTTTTGTGGAACAAGATCGCAACGCCCCCCTTTCGCCCAGTTGCAGGAGAGCCCCAAACCTGACCCACCCATGAACGGCATAATTTGTCGTGTTCTTCAGCTGTCTGGTGGATTTCCTGTAGGAGGGCGATGTCGCACTTCTGGCGTGCAAGGGCTTGCAGCACCTTATATCGTTTAATCGGGTTCCCCAGCCCGCAGACATTCCAAGTGACAATCTTCAAAGGCACGAGGCAGTGTCAAAGATCCACCAGAGGTCAAACTTTGCATACAGCAGAGAGGTCCCCCCAGCCTGGGACCCCCCGCTCTCAGGTTTTGTGAGGGTGCAGAACCACATAGTTAACCGTAAGAGCCCATTCACCCCCCCTCCCCCCCCACCTCTCCCCCCTCCCCAATCCCCCCCCCTCCGCCCCCCCCTTCCCCGTCCCCCCCAACTCCTACCAGTCCACTTACCCGGTTGGACAACTTCCACTGACATTCGGGGTAACCCCTCCCTTGATCCTCCCGTCCCACCCCTAACCCAACGGTTCCCCCCTCCTGGTGCCCCTCCTATGGACCCACCATTGCCTATACATATAGAGGATCTCCCTCTGACGGCCAGACTCTACCAAATTCCCCTCAGCCCACCCACTTTCAACGCGCAAGGAACCCGGGCGACTCCACCCGGTCCTCCGCCGATCTCTCTTCCCCCCCCGCTGCGTCCAACTCCATCGAGGGCTGGGGCAGCTCGTGGCCTACTATCGAGGGTACCGTGGGGGGGTCTCCCGGTAATACATTCTTGACCCCGCTCAGTCATGGGGCGGGGGCGGGCCCCATCTCCACCCCACATTCGGGGGGAAGGGGACCACCCACCCCCCCATCGGTGGTAAGCTGACCGCCCTTCTCCCACCCCAACCCCCCCCCGGTACATGAGCCGGCCAGGCAGGTGTCGCTAAGGCGAAATTGTACGAGCCCCAGTCTCCCCCGAAGGAAACGCATGCACATTGGGTAAGGCACGTGGCTGGAGTTGTGGCCCTCCTCCCCCTGAGCCCCCACCTGCCGGTAGGGATGTCGGCGAGTTTCAGATCAACCTCGTGGTCACTGTTCCCTCCCCGTCCGGACTTAGTCACCCCCCCCCGACCTCACCCCCATGATCAGGCCTGTGGCCGACCATCATCCCCCAGTTTTCTGGTCCTGCGTAGTCACTAAGCTTACGGAGGGGGGGGAGGGAAGAGGAAAGGGAAGGGGAGGGGAGAGGAAGGGAGAACAGCCCAACTCTGATGAGCACTCCAGTATTGTAAAGGTCCCGGCCCTACCCCAGGTGAACCCCTCCTATACATTTGTCAACAATTGCATGCGTTAACTGAAACAAAATAACCTTATGAATCCAGCAGCATTGATTCAAAGTATCCCTGCTGAGGTTACATACTGCTGCTTTGTAGCCATGCTCTCAGTGCAGATACATTAAGCTGCCCATAGGAAGAGTTCCACAGGGTTCAATAAAATTCTGGAGCCCAGTCCAAGAAAGTCCAAGTCCGAGAGAAAAGTGGGAAGACAAAAAAAAACGGAATATAAATAAATTAGATAAAAGAGAATATTAAAGGAAAAAGAAAGAGAAAAAAAAAAAAACACAAGAAAGGGCAAGGGCATGAACCCAGCATACAAGTTAAGAACTGGCAGACTAAAGAAAGAAAGAAATTATGAAAATAGTATACAACTGGTAAAAATAATGAAAAATTAATGAACAAACAAAGCTCTGGATCTTGGCCCTCAGTCGAGCCGCTACAGGCGGTCTGCGGCAGCCTATGTCCACTTAGTTGAGCGTTAGAGTCCCAATGCATATAGAGCGTCGGCCCTCAGGAAGAATCTTGATTGGGGATGTTGAGGGAGTCCACGAATGCAGCTGCTTCGGCCGGCGTCGCTAGGAGTTTGGCACGGCCCTGGTGTTCAACCCGCAAGCGGGCAGGGTACAACAGCGAGAAGCGTATCCCTTTAGCGAAGAGCTGCGCACAGACTGAGGAAAAGGCACGCCGTTGCTGACTGACTAGGACTGAATAATCTTGAAATACAAGAATTTGTTCAGCAGACGTTTGTTGGGGTACTCTGCGGCTGCGAGCAAGTCGCAGCACTTCCTCCTTCTGCCGGTATTCCTGGAACCGGGCGATGACTGCTCGGGGTCGCTGTGCCTGCTCTCTGCGGGGTCCCAGCCTGTGCACGCGGTCTAATTTCACCCGGCTTCCCTCGGGACCTCCAACAAGCTGGTCGAGCCAGGTTTGCAGATGGTTGAAAAGGGCTCCATCTCCCACAGACTCGGGGATCCCCACAAATCGTAAGTTTTTGCAGCGTCCCCTGTTCTCTAAGTCGTCAAGTTTTTCACTCTGCTGTTTAATTATAGATTCGAGGGACGCCACCTTCGCCGTGAGGGAGTGTTGAGTGTCCTCGACCTCAGCTATACGCGTCTCCGCCTGTTCCATTCGTCCGGCAAATTCGGAGAAGTTTTGGTTGAGGGTCTGCAGGCTCCCTGCGAGGTCTTGAAATCGAGCCTCCAGTGCCCGCACTACCGCCGCGCTCACCTCAGCCACCAGGTCCGAGCCATCGCCAGATTTCGGGCTAGTGGGTGCCCCTTCGGCCATTTTGGCCTCTGTTGCATGTGGCTTCTCTCTCCGGAGAGATTTCGTTGCCATCGGGCTATCGCTCCTGAACAGCTTCTCTCAATCCCAGAGCTGCTGAGCTTGAAGCTCTCACCGTGGTGTTCTGTCAGGACAGCAATAACAAAAGCAATCGGCGGTGTGGGAGCGGATTTTTAGCAGATTTGTGGGGCAACTACCCGGAGCTGGTCAGAACACGTCTGGTCAGCTCATTGCCAGACCGGAAGTCCATCTCAGCCCTGGCATCTTTGGAGCTAACCTATTAGCCAGTACTTTGGCAATGATTTTAACATCTACATTTATCAGGGAGATGGGCCGGTATGACCCGCACTGCAGCGGATCCCTACCCCCCTTGGGCAGTACTGTTATCCCCGCTGTAAGCATATCCGCCGAGAGGTGCCCCCCGTCCTGCTGCACCCCATTCGCCACCCGGACCAACCTATCCAATAACTCCTCGCGAAAAGTTTTATAGAAGGCCCCCGTCAGGCCATCCAAGCCCGGAGCCTTTCCCGCCGGCAGCGCTCGCAGGGCCAGCGCCACTTCCTCCCAGGTAATATCTGCCTCCAAGTCCTGAACCTCCCCCCTTCCCCCAAGCTCTGCAGCTCAATACCCTTTAAATAGTCCTCTCCTGCCCCCAGTGTCCCCCCCCTCCAGTTTCTTATATAGATCTCTATAGAATTGGCGAAAACGATCCCCAATTTGCTTCTCCGACCTCAGCTGCTCCCCGCTATCCCCCACCAACCCCACTATAGTGGTCTGGGCCTCCCGCTTTTGTAATTTAGTGGCCAACAATTTCCCGGCTCTGTCCCCCCATTCGTAGTAACACTGTTTCAACCTAGCCATCTGGAACCCAATCTCGTCCACCTGCAATTTATTAAGCTCCATCCTCAGCTGATTGAGGCGCTTAAAGTCACGCTTGTTCCCCCGGCCTTGATATCTCTCGGCCACCTGCTTTATCTCTATTTGCAATTCCTCCTCCCTCGCCAACCTCTGCTTCTTAAATCTAGAGGACCACATCACTAGCCGCCCCCTCACTACCGCCTTCATACCCTCCCCACAATCCCACCTCCCCCGTGTCATTAAGGTCCCAGTACTCCCTCAAACATCCTTTGACATCCTGCACTACCTCCTCCCTCCTGAGCAAACTTTCATTGAGCCTCCAAAATCTCACTCCCCCCCGTCTCTAGGGCCCCCAACACTCACCCACGTTGGGGCGTGGTCAGACCACGTAATATTCCCTACTGCCGCTTCCTGGATCCTAGGGCCCCACCCAGCAGTCATCAAAATATAATCAATCCGGCTGTAGCTATCATGGGGTGCGGAGTAAAAAGTGTATTCCCTGCTCCCCTCATGCAATTGCCTCCACACATCGCTCAACTGGTAGGTGTCCATAATGCTCATCAGGATCTTTTGAATATTGTGCTTCCCATCGTCCCCCCCCCCCGCTTGGCGGTCCCATCTGGGGTGTAGAGCCAAATTAAAATCCCCCCCCAGAATGAGCCTCCCTTGGACATGCCTGGCTAGCAAAGATTGCACCCCTCTCCAAAATTGCGCCTGTCGCTCGTTCGGGGCATAGATATTAACCAGAGTGACCTGTTCGCCCTGCCATTCCCCGCCCAGTAGTAGCACCCGACCCTCGTCATCCCTCTCTACCCTGCACACCCTAAAAGTACTATCCCGCCTTATCAAAACCGCCACCCCCCCCCCCTTCTTGCTCGCTTCCATACCCCTCAGGCCACCAAAGTACTGTTGCGGGTATTTCGCATTCCGCATCAGCCCCTCATTTTTCTTTCGCAAATGGGTCTCCTGTACCAGCACTACTTCCCAGTCTAGCCTTGTGGCCTCTCTATACAGCTGCTGCTGCTTCCAAGGGTTATTTAGCTCTTTTGCGTTCAGAGATCCTATCCTCCCCATAGGGACCTATCATGCACCCCTAGCCATCCCCCTCCATTCCCATCACACCCCCTTTGTCTACTTCCCCCCCCCACCCCTACTCCCCCCCCCACTCTCCCTCCCCCCCTTCCCCTGCCCTCCCACTCTCTCCCCCCTGCATTACCACTCCCTCCGGAGTTTCCCTGACCCCCCAGTGACCTTCCCCGGGCGCCTCCACTACCCCTCTACCCCCCCTTATCAACCCTTTGTTGTGCCCTTCCCCTTCTCCCCTCAAATACCCGCCTCTGCTACCCCCGTCTCTCCATCCACCCCTCCCCTTAACCTCCTCCCTCCGTTCCCCCTCCTTCCCCTTCCACCCCTTCTCCCCCCTCAAACACCCCGCATTTATGTCCACCCTCCTCCCGCCCTAACCCCCCCTACCTCCCATATACAACCGTAGATATGATAATAGTACCATTCCTCCTCCACCCTACTTCGCTTAACAAAAAAAAAAAAAAAGGTCCCACTATATATCTATAAGTTACCACTATGCAAGTCCAGAGTTTTCCAAAGTCCTCCCGGCTGAGCCAGGTCCAGCAGTTCCAAGCTCATCCTCTTCTAAATTTTCAGAGGAACTTCCTTCTGAGGCAGTGCAACTGCTACTATGATCAGTGCAAGATATTTTGGATTTTAATATAGGTTTTGGTAAGATTACACTCGGAATCGGTTCCTCTGGGATTTTGCAAACATCATTTCAAAATAAAAGGCAAAACCATCCTAAAGTTTTCTTGCCATTGCTACTGCCTCGTGATCTGGTGGGTTATACTTATAACAGTTCATGGACATTAATCGAGTATCTACCGCACATTCGTGCACATCTTAGTATTCCCTATTTATCCATCTTTGCTTTGAAATGTCTCCAGGTCCATAGGGCGTTGATGGTGATATAATAATCTCAGAGTCCCAATAATTTGGCCTCCACAGGTTTATAAGAGGCCCCTGCATATGCTGCACACTTTCTGGGAAGGAGTTGTTCAGTCCCCAGTCTCCTCCGCCGTCTGCCCTCGTTCTTTTCCTCTAGATAGCCTTGTCAGCCGACTCTTGCTTTCAACTCTCTGCCACTTCGTCCCCGCAGTCTGCACAGGGGAACGCTGCTCCTTAGTCGGGCCTCTCATTTGAGCCTCCGTAATATTTTCCACTCCCAAGTCCCGCAGGGTCTGCCAGGCTCCATCAGCACTCTGAATGCGGCGGGTGATACCCTTTACCGTCACCAGCAGTCCAAAGGGGTAGAGCCATTTATAACGCCAGCCTTCTCTACGCAACACCGATGTGACCCCTCTCAGCTCCCACCTCCGTTGCAGCGTGCCCGCCGAGAGGTCGTGATATAACTCAATCTTCGCCCCCTCCCACTTGTACGGGCCAAGCTTCCGTGCCGCGGTGAGGAGCTTCTCCTTCAATTTATATGAGCTCATGCACGCTATCACATCCCAGGGTTTATTCTCCCTCGGAGGACCCAAACTCCGATGGGCCCTATCCATAGGCATCGGCTTTCCCTCCCACTCTCCGTCAGGGTCTGCCTCCTGCAGAATAGCGGCAAACAGCCGCGTCAACGTCGCCTCACAGTCCTGAAAGCGCTGCTCCTCCGGAAGGCCCCGCACCCGCACATTGCTCCTGCGGGACCGGTCTTCTAGGTCCTCCGTTTTCGCCTTGAGCTCATCCTGGGCTTGCCGCAACTCCGCCCAACCACTCCGCAGATCATTTACCATCTCCTCTTGGTGCTCCAATCGCTCCTCCGTGACCTCCACTCGGGCCCCTAGTTCCTTCATGTCCTGTGTTAGCGTGGCCAACGTCTCCTTCAAATCCTTCTTAAAGGAGACCATCTCGGCCTTCAGCTCCTCTTTGAAAGCCGTAAGCCACTCCTTCAGGCTCCCCATCGAGTTTGGTCCACCATCAGAGTCCCCCATCTGAGTCGGGCCTCTCCACCACATCATCCGCCATGTTGTCCGCATGGCCTTCCTCCCCCCGCTCCGCCGCCACAGCGTATGTGGAGCGATACGCGGACAACCGCGTTTGCACCGACATCCTCTCTGATATCGGGAATATCGAGCTCTAATTGCGTGCTCGTCAATTAGGGTAGGGTCGCTCTTATTTTAGCTGAATTTCACCAGCGCCCCGGAGCTCCCTCAGAGAGCAGCCACCATGCTCCCTGACGTCACCGGAAGTCCCTTCAACCGTTTTTTTAACATCTTTATATCGCAAAGCAGTGCAACGCAACACCTTGTTGCGATATGATAGTTTCCACCCCTTAGCTCTTAGGAAAGGTTTGCCATTTGGTCAATTTCTACATCTTCGCCGAAACTGCTCCACATTGGCTGACTTTAAAATCCATGCAAAAGAACTCTGTTTTCGTTTACTTTTTAGAAGTTATCCTAAAACAGTGATTAAAACGGCGTTTAAAAGAGAGTGCTACACACAGAGAATGGTTGCTCGGACCCTCGGCTCCAGCTCTGTCATCGGATAAGATCACAGGTATATTTCCCTATATGAAAGGGACCTCTGCAGTCACAAAATTGGTTCATAAATTTTGGCCCAGTTTGGGGCTTCATACTTGTTTTCAAAAACAGTTACAAATTGCATACTCCCGTAAAGCCAATTTACGGGATTTATTGGTCAAGACCACGGCCCCTTCGGATCGCCCACCTACATCTCATGATGATATTGGACATTATCCTTGTGGGGTTTGCAATTTTTGTTCCAACACAATATTGGGTTCTGAGTGGCTGGATAGTCATACAAACAGGATATATCAAACTAGATGGCGCACTAGTTGTGTCTCAATGTTTGTGGTCTATCTTATCTGCCCATGTCGGCTTTATTATGTGGGTCGTACATCAAGACCCTTTAAGGTGCGACTGGGAGAACATGCTTTTCGTTTACGGACTAAGTCTTTGACAGCGCCAGTGGTTGATCACTGTCTCAATATGTCCCATACCTTTGAAATGCTTTGTTGGCGAGTATTGGATCATGTGCCACCAAACCCACGGGGAGGTGATCGGCTTCAGTTTTTACAAAAATTAAAACAAAAATGGATTTTTAAGCTTAATATGGTCCACCCTATGGGTTTAAATATGCAAGTGGACTGGCATACCATCCTATAATTACATATAGCTATTCCATAGCCTCTTGACAGGGGATGGGGTTTCTGTTTGGTGACTCCTCCTCCCGTTGCCCTGATTGGCTTATGAGAATTGCTTGATTGATGTACGTAGTTACAGCTGTGCAAGTGTTTGCGATGCCTGGGTATTTAAACCACTTCATTCAGAAATGTTTTTTAAAGGCTGGCGTTTATACGCATAGCATCAGACCTGAAGCAGGGGGAATACTGAGACGACCCCGAAACGTGTCATCACTTATTCACAAAATTCTACCCAGAAGTGACCCCGCATGTTCACTCAAACAACAGACCTCCAACGTGCACTAAACACCATATTACCTTAATTCAACCAGAAAATGGTTAAGCTCCACGATAGCTCCACATCCTCTGTTGATTCCCGCCTCCTACATAAATTTCGCAGATAATATCCACTTGAGCTAACATATTTATTTAGTAAAAACATATACATATATGATGTTGACTGTACATAGTTTTACCTGTTAATCCATGTTATATATTCCCATGTTCTATGTAAACTCAATGTTACTTGCATACATTGTTGTATATTTTGTTCAATGTACACCGCACTGATCTTAATAGCGCGGTATATAAGAAATGTTAAATAAATAAATAAATAAATAAATGTCGTGTATGTATGATATTGCAGTATTGCTTGGAGCAGCCTGACGATTCTTCTTTAGCTAAGTACAAGCTGTTTTTTAAACAAAAGTTTTCTTTATTAAAATGGAAGGACCACGGTGGTGAAGGGACGCTTCCTTTCACTGTGCTGGTAGTTCCGACAAAAAAATTAGTTCTGTTTGGTTGGTTATTCTAACTGGGTCTAGATTTTGGTTTGGTTCTTTTTGACCTGGTGTTGGGTTTGGTTTTGGTGTTCACTTCTAGGCCAGTAACATTCAAAGACAGAAGGTATTTCCCTGACCCCTCAAATTTGCATCTGAACCAATGGAGCATAAAGCAGCTTGGAAAAGTCAGCAGGATTTGAACCCTGCCTTCCCTGGTTCTCAGACTAGGCTACTCCTCTAGACGTGTCACATACACGTCTAGGGTACACTGTCCATAGCTTTCACATCTTTGTTATTCGTGCAGATGGACTGGTCGTCTTATCACAATTGCAGCTTACAGAGAATAGAAATAATATTTATGCATGAAATATATATCCAAGGATATCAACAGAAGCAAGTGTGATTTGTACTCCACAATAGCACAGCTGGATTCTCAGAATCTGTACTGGTGACCTTCACACCAACAATTCTAGTAGGAAGCTGAAGCTTTTCTGTTCTGCCGCATTGCTTATTTCCTGCTTCTCCCACTGGCACCCAGCTTTTGATTAAAAAATTAATGCTGCAGAGAGAAGCAGGTTTCTTGAAAGATTCTGCAATATTAAACTTACTACCATGAAAATGAATAATAGGCAGGAAAATCTAGAATAAATAATAAAGGGGCTGGTATTTCATTCAATGGTTTTAAAGAGGTTTACCTTCGGCACAGGATCCAGCAGAGAGGATTTCAGTCCAGGAGTCACACTGGGAAGGTAAGGCGCCAGATCCTGGAACAAAGAATCAAGAGCCTAATTTACTAAAGGCCCAATATTCAGTACCAACAGCTAGTGCTGCAAACGCAACTAGCTGCCAGTGCTGAACATTAAACCTGGATACTCAAATGCCAGCGTCATATCCAGCCCTGGCACTGAACATCCAGGTTTGCCACATACGCTGATCGCTAACCGGACAGCAACGATATTGAGCCGCTGCCTTGTTAGCAATGTGCAGTGGAAGTTAAGCCCATAGCTTTTTCTTTTTGCATAAGAACATAAGATATGCCATACTGGGTAAAACCAAAGGTCCACTGAGGCCAGTATCCCGTTTCCAACAGTGGCCATTCCACGTCACAGGTACATGTCAGGTTCCCAAAAAGTAGACAAATTCCATGCTGCTTATCCCAAGGGTAAGCAGTGGATTTCCCCAATCCACTTTAATAATGGCTTATGGACTTTTCCTCCAGGAACGTGTCCAAACCGTCTTAAAACGCAATTACACTATCAGCTTTACTACATCCTCAAGCAATGAATTCCAGAACTTACAGTAATTACACATTAAATGAAAAAATATTTTTTTCCAATTAGTCTTAAACATACTATTCAGTAGCTTCATTGTGTGTCTCCTAGTCTTTGTACTTTTCTGAAGGAGTAAATTGATTCATGTTTATTCTTTCCACTCCATTCATTATTTTATAGAGCTCTATCATATCTTCCCTCAAGGTTCTTAACTGGTAAGCTTCTAATGATTAACCCTCGGTGACTGGATTATTTATAGAGCTCTATCATATCTTCCCCTCAAGGTTCTTAACTGGCAAGCTTCTAATGATTAAGCCCTCGGTGACTGGATTATTTATAGAGCTCTATCATATCTCCCCTCAAGGTTCTTAACTGGCAAGCTTCTAATGATTAACCCTCGGTGACTGGATTATTTATAGAGCTCTATCATATCTTCCCTCAAGGTTCTTAACTGGCAAGCTTCTAATGATTAACCCTCGGTGACTGGATTATTTATAGAGCTCTATCATATCTTCCCTCAAGGTTCTTAACTGGCAAGCACCTAAAGACAGTACTCTTCACTGAGTACTACGGCCCAAATGTATAGCCAGAATCTACAGACTTGGACCAACCTTAGACTCGATTGAAGTTCAATCACAACCCGCTATGGAACCAGCAAACCCATGTATATAACTGTAAAAAGCGCATACTGTAAATAGCTCACACTAATCAGCACACCCACACCCATGCACCCTCACTGTACATAGACTTATCTGACATAAAGCGTAGTTACTCACCTGTAACAGGTGTTCTCCAGGAGCAGCAGGAATCAGTCCTCACATATGGGTGACGTCGGCGCCGACGGAGCCCTCGCGGAGCAATTTTCCCCAGCTTTCAAAGAAAGCCTTTGGGAATTGCAGTGCGCATGCGCGGTCGCCTTCCCGCCCAAGGGTGCCATCTTAGCCAGTCAGATGACATAGCTAAAAAAGACAGCATAGAAATTTGCAAAAAAACTTAAGCGGATGATTGCAACTCCAAGGGGAGGAGGGAGGGTTGTGAGGACTGATTCCTGCTGCTCCTGGAGAACACCTGTTACAGGTGAGTAACTACGCTTTCTCCAGGACCAAGCAGGAAGTCAGTCCTCACATATGGGACTCCCAAGCTTAAGGCTACCGGAGACCCTAAGCACAAAAATGAGCTCCCTCTAGCTCAGCAGCACAGAAGGAAGGAATCTTCGCTGAATTATCACCCACCGGTAGCCCACATCCGGGATGGAGGGTAGGAGTTGCTCAAACCTCAAAGAGATTACGGAGGACTGCCTGTCCGAAAGCACTGTCCCTGCGGGACTCCCTCTCGAGACAGTAATGGACCGCAAAAGTCTGGCTCGAAGACCAAGTAGCGGCCCGGCAGATGTCTGCCAGCGGAACAGAGCGGAGGTAAGCCACTGACGTAGCCTTTGCCCGAACACAATGAGCCGTGACTCGACCATCCAAGGAGAGTCCGGCTGCCCCATAAGCCCAAGTGATACAGTCCGCAACCCAGATGGACAGAGTACGCTTGGAGACCGGGAGTCCCAATTTATTGGGATCAAAAGACACAAAAAGCTGAGCAGCTTTACGGTGCTCCCGCATACGGTCAAGGTAGAAGTTCAATGCTCTTCTACAGTCCAGGGTATGGAGGACCATTTCAGCTCGGCTGGAGTGTGGTCTGGGAAAGAAGGTCGGAAGTACCACCTCCTGATTGATGTGAAAAGGGGAGACCACTTTTGGAAGAAATTTTGGGTGAGTCCGTAGGACTACCCTATTTTTGTAGAACCGAGTGTAAGGGGGATCAGACACGAGGGCCTGCAATTCACTTACGCGTCTAGCGGAAGTGAGGGCTATCAAGAACAATGTTTTCCAAGAAAGAAAACGGAGAGAACAGGTAGCCATAGGTTCAAAAGGCGGACAGGTGATCCGCTGTAAAACCACATTCAGATCCCAGTCAGGCGCTGGCGGGCGCAGAGGTGGTTTAAGAAGAAGGAGACCTCTGAGAAACCTCGCTACGAGAGGGTCGCTGGAAAGAGGTCTGCCGTCCACCGGCACATGATGTGCTGAAAGAGCACTGAGGTGAACTTTGACGGAGTTGGACTTAAGTCCCAGATTAGAGAGGTATAGCAAGTACTGCAAGATCACCGACACCGAGCAGGAGAAGGGATCCTGAGACTGTTGGGTACACCAAACGGAAAAGCGACGCCATTTAAGGGCGTAGCATTTGCGGGTAGAAGGTCGCCGAGAAGCTAGGACGACCTCTTCCACCTCTGCCGGTAGGAGAAGGGGAGCAAGGACTACCCTCTCAGCAGCCAGGCCATTAGATTGAGAGATCTGAGGTTGGGGTGTAGCAGAGACCCCTGATCCTGAGTGAGGAGATCCGGTTGAAACCCCAGAGGGAATGGATCCTCTACCGCTAATTGCAGCAGGAGTGGAAACCACGGCTGTCTGGGCCAGCGAGGGGCCACCAGGATCATGGAAGCTTTGTCTCGGAGAACCTTGAAAAGAGTTCGAGAGACTAGCGGGATGGGAGGAAAAGCATACAGGAGGCTCTCCGACCATGAGAGTAGAAAAGCGTCTGCCGCAACTCGAAGGGGATGTGGCTGACGGGAGCAGAAGCGAGGAAGTTGCCGGTTGAGAGGACTGGCAAAGAGATCCATTGTGGGGAGGCCCCACTTTAGAAAGAGCTTCTGAACTACCAAGGGATCCAGGCGCCACTCGTGCGGCTGGAGGATCCTGCTGTTTGTCCGCCAGGCAATTTTCTTGGCCTGGGAGATAAACTGCCTTGAGAAGGATGTCGTGACTGACGGCCCAAGAGCAGAGCTTCTGTGCTTCCCGACAGAGAAGGAAGGAGCCCGTGCCTCCCTGCTTGTTCACGTAGAACATGGCAACTTGATTGTCCGTCTGGACAAGGACGGACTGGTGAGAGGTCAGGTGGGAGAAAGCCTTGAAAGCCAGGCGGATCGCTCTGAGCTCCAGGAAGTTGATCTGCTGAGCAGACTCCCACGTGGTCCAGAGGTCCTGAGTACGTGCCCCTTGGCAATGTGCTCCCCAACCCAGGAGGGACGCATCTGTCGTCAGCACCTGGGCCGGCTGAGGTGACTGAAAAGGCATGCCGAGTACCAGGTTCGGCCGATGAAGCCACCACCGGAGAGACGAGGCCAGCGGCTCGGAGACGCGCACTAGGTCTGCTATGCCGCCTGTGGCTTGTTGCCACTGCTTGCGAAGACACCATTGAGCAGGCCGCATATTCAGGCGGGCATTGGGGGTCACATGGACGGTGGAAGCCATATGGCCGAGCAGTCTCAGGAAGCGCCTGGCGGAGACCAGGGGCTGGCTGCGAAAACGGTCGGCTAGGTCCATGAGCCGTTGAGCCCTGTCGAGAGGCAGGAAAGCTCGTGCCTGAGGAGTGTGCAGTCTTGCGCCGATGAACTCGAGATCCTGTGAGGGGAGCAAAGTGGACTTTGCGAAGTTTATGACAAAGCCCAAGTACTGCAGAAGAGTCACCGTGCGGTGTGTGGCGTTGGTGACCTCCGGAGCGGACGCTGCTCTGATGAGCCAGTCGTCGAGGTACGGAAAGACATAGAGTCCGTGAAGCCGGAGATGGGCCGCCACCACCGCGAGACAGGTTGTGAAGACTCGCGGTGCGGAGGACAGGCCAAAGGGCAGTACTCTGTACTGGTAATGATTTCCTGCCACCACAAACCTTAGGTATTGGCGGTGGCTTGGGTGGATGAGGATGTGCGTGTAGGCATCCTTTAGATCCAAGGAGCATAGCCAATCTCCCTGCTGGAGGTAGGGCAGAAGGATTCCAAGGGTAAGCATTTTGAACTTTTCCCGCACGAGGAACCTGTTGAGGTTGCGCAAGTCCAGGATGGGTCTGAGGCCTCCTGTCCTTTTTGGTACTAGAAAATACCTGGAATAAAAGCCTTGACCGCTCAGGTGGTGGGGTACCGGTTCCACCGCCTGTTCCTGTAGGAGACCTGCTAACTCCTGAAGGAGTAAGTCCCTGTGCAGAGGGAGCCGTGGAGGTTCTCCCGGGAAATAGGAGGGAGGGACCTGGTGGAAGTGGAGAAGATAGCCTTCTCTTACGACTTGAAGCACCCAGGCATCTGAAGTGATGTTGGACCACCTGTGGGCGAAGTGAACCAGCCGGCCTCCGGTGCTGGGAGGAGCCAGCAGAGGGGGAGAGGCTATGCTGAAGGAGTCAAAAACCCCCACCCTGCTGAGCAGGGGCTGGTGGTGCAGGCTTGGGGGCTTGCTGCCTACGGGACCCGTTACCCCGTCCCTTGGCCTGCTGGCCCTGTTGGGGAGCTGCGGGGGCCTGATATTGGGGGTAGTGTTTATAGGCAGCTGCCTTTCTCGGGTAAAAGGACTTCTTTCCCGAGCCCTTCTTTTTCTGGGAAGGGGCGGAGGTCTTCCTAGAAAGCCTAGTCCTGGTGAGAGTCTCTGTCTCTAGTTGTGCAGCCTTCTCGTCCATAGGTTTGCCAAAGAGGTTTTCACCTCGGCAGGGGACATCGACCAACTTGTCCTGCACCCAGGGCTCAAGGTCAGACGACTGAAGCCAAGCCTGTCGGCGGGCACCGATGCCGGCTGCGGCCACTCGAGCCGATGCTTCAAAGCCATCATAGGCTGCTCGGGATATGAATTTTGAGCATTCCCGAATGCCAGTGGACAAGGCTAGGAACCTCCGCAAAGGTTCCTCGGACAACCCAGCGGAGAATCCGGCTAGCTCTTTAGCCAGGTCTCGGAGATACATGCCCATGTATAGCTGGTAGGTCTGGACACGACACGCAAGCATAGAGCCCTGGAAACACTTCTTACCAAGGCCATCCAGGTTACGGGCCTCCCTGCCGGGAGGCACCGAGGAGTGCATCTTCTGGCTCTTAAGACGATGCATGGCCGATTCCACTACCATGGAATGGTGTGGTAGCTGTGCTTTTTGGAAGCCAGGGCTCTTGCGGACTCGATAGATAGAATCGACCCGCTTGCTCAGGACCGGCGAGGAGGCCGGACTCTCCCACATGCGGAAGAGTAGTCGTTCCAGCATGGGAGGAACCGGCACAGTAAAGTGTTCCCTGGCGGGAGAGTCATACTGGAGGGCGTCGAGCTCTTCGGCTCCTCCTCGGGATCCGCAGGGAAGGCCAAAGCCTTGGCCATATCCCTGACGAAGTCCGAGAACCGGGCATCCTCCGGGGGGGACTGTTTCCGAGGTTCGGACTCAGGTGAGTCCGAGGGGACACACCGAGTCCGAAAAGAATCAGGTGACTCTTCCTCTTCAGACTCCCAGACCGACTCCGACGAGGAATCGGTGGGGTCGGCCCGGGCAGGCCGCGGCGCCGGCCGCCCCGACGCCGAGGGAGTCGGCGTCGGCGACCTCGGTCCCGAACGGGAGGCCGAGGGTGACCTCGACCGAGGATCGACTCGAGTTCGCATGGACTCGAGGATCGGCTCGGTCTCCGGGGTCGACTTGGACGTCGACGTCCCGGCGGTCGGGGCAGCGGCGCCAGCAAGGCTAGCGAGCAGTGCCCGCTGCTGGTCCATGAAGGCAGACAGTCTGCTCTCCAAGGCCGTCAACCTGAGTCCGACCTCAGGTGACCCAGCAGCCCCCGACTCGGGCCCCGACGGCGTCGGGCCCGACGTCGGCGGTCTCGGAGGCGAGTCCAGAAGGACCACAGGACTTACCCGAGCAGGCAGCTCCGACTCCATGCGAGGTCGCTTCGAGAGGTGCTCCTTCTCCAAGGACCCGGGACGGCTATCGGGGCTATGCGACCTGGCCCTCGCGGAGCCAGGAGCGTCCACCGACGCCGCCCTCGCGGGTTTCACCTTCCGTCGATGGTCCCCGGAGGGAGAACCCCTGTCGGAGGAACTCCGGCGACGGTCCGAGCTGGAACCTCTGGACGCCGAGGCCTCCGACGAGGTCCGGGTACGGCTGGGGTCAGCGAAGATCCTATCCCGCTGATGCCGCCGACTTCTCAACGCTTTGGAGGACATTTTGCCACAGGCCCCACAGATCATTTCTTCATGATCCGGGCCCAGGCAGCGGAGGCAATTATCGTGTGTGTCAGTTAGTGACATATTTCGGTCACACTGACCACACCGCTTGAAACCACTGGCAGCCATCGGGGGAAAAAGGGCCCCTGCGAGGTCAAAGGACCGGGCTGCCAGTGAAAACCGAAAACGAAACTGACTAAATCAGAAAAACCGAAAAAAGAAGAAGAGGACTCGTGACCGGCGTCGCGAGTCCGGGCGGGAAAAAGACCGGCGTCGAACCGAAGGAAAAAAGAGAAAATTACGAATAAAATCAACTTTTTCGCGGGGACACGACGGGTACGTCTGTAGGGCTCCGCGGAAAAAAGAAGACTGGCTAAGATGGCACCCTTGGGCGGGAAGGCGACCGCGCATGCGCGCTGCAATTCCCAAAGGCTTTCTTTGAAAGCTGGGGAAAATTGCTCCGCGAGGGCTCCGTCGGCGCCGACGTCACCCATATGTGAGGACTGACTTCCTGCTTGGTCCTGGAGAAACACCATTGCCATTGATTGTTTGATGTGTTCACCTCCCTGATTCAAGGATAAGGTGGGATAGAAATACCCTTAAATAAATAAAAATAAATAATGATTAAGCCTTCGGTGACTGGATTATTTATAGAGCTCTATCACATCTTCCCTCAAGGTTCTTAACTGGCAAGCTTCTAATGATTAACCCTCGGTGACTGGATTATTTATAGAGCTCTATCATATCTTCCCCTCAAGGTTCTTAACTGGCAAGCTTCTAACGATTAAGCCCTCGGTGACTGGATTATTTATAGAGCTCTATCACATCTTCCCTCAAGGTTCTTAACTGGCAAGCTTCTAATGATTAACCCTCGGTGACTGGATTATTTATAGAGCTCTATCATATCTTCCCCTCAAGGTTCTTAACTGGCAAGCTTCTAACGATTAAGCCCTCGGTGACTGGATTATTTATAGAGCTCTATCATATCTTCCCTCAAGGTTCTTAACTGGCAAGCTTCTAATGATTAACCCTCGGTGACTGGATTGATTTTTGGTCTTTTTATCCTTATTGTTTGCTCTTGATACCCCCTCCCTGGCAGACATCCTGAAAGTTGGAGGGCTTTCTCCTTAAAACTAATCTTCTGTGCCTTTCATTGCCTAGAGAAGGGTTTGCTGCGGTAGTGGCAGCGATCTTCCCTCTTACTTTAGACCTTGAGGACAACACTCCCAAGGCATATCCAACCCCCCGTTGCTTCATCAGAGATATATATATGTGTGTGTGTGTGTTTTAGGAATAGGGAGTTTGTGCCAAAGACCTGAGCTCACAAAAACATGTCTACACAGATTCATACCCAGGGGTGTCTTGAAGGGCGGCACTGGTTATTTGAATGGGTTGGCACCAAACATTTTCAACAATCTCCAAAAACTTGATAAGAAACAACACACCAAGAGCCGCCACAATGTCTATATTTAGGATGTAGTCCAGTCTAGCCTCTGCCCTTCTTACAGGCATTAGCAGCGACGCTTACAGGGCAATGGCATTTTCTCCAGATTCCCACCTTTTGGTCTGTAAGAGAATACATGTTCCCAATGATCTGTGCTGCCATTTTCCTGGTATCCGTGGAACGGTCTTGAAAGGCTCGCTGAACTATCGGCATTATCAGGGCCAAAGAAGGTGCATCAATAAAGTGGACAAATTTAGTATCCAGCAGGGTCTGCAGGCACTTCTGGGTCTTCCTTGATGGATCAGTCAGGGCATCCAGTAGAATTGGAGAGATTGCTATATAGGAACAAATTACTGTAATTATATAGAAGATGTCAAAACATCCCAAGTCCTTGCATCTGATTACAGAGAAAGCGTAGTTACTCACCTGTAACAGGTGTTCTCCAGGAACAGCAGAAATCAGTCCTCACATATGGGTGACGTCTGTGCCGATGGAGCCCACACGGAGCATTTCCCCAGCTTTCAAAGAAAGCCTTTGGGAATGCTACCATGCATTCATGAAGCTACAGGGTAAACTATTTAAGACTAATAAAAGAAAATATTTTTTCACTCAACGTGTAATCAAACTCTGGAATTTGTTACCGGAGTATGTAGTAAAGGCTGTTAGTGTAGCTGGGTTTAAAAAAGGTTTGGACAAGTTCCTGGAGGAAAGGTCCATAAACCATTATTAAGAAGGGACCCAGGATATCAATGCTTGACCCAGTATAAGCACTGTGGAATCTGTGTCTTTTGGGGAAACTGCTAGGTACGTATGACCTAGACTGGCCACTGTTGGAAACAGGATACTGGGCTTGATGGACCTTGGTCTGACCCAGTATGGCATATCTTATGTTCTTATGCATGGTCCCCTTCCCACCCAAGGGTGCCATCTTGTTCAGTCAGATAACATAGCCTAGGTGAAAAGGTAAAAAACAGCTAGAGGCAGCAACTCCCAGGGGAGGAGGGAGGGTTGCGAGGACTCATTCCTGCTGTTCCCGGAGAACACCTGTTATAGGTGAGTAACTATGCTTTCTCCAGGAACAAGCAGGAAGTCAGTCCTCGCCTATGGGACTCCCTAGCTCCAGGTTGCCAAGTTCCAAACCAAGACAGCACCAATGGTGACCACCCGGGAAGGCCGCCAGTTGCAGATGATGAGTCCCTATCCAGAGACTCCGCAACGCCTAGCTACCCTTGTGGCTATTAGTCTGGTAGCCTGACCTTAGACGGGCTGGAGGGCAGGAGTTGCCTATACACCAAGTATGCTACGGATTACCGCCTGGCTGAAGGCACTGTCCCTGAGGGACTCACTCTCTAGTCAGTAATGTGCTGCAAAGGTATGCACTGAGGATCATGTGGCAGCCTTGCAAATTTCCATCACCGGGATCGAGCGAAGGTTGGCCACCGATACAGCCATGGCCCTGACGCAATGAGCAATGATCCAGGGCTCCAGGGAAAGGCCAGCCTGCTCATAAGCAAAGGTGATGCAGTCCACCACCCAAGAGGACAGAGTGCTTTTGGTTACCGGCAGCCCCAGCTTACTGGGGTTGAACGAGACAATGTTGGGGTGCTTTGCGATGGTCCCTGGTCCTATGAAGATAGGACAGGGCCCTCTTGCAATCCAAGATGTAAGATTGACTCTACCTTGCCGGTGTGAGGCCATGGAAAGAATGTAGGGAGAACCACCTCCTGGCTGAGGTAGAAAGCAGACACCACCTTGAAAAGGAACTTGGGATGCGTACGCACCACCACTCTGTTCGTGTAGAACCATGTGTAGGAAGGATCCACCACCAGGGCCTGCAGCTCGCTCACTCTGTAGGCAGAGGTCACAGCCACCAAGAAGGCCACTTTCCAGGACAGGTACCTCAGGTGACAATAGGCTCAAATGGTGGTCTGGTGATCTGGGACAGCACCACATTCCCATTCCGAATCCGGAGGGGGACAGAGACAACAGAATGCCTCTGAGGAACCTAGATATCAGGAGCAGGGTCGTGGTTCGCAGCTATAGCGCTGAGAAGCACCCTGACTGAATCAGATTTCAAGCCTGTGTGCGAGAGATGCAAAAGGTACTGCAACACAAGCTGTACCTGGCAAGGAGAACGGATTCATTTATCTGTCTGCGTACCAGATGGAGAACCTCCTCCTCTTGAAGGCATAAGCCCTCCTAGTGGAGGGATTCCTGGAGGCCAGGACCACCTCCCCGACCTCCCTTGTGAGGTGGAAAGGGGCCAATGCTACCCTTTCAGCAACCACGCTGTCAGCGCTAGGGCCCTCAGGCTGGGTTGCAGGAGGGAGCCCTCCTCCTGCAAGAGGAGGCCTGGGGCATGGCCCAGGGGTACCGAGGCTGTAACTGACAGAGAGCAGCAGAGGGAACCAGGGCTGCCTGGGCCACCTGGTGCTACCAGGATCACTGAGGTGTTGTTGCTCTGGATTTTGAACAGACACTTGGGTATCAGGGGGGTTGGCGGGAATGCATAAAGCAGGCCCTGCGACCATGACATCAGAAACACATCTGCTGCCACCCTCCTGTGGTGTGGTTTAGGGGAGCAGGACCATGGAGAGGCGAACAGGTCCAGGCAGGGCCTGCCCCAGAGTTGGAAGAGTCTTTAGGCCCCTCAGGGTCCAAGCACCACTCATTTGGCTGGAGGACCCTGCTGAGCTTCTCTGCCAGGAAGTTGTCCTGGCCTTTAGGATCATGCAGTTGTGTTCCGCAAAGGAGTGAAGTGCTATGGCCTCCTGACAGAGGAAGTAGTAGCCCGTTCCACCCTGCTTGTTCACGTAGAACATGGCCACATGGTTGTCCGTCTGTATGACGATCAGAAGACCTCTAAGCAGGTGGCAGAAGGTCCGCAGGGCCAGAAAGAGGCCCGGAGTTTGAGGAGGTTGATCTGAAGGAGAGACTCCTTGGAAGACCAGTAGCCCTGAGTGCACTGGCCCTCGCAATGCGCACCTCAGCCCACCAGGGAGGCGTCCGTAGTCAGAAACCTCTCAGGTGCTGGAGCCTGGAAAGGCATCCCTGCGCTGAGGTGGTGTGGGGACTTCCACCAGGCAAGGGAGGCCGCCAGCTGCCGGATTACCCACACCCTGTCCCCCAGTCTGTCTGTGGCCTGAGACCAGAGGCACTACACTGTGCCGCCTGCATGTGTAGGTGGGCTAGAGACATAACATGCACCTTTGAGGCCATGTGGCCCAACAAGCCACAAACAATTTAGAAAAGCCATAAACACCACCTGTTCCTTTCATACTTCTCTCAATACCTGACCCCAGCTTAGCCTAAACCCCATTACAATCCAATGTTGAAATGCTCTATTCATTCCCTGTATAACAAGAAGAATACCATTGTATATACTTAAATAATTTATATGTGCAAAGTTTTACCCTATGTTGTATCCTGTTAGACTTCCTGTTACATGTAAACTCACGACAGCCTGTTGCTATCTGTGAGTACTTTATGTTTACTGTAAACCGCGCTGATGATAAAAGTGCGGTATATAAGAGCGTTAAATAAATAAATAAAATAAATAAAGCGGAGGAGCAGCTAGGCCGGCACCGACCTGCAGGCTTGCACCTCCTCGGCCAAGGAAAGCCTTGGCATGCAGTGTTTAGCTGGGCCCCTATGAATTCCAGGGTCTGAGATGGGGAGAGCCTGGACTTTGGGCTTCGTCATCAACTACCCCACCGATGGAGGGCGTGAATGGTCAAGCCTTGTGGCCCAGTTCGCCTCCGGGGCAGTGCTGTCCCTGATGAGCCAGTCATCTAGACAGGGAAAGATGTGAGCTCCTTGAAGGCGCACATGTGTGGCTACTGCAGCCAGGCACTTTGTGAAGACCCTTGGGAAGGAGGCGAGACCGAATGGGAGCACTCTGTACTGGAAGTGCAGACCTCCCATCACAAACCTCAGGTATCGCCTGTGGGAGGGATGAATCAGGATGTGAGCATAAGCGTCCTTGAGATCCAAGGAGCAGAGCCAGTCTCCCTGGCAGAAGTAGGGCAGTAACATTCCAAGGGAGAGCATCTTGAACCTCTCCCTCACCAGGAACCTGTTGAGGTTGCGCAGATCCAGGATAAGCTGGAGGCCTCCTGTTCTTTTGGGAACAAGGAAATACCTTGAGTAGATTCCCTGCCCCAGAGGTGGTGGGGCATAGGTTCCACCGCCTTGTCCCTGAGCAGGTTTGCAAGCTCTGTGACGAGCAAGGCCTGATGAAGGGGCGGACGGGATGGCTCCCCTGGAAAGTAAACTGGAGGGTTTTGCTGTAAGTGGAGGGAATAACCCTCTCTCACCACCCGCAGGACCCACTGGTCTGTAGTGATGGTGGCCCAGCTGTCGGCGAAGGAAGCCAGTCGACCCCCTATGGGCTGAGGTAGGTCTCCTGGGGGAGGGGAGACCCTGTCCACCAAATCAAAAACTCACTCCTGCTGAGGAGGGGCTGGCGCCTGGAGCTTTGGGGCTTGGGTTTCCTGGACTATGCGAGTTGGTAAGGCTGTCCATGGTAAGATTGGTAATGGCTAGCCAAGGGGTAACCCTTTTTCCTTGGGAAAAAGGTCTTCAATCCCAAGGGCTTCTTTCCTGGGGACAGCTAAAGTCTTATTGGAAAGTCTCTGCCAGGTAACTACCTCTGCCTTAATCTCGGCGGCCTTATCGGACATACGCTTCCCAAAAAGATTCTCCCCATTGCAGGGCATGTCCAGGAGCTTCTCCTGCACCCACTGCTCCAGGTCAGAGATCTGCAGCCATGCCTGGGGCCGGGCACCGATGCCTGCAGCCGCCACCTGGGCTGAGGCCTCGACCCCATCGTAGGCAGCTCTACAGAGAAACTTAGAGCAGTTCTGGACAGTCCCAGTCAAGGACAAGGAGTGCTGGAGGGGTTCCCCGGCAAGGTCCGCCGAGAACCCCGAAAGCTCCTGGACCAGGCTCTTCAAATACATCCTCATATAATATTATTATTATTATTAAAGACTTATAAAGCGCTGCAACATACGAAGCGCTGTACAAATATAGAAGAGAGACAGTCCCTGCTCATCAGGGCTCACAATCTAATAAGACAGAAAACAAAATAAGTTACATAATACAAACAACAAAAATTTGCAGGTCAAAGTAAGCAAATGTTGATAGAGAGATCAAGATAAAATGGCCAGGGAGGACGCCTGGCGCACAGAGATAGGAAGGCTATCCCAAGCAAAGGGAGCTGCCAGTTGGAAGGAACAAAGTCTGGAATTGGCAGTCCGAGTAAAGGGCACAGATAAACGAAGACTGTTAGAAGAGCGAAGCAACCGAGAGGGGGTGTAAGGAGAGATGAGAGATGAAAGGTACTGGGGGGCAGAAAAGTGAATACATTTATAGGTCAGGAGGAGAAGTTTAAATTGGATACGGAGACGGATGGGAAGCCAATGAAGCGACATGAGGAGAGATGTGGGAAAAACGAGACTGGCGGAAAATGAGTCGAGCAGCGGAGTGCTGAATTGACTGAAGAGGAAAGAGGTGGCTTGCAGGGAGGCCGGCAAAGAGAACGTTACAATAATCAAGACGGGAGGTGATTAAGGAGTGGATAGTCAATTTAGTGGTGTCAACAGAGAGGAAGGGGCGAATTTTGGAAATATTGTATAGAAAGAAATGACAAGTTTTAGCAATGAGCTGGATTATGTGAAGAGAAAGAGAGAGAGGAATCGAAGATAATACCAAGGTTACGTGCTGAAGAAACAGGGAGGAGTATAGAGTTATCAACAGAGAGAGAGAAAGGGGAAAGAGGAGGGGAAGCATTTGGGGGAAAGATAAGAAGCTCAGTTTTGGCCATGTTCAGTTTTAAGCGGCGGTGGGACATCCAGGCAGCAATGTCAGAGAGGCAGAGTGAGATCTTAGACTGGATATCAGGAGAGATAACAGGTGCAGAAAGATAGATTTGAGAGTCGTCGGCATAGAGATGATAGTGAAAGCCATGGGAAGAGATAAGGGTGCCAAGGGATTGGGTATAGAGAGAGAAGAGGAGTGGACTTAAGACGGAACCCTGAGGAACTCCTACAGGTAGAGGGGTTGAAGAGGAGGAGGAGCCATCGAGGAGGAGCTTGTATACTGCACCCGAGTACTGCGCCCTTGTAGCATTTACAGCCTAGGGCATCGAGGCCCCAGGCCTCCTTGCCTGGGGGCACGGATGAGTAGGTCTTTTGACTCTTGAGCAATTGCATCGACGACTCCACCACCATTGAGTTGTAGGGGAGTTGAGGCTTATGAAACCATGCACCCTTCCAGACTCTGTAAATGGCATCGACACACTGGCTGACCACTGGTACTGAGGCCGGCGTCTCCTATATCCAGAGCAGGAGCATCTCGAGGATGGGCGGGATCAGAACTGTGAGAGTCTCCTTGGGCAGAGACTTGTACTGAAAAATTTCCAGCTCCTCGGTGTGCGGGTCCTCCTTGGACTCTTTCTGCACTGAGAGAGCCTGGGCCACGTCCCGAACGAAATCATGGAATGCCACGTCCTCAGGTGGGGAGTGACGACGAGGCTGTGGAGGTGAGGGCTCCGAGGGAATGTCCCGATGCCAGGAGGTCTCGGGAGAAGCCTCATCCTCTGTCTCCCATTCGGATCCCAAGGTAGTCCGGCACCGGCACTACGGGAAATGTGTCCTCCAGGAGGACTATGGGCTCTTGAACCCTGACGTGGTCACCGCCAGCCGAGGGTTCCTGCCTCGAGACTTTAGGAGGGCGCTGCACAGAGTCGCCCGAATCCCACCGCAGGACCTTTCCAGGCTTCGCCGGCAATTGGGAGGCTGCACCTTCTTCTTAGGAGGGTCCGGCAACCTACCAAAGGAGTCGCTGCTGCGGGACTCTGAGGACACCCGGACCTCCCTCGAGGAACCCTCCTTCGGACTGGGAGAGAGGGATGCTGGAGCGGAGTCTGGCTTGTGGAACAGTTTCTCCTGCAACTCCGACCTCTTCCTGTTGATCTTGGGCGTCATCATGGCCTGGCACCGGTCACAGGAGGAGCTGTCGTTGTCCGGGCCCAGGCAGCAATCATCAGTATCTGTAACCGATATGGTTTGGCCACATCGGTCAGACTTTTTAAATCCACCAGGAGTCATGGTGGGAGAACACCAGGCCGGGGTCAAGGACCTCCAGGCAAAAAAAAGCACGAATGCCGGTCAAGGAAAACCCTCGACAAAAAGGACCGCAACGAGGCCGAGAATGGCACCAAGGTGCCCGACTCGAGGTGGAGGACGGTTCAAAGACCGAAGTCAAAGAATTTGGAAGGGAAAGAATCACTTTTTCCAGGAGAAATGAGGACTATGCTTGTTGGGCTCCGTGGAAAAAAGGAGACTGAACAAGATAGCACCCTTGGATGGGAAGGGGACCACGCATGCGTGGTAGCATTCCAAAGGGCTTTCTTTGAAAGCTGGGGAAATGCTCCGCGAGGGCTCCGTCGATGTCACCCATATGCGAGGACTGACTTCCTGCTTGTTCCTGGAGAATGTAGATTTACAATATAGAGACCATGTTAAATCTACCTTAAAAAAAAATCAGTTCCAATAATTATTCATTAGAATTAAATATAGTCAGGTTCATTCCATCCCAGATGTACAGAACACCTCTGTACGTCCGGTTTGAGCAGCTCTGTATGTGCAGGCTGGGACTGCGATTCAGCCCAGCCTACACGTACAGGAAAAGCCTAACTCAGTCAGGGCTTTACAATGGCGCCATGGCATCCAGTTGCCATAGTACTGCAGCTCCATTGTAAAGCTGCGATCCCGGCAGCTGGCTCAACAAAAGCTTTCCCCGCAGCCCGGCCCCCAATCCGGCCTCCTAAGGCAAGGGTCTGGCTGTGGGGAATATCCTCGGGCCCCCCTGCCCCATCTGCACCCCAGGCCAGCCAATAAAAAAACATCCAGGGAAGTTATTCCACCTCGGAGTTGAAATAATTTCCCCACACAAGTCGCCATCCCTGGACGTACAGGGCCGACATTAGAATTGGCCCTGTATGTCGAAGGCCGGCGACCACCCACCGCCCGCCCTAACTCCACCCCCGATCTGCCTCTTTCCCTTCCCCCATCTAACCTCCCCATACAACCAGCGAGGAGGTTAGACGCTGTCAGGGAGGGCACGAATAGTGGGGATGGACGTCCTGTTGGGACGTCCATCTCCGCTATTCGTGGGACAGAATCGGGCCAAGTATGAACAATGCATTAGATACTGGTATATCAAGTTTTAATAAATATATATGAAAAAATCATCTGTATATATGGTACAATACAAGGCAAAATGAATTTTCTTACCTTTGATTTTCTCTCTCAATTCCTAGGAGAGGCAGAACTGTAACAGACCAACAGCAGGTCAAAGATTGTTATTTCCTGTTGAGATGTTATTCCTCCTGCTAGCTGCAGTACTTCCACAATCTAAGCACTTTGGGTCCAATATTTAAAACTCTTATCCAGCCTGCAGCACTTCCTATCCCGATAAGTGCCATTGGTTGGGTCTATTGACAATTTTTAGTAGCACTACCTGGACAGTGCTACTGAAAAACACACAGACCCATCCTGGCACTAACGAAATAGTGCCTGGGAAGAGCATGGGTAGGTCCAACAATTATGCGGATGGCAACGATATTAAGTCCACTATATGAACAACTTAGGATAGATACCATAATGATCTGTTTTGTTCCTTAGGATTTTCTGAACTATTTTTGACAGAAGCAGGAATGGCAAAAAGGCATAAAGGAGACCATTAGTCTATGGGAGAGTAAAGGCATCGGAGGAGAGTCTGTGCTTGGCCAGTCTCCTAGACTGGATGAGAGGACAGTTGTAATTTTGCTCAGAAGAGGTTGATTGAGGGTTGGTTGTTGAGAGACCACTTGTGAGGGTCCAAATGTCATCTGAGTCAGTCCTCCCGCTGGTTGTGGATTTCTTGGAAGGTATGCTGCCTGTAGTGCTGCTCCCAGGGAAATAGACAGTCTATATCCTGACAGCTTCGGAACAGAGGACTAGGGAATTCAAACTTTGTTTACACGAAATATGGCAATTTGATTGCCTGCATGAATTCACATCATCTTTCCTGCATACCACTGTCAAACGTTTGCAAGTCCATGGAAACGTGCTCATAGCTTCAACATACTGGATGTGTAAGAATTATATGGCTCACCCAAGCTCCCTAGCTTGAGGTGGAGGCATCCATTGTCAGGACAAGATGAGGAAGAAGTTGGAAAGGGCAGCCGATTGTCAAGTTTGAGGGTTTACCCGACCACTGGAGAGCTTTCTTTGTAGGTAGGATGATTTGCATCTCATGGATAACAGCTAGTATAGTCAATTCCACTGAAATTTCAAGTGCCAACTGCAGATGTCGCATTTTTAGCTTTGCTAGGGGTAGGACATGTACATAGGCTGCTGTATGACCCTGCACCTGGGAGATAGTGTGTGGTAGGGCTAAATGTCTCTTGGCCAGATGATGACAGACACACACTCCAGAGCTATTTGTGGTTCTTCAGAGAGAAATAAGATAAACCCACTTCTGCCTTTCTTACTGACTGGTAAGAAAGGCAGAGGATTCCTGGTTTTCCCTATTTCTGGATTCTTCCTTCCCTTCTCTTATTCTTGGTGACTAACATTCATGTTGATGATCCCTATGCTCCTAAACCCCTCTTCCTTACCTCCTCATTCAACCTTCAACTTTGCTCTTTTGTTCCGCCTCATCAGCACGGTTATTGCCTTTGATCCGATTTTCTTCTCTAATTATCTACCCTCCAATTTCCATACCTCAGTTCTTCCCTTATCTGATCACCTTCTAAGTTTCACTCATCACGCCCCACCTCAATCTCGCCCTGTCTCCTCCTACCTCTTTAGGAATCTTCATACTATCGATCCATTGGCTCTCTCCACCATTGTCTCATCATCTCTTTATTCCACCTTGTCTTCTAAGTCTGTTAATAAGGCTTTAGCTTCCTATAATACTGCCCTCTCTTCTGCAATGGATACTCTTGCTCCTCCCATCCCTCGTCCTATGAGGCACACTATACCCTAGCCCTGGTTATCTTCAACTACCCGCTATCTACGCTTCTGTGCCCACTCAGCTGAGTGCTCTTGGCTCAAATCCCACTCCCTTTCTGATCTTCTCCGCTTCAAATTCATGCTCCAGTCAGCCTTAGCGCTCACAAAGCAAAACTACTATGTCCATCCTCCTCAATATCAACTTTTCCCCTCAAACTGTTACTCTTTCATCCTTTTCTATGATCTCTGAAGAGGAAGCCTCTCTTTCCTCCTGTAAACCTACTACTTGCTCCTCTGATCCTATCCCCACCAATCTTTACTCCATATCCTCCTCTGACATACCTACCAGGTCACATATTCTCAACCTCTTGCACACCACTGTTCCTGCTGCCTTCAAGAATGCTGTGGTCACGCCTCTCCTCAAGAAACCTTCACTTGACCCTAGTTGTCCTAATAATCGACTCATCTCCCTTCTTCCCTTCATTTCCAAACTTCTTGAACTTGCAGTCCTCTGCTGCTATTCTGAATTTCTTTCCTCTCAAGCCCTGCTAGATTTTCTTCAATCTGTCTTTCGTCCCTTACACTCCGCCGAGACGGTACTTGCTGAAGTCTGCAGTGACTTGTTCCTGGCTAAGTCCAAAGGCCTTTACTTGGTCCTCATCCTTCTAGACCTTTCTGCTGCTTTTGACACTGCTGACCACCACTTTCTCCTTAACACATTATCCTCACTTGGTTTTAGGGGCTCTGTAATGTCCTGGTTCTCTTCTTATCTCTCTCATCACTCCTTCAGTGTTTGTTCTGGTGGTTCCTCCTCTACTGCTATCCCACTCTCAGTTGGTATACCCCAAGATTCTATCTTGGGCCTTCTCCTCTTCTCTCTCTATACCCAGTTCCTTGGTGCTCTCATCTCCTCCCATGGATTTCAGTTCCTAACCAGGGCTCCACAGATCAAACAGTAAGGATTTGAGGGTTTCTTTGTTTGTTTTATTATATTACATTGCTAGCTCTCTGACTGGGAGCTCTTAAAAGGGTTATGTGTATATTTTTTAAAGCAAGGTTACTTTCATTTTTGCTGTTTTAGGGGAACTTTCCTTGAGCACAGTTGGTTGCTGAACTCCAGTAACCTCCTCAGGTTTAGAAACTGCTAACACCTAATCAGGTGTTAGTTCCCTCCCTACCCACCCCGACTCCCACCCACCCCTAGTGAGCAGTCTTGCTTTATAGGGCACCTCCCCCTTTAACAAATCACAGTGAATTGGACCAGCACATTTGTATATAATTAAAGAGATTTAACTGCTTTTTCTCTGAAAAGACAGCTGCGAAACCGGCTGATACTTGGTAGATCTCTCTCTTTTGCTTTAACAGATATCTAAGCTCCACGAAGAGAACAATGGCTGGGAAAAATCATATTGCTAAAGCTGTTGCCCCCGTTAAAGTTTCTGCCTCGGTCCAGACAGAGGTCCTAATGCCAGTTGAAGGACCGGTTCCATGTGCAGGGTGCCTGCATGCTGAAGTTCTGAGGAAACAAGTGGAGGAACTCAGAGAGGAGGTGGCGAGGCTGAGGAGCATTCAAGACAGTGAGAAGTACATTGATGAGATGCTTCTTGCAGCAACCAGGCTCTCCAGCACAGGAGAAGATGGGTGCCAACAGAATGTCGATGGTTGGACACAAGTCACCAGGGCCTGCAAAATCACCAATCCAACTTCTCCAGCCCTTGAATTGAAGAACAATTATGCAGCCCTGGAAGTGGAGGAGGTGAAAGCATCCCTGGAAAGGGAAGAACCAGAGTTCAAGTACCCCAAAGTTGCGTAATCAGTGACCAGAAGGAAACGAAGGGTAGTGGTGGTTGGAGACTCTCTTCTGAGGGGTACTGAGGCGTCCATCTGCCGACCAGACTTGATGTCCAGAGAGGTATGCTGTCTGCCTGGTGCCAAAATCCAAGATGTTACGGAGAGTTTGCCGAGACTCATCAAGCCCACTGACTATTACCCAATGTTGCTAATCCATGTTGGAACAAATGATACTGCCAGGTATACCTCGGAACGTATCAAAAGTGACTTCATGGCTCTGGGACAGAGGGTGAAGCAGTTAGGTGCACAGGTGGTGTTCTCTTCAATCCTCCCCGTTGAGGGTAAAGGCCAAGGCAGAGAGGCTCGCATCCTGGAGATGAATGCATGGCTGCGTGGATGGTGTCATCGATAGCGTTTTGGTTTCATAGACCATGGGATGCTGTTCCAAGGGTTGCAGAGCAGAGATGGCATCCATCTGTCCAAGAAAGGTCAACGCATCTTTGGTAGTAGACTGGCTAATCTACTGAAGAGAGCTTTAAACTAGATTCGTTGGGGATGGGTGAAGAAAGCCCCCAGGTAGGTGATACATTAAATACCTTTATGGAAATGGGTAACAGGGGTAACACATGGAAAGCAGTGTGTATAAATGCCCGTAGCATGGGAAAAAAGATCCCTGAAGTTGAAGCTTTGGTGGGAGTGGCTGACTTGGATTTAGGGGCAGTTACAGAAACATGGTTCACAGAAAACCATGACTGGGATGTAACTATACCTGGTTATACTTTATTCAGAAAGGACAGGGTAGGAAGAAGAGGAGGAGGAGTGGCATTATATGTAAAAACTACTATTAAAGCTTTGGAATTACAGAGCTTAAAAGGGAGAGAAGAGGCATTGTGGGTTAAACTAGAAAGAGGGAAAGAGAAATCTATTTACATTGGTGTGATATACATACCTCCCTCTCAAGAGGAAGAGGTGGACAGAGAGTTAATTGAAGACATACGCAGCATTGCTAGGAAAGGGGAAGTGCTACTGATAGGAGATTTCAATATGCCAGATGTTGATTGGCACATTCCTGCTGCAGTATCATCTAGAAGTAAGGAGATCCTGGATTCTCTACAGGGAGAACTATTCAGGTGATTGGTAACAGACCCCACACGTGAAGGGGCCATATTGGACTTGCTGCTTACCAATGGTGAAAGTGTTTCTGATGTTGTAGTGGGAGATCATTTTGCATCCAGTGATCACCAGATGGTGTGGTTCAGTATTAGGACTAGGGCTGTTAGAATCCATTCCAAGGTGAGGATCTTAGACTTTAGGAAGACTAACTTTGCGAAGATGGGCCAATACCTCAGGGAGTCGTTAGTGGGATGGGAACAACTGGGGGATATAGAAAAACAGTGGGCAAAACTGAAAAGGGGTATTTTAAAGGCAACCAACCTTTCTGTTAAAATGGTAAAAAAAGGCAAAAGGAACA
Source organism: Ichthyophis bannanicus (assembly GCA_033557465.1). NCBI lineage: Eukaryota > Metazoa > Chordata > Amphibia > Gymnophiona > Ichthyophiidae > Ichthyophis > Ichthyophis bannanicus. The sequence continues at coordinate 6,319,744 of CM066041.1, forward strand.
GGAGACCGCTATGGTTTTCGAAGGAAGTAGCTGAAAAAGTGAAGAAAAAGAGGGAGGCCTTCATGAAATACAAGAGATCACAGAGAGAGGAAGACAGGCATCTGTATTTGGAAAAACTTAGAGAAGCTAGCAAAGGCGGCAAAGACTCAAAAGGAGGAGGAAATAGCCAATGCAATAAAATGGGGGGATAAGACATTTTTCAGATATATTAGTGAGAAGAGGAAGGGCAAAAGTGGTATTGTCAGACTCAAGGGTGCAGGGGGGGAATATGTAGAAGCTGATAAGGATAAAGCGGAATTGCTTAACAAATATTTTTGTTCTGTGTTCACAGATGAAGAACCAGGAGCAGGACCTCAGAAAACACCCACAAATAAGAACAGAAGCGAGGGACATCTTGAACAATTTTCAGAAGACTGTGTTCGTGAGAAACTAGCTCAACTTAAAGTAGACAAAGCGATGGGACCGGATGGGATACACCCTAGAATACTGAGGGAACTTGGGGACGTTCTAGCACCTCCACTGACTGACCTTTTCAATGCCTCGTTGGAGTCGGGAGTGGTGCCAAAGGACTGGAGAGAGGCTCATGTGGTGCCTTTACACAAAAGCGGAAGTAAGGATGTGGTTGAAAACTACAGGCCGGTTAGTTTAACTTCGGTGGTGAGTAAATTATTGGAAACGCTGCTGAAAGAGAAAATAGTGAGGTTTCTGGAGTCCAGCGGATTACAGGATCCGAGGCAGCATGGATTCACCAGAGGCAGGTCTTGTCAGACAAATCTGATTGATTTCTTTGACTGGGTGACCAGGGAGTTGGACCGAGGGAGAGCTCTAGATGTGGTGTATTTAGATTTCAGTAAAGCCTTTGCCACTGTTCCTCACAGGCGACTTATAAACAAACTGAGCACCCTAGGGATGGACCCTAAAGTTACTGCTTGGGTTAGAAATTGGTTGGGTGGGAGGCGACAAAGAGTACAAGTAAATGGAGCTCACTCTGAGGAGAAGGATGTTACCAGTGGTGTGCCCCAGGGATCTGTCCTTGGTCCGATTCTTTTTAATATCTTTGTTAGTGATATAGCGGAAGGGCTGTTGGGTAAGGTTTGCCTCTTTGTGGATGATACCAAAATCTGCAATAGAGTAGACACCCAGGAAGGTGTAGATAACATGAGGAGGGATCTAGCTAAGCTTGAAGAATGGTCTAGAATTTGGCAGCTGGGATTTAATGTTAAAAAATGTAAGGTCATGCATTTGGGCTGCAGCAATCCAAGGGAGCAATACAGTATAGGAGGTGAAGTACTTTTGTCCACTAAAGAAGAGCGGGACCTAGGCGTGGTTGTGTCTGATGATCTTAAAGTAGCTAAACAGGTAGAAAAGGCGACGGCAAAAGCTAGAAGGATGCTTGGGTGCATACGGAGAGGAATGGCTAGCAGAAAAAAGGAGGTGATAATGCCTCTGTATAAGTCTTTGGTGCGACCTCATTTGGAGTATGGTGTGCAGTTCTGGAGACCGCACCTTCAAAAGGATGTGAACAGGATGGAGTCGGTGCAGAGGGTTGCTACTAAAATGATTAATGGGCTTCATTATAAAGCATATGAGGACAGACTTAAGGATCTTAATATGTACACCTTAGAGGAAAGGCGGGATAGAGGTGATATGATTGAGATGTTTAAATACCTCCGTGGCATAAATGTTCAGGGAGAGAGCCTCTTTCAATTGAAAGCAAGTTTTGCTACGAGGTGACATGGGATGAGGGTGAAGGGAGATAGATTCAGGAGTGATATGCGGAAATATTTCTTTACGGAAAGAGTAGTGGATCTATGGAATAGTCTCCCAGTGGAGGTGGTAGAGATGAGGACAGTAACTGAATTCAAAAAAGCATGGCACCAACCAAGAGGATCTCTAAAGGTAAAAAGTGGACTGTTGTAGTTGTTGTTATGGAAGGACAGACTAGATTGGCCATGTGGTATTTTTCTGTCATTATGTTTCTATCATTTTTATGCTGATTCTCAGATCTACCTTTCTTCTCCTGATATTTCTCCAACACTCCAGGTCCGCTTCTCTCCTTGCCTGTCTGACATCACCACCTGGATGTCTCACCATTGTTTAAAATTAAACATGGCCAAAACCAAACTTCTTATTTTTCCCCCTAAACCCTAAGCCGAGCAACTGCAGGTAATCCCATGCCCTGGGAGCTTGGTGACTCTGAAAGGTCCAGAGCTGTGAAAAGAACTTGTTCCACCTCTCCTCAATCAGAAAGATTTTTCCCATCCAAGTGTCAAATCTCGCTCTCAGAAAATCCAAGGCTTTGAATGGACTTAGATAGCTCTTCTGTGATTCACCACCCAGCCAAGGCCCTTGAGAAACTGGACTACTCTGGCAACCACCCACAGAGATCTGCTCAGAATTTTGCCCAAATGAGCCAGTTGTCCAAGTAGGGATGGACACAAATGCGTTCCCGATGGAGCGCTGTCCCTACTATAGAAATATGATGGCAGATAAAGACTATACAGCTTATCTAGTCTGCTCTTCCATACAACTACTACAGTCCTTTTTTTCACCTTTAGAGATGTTCTGTGTTTGTCCCATGCTTTCTTTGAATTCAGATACTGTCCTCAACTCTATCATCTTCACCGGGAGACTGTTCCATGCATCTACTACTCATTCCATAAAGAATGTTTCTGCATATCACTCTTGAGTCTATTACCTTTCACCTTCATCCCATGCCCTCTCGTTACAGAGCTCTTTCAAATGATAGAGGCTCTCCCCCTGTGCATTTATGCCATGGAAGTATTTAAACATCTCTATCTCCTCTCTCTCACCTTTTCTCCAAAGTATATATAGTGAGATCTTTAAGTCTGTCCCCACATGCCTTACAAAGAAGCGTACTGACCATTTGGTAACAACTCTCTGCACAGACTCTATCTCTGTTTATATCCTTTTGCTACCGCTAATCATTTGTTTAGCACTACAAGGCGTACACAGCACTGTACATATAGATGTAAGACAGTCCCTGCTCTTCAGAGCTTACTACTAATCATTTGTGAAGTGCTGCAAGGCTACATATAGATGTAAGACAGTCCCTGCTCATCAGAACTTACTCTTATTACTACTAATCATTTGTATACTGCTACAAGGCATATGCAGCACTGTACATACAGATGTAAGACAGTTCCTGCTCATCAGAGCTTACAATCTAATCAAGACAAAACACATAGTGAAACTGGGGACTAGAGTGTGGTAGGATACACATAAGTAGTGGACAAGAAAGTGAGGAGCATCAGGAGCCAAAAGCAGCTTCAAAGAGGTGGGTTTTTAGCCTGGATCTGAATAGGGCTAGAGAAGGGGCCAGATACAAAGACTCAGACTTGTTTTGGGCATATGGAGCAGCAAGATGGAATGAATGAAGTCTGGAGTTATCAGTGGCAGAGAAGGCACCTTCTGAAGTTGTGGTCTCCAAAACTGCACACAATACTTCAAATAGGGTCTCGCCAAAGATTTATACAGAGGCACTATTACCTTCTTCCTGCTTGTTATTCCTCTCCCTATGCACCCAAGCATCCTTCTAGTCTTCACCATCGCCTTCTCGACCTATTTAGCAACCTTAAGATCATCAGAAACACAAGTCCCAGCTCTTCTTTCATGGATAGAAATACTTCATCCCTGCTCTCTTTGGCTTTTGCAGCCCAAATGCATGACCCCTGCATTTTTTAGCATTAAATCTCAGCTGCCAAATTCTCGGCGTGGTCGCCAAACCAAAGGGCAGGACACAGAACTGAAAATGGAGCCCCAGCACCGTAAAACGCAGGACACACTGTTGATCCTCCCTGATTGGAATGTGAAGAGAGACTTCAGAGAGATCCAAAAATGTGAGAAAATCGCCTTTCTGAACTGTCTGGATGATGGGGACCTTAACGTTTCCATCTGAATCTGGGCGACTCAAACATGAATTGACGCCCTTCAAATCGAGGATAGGTATGAAAAAACTATATTTCTTTGGCACTACGAAGTAGATGGAATATCTTCCCATCCCCTTGTTGGATGATGGTACTGGAAGAATTGCCCCAAGGCGGCAGAGATAGCAGTGTGGAGTGCAGTGCTGCTGTCTTGGCAGCAGAATCGCATGGAAAGATCACGAAGGTGTCTCAAATGGGTTCTGCACACTCCAAAACATAGTTTTGCCAAATGATGTCAAGCACCCAGCGATCCAATGTTATCCGGGCTCATTCCTGGTAAAAAGCTCATTCCTGGGAGCTGGCTGTCCACTGGTAGCATCCCGAAATTGACCTCTGTCCTTCAATGGGAAGGTTGGGAGGAAGAAACTTAATTGGTGGAGTAGGAACTGTCCCATGACTTTTAGACTCCGCGAAAGGGCTGTGACTTGGACCCCAAACTGGGGAAGAAACCAGACTGTCTACCTGGATGGTACCTCCTGGAGTCACAAAAACAGGAGAGAGAGAAACCAGTGCCCAAAGAAAAGGGATGCTTAGAGAGAATCTCAGTCTTATCTTCTAACAAGTGCTGTGGCTTGACCTCCCCTAAAATCTTAACCAGCTTCTTGAGCTGCTCCTCACTTCCACTGCCTGCCAATCATCCCGAGGTCTGGCTCTGTATCCCTCAACTGCCCTAAGCTCAACTGAAGTCCCAAATTCCAACTGGGCCCAGAAGCTATAACACCAAATCATCCCAACTGCATGGAATGCTTGTCACCATTTGCTGGAGACAGAATACAGGAAAGTAAGTGGCCACATGGCGCCCTTTATAGAGTAGGCCTCACAGCTCCATAGTCTCTGTCTCCACCTCCATTTGCTGGAGACAGAATACAGGAAAGTAAGTGGCCACATGGCGCCCTTTATAGAGTAGGCCTCACAGCTCTATAGTCTCTGTCTCCATCTCCATTTGCTGGCTGGCAGGTATAACCCATGCGTTCTGGACTGGTCTGATGGATGAAAAATAAAACAAACTCAAATAAAACAGGAGTCAAATGAACCGATGAGGCAACATATTCAATCCTCCCACTACTGCTGAGATTCCCCCTGTTGGTTGAAGAGGCAGCACCAAGGTTTGTTTATTTAATAATTTCTATAATGCTTCATCTTAAGAGTCAAACTACTACTAATCATTTGTATAGTGCTACAAGGTGTACGTCGCACTGTACAGAGACATGTAAGAGACAGTCCTTTCTCATAAGAACTTAAGGTCTGTTTTTCCCATGCTGCAATTCTTTACTAGACATATGCCAAGACCCACAGGGACTGGTCAGAGGTCACAATTTGAAAATAAAAAGGGAAAAACAACTGAAGGAAAATGAATCCTCAAAACTCCAGAGCACCTCTCTTCTGAGAGGTGCCCCGCATCCTCCTATACATACCATCTAAACCACTTATGCACCTTGATAAGGCTGCTGGTTCACATTCAACCTCTCTGGGCTAAGAAGTTAACAAACATTCACAGTCTGCACAGAACTCACTCCAGCCATTATAGGTTACCTCGTTATTCAACCACCTACCTCGTCCACCTGCAGTTGCACTTTTATTCCCAGGTGCCAATGCATAAAAGAGTAAAAAGTAGTTTAATCTCAAAAGACTGCCTTCCAGGTCTCTGTCTCCTGACTGGCAAGGGAATGTATTTCCCAGGTATGCTACTTGGGATGGCATATACAAGAATGGGAACTAAAGAGAACAAAAACCTCCTGCAGGGAAGTGGAAGGACAAACCAAGCAGGAGAGTCAAACAAAGCATAGTTGCAAACAACTTTATTGAAAAACAAAATCCCCTAAGGGATAAAAATTATAAACATTATAAAAATTATAAACATTAGTTTTTAATGAGGTCACTGGCAAAGCACTTACATCTCTCAAAGCCTCCTACTCATGAAAGAACAAAGGATCTTACCCAGGATCTCTGGATTCCTGATAACAGAGCCAATCTGTCTCAAAGCCTGCTGTCCAGCCTTCTGGACTTTCACGTGCGAATCTGTCAGGACTTCCGTAAGCTTTGGCACGATGTTTGGCAGACAAGAGGACAGCTGTTTAGGAGCACAATATGCCATAGCACCCAGTAATTCCACAGACCCTACAAATATTAAGAAACATCACTAAAACAAACAGACTAACAACAGAATCCAACGGAAGCTGCTTCAGAAATATGAACACTCAGGAATTTCTGGAAATTCAATTTATGTGTTATAACCAAAAAGGAGACAGGCAAAAAAGCAATGGCTTGTTTACTTGCACAAAAAATGTCTATATTCAGGTGTCTAAAAACAATCTGTGCTGAGTGTGTCAGTTTGTTATAGTGTACAGTGCATCAACATCCATGATGGAAACATGGAATCCTCTCTCATGCACTTGGGGTGCCGAATATGGTTGTTTTTTTTAATGTACACTTAATACATGCTGTCATAGTTTTTCTAAGTTTCTCAGCTACTACTTTTTAATATTCTGACGTATAGACTTATTTGGGGAAACAAAGATGATGAATTTTATATTTTGTACTATGTCAAACTGATCTCAGATATTGCAGTCTATAACAATTTAATCTAGACAATATAAGGGGAGATGGGGAATTCCACTATCTCACCCTAGAGCAGAGTGAAGGTGAGTGAGGCTGGGTATCCTGTTACTCCCACTTCCAGGATAGAATGTAGGTGAGGGATAGCACAGTTACTTACCTGTAACAGGTGATCTCTGGGAACAGCAGGAATAAGTCTTCACATATGGGTACGTCAGTACCGACGGAGTCCGCGCGGGAACGCTTCCCAGCGTCCAATCAGAAAGCTTTTGGAAGCATCCCAACATGCCTGCGTGCTGCCTTCCCGCCTTCCCAACTGCCTCTCCTCAGTTGTTTTAAAGCTGAGACAAAGAAAGAGAGAGAGCAAGGAAGGGAAAGATAGAGATAGAGAAATGCAACTCCTAGGGGAGGTGGGTGAGTTGTGAAGACTTATTCCTGCTGTTCCCAGAGATCACCTGTTACAGGTAAGTAACTGTGCTATCTCCAGGAACAAGCAGGAATGAGTCTTCACATATGGGGACTCCCAAAGCTCAGATGCCCGGAGGGAGTCCTAGCATGTTGCAAGTCTAGAATGAGCCATGCTATTCCTCAGGACCTCAGGCATCCTGGGGATGGAGGGTAGGAGTTGAATACAGAAAAGAGCTGTGGAACAGCTGGCTAGAACAGGGCTTCAAAAGGGGAAGACCCTGTATCGAGGGCATTTAGTAATAAAATATTGTAATCTGGGCCTCCCTTGTTGGAATTGCACAAGTGCACTGAGCTACATATGGATCTGATAGAAGAGCCAGTGAATGTGCTCAAGGGGTACCTCACTGAGAAGTAGAGGTAATAAAGTAGAACAAAAAACAAGTGGAGGTCAGAACCCTTTAGGGTGAGAAAAATAGCCCCAGGGGAAAAATGGGGTAGTATGAGAGGTAGAGCTTCAGCGGAGACGCGGAAGGTACTATTAAGGAAAGCTTAAGCTGCTTTGGTCCAAAAACAGTACAAATTTAGGGCCAAGAGAAAAATTTAGTCTGACCCAACTGGACTGGGGTTGGAATCAGTCCATGTCGGGAAGAAAGGGTATGGAAACCCTTGTATCTGATAAAAAGGTAAGGACAGACTCAGGAGCGCTAAGCTTTAGAGAAACGGAAGCTCCGCAATGTCTTTCCTAAATGGGGTCAATTAGGAAAGAAAGGTACATGGAGAGCTTCAGGAGACTCCTAACCTGAAAAGGTTAATTACCACAGGAGTGGTTCTAGATGTAGTCCCCTAGGTATGCTGGTACAGCATTGATAGGGTTAGTGCCCATCTGTCAGGATCATAAAGGAATGTCAGGATATCTGATCCTAACAGACAGATAGATAAGTAGATGGATACAGAACTATCTAAAAATATATCTCATTATATTATTAATATATATGTACATATATATATATATAGATTTTAGGAGTGGAGGAGTAGCCTAGTGGTTAGAGCACTGGCTTGGTAACCACTAGGCTTGGTTCGATTCCCACTAGCACTCCTTGTGGCCTTGGGCAAGTCACTTAACCCTCCATTGCCTCGGAAGAAAGGCCTGGCAATCTACTTCCGGTGACACTGCCAAGAAAACCCAGGAGCTTCTGGGTCGCCAGGAGTCAGGACTGACTCGAAGGCACACATTGCATTTTTATATAGATTTAAATATATACACATATAGGGTATATATGCATATATCTATAAAGAGATATGTATGGGCAGAAGACACACAGATAGATATAAATCAGCATATATATATATATATATGTATATATATACCTAGATGGATAGGCAGGCATACAGAGACATGTCTCCAGGTATATGGATGGAGAGATGTCCAGAGAACCCCATCCCCCCTTATAGGGAGAGAGAAAGATTTATCTAATAGCAAGAAGGTTGATACCTGCTTGAATAGATAAAATAGAAAAAATCCTATTCTCCTGGTTATGACTGGCATAGTCAGAGGAAAGGTGTCCCTGACAAAAAGGCGGCTTAATTCTTTGCAGAATTTGAGCTCTTGAGTAACCAGGATGGCCTACGTGAAAATGGCAGAGGATAACGGCAGTCTGCAGACAGGAAGTCCAGATATCTCCAGAATTGTAGTATGGAGATTGGATAGAGGAGGCCTCTGGAGGAAGATACCCTAGTGATCCGCCTATGAGGGCAAGATGGGTATTAGGTATCCTCTAGCTGCCAGTGAAGAATTTATCTCTGACGGGAGACCCCAGGAGATATGGGCCAAGCCAGGGAATTGGCCCTTCTTTAGGCTTTCACGTATTGAAAGGCCTGAGGCTTATGCCTCAAAAGATTTTTAAGATAAGATGGAAAGGGTAGAGAATACCTGCCAGGCATGAAACATGACTGGGGAAACCCCTTTTAAACCATCTGGGGTTATCTGCTAGGCAAGATACTAATGCTCTTTAGCAAGGGCCCATAGTGCAAAGCTACTCTAGTAGAGTTGCAGAGAGCATGCTGCAGGTTGGTCAGAAGAAAAAACTGGCTGTGGAAAAGCCAGCAGTTAACCAGCTATTCTGCCAAGGTCAAGGGGCGAAGAATAGAAGTTAACCAACCAAATTGTGATAATAGGGTTTCCCAAACGAGGTTGATACCCTGTTTGGGACTTAGCACTGAGGCTAGGAGGATTGCTAGTGGAGGGGAAACCCTGGTTGTGTAGTGAACAAAACCAATGGTTTAACCACTAGGAATTGCTGGATTTGCAGCAACTATCAGGGCAGCATGGAGAATTTCTTTTCCCTCTTTTTTTTTTTTTGGAAAAAAGAAACAGACATGGTAGAACTTCCTATTGTCTGAGGAGCTGCCCTAAGGTAACAAGGGGGAAGACAACTCCAGAAGGGAGAATCCCCCGGTAGAACAGGTAGAGGACCATAAGGGCTTAACCATGTAACAAAGTCACTCTTACAAACTAAATGTTGTAGTAAGAGGGAGGTAAGACAGAGTTGCAAGAGACCAATTATGGAGGAAGTCTCCGACAGGTGAGATGATACATGCCAATACAGGGAAAACAACTGTCTACTGATAGTTGTTACCTCTCTTTCCTCCAAGAGGAAGAGGAAATCTGTTAAGTATGGGCATGATCATCATAAAGACTCTTAGAGAAAAGATGTCTCATGAAGAGATATCTAGGTAGGTTAGGATAAATTAGTGCAGATACTGCAAGTGAAAAGAAGCAGACTGCTACCCTAACCAGCAACCAAGAGGGACAATGATCTATTTGAAACCCTGCGACTGCTGGGTTTGTTGACCCTGTTGAGTTTGTAGATTATTCAGACCAGGGCGATGTTTCCCCTGTTTGGGAACATCTGTATGATGGGCAGATGATGGACAAAACCTTCTCCCCCTAGGGGAAGAAAGTTGGGTAGGACATTTCCTACCTACTGGGAAAGGCGGCAGCGTAGAATAGCCTCTGGAAACAGGAAAGTCAGTGGATAACTGAGTAACCTGGAGTAAAGGACTCCTTGTTGAAGAGATTTTCTCCAGTGCAAGGAGTATTTCCCAGTCTTTCTTGTGCCCATTTGTCCAATCTGAAGCTTGGAGCCAGGCTCTACGTCGTGCCCCTATAGCTATAGCAGAAGTCCTGCTAACAGACTCAAAGGAGTCTAGGGAAGCACGTGTAAGAAACAGAGAGATATTATGAGCATGACTAACCAGTAAGGAATAGTCTGCTTGTTTGAGCTCTTGAAGAAAAGGAGTCAAAAGATGTAATTTTCTTGTGACCTCCTCAAGAGATAGACCCATATACAAAATATATGAGAGAATTCTTGCTGAAAGCATGGATGTCTGGAAGGTTTGACGTCCAAAGGCATCTAGTGTCTTAGACTCACGACCTGGGCGGACAAGAAGAGTGCTTTTTATTACTCTTCACTCGCCTCAATGCTGATTCCACTACAATGGAATGATGAGGAAGTTGAGTCCTTTGAAACCCTGGAGAGGGGGGCACCTGATATAGGAGATCAGTTGCTCTGGAAAGTGGGGGTACCTTTAAAGGAGCTTCCCACATTCGTAGAAGGAGATCCTGCAAAGAATGTTGCAAAGGAAGCATTATATTCTCCTTTGCTTTGCTAGGAACAGAGAGGTATTCTGCATTCCCTTGTGTAGGATCTTGTCCAGGAATAGGAATGGCAAGTGATTTTGCCATATCCAGGAGGAAAGTCTGGAAAGAAGGATCCCCAGAGGGAACTTCCCTTGGATAGGCCTAGATCTGATGAAGAACTAGCGTTGGCACCGAGGGATCTATTCCAGTATATAGGAATAGAAGATCCTGAATGGTGCAGTATGGGATCCTTAGATGGTGGTCGCTGGTACTGCAGGTCAGAACCAGCGACAGTCGGTAACAGATCGTCTATGCTAGGGATCGATTCCAGACTCGGCATCGAGGGAAGCGAGCCTGACGAGAGAAGCATGGAAGTACCGACCGTAATGGTACTGTGGATATCGGTACCGATCTCAGTACCGTATCTGATACCGGTGGAAGAAGACCAGCCGGTGGCAACTCTAATGGTATCGGAGGAACCGAGAGTTGCGGATCCGAAGTATCGGAACCGAGCCGTCAGTACCAAGGCGAGTCGGTACCCAGTCCTCCAGACTGGAAATCGATTCCAGACTCGGCCTCGAAGGAAGCGAGTCTATCGATGCACGTCTGGAGGGTACCGACGTCGGTACTAGTATCGGTGTCGATACCGATACTGTAAAGTCGGTCTGACGCGTATCCACCGGGCCCATAGGTACCGAGGACGCCAGACGACGATCCTTGGTGAGGAATATTTCATCCAACACCAGTGCCGATGCCGGGGTATCGGTACCGCTCGAAGCGGATGCCACCACCGGACATGGCTCAGGTATGTTCTGTGAGGGGTGAACCTCAGGAACAACCTGAAACCCCACAAGGCTTTAGAGGCCGAAGACTCCCACCGGGGTTTTGAAGCCAGTGGATTCTCGAGGGCAAGGCCAGCGGCATCTCTATGCTGTGCATGAGAACTTCCGCTCGAGGACTGGCTAGTCTTAACAGACTGTTTTTGGGTTACCTGATCCTGTGTAGAAGAAGATATGGTCGGTGCCCTGAAATTAGAGGGGGACCGCGTGTCGAGGGGAACTCGATGTTGAAAACTTCTTCTCACCATACTGGTGCCCGAGGGCTCCGGAGGAAAATGGTCAGGACCCAAGCAGGTTAGACACCAATTGTGAGTGTCTAAAAATAAAGTTGTACTGCCACAGTTTGTACATTTCTTGGGGAAAGTGGCTGGTGGTTCCATGAGGAAAAATGGAGAGGCCTAGAAGGCCTGAGAACCGTGAGACACTAAAAAAGAAAAATATATTCCTTAAAGGGAAAATACTTTACAAGAAAAGAAAAAAGAAACACCGGCGGTACCAGTGGCATCGAGTAAGGCAGCCGCAACCACAAGAAAACTAAAAAATAAAAGAATAATTTTCTGCGGTGACAGGAGAACGTCCTGCCGGCTCCGCGGAAAAATGAAAACTGAGGAGAGGCAGTTGGGAAGGCGGGAAGGCAGCACACAGGCGTGTTGGGATGCTTCCAAAAGCTTTCTGATTGGACGCTGGGAAGCGTTCCCGCGCGGACTCCGTCGGTACCGACGTACCCATATGTGAAGACTCATTCCTGCTTGTTCCTGGGGATCCCATTGTTCACTCACTGTGGAGTCAGTGAAAACATAGTTACTCACCTATAGCAGTTGTTCTCCAGAAATAAGATCCCTGATGTTGAAGCTTTGGTGGGAGTGGCTGACTTGGATTTAGTGGCAGTTACAGAAACATGGTTCACAGAAAACCATGATTGGAATGTAAAGCACAGTTACTTACCTGTAACAGGTGATCTCTGGGAACAGCAGGAATTAGTCTTCACATATGGGTACGTCGGTACCGACGGAGCCTGCACGGGAATGCTCCCCAGCATCCAATCAGAAAGCTTTTGGGAGCATCCCTCGCGCCTGCGCGCTGACTTCCCGCCCTTTTCCCACTGCCTCTCCTCAGTTGAGTTTCATAGCTGAGACAAAAGGAGAGAAAGAGGAAAGGAAGATAGATAGATACAACTCCTAGGGGAGGTGGGTGGGTTGTGAAGACTAATTCCTGCTGTTCTCAGAGATCACCTGTTACAGGTAAGTAACTGTTCTATCTCCAGGAACAAGCAGGAATGAGTCTTCACATATGGGGACTCCCTAGCTGAGGGTGCCAGGGGGAGATCCCATAAAATGCGTATCCCTGGATAGGATGGCATTTCCCACACCTGGATCTCCGGCATCCCATGAGGGATGGGGGGTAGGAGTTGAACAGAGAAGAGCTGTACAGGAACAGCGAATCTAAAGACTACAGAAAAATGAGTCTTTAGAATGTACGTCAAGTGTCATTAAAGTATTTTAATGAACAAGCATAATAGAGAGCTTACCTACTGGATTGCAGGAAGTAGAACTGTGATGGAGTGTACTGTAGATGCAGTAGCAGAATCCTCAAGGTAACTTCACAGCAGGGAGGATGAAGTTCTAAACCTTGAATGGGCAGGTGACCCAGGTGGTCAACTGGGGTAGAATAAGAACGGTAGGTCTTCAATAGAAAGCTTTATGGGAAAAGCTGAAAACTCTTTTAGGTACAGAGTTATTAAGATTGAGGACTAAAAGAAGAAGACTGACCGATCTAGACAATTTGCCCAGTCCTGAAGGGAAGAGGGGGTATGGAAAAAAGGGCCCTATTCCCAAGGAGAACGGAAGTGTACTCAGAAATACTGAAGACGTACACTGTCTTTCCTAGCTGGTAAGAGATAGGAAGACATTGAAGCTTGAGACTTCATAGATAGGGAGATCTATAACAAAAATAGAAGCTGTTGACATCACAGCAGTAAAGCGTAGTTACTCACCTGTAACAGGTGTTCTCCAGGAGCAGCAGGAATCAGTCCTCACTTATGGGTGACGTCGGCGCCGACGGAGCCCTCGCGGAGCAATTTTCCCCAGCTTTCAAAGAAAGCCTTTGGGAATTGCAGCGCGCATGCGCGGTCGTCTTCCCGCCCGAGGGTGCCATCTTAGCCAGTCAGATGACATAGCTAAAAAAGACAGCATAAAAATTTGCAAAAGAACATAAGCAGACGATTGCAACTCCAAGGGGAGGAGGGAGGGTAGTGAGGACTGATTCCTGCTGCTCCTGGAGAACACCTGTTACAGGTGAGTAACTACGCTTTCTCCAGGACCAAGCAGGAAGTCAGTCCTCACTTATGGGACTCCCAAGCTCAAGGCTACCGGAGACCCTAAGCACAAAAATGAGCTCCCTCTAGCTCAGCAGCACAGAAGGAAAGAATCTTCGCTGAAATACCACACACCGGTAGCCCACATCCGGGATGGAGGGTAGGAGTTGCTCAGACCTCAAAGAGATTACGGAGGACTGCCTGTCCGAAAGCACTGTCCCTACGGGACTCCCTCTCGAGACAGTAATGGACCGCAAAAGTCTGGCTCGAAGACCAAGTAGCGGCCCGGCAGATGTCTGCCAGCGGAACAGAGCGGAGGTAAGCCACTGACGTGGCCTTTGCCCGAACGCAATGAGCCGTGACTCGACCTTCTAAGGAGAGTCCGGCTGCCCCATAAGCCCAAGAGATACAGTCCGCAACCCAGATGGACAGAGTACGCTTGGAGACCGGGAGCCCCAATCTATTGGGGTCAAAAGACACAAAAAGCTGAGCAGCTTTACGGTGCTCCCGCGTACGGTCAAGGTAGAAGTTCAGAGCCCTTCTACAGTCCAGGGTATGGAGGACCGTCTCAGCTCGGCTGGAGTGTGGTCTGGGAAAGAAGGTTGGAAGTACCACCTCCTGATTGATGTGAAAAGGGGAGACCACTTTAGGCAGAAATTTCGGATGAGTCCGTAGGACCACCCTATTCTTGTAGAACCTAGTGTAAGGGGGATCAGACACGAGGGCCTGCAATTCACTTACGCGTCTAGCGGAAGTGAGGGCTATCAAGAACAGTGTTTTCCAAGACAGAAAACGGAGAGAACAGGTAGCCATAGGTTCAAAAGGCGGACAGGTGATCCGCTGCAACACCACATTCAGGTCCCAGTCAGGCGCTGGCGGGCGCAGAGGTGGTTTAAGTAGAAGGAGACCTCGGAGAAACCTCGCTACGAGAGGGTCATTGGAGAGAGGTCTGCCGTCCACCGGCACATGATGTGCTGAAAGAGCACTGAGGTGAACTTTGACGGAGTTGGACTTAAGTCCCAGATTAGAGAGGTGCAGCAAGTACTGCAAGATCACCGACACCGGGCAGGAGAAGGGATCCTGAGACTGTTGGGTACACCAGACTGCAAAGCGACGCCATTTGAGGGCGTAGCATTTGCGGGTAGAAGGCCGTCGCGAAGCCAAGACGACCTCCTCCACCTCCGCCGGCAGGAGAAGGGGAGCAAGGACTACCCTCTCAGCAGCCAGGCCATGAGGTTGAGAGACCTGAGGTTGGGGTGCAGGAGGGACCCCTGATCCTGAGTGAGGAGATCCGGTTGTATCCCCAGAGGGATGGGATCCTACACCGCCAGTTGCAGCAGGAGCGGAAACCACGGCTGTCTGGGCCAGCGAGGGGCCACCAGGATCATGAAGGCTTTGTCTCGGAGAGCCTTGAAAAGAGTCCGAGAGACTAGCGGGATGGGAGGGAAAGCATACAGAAGGCTCCCCGACCATGAGATCAGAAAGGCGTCCGCCGCAACCCGAAGGGGGTGCGGCTGACGAGAGCAGAAGCGAGGAAGTTGCCGGTTGTGAGGACTGGCAAAGAGATCTACCGTGGGGAGACCCCACTTGAGGAAGAGCTTCTGAACTACCAAGGGATCCAGACGCCACTCGTGCGGCTGGAGGACCCTGCTGAGTTTGTCTGCAAGGCAATTTTCTTGGCCCGGGAGATAAACCGCCTTGAGGAGAATGCCGTGACTGACGGCCCAAGAGCAGAGCTTCTGTGCCTCCCGGCAGAGGAGGAAGGAGCCCGTGCCCCCCTGCTTGTTCACGTAGAACATGGCAACTTGATTGTCCGTCTGGACAAGGACGGACTGTTGGGAAGTCAGGTGGGAGAAGGCCTTGAGAGCTAGGCGGATCGCCCTGAGCTCCAGGAAGTTGATCTGCTGAGCAGACTCCCACGTGGTCCAGAGGCCCTGAGTACGTGCCTCTTGGCAATGCGCTCCCCAGCCCAGGAGGGATGCATCGGTGGTCAGCACCCGGGTCGGCTGAGGTGACTGGAAAGGCATTCCGAATATCAGGTTCGGCTGCCGGAGCCACCACCGGAGAGACGAGAGCAGCGGCTCGGAGACGCGCACTAGGTCTGCTAGGCCGCCTGTGGCTTGTCGCCACTGCTGACGGAGACACCATTGAGCAGACCGCATATTCAGGCGGGCATTGGGGGTCACATGGACGGTGGAAGCCATATGGCCGAGCAGTCTCAGGAAGCGCCTGGCGGAGACCAAGGGCTGGCTGCGAAAGCGGTCGGCTAGGTCCATGAGCCGTTGAGCCCTGTCGAGCGGTAGGTACGCTCGTGCCCGAAGAGTGTGCAGCCTTGCGCCGATGAACTCGAGATCCTGTGAGGGGAGCAAAGTGGACTTTGCGAAGTTTATAACAAAGCCCAAGTGCTGCAGCAGAGTCACCGTGCGGCACGTGGCGTTGGTGACCTCCTGAGCGGACGCTGCTCTGATGAGCCAGTCGTCGAGGTACGGAAAGACATAGAGGCCGTGAAGCCGGAGATGGGCCGCCACGACCGCGAGACATTTTGTGAAGACTCGCGGTGCGGAGGATAGGCCAAAGGGCAGTACTCTGTACTGGTAATGATTTCCTGCCACCACAAACCTTAGGTATTGGCGGTGGCTTGGGTGGATGAGGATGTGCGTGTAGGCATCCTTTAGATCCAAGGAGCATAGCCAATCTCCCTGCTGGAGGTAGGGCAGAAGGATTCCAAGGGTAAGCATTTTGAACTTCTCCCGCACAAGGAACTTGTTGAGGTTGCGCAAGTCCAGGATGGGTCTGAGGCCCCCTGTTCTCTTTGGTATCAGAAAATACCTTGAATAAAAGCCTTGACCTCTCAGGTGGTGGGGCACCGGTTCCACCGCCTGTTCCTGCAGAAGACCTGCTAACTCCTGAAGGAGCAACTCCCTGTGCCGAGGGGGGCGCGGAGGTTCTCCCGGAAAATAGGAGGGAGGGACCTGATGGAAGTGGAGAAGGTAGCCTTCTCGCACGACCTGAAGTACCCAGGCATCTGCGGTGATGCTGGACCACCTGTGGGCGAAGTGAACCAGCCGGCCTCCGGTGCTGGGAGGAACCAGCGGGGGGGGAGAGGCTATGCTGAGCGAGTCAAAACCCCCACCCTGCTGAGCAGGGGCTGGTGGTGCAGGCTTGGGGGCTTGCTGCCTACGGGACCCGTTACCCCGTCCCTTGGCCTGCTGGCCCTGTTGTGGAGCTGCAGGGGCCTGATAATGGGGGTATTGTTTGTAGGCAGCCGCCTTCCTCGGGTAAAAGGACTTTTTTCCCGAGCCCTTCTTTTTCTGGGAAGGGGCGGAGGTCTTCCTAGAAAGCCTGGTCCTGGTGAGAGTCTCAGTCTCAATTTGTGCAGCCTTTTCCGCCATGGGCTTGCCAAAGAGGTTTTCGCCTCGGCAGGGGACATCGACCAACTTGTCCTGTACCCAGGGCTCAAGGTCTGACGACTGAAGCCAAGCCTGTCGGCGGGCACCGATGCCGGCTGCGGCCACTCTAGCCGAGGCCTCAAAGCCATCATAGGCTGCTCGGGACATGAACTTTGAGCATTCCCGAATGCCCGTGGACAAGGCTAGGAACCTCCGCAAGGGCTCCTCGGAGAGACCAGCGGAGAATCCGGCTAGCTCTTTAGCCAGATCCCGGAGATACATGCCCATGTAGAGCTGGTAAGTCTGGACACGACATGCGAGCATAGAGCCCTGGAAGCACTTCTTGCCAAGGCCATCCAGGTTACGGGCCTCCCTTCCAGGAGGCACCGAGGAGTGCATCTTCTGGCTCTTAAGACGATGCATGGCCGATTCCACTACCATGGAATGGTGTGGCAGCTGTGCCTTCTGAAAGCCAGGGCTCTTGCGGACCCGATAGATAGAATCGACCCGCTTGCTCAGGACCGGCGAGGAGGCCGGACTCTCCCACATGCGGAAGAGTAGTCGTTCCAGCATAGGAGGAACCGGCACAGTAAAGTGTTCCCTCGCGGGAGAGTCATACTGGAGGGCGTCGAGCTCTTCGGCTCGAGGCTCCTCCTCGGGATCCGCAGGGAAGGCCAAAGCCTTGGTCATATCCCTAACGAAGTCCGAGAACCGGGCATCCTCCGGGGGGGACTGCTTCCGAGGCTCGGACCCCGGTGAGTCCGATGGGACACACCGAGTCCGGAAAGAATCAGGTGACTCTTCCTCCTCAGACTCCCAGACCGACTCCGACGAGGACTCGGTGGGGTCGGCCCGGGCAGGGTGCGGCACCAGCCGCCCCGACGTCGAGGGAGTCGGCGTCGGCGACCTCGGTCCCGAACGGGAGGCCGAGGGTGACCTCGACCGAGGATCGACTCGAGTTCTCATCGACTCGAGGATCGGCTCGGTCTCCGGGGTCGACTTGGACGTCGACGTCCCGGCGGTCGGGGCAGCGGCGCCAGCGAGGCCAGCGAGCAGTGCCCGCTGCTGGTCCATGAAGGCAGACAGTCTGCTCTCCAAGGCCGTCAACCTGAGTCCGAGCTCAGGTGACCCAGCAGCCCCCGACTCGGGCCCCGACGGCGTCGGGCCCGACGTCGGCTGTCGCGGAGGCGAGTCCAGAAGGACCACAGGACTTACCCGGGCAGGCATCTCCGACTCCAGGCGAGGTCGCTTCGGGATGTGTTCCTTCTCCAAGGACCCGGGGCGGCTGTCGGGGCTATGCGACCTGGCCCTCGCGGAACCAGGAGCGTCCACCGACGCCGCCCTCGCGGGTTTTTTCCTTCCGACGATGGTCCCCGGAGGGAGAACACCGGTCGGAGGAGCTCCGGCGACGGTCCGAGCTGGAGCCTTTCGACGCGGAGGCCTCCGACGAGGTCCGGGTACGGCTGGGGTCAGCGAAGATTCTCTCACGCTGATGCCGCCGACTCCTCAACGCCTTTGAGGACAGTTTGCTGCAGGGCCCACAGATCAGTTCCTCATGATCCGGGCCCAGGCAGCGGAGGCAAAAGTCGCGTGTGTCGGTTAGTGACATATTTCGGTCACACCGACCACACCGCTTAAACCCACTGGCAGCCATCGGGGGAAAAAGGGCCCCTGCGAGGTCAAAGGACCGGGCTGCCAGGGAAACCGAAAACGAAAGCTGACTAAGTCAGAAAAAACCGAAAAAAGTAAGCGGACTCGAGACCGGCGTCGCGAGTCCGGGCGGGAAAACGATCGGCGTCGAACCGAAAGAAAAAGGATAAAACAAAGAAGAAAATCAACTTTTTCGCGGGGACAAGACGGGGACGTCTGTAGGGCTCCGCGGAAAAAAGAAGACTGGCTAAGATGGCACCCTCGGGCGGGAAGACGACCGCGCATGCGCGCTGCAATTCCCAAAGGCTTTCTTTGAAAGCTGGGGAAAATTGCTCCGCGAGGGCTCCGTCGGCGCCGACGTCACCCATAAGTGAGGACTGACTTCCTGCTTGGTCCTGGAGAATTGTATATATATAACCGCTCCCACTTACTGAGCCATATGAGAATAGGCAGGGTGACTGTCTGGATCCCCTAAGAAGGGAAAATTTATAGCACAGACAGATAGGGAGATAGTAGGGAATATATATTGTCCTATGGACATCTCCCAATGGACACATATATATATATATATATATGTATATATATGTATATATATGTATATATGGAGATACATACATATGAATATAGGTACAGATATGTGTGACATATATAGATATAATGTATATATATATATATTGTCACCGCCCCTCTCTCCCAGAGGCCTCAGCGTGGGTAAAGCGAGTGGGGTGATGTGTTCCTTAAGCTTGTGAACTTGAATTTGAGGCTTTACAAAGCCTCCTGGGAATTGTAGTTCCGTGGCTTAAAGAAAAATAGTTGTGTACACGAATGGTAAGGTTTCAAAATGGATTTATTCCCTTCCCAGGGTTGGAATTTTGACCTTTAGAACATCACAACAGAAAAGTCCATACTTCTGGTATAAGATAACAAAGGAACCAAACAACTTAGGCAATGCTTATCTTCAGCTTAACAGAAAAATGAAATACAAAAACAGTTTTCCTCCAAACTTGCTTTTGGACTGTTTTTCTCCTGCAGCAGTGGTTATAGCAAGACTAGCACAAGGATTGTATATTATCTGATACCGTGTACGTACAGTCCATATAGGTTTCAGTGTCTGAAGTTGGATAAAATTCACATTGCATTTCATGCACGTTATCCTCAACTTCCTCCGGGGAGAACTCTGCCCTTTGCTCATTCACAGTGTTCCCATCCCCCAACAGCTTAGCTGAACTCAGGTGTTTTGCATAAAGCTCTCGGTCAGCTCTCTCACACAACTCTTGATAGTACAAGGCAGTGGTTCTCAACCTTTTTTGTACCGTGACCCCTTTTACCGTTGGTCAACTTGTGGTGACCCCCAATGATAAAATCAAATGCGTCTCTCTTCCTTTACCGTTAACGCATTGTCGCTGTAATCATTTGTTGAATTATTAATATATTATAGGCCTTTGCAATATGTTTTTATTTATAAAATACTTATTTAAATAATCAAAACAACAAGTAACAATATTTGATTTCAAAATTATGATGATTTTGTAGTCAAATCACTAATATGAAATAAAATTATTTTTTCTACCTTTGTTGTCTGACCAATTTTATTCTCTGATCATGCTGGTCCCGATCTGAGGCTTCTGCTTTCCTGTCTTCTCTTAGCTCTCTTTCTGTGGTCTATGGTCCATCTGCCAGTTCTTATCTCTTTTGTTTTCTTCACTTCTTTCCATCAGCCTATTTCCAGTCCCAGTAACCCTCCCCAGTATCAGCCCCTTTCCAGTCCTCACTCCCAGTACCTTCCAATGTCAACTTGCATTCCCATGACTGCCACTGGTGTCCATTCCCTTCCAGTCCCCCTCCTTCCCCACTGATCAGTCCCTTCTAGTACAAATACCATGGCAGCCCCTCTCAGATCCACTCCCTTTCAGTTCCATGCTCCCATCCCCTTGTATCAGCCCACTTGTAGCCTTAGCCCCCAGTTTTCTTCCAGGGTCAGCAGCTCTATCCTCCCCTCCCCACAATCAGCCCATTCCCAGTCAAAGCCCCCTAATCAGCTCACTTCTAGTGCTAATCCCCCTCAACCCCATTACCAGTCCTACCCCCCCCCCCTAATCAGCCCAATACCAGTCCTACCCCCCATCAGCTCATTTCCAGTGCTAGTCCCCCCCTCAACCCCATTACCAGTGCTAGGCTCCCCTAATCAGCCCATTTCCAGTCCTAACCTCACTGATCAGCTCATTTCCAATGCTAGACCCCCATCAGTCCATTACCAGTCCTACCCCCCCTTGATAAGTCCATTCCCAGTCCTAGCCTTCCCTAATCAACCCATTACCATTCGTAGCCCCCCCATCTGCCCATTACCAGTGCTAGCACCCCCATCAGCCCATTATAATCCTAACCCGCACTGTCTCTCGCCTCTGTCCAGCATTTATCCCGTCTGTCCAGTATGTCCCCATGTCTCTCCCCTTTGTCCATGCCAGCCTACTCCCTCCATGTCAGCCCCCCTCCCTCCATCCATCCATATCAGCCCCCTCCCTCCCTCCCTCCATGTCAGCCCCCATCCTTCCATCCGTCCATGTCAGCCCCCCTCCCTCCATCCATCCCTCCATGTCAGCCCACATCCTTCCATCCGTCCATCTCAGCCCCCCTGCCTCCCTCCCTCCCTCCCTCCATCCAGCCATCCATATCAGCCCCCATCCCTCCCTCCCTCCCTCCCTCCATCCATATCAGCCCCCATCCCTCCCTCCCTCCCTCCATCCATATCAGCCCCCATCCCTCCCTCCCTCCCTGTCAGCCCCCATCCCTCCCTCCCTCCCTCCCTGTCAGCCCCGTCCCTCCCTCCCTTCCTGTCATGCCCAATCCTTCCATGTCAGCCCCCCTCCCTCCATCCATCCCTCCATGTCAGCCCCCATCCTTCCATCCGTCCATGTCAGCCCCCCTCCCTCCCTCCCTCCCTCCATCCATCCATATCAGCCCCCCTCCCTCCCTCCCTGTCAGCCCCCTCCCTCCCTCCCTCCCTCCATCCATCCATATCAGCCCCCATCCCTCCCTGTCAGCCCCCTCCCTCCCTCCCTCTCAGCCCCCTCCCTCCCTCCCTGTCAGCCCCCATCCTTCCATCTGTCCATGTCAGCCCCCTCCCTCCATCCATCCATCCATATCAGCCCCCTCCCTCCCTCCCTCCATGTCAGCCCCATCCTTCCATCTGTCCATGTCAGCCCCCTCCCTCCATCCATCCATCCATCCATATCAGCCCCCTCCCTCCATGTCAGCCCCCATCCTTCCATCTGTCCATGTCAGCCCCCTCCCTCCTACCATGACAGCCCCATCCTTCCATCTGTCCATGTCAGCCCCCCTCCCTCTATGTCAGCCCCCCTCTGTCGATGTCAGCCGTGTTGCAGGTTGTCTGCCTCCCTTCTAATGCAGCCGCGGCTCTCTGCCTCTTAGGGAACCGCGGCTGTACCTGTAAAATCATTGCGGAGCCCTTCCTGTCTCGATGGGCTCCATGCAGCATTGTCCCGCCTCCAAAGGTAGTTGTTTACCACTTCCTTTGGAGGCGGGACAATGCTGCACGGAGCCCGTCGAGACAGGAAGGGCTCCGCAACGATTTTACAAGTACAGCCGCGGTTCCCTAAGAGGCAGGGAGCCGCGGCTGCAGAAGAAGGCGGTGAGTTTGCCGGAGTTTGCTGCTGCCGAGAAGCGGACTCGGCAGCGGCAGCAACTTGTGCACATCTTAATTTTTTTTTTTAAACTTGGTGGAGGCTAAGCGACCCCCGCTAAATCCTGTGGCGACCCCCGTTGGGGTCGCGACCCACAGGTTGAGAACCGCTGGTACAAGGGCTATTATAAGCACTGAGTGACCTCATTTGTTTGGGGTTTCTATGCCAACCCTTCTCTCTGTTTTGCTCTGAGCTGTCAAACATGCATTCATTCTGATATGAAGTCCCTATTTCCATGGGCTCTGACTCTTGTTCCTTATGACAATATATATATATATATATATATATATATATATATATATATATATATATATATATATATAGATATATAGATATATATATATATGGATATATATATATATATATATATATATATATATGGGCATGACGTATGCCCACACAGCTTATAGAAATATGTATGTATAGGATATAAACATACATGAATATGAGCTGGAGAATACATGCCTGCCACCGAGTCCCACAAAAACATGCATACGGGAAATGTGATAAGAAAAGATTCATCTAATAACAGGGGGTGAAAACCACCTGAAGGTATATAGAGAATCTATTTCTGCAGTGCAGGAATGTAGTTCAGGGAAATAACCAGTATGGTTGCGTGAAAAAACAGAGGATAATAGCAGTTTGGCAAGAGCACATCAGGAGCTCTGTAGAACTCTGACATGTCCAATGGACAGGAAAACGCATAGAAGAAGATACCAAGATGACCCAGCCAAGGGACATAGGGGTATCATGTATACTAATAGAGTATGCGTTGTCCAAGAGGAGCAGAAGAGGATGATGCCAAGCTGTAAGGAAAAAAGGGGAGATTCCTGCAAGATTGGGAACTCTTTGGACATCCACGCAGAAAAAGCTTGTCTTCTGTATAACAGGAGACAAGAGGGTTTAAGGAACCCCTATAATCATGTAATGATCATATAAGCTTTTTGTACTATATGGAAAAGCCCCTAGAGACCAAGTTCAATGCTCTATAGCAAGGGCCCATAGAGGAAAGCTTCTCTGAAGATTGCAGAGAGCATTGGGCAGGAGAATTAAGAATGAAGTCAGGTGTTTTGCCACATCCTAGGAAAGGATATGGCTAGAAGACGACAACCTGACGTGAGTAGTATTATGCAAGATAGTTGGAAATAGCTTGCAATGAATAGCAAGGTGAATAATCACTGGAACTCCTGCATGCACAGCAACTGAACAAAACAGCAGAGGGATTCTCCTGTGTGAAAACAGAGAGAAAACAGACAAAGGGAGCGGAGATATTCCTGTCCCTGTCTGATGAGTTGTTCAGAGCATGCAATCAAGGGTAACAAAAAGTCTACACAGGAAAGGTATTTCAGTATGGTACCAACTCAAGCAGGGGAAACCCTGGAAGAGAGGGGGTTGGAAGGTGACTTACCATATGGTAAGTCAGCTGAAGGAAAAGATGTCCATGTGGGGACAGAAACTATCATGGGATAGTTGTAACCTCCCTTCTTAGTAGTAAGAAGGGGAGAATTCTGTAACCCATTGGACAAAGTATCCTAACAGCTTAGCATACTGAAGAAGAATAAAGCAGTGTAGAGTTTTAAGAAGAAACTTCTACTAAGAAGAAGTTAACTATAGATTGTAATGTACAGGAACCTATGGTTGCTGATTATGCTTAGACTGGTTAGAGTCTGGAGACTTCAGACTGGGATGAGACGTCCCTTGTTTGGGTACATCTGGAGGATGGGCAGGAGAAGGGTGAAACCTTCTTTTCTTAGGGAGAGAAGGTTTGGTAGGACATTTCCTACGTACTGAGGAAGGCGGCGGCTTAGGATGGCTTTCAGAAGCAGAGAAGTCAGTGGAGCAATGAGCAACCGGACGTAAAGCCTCTCTATTGAAGAGATTTTCTCCAGTACAAGGAGAATTACCCAGTGTATGTTGTGCCCATCTGTTCAAGTCTGAAGCTTGCAGCCAGGCTTTACGACGTGCTCCAATAGCAATAGCAGAGGCTCTGCTAACAGACTCAAAAGAGTCTAGAGAAGCACGAGAAAGAAACCAAGAGATATTCCTGCTATGATTAAGAAGCAAGGAATAGTCAGCGGCCTTAGGCTCTGACAAAAAAGGGGACAAAAGAGATAATTTCTCTGTGACCTCCTGAAATGTCAGACTCATATAAAAAATATATGAGATGATCCTTGAAGCCAGCATAGAATTTTGGAAGGTTTGGCGTCCAAAGGTATCAAGTGCTTTAGATGCACGACCTGGCGGATAAGAAGAATGCTTCTTCTTGCTTCTTACCTTCCTCAGTGCTGATTCCACTACAAGGGAATGATGTGGAAGTTGGTTTTTCTGAAACCCCGGAGAGGGAGGCACCTGATACAGAACATTAGTGGCTGTAGAAGGCAAAGGAACCTTTAAAGGTGATTCCCACATCCTCAGAAGAAGATCCTACAAAGAATGATGTAAAGGAAGCATTATATTTTCCTTTTCTGCAGGAACTTGGTTAAGATTAGAGCCGGGAATAGGAATGGCAAGAAAGGTTGCCATGTCAAGGAGAAATTTCTGAAAAGAAGGATCTCCAATGGGAACTATTCCTGGGTAAGTTGAGGTTGAAGCAGCAGCTTGAGCACCAGAAGACATACTTGACTGGTGCAGAAAAAGAATCCTGCTAGATGGACAGTGATACTGACAGTTCTGATTCGAGACAGTTAGTCCTGCATCGTCAGTGCCAGGTATCGATTCCAAGCTAGGCATAGAAAGGATCGAAGGCACCGAGGGAACTGCAGGAATCGACATCGATACCGATACCGGTATCGGAGACGGTAATGTCATCGAAGCAGTAATCGGGGGCTGCTGAAGCGGTATCGAGGTAGCCAGAGAGGCTTGGTAAATATCCTCGGTACTGCGTAGTCGGAAACGATATGGGTCGGTTCCGAAAGGCGTCGGTACCAAGTCATCTAGACTGGATATCGATTCCAGACTCGGCATCGAAGGGAGCGAGTCTATCGATGCATGTCGAGAAGGTGGCGATGCCGATACAGGAAAGTCAATCGGTATCGTAAAGATCGGTTCCAAAGGTACCGAGGACATCCGATGACGAGTCCTGGTGAAGAGTGGAACACTCGACACCGGTGCCGATGCCGGGGTGTCTGTACCGCTCGAAGCCGATACCAACCCCGAGCATGGCAGAGATACAGGAAAGTCAGTCTGGGTCGTATCGATCGGTTCCGAAGGTACCGAGGACACCAGATGACGATCCCTGGTGAAGAGTAGAACACTCGAAACCGGTGCCAATGCCGGGGTATCGGTACCGCTCGAAGCGGATACCACCCCCGAGCATGGCTCAGGTATGTTCTGTGAGGGATGAGCCACAGGAACAACCTGAAACCCCGTAAATGCTTTGGAGCCCGAAGACTCCCGCCGGGGTTTTATTGCCAATGAGGGCAAGGCCGGAGCCGTCACCATGCTTGGCATGAGACTTACCACTCAAGGATTGGCTAGTCTTAACAGACTGTTTGTGGGTTACCTGATCCTGGAGAGAAGAATAGACTGGTGTCCTCACATGAGGAGGAAAAACGGTATTGAGGGAAACTCAAAAAAGGGAAGGTCTTCTCCCAATACTGCAGCCTGATGGTTCAGGGGAAAAAGGGTCAGGACCCAAACAGGTGAGACACCAAGCATTGGAGTCTAAAAAGAAAACTAAGTTTCCACAGTGAAGGCACTTCTTAGGGGAAGAAGGCTCCATGTTGGAGAGGCCTGGTAGGCCCAAAAAGTTAAGACAAAAACTGAAGAGAAAAAATCTCTGTAATTTTCGAAGAGAAAAGAATAAAGCACCGGCGGTACCGGTATCGGCGGGAAAAAAACAGCCGCGACCACAAGAAACAGAAAAAAGAAGAATTTAAAAGAAGAAAAGTTTCTGCGGTGACAGGAGGACGTCCTGTCGGCTCTGCGGAAAAACGAAAACTGAGAGGCAGTGGGAAAGGCGGGAAATCAGCGCGCAGGCGCGAGGGATGCTCCCAAAAGCTTTCTGATTGGATGCTGGGGAGCATTCCCATGCAGGCTCCGTTGGTACTGACGTACCCATATGTGAAGACTCATTCCTGCTTGTTCCTGGAGATCTATACCTGACTATACTTTATTCAGAAAGGACAGGGTAGGAAGAAGGGTAGGAGGAGTGGCACTATATGTAAAAACTACTATTAAAGCTTTGGAATTACAGAGCTTAATAGGGAGAGAGGAGGCATCATGGGTTAAACTAGAAAGAGGGAAAGAGAAATCTATTTGCATTGGTGTGATATACAGACCTCCCTCACAAGAGGAAGAGGTGGACAGAGAGTTAATTGAAGACATACGCAGCATTGCTAGGAAAGGGGAAGTGCTACTGATAGGAGATTTCAATATGCCAGATGTTGATAGGCACATTCCTGCTGCAGTATCATCTAGAAGGAAATCCTGGATTCTCTACAGGGAGAACTATTCAGGCAATTGGTAACAGACCCCACACATGAAGGGACCATACTGGACTTGGGGTGCTTACCAATGGTGAAAGTGTTTCTGATGTTGTAGTGGGAGATCATTTTGCATCCAGTAATCACCAGATGGTGTGGTTCAGTATTAGGACTAGGGCTGTTAGAATCCATTCAAAGGTGAGGATCTTAGACTTCAGGAAGACTAACTTTGCGAAGATGGGCCAATGCCTCAGGGAGTCGTTAGTGGGATGGGAACAGCTGGGGGATGTAGAAAAACAGTGGGCAAAACTGAAAGGGGATATTTTAAAGGCAACCAACCTTTTTGTTAAAATGGTAAATAAAGGTAAAGGAAAAGGAGACCGCTATGGTTTTCAAAAGAAGTAGCTAAAAAAGTGAAGAAAAAGAGGGAAGCCTTCATGAAATACAAGAGATCACAGAGAGAGGAAGACAGGCATCTGTATTTCGAAAGACTTAGAGAAACTAGCAAAGTAGTCAAGAAGCTAAAGATTCAAAAGGAGGAGGAAATAGCCAATGCAATAAAATGGGGGGATAAGACATTTTTCAGATATATTAGTAAGAAGAGGAAGGGCAAAAGTGGTACTGTGAGACTCAAGGGTGCAGGGGAGGAATATGTAGAAGCTGATAAGGATAAAGCGGAATTGCTTAACAAATATTTTTGTTCTGTGTTCACAGACGAAGAACCAGGAGCAGGACCTCAGAAAACACCCACAAATAGGAACAGAAGCGAGGGACATCTTGAACAATTTTCAGAAGACTGTGTTCTTGAGAAACTAGCTCAACTTAAAGTAGACAAAGCGATGGGACCGGATGAGATACACTCTAGAATACTGAGGGAACTTGGGGACGTTCTAGCAACTCCACTGACTGACCTTTTCAATGCCTCGTTGGAGTCGGGAGTGGTGCGAAAGGACTGGAGAGAGGCTCATGTGGTGCCTTTACACAAAAGTGGAAGTAAGGATGTGGTTGAAAACTACAGGCCGATTGGTTTAACTTCGGTGGTGAGTAAATTATTGGAAACGCTGCTGAAAGAGAAAATAGTGAGGTTTCTGGAGTCCAGCGGATTACAGGATCCGATGCACCATGGATTCACCAGAGGCAGGTCTTGTCAGACAAATCTGATTGATTTCTTTGACTGGGTGACCAGGGAGTTGGACCGAGGGAGAGCTCTAGATGTGGTGTATTTAGATTTCAGTAAAGCCTTTGCCACTGTTCCTCACAGGCGACTTATAAACAAACTGAGCACCCTAGGGATGGACCCTAAAGTTACTGCCTGGGTTAGAAATTGGTTGAGTGGGAGGCGACAAAGAGTACAAGTAAATGGAGCTCACTCTGAGGAGAAGGATGTTACCAGTGGTGTGCCCCAGGGATCTGTCCTTGGTCCGATTCTTTTTAACATCTTTGTTAGTGATATAGCGGAAGGGCTGTCGGTAAGGTTTGCCTCTTTGCGGATGATACCAAAATCTGCAATAGAGTAGACACCCAGGAAGGTGTAGATAACATGAGGAGGGATCTAGCTAAGCTTGAAGAATGGTCTAGAATTTGGCAGCTGGGATTTAATGTTAAAAAATGTAAGGTCATGCATTTGGGCTGCAGCAATCCAAGGGAGCAATATAGTATAGGGGGTGAAGTACTTTTGTCCACTAAAGAAGAGTGGGACCTAGGAGTGGTTGTGTCTGATGATCTTAAAGTAGCTAAACAGGTAGAAAAGGCGACGGCAAAAGCTAGAAGGATGCTTGGGTGCATACGGAGAGGAATGGCTAGCAGAAAAAAGGAGGTGATAATCCCTCTGTATAAGTCTTTGGTGCGACCTCATTTGGAGTATAGTGTGCAATTTTGGAGACCGCACCTTCAAAAGGATGTGAACAGGATGGAGTTGGTGCAGAGGGTGTCTACTAAAATGATTAGTGGTCTTCATTATAAAACATATGAGGACAGACCGAAGGATCTTAATATGTACACCTTAGAGGAAAGGCGGGATAGAGGTGATATGTTTGAGATGTTTAAATACCTCCGTGGCATAAATGTTCAGGGAGAGCGCCTCTTTCAATTGAAAGCGATTTCTGCTATGAGGGGACATGGGATGAGGGTGAATGGGGATAGATTCAGGACCCTCCAAGCCAGGGCCTTCCTCCCCCTGGACAGGGCAGACCACCTCAGGACCCTGGCGACCGAGGTACAGCACCATCACGCTGTGTTGGCGCAGTCCATGCTCTGCTTTCTAGGCCACATGGCTTCCACAGTCCATGTGGTTCCCAGTGCCCACTTCCACATGCAGGCAGCTCAGTGGTGCCTCTGCTTACAGTGGACTCAGGCCACAGGCAGGCTCCGGGACAGGGTCTCTGTGTCCCGTCAACTAGCAGAGTCACTCGATTGGTGGCAGGATGCATAGCACCTGCAGAAGGGCATGCATATTCAACATCCAAACCCCCAGAGGGTCCTCACTATGGACGCCTCCCTACTGGGCCGGGGCGCCCACTGTGAGGAACTGTGCATGCACGGCAACTGATCTTTGGAAGAGAACTAGCAGCAGATTGACCTACTGGAGCTCCTGGCCATTTTTCTAGCGATCAAGGCCTTTCACCATCACCTGCGGAACCAGTCAATGCTAGTCCAAACGAACAATCAGGTTCTGATGTTCTATCTGAACAAGCAGGTCATGATGTTCTGTTTGAAAAGGCAGGGAGGCACGGGGTCCTGGCAACTCTGCCAGGAGCTAGTAGCCCTGTGCTTGTACGCGACCAGCCAGGGAATGCTCCTCAGTGCAGTATACCTTCCAGGCCAAGACAGTACCCTGACAGATAGGCTGAACAGGGTCCTCCAGCTGCACAAATGGTGTCTAGAGCCCGGAGTGGTGCAGCAGCTGTTTCGACTGGGAAACCCCAAATCTCAACCTCTTTGCCAGCCCAGCCAATGTGCAGCTGCCCTGCTTCTGCTGTCCCCAACCTGGATAGCAGCAGATGCCTTCCTCGTGATCGGAGGGCCTTCTGTATGCCTTCCCTCCCACGCCTCTAATCACCCAGAATCTCTTCAAGGTCCTGCGGGACAGGGCTTCCATGATCCTGGTGGCCCAGACAGCCTTGGTTTCCCTATTGCTCCGCCTCTTGACAGAGCTCCCAATTCCTATGGGAGTGCCCCAGGCCTATTGACCCAGGAGGAGGGCTCGCTTCTCCACCCTGACCTGGGGGCCCTGTCACGAACAGCATGGCTGCTGAACGGGTAGCTCTAGCGCCCTTCAACCTCCCCAGGGAGGTGGAAGGAAGTCCTTCTGACCTCTCGTAAGAACTCCATGAGACGAGCCTATGCCTTCAACTGGTGCAGATTCTCAGTATGGTGTACGGAGCGACAGGTTGACCCCGTTCTCCTGCCAGGTGCACACGATGCTGAAATACATGCTCCAGCTCCATCAGGATACACCTGAGCACACTCTCCGTGCACCATCATTCCATAGAGGTAAAACCTCTTAATGTGCAGCCCCTCATTACCCAATTCATGCGGAGTTTATTGCTCTCTAAGCCTCCCATCCGGTCACTTCCAGCAGAATGGGATCACAATGTGGTTCTAACACAGCTTACCAAACTGTCTTTCGAACCTTTGGCTACCTGCAATTTGTTTTGCCTATCTTTGAAGGTCGTCTTCCTGGTGGCGCTCACCTTTGCCTGCAGAGTAAGTGAGCTTCAGGCCTTGATGGCCAAGCCACCTTACACTAGGTTCTACAGGAACAGGGTCGTGCTTCGCATCCACCCAAAATTCCTTCTGAAGATGATATCTGCCTTTCACTTCCATACGGTCTTCCAGCTCTGGTCCTATCTTACTTGGACTACTGCAACATAATTCTATTGGGCCTACCAGGATACATAATCCACCCATTACAGATGTTGCAGAATATAGCAGTCTGAATCTTGCATGGTGCATCAAAACAGGGGTGGCCCAAGGGGGGTGCAGGGCCATGTGCGGAGACTCACTGCGGGGCCTCATTTGCATAAGGAACCTCATTTGCTTAAATATTAGCATAATATTAACATGCCTCTTAATGAGTGTCTGGAGAAAGAAAGACTACCAGATTTCTACATTACTATACTCCAGTGCCAACTGCCAGGCACATTAGGGAGTACTATAAACACTGTCCATTTAGAACCCATAGCAAACCCGCCGTATCATAACAGCACTACCAGAACTCACAAAGCACCAAACCCTACCTATCAAAAGGCAACAGTGCAAATATTAAACCAGTACATATCAGAGAATACCAATACATCTTCTACTGGGGAAAGAGAACAAGTGGCACTGTCAAATAGAAAGTACATGAACAGAATACCTCAGCTCGGTTACACATGCAGAACATAGACAAGTACTTCGAGCACTCCCCGACTGACTTCATGAGAGTTTGGAAGCACTGGAGGTGATCTTCGCTGAGACCAGCCGAGAAACTTCTGAGTTCCTTAGCAAGGTCTCGGCGATACATGCTGATATACAGCTAATATGCTTGTATTCAGGAAGCCAACATCGAGCCCTGGTAACATTTTTGTCAGAGGGTGTCGATGGCACGGGACTCCCTGCTGGGGGCACTGAACAGTGGGTCTTCAGGCTTTTCTGTTGACGCATGGTAGACTCGACCATCATGGAGGTGAGGAAGTTGTGCCTTCCTGAATCTGGGGCCACGCTGTACCCAATACAGAGTGTCCAGGTGCTGGCTAACAATTGGCACCGATGCCGCTGTTTCCTACATCCGGAGGGGGCGGCACCCAAGGATGGTGGGGATGGGGCGGTAAGAGCCTCCTTTTGGAGCATTTTGAGTTCCTCCATGCGAGGATCCTCTTTCGACTCCCTGGTGAGGGACAATGCCTTTGCCATGCCCTGGACAAACTCAAGGACTGATCTGAGGGGAGATCACAGTGTGCTCATCTCTGGGGAAGCCTCATACTCTGACTCCAAGTCTGAGTAGTCCGTCGAGGACTCAAGTCCTCCCAGATCTAGGGGCATCGTCGGGTCCAGCCGTCGGTGAACCGCAGCTGTTTGGCCACAGCCAGAAGCACTTGCCAGGGAGGATCTCGCTCCCGAGGACCAGGATCAAGACCCTTGCAGAGGATCGGCTCGAGGTACTCTAGGATCTCTTTGGCGGCCCGGGGAGTCTTGGCATTGAGGTCACTGCGGTCTCAGCGTGTGCACCGGTGGGGCCGGGCATCAATGCTTGCTGCGAGGCAAGGAAGGCAGAAACGCTGCATTCCAATGCCATCATCCTGGCTTCCAACTCACGAGTTGCAGCCTTTGACACTGACGCCAGGGTGACCGGGTCAGGTGTCAGTGAGGAGAGGGAGTCTTCGATGGGATGGGCATCGGGGGTCTGAGATCCGTTGCAGAGGCCTTGGCATTTATTCTGGGTACCATCGCCGGCTGTTCCTGCTCAGACTCCTCGGATACCCTCCGAGGGGCTGTGGGACCTCACACGGGACTTGCCGTGCATGTCCACTTCCCAGGAAGAGGACCTCAAGGATTTCTCTTTTTCTTATGCTCTTGCTCCGGGGAATCCTTATTAGAGTGTCTACATGCCCGCTTGGGCACTGCGGAGGCTTTACAAGACTCCGAGGATCTGTGCAGAGTCTTAGAACGCGCAGCTACCGGGGACACCAGGGCTGAATCTGACCTGTGGAAGATGGCATCCTACTTCTGCCAGTGACTCTGGATGGCCTTAGTGGATATCTTTTTTGCACCGTCTGGGCCATGGTTGGCACCTAGACACTGGAGGCAACAGTCAAGTATGTCGGTAAGGGACGTGTTCTTCGAGCACAGATCACACTTCTTAAACCCACTGACCACTGGGGCAAAAAGGATCCAAGCGAGGTCGAAGACCCTCGACACGGCCAATGGTTAGAAAAGGCATGAAACCGTGCTGTATGAAAAAACCTAAACTTAACAGGTTCCGAGTCTCGAAGTAGAGACGACAGGGCTCGGAGGCGGAAAAGGGACCAGTGTAACCAGACAATACACTTTAGTGCACGAGAAAATAAAATTTTTTCTGAGGAAAGATGAACATCTGTAGGGCTCCGCGGAAAAAGGGAGGCTGAGTAAGATGGTAGCCATGGGCGGGAAGCAGACCACGCATGCGTGGTGGCATCTCCCAAAGGCTTTCTTTGAAAGCTGGGAATATGCTTCCGTGGGGGCTCAGTCGGCATCAACATTGGAAATACATTGGACCTCATATTCCTAAATTCCCTAACTGCCAGCTCATACAAGCCGCCAGAAATCACACATGTACCATGGTCAGACCACCACCTCATCAGCATATCCCACTCCTACCACCAGACAAAAAGCAAGGAGAACAAACAACATACAAGAAGATTTAAAACCTTCAACAAAGAAGATTTTTTAGCACAAACTCTACCTAAACTTCAAACAAACTCCAACAATATTGATGACCTAATCCACAACTGGAACACCACAATCTCCTCTGCATCCAGCACAACAACAAATAAGACCAAAACCAGACACACCTACACAAAAGCCCGATGGTTCACCCCCAACCTCCGGAAACTAAAGACCAAACTCAGAAGAGCCGAAAGAAAATGGAGAAAAACTAAGAAAGAAAAAGACAAAGCAAACTACATGTGCGAACTAGATGCATACCACGCGGAAACAGACAAAGCAAAAAAGGCCTTCCATTCGAAGATCATAAACACATCAATAAACATCAATAAACAAGAGAAATACTACATCCATACTCAGGTCAAGACAACTTCAACTGTGACTAATGTGTATAGACTACTGTATATAGTTACATAATGTACATAGTTTCCCTTTATTACCAAGTTCAAATTCCTGTTACTTGTAAAATGCACTACAGTTTTTCTGTATGTATATGTTTGGTTCCATGTAAACCGCGCTGATGATAATAGTGCGGTATATAAGAGATGTTAAATAAATAAAAATAAATAAATAAATAAACAAACCACGAGAACTCTTCGAGATTGCCAAAAAACTGACAAAAACACCCAACAACTCCGACCAACTACCAAACATCCCACCAGAATTACTAGCGCAACAATACAAGCAGCTTCAACAACCACGAAATCCACAATTGAACCCAGAGACAACAATAACAAACCACCCCACCACCACAGACAGAGACTGGAGCACATTTGAACCAATCACGAAAGAGGAAATATCATCCACCATCTCCCGCCTGAATACCACCACCTCTCCACTAGACCCCTGCCCTATAGAATGGATAAAGAAAACCAAAGACGACCTGAGCACACCATTAACCCACATCGTTAATGAATCCCTCAGCCAAGGACGCATGCTAGACCTCCTCAAAACTTCAATCATCCGACCAACCCTAAAAAAACACAACCTGGATCCCCTCGACCCCGCCTCCTACAGACCTATAGCAAGCCTCCCGTTTACCGCCAAAATCATTGAGAAGATAGTCCAACAACAGCTCCAAGAACATTTAGATACCAACATACTGGACCCACAACAACATGGCTTCCGTCTGCTCCACTCCACGGAGTCGAGACCCTCATGACATCACTAATGAACACCCTCATCATAGGAACTCAAGCCAAACACTCTGGATACGCCATGATCTTCCTAGACATATCAGCAGCCTTCGACACCATCTCCCACAACATCCTCATACACAGACTACAAGAAATGGGCATCAAAGATACCATACTCCAGTGGTTCCACTCCTACCTAACCAACAGACAACAACTGATCCGCACAAACATATCAACCTCACCCCCCTTCCAACACCACCAGGGAGTACCCCCAAGGATCCACACTATCTGCCATGCTCTTTAACATATACCTGCAACCACTCTGCTCAATCATACACGCCCACAACATTAACTATCACATTTATGCGGATGACATAATGCTCTATGCCCCAATCACAACCCCAAACCCAACAAATAAACACTTATCAGAATGCTTCACAGAAGTATCCAGCTGGCTACAAAAGAACAAAACAAAACTCTCAAAACTTCGAGAAACTTGTCTTTCACCAACTTTCCTCTCACTTAGAATCTTCTCTCACTCTCCACCCTCGGCAATCAGGTTTTCGCTCTGGTCACAGCACTGAATCTATCCTCCTTTCCCTTCTAAATGAACTTCACTATGCACATGATCACGGCCTTATTTCTCTTGTTGTCTCACTTGATCTTTCTGCAGCTTTCGACTTGGTAGATCACCGTACTCTTCTCATTCGCCTTCACGAAGCTGGTGTCTCAGGTACTGTTCTCCGGTGGTTTCATTCTTTTCTTTTTAAACCGCTCCTTCACTGTTGTTTCTGGATCTTCCTCTTCGGCTCCAACCCCTCTTTCCTGTGGTGTGCCCCAAGGTTCTGTTCTTGCCCCACTCCTCTTCAATGTTTTCCTGGCTCCCCTTGCACTTGCTGTTCAACAATTTGGTATCTCCGCGTATTATTACGCGGATGATATTCTTTTTCTTCTCCATACTGATTCTCTCACTCCGGATATCACTCCTCTAAATAGTTGCCTTTCTGCTGTCGCTTCGTGGTTCTCTTCTAACTATCTACATGTTAATTCTGCAAAATCATTTGCCACTTGGTTTACACTAGGGGGCACTCCCCCACCCACATGTTCTCCGATTTTTTCCTCTCAGCCTATTCCCTTAGTCCCTTCCTTTCGTTACCTTGGTGTGGTTCTCGATTCTGCTCTTTCCTTTCGGGAACACATTTCCTCTGTTGTGCAACGATCTTTCCTTTCTCTTAGACAACTCCGCGCTGTTCGCCCCCTTCTTTCTTCCTCTGCATTAGCCACTCTTCTGATTTCCCTTGTAATATCCAGGCTCGACTATTGCAATGTCGTCCTGGCGGGTCTCCCAAAATCTCAAATCACCAGACTTCAACGTATTCAAAATACCGCAGTTCGTCTTCTCACTCACGCCTCCCGGTACGATCACGTCACTCCCCTTCTTTTGCAACAGCACTGGTTACCTATCCCCTTCCGTATTCACTATAAGATTCTTATCTTTGTCCACAGGGCTCTCTTTACAGGTACCCCCCTTTACCTCGCTGATCAGGTTCGTTTTCACACTCCCCACCGTTCCCTTCGTTCTATTCATCTCAACCGTATGTTTCTTCCCCCCCCCCCCCTTCACATGCACATCTGGAATCCACTCGGTCCTCTGCCTTCTTTTTCCTGGGTCCGCATCTTTGGAACTCTCTTCCCCTTTCCCTCCGCACTGAAACATCCTTCCCTCACTTCAAAGCAAAGCTCAAGACACATCTGTTCACTGTAGCATTCAATCTCCCCCCATAAACCTCACCCTTATGTTGGTTTTCCTTTTACTTCCCTTCCCTGACCTACCTCTTCTGTCATGTCTTGTTTTACTTGGTTTGTAAAATTCCTCTTTTCTTTTTATATGATGGCGTTCCTTTCTTAAATCCTTGCAGCCTGTAATTTTAATCAATTGTGAACCACCCAGATGCCTATTGTGGTATGGGTGGTATATCAAATTTTAATAAAACATAAACATAAAACATAAACATAAACAACCTATCCATCAACATAAAGAAAACTGAAGCCCTCATAGTAACAAAGGACCCGGATTTCACACCACCTTCACACTTCAACATTGGAACCATGCAAATACAAATACAACCGCACATAAGATATCTAGGAATCATCCTAGACCAAGCACTCACACTCCAGCAACAAATCAAAAAAACCACCGGAACAATATTCCACAAGGCTAAAACAGTACAGCGACTCAGACCTCTCCTTGAACCACAGGACTTCTGAACAGTGATGCAAGCCATGACACTCCCCCACCTGGACTACTGCAATATAATCTACCATGGACTTCCAGCCACCCACACCAATCCACTTCGAACTGCCTTAAATACCACAGCAAGGATTATCCAGAAAGCAAGAAAACGAGACAGAATCACCCCAGTCCTAAGGGAGCTACATATACTCCCCCTAGAAGCAAGAATCAAATACAAAGCCGCCTTACTTACCCACAAAGATCTCTATCAAACTCAGACTTCCCAGCTCCGCACACTACTGCCCCGGCCAGCCCACAACAGAACAACCAGACAAACCACCAGCAACTCCTTCACCATCCCCCACAAACGAACCAAATGCAATCAAAGGACCTGCAACAGAGCCTTCAAACTATATGCACCGACCCTCTGGAACTCTCTACCAAGTCACATCAGAAGCAACGGAGACCCCTTATCATTCAGGAAACAACTAAAAAACAACCTATTCCAAGAATACCTCGGATCAGAAACAAACACCCACCACTGACTACCCCCGACCCCCCCCCATTTCATCCCCGTAAAAATATGTCCTAAAGAGACTGTATCACACTGCCTATGTCTGTGTCCCAAATATCTATTATAATCATTAATGCTAGCCACCTGGTGATGACCCCAACCCCAGAAGTTGATTACTGTCCACCCTCCCCTTTATGTTACACCGCTTTGACCCGGTGAAAAGCGGGATATAAATACAGCTAAATAAAATAAATAAATAAAAACATCACCCATATGTGAGGACTGACTTCTTGCTTGTTCTTGGACAAAGGATATTTGATAATAACTTTCCTCTCCCCCATACCCCTCAAAAAGCATAATTACTCACCTGTAACAGGTGTCTCCGGGGACAGCAGGCATCAGTCCTGACATATGGGTGACGTTGGCACCAACGGAGCCCTCGCGGAAGCATCTCCCCAGCTTTCAAAGAAAGCCTTTGGGAGATGCCATCTTGCTCAGTCATAGTTAGAAGATGGCAAAAATAAAAGATAGTAAAAGAGCAACTCCAAGGGGAGGAGGGAGGGTTATGAGGACTGATTTCTGATGTCCCTGGAGAACACCTATTACAGGTGAGTAACTACGCTTTCTCTGGGAACAAGCAGGCAGTCAGTCCTCACATATGGGACTCCACAGCTACAGGCTATCGAAAGCCCATAGCAAAAATAGGACTCCCCAAGGGCAACTGCAAGCAGCAGCAAATGAGTCCGTGTCCACAGACCACAGTAGCACCTCTATGTCCAATGAACCAGCACTCCGGTAGCCTGGACACAGAAGGATCGGAGGGTAGGAGCTGCCTAGACTCCGAAAAGGTTACGGAGCACAGCTTGGCCTAAGGCACTGTCCTGTCTGGACTCTTTCCAGGCAGTAATGGGCTGCAAAGGTATGGACTGAAGACCAAGTGGCAGCCCGGCAGATGTCTGCCATCGGGACAAAGTGCAAGTTTGCTACCGAAGCCGCCATGGCCCTGACACGGTGTGCCGTGATGCGGCCTTCCAGCAGGAGCCTCGCCTGCTTATAAGCAAGGGTGATACAGTCCGCCACCGAGATGGGCAGCGTACGCTTGGTCACTGCCTCCTCCAGCCTACTAGGGTCATAGAATATGAAAAGTTGAGAAGCCTTGCGGTTGCCCTGAGTGCGCTGGATATAGAAGGATAATGCCCTAGAAGGACAACGCCCTCTTACAGTCCAAGGTGTGCAGGACAGTCTCCGCCCGACTGGAGTGAGGTCTTGGAAAGAAGGTGGGAAGCACCACCTCCTGGTTAAAAGGGAAGGGCGACACTACCTCTGCAGGAATTTGGGGTACATGCGAAGCACCACCCTGTTTTTGTAGAACCTGGTATAAGGCGTCTCTGCCAGAAAGGCTTGGAGCTCGCTAACTCTGCTAGCGGAGGTGAGCACAACCAGGAAAACCACATTCCAAGAGAGATAGTGAAGGTGGCAGGTAGCTAGAGGCTAAAAGGGGGGGGGGGTGTGAGTGAGCTGCCCCAACACTACATTGAGGTCCCATTCGGTTGCTGGAAGGCAAACCGGGGGCTTCTATAAGAGTAGGCCCTGAAGGAAACAGGTCACCAACGGCTGGACCAAGAGGGGCTTACCATCCACCGGATGGTGGTGCACAGCCAGGGCACTAAGGTGCACTCAGATGGAGTGAGACTTGAGTCCGGACTGAGAAAGGTGGAGCAGGTACTACAACACCAGAGCCACCGGGCAGAAGAAAGGGTCAGTGCTATGTTGGGCGCACCAAGCATAGAACCCGTGCCAATTGAGGGCATAAGCTTTCATAGTAGAGGCCTTGAGAGAGGCCAACAGAATTTCCTCTACCTCAACTGGAAGGTTGAGAGGGGCCAGAGTCATCCTCGCAGCAGCCACGCTGTCAGCAAGAGGGACCCAAGGTTGGGGTGCAGGAGAGAGCCCCCCCCTGAGATAGGAGACCCGGGGAAGTCCCCAGGGGGATGGGCACCTCCACCGCCAACCTCAGGAGTAGCGGCAACCATGGCTCCCTGGGCCACCGAGGAGCTATCAGGATAAGCGAGGTCCTGTCGCGGAGGGTGCTGAATAGGGTCTTGGCAAACAAGACCCCGTGCCCCCCTGTTTGTTCACGTAGAACATCGCCACCTGGTTGTCCGTCTGGACCAGCACCGGCTGGTGACGTAGGCAGTGACAGAAGACCCTCAGGGCAAGGAGTATGGCCCGGAGCTCCAGGAGGTTGATCTGCTGGGTGCTCTTGTCTGGCGACCAGTTGCCTTGAGTGCGGAGATCTCCGCAGTGGGCTCCCCAGCCGAGCAAGGAGGTGTCCGTGGTGAGGACTCTCGAGTGACTTGGGGCCTGAAAAGGCATACCCGCTTCAAGATGCTGGGGTGACTGCCACCAGTACAGGGAGTCCGCCAACTGGCGAGTCACCGAGACTCGATCCCAGAGACGGCCTGTGGCCTGAGACCATTGGTACTGGAGACACCACTGCGCCATCCTCATATGGAGGCGAGTATGTGGGGTGACTGACTGTGGAGGCCATGTGCCCAAGAAGGCGCATAAGAAGCTGGGCGGACACCAAGGAATGGTGCTGTACGTCCCGAGCTAGGGACCGGAGCCAATCGGCTCGATCCCTGGGCCAGAAGCCCCTCGACTGGAGAGTGTCGATCCTTGCTCCAATGAACTCCAGGCACTGTGCTGTGAGGAGGTGAGACTTGAGGTAGTTTATGACGAAGCCCATGTGCTGCAGAACCTG
Organism: Ichthyophis bannanicus; assembly: GCA_033557465.1. Lineage (NCBI taxonomy): Eukaryota > Metazoa > Chordata > Amphibia > Gymnophiona > Ichthyophiidae > Ichthyophis > Ichthyophis bannanicus. Next base: position 6,359,661 of record CM066041.1, read on the forward strand.
GATGGTGCGAGCAGTGGCCTGCTGCACCTCTGAGGCTGTGCCTCTCCTTATGAGCCAGTCGTCCAGGTAGGGAAAGACGAAGATCCCCTGAAGCCACAGGAGGGCGGCCATGACTACCAGGCATTTTGTGAACAAAAAACAAGAGCTGATCTCTATAAAAAGAAAAAGAAAAAACACTAAACAATATTATTCATATGTTGGAAAATTCACTTTGTAGGGGAAAAGGGAAATGCCCCTTCGAAAAGTGAAATCCTCCTTTTTATTCTTTTTATAAATGTGCAAAGTGAACTTTTGCAATTGCAACCCAAAGCCAATATGCTAAGACTAACCAAACCCACAACAGTGTTAGTATATATTCTAGTAGCAAGTACTTAGCTGGCAATCGGAGCTGACATCCATAAAAGCTGTGTAAACAGGAACAGCAGCCAAGCAGATTGATCAGAGGAAATTCATGCGGGAGAACACTTCTGAGTCCAACACAGACATGTTCTGTATCAGAAGCGACATAGCGCCATGTTTCGGGTCAGAAAAGACCCTGTATCAAGCAGTTCTTAACGTAACAGAACAGATTAAATCCGCCGTTGAGTGATCTTGCCGAAATGCAGCGCAGGAGAGCTTCCGAGAAACAAGTTCAGCAGTTCTTTCCACCGGGATGGCATCTGACATCACTAAGAGAGGTGGAGCTTAAGTACAAAATGTGCAGCTATGGAGAAACATCAAGGACAAAAGACCAAAAAGTCAAAAAAATAATTGAATCAATGACACTGGAAAGAAAAAAGTTTTACAAGCAGAAACAAAGAACCCCAACTTAAACAAATCATGATCCCAAAGTACTCCACCAGTCTATTTCTGAATTCAGCCCCATCGGGGCCACAGTGTTTAACTGAAAAATCCAACGTTGTTCTAAAACTTGAAGATGGTGCTCACGATCGCCCCCTCTGGGATCAGGAGGAACATAATCTATAATGCACCATTTAAAATCCAAAAATGAATGATTCAATTCAAGACAATGAGGAACCAAAGAGGCCAATAAGGGCTTGGTGTGAATCCTTGACTTGTGTTCTGATAGACGTTTCTTAACAGCGCATGTGGTGCGTCCAACATATTGTAAACCATAGGGGCAAGTAAGCAAATAAACCACAAATGTAGAAGTACATGTGGTATGGAATTTGATGGAAAAAATACGACCTGTCAAAGAATGTTGCCAATGAGTTTCAATCTGAGACTGTTTGCAAAAAATGCACCGTGAGGAATCACAAGAAAAATGTCCAGGATTCTCAGGTGTTGTGGAAAGACGATCAATCAATACAGTAGAATGTACCACCAGTTCTCTAACATTACTACCCTTTTGAAAAACTATCATGAGGTCTTTATTGAAACAAGAATGAAGAGCTAAAATATTCCAATGTTTTCGTAAAATCTGAATGATTTGAGGGGACCCAATCATATATGGCAGTACTCCAACTATCCTATCCACTCCAGCAGAAACATCAGCTGAAGCATTGATAACAGTGGGGTCGAGCAGCCACTCACGATGTACATGTTTGGCCTGTTTAAATGCCGTTTCAACAACATGTCTAGGATAACATATAAGTCGATCTTGAGAATGAAAAATAAATTGTTCCTTCGTAGAGCAGACTTGCCGCAATCAAACGAATTAACCAAATGGCAAAGTCCTACTTAAAGGGCCAGGATGGTGGCTCCTAAACTGCAACAATGTGTTGCGCTGCACTGCTTTTTATAGAGTAGTACAAAGTTGGTCACACTGCTTATAAAGATGTACATCCAAAAAATCAATTGTCTCAAAATGATAGTTGGCCGTGAATTTGATGTTAGTCTTAAGGGTATTCTACCATACTAAAAAGTCAGACAGAGATTGTTCAGAAGCAGTCCATAAGAAAAAGATATCATCCAGGAAACGTACCCACAATGGGATATGTTGGAACCAATCCAAACCATATATGTGGTTATCTTCCAAAGAAGCCATATAAATTGTAGCTATTGAGGGGGCAGTCGTGGCCCCCATAGCAATTCCGAACACTTGTAAATAAAACTTCAAGTCATATAAGAAATAATTATGAAAGTAAGCAAATCCAAAAATAATGTTTTAGGAAGACGATCTGGAAGATCAATATTAGTGGATTCAATAATAGACAGAGCTTCATGCTGGTCGATATTTGTGTAGAGTGCTATTACATCTAATGTTACTAGCCATGTTGAGGTGATTGAAATCACATTGAGAAAGCAAAGCTAAAAAATGAGATGTATCCTTCAGATATGATCGCACTGAACTAGCAGTTTTCTGTAAAAAAAAACATCAAAGAACTTGGAAAGGGGTTCTAGGACAGAACCCTTACAAGAAACAATAGGTCTACAGGGAGGATTAGTTAAATATTTATGTACTTTGGGTACTGTGTAAAACAGAGGAATCTTTGGGTGTCACGGAGTACGAAATTTTGCTTCTTTACATGTTAAAAATCCCTTTTCAAGTGCTTGATGAACCATGGTATGAATCTCAGCCTGAAGTCGTCGAGTGGGGTCTTGATCTAATTGACGATAATATATCTGATCAGAAAGGTGTGATAATATCTGCTGATGGTAAAACTGCAAAGATACACCACAATTGAGCCTCCCTTGTCCGCATTTCTAATTACAAGATCAGTATTGTGTCTCAAATCCAAAAGAGCTTGTCGTTCAGCTCTGGACAAATTTGAGTATGTTAGGAGAGAACCCTCCAAAGTATCCACATCCGCCAGAACTAGTTGTTGAAAAGTCACCAAAAAAGGAGCAATAGGACCAGGGGGAAGCCATGAGGATCGAACCATGACAACAGAGTCATCTGAAGAAGTAATTGGTATATCAGCAAAAAAATGTGTGATCTGAAGTTTGAGGAAAAAACGATATAGTACCTGCTGCACTTTAAACCTATCAAATCCAGAAGTTGGGACAAATGATAAATCCAAATTTAAAACCCTTTCTTGGATCTCTGTTAAAGGCTGATGACTAAGATTTACCACTGCTGAGGGTGGTACCATCGTGTTGATGAACTCCTCCCTCCGTATCTGCCCTGAGGGCGGTGAGGGGAAAAATGTCATCCTCTGCCTCTCCAAAAATCCTGAAAATGAGGATTAGAAAGATCAGATCGTGTTTCCACACTGTACTGAAAATGCCTGCCCCCCACTACGAACTGCAGGTGCGGCCTATGGTTGGGGTGGATGAGGATGTGGGTATAAGCATCCTTGAGGTCTAAAGAATACAGTCAGTCTCCCTGCTGGAGGTATGGCAGCAATGTTCCAAGGGAGATAATCTTGAACTTCTCCCTCACCAGGAATTTGTTGAGGTTGTGCAGATCGAGGATGGGCCTTAGGCCCCCTGACCTTTTTGGGACGAGGAAGTATCCAGAGTAGAACTCCTTGCATTTGAGATGGTGGGGCACCGGTTCCACCACCTTGTCCTTGTGAAGACATGCCAACTTCTTCAGGAGAAGGTCCCGGTGTAGGGGAGATCTGAGGAGCTCTTCCAGGAAATAAGAGGGAGGTGTCTGAGCCAGGCAGAGGAGATAACCCTCCCTGACTACCCTCAGTGCCCAGGAATCAGTGGTGATAGCCACCCATCTCTGGGGACAGAGGACCAGGCGTCCCCCTGTGACCTGCTGATCTCCTTGGGGTAGAGAGGCTATGCTCAAGGAATCAAAAACTCCCCCAAGGCTGGGCCAGGGCCAGTGCCTGGGGGTTTGAAGCCTTCTGCTTAGGCGGGCCATGCCCATATCCCTTGGCCTGCTGATCCTGTTGGGGAGCCGAGGAGGCCTGATAGGGTGGGTAGTTTCGGGGAACAGCCCCTTCCTTGGTAAGAGGACTTTTTACCCGAGCTCTTCCATCGGGGAAGGGCAGTAGTCTTCTTAGAGAGCCTGGTCCTCATCATGAACTCGGTCTCCAGATCAGCAGCCTTGCTGGTCATGGGTTTGCCGAAGAAGTTCTCCTCTTGGCATGGGATTTCGACCAATTTGTCCTGAACCCACTGCTCAAGATCGGACAACTGAAGCCAAGCTTTGCGGCGTGCACCGATGCCTGCTGCGGCTACCCGAGCTGCCGACTAGAACCCGTCATAGGCTGCTCGAGATTTGGAGCACTCATAGATAGCTTTGCCAGACTCTTGAACCTCTGCAGGGGTTCCTCGGAGATACCAGCCGAGAACCTGGCGAGTTCCTTAGCCAGGTCTCTCAGGTACATGCCCATGTACAGCTGGTAGGCCTGGATGCAGCAGAGGAGCATCGAGCCCTGGTAGCACTTCCTGCCGAGGGCATTTAAGGTGTGGGACTCCCTGTCTGAGGGCACCGAGGAGTGCGTCTTCTGACTTTTTAGCCGACGTCAGTGTCTCCCACACGCGAAGCATGAGCCACTCCAGGATGGTAGGGATGGGTACCACGAGCGATTCCCATGGAGGGGCCTCATACTGGAGAATTTCTAACTCAAACGCCCAAGGGTCCTCCTCCGACTCGGTTGAGAATGCCAACGCCTTGGACATGTCCTTGACAAAGTCCAAGAAACCCATGTCCTCGGATAGAGACCACCGCCTGGGTTCCGAGAATTGGAAGGGACTTCATGGTGGTGACGGGTACTGGGGACTCTGTCCTCCATCTCCCACTCGGAGTAGTCCGTGGGGACTCACTGGAGGACTGCTCTGCAGGCTTTGAGGGCCCCGATGTTCTACAACCGGCACCTGGTAGACTTTCCGGGGATGACCACGGTCCTGACGAGCGGGACTTGGAGCGTGACCTCAGCCGAGGATCGACTCGAGGATCGGCTCAGCCTCCGGGGACATCTTTGATGTTGACTGCCCGGTGGCCGGGGCGGATGAACCGGACAACAGTGCCTGCTGCTGGTCCATGAAGGCAGTCAAACTGAGCTCTAGGGCCGCCATTCTGGACTCCAGCCCAGAAGGCTCTGCAGCCTTCAGCACAGGCACCGAGGGGCCCAACGCCAGCTCCCCCAAAGGGGAATCCTCGACAAGGATGGCATCTGGGGACCGAGGCCTGTTTGTAGCCGGATCCTTCTGGGGGACCTTTGCAGGACGCTTCCCTCCCCGACGCCTCAGATGAACATCTCGGACTACAGGACCGGACTCGGGGAGCTCCCAGCTGGTCAGAACCATCCAAGGACGCTGCCTTTGAGGGTTTCTTCTTCTTCGTGGGCTCCCTCGAGGCAAACCCCCTTTGGAAGACCTACGACGAGGCTCGGGCTCGGAACGTTCCGCCCGAGGTGTTGGGTCCTCAGACGAGGTCATGGCTTTAGGGGGCACCGGGGACGAACTTGTCATGCTGCTGCTGGCGGCCCTTGAAGGCCTTGCTGGAGATCATCTTACAGAGACTACAGGCCACCAGGTCGTGGTCCGGCACAAGGCAACAAAGACAGCAGTCGTGTATGTCAGTTAAAGACATAAGAACATAAGATATGCATACTGGGTCAGACCAAGGTCCTAGAAGCGCAGTATCCTGTTTCCAACAGTGGCCAATCTAGGTCATACGTACCTAGCAGTTTCCCCAAAAGACACAGATTCCACAATGATTGTACTGGGTCAAGCATTGATATCTTCGGTCACTTCTTAATAATGGTTTATGGACCTTTCCTCCAGGAACATGTCCAAACTTATTTTAAACCCAGCTAGACTAACAGCCTTTACTACATCCTCCGGTAACAATTTCCAGAGTTTGATGACACATTGAGTCAAAAAATATTTTCTTTTCTTAGTCTTAAATAGTTTACCCTGTAGCTTCATTGCATGTCCCCTAGACTTTCTATATTCTGATAACGTAAACAATCGATCTACGTTTACCTGTTCCACTCCGTTCATTAATTTATAGACTTCTATCATATCTCCCCTCAGCCGTCTCTTTTCCAGGTTAAAGAGCCCTAACCTTTTTAGCCTTTCTTCATAGGAGTATCCTTCCATCCCCTTTACCATTTTCGTGGCTCTTCTCTGAACCTTTTCTAATATTGCTATATCCTTTTTAAGATACGGCGACCAGAATTGCATACAATATTCAAGGTGTGGTCTCACCATGGAACGATATAGAGGCATTATAATATCTTTTGTTTTATTTTCCATTCCTTTCCTTATGATACCTAGCATTCTATTTGCTCTCTTGGCCGCCGCTGCACACTGGGCCGCCGCTGCACACCTAAATCTTTTTCCTGGGTGGTGATTCCTAATGTAGAACCTTGCATCGTGTAACCATAGTCTGGGTTGTTCTTCCCTAGGTGCATAACTTTGCACTTGTCCACATTAAATTTCATCTGCCATTTTGATGCCCAGTCTTCCAATTTATCAAGATCCTCTTGCAATTTTCCACAATCCTCTTGGGTTTTAACAACTTTAAATAGTTTTGTGTCATCTCCAAATTTGATAACCTCACTGGTTATTCCACTTTCCAGGTCATTTATGAATATGTCAAAAAGCAGCAGACCCAGCACAGATCCCTGGGGTACACCACATTTCTCCATTGGGAAAATTGGCCATTTAGCCCTACCCTCTGCTTTCTATCTTTTAACCAGTTCCTGATCCACAGTAGTACACTGCCTCCTATCCCATGACTCTTTAGTTTTTCCAAAAGTCTCTGATGAGGGACCTTGTCAAAGGCTTTCTGAAAGTACAGATACACTACATCAACCAACTCACCTTTGTCCAACTGTTTATTCACACCTTCAAAAAAACATAACAGATAAGACAGACAAGATCTTCCTTGTCTAAAGCCATGTAGGCTGTCTCCCATTAGACCATGACTATCTACATGCTGAGTAATTTTATTCTTTATGATGGTTTCTCCCATTTTTCCCGGTACTGACGTGAGGCTCACCGGTCTGTAGTTTCCCAGATCACCCCTGGAACCCTTTTTAAAAATTGGTGTTACATTGGCCATCCTCCAATCTTCAGGTATTAGAGATGATTTTAATGATAGTTCACAGATTACTGATAGCAGGTCTGCAATCTCATATTTCAGTTCTTTCAACACCCTTGGATGTATACCATCCGACCTAGCTGATTTCCTACTCTTCAGTTTAACTAATAGTTGTAATACATCTTCCCGATGTATCGATATTTCCTTCAATTCTTCTGCACCTTTAAATACCACTTCAGTCATGGGTAACATCCCTACATCTTCTTCAATAAAGACAGAAGCAAAGAATTCATCAGTCTCTCCGCTATCGCCCTGTCGCCTCTTAGTGCCCCTTTAACATCTAATGGACCAACTGACTCTCACACAGTTTTTTTGCTATAAATGTACTTGAAAAAGTCTTTATTTCGTGTTTTTGCTTCCGCAGCAAGCTTCTTCTCAAATTCTCCCTTTGCCTGCCTTATTAATGCCTTGCATTTGACTTGCCAGTGCTTGTGCTGTTTCCAAGTTTCGTCGTTTGGCTCTTTTTTCCATTTCCTGAAAGATGCTTTTTTGGCAACAGCCTCTCTGACCTCACCTTTAAACCATGTTGGCAGTTTTTTGGACTTCCTTCCACTTTTCTTAAAGCGTGGCATACAGCTGGTCTGGGCTTCCAAAATAGTACTTTTCAACAACACCCAAGCTTGATGTAAGTCTTTAACCTTTGCAACTGCTCCTTTTAGTTTTTTCTCAACTATTTTCCTCATTTTATCATAGTCGGTCCCTTTCGAAAGTTAAAAGGTAGTACTGTGGATTTCCTTACTATCCCTCCTCCACTAATTAAATCAAACGCAATCATGCTATGATCACTATTGCCAAGTGGCCCCAACACCCTTATCTCTTGCACTGGATCTGGTGTTCCACTAAGTACTAGGTCTAATATGGCTTCCCCTCTGGTCGGTTCATGAACCAGCTGCTCCAAGAAGCAGTCATTTATTTCATCTAGGAACTTTATCTCCCTAGCATGTCCTGCCGTGACACTGACCCAGTCGATACCGGGGTAATTGAAATTACCCATTATTATTACTGTGCTGTAACTTTTGTTAGCTTCATTGATTTCTTTGAGCATTTCATCATCCATTTGTTCATTCTGGCCATGTGGTCGATAGTACACCCCCACTGCCATCGCTTTCCCCTTTTTACATGGAATTTCAATCCATAGAGATTCTACAGCAAATTGTGTTTTCTGCAAAACTTTAATCCTTTCAGACTCAATGCCCTCTCTAACACAGAGCGCAACCCCTCCACCAAATTTATCAGCTCTATAATTATGATATAGTTTGTACCCAGGTATCACAGTGTCCCACTGGTTGTCCTCCTTCCACCATGTCTCTGATATTCCAATCATATCTAACCTCTAATTTAATGCTATATATTCTAACTCTCCCATCTTATTTTTTAGACATCTAGCATTTGCATACAAGCATTTTAGAAACTTATTTTATTCATATTAATTTGGCTATTGGTAGACATGGGTAATTTGGGATCTTTAAGCTCTGTCTGCTCCATACTCGAGGGCATTTGGGCTACTTTACTCTTTTGTGGAACCTCTCTGCTTTTGGTAGTATCCTTCAAGGATACATTCTTCCGAACCATGCGCTCTTGGGCGACTGTCGGCTTTCCCTTATTATCTAGTTTAAAAGCTGCTCTATCTCCTTTTTAAAGGTTAATGCCAGCAGCCTGGTTCCATCCCGGTTAAGGTGAACCCCATCCCTTTGGAAGAGCCCCTCTTTTCCCCAGAATGTTCCCCAGTTCCTAACAAATCCAAAACCCTCATCTCTGCACCATTGTCTCATCCACGCATTGAGACTCCAGAGCTCTGCCTGCCTTTTGGGTCCTGTATGTGGAACGAGAAGCATTTCAGAGAATGCTACCCTGGAAGTTCTGGATTTCAACTTCCTACCTAAAAGCCTAAATTTAGCCTCCAGAACCTCCCTACCACATTTTCCTATGTCATTGGTACCGACATGTACGAAGACAGCAGACTCCTCCCCAGCACTAACGAAGACCTTATCTAGGTTGCGCGTGAGGTCCACTACCTTCGCACCAACCAGGCATGTTACCAGGTGATCCTCACGTCCACCAGCCACCCAGCTATCTACATGCCTAACGATCGAATCACCAACTATAACTGCTGTCCTAACCATTCCCTCAAGGGCACATGGCCCTGGAGAAACGTCCTCGGTGCGAGAGGGTTTTTCATCACCTGCAGGACAGGTCCTAGTTACAGGATCACTTCCTGCCACACCAGGGTGATGCTCTCCTGTCACGTGACCTCTCTCCTCCATGGCAACAGGGATGCTGCCAGACTGGAGGTAGGACTTCAGGACTATATCCCTGTAGGTCTCGTCTATGTACCTCTCTGTCTTTCTTATGTTTTCCAAGTCTGCTACTCTAGCCTCTAGAGAACGGACTCGTTCCCTGAGAGCAAAGAGCTCCTTGCACCTAGTGCACACATAAGACCTCTCACCAACTGGGAGAAAATCATACATGTGACACTCAATGCAAAAGACTGGAAAGCCCCCATCTCGCTGCTGGACTGCTGTCTGCATCTTAGTTTTAAGTTTGTGTTTAGATCTTTAAGTTCTTTACTTACTAAGGGTTGCTATGGATATTTATACTAATAAAACTGTACCTAATACGTTTAATATACCTTGTTCACCTGAAGCTTAATTAATCTCAGGTCCTTAGTGTATGACTGACTGGGGTAACAAGCTTCACCTGAGAGCACCTCCTGTCTTTTAAGATGTGTAAGTACCTATAAAGCTACGATTATCCCAGGGGTGGGTGGGTGTTGGGAAGGGAAGGAGGGAAATAACACTTATTAAAAGAGGGCTGCTACACAGTACCCTGTCTTGTGCTGCTGAGGTAAGCTATATTCTGATTTGATTTCAATTATAGCTTTTTGCTGCTGCTAGGCTCTAACTTATTATGAAATTTAAACTACAAGCTCTCTGCTGGGTTCCAAATGTAACCAGAAAGCTCTCTTCTGTGTTCTAAATTTAAACTAAAAGTACTTTGCTGATGCTAGGCCCTGAGTGACTATTAAATTTAAACCACAAGCTCTCTGCTGGGTATGAAATGTAACCAGAAAGTTCTCTTCTGTGTTTTAAATTTAAACTTAAACTGCTGCTACTAGGCCCTTACTGATTTAACAAAAAAATAGTGGGTTCACAGATTAATTAGCTTTAATACAAAGAATTCCTTTCAGAAAATTCCCATAAGTATATACTCAAAATTGGAGATCTCTCCCCAGAATTAACAGTCCCCTTTTCTAGTCCTTCAAGACTGAGGATCACAGAGCTCTGGTTGAGCTATTGATGCCTGGTGCTGCTGATTTTAGAGCACCCATCACACTTCTTAAAACCATTGGTAGCCATGGGGATAAAGTACACCTGCGAGGTCGAAGACTCTCCGGGCTGCCAGTGGAAGTAAAGGGCACGAAGGCGCTAGTAAAATAAAATAACGAAAAACCTACAAAAATAAGAACCGAGCCCCGACGCTGAGGCACCAAGGTTGGTAGGCAGGAAGAGTACTGGTGCAATACTGGAGGAGAGTTGGAAACTCGAGAAACAAAATAATCAACTTTTTCCAGGGACAAGTCAGATAATGTCTGAAGGGCTCTGCGGAAAAAAGGAGACTGAGCAAGATGGCACCTTTGGGCCGGAAGGAAACCACGCATGCGTGGTGGCATCTCCCAAAGGCTTTCTTTGAAAGCTGGGGAGGAAACTTCTGTGAGGGCTCAGTCGGTGCTGACGTCACCCATATGTGAGGACTGAATTCCTGTTTGTTCTCGGAGAACAGGAGTTTCCGTGAGGAGAGCTAGGACTCATTTTCCCCCAGTGTCTGCAGGGCAGGGAGTTGAAAGCTTCTCTGGGCAGGACACTGTCAGCATGAAAGGGTGTACAGTAACATAGTAAATGACATCATACAAAGACTAGCATTGTCCATCTAATCTGCCTAATAATGTGATTAGAGTTAAACCTGCCACTTCGTGCGGATTGTCCTTATGCCTTTGTTTATGGTTGCAAAACGAAGGAAATGCGAGTTGTTGGCTACCAAACAGAAAATAATCTTGTGACAAAAATTATTAATTGTGTTAGTGTTATATTAATTATGTTAGTGCTGAGGGTCTATATTACATCTAGAAACTCTGTAATGTAAGCTTCTCGATTTTATAATTATATTAATTGCACTACTGATGTTGGTAAAGCGGAGTTACTTACCTGTAATGGACATTCTCTGTAGAGAGCAGGGAAATGCAGCCACATTCCATGGTGACATCACAGATGGAGCCAATGTCCCCAGAGCCCCGCCTCTAGTTAAAAAAAAAGATTTCTGAGTCTGAATAGCCTGTTCTCTGGTTAGTCTTAAATGTGCTACATTGTACCTTTATTTTGTGTCCCCTAGTCTTTCTACTTTTTGAAGGAGTCAACAATTGGACCTACATTTACCCGTTCCACTCCATTTGTTATTTTAAAGACCTCATATCTTCCCTCAGCTGTCTCTTTTCCAAGTTGAAAAGCCCTAACGTTTTAAGCATCTCTTTAAAGGGATATTCTTCCATCCCTTTTACCCATTTTGGTCACTCTTTGTACCTTTTCCAAGTCTGCTATTTTTAAGATACGGTGACCAGAACTGCACACAATATTAAAGATGCAGTCACAATGTGGAGTGATACAGAGGGCATTATAATATCCTTTGTTTTATTTTCTATTCCTTTCCTTATGGTTCCAAACATTCTATTTGCTTTCTTGGCCGCGGCTGCACAGTAGGCAGAGGGTTTCAACGATGACGCCCAGATCCTTTTTCTGAGTGGCGATTCCTAATGTGGAACCTTGCATTGTTTAACTGCAGCTTGGGTTGTTCTTCGTTAAGTGCATAACTTTGCACTTATCCACATTAAATTTCATCTGCCATTTGGACACCCAATTTTTCAAGGTCCTCTTGCAATGTTTCACAATTCTCTGACAAAATTATTCAAAGTTGTTAAAAGCATCATTTGCAAATTTGATCACCTCACTTATTTCCATTTCCAGGTCATTTATAAATGTTAAAAAGCAGCGGGGTCAAAACAGATCCCTGGAGTTCTCCACTGTTCACCTTTCTCCTTTGAGAAAATTGTCCATTTAGTCCTACTCTGTTTTCTATCTTTTAACCAGTTCCTAATCCACAATAGTACACTGCCTCCTATCCCATGGCTTTTTACTTTCTGTAAGTCTCTCATGATGGAGCTTGGTCTAAGGTTGTCTGAAAATCCAGATACACTGAGTGTAGCTGCATTTCCCTGATGGCTATGGAGAACCCCGTTACAGAGAAGCAACTCCAGTTTTTCCCCACAGACAAACAGGACAACACAGACAAACTCCATGGTCAATCCAGAGCTACAGGCCATGCTCATATCTAATATTCTTCATGGCCTGAGGATACCATGGGTGGGCAGATGATTATAATGCAGAAAATTAACTTGCAAAAAGGCTTTTGAGGATTGCCTGCTCAAAGACTGCATCCTGATATAAGGCCTGATCTGGCAATATTTTGTAAATGTATGCACAGAAATTCACACGGCAGCCCTGCAGAGGTATAGCATGTAAATTTGCCAGAGATGATGTGGTGTGGGCTCACAGTTCCCAAGGTCTGCATCTCCACCTGGATAACAGAAGTTAATGCAATCCAACACCCAGTTAGACAAGTTTCTTGTATGTTGGTTTGTCAGGATCATTTGGATTGTAGGAGAAAGTGCTGAGATGTTTTCCTAACATCCTTCATTGCATGTAGGCAGTGTACATCTGCAATCTAAGATGTGTAAGCAAAACTCTGAATCTTCCATCCTAGAATTAGGGAAGAATGACAGCAAAACTATAGACTGTTTCCGATTTCTACATGAACCAATCTTCGGAAGGAACTTGGGATGCGTTTGAAGGACAACTAGATTGTGAAAGAAATGGGTATAGGGGAATAATGGACAAGAGACTGGACTTCATAGATTCTCCTTGCAGAAATGATGGCTACTTGTAAAACCATCTTCCATAAGAACATAAGATATGCCATACTGGGTCAGACCAAGGTCTATCAAGCCCAGTATCCTGTTTCCAAAATTGGCCAATCTAGGTCATACGTACCTAACAGTTTCCCCAAAAGACACAGGTTCCACAATGCTTATATTGGGGTCAAGCATTGATATCCTGGGTCCCTTTTTAATAATGGTTTATGGACCTTTCCTCCAGGAAGTTGTCCAAACCTTTTTTAAACCCGGCTACACTAACAGCCTTTACTACATCCTCCGGTAACAAATTCCAGAGTTTGATTACACGTTGAGTGAAAAAATATTTTATTTTATTTGTCTTAAATAGTTTACCCTGTAGCTTCATTGCATGTCCCCTAGTAAGATGTTTCAATGTTGCAAGACACAAGGATTCAAACAGGCTTTCCTTAAGTTTGGTGAGAACAATGTTGACATCCAATGCAGGAGGTGAAGGTTTCAAGGGAGGCCTTGTGTTCATAACTCCTCTCATGAACATGAACCAAGAGATCCATGAACAGAGATTTTCCCTCAGTGCGGTCATAGTAAGAAGCTATGACTGCTAGGTGATACCTGATGGATGACATTTTGAGTTTCGATGCAGAGCATTGAAAGAGGTAAGTATGTATTTGATTGCAGGCAATAGTCCATTGGGTGAAATGTGTTGACTTGACCTGATAGGATCTGTATGTCGAAAGACGTCTAGAGGCCATAAAAATATTTTCTTTTACATCAAGACAGACAGGAAGGTGGTTTATAAGTTGCCATTCAGTCTCCACTCTGTCAGGAACAAGCTGTTTAGATTTGGGTGCATTAATTTCTTTCCTTTTGCTGACAAGAGTTGAAGGCTGCCCAGGGGTAGTGGTGGCCTCAAAGTGAGGGCTAGAAGTCATGGAAATGAGATATGTCTGGGCAAACAAGGAGTGATTAGAATTATTACCTGCTCCTCCAATCCCATCCCTTCCAGTCTACTAAGCTCTATCTCTTCAGCCATCATCCCTTACATCTGTCATATCCTTAACCTTTCGCTTTCCAATGTAACTGTTCCTGTGGCCTTCAAACATCCTGTGGTTACACTTCTCCTCAAAAAGCCTTCACTAGATCCTACCCGTCCTTCTAGCTATCGACCCCTCTCCTCCCCTTTGCTTCAATCTACTTGAACAAGCGGTTCACTGCTGTGGTCTTGACTTTCTTTCCTCTCAAGACCTTTTGGATCCACTGCAATCTGGCTTTCGTTATCTACATTCCACAGACATGGTTCTTGCCAAAGTCTCCAGCGACTTGTTGAATGCCAAATCCAAAGACCTCTACTCAATTCTCATCCTTCCTGTTGCTTTTGACACTGTTGATCACCTTCTTCTCAATACCCTGTCCTCGCTTGTATTTAGAGGCTCTGTTCTGTCCTGGTTTTCTTATTATCTTTCCCATCCGACTTTTACTGTATGTTCTGGTGGTTCCTACTCTACACTCGGTCCCTTGGTGGACTTATTTCCTCTCATGGTTTTCAGCACCATCTTTATGCTGACGACTCTCAGATCTACCTTTCTGTGCCTGAAATCTCTCCAGGAATCTAGGCCCGGATCTCTGCCTGCATATCAGACATTGCTGCCTGGATGTCTCAAAGCCATCTGAAACTGAACATGGCCAAAACTGATCTCATCATTCCCCCTAAACCCACCTTCCCCTTCCTCCCTTCTCTATTTCTGTGGCGAATACTATACTCCTCCCTGTTTCCTCAGTTCGCAACCTTGGGGTCATCTTTAACTCTACTCTCTCCTTCTCTGCACACATCCAACAGATAGTTAAAACCTGTCACTTCTTTCTCTATAACATTGGCAAAATTTGTGCCTTCCAAGCTATACACACTACTAAGACCCTTACCTACTCTTTAATCACTTCCTGTTTAGATTATTGCAACCTCCTTCTTGATGATCTCCCTCTGAATCATCTCTCTCCCCTTCAATCTGTTCAAAACGCAGCTGCGTGGCTAAAGTTTCACCAGCCTCTACATGCTCATACAGCCCCTTACTTTTATACATGCCTTTCTCCACAACCCACATGGACCTGACCCCACTCACAGATTGTTTCAATGCAGTTTCAACATGGCTCCAGACACAGAACCTACGTATCCAGCATAAAAAAACAGAGGTCCTTTTCATCTCCAGAGACTCCAACTTTACGCCCCCATCCCACGTCAGTGTCAAGGAAGCTGATTTGCAAACTAAAGATGCAATAAAATATTTGGGAGTTACCCTGGACCAACATCTAGACATGAGACGCCACATAAGCAGCGTAGTCAAAGCCATCTACTTCAAAATCCGTTCCCTCAAACACCTACGCTCCCTTCTGGACCCAGACGATTTCCGTACCACATATCAAGCGCTGATCCTGCCGCATTTTGACTTTGCAAATGCCATCCTACAAGGTCTCCCCCAATCCACACTAACCCCCTTACAGTTGGCCATGAATGCCGCAGCTAGGGTCCTCTACGGTGCATCCAGAAACGACCACGTGACTCCTATTCTCAAACAGCTACACTGGCTACCAATTCACGGGAGAATCACCTTCAAATCCCTTGTATTAGCATTTAAGGCAATCAAAGGCACCTCATCCCTCTCACTCACGAATCTAATCCACATGGTCCCCCCCAACAGAGCAAGAAGAACATCAGCTGTAAACTTGCTAGCAATACCAAAGGCTTCAACGAAGTCCAACACGAACACCACAAACAGGGCATTCAGTTTTTATGTACCAAAATGCTGGAACACCCTACCCCCCGACATTAGAGCCATTACCAATCTATATCAGTTCAGAAAGGCTCTCAAAACATACCTTTTCTGCCAATATTTCCCAGACAGCAACTGAACTAGATATCCCCTCCAAGAAATGACCCAATCTAGAAATGCCCTCACACTGCAGTGTAGATAGTTTATGTATATAGTTAACCCAGTTATCCAAGTTTGTACTCCTGTTCAATGTAAAACCTGACAGTTTGTCGTTATGGTCGTTTTGTTATGATGTAAACCGCGCTGATTCTAAATAGCGCGGTATATAAGAAACTGTAATAAATAAATACTCAAGTCGCTTCACTGGCTCCTTATTTGTTTCCCTATCCAGTTCAAATTTCTCCTATTGACCTACACTTGCACTCATTCTGATGCTCTCCACTACCTTTCCTCTTATCTCTCCCTAAACCCAGCCTCGGGTACTCCGCTCTTCTGGCAGATCTCTTCTATCTGTGCCCTTCTTTTCTACTGCCAACTCCAGACTTTTATCCTTCTACCTTGCTGCTCTTTATGCCTGGAACAAACTACCCGAGTCTGTGCGTCAGGCTTCATCTCTGGCCCTTTTAAAATTCAGGCTGAAAACTCACCTCTTCGAGGCTGCTTTTAGATCCTGATCCACTTGATCTCCTATGCATTTCCTTGCCACTCCCCTAGATGTGTCCCCGTCCTCAGCTGTTGTGTTGTCTGTCTTGACTAGATTGTAAGCTCTGATGAGCAGGGACAGTCTTTATCATGTGTCTGTACAGAGATGAGTATGCCTTGCAGTGCTATACAAATGACAAGTAGTAGTAGCAGTAAGTAGGTACTCAAGCCCTGTCTCTGCAAATCTAATATAATGCTTTTGGGATGAGTGGAAACTGCAAAAAAAACAAAGCAGCTCCATGGAATTCTGAAGGTATTATGCAACCTCTGTTGTGGAATGGGACAAATGAAGTAAAACAGAGTACACTGTGTGTTTTCCACAGTTGCAAATAGATCTATTTCTAGGATTCCCCATGCCTGAAAAAAGGGTTTGTGACCTCCTGGTTGAGAGCCCACTCATGCAGATCCAACTGCTAGCTGAGAAAGTCCGCTATTTGATTTTCTTAACCAAGCAGATAGACTGCCTGTACAGAGATTTTAAGAGAATATGAAAAATAGTAAATTTTCATTGCTTCTAGGCATAAAGTCAGAGTTCCCAAACCATTCTGCTTGTTGACATGAAACATTGCTACTTAATTGTCTCCTCTGATCTGAAACCTTCCCCTATAACAATAACTTAAAAGCATTTAAGGCATTGAAGACCGCTCTTAATTCCAGAAGATTGATGTTTGGGGTCCATGTGAAACTGTTCCATTGGCCTTGAGTACTTAGATAGGAGAGATGCATCTATGGTTAGAACAGCAGCAGGTGCTGGGGTTGTGAATTGGTGTCCCACCAGGAAACTGCTATGATGAATCCACCATGTTAGGGATTTTCAAACTGACTCTGAAACAGGCACACTCTTTGTGAGGGACTGTCGTTACTGATCTCAGTGCATTTTCAGATACCACTGCAATGGTGAAATGTGCCATCTTGCTAGAGGCAGAGCATGCTCTGCTGCTGGCATGTGGCCTAGAAGCCTGAGAACAAAGCTAGCTTTAACGCAAGCCTAATATAAGAACTGAGCTGAACAATTGTAGTTGCTCTATCTTTGAGAAGATAAGCTCTTATGTAATTTGTGTTGATTTGTGCTCCTATAACAAAATATGGATTGCATCCAAGGGAGCAATATAGTATAGGGGGTACTTTTATCCACTAAGGAAGAGTGGGACCCAGGCGTGATTGTATCTGATGATCTTAAAGTAGCTAAACAGGTAGAAAAGGTGACGGCAAAAGTTAGAAGGATGTTTGGGTGCATACGGATAGGAATGGCTAGCAGAAAAAAGGAGGTGATAATGCCTCTGTATAAGTCTTTGGTGCGACCTCATTTGTAGTATAGTGTGCAGTTCTGGAGACCGCACCTTCAAAAGGATATAAACAGGATGGATTCAGTACAGAGGGTGGCTACTAAAATGGTTAGTGATCTTCATTATAAAGAATATGAGGACAGACTTAAGAATATTAATATGTACACTTTAGAGGAAAGGCAGAATAGAGGTGATATGATGGAGATGTTTAAATACCTCCATGGCATAAATGTACAGGGGGAGAGCCTCTTTCAATTGAAAGCGATTTCTGCTACGAGGGGACATGGGATGAGGGTGAATGGGGATAGATTCAGGAGTGATATGCGGAAATATTTCTTTACGGAAAGAGTGATGGATCCATGGAATAGTCTCCCTGTGGAGGTGGTAGAGATGAAGACAGTATCGGAATTCAAAAAAGCATGGGACAAACACAGAGCATCTCTAAAGGAAAAAAGGGGACTGTTGTAGTTGTTGATATGGAAGGACAGACTAGATAGGCCAAGTGGTCTTTTTCTGTCGTCATATTTCTATGTTTCTATTGGTACCAGGTTTGACTTTTCTAGGTTGATCAGAAAATGGAAAAAAGAGCCAAATGATGAAAACTGGAAACAGCACAAGCACTGGCAAGTTAAATGCAAAGCATTGATAAGGCAGGCAAAGCGGGAATTTGAGAAGAAACTTGCTACGGAAGCAAAAACACGAAATAAAGACTTTTTCAAGTACATTCGTAGCAAAAGGCCTGTGAGAGAGTCAATTGGACCATTAGATGATAGAGGGGTAAAAGGGGCAGTAAGAGGAGACAAGGCTATAGCAGAGAGACTGAATGAATTCTTTGCTTCGGTCTTTACTGAGGAAGATGTAGGGGTGTTACCCAAGACTGAAGTGGTATTTAAAGGTGATACTGCAGAGGAATTGAGAGAAATATCGCTACACCGGGAAGATATATTACAACTATTTGATAAACTGAATAGTAGCAAATCACCTGGACCGGATGGTATACATCCCAGAGTGTTGAAAGAACTGAAATATGAGATTGCAGACCTGTTATTGGTAATCTGTGAACTTTCATTAAAATCATCTGTAATACCTGAAGATTGGAGGGTCGCCAACGTAACACCAATTTTTAAAAAGGGTTCCAGGGGTGACCCGGGAAATTACAGACCGGTGAGCCTGACGTCAGTACCAGGGAAAATGGTAGAAGCCATCATAAAGAACAAAATTACACAGCATGTAGATAGTCATGGCCTAATGGGAGACAGCCAACATGGCTTTAGACAAGGAAGATCTTGTCTTACTAATCTGATCTGTTTTTTTGAAGGTGTGCATAAACAGGTAGACAAAGGTGAGTCGGTTGATATAGTGTATCTGGACTTTCAGAAAGCTTTTGACAAGGTCCCCCATCAGAGACTTTTGGCGAAGCTAAAAAGTCATGGGATAGGAGGCAGTGTACTATTGTGGATCGGGAACTGGTTAAAAGATAGAAAGCAGAGGGTAGGGCTAAATGGCCAATATTCCCAATGGAAAAAGGTGAATAGTGGAGTACCCCAGGGATCTGTACTGGGTCCGCTACTTTTTGACATATTCATAAATGACCTGGAAAAGGGAATAACTAGTGAGGTAATCAAATTTGCAGATGACACAAAACTGTTTAAAGTTGTTAAAACCCAAGAGGATTGTGGAAAACTGCAGGAGGATCTGGATAAATTGGAAGACTGGGCATCCAAATGGCAGATGAAATTTAATGTGGATAAGTGCAAAGTTATGCACCTAGGAAAGAACAACCCACACTATAGTTACAAGATGCAAGGCTCCACATTAGAAACCACCACCCAGGAAAAAGATTTAGGAGTCATCGTGGATAACATGTTAAAACCCTCCGCCCAGTGTGCAGCGGCGGCCAAGAAAGCAAATAGAATGCTAGGTATCATAAGGAAAGGGATGGAGAATAAAACAAAGGATATTATAATGCCTCTGTATCGCTCCATGGTACGACCGCACCTTGAATATTGTGTGCAATTCTGGTCACCGTATCTTAAAAAGGACATAGAGTTATTAGAAAAAGTACAGAGAAGAGCCACCAAATTGGTGAAGGGGATGGAAGGCTACTCCTATGAAGAGAGGCTAAAAAGGTTAGGGCTCTTTAACCTAGAAAAGAGGCGGCTGAGGGGAGATATGATAGAGGTGTATAAATTAATGAATGGAGTGGAACGGATAAACGTGGATAAATTGTTTACGCTATCAGAATATAGAAGGACTAGGGGGCATGTAATGAAGCTACAGGGTAAACTATTTAAGACAAATAGGAGAAAATATTTCTTCTCTCAACGTGTAATCAAACTCTGGAATCTGTTACCGGAGGATGTAGTAAGGGCTGTTAGTATAGCTGGGTTTAAAAAAGGTTTGGACAAGTTCCTGGAGGAAAGGTCCATAAACCACTATTAAAAAGGGACCCAGGATATCAATGCTTGGCCTAGTACAAGCACTGCAGAACCTGTGTCTTTTGGGGAAACTGCTAGGTACGTATGACCTAGATTGGCCACTGTTGGAAACAGGATACTGGGCTTGATGGACCTCGGTCTGACCCAGTATGGCATTTCTTATGTTCTTAAGCAGCAGAGGTTTTTGAAGAGAGGAATGGTTTCTTGAATGGAGAGGTTCATGGCCTTTGTAGTTGCTCCAGACACCAGCCAGTCATTTATGTAAGAGAAAACAGTGGTTCTCTTTCAGAAGCAGAAATCTTGACTTCCCTGGAGCTGCAGAACCTGCTCAATTGACAAGTTGTGCAAAAGCGCTCTATCTACTAGAATTGCCTGGTGGTCGTGGGGTACGGAGGTTGATCTGGTCGGCTTTTTTGGGCAGTGGGTACCTTTCTAAAGTTTATCTTTTTTAAATTTATTTTATATTTATTTAATGGTATTTATATACCGCCTTATCATTCAATCAAAGCGGTTTCCACGGCAAACAATCAAGGGGGGGGGGGGGGGCAAATGACTTCATGCAGTGTACAGTGTGGTGTGTATGTGTTGGCGGGAAATGATTAGAGTTGGTTTATATACATAGTGCGCTATTATACATTCTTATATACAGTTTCTGGGTGGTGGGGGGGACTGATGATCTGACTTGTATGTTGGCTCAGGGGGTATGGCCATAGTAATTGATGAACAGGGTTGTCTTCAGCTGTTTTTGGAAGTCCTTGATTTCTGTGGTTAGTCTCAGATAATCTGGGAGGGAGTTACAGATGGATAGGGCAGCCAGGGAGAGTGCTCGTTGTGCGGTGTCTTTGCGGGTCTTGGTGAAGTCTTTTGGGGTGTTTACCCGATTGGAGGTGCCTCTTCTTCTTGGCCGTGTGCTTGTGTCAGGTTGTATGAGTGTGTGTAGGCTTATGGCAGAAGAGTGTTGTTTGATCTTGAATATGTTTATGATAGTCTTGTATTTGATGCGTGAGATGATTGGGAGCCAGTGCAGTTCTTTCAGTATGGGTGTGATGTGATCGTGTCTTGTAGTACCGGATATAATGCGGGCAGCTGTGTTTTGGGCCAGTTGTAGTGGTCTGAGGGTCTGCTTTGGTAGCCCGGTGTATATTGGATTGCAGAAGTCTAGTAGAGGGGTTATTAGTGCCTGGCAAACGGTGTGAAAGTGCTCTGGGTCGAGGAGGGGCTTGAGTCTTCTGATGAGTCGCATTCTGTGGTATGCACTTTTGGTTGTTCTGCCTATATGTGCTTGGAGGTTAAGTTCTTTGTCCAAGATGACTCCGAAGTACTTTACTTCTGATTTTATGGGTATGAGTGCATCTTTTATCTTGATGTCGGGTGGAGGGATAAAGTCTGGGTTTCGCGTGATGATCAGTGCCTCCGTCTTGCTGTAGTTAATTGATAGGTTATTTTCCTGAAGCCAGTTTGCCATTTGTGTGAGGCAGTTTGTTATATTGGAGTAGTCCGGGTTGTCGACTGAGATGGATGTGTAGATCATGATGTCATCTGCGTAGATTGTATAATGTATGTGGTGCTCTTTCATGATGTCACATATTGGCTGGATGTATAGGTTGAATAGGAGAGCTGAAAGGGCCGATCCCTGTGGCACTCCTTGTTTGACTTTTATGGGTCGGGATGTATTGTGTCCTACCTTGACCTGTATTTGTCTGTCGGTTAGGTATGAGTGGAACCAATTCAGGGTGGCACCGTATAGACCGATGTTCTGTGGTATATCCAATAGAGTCTTGTGGTCAACTGTGTCAAATGCAGATGAGATGTCAATGAATATCATTAGGATGCCTTTCATGGTGTTGTCTATGAGGCGGAGGATGTTGTGGAAGAGGTATATCAGAAGTGTTTCTACCCCGTGGTAGCCTTGACTGACAGAGAGAACCCAGTGGCTTGTGATTCTTTTACAAGCCTCCCTCAGCTGAAGGAGTCTTCCCCCAATTGGAGGGTAGTCAAAAACTGGGATTCAACTTCACTGAATAAATCAAATAATGCTGTTTGTGTTGTTAGGAACTACACCACTGATTATATATTTGGGAAATTGTACATTAAGGTAGGTGCCTGGGGTATGGTTGAAACCTTCGTTTCAGATAAAAATGATGGAAATATTGATAGTGGCAAAATCTTTTGAATGTTTGCTGACAATTCCTTCTGTAGTTAGAACAACTTTCAAGTGTTATGGAGAGCACCTTCACTACTGAGCTTTCATCCTTAATTTGGGAAACTACTTCTTTTGTCTTACTCCCAAATAGACTGTATCAGTTGTTTTGTCATACAGATCCTCTCACAAACCAGAGGCTTGCAGCCATGCTGTTTGGCATACTAATTTAGAAGAAGTTGCTGCGCGAGTCACCTTGTCATAGGTATCATATGTGAAATGAATCAGAATGATAGATTAATTCTTGTAGACTTAACTGTAATCGATTGTGCTGGTAATCAAGTTGGGCATTAAAATAGTGTAAAATTTGGGAATTGATGAGCCATAATTTTCATAGCAAGCATGGTATTCTGGTAAACTCTTCCCTGTGCTATCCAGTAGTTTGTGATCCATGCAATGAGGGGGACAAGTCTAAGGCTTAGGAAACTTATTATGCTTAGTAGTCGCTTTCGTCACCATCAACTGATGAGGAAGATGGGTTTGAAAATGGCATGTGCCGAAAGGACTTTGTACATCAAGTCAAGCCATCAAGAAGTGGGTTGGAGAGGGGACAGTGTTTTCCAGAAGGACAACTGAAGAACTTGATGTACTGGTAATGCTATGACCTCTCTGGGTACACCACATGATTGTGAAATGAACTAAAAATCATTTTTTATTAGCTAGTTCCTGAGTTGAAGATAGGACCAATGCCTTTGAAAATTTTTGTAAACATTTTGGATAGGAACAATTTGGAATTTTTTAAGAAGGTTTCCTCTGGTTGATACTGTTAGTAATCCCAAATAGGGGCATCTACATCTTCCATTACCTGTTCCCAATGGTGAAAATAGTCAACACTGCTAAGAGACCGATATCAATCCTGAAAGTCTGGTGTATGGAAGGTGTCCAGGGACCAGTCCGCAGAAGATAAAACTGAGGGTCTGGGAGAAATACTGATGCAGTAGTTGTATATCTGGCATAGCATGAGGTCATGACAGCATACCCAATGAATCTCCAGTGCACTGAAGGATAAAGTGTAGTTATTCACCTGTAACAGGTATTTCCTGGGGACAGCAGGAATCAATCTTGCATATGGGTGACGCCAGGAAGCCTTTGGGAGATGCCACCACGCATTCATGGTCCCCTTCCCGCCCAAGGCTGCCATCTTGAACAATTTTCAGAAGACTGTGTTCTTGAGAAACTAGCTCAACTTAAAGTAGACAAAGCGATGGGACCGGATGGGATACACCCGAGAATACTGAGGGAACTTGGGGACGTTCTAGCAGCACCACTGACTGACCTTTTCAATGCCTCGTTGGAGTCGGGAGTGGTGCCAAAGGACTGGAGAGAGGCTCATGTGGTGCCTTTACACAAAAGCGGAAGTAAGGATGTGGTTGAAAACTACAGGCCAGTTAGTTTAACTTCGGTGGTGAGAAAATTATTGGAAACGCTGCTGAAAGAGAAAATAGTGAGGTTTCTGGAGTTCAGCAGATTACAGGATCCGAGGCAGCATGGATTCACCAGAGGCAGGTCTTGTCAGACAAATCTGATTGATTTCTTTGACTGGGTGACCAGGGAGTTGGACCGAGGGAGAGTCCTAGTGGTGTATTTAGATTTCAGTAAAGCCTTTGCCACTGTTCCTCACAGGCGACTTATAAACAAACTGAGCACCCTAGGGATGGACCCTAAAGTTACTGCTTGGGTTAGAAATTGGTTGGGTGGGAGGCGACAAAGAGTACAAGTAAATGGAGCTTACTCTGAGGAGAAGGATGTTATCAGTGGTGTGCCCCAGGGATCTGTCCTTGGTCCGATTCTTTTTTAACATCTTTGTTAGTGATATAGCGGAAGGGCTTTCAGGTAAGGTTTACCTCTTTGCGGATGATACCAAAATCTGCAATAGAATAGACACCCAGGAAGGTATAGATAACATGAGGAGGGATCTAGCTAAGCTTGAAGAATGGTCTAGAATTTGGCAGCTGGGATTTAATGTTAAAAAATGTAAGGTCATGCATTTGGGCTGCAGCAATCCAAGGGAGCAATACAGTATAGGAGGTGAAGTACTTTTGTCCACTAAAGAAGAGCGGGACCTAGGCGTGGTTGTGTCTGATGATCTTAAAGTAGCTAAACAGGTAGAAAAGGCGACGGCAAAAGCTAGAAGGATGCTTGGGTGCATACTGAGAGGAATGGCTAGCAGAAAAAAGGAGGTGATAATGCCTCTGTATAATTCTTTGGTGTGACCTCATTTGGAGTATAGTGTGCAATTCTGGAGAACGCACCTTCAAAAGGATGTGAACAGGATGGAGTCGGTGCAGAGGGTGGCTACTAAAATGATTAGTGGTCTTCATTATAAAGCATATGAGGACAGACTGAAGGATCTTAATATGTACACCTTAGAGGAAAGGCGGGATAGAGGTGATATGATTGAGATGTTTAAATACCTCCGTGGCATAAATGTTCAGGGAGAGAGCCTCTTTCAATTGAAAGCAAGTTCTGCTACACGGGGACATGGGATGAGGGTGAAGGGAGATAGATTCAGGAGTGATATGCGGAAATATTTCTTCACGGAAAGAGTAGTTGATCCGTGGAATAGTCTCCTGGTGGAGGTAGTAGAGATGAGGACAGTAACTGAATTCAAAAAAGCATGGGACAAACACAGAGGATCTCTAAAGGTAAAAAGGGGACTGTTGTAGTTGTTATGGAAGGACAGACTAGATAGGCCATGTGGTCTTTTTCTGTCGTCATATTTCTATGTTTCTATCTCGCTCAGTCAGATGACATAGCTAAAAGACTGCAAAAATAAAAGATGCTAAAGGAGCAACTCCAAGGGAGAAAGGAGGGTTATGAGGACTGATTCCTGCTTTCCCCAGAGAACACTTGTTACAGGTGAGTAACTACGCTTTCTCCGGGAACAAGCAGGAAGTCAGTCCTTACATATGGAACTCCCTAGCTACAGGCTACCGAAAGCCCATAGCAAAAATAGGAGCTCCATCATGGGGAGCCGCAAGTAGCAGCAATTTAGTCTGTGTACACAGACCACACTAGGACCCCTGTGTCCGATGAAACCAGCAATCTGGTAGCCTGAACACACAAGGGTCAGAAGGGGTAGGACTTGCCTAAACCCCAAAGAGGTTACAGAGCACAGCCTGGCCAAAGGCACTGTCCCGTTGGGACTCTCTTTAGAGGCAGTAATGGGCTGCGAAGGCATGGACTGTAGACCAGGTGGTGGCCCGACAGATGTCCACCAATGGGGACAGAGCGCAAGAAAACCACCGAGACCGCCACGGTCATGACATGGTGCGCCGTGACGCGGCCTTCCAACGGGAGTCCTGCCTGCTCATAGGCGAGGGTGATACAGTCCGCCACACAGGTGGACAGCGTACGCTTGGTCACCGCCTCCCCCAGCCTACTGGGGTCGTAGTAGATGAAAAGCTGATAAGCTTTGCGGTGGCCCTGAGCATGCGGGATATAGAAGGACAAAGCCCTCTTACAGTCCACAGTGTGAAGGACCATCTCTGCCCAACTGGAGTGAGGTCTTGGAAAGAAGGTAGGGGGCACCACTTCCTGGTTGAGATGGAAGGGCGATACTACCTTTGGCAGGAATTTGGGATGTGTGCGAAGCACCACTCTGTTCTTGAAGAACCTGGTATAGGGCGCCTCCACCACAAGGGTCTGAAGCTCGCTAACTCTGTGAGCTGAGGTAAGCGCGACCAGGAAAGCCACCGTCCAAGAGAGGAAGCGAAGGTGGAAGGTAGCCAGATTCTCGAAGGGCGGGCGAGTGAGCTGCCCCAACATTACGTTGAGGTCCCATTCAATTGCCAGAAGGTGAACAGAGGGCTTTGAAAAGGGAAGGCCCCGAAGAAAACAGGTCACCAACGGTTGGACCAAGAGGGGCTTACCATCTGCTGGATGGTGGTGCGCCGCCAGGGCACTAAGGTGCACTCGAACGGAGTTAGACTTGAGCCCGGATTGAGAGAGGTGGAGAAGGTACTGTAACACCTGTGGCACAAGGCAGGAGAAAGGGTCAGCCCCGTGCCCGGTGCACCAAACTGAGAACCTGCACCATCTGAGGGTGTAAGCCTTTCTGGTAGAGGCCAGCAAAATGTCTTCCACCTCAACCAGAAGGTTGGAAGGGGCCAGAGTCACCATCTCAGCAGCCACATTGTCAGCGAAAGGGACCCCAGGCTGGGATGCAGGAGAGAGCCCCTTCCTGAGATAGGAGTACCGGGGCGATCTCCAAGGGAATGGGTGTCTCCACCATCAACTGGAGGAGCAGTGGAAACCACTGTTGCCTGGGCCACTGAGGAGCTATCAGGATCAGCAAGGCCCTGACGCAGAGGGTCCTGAACAAGGTCTTGGCTATCAGCGGCATAGGAAGGAAGGCATAAATGAGGCCTTCCGACAATGAGACCAGGAACGTGTCCGCTGCCACCCTGGAGGGGTGGGCCTGCCAGCAACAGAAGCAGGGCAACAAACTTGTCTGGGCTGGCGAACAGGTCCAACATGGGTTCCCCCCAGAGCTGGAAGAACCAACTGGCTACCCTGGGGTCCATCTGCCACTCGTGCGGCTGGAGAACTCTGCTCAGCCTGTCGGCCAGAAGGTTGTCGTGGCCTAGCAAGTACACTGTCCGCAGGAGGATACTTGTTGGATTGCATATGAGCAGAGGACCAAGTACCTCCTGACAAAGGGTACGAGACCTCGTGCCCCCGTTTGTTCATGTAGAACATCGCCACCTGGCTGTCCGTCTAGAGCAGCACCGGCTGGTGACGCAGGTGATGACAGAAGACTCGCAGGGCTAAGTGTATGGCTCGGAGCTCCAGGAGGTTGATCTGCTGGGTGCTCTCGACTGGTGACCAGTTGCCCTGGGTGCGCCAGGGAGGCATCCATGGTGAGGACCCTTCAGGGGCTTGGGGCCTAAAAAGGCATGCCCGCCTCAAGATGGTGGAGAAACTGCCACGAGACCAGGGAGTCCGCCTGTTGGCAGATTACAGAGACTCTGTCTTAGAGGCGACCTGTGGCTTCAGACCATGGGTCCTGAAGACACCACTGCGCCGCCCTCACATGGAGGCCCGTGTTGGGGGTGATGTGGACCATGGAGGACATGTGCCTGAGGAGGCGCAGAAGAAGCCAAGCGAGTACCGAGGGATGGCACCACTGAATGTTCCAAGCCAGAGTCCTGAAATGGTTGGCCCGGTCCCTGGGCAAGAATGCCTTCGACTGGAGATGTCAATCTTTGCCCCGATGAACTCCAGACACTGTGTCGGGAGTAGGTGAGACTTGGGGTAGTTTATGACAAGCACCAAGTGTTGCAGAACCTGGAGGGTGTGTGCAATGGCCTGCTGCACCTCTGAGGCCGAGTCTTCCTTTATAAGCCAGTCGTCCAAGTAGGGAAAGACGAAGATCCCTGGAAAGAGAGGAAGGCGGCCATGACTGCCAGGAATTTTGTGAAGACTCTTGGGGCAAAGGCCAAGCCGAAGGGGAGCACCCTGTACTTAAAATGCCTGCCCCCCACTACGAACCACAGGTACTGCCTGTGGTTGGGGTGAATGAGGATGTGGTATAGGCATCCTTGAGGTCTAAGGAGCACAGCTAATCTCCCTGCTGGAGGAATGGCAGCAATGTTCCAAGAGAGCATCTTGAACTTCTCCCTCACCAGGAATTCCTTGAGATTGCGCAGGTCGAGGATGGGCCTTAGGCCCCCTGTACTTTTTGGCACAAAGAAGTACCTGGAGTAGAACTCTTTGCCCTTGAGATGATGGGACATTGGTTCCACCACTTTGTCCTAGAGAAGATCTGCCTACTCCTTCGGTACAAAGTCCCAGTGGAGGGGAGACCTCAGGGGCTCTTTCGGGAAATAAGGGGGAGGTGTCTGAGTCAGGTGAAGGAGGTAACCCTCCCTGACTACCCGAAGTGCCCAGGAGTCGGTGGTGATGGTCAACCACCTCTGGGCATAGAGGGCCAGACATCTCCCTGTGGGCTGCTGACCTCCTTGGGGTAGAGAGGCTATGATCAAGGAGCCAAAAACTACCCCCCTGGCTGGGCCAGGGCTACTGCCTGGGGTTTTGGAGCCTTCTGCTTACGAGGGCCATGCCCATGTCCCTTGGCCTGCTGACCCTGTTGGGGAGCTGGAGAGGCCTGAAAAGGTGGGCAGTTTCTGTAAGCAGCTCCCTTCCTCGGGTAAAAAGTTTTTACCCAAGACCTCGTCATGAACTTGGTCTCCAGATTAGCAGCCTTGTCAGTCATGGGTCTGCAAAAGAGGTTATTTTCTTTGGCAGGGGACATCGACCAATTTGTTCTGAACCCACTGCTCGAGGTCGGATGACTGTAGCCAAGCCTGGCGGCGTACACCGATGCCAGCTGCTGCTACTCGAGCCGCCAATTCAAACCCATCATAGGCCGCTGTCATGAGGCGTGTGTCAATAAAGATGAGTGTTTGAAAAGAAATCCTGTTTCTTTTAAGGAACTAGGTGTGCAATTACCCCCAGGCAAAGCTAGAGGGAGCAGGAACAGACATTCGGGAATTAATGCGCCTGGGAACTCTGATGACTTGCACCTGGAAATGAACCCGGAAGTCATCCCAAGCAGTTTGCTTTATAAATCAGAACAGAATGCTTCTAGAACAGAGAAGGAGAGAGGGAAGGCTGAGAGCCACCGAGAGAAGGAGAGAGAGAAAGCTGAGAGGCACCCAGAGAGGACTGAGAAGAACCTGAGTGGGAACAGACTTCACAAGGTTGGGAGCCAGAAGGCCCAAACTGACCCTGCTGCACAAGGGAAGTTTGCTAGGGCCAGCTCTAAGGTGAGAGTGTCTGCCACGCCCTGTTCTCACAGTCTGCCTGAATCCAGAACAGAGAGACAGAAGCCAAGAACCAGGGAGAAGGGTTCTGAGAAGAGCTTACAATCTCTGAAGGATTATTACCAAGTTTTACCAGGTCAGAAAGGAAAGCACTTTTATGGTCAGCTGGAGTTCTTACCCAGAGAGAGAGGAGAATCCAGGACAAGTTTTACTCAACTGCCTAGAAGCACAGCTGTATCCAACGCTGGCAGGCAGAGGCTCAGCTACCAAAGGAAAGTGGCTGGAAGAGAAAACACTGTTGATTCCAACTCATCTAAATCCAGGTATGAAACACTAACCAATGACTGTGAATACTGTGCTCCTAAAGGTTCTGCTAAAACCCGTGCCCCTTATGTGAGGGAAAAGAAACCAGATTGGTTTAGTCAAATTCCTGCAGCCTTGAGAACCCCTGGCTATGGGAAGCCAGACTCCAGAGTCCTAACCTACAAGGCTGGGTCAGACAGGGACAGTGAATATTCCTCTACTTATAGCGAAGGAGATTCCATGGAGATTGAATACCCAAATATTGTTCCCTTATCTCTGTCAGAACTTATGGAATGTGACTGGTGCACGGCCTCAGCTCCAGAGTCTGTGTGCTCTGTATAGTGAAGAAGAATTAATGAAATGTAAGTGCTGTTTGCTTATACTGAATTCCGGTAGTGAAACCTGCCTTAATTGTGAAGCAACAATTAAGCAACCATTGTAAATACTGGTACCTTTTTGACACAAAGGACTTCCTGTTTCAAGGATTATCTCTTATGTTGAACCTTTGCATTTACCGGGGAATAAAAGCCTTATTTCCCTCCACCTGGTCTCATTAACGAGTGCTCCTAGGTAGTTGGAATCTGTGAGGTCACTTCTCTCAACTACGCCGAGTGAACTTACATTCCCTTGACTGCCTAGTATAATCTTTGCCCGGGGTCACCCCAACATTAATAAGGCGTAGACGGGGCAGCCCTGCGACACCGCTCAAGAAATGAATTTGGAGCACTCACAGATTGCCTTGGCAAGGGTTCTTGAAACGCTGCAAGGGTTCCTTGGAGAGACCAACTGAGATCCTGGGGAGTTCCTTTACCAGGTTTCTCAGGTACATGCCCATGTACAGCTGGTAGGCCTGCATGCGGCCGATGAGCATTGAGCCATGGTAGCACTTTCTGCCGAGGGCATCCAAAGTGCGGACCTCCCTGCCGGGGGGGGGGGGGGGGGGCACCAAGGAGTGCGTCTTCTAGCTTTTCAGCCGATGCATAGCCGACTCCACCATGGAGTTATGCAGCAGCTGTGACTTTTGGAAGCCCGGGCTACAGCGGACTTGATACATTGAGTCGAGCCATTTGCTCACCACCGGTACCGAAGCCGGTGTCTCCCACA
The DNA here is from genome assembly GCA_033557465.1 of Ichthyophis bannanicus. Lineage (NCBI taxonomy): Eukaryota > Metazoa > Chordata > Amphibia > Gymnophiona > Ichthyophiidae > Ichthyophis > Ichthyophis bannanicus. The sequence continues at coordinate 6,390,140 of CM066041.1, forward strand.
TCCAGAGCATCAGCTGTTCCAGGATGGGAGGAATGGGCACCGAGAGAAATTCCCGTGGAGGAGTCTCGTACTGGAGTTTTTCCAACTCATCCGCCCAAAGGTCCTCCTCCGACTCGGTCGGGAATGCCAAGGTTTTTGACATATCCTTGAAGAAATCAAGGAAGCCCATATCCTCTGGCGGGGACCGCCATCGGGGCTCCAAGACTGGAGAGTCAGATGGGTGGTCGCCACCTCTCGACCTCTATCTCCAACTCAAGGACTTGTAGGAGGGCTGCTCTGCAGGCCTCGGGGCCCCCAATGCCTTGCAGCTGGCATACTTGCCGGGGATAACCAAAGTCCTGTCAAGAGGGACTAAGATCGCAACCTCGGCCGAGGATCGGCTCGGCCTCTGGAAACGTCTTTGGACGTCGAAGACACGGAGGTCAAGGCGGATGAACCGATCATGCCGGACAAAAGCGCCCGCTTCTGATCCATGAAGGCAAACTGCGCTCCAGGGCCGCCATTCTGGACTCTAGACCAGGCGGCACTGCAGCCTTCGGCGCCGGCACTGAGGGGCCCCAACGCAGGCTCCTCTGAAGGGGAATCCTCGACGAGGAAGGTGTCTGGGGATCGAGGCTGGTCCGCAGTCAGATCCTTTAGGGGGGACCTTCACAAGCCACTCCTTCTCTGATGCCTCGGATGAACATCTTGGACTGTAGAACCGGGGAGCACCCGGCCAGTTGGAACTGTCCAAGGACACCACCTTCAAGGGTTTCTTCTTCTTCCTGGGTTCCCTCGAGGGAGACCCCCTTTCTGAGGACCCACAACGAGGTTCAGGTTCGGGAGGCTCCGCCTGAGATATCAGGACCTCAGACTAGGCCTTGGCCTTCAGAGTCACCGGGGACTCAGGAAAATCTTATTGTGCTGCTGCTGGCGGCTCTTGAGGGCTTTACTGGACATCCTTTTGCAGAGATCGCAGGCTGCCGGGTCGTGGTCTGGCCCAAGGCAATGGAGACAGCAGTCTTGTGTGTCTGTCAAAGATGTAATTTTAGAAATATGACGACAGAAAAAGACCACATGGCCTATCTAGTCTGTCCTTCCATAACTGCAACAGTCCCCTTTTTACCTTTAGAGATCCTCTGTGCTTGTCCCATGCTTTTTTGAAATCAGTTACTGTCCTTATCTCTACCACCTCCATTGGGAGACTATTCCACAGATCCACTACTCTTTCCGTAAAGAAATATTTCTGCATATCACTCCTGAATCTATCTCCCTTCACCCTCATCCCATCTCCCCTCGTAGCAGAACTTGCTTTCAATTGAAAGAGGCTCTCTCCCTGAACATTTATGCCATGGAGGTATTTAAACATCTCAATCATATCACCCCTATCCCGCCTTTCCTCTAAGGTGTACATATTAAGATCCTTCAGTCTGTCCTCATATGCTTTATAATGAAGACCACTAATCATTTTAGTAGCCACCCCTCTGCACCGACTCCATCCTGTTCACATCCTTTTGAAGATGCGGTCTCCAGAATTGCACACTATACTCCAAATGAGGTTGCACCAAAGACTTATACAGAGGCATTATCACCTCGTTTTTTCTGCTAGTCATTCCTCTCCGTATGCACCCAAGCATCCTTCTAGCTTTTGCCGTCGCCTTTTCTACCTAGAGCACGGATCACACTTAAAGCAACTGGTAGCCATGGGGGAAAAAAAGTACCCCCCGCGAAGTCGAAGACTCTCCGGGCTGCCAGTTGGAGAAAAAAGGGAACGAAGACACCAGGAAACGAATAGAACACAAGCTACAAAAATAGACCAAACTCAATGCCGAGGCAACGAGGTCGATGGCAGGAAGAGTACCGGTATGATAATGGATGGTGAGTATGAAACTCAGAGAAAAATCAACGTCTAAAGGGCTCTGCAGACAAAAGGAGACTGAGCAAGATGGCACCCTTGGGTGGGAAGGGAACCACGCATGCATGGTGGCATCTTCAAAAGGTTTTCTTTGAAAGCTGGGGGGATGCTTCCACGAAGGCTCCATCGGTGCCGATGTCACCCATATGTGTGGACTGACTTCCTGCTTGTTCCCAGAGAACAGTACTGTCCTGGACAAACTTTGATAACAGTTGAAGAAGAGCAGCATGGAAAGTGGATACAGGTATTCTCCGACTGGACAGCCTGTGGTTCCAATGCTAGAACTGGCATGCCAGAAAATATGTCAGTAACTCACAGGATGGCTGGCATGAACTTGGTGCTTTGCTTGCAGCACTGTTCAGATCTCTTTAAGACCTTTTCAGCTCAGAGGTGTGTGACATGATGGCTCAGAATGCTTCCTCTTAGGCTTGTGCTTTCAAGTGCCTTCTTCATTATCTGCCTCTGACTGGTTAGGCTTGGCTGAAACTTATTTCTGTTGTGTGGTTTTATCTGTTCTCTCAGACTACAACTGGGTAGCAATGCTGTTCTGTCACTGAAACCAGGGGTGTAGAAGCTGAGCAAAGGTCTCAGAACTGGAGACTATAAGCTGACAAGAGAACCTGCCACCGAAAAATGGGCGACGGCACCTGAAATGGCAGTGGTAGTGGTTACTGACTGAACTAGCAGGTTCATTGTGCTGGGAGCAGTTGATTTGTTAGTCTGAGTTACTATTGCTGTGATACTTTGGAAGGCGGCAAACAGTAGTGAAGAAAAAAGAGAAGTGTTTAAAATAAAGAACATAAGAACTTAAGAAATGTCATACTGGGTCAGACCAAGGTCCATCAAGCCCAGTATCCTGTTTTCAACAGTGGCCAATCTAGGTCACAAGTACCTAGCAATTTCCCCAAAAGACACAGGTTCTACAATGCTTGTAATGGGTCAAGCAGTGATATCCTGGGTCCCTTTTAATAATGGTTTATGGACCTTTTCTCCAGGAACCTGTCCAAACCTTTTTTAAACTCGGCTATACTAACTACAGCTTTTACTACATCCTCCGGTAACAAATTCCAGTTTGATTACACGTTGAGTGAAAAAATATTTTCTCTTATTAGTCTTAAATAGGTTACCTTGTAGTTTCATTGCATGTCCCCTAGTCTTTTCATATTTTGATGATGTAAACAATCGATCTATGTTTACCCGTTCCACTCCATTCATTAATTATAGACCTCTATTATATTTCTCCTCAGCTGTCTCTTTTCCAGGCTGAAGAGCCCTAACCTTTTTAGCCTCTCTTCATAGGGGCATCCTTCCATCCCCTTTACCATTTTGGTGGCTCTTCTCTGAACCTTTTCTAATAACCTTTTAAGATACGGTGACCAGAATTGCACACAATATTCAAGGTGTGGTCGCACCATGGAATGATACAGAGGCATTATAATATTCTTTGTTTTATTCTCCATTCCTTTCCTTATGATTCCCAGCATTCTATTTGCTTTCTTGGCCGCTGCTGCACACTGGGCGGAGGGTTTCAACATGTTATCCACGATGACGTCTAAATCGTTTTCCTTGGTGGTGGTTCCCAATGTGGAACCTTGCATTGTGTAACCATAGTTTGGGTTGTTCTTTCCTAAGTGCATAACTTTGCACTTGTACACACTAAATTTCATCTGCCATTTGGATGCCCAGTCTTCCAATTTATCAAGATCCTCTTGCAATTTTCCACAATCCTCTTGGGTTTTAACAACTTTAAATAGTTTTGTGTCATCTCCAAATTTGATAACCTCACTCATTCCCTTTTCCAGGTCATTTATGAATATGTCAAAAAGCAGCAGACCCAGCACAGATCCCTGCGGTACTCCACTATTCACTTTTTTCCATTGGAAAAATTGGCCATTTAGCCCTTCCCTCTGCTTTCTATCTTTTAACTAGTTCCTGATCCACTATAGTACACTGCCCCCTATCCCATGACTTTTTAGTTTTGCCAAAAGTCTCTGATGAGGGACCTTGTCAAAGGCTTTCTGAAAGGCCAGATACACTGTATCAACTGACTCACCTTTGTCTACCTGTTTATTCACACCTTCAAAAAACCATAACAGATTAGTAAGACAAGATCTTCCTTGTCTAAAGCCATGTTGACTGTCTCCCATTAAACCATGACTATCTACATGTCGACTAATTTTGTTCTTTATGATGGTTTCTACCAATTTTCCCAGTACCGACGTCAGGCTCACCGGTCTGTAGTTTCCCGGATCACCCCTGGAACCCTTTTTAAAAATTGACGTTACGATGGCCATCCTCCAAACTTCAGGTATTACAGATGATTTTAATGATAGTTCACAGATTACTAATAGCAGGTCTGCAATCTCATATTTCAGTTTTTTCAACACCCTTGATGTATACCATCTGGTCCAGGTGATTTGCTATATTTATCAAATAGTTGTAATACGTCTTCCCGGTGTAGCGATATTTCTTTCAATTCTTCCACAGTATCACCTTTAAATACTACTTCAGTCATGGGTAACATCCCTACACCTTTCTCAGTAAAGACTGAAGCAAAGAATTCATTTAGTCTCTCCGCTATGGCCTTGTCCCCTCTTAGTGCACCTTTTACCCCTCTATCATCTAATGGTCCAAATGACTCTCTCAGGTTTCTTTGCTACGAATGTACTTGAAAAAGTCTTTATTACGTGTTTTTGCTTACACAACAAGCTTCTTCTCAAATTCTTTTTTCCTGCCTTATCAATGCCTTGCATCTACTTGCTAGTGCTTGTACTGGTTCCAGTTTTCGTCATTTGGCTCTTTTTTCCCATTTCCTGAAAGATGCTTTTTTGGCAACAGCCACCTCTCTGACCTCACCTTTCAACAATGCTGGCAGTTTTTTGGACTTCCTTCTACTTTTCTTAAAGCGTGGAATACAGCTGGTCTGGGCTTCCAAGATAGTATTTTTAAACAATACCCAAGCTTGATGTAAGTCTTTAACCTTTGCGACTGCTCCTTTTAGTTTTTTCTTAACTATTTTCCTCATTTTATCACAGTCTCCCTCTTGAAAGTTAAAAGGTAGTACTGTGTATTTCCTTAGCATCCCTCCTCCATTAATTAAATCAAACACAATCATTCTAAGTTCACTATTGCTAAGTGGCCCCAACACCACTATCTCTTGCCCCAGATCTGGTGTTACACTAAGGACTAGGTCCAAAATGTCTTCCCCTCTGGTCGGTTAAGGAACCAGTTGCTCCAAGAAGCAGTCATTTATTTCATCTAGAAACTTTATCTTCTTAGCATGTCCTGCCGTGACAGTCAATACTGGCGTAATTGAAATCACCCATTATTATTACTGTTCTGTAACTCGTTAGCTTCCCTTATTTCTTTGAGCATTTCATCATCCAATTGTTCATTCTGGCCAGGCTGTCAATAGTACACCCCCACTGCCATCGCCATCTCCTCAAGATGCTCAACTTTCTTCTTTCTGTTTTTTGAAGTAACTGAGGTGAGTGAGGCATTACAGAAGAGGAAGAGGGCCCCATCTACACTACAAAGTGGATAAAAAAGGACTACCTGACAGGAGGCTGTCTGGCAGAAGCGGGCGCAGGGAAGTCTAAAAGATTTCTCTCTTAGCTAGAAAGCAAATGTAGGCACATTGGTTCTGTTGGTGATGTCCTCATGGAGTGTTCACTCATTGTTCAGCTTCTCTACTGAGAAAGCAGCCAACAAATATTTAAAATATATAGTGAAGCTCTGCAGCATCAGTGCTACTGACCTTTATGTCATTTCAGATTTTGAAAGTTTCATACCAGCTTTGGTTCTCCAGGATTCCTCCTCAAGTGCTACTAGTAGAGACGGCAGCACAAGCTTTACACCATGGGCACTCAAGTTACTCATCACAGCCTTGGCACACTCATCTGCAGCCTTAAAATAAGGGGTAGGGGAAGAGAGAGACAGAGAGGAGACATCTATATTATTCAACCTCTTTTGAAACTCACAATTGCACTCAGCCTGAAACCCTCAAGAAAAAGTGTAGTTGCTCACCTGCAACAGGTATTCTCCGGGAACAGCAGGATTCAGTCCTCAAATAGAGGTGACACCGGTGCCAACAAAGCCCATGCAGAGCATTTCCCCAGCTTTCAAAGAAAGCCTTTGGGAATGCTATCACACGTGTGGTCCCCTTCCCGCCCAAGGGTGCCATCTTGCTCAGTCAGATGACATAGCTAAGATGGCAGTCAGGCAAAAACAAAGAGATGGCAACTACAAGGGGAGGACGGAGGTTTGTGAGGATTGATTCCTGCTGTTCCTGGAGAACAACTGTTACAGTTGAATAACTACGCTTTCTCTAGCAACAAGCAGGAAGTCAGTCATCACATATGGGACTCCCTAGCTCCAGGCTGCCGAGGACCCAACCACGACAATACCAATGGTGACCGGTAGGGTGGCCATGAGTTGCAGAAGGTGAGTCCCAGCTGAGACACCCCGTAAGACCCTAGCATCCAGCAACACTATCAGTCCGGTAGCATGAACACAGAGGGTCGGAGGGCAGAAGCCTACACGCCAAGAATATTACACAGCACTGCCTGACCAAAGGCACTGTCCCTATGGGATTCGCTTTCCAGGTAGTATTGTGCTGCGAACGTGTGACTGGTTGACCAAGTGGTGGCTCTGTAAATTTCTGTCACCGGCACAGAATGGAGGTGGGCCACCGATGTGGCCATCACCCTCACGCAATGCGGTGACCCAGTGCTACAAAGAGAGGACCGCCCACTCATAGGTGAGGGCAATGCAGTCCTCCACCCAAGAGGATAGGGTACTCTTGGTTACAGGGAGCCCCAGGCTGCTGGGGTCATAGGACACGAAAAGCTGAGGTGCCTTGTGATGGCCCTGGGTCCGCTGCAGATAGAAGCACAGGGCCTGTTTACATTCCAGTGTGTTAAGTATGAGCTCCTCCCTGCCAGTATGAGGCCGCTGGTAGAAGGTGGGGAGTACCACTTCCTGGTTAAGGTGAAACAGGGATACCACCTTCGGGAGGAACTTAGGGTGAGTGCGGAGCACTACCCTGTTCTTGAAGAATTTAATGTACGGGGAGTCCGCCACCAGCGCTTGAAGCTCACTGACTCTGCAAGCTGAAATCAGGGCCACCAGGAAGGCCACCTTCCAGGATAGGTATTTGAGGTGGCAGGTAGCCAGTGGCTCGAATGGTGGCCTAGTAAGCTGGAAGAGCACCATGTTGAGGCCCCATTCTGCTGACGGAGGGCAGATAGGGGAGCTTGGAAAGCAGAAGGCCCCATAGGAAACGGAAAACCAGGGGATGGTTAGATAAGGGCCTTCCCTCCACTGGGTGTTGGTGAGCTGCTATGGCGCTCAGATGCACCCAGACTGAGTTAGATTTCAGCCCTGTGCATGACAGATGCACTAGGTACTGGAGTACCAGCTGGACATGGCAGGAGAACGGGTTCTCCTTCCTATCTGCGCACCACAGAGCAAACCTGCACCATTTAAAGGCATAAGTCCTCCTAGTAGAGGGCTTCCTGGAGGCTAGCAGGATTTCCTCAACCTCTTGTGGTAGGTTAAGCGGGGCCAATGCTATCCTCTCAGCAGCACTAAGAGTCCATGATCCTACATTAGGGTGCAGATGGGAGCCCTTCTCCTGCGTCAGGAGGTACTGGACATGTCGCCGCCAGCGAGAGAAAAGTGGGAACCAGGGTTGCCGGGGCCACCTGGGGGCGTTCAGTATTACCGATGCCCTCTAGTTCTGAATTTTGAACAGAGTCTTGGCAACTAGGTGAGTCTGTGGAAATGCATACAGCAGTCCCTCGGACCATGATATCAGGAATGCATCTGCTGCCACCCTTTGTGGATGTTTTGGTGCCTGGAGCAGAAGCGGGCCAGCCCCAAAGGCGGAAGAGCTTCTTTGCCACTGCATGGTCAAGATGTCACTCATGAGGGCGGAGGACTCTCCTGAGTCTGTCTGCCAGGTAGTTGTCCTGGCCCAGGAGGTAGACCGCTCTCAGGAGCATGCCATTGCACACTACAAAGCCAAGGAGGGCTACAGCCTCTTGGCAGAGGGAGTACGAACCCATGCCCCCCTGCTTGTTTATATAGAAAATTGTGACCTGGTTGCCAGTTTGGACCAGCACAGATCTGTTCCGTAAGAAGGAGCAGAACGCATGTAGGGCAAGGACTACTGCCTGGAGTTCCAGGAGGTTGATCTGTAGTAGAGACTCCTCCCTGGACAAGCAACCCTGAGTGTGGTGAACTCTGCAGTGAGCTTCCCAGCCCTGGAGAGAAGCAACTTTGGTCAGGGTACACTGCGGTGGGGGCGCCTGGAAAGGCATCCCTGCCTGAAGGAGCCTCTGGTTCTGCCACCAGTTGAGGATCTCGCCAGCTGGCAGGAGACACTAAACCTGTCCCAGAGTTGGCCCGTGGCCTGGGTCCACTGAACGCAGGCGCCACTGGGCTGCCGCATGTGTAGGCGGGCTAGGGGTGTGACATGGACCGTGGAAGCCATGTGTCCCAGCAGGCGGAGGAGGAGAGCCAGCACCGTTGTGTGTTGCTGGACCTCCCCTGCCAGCTGTTTGAGGCATTCTGCTTTGTCCTGAGGAAGGAGGGCTCTGGCCCGCACCGTGTCCAGCTGAGCACCGATGAACTCTAGGTCTTACACCTGAGAGATATGTGATTTGGGGTAGATGACGATGAACCCCAGGTGCTGCAGGAGGATAGTACGTTCTGTCTCCTGACTGGCCTCTGTGGCTGTGCCGCCCTTGATAAGCCAGTCATCCAAGTAGGAGAAGACGAACACTCCTTGTAGGCGTGGATGGGTGGCTACCACTGCTAGGCACTTTGTGAACATTCTTGGTGAGGAGGCCAGGCTGAAGGGAAGTACCCTGTATTGGTAATGGCCTCCCCCTACCATAAATCTCAGGTATTGCCGGTGAGATGGGTGGACCAGGATGTGTATGTGTAGGCATCCATTAGGTAAAAGGAGCAAAGCCAGTCTCCCTGGTGGAGGAAGGGCAGCAGTGTCCCAAGGGAAAGCATTTTGAACTTCTCCCTCACCGAGAACTTGTTCAGGTCTCTGAGGTCCAAGATGGGCCCGAGATCCCAGTTCTCTTGGGGACACGAAAGTACCTTGAGTAGAAGACCGTGCCGCAGAGGTGCTGGGGAATAGGCTCTACCGCCCTGTCCCTTAGTAGACCTGCTAGCTCTAAGAGCAAAAGGGCCTGGTGAAAGAGAGGTCACACTGGCTCTCATGGAAAATGCCACAGAGGTGGTAGTTGGAAGCGGAGGTGATAACCCTCCTTCAAAGCACCCACTGTTCTGAGGTGACCTCGGGCCACCTATGGGCGAAGCGTGCCAAGCGGCCCCCTGTGGGCTGGTGAGGGTCTCCCAGGGAGAGGGAGGCCCTGCCCTGGGAGTCAAAAGCTCCCACCAGGTTGAGCCGGAGATGGTGTCTGCGGCTTAGGAGTCTTTGGCTTCCTGGATTTGTGTCCCTGGCCCTTAGGCTGGGCTCCCTGGTGCTGCTGGCTTGGAAAGACCTGGTAGTGGTGACTATGATGGAAAGGGCCCTTCTTCCTCGAGAAAGTTGGCCTTTTCCTCGAGGCTTTCTTACAGGGAAGGGTAGAGGTCTTCTTTGAGAGCCTCTGCCTGGTCACCTCCTCGGCCTCAATCTCGGCTGCCTTGTCGGCCATTGGTTTTCCAAACAGATTCTCCCTGGTGCAGGGGACACCAGCAGTTTTTCCTGGACCCATTGCTCAATGTCAGAAGTCTGCAGCCAGGCCTTTCGCTGAGCCCCAATGCCTGCGGCTGCTGCCCGGGCTGCAGCCTCGAACCCATCATAGGCGGCCCAGGACAGGAACTTGAAGCAGTTCCAGATGGTGGTTTCTAAGGTGTGGAATAGTTGCAGGGGTTCCCTAGCAAGTCCTGCTGAGAAGCCAGCGAGTTCCTGAATGAGGCTCTTAAGATGCATCCCTATGTAGAGCTCATAGGCTTATATCCGGCAGCCCAGCATGGACCTTTGGAAACACTTATGCCCCAGGGCGTTGAGGGACCTGGCCTCTCTACCCAGGGGTACAGAAGAATAGGTCTTCTGGCTCTTGAGCTTTTGCATCGAGGACTCCACCACCATGGAACTATGGGGAAGTTGGGCCTTCTGGAAGCCTGGATTCCTCTTGATGCGGTAGATGGCACTGAGGCCGGGGTATCCCACATCCATAGGAGCAGCCATTCGAGGATGGGTCGCACCAGCACCTATAGAGCCTCCTTTGGGGGAGACTCATATTGGAGAATCTCCAGCTCTTCGGTGCACAGGTCCTCCTCTGACACGGTGGGGACCGAGAGGGCTCGGGCTATGTCCCAAACAAAGTCATGGAATGCCACGTCCTCGGGTGGGGAATGGCGTCGGAGTTCCAGGGGAGACAATGCTGAGGGGATGTGTCGGTGTCGAGAGGTCTCAGGAGAGACCTCGACGTCGGTCTCCCAGTCTGACTCTGAGGCATCGAGGAGTCCGAGGCTCAGAGCTCCCATGCCTCGAGGCCTGCATCAGGGAATCGAGACCTCCTGACCAGTCTCGGGTCAGACTCCCGGAAACTAGTGGGGGAGGACCGGACACCCAAGGAACAGGACCTCAATCGGTGCCAAGGGCTTGCCCGAGGCCGACAGCACTCAAGGCACGGCTCAACACCCAGGGACACCACTACAGTCAGGGGCCCAAGGCTGTCGGGGCAGATGATGCAGACGAACCTGACATCATCACCTGCTGCGTGGTCAGGATGGCAGATACACTCTGTTCCAGGACCTCCATTCCGGCCTCGATGCCAGAAGGATCCGCATCTTTCAGTACGGGCATCAAGAGTTTTGGGCCCAGCGCCGGTGCTCTGGCGAGCGCATTCTCTACAAGGAGCGTGGCCTTGGGGAGCCTTGGACAGTCACCGCCGGCTGAGGACTCTTTTCTAGAGACCTTAGGAGGGCATTGCTCATAGTCGCCCAAGTCCCACTGCAGGACTTTACCGGGTTTCCCCAGTGGAACTCCGACTGGCTTCGAGAATTTTTTCTTTTTCTTGCCATGGTCTGGAGTCTTTCAAGAGGAGCTGCCACCGTGGCACTCCGAAGACGCTTCGGGCTCAGTGTTGGGGAAGCCAGAGCAGAGTCGGACCGCGAGAACATCTTCTCCTGCAACTCTGACCATTTTTTGTTGGTCCGAGGGGTCATGGTCTGAAACAGGTCGTAGGAGGTACTGTCATGGTCCAGGCCAAGGCAGTGCAAGCAGCAGTCGTGGGTGTCTGCGACAGACATGATTTGACTGCAATGATCACACTTTTTAAAGCCACTGGGAGACATGGTGGTTCACACTCGGAGAGGGTCGACGACCTCTGGGCGAAAAAGGGCACGAATGCCGGTTCAGGCGAGCTTCAATCAAAAAAGAGAAAGGAGCTGAGAACAGCACAGAGGATGACGCCAGCTTGAGGCAGGAAGAAGAACTGGTATGCAAACTGGGAAAAAACTCACTAAGAGGATAATTTTTAAGGAATTTTTCCGAGGACACAGGACATGCATCTATTGGGCTCCACTGAAAAAAGGAGACTGAGCAAGATGGATACCTTGGGCGGGAAGGGGACCATGCATGCTTGGTAGCCTTCCCAAATGCTTTCTTTGAAAGCTAGGAAAAAGCTCCATGTGGGCTCCGTGAGTGCTGTCACCCATATGTGAGGACTGGCTTCCTGCTTGTTCCTGGAGAACACTCACTGCTCAAATCATCCATGAACACAGTCCCAAACTCAGAATACCATCAAGCCCACCGATTTCTTATAGGACTAGATTAGGGGCATTTACTATGAGAGCCAGTAGTGTGCAAGCAGCTTTATCAAAATATTCAACTCAAATAAGTTCGGGTTACATAACAGAGAAACTAGGTTTGTTTATAATACAGAAAGTGCAGGGAAGAACTTTCTCTTCAGTCTTGAAACAAACACTGTGAAAACTGTTTGTGTTAGAATTATTGTTTAAGAAGTTATGTCTGGGAATACATGTATGTCTTCTCCTGATGACCTATACTAATAAGATCCGACCTATGACATAGAGATGCACATTATGAATATATGTGATGTTTGACGTAGAATAATAAGGTGGAAATTATGCTGTGAGATGGAATTTTTACCAATAAAAACAGTGACTGAAGTAGGTGGTGTCAGAGAGAGAAGGTACAAGCTTTTACTCTCCCCCAAAGCTTTGGTTTTGTATATTTTTATTTATTTATTTATTTGTAAGTCTTTTATATACCGACACTTCCGAAGAATATATATATATATATATATATATATATATACACACACACATCATGTTTCATGATTATTAGGGCAGAAGAGAGCCTTGGTGATTTATGGAGGATGGGAGGTCTTGTCTAATTTATTATCTATGTTCCAGAGTAAAATTGAGAAAATAGATATTTTTTAAGTCTTTTCGGAATTGCTTGAGGTCTTTTATCTCCCTTAATTGAGCAGGGAGATTATTCCACAATGAAGAGGCTACAAATGAGAATGCTGTGTTGCTTGTACTATGTTTTGTTTTTCTGATTGAGTTGGGCACTAAGATGGTATTGTGGTTATTCCTACGTCTTTTCCTGTTATCTGCGGGATTATGAATCAATGTGGATAGGTAGGATGGTGCTATCTGGTTAATTAATTTGAATGTGATTAATAAGATTTTGTATTGTATTCTACTTAGTATAGGTAGCCAGTGCAGGGAATAGAGTATCGGAGTGATGTGATCGGTCAGTTTAGCTTTAGAAATTATCCTTGCTGTTACATTCTGAGCCATTTGCAGAATTTTTAAGTTTTTTCTAGGTACTCCTGATAGAATTCCATTACAGTAGTCAATATGTGGAGTTATTAGTGCTTGCGTGATAGTTCTGAAGTTTTCATTTTCTAAGAGGGGCCTCAATTGTTGTATTGATCGTAGCTTATAATAAATTGCTTTGGTTGTTTTCTTAATGTGGTTTGAGAAATTAAGGGCCTTGTCGAGGGTGATTCCCAAGTATTTAATCTCTTCTTTTATGGGAAGGGTAAAGTTCAGGATTGTGATATTAGTTGGCGGAGTGTAGTTTGTGTTTTTTGAAGTGATTAGTATCTCTGTTTTCTTAAAGTTAATTTTCAGATTATTTGAGCATAGACATTTTTCAGCTTCCATGAGGCAGCTTGATATTATGTCATAGTTTGGGTCGTGTATATTGAATGCTGTGTATAACATAATATCATCCGCATATATATGATAATTCATTTTGTATTTCTGTGTGTGAATTGTATTATTAATGATTATTGCTTCCTTCTCATTGCTCTGAGTGTGGATATCCATTACCCAAGAGCCCAGGTGCTGATACCAGTGAGGGGAGGAGCAGAGTACACTTTTCAGTTCGTGGATATATGGGTCTCTGCATTCAAGGCAAACGAGACCGAAGGTGTCAGAAGATTTGTGAGTACTACCAGCAATGGGTAATCTGTTAATTAGACAGGCTCAGTCTCAGATGCGTGAATGGCATGAAAGAGCTAGGGCTTTAGCGTTTAAGAAAGATAGCCCTTCTTATTCTATGCTTCTATTGTATGTGTGAGAAGCATGGTGATGTAGCCATCGATTCCGCAGCATTGGGATTCAATGACTAGAGGTAATGACGATTTGCAGTTTCCTTTAGAGAGAGCTTTCTCCGTAGATAAGCTTCGTTACCTGAGATATGAGTTGGCGGTTAATGACAAACCATGTAATAGTCATGAATGGATTGTGCTTACATGGTGGGAACGGATGGCACATGAAAAACTCCCCCCCATAGGAATGAAGTTCAAGATTTGAAACAAAAGTTGTTTGTGTTAGGGGGAAAAAAACTAATGAGGTGGGGGGGGGGAGGGGGGGTGGATGAGGAGAATGAGGACAGATTCCCAGCTGTTGTTCCTCCAGCATATGAAGCAGACATGACCGCCCTGCAATTTCAACCAGACTGTTCCAGACTCTTTCTCCTCCTGAAGATCACTGTGAGACCTGGAGCCCAGCTTCCCAGACTCAAGCAGTACCCGTTATCAGCAGCTGCCATCGATGGAATTCGTCCTATGATTGAAGATCTTCAGAAATAAGATGTCATCTATCCTACAACTTCACCATGTAATACTCTGATTCTTCCTGTGCTGAAGGCAGATGGTAAGACTTATAGATTTGTGCAAGACCTGTAAGCAGTAAATAATGTGATTTTGCCAATTTTCCCCTTGGTACCTAATCCACATGATATCTGGACACAGATACCCCCAGGGACCACCTGATTCACTGTTGTGGATTTGAGCTCTGCTTACTTTTCAGTGAGAATTAGTAAAGAAAATCAATTTTTATTTGCTTTCCAGTTTGACAATAAACAATATACCTGGACCACTTTGTGCCAAGGGTACACTGATAGTCCTGTGTATTTTGCACAGGCCCTAAGAACTGCACTTCTTGATGTGAGGCTTGACTATACCTCTTTAGTTCAGTATGTTGATGATTTGCCTTTATGTTGACCAAGTTATGAGGCATGTTTGTCAGATTCCTTGCCTTTGTTGTCTCATATTGCTGATTTAGTATTGAAAGTCAATTTGTCAAAACTACAATTTGTATCTCAAAATGTTACTTTCTTGGGTGTTGCCCTAACACCATCTGGTTGTGCAATTACCTCTGCTAGATTGAAACCTATTCTTTCATTGCTTTTCCCAGCAACACCAGCATTAATGCGCAGATTCCTGAGTCTGTTAGTCTTTTGTAAACAATGGTTACCAAATTTTTCAGGCCTCACTGCTATGCTTTATGCCCTCCTTGGGAAAGAAGGACCTGAAGGTCTCATTGTACCTACATTACCACAGTGGGAAGCTTTTTGAGTATAAAGACTGCCCTGCAAAACAGGACCGTACCAAGCACTGTGCGAGCGGTGCAGCCACACAGGGCGCAAAGACTTCAGGGGCACATTTTGGCTCTCTGCCATTGCCTGCCCAGAGAGCCAAAATGCGCCCCTGAGGTCTTCCTGCTGGCACATTAAGCAGGTCTGGTCTCTCCGGGAAGTACCAGACCTGCTTAGCGTGCCGGCGGCAAGCAGCTTGCACATCGGGTGCACGCCTCTTCCAAGATCATAAGATATGCCATACTGGGTCAGACCAAGGTCCATCAAGCCCAGTATTCTGTTTCCAACAGTGGCCAATCTAGGTCATATGTACCTAGCAGTTTCCCCAAGGGACACAGGTTCCACAATGCTTGTATTGCTTCAGGCATTGATATCCTGGGTCCCTTCTTAATAATGGTTTATGGACCTTTCCTCCAGGAACTTGTCCAAACCTTTTTTAAACCCATGGAACGATATAGGGGCATTATATTCTCTCCCGCCCCCATAAAGTGGCTAGATGGGGGTGCGGGGGGGGGGGGGGAGCACACCCGATGTGCAAGTCGTACAGGGCACATTTCACCATCAGTACGGCCCTGCTGCAAAATGCCCCATGTTTATCTTTGCCAGATTATTCACTGTCATTCAAACTGTATGTGGCTATTACTGCTTCCTCTGCTGTGTGCTTTTGCAGGCTTTCCCCGACTGGTCACTAGCCAGTGGGCTATTTCTCAAAGCGATTCGATTCAGTAACTTTGGGACTCCAACCACGTTTACGTAGTTTGGTAGCAGTGGCATTTGCAATTGAAATTACTGATTTTCTAGTTTTACAGCACCCTCTTGAAGTATATGTATCACATTCAGTTTCCAGGTTGCTTCACTTGACTAAGACTCAGCCTTTGTCCTGCCATTTTGGAAACATTTGGGCACAACGGGGATTTTTGACTTCTGCTAATAAACCAATTAAGCATGCTGAACACATTCATCATTTACTCCAGGTTGTACTATTGCCAGCACAAGCTGCAGTTTTAAAGTGTAAAGGATATTCCTCTGCTGGAGATTTTATGTCAAAAGGCAACCACTTTACAGCCCAAGAAACATGGCAGGCTGCCCTCCGAGCATCAGTGTCTCCAACATTGTTGCACCTAAAACCATCTAACATGACTGTTTTCCCTTTCATCTCTCTTACAGCACTATCAAGATACTCCCTTTGAAACTCAGACTCTTTGGATGTTGTGGAGTGCGACCTATGATGCACAGGGTTACTGGAAAAAGGATCATCTGTTCATTTGCCTGACAGTTTATTGTTTCCACTTGCCCTGTTCCTGCATCACAAGCTTCACCTGTCAGCTGTGGCTATGAATCATGCCTTGCGGTTCTCTGGTATCACCCAAAGTTTTTTTCTGTGGCAAAGGCCATGTATGCAGCTTGTTTGGACTGTTTCAAGGCTGGCAGAGTAGGGTCAGAGTTTATTTACGTTTATGTATTTAATACTCTTATCTTAATTTAACAAATTTTAAGTTAATTCAAATTAATATAGGTTAGTCTGACTCCTGTTCTGTTTTATTGGAAGGGAAAAACCAGATCAATACCAAGCTTTTGGTGGTAAATAGTGAGATCTATAGAGACTATGTATAAGTGGGGAAAAAAAGATGTAATGCATAACTCAATGAAAAGTGAATAGAACTTGTGTTAAAAGCATTCTTTATTGAGTATTGTATAAACATGCCTTTATCAGACAAGATGAGGTACTGAATAAACTAAGTTATATAAAAAAAAAGATTAGCTATTGTTGCAGACTTGGCACGGAGATGGTGAGCTCTTTCACAATCTTGTGGTACAACAAAACTCAAGGCAACCTTCTATCTAGATACGGTCTGCTTGGTTACTGCTTGACCTGGGCATTCTGACTATACAAGACAAATAATTGTCTTTTCTTACTGCCTGCATTGCATGTATATAGCACTTGAGTGTCCTTTTGTAATCCAATATATGCAGGGTAGCTTCTGCATTGCTAGCCTAGGGCACTGGAAAAAAGACTGGAAAGAGTACACGCTAGTTAAGGTGAAAATGCAAAAAACATTTTCAGTGGGAAGCCAGGGTGAGTACATAACAACTTTGTCTGGGAAGAACTGAGTTTTAGGTGTCACTGAAGGGGTTGCATTTGCAGCCTTGACAAAGGTACTATGTAACCAACGCGGCTATGTGCCCTAAAACCTTCAGGATGTTACCAGCTGATGACTTGCTTCTATGTAACAAATATTGGGACAGGGAAGCCAGGGTGATCCTGAATTCTGACAACAGGAATACACAGCTCGAGGTTGTGAGGAGCTGAACCCCTATAAATTGGAGATCTTACTGTGGACTTAGGTTCAATTTCTCCACTTTTAAGTTGGGGCAGGGCTATTGTTATCAAACCTCCACATCTTGACATGACTAGGCAGCAAAGCACAGTTACTTACCTGTAACAGGTGATCTCTGGGAACAGCAGGAATAAGTGTTCATATATGGGTATCGTCGGTACTGACGGAGCCTGCGCGGGAACGCTCCCCAGCATCCAAAAGGAAAGCTTTCGGGAGCATCCCAAAGCGCCTGCGCGCTGCCTTCCCGCCTTTCCTCACCGCCTCTCTCCAGTTCGAGTTTTAAAGCTGAGACAAAGAGAGAGAGAGGAAAGGAAAGATAGATAGAGAGATACAACTCCTAGGGGAGGTGGGTAGGTTGTGAAGACTTATTCCTGCTGTTCCCAGAGATCACCTGTTACAGGTAAGTAACTGTGCTATCTCCAGCAACAAGCAGGAATGAGTCTTCACATATGGGGACTCCCCAGCTAGAGATGCCTGGGAGATCACCCAGGTTGTGAGTCCCAGGGAAAGGCTCTACCTCCACCTATGAATCTCAGGCATCCAGTCAGGGATGGAGGGTAGGAGTTGATTAGGTATGGAACAGGTGTTTGAGAACAGCCTGACCAAACAAGGCATCCCGGCGGGAGTCCTTGTCCAAGCAGTAATGGGCTGTAAAGGTATGAACCGAGGCCCAGGTGGCCGCTCGACAGATTTGGTCGATGGACACAGAGTTTAGATGAGCCATAGAGGCTGCCATGGCTCTCACATTGTGAGCTGTGACATGGCCCTCCAGAGAAAGGTTCTTACTCTGGTAGGCGAAAGAAATACACTGAGCAATCCAATTGGACAGAGTTCTCTTAGAGACTGGAAGTCCTAAATGAGAGGGATCAAAAGCAACAAAAAGTTGAGAGGACTTTCTATGTTGCTGTGTCCTTTGTAAGTAGAAAGCAAGTGCTCTTTTACAATCCAGGGTATGAAGATTCCTCTCTGCACTTGATGCGTGAGGTCCTGGAAAAATGACAGGTAAATATACCTCCTGGTTCAGATGAAAAGGTGAGACCACTTTAGGCATAAAGTGTGGATTAGTTCTGAGGACTACCTTGTCATGATGGAACCTTGTATAAGGAGGATTAGCCACTAAGGCTTGCAACTCACTGATACGGCGAGCTGAGGTGACTGCAATGAGAAAAATAACCTTCCAGGAAAGGAATTTCAAGGAGGTAGTGGCTAAGGGTTCAAAGGGTGGCTTCATAAGCTGGCCAAGAACCAGATTCAAGTCCCATGCCACTGGAGGTGGTTTAATGGGAGGTTTAGTCAAAAGAAGGCCTCTCATGAATCTTGCTATCAGCGGATGAGAGGAAATAGGATGTCCATTGACAGGCTTAAGGGATGCTGCAATAGCACTCAAATGGACTCTTACTGAATTCGTTTTAAGGCCTGCATGGGATAAATGCAGCAAATACTCTAGTAAAGAATTCAGAGGTATTGCAAGAGGGTTAAGACCCTTCACTGCACACCAAATGGTAAACCTTTTCCATTTAAAAGCATAGGAACGTCTGGTGGAAAGCTTTCTGGAAGCATGAAGGATATCCTTCACTTGCTGAGAAAGGTGTAAATCCTGAAGGTCTAAGCCTTCAGCAACCAGGCCCTGAGATGAAGAGACTGGGGATTTGGGTGCCACGACGTTCCCTCCTCTTGGGAGAGGAGATCTGGAGCAGACCCCAAGTCCAGGGAGGGAGCTTGAGAGAGATGCAGAAGTAGAGGGTACCACACTTGGCGTGGCCAACGTGGTGCTATGAGGATCATAGACCCCCTGTCTCTCTGAAGCTTGAACAGTGTCTTGGGAATGAGGGGAATAGGTGGAAAGGCATAGAGGAAGCCTTGCCCCCAATAAAGGAGGAAGGCATCCCTGGCCTGAACTCCCTGACACGGAATCCTGGAACAGAACCAGGGAGGTTTGGCATTCCACGGACTTGCAAACAGGTCTATGTCTGGGGTTCCCCAAATTCGAAAGATCCTGGCTATCTGGTCCCCATGGAGGGACCATTCGTGTGGAAGCAGAACTCGACTGAGTCTGTCTGCCCAAGAGTTTTGAACCCCTGGAAGATACACTGCCATGAGATGGATTTGATGCTCTCTGGCGAAGGCCCACAATCTCAGAGCTTCGTTGCAAAGCGACAGAGAGCCAGTCCCCCCCTGCTTGTTCACGTAGAACATGGCTACTTGGTTGTCCGTGTGGATGAGGACTGTCTTGTAGCTGAGCAGGGTGTGGAAAACTCAGAGCCAGAAAGATTGCTCTGAGCTCTAAGAGGTTGATATGTAGAGGTGTCTCCTGTGGAGACCAGATGCCTTGGGTGGAGAGATCTTGTAGATGAGCTCCCCAACCCTTTGGAGAGGCATCTGTGGTAAGGGTTGCTTGGGGTAACACCTGTTGAAAGGGGGACCCCAGCAACAGATTTTGAGTGGACTTCCACCAATGGAGCGAGGAAAAGAGGCGACTGGAGGTCGCTATCTTGTCTGACAGGCACCCTGATGCCTGGTTCCATTGGGTGGACAAAGCCCATTGAGCTGCTCTCATGTGAAGGCGAGCATAAGGAACCACATGCATGGTGGATGCCATGTGGCCTAACAGTTGTAACATCTCTCGAGCAGTTAAATGGGATTTTAACTGAATCTGTGAGGCTAACTGCACCAAGCGTAGGCAACGGGCCTGGGGGAGATAGGCCCTTGCAGTTGTGGTATCCAGCAAGGCCCCATGAACTCTAGAGATTGAGTAGGGGTGAGATGGGATTTTGGAATGTTTATTACCAGTCCCAGATACTGAAGAACACGCCTTGTGCAGGCCAGGGAAGTCTGGGCCTCTGACTGGGATGGAACTCGGATGAGCCAGTCGTCCAGATATGGGAATACGAATATCCCTAGAGTGCGTAGAAATGCAGCTACTATTGCCATGCATTTGGTGAACACTCTTGGTGCAGAGGCCAGACCGAAAGGAAGCACTTTGTATTGGTAGTGCTTTCCTTGGTAAAGGAACCTTCTGTGTGTTGGATGGATGAGGACATGGGTGCACGCATCCTTGAGATCTAGAGAACAAAGCCAGTCCTGACTCTGGAGGTATGGAAGGAGAGTTCCGAGAGAAGTCATCTTGAATTTCTCCTTGCATAGAAACTTGTTCAATTCTCTGAGATCTAAAATAGGTCTTAGCCCCCCGTTTTCTTTGGAATGAGAAAATAGGGGGAGTAGAACCCTGAGCCCTGTTGAAGAAGGGGTACTTCTTCTATTGCCCCTTGGGCAAGAAGGGTGGCAATCTCTTGACCTAGAAGGTTGAGGAGAGATGTTGGAGAATTGAACTGTTTCACCATAGTGTGAGGATGAAGGTTTAAGAAGTGAAGCTTGTACCCGTCTCTTATGATAGAGAGGGCCCATTGCTCTGTTGTGATTTGTTCCCATCTGGGAGCAAAATGAGCTAACCTTCCTGGGATGGTGAGAGGCTCTGGATGTTCTAGAGCCAGAAAGGCTAAGTTCTCTAGTGATAAGTCAAAGGCCCTGAGGAGGCTGAGGCTGTTGGGCCGTAGCAGTACTCGCAGCCTTAGGCTTGGCCTGTTTTGGTTGTTGCCTCTTTGTAGCAAAACGACCTGCAGAAGAGGCCTGACCATAAACAGAAGAATATTTCCCTTTTTTTGGGAAAAATCCTTTTTTGAACAATCTCTTTTTAAAAGGAGCAGAAGTAGACTTTGAAAGTCTATCTAAAGCAGAATTTTCAGCATCCATCTGGTTGGCCTTTGCTTGCCAATCTTTGCCAAACAGGTTTTCACCTGTACAAGGAAGGTTACCTAGTCCATCCTGAACCCAGGATTCCAAATCAGAGGCTTGTAACCAAGCAACTCTGCGTGCACCTATGGCAATAGCCGAGGCTCTGCTGGCACCTTCAAAAGAGTCAAAGGCTGCACGGTTGGAAAACTTGGAAATATCCTGGGCATGTTTAAGCCAGGTGAGAAACTCTTCCCTTTTATTTTCTGACATAAAAGGAGATAAGGTTTGCAGATGATCTGTAACTTCCTTTAGAAACATCCCCATATAGAGACTATAGGAGTTGATTCTGGCTACAAGCATACTGGCCTGGAAAATTCTCCTGCCAAAGGCATCTAAGGTTCTGCATTCTCTTCCTGGCGGAGTAGAAGAGTGCCTCTTTGTACTCTTGATCTTTTTCATAGCAGACTCCACCACAATGGAGTGGTGAGGAAGCGGAGTCTTATGAAAACCAGGACAAGGAGGAACACAATACATGGTGTCCAACCTACGAGAATGAGGGGAGGTGGTAAGAGGAGTCTCCCATATGCCCAACATGTGATCATAGAGAATCTGATGTATTGGTAAAGTGGCTGCCTCTTTGGGAGCATTAGGATATTGTAAAATATCTAATTTTTTGGCTCTAGGCTCTGTCTCAGAGGCCACTAAGATGGAAAGGCCCCTGGCCACCTCCCTGATAAAGTCTTGAAAAGACAAGTCCTCTGGAGGAGACATTCTCCTTTTTGGAGAAGAGGGTTCCTGAGGAAGGATCCCCGATGCTTCGATAGAGGCCTCTGATTCATCAGAGTCCTCAGAGGAATCGAAGTATCGCCTGTCTGGTTGCTCTCGCAGAGCCCGATACACATACCGGGGGGTATCGACATCGGGAGTACTTGGTACCGGATCGGTACCAAAGGGCATCACAGGATAGTGTACCGCTGCCGTCGATGTCGATGCAATCGGTACCGGCAGCAGAACCGGTATCGGGTCCGGTACCGGGTCCAGTACCGGAATCGGTACTGACAACGGAGTTTGTTGCGGTACCGAAGGCATCGCAGCTTGTATGAATGCCGTGATGGCACGCTGTATGGTCAGAATATTATGATCCATCGACACCACCAATGTCTGGATATCAGTACCGGTGTGAACCGCCGGTACCCCAGAACATTGTAACAGGTGATCGGTCGAGGCCGAGCCATCGATGTCAACCTGTGACCCCATAGATAAAGCTTTGGAAGCCGGAGCCTCCCGCCGGGGTAATTTTGCCGGTGTGGATTCCTCGAGAGCAAGCCCGGGGGCATCTCGATACTTAGAGGGAGATGTACTCTTCGAGGACCGGCCAGATTTAAGTTTGGTTACCTGAGATCCATGGGAGGAAGCAGCAGCCCTGGAAGACGTCGATGCCACAGAAGCTGCATCAGAGGGAAACAGGGTACTGAGCTTGGCTGCTCGATTCTGTAAACCTCTTTTAGACATCATGGAACAGGACTCACAGTCCGCGATGGAATGGTCAGGACCTAAACATTTAAGACACCAGTCGTGGGTGTCGGTGACAGAAATAGTGCTACTGCACTTCGTGCACTTTTTGAACCCGGAGGCGGGCTTTTCCATGAGGAAAAATTTTCTGCAGGCCTAAGGCCACAGAAAGAAAAATGCACTGAAGTAGAAAAGAGTAGGGTTTTTTTTTTTTTAAGAAGAAAAAAAAAAACTGGTAGTACCGGTCCGGAGTCGAGAAAGCAGACACACGACTAAAGAAATAAAAGAAAAAATAAGAAATTCTTCAGCGGTGACAGGAAACACGACCTGCTGGTTCCGCGGAAAAAGAAGAACTGGAGAGAGGCGGTTAGGAAAGGCGGGAAGGCAGCACGCAGGCGCTGTGGGATGCTCCCAAAAGCTTTCCTTTTGGACGCTGGGGAGCGTTCCCGCGCAGGCTCCGTCGGTACCGACGATACCCATATGGGAAGACTCGTTCCTGCTTGTTCCTGGAGATTAAGAATACTATCTAATTAAGAGAAAACATACAGGTCCTCCTTTGAGCCAATGTGTTATGCCTGGGGCTAAGCATTTTGTGAAGACTCTGAGGCCTGATTTCAGGCCAAAAGGCAGGACTTTGTTCTGGAATGGATATTCCATGCAGGTAAACCGAAGGTAATTCCAATGATGTAAATAAACTGGAATGTGGGCATAAGCATCTTTCATATCCACAGATACCAATCATTCCGTACCCTGGTCTCCATACCCTGGTTGAACCACAGACTGGTAGTCTTCCACTATCTCCTCAAACAGGCCCCTCTTCATGTTACACAATAACGCACCAATACTAGAAGATTTAAGTGCCTAAATAAAGATGAGTTCCTAAATATTATCCTACCACTACTAGATCAAGACTCAAGACCTAGACACTCTATTGGGAAATGGAACCAATTACCAAAGCAGCAATAGCGCCTTCAACCAGAAAGCTGACTAGGAATGACCACTCCGCTCCTTGGTAAAATGCTGAGCTAAGATCCACCAAAATGAAACTCCAGCAGCTGGAAAGAAAATGGCAACAGTCTAGGAACACGATGGACTGTAGTACATATATGGAGAAACTAAAAGATTCACACACAAAACACCCACCCTAGGGAAATACCAGACCTAAAAACCCAGTCCACAATCAAGTCAAACAATACAGACTTTTTACTTTTCAAGGGGAACCCTACTCAATCCCTCACTACAAAATACAGAAATCCATCTCCTGAGCAAACCCTCTCACCAGATATACTTAAACCAAAATTTTAAACGCCTCAGTAACTTACAGCAGTGTCCCTCTATATAGCAATTGCTTGCCCGAAGGGGAACTCATTGCTCTTTACCATCACAGGCCTAAAAAAACTCCCTTTTATAAGCACAATCACTAAATCCTTCAATTAATTTTTTAATAAATTTTCACAACATTTTTAAAAACGTAAAAATAGCTCCTAGAAGACTTAAAACCTACTTCACAGCCATTCAACTTCAAAAGCATTAATAACGGTCACCCTAGGCTAGTGACACTTCAATCGCCAGCTCTTCAGATGGAACAGCAGCTTCTTCAGGGGCATGGCTACAAACGATCCAATAAGATCTGACGGTCCTGTAAGACAGTGTTGTTTGTTTGGCCAGTTTATTTATTTATTTATTTACATTTTCTTTTATACCGCGCTATTCGGCATCAATGCCGTTTACATGCAACGAAATCATCAGAACAAGCCGTTCTGTGTTTACAGAGAACAGGGACACGAAACTTGGATAACATGGGGTAACTATATACATACAGGCGTCACGACATTACATGTTACACAGAGTTCAATGGTCATGGATAGCTTGCTGGGTGTAGCTAGCTGGGAATGTTGGCCTGAGGAGAGTATATTATTGTGCTGAGGCTGTTGCCCAAGGAAAAAAGCTGTGCTGGCTAAGATTTGTGGCCTGAAAGAAGTGACTCATTGTGCTAAGGCACTTGCCTAGGGAGACCGTTATTAATGCTTTTGAAGTTGAATGGCTGTGAAGTACGTTTTAAGACTTCTCGGAGCTATTTTTATGTATTTAAAAATGTTGTGAAAATTTATAAAAAAATAATTGAAGGATTTAGTGTTTGTGCTTATAAACAGAAGTTTTCTTAGGCCTGTGGTGGTAAACAGCAACGCGTTCCCCTTCGGGCAAGCAATTGCTATATAGGAGGACACTGTTGTAAGTTACTGAGGCCTTTTTCTCTCATTTAAAAATTTGGTTTAAGTATTGTCACAGGGTGGACCTAGGGCAGCATGAGAGAATGCAGGGCAGTATGAATGATCAAGGAAAAAGTGACAGGATGAATGAAGGAATGCTTGACAGTTGCCAGGGACAACGAAAGCACACGTGCCCAGAGCTTGGAGAGACACACCCCGGGAGTAAGGCACGGGACTCTGCTTCACCTAATGAAGCGCAGCTGAAGAAAGGTGGAGTCAGAAAATACATAGATAAAACGGACTACCAAACATTCAGGGGTAGGCTACCTTGGAGAGAGAGGCTACCTTGGAGAGAGAGGCTACCTTCGAGTGGGAGGCAAGCTTGGAGAGAGAGGCAAGCTTGGAGAGACAGGCTACCTTGGAGAGAGAGGCTACCTTGGAGAGAGAGGCTACCTTCGAGTGGGAGGCAAGCTTGGAGAGAGAGGCAAGCTTGGAGAGACAGGCAACCTTGGAGAGAGAGACAGCCTTGGAGAGAGAGGCGTTCTTACAGGCAATCTTGGAGAGAGGAGCCGAGTAGGCAATCCTTGAGAGAAGAATTGTGGAAAGAGTCCAGAGACCTGTGTGGCTCTGAGAGAAGGCAAGTGAAATATAAGAAAGCTGCAACAGCAGATACAGGGGAAAAGAAGGGATATAAGGGATATTTGCCCTCTAAAAGAGAAGAGTCTGGGAGGCAGAAAAATACCCTTACAAAGCCTAGACATTCAAAGGCTGATAGCAAGTTTTCTCCTGTTTATAAAAGTATTAAAAGAAGGGAGTTTCACCTACCGAGAGAAGCAGAAGAAATCCCTTATTACAGTGAACTCTTAGCTCCAAGAGAAACGCCGTTACACAGTTTGCAATCGGGTACAGCTGAGCCGGGAGAGCTGAGGCAGACCCAGCAGGGAGCGTATCACAATTACTCAGCTAGCAAGCTAAACAGAGACCTGAGCTATCCACTGAAGCACCAGCGGGGGCAGGGTTCTAGAAAACAGCATACAGAGTTTGGTGACCTTCCCCAGGGAAGCAGTGCTACTCAGAGGAAGAGGAACTTCCTAACTAACGAGGCAAATCTGCCATACTTTTATTCCACATTAGAAGTGGGCAATGCAGATTCCTCCGGACCAGAATTGATGGAATATGAAGATTCTGGTGCATTAGAAGATACAGAATTAATGGAATGTTCTCTTTCTACAAAAGAACCTGAATACTCCTTAAGGTAAAGGTTTGTGTAACCTTAATTCCATATGCAGGTAGCAAAGGCTACAAACTCTCTCTCTCTCTCCTAGCCAAACAGACAAAGTAGGCTGTTTGTTCTTTTCTTTTGTTTGACGTTATATGCTGAAGAAAGCTATTTGTGTTATCCAGTTACTTTATGTTATAAGCCAAGTTAGGCTATTTATTTCTGTTGTTAAAGAAGAAAACCTCAAAGGGACGGGGAATAAAACCCTAAAAGAAAAGAAGGTTTATGTGTGATTTGTATAGATACAAGCACGGCACAACTACCACCCTCATAAGCCAAACCATACCAGCAGGTAAGGCTGGGGCGGATGAGGTGTGACAGTATATATGGCGAGAGGATTTGCTCGGGAGATGAAATTCTGTATTTTGTAGCGAGGGATTGAATATGGTTCCCCTTAAAAAGTAAAAAGTCTGTAATGTTTGACTTGATAGTTTTGTGGACTAGGGCTTTTTAGGTCTGGTATAGAAACTAAAAGATTACCAGATTTTAGTTAATTCCAAAAAAGAGTACTCTAATTTACACATTCCTAAACTGACCCAAGGAGTTGTCTGACCCCTGTTTCATCCAAGTTCAATATCCTTGTTCTATATAAAGTTTATTGTTGAATGTAAACCGCTTTGAATTTAAGAAAAGCGGTATAGAAAAATTGTTAAATAAATAAAATAAATTAAATCTCTCTTAAAGAACCCTGCACAGGACATGATATCAGCCTATCTCCACAACGTCTGGCCAGCCACTTCCAATCTAAGGCGTGTATAATATTATTACTGCCCCTGGGCCAGAGAAGTATTAGGCCAACTGAGGCGGTGGCCTCAGGCGGCAGTTTCTAGGGGGTGGCACTCCAGCTGTGTTTATTTCTGATTTTGCCGCCTCTGGGCTGTCGCTGCCTTCCCACTGCTCTTTTTCCCGCTTTAGGTTGCCCGAACGAGAAACAAAAGCAGCAGGAAGGCAGTGGCAGGCCAGAGGCGGCAAAATCGGAAATAAATACAGACGCAACTTCTGGCAGGGATTCCAAGCATCGTGGTCGTCATTGAATGTCATCATCAGTCTGGACCCTCTAATTCTCATGGCCGCTGATCCTACAGCATGCTGAAAGTTTTCAGATTTCACGAGTGTCTTTCTTTCCCCCCACTGTCCCTACTTGAACCTAGGGCCGCATTCAGAAGCGGGATGGTGGGTGCAGAAGCTCAAATTTCAGCGTTTCATCCCCCTGTCAGCGT
This sequence comes from Ichthyophis bannanicus, assembly GCA_033557465.1. Taxonomy (NCBI): domain Eukaryota; kingdom Metazoa; phylum Chordata; class Amphibia; order Gymnophiona; family Ichthyophiidae; genus Ichthyophis; species Ichthyophis bannanicus. The sequence continues at coordinate 6,417,215 of CM066041.1, forward strand.
GGGCAGAGATAGGCCTCCAAAGAAATATATCGCAAAGTCTTGTATTTTATAATTCATTTTTTAGTAAAGAATTCTATTATAATATATATTTGTAATCTTGTAAAGCTATCAGAGAGGTTCTTCAGAGATCCAAGGAATATAATATATATCTGAATCACTTATGGCTGGATACTTATGAAAGCTTTTACTTTCTGATAATCATTATGTCAAAGTTTCAATGTTAGCACAGCTAAGCGAGACACTATCACTTGTTACATTGCTCCAACCTCTATTCTAGTTATATTTTTTATTTGTGTTCAGAGGAGAATGGAGGTAAGGTGAGATTCTGCACGTTCTAGTAATCTATTGTCTTCCCTTATCCTCCTGTCTCCACCCATCTGTAGTCTAATCATTTGCATTCCCATAGAAGTGATGCAGCTGTTACCATACTTACAAAGCTCTGCCAGGAAATTTGGAAGACAACATCATGGCCAATTAACTGGAAAAGATCTGTGTTTATACCAATAATGAAGAAAGGTGATCTGCTTCCTTTCATAGCTACTGAAATAAAAACCAGCTGCTGCCTCACAGACTTACTGGACATGCTGGTCTTTATCTGCCGTCATTTACTATGTTACTGTTTCTATGAATCATTGTAATAAATCCCTATTATAATACTATAGCAAGTATGATATATATTATTAGCATAGTGAAGCTAATTGAATGGAATCATTAATCTAATATCCTGTAACAGGCCATGTAACAATGCAACACCTTGGGATTTTAGTTTAAATTTTGTCTACCTATTTTTTATTTAGGTTATGGTCACATATTTTGTACTTGGTGCGAGTCTAGGTTCGGAGTGCATGACTGAGACCAGGTGTTCTGTTGATTTCTACATAGGGATCTATACTGTAATAATTTGACTTGTTCAGCTTTTCAAATAGGTGTATCAGTGTTCTAGGGCCCGCTACAGTATTTATAGTGCTGCTTTTTCTGGGTAGGCCCCTTGTTGTATGAATTTTGGAAGCTTATGCTGGTATGTGGTAGGGTAGATTTGGCCTTGTAAATCTTTGGTGACTTTTGTAGGGTTTTATTGCTGGTGAGATGACCAGAATCAGATTTTTTTTTAAAATATATTCAGTTCTGTGGGTGAATGACCTACCTCTGCTCTGCACCCATTGTTGAGGAGGGGGTTCTGTGAATGCAAAATATATGTTCAAAAAGAAAAAGCAAGTAACATAATGCAGTTTATAACAGCAAAATATAAATAAATTATAATTTGGAGTTACAAACTGCTGTGTTCTCGCTCTTTCTTTTAGTTCCTAGGGGTGCGAATATCTTACATTTGCTACATATTATATAATTGGCTTTTTGGTTTGGTTCAGTCCCTGACTGCGGCTTTGAGAAAGATTCCCCACCCCATCCCCGCTCGGAGGTGGGGGGGGGACGCCATCTCATCCCTCGCTTGAGGCAGAAGATTGCCTTGAGCCGCCCCTATTCTAGCCAACCCAACCCCTACTCTTACTAGCAACTCAGCTACAGCCACTTGGTGCACCTTCCAACAAATCTCCCATCATCAACTGGGAACTATCATCACTGGCTTAAACACTACCACCTCCCCACTAGATCCCTGTCCTGTGAGCTGGATCAAGATGGCTCTTGTTGAATTTGCCCCATAATTCTCAGGATCACTCAACTCTCCTTCACTCAAGGCTGTATGCCAGCTGGACTCAAACATGCTTCCATTAGACCAGGGCTCAAGAATAGCAAGCTGGACCCAGACATACAAAGTTCCTAACGCCCCCATCTCGAGCCTGCCTTTTCTAGCAAAGATTATCAAAAAGGTGGTTCATCAGCAACTCCAGGACCACATTAATATGCAGGTTTCTCTTGACCCCGCTTCAATATGGTTTCAAGCCCCAAAATGGTGTGGAAACCCTACTTGCATCACTAACGGATAGGCTGATGCAAGGTATCCAAAAACAATCAATGATTTGTGCTATTTCTTGATATATCAGTGGCTTTTGATTCTGTATCCTACTGTATGTTAGTCCAACGCTTACAAGAAATTGGCATTGCTGCCACAACCCTAAAATGGTTCAGTTCATACATGAATGAATGTCAGCAACATGTACAATTATCTGGAAACAGTTCTGCTCCTTACAAACTACTCAAGGCTCTGCCCTCTCCGCTGTTCTCTTCAATATCTATATTCAACCCATATGCTCTATCATACAATCATATAAGGTCTTGTATGATTTATATGCTGATGATTTAATGCTCTACATTCCAGTCACTACCCAGCAGCCAGACTACACCCTCCTGATAAGTTGCTTCACAGCCACCTTAAAATGGCTAACTGATTACAATTTATCAATCAATTTCCAGAAAACTGAAATCATTCACCCCACCGGCACATCTAAAAGACCCAGAAGTTCAACTACAGGTTAAGACACAAGTCTAATAACTTGGAATAATTCTGGGCCAGGGACTGAAGCTACAGCCACAAATTAGCAATACCATCATAAATTTAGGACAATTCTAGCCCTTTGCCCCCTCCTGGAAACTCATGAATTCCATACGGTCTTCCAGCTCTGGTCCTATCTTACTTGGACTACTGCAACATAATTCTATTGGGCCTACCAGGATACATAATCCACCCATTACAGATGTTGCAGAATACAGCAGTCTGAATCTTGCATGGTGCATCAAAACAGGGGTGGCCCAAGGGGGGTGCAGGGCCATGTGCGGAGACTCACTGTGGGGCCTCATTTGCATAAGGAACCTCATTTGCTTAAATATTAGCATAATATTAACATGCCTCTTAATGAGTGTCTGGAGAAAGAAAGACTACCAGATTTCTACATTACTATACTCCAGTGCCAACTGCCAGGCACATTAGGAAGTACTATAAATACTGCCCATTTAGAACCCATAGCAAACCCGCCGTATCATAACAGCACTACCAGAACTCACAAAGCACCAAACCCTACCTATCAAAAGGCAACAGTGCAAATATTAAACCAGTACATATCAGAGAATACCAATACATCTTCTACTGGGGAAAGAGAACAAGTGGCACTGTCAAATAGAAAGTACATGAACAGAATACCTCAGCTCGGTTACACATGCAGAACATAGACCGTCACCAAAGAACAAGGAATCACAATTTAGAAATAGAAAGACAATTAAACTAGGAACCCCAAAAGCCAAACTTGGAATCTACAACACTGGAAAAATAAAACTATAAATTAATTTCCTCTTGTACTAAACAAAAACACAAAGACATTAGCAATGTACATTTCCCACAGCTGACATATTTCAGTTAAAAAAATTCAAAATAAAAAAGTATTTTTCTACTGTTTGTTTGGGCATTTTATTTTTCAATTGCAATTGCTCCAGTCACTTTCTTCTGGTTTCTTTGTGTCTTCTGTTAGCTGTCCATTTGTCCTTTCTTCTCTCTTCTAGATTTTTTCCATTCTCTCTTCTACATCTGCTTTAACATACTGATCTTTCCCCTTTTGCTCTTTCCCCCATTTCTTTCTTTATTCCTTTATTATCCACTCAAATTTCACCCTTCGATCCTCAATCCCCACTTACTCTGCCAATACCCAGCCAATCGTAGATTTTTCTTCCCTCCCACACAAAATATATTTTCCTCCTCCATCCTCATTCCCCCAGCCCCATCCCCTTCTAGTCCTCCCAACATCAGCTCTCTTCTAGTTCCAGCCTTACCCAGCATCCACTTCCTTCTAGTTCCATTCTCCCACCCCATCGCATCAGCCCATTTCCAGTCCTAGCACCCCCATCAGCCCATTTCTAGTCCAACCTCCCCCCCACTCACCCTATTTCCAGTCCTATTCCAGCCCCTGAATCAGATCATTTCCAGTCCTATTCCAGCCCCCCAATCAGCTCCTAAGAACATAAGATATGCTATACTGGGTCAGACCAAGGTCCATCAAGCCCAGTATCCTGTTTCCCACAGTGGCCAATCTAGGTCATACGTACCTAGCAGTTTCCCCAAAAGACACTTCCAGTCCCAGCCCCCTCCCCCCATCAGCTCATTTCCAGTCCCATTCCAGCCCCCACTCAGCCCATTTCCAGTCCTAGCCCTCTCCACTCAACCCATTTCCAATCCAAGTCCTGCCCACCCACTCAGCCCATTTCCAATCTTAGGCCCCTCCACTCAGCCCATTTCCAATGCTACCCCTCCAAAAGCCCATTTCCAATCCTAGCCCCCCCAATCAGTTCATCTCCAGTCCTAGACCCCCCCTCCACTCAACCCATTTCCAGTCCTGCCCCCCCATTCTATCCCCCCAAAAGCCCATTTGCAGTCCTAGCCCTCCCCATCAGCTCATTTCCAGTCCTAGCCCCCCCCCCAAACAGCCCGTTTCCAGTCCTAGCCCACGCCACACTCAACCCGTTTCCAGTCTTGTCCCCCCCCACTCAGCCCATTTCCAAACTTAGCCACCCCACTCAGCCCATTTCCAATCCTACTCCCCCCAAAAGCCCAGTTCCAGTCCTAGCCCTCCCCATCAGTTCATTTGCAGTCCTAGGCACCCCTAAACTCAGCCCATTTCCAGTCCTGCTCCCACCACTCAACCCATTTCCAGTCCTAGCCACCCCCAACTCAGTGCATTTTCAATCTTAGGCCCCCCCAGCCCCTCCCTGAAGAGCCCCGCGGCAGGCTTTAGAGTCCCTGTCTCACTTCTACAGCGGCTCGCAGCTCCGGCAGGCTTAGCAGCAGCTCCCTACAGCCGCCAAAGTGAAGAGCTTTGTTTTCCTTCACTTCGGAAGCTGTATTATAAATGGAAATTACACTAACCTGGTAATTGTAGTTCCTGGAGGGTCCAGTTTAGTCCTCCACAATTGGGTAGTGCCCCTCCTCCTGCAGCCGGGAGACTGGACCAATCAAATCTTCTGTAGTATATATGCAGACGGAGCTCCCAGAAGCCCCCAGTGTACTAGTAACAAAGCATACTTAACGAAGCAACACATTAGATTAATATACAAAATGACATAATTAAAGAACAATTTGTTCCCTCCAAGAAATATCCAACCCCCTCCCCAAACGAGGAAGTCAGAACACTGCATTGCGCCGGTACTGACGCCCCAGAAATCAAAACACCGCTCCCCACCAGAATCTCAGGAGCTGCCTGAACCCCCGAGACAGGGAAGAGCCTTAGCAAAAAACGCGGCTGCAACAGAGGGACCGAACGGCAAGAGGAACCGTCTTATGAGCAACCGTTCGGAAAGCGCGCCGCATAATCATATCAGACCGTCGGGAAGGAAGGAGGACTAAACTGGACCCTCCAGGAACTACAATTACCAGGTTAGTGTAATTTCCATTTCCTGTTCGGTAATCCAGTTTAGTCCTCCACAATCGGGATGTAACAGAGCAGTTAAGACCGGGCAGGACCTTGCCATCCGGCGCGCAGAACCGCCGAACCAAAACAGGAATCCCGAGCCGCTGACACATCTAAGCGATAGTGTCTACTGAAAGCATGCAGACACGACCAAGTGGCCGCCCTACAGATATCTGCCGGCGGAACCAGGCTATACTCCGCCCAAGAGGTCGCCTGAGCCCTAGTGGAATGAGCCCTCAGACCCTACGGAATAGACCGCTGTTGCAACAGATACGCGGACGCGATCGCCTCTTTGAGCCATCTAGCAATGGAGGCTTTAGCCGCCGCTTCCCCTTTACGCGCACCCCCGAAGAGCACGAAAAGCCGGTCAGATTTCCGAAAAGACTCGGTAACCTTTAAATAACGATGGAGCGTACGACCCACATCGAGCCGGAGAAGACCTTTGTCCGTTGACCCGACAGATTGCGAAGACAGCACTGGAAGAAACACTGCCTGATTCATGTGAAAGGGAGACACCACCTTTGGCAGAAAAGAAGGAACCGGACGGAGAACGATCCGATCCGCGGAAAAAGACAAGAAAGGCTCTCGACAGGACAATGCCTGCAGATCCGGAATGCGCCGTGCCGAACAGATGGCCAGAAGAAAAACCGCCTTCAGCGTGAGATCTTTCAGAGACGCCCTGCGCAGGGGCTCAAAAGGTTCACGAACCAGGGCCCTCAGTACTAAATTCAAGTCCCAAGGAGGAACGAAAACTCTGCGGGAGGGCCGCAAATGAAAAACAGCCGTAAGAAATCGGCGTACATCCGGATGAGCCCCGAGCAGACGACCCAAAACCTTGCCGCGATAACAGGAGATAGCCGCCAACTGGACTTTTAGGGAACTAGCCGCAAGGCCCTTATCGAAACCATCCTGAAGAAAACTTAAAACGACGGGCACGGAAACCGCCGCCGCCCGGACTCCCCGCCGGGAGCACCAGTCTTCAAAAATCCTCCAAATCCGAACGTAAGTAAGAAGTGGACGTTTTCCTCGCCCGCAGAAGGGTAGAAATCACCGCGGGGGAGTAGCCCTTCCTTTTCAGCCGAGCCCTCTCAATGGCCGAACCGTAAGCGAGAATCGATCCACTAGGGGCATCCGCAAGGGACCCTGAAGAAGAAGATCCGGTAGCGCGGGCAGGAGCCAAGGAACGCCGTCGCGCAGCCGGACCAGATCGGCATACCAGGGCCTCCGGGGCCAATCCGGGGCCACCAGTAACACACGACCCCGATGGCCCTCGATACGTTGCACGACCCGGCCGATCAGAGCCCACGGAGGAAAGACATGAAGACCGGACGTTGGCCACGGCTGAATGAGAGCGTCGAGCCCCTCGGACATGCGCTCCCTTCGCCTGCTGAAGAAGCGCCCTGTCTTGGCTGATTGAAAGGTCACCATGAGATCCATGATGGGTGGACCCCACCGCCGGGCAATTTGCGCGTAAACCTGTGGGTTTAGCTCCCATTCTCCGGGGTCCACCCGCACTCTGCTGAGAAAATCGGCCTGGACATTGTCTATGCCTGCAATGTGTGCCGCCGAGATTGCCGGAAGGCGAGTTTGCACCCAATTGAACAAGGCCGCCGCTTCTGCCTCCAGGGTCACGCTGCCGGTGCCCCCTTGGCGATTGATGTAAGCTACGCTGGTCGCCTTGTCCGAGAGAACTCGCACCATCCGGTCGAGAACTAGGGCTTCAAGGGCCAAGAGGGCTAGCCGCACCGCCCGTAATTCGAGGCGGATTGATCGACCAAGAAGTCTCCAGGGGAGACCATTCCCCTTGAGCGAAGCGGGTCTCGCAGGGAGCCCCCCCAGCCGGTTAAGCTGGCATCCGTTGTGAACGGAACCCAAAGTGGAGGCTCCAGGGAATCCCCGCGTCAGGTTCTCGGAGGAGAGCCACCACCGGAGTGAACGGCGAACCGCCCTTGAGCAAGGCAATCTCCTGTTCAACGAGTCGAACTGGTTGGACCAACGGCGCAGCAGAGCACTCTGCAGCGGGCGCATGTGGAAGCGCGCCCAGGGCACCACCTCCAAGGTTGCTGCCATCGTACCGAGGAGCTGCAGGTACCACCATGCAGACGGAGCGGGCATCCCCTTGAAGAGTCGGACAAAGACCGAATGCGACGCTCCGGCAGGCACACGAAGCCCCGTGCTGTGTCGAGGCGCACTCCCAGATACTCGAGATCCTGCGTCGGGCACAGACAACTCTTGCATTCTTTCATCACCCAGCCGAGGGACCGCAGCAGAGCCACCACCCTGCTCGTGACGTGCACACACTCCCGACTGGACTTTGCCCGAATCAAGCAGTCGTCGAGATACGGATGGACCAGGACACCCTCTTTGCACAAGGCCGCCGCGACCACTACCATCACGTTTGTGAAGGTGCGGGGGGCCGTGGCGAGACCAAACGGCATGGCCGGAAATTGGAAGGGGCCCCACGGAAGAGCGAAGCGGAGAAACCGTTGATGAGACGGCCGGATGGGAATGTGTAATGTGGTCTTCAGCGGCTGTGGAAGATCCTGCAGCAGGGGCTCTGAGGAGGGGGGAGGTAAGGTGCTGAGGGACCCAGCTAGCAACGCAGTGGGCATGGGGAAAACCTCCGGGATGCAGCATGCAGGTGGAACACAAGCAAGCTATTAATGTTCCCTTCGGCTGAGTACATTTCAGCTATAATACAGCCAGAGAAAAGGGCATTGTAGAGACTTAAACCACCTTTCCTCTTCTTGTGTGGGGTTTATTTATTTCTTTTTTTTTTTTTTTTTTTTGCATTGAAAACAAAAAGCAAGGAAGGCTCAGGGAAAACCAAGACTCTTCAAGAAACGGATTGTGAAACTCCACGTGCCTCCACAGCATGATTAAATGTGTGGAAACTGCTGTTTAGAGCTGTTTCCTCTAAAAAGAAACACTGAAGAGAAAAACAAAACAGCCGCTGGCACCGAAAAGCTGTCAGGTATTCACAGAACTGAGAAGGGAACTGGCAGTCATTCACTGTGCTGGCGTAGAGAAACTTTCAACGTCAGGGTAAGGCAATTACAGTGACTGAAAGTAGGGAAATTAGAGTGGGATCCCTCCGCTGCCATTCAGACCTCCATGGTAGGGGCTGAAAGGTGTTTCTGGGGAGGGATGTAGAAGCGCAATCCAGCCGTAGGAAAATTACAGTGAGCCTGCTTAAGTAGGCCGAGCCCAAAACAGACAGGATCCAAAACACTGACTTAAAACCTCAACCAAATGGTATATTGAATAAGACAGGTACAATAATCAGTAGGACGTACAAAGTAACCCGGCTGCAGTTTGGGGACTAAAAATTTAGAATAGGAACTTCAAAACTCAGAGGCAGCCGGTCCGGATACAGCTGAAATCATCCCAGAGCAGCTGAGGCGAGGAAGAAAAAACAAAAACAGAGTACTCAGTTTTCATACAAAAAATGATACCTAAACCTCCTGGAGGTATCCAAACTCTCGTGGTAAAGACTCAGTGCAGCGTAAAGCCAATGGAGAGCTCCCCTGAAGCCAAGCTCCGGAGTTCCCAAGGTCATCTGGGGAAGCAAGAGGCTGGGGGAAGAGCAGAGCGGATGCATGAGGTCCCTGTGTCCCTTCTGACAGCCTATGCAGCGTAACCGGAATAAGGCACAGGGAGAACTAAAAACAAATAACTGCGTCCCGCAGGAACAGGCATTCAACAATATTCCCCATAATAGGTAATGCCTCAGCCATCCTTCTTTATTGGGCACAGTGGGGAATGTAACCCATGAGCCCTGCACCCTTCGTCAGTGACTCAGCATTGTACTGTGGCTCTGAATTGCATACTGTTCTCTATCCATGCCTTCTGTACTTTCTATCCCTTCTGTTCATACATAGGCAGAGAAAAAAGTAACCTCTGCACAACTGACATCTAGCAAGTGATGTGGAAAACAACTGAAACAGCAATATAGCTGTGAGAAGCCAGCAGAGAAGCAATCTGGCTTCCCGCCCAAAACCGAGGCTCATTAGCTATTCAAAATGGCCGCCAGCAAAAATAAAACACAAAAAGAGTGAATTAAAACCCCCAAAAACTAAGGAATTAACTTAAAACGTCAAAGGAGAAGGTGGGAGGGTTGAAGGCATGAGGGAAATGCCTAAAATCGCTGAAAAATCAAGAAAAATCAATCGAGTTACCACAGAGCTACAGACAGCAGTGGGAGAAAGACATTCCAGGTCTGAAGAAACTGAGGTGCAGCCCCTGCAGATGCCAGAGTCAGTCACTGCACCTCTGCGGGACCCGCAAATCACGTAGTGGGGTTTGGCATACATGCTAAGGCAACCTCCGCTCAGCGGGAAAGAATGGAACAGAACCAGGGAAGCCCACACCAAAGGGACCAACCCTATGTAAAACAGTACAGACTGAAATTTAAAACGTTTTTTTTTTTTTTTTTTTTACAGACAACAAAACACTCCCCAGAATCCTAGGGGTGCCCTGAGCAAAATCGCCAGCAAAAGAAACCCCAAAAATGCAAAGGGAACCCGTGCACAAGTGTTAAAAAGTGCCTTTAAAAAGCACACTTTAGAAATTCAAAATGGCCGCCGCACTTTTTCAACCGCGGTAAAAAACGGCGCAAAAATACAAAGGTAACCAAATAATATGGAAAAGAAAGAAAACGACCCTCTAATACAGGGCAAGCGAAAAAAATCAGGAAAAAGTGCAATTTGGAAGCCAGGGGAGCCGACAGAGCCTCTGACAATGCAAAGAACAGAGAGCTGAAAAGTTAAAGCAAGGAAAATTCCTACCAGCTCAGGGAACAGCAAGGAACTCAGCCCACTTCTCCAAGTGACAGGCAATGTTGCAGCCGGTATGGCTCTTCCCCGTACAGCCTTGGGGAGAGCTCAAACCAGGCTTCAGAGATTCCCAGGCAGGAAGGCAGGAGCCCAAGGCAGGTCTGGCTTCCCCCAGGATGTCCCCTGTGGCTTTTTTTTTTTTTTTTAAAGATACAGCTACCTAGCAAAGAAATAGAAAATAAAGGACCAGAAAGAAACCCCAAAAGACTAACTAACTAGTGTTGCTCCTTCAAGTGTCACTAAGCGTGCCCAGAAAGGGCACAGAAGTCCTCCAGCTGCAAGGAGACTGGACACACTGGGGGCTTCTGGGAGCTCGGTCTGCATATATACTACAGAAGATTTGATTGGTCCAGTCTCCCGGCTGCAGGAGGAGGGGCACTACCCGATTGTGGAGGACTAAACTGGATTACCGAACAGGAATGTAGATTGCTGGCACGCAGAGAGCCGGGACACAGGAAATGTCCTTTGACATCCGGCACGCCAACGATCTATATTACAATACAGCTGCCGAAGTGAAGGAAAACAACACTCTTCACTTCGGTGGCTGTAAGGAGCTGTTGCTGAGTTTGCTGCGAGCCGCTGTAGGGAGAGCCGAACATGTGCAGGATGTTGTTGGCATGGGGCCCTCTGAAGCGCAGGGCCCTCTGTGAACAACATTCTTTCACAATGGATGGGCCGGCCCTGCATCGAAATACGATCACATCATGTCAGTCCTATACAATCTACACTGGCTCCCCCTATTGTCTCCCACGCTAAATATAAGGCATTACTCACAATCTTCAAAATCTTGCATGACCTCTCCTCTGATTATCTAAAATCTCTCATACTAAGAACACCAGATAACCAGCCAAGGAGAACCAATGCACAGTTTACCCTTGCTATCCCCACTAAGAACATGAAAAGTACACAGTCAACTTCAAACCGGGCTTTTTTTCCCTATATGCCCCAAAGACATGGAATACTTTTACCAAACAATCTCTGATCCATATCTGTGATCTCAAAGACTTCTGAAAGAACCTAAAGACACACTGTTCACTGAACACTTCGATACATCTGTTACCTAATAAAATGCCATTACAACTTTTGCGAACCTTGATGCATTGCACACACTATTGTCATTACAGCTCGTCACCCTTCCCAGTAACTTCCCCCTCTGAATACTCCCCATTAACTTTTGCATCTTTTAACCAACTCCCTCACTGTAAATAGTTAAGTTTGATTGGTTAATTCATATTTGGTGCCTACTATAAGAACACAAGAAATGCCATACTGGGTCAGACCAAGGTCCATCAAGCCCAGTATTCTGTTTCCAACATTGGCCAATCCAGGTCACAAGTACCTGGCAGGTATCCAAAGTCCACAGCTTCCACAATGCTTGTCCTGGGGTAAGCAGTGGATTTCCAGAGTCCTCTTTAATAATAATTTATGGATCTTTCCTCCAGGAACTTATCCAAACCTTTTTTAAATACAGCTACACTAACAGCTTTTACTACATCCTCCAGTAAGGAATTCCAAAGTTTTATTACACGTTGAGTGAAAAAATATTCTCTCTTATATGTAAACCACTCTGTTGCGCATAGTAAAGTCCTCTGTCTTGAAGGACTAGAAAAAGGGACTGTTACTTCTGGAGAGAGATCTGCAACTGAGTATATACTTCTGGTAATTTTCTAAAAGGAATTATTTGTATTAAAGCTAATTAATCTGGGGGGGCGGAGCCTGATGTCCAGCGGGTAGGACGCTTTGCGTTGAAGCTCCCGAGAGGCCTACTCAGAATCCTGACTTAATACCTATATAAATTTACTATTTCGCTCCGAGCTGACCGGGGCACCTCGGGGGGGATGGCGGCCCATAAACCAGCGCGCTTGGACTTCGGGTCTCCTTCTTCTTCTCACGGAAAACGCTCCAAAACAGAGGTGTCCTCCCCACAGAAGATGGTTCCATTTCGTGAAAACCCCGCAATGCACCTGGAGATTTTGGAGGAAATACGCGGCGTGAAGGAATTGGTGCAGTCCAATGGAGAAGCGCTTCGAGCCATGCGAGAAGACTTTGGAGTGCTCCAGGACCGACTTGAAGGTCTTTCATTACGGCAGGACAATATGGCGGGGGTCCTCGACTCGCACGAGGTGCGCTTGGGCAAACTGGACAAGGCTGAGCGCCAGATACAGAATCTTCAAAAGGAGTTGGAAGATAGCAATAATCGAGCCCGTCGCAACAATGTGAGGCTCCTCGGAATGCCGGAGGGGGTGGAAGCAGGAGATATAAGAGAATTCTTGCTCAAAACTCTTCCCTCCTTGCTGAAGATCACTTTTCACAGAGAACTGGAAATCGATCGAGCACACCGTGTTCCTGCCCGCATGGCGCTCAACCGCACGACCCCCCGGCCTATTATCTTTAGCTTGCTACGATATCAACAAGTGGAACAAATTTTACATGCTGCCCGAGCGAATCATCATTTGGAATTTGAAGGTCGTAAGGTCTCCTTCTTTCCTGATTTGGCAAAGCCTACCGTTGACCGTCGGAAGAAACTCCTTGCTCTTCGCCCTCGACTTCAACAGCTACAGGCTCGCTTTGGCCTGTTGTATCCAGCGAAGCTCCGAGTGACTCTCCACAACCAGACCAGGACGTTCGAGGATCCTGATCTACTATCAACATTTTTGGACTCCAAAGAAGCAGAGCAGATGCGCTAATCCCAAATCTTGGACTCTTGTCTGCCGGCTCTGTCCGCCATTTTGAAGGGCCCGATGCGGCGGTCATAGCCAAGCACAGAAATAGCCTGGACTTTCTTTCTTTCTCTGTATGACTTTTGTTTTTGGTCTCCTATCCCTTCATGATGTGTGCCTCGGTCGGATTCGGAGCACGCACAGTCCTACAGGTTATGTGTTTTTTCAATTTCGGCCTTCTCTGGGGTTTCTCCCCGCAGACACATGGTCGCCAGTAATTTTGGGGTTTTGCTTCTCCTCTACCGTACTGCGGTTTTCTTTGTTAATGTGGGGCGCTTCATTGTATTATATTAGCTTATTTTTCCTATGTCATGTGTACAGCCAGATACAGTCAGTTTGAGGGACACAGTGAAATTATGTGTGCTATCATGCTCAGAATTTTTAACTTTTCTGAATGGCCTTATGTAAAATCTTATTATTCATCGTCAAAGGCATTACTGGTCCACTCAAAGGAAAGAAAATCCTTAGCTATCTTAGCCACGAGCATGTTGATTTGGTGTTTCTTCAGGAAACGCATTTCACTCTGCTGAAACACTGAAACTCAATGCTAGGCCTCACATGGTAGCTGCCTATTCTCCCACCGTTTCCAAATGGTACGGGATAGCCATTCTGGTTAAGAAGTCTTTGCACGCTACTGTACCTGATATTAGCGCTGACATGGAGGGTAGATGGGCCCGTGTACACCTTGAGGTTGGAGATAGTGAATTCACGTGTATTTGCACTATGCCCCGAATGTGGACAACCCTGCTTACTATGCAAGTTTTGCGCAGTTGGCCTCGGCCTCCGCCAATGCTCCATTAATACTTGGTGGCGATTTTACTCAAGTGTTCCCTCAATCTTTTCTTCTCAAACAAGGTGCTCGTTGGTTGGAAGATCCAGTACCGAGCAGACCTGTGTGGCTAGATATAGTAGCGGGCCTTTGCTAACCGATTCCTCTTACCTTTCTCCCTGGTATGATTCTCCCATTAGACTCCCACTATCCACCAATGCTTTTCGACACTTTAGGTGCCTTTAATACTCTTATGCAAACTTTAGACTCCCGACTCTGGTCAGTGCAACTTCAGCATTGCATTCGGAGCACTAGAGTACTCCCGCCATCGGCATTCTCTGCATAAGGTTGATTGGAGACTTCCGATCTCTCGGTAGTTCACCGGGTGTAGCATCCAATTTTACTAAACCTTATGTAATGCTATCACTAGCGATACCTCTATAGCGCAGAAAGTATGGGAGAGAGAATTGCATGTGACTTTGACCTCGGAGCAATGGAGCCTTATCTGGAGTAGAGGGACACGGGTTCCCGACCCGCCTCACTCACTCAGACCCTCTTCTTTCTAGCCCACCGGTGTTTTTTTACACTCCTCACAGATTAGACAAATGGAACACTACTCAGGGTAATGGTTGCTGGACACGTCCTGCGGCCATTGGTTTATTGCTTCATGTTATGCATGAATATCCCGCACTACAGTATTACTGGCGTCGGGCCTGGGGTCGTATTTAGTCTATCTCGCACTCTCAGGAGTCCCTTTCTTGGAAGATAGTGGGACTTCGCCCAGTTGCGGGGATCCCCTCTCTCCCAAAAATGGCTTATCTCCTTTCGAACTTTATGCTTGGCATTGCTATTTCCCTAATTAAGTAATACTGGGAAATTAGTTCCCATCTGAGCCCCAATGAATGGTGGAATCATGCCTGTCTCTACAGTAAATATGAACAAATACCTCGTCTGTTCGCTTCCTCCGTTCAGACTCCTTCTCATTGGTCTCAATGGAAGATGCTCAATGAATATGTACATTTTGCTAAATGCTCTCATCTGACTGTCTAACTTTGTATATATCTCTGTCCCATGATCATGCTGTATTGTGGATACTTTTTTGATCGTTTGATGTATAATCACTGTAATTGGAAGCGCTCACATGCTGATATAAACGGGTAGAGAAGAAGCATCGGGGTGGGGGGTAATGGGTTTACTTTTCCTTATTGTATACTTGTTTTGTCTCTTTTGGTGTGTTCTTTCTTTTGTTTGTTGCAAAATGAAAATAAAAGTTTAAAAAAAAAAATAAAGCTAATTAATCTGTGAACCCACTATTTTTGTTAAATCAGTCAGGGCCTAGTAGCAGCAGTTTAAGTTTAAATTTAAAACACAGAGGAGAACTTTCTGGTTACATTTCATACCCAGCAGAGAGCTTGTAGTTTAAATTTAATAGTCACTCAGGGCCTAGTAACAGCAAAGTAATTTTAGTTTAAATTTAAAACACAGAAGAGAGCTTTCTGGTTACATTTGGAACCCAGCAGAGAGCTTGTAGTTTACATTTAATAGTCACTCAGGGCCTAGCATCAGAAAAGTACTTTTAGTTTTAAAACAGAGGAGAACTTTCTGGTTAAATTTAGAACCCAGCAGAGAGCTTGTAGTTTAAATTTCATAAGAAGTTAGAGCCTAGAAGCAGCTAAGAGCTATAATTTAAATCAAATCAGAATATAGCTTACCTCAGCAGCACAAGACAGGGTACTGTGTAGCAGCCCTCTTTTAATAAGTGTTATTTCCCTCCCTCCCTCCCCACACCCACCCACCCCTGGGATAATCGTAGCTTTATAGGTACTTACACATCTTAAAAGACAGGAGGTGCTCTCAGGTGAAGCTCATTACCCAAATCAGTCATACACTAAGGACCTGAGATTAGTTAAGCTTCAGGTGAACAAGGTATATTACACGTATTAGGTACAGTTTTATTAGTATAAATATCCATAGCAACCCTTAGTAAGTAAAGAACCTAGATCTAAACACAAACTTAAAACTAAGATGCAGACAGCAGTCCAGCAGCGGGATGGGGGCTTTCCAATCTTTTGCATTGAGTGTCACATGTATGATTTTCTCCCAGTTGGTGAGAGGTCTTACGTGTGCACTAGGTGCAAGGAGCTCTTTGCTCTCAGGGAATGAGTCCATTCTCTAGAGGCTAAAGTAGCAGACTTGGAAAGCATAAGACAGACAGAGAGGTACATAGACGAGACCTACAGGGATACAGTCCTGACGTCCCACCTCCAGTCTGGCAGCATCCCTGTTGCCATAGAGGAGAGAGGTCACGTGACAGGAGAGCATCACCCTGGTGTGGCAGGAAGTGATCCTGTAACTAGGACCTGTCCTCCAGGTGATGTAAAACCCTCTCGCACCGAGGAAGTTTCTCCAGGGCCATGTGCCCATGAGAGAAGGATTAGGACAGCCGTTATAGTTGGTGATTCGATCATTAGGCATGTAGATAGCTGGGTGGCTGGTGGACGTGAGGATCGCCTGCTAACATGCCTGCCTGGTGCGAAGGTAGCGGACCTCACGCGCCACCTAGATAAGGTCTTAGATAGTACTGGGGAGGAGTCTGCTGTCTTGGTACATGTCGGTACCAATGACATAGGAAATTGTGGTAGGGAAGTTCTGGAGGCTAAATTTAGGCTTTTAGGTAGGAAGTTGAAATCCAGAACTTCCAGGTTAGCATTCTCCGAAATGCTTCCTGTTCCACGCGTAGGACCCAAAAGGCAGGCAGAGCTCCGGAGTCTCAATGCATGGATGAGACAATGGTGCAGAGATGAGGGTTTTGGATTTGTTAGGAACTGGGGAACATTCTGGGGAAAGGAGGGGCTCTTCCGAAGGGATGGGCTTCATCTTAACCGGGATGGAACCAGGCTGCTGGCATTAACCTTTAAAAAGGAGATAGAGCAGCTTTTAAACGAGATATTAGGGGAAAGCCGACAGTCGCCCAGGAGCGGATGGTTCGGAAGAATGTATCCTTGAAGGATACTACCAAAAGCAGAGAGGTTCCACAAAAGAGTAAAGTAGCCCAAATGCCCTCAAGTATGGAGCAGACAGAGCTTAAAGATCCCAAATTACCCATGTCTAACAATAGCCAAATTAATATGAATAAAATACATTCTCTAAAATGCTTGTATGCTAATGCTAGAAGTCTAAAAAATAAGATGGGAGAGTTAGAATATATAGCACTAAATGAAAGGTTAGATATGATTGGAATATCAGAGACATGGTGGAAGGACGACAACCAGTGGGACACTGTGATACCTGGGTACAAACTATATCGTAATGATAGAGCTGATCAAATTGGTGGAGGGGGTTGCTCTCTATGTTAGAGAGGGCATTGAGTCAGAAAGGATTAAAGTTTTGCAGGAAACAAAATCTGCTGTAGAATCTATATGGATTGAAATTCCATGTAAAAGGGGAAAGGCAATGGCAGTGGCAGTGGGGGTGTACTATCGAGCGCCTGGCCAGAATGACCAAATGGATGATGAAATGCTCAAAGAAATCAAGGAAGCTAACAAAAGTTACAGCACAGTAATAATAATGGGTGATTTCAACTACCCCGGTATCGACTGGGTCAGTGTCACGTCAGGACATGCTAGGGAGATAAAGTTCCTAGATGAAATAAATGACTGCTTCTTGGAGCAGCTGGTTCATGAACCGACCAGAGGGGAAGCCATACTAGACCTAATCCTTTCTGGAACACCAGATCTAATGCAAGAGAGAAGGTTGTTGGGGCCACTTGGCAATAGTGATCATAGCATGATCGCCTTTGATTTAATTAGTGGAGAAGGGATAGTAATGAAATCCACAATGCTACCTTTTAATTTCGAAAGGGAGACTATGATAAAATGAGGAAAACAGTTAAGAAAAAACTAAAAGGAGCAGTTGAAAAGGTTAAAGACGTACATCAGGCTTGGCTGTTGTTGAAAATTACTATCTTGGAAGCCCAGACCAGCTGTATTCCATGCTTTAAGAAAACTGGAAGGAAGTCCAAAAAACTGCCAGCATGGTTTAAAGGTGAGGTCAGAGAGGCTGTTGTTGCCAAAAAAGCATCTTTCAGGAAATGGAAAAAAGAGCCAAACGACGAAACCTGGAAACAGCACAAGCACTGGCAAGTCAAATGCAAGGCATTGATAAGGCAGGCAAAGGGAGAATTTGAGAAGAAGCTTGCTGCGGAAGCAAAAACGCTAAGTAAAGACATTTTCAAGTACATTCGTAGCAAAAAACCTGTGAGAGAGTCAGTTGGTCCATTAGATGATAAAGGGGTTAAAGGAGCACTAAGAGGCAACAAGGCGATAGCGGAGAGACTGAATGAATTCTTTGCTTCAGTCTTTACTGAGGAAGATGTAGGGATGTTACCCATGACTGAAGTGGTATTTAAAGGTGCGGAAGAATTGAAGGAAATATCGATACATCGGGAAGATGTATTACAACTATTAGATAAACTGAAGAGTAACAAATCACCTGGGCCGGATGGTATACATCCAAAGGTGTTGAAAAAACTGAAATACGAGATTGCAGACCTGCTATTAGTAATCTGTGAACTATCATTAAAATCATCTCTAATACCTGAAGATTGGGGGATCGCCAATGTAACACCAATTTTTAAAAAGGGTTCCAGGGGTGATCCGGGAAACTACAGACCGGTGAGCCTGACATCAGTACCGGGAAAAATGGTAGAAACCATCATAAAGAATAAAATTACTCAGCATGTAGATAGTCATGACCTATTGGGAGACAGCCAACATGGCTTTAGACAAGGAAGATCTTGTCTTACTAATCTGTTATGTTTTTTTGAAGGAGTGAATAATCAGGTGGACAAAGGTGAGTCGGTTGATATTGTGTATCTGGACTTTCAGAAAGCCTTTGACAAGGTCCCTCATGAGAGACTTTTGGCAAAACTAAAGAGTCATGGGATAGGAGGCAGTGTACTATTGTGGATCAGGAACTGGTTAAAAGATAGAAAGCAGAGGGTAGGGCTAAATGGCCAATTTTCCCAATGGAGAAAGGTGAATAGTGGTGTACCCCAAGGATCTGTGCTGGGTCCGCTGCTTTTTGACATATTCATAAATGACCTGGAAAGTGGAATACCGAGTGAAGTTATCAAATTTGCAGATGACACAAAACTATTTAAAGTTGTTAAAACCCAAGAGGATTATGGAAAATTGCAAGAGGATCTTGATAAATTGGAAGACTGGGCATCCAAATGTCAGATGAAATTTAATGTGGACAAGTGCAAGGTTATGCACCTAGGGAAGAACAACCCAAACTATGGTTACACGATGCAAGGTTCCACATTAGGAACCACCACCCAGGAAAAAGATTTAGGCATCATTGTGGATACCATGTTAAAACCCTTGGCCCATTGTGCAGCAGCGGCCAAGAAAGCAAATAGAATGCTAGGTATGATAAGGAAAGGAATGGAAATAAAACAAAAGATATTATAATGCCTCTATATCGTTCCATGGTGAGACCGCACCTTGAATATTGTGTGCAATTCTGGTCGCTGTATCTTAAAAAGGATATAGCGATTTTAGAAAAGCTTCAGAGAAGAGCCACCAAAATGGTAAAGGGGATGGAAGGATACTCCTATGAAGAAAGGCTAAAAAGGTTAGGGCTCTTTAACCTGGAAAAGAGATGGCTGAGGGGAGATATAATAGAAGTCTATAAATTAATGAACGGAGTGGAACGGGTAAACGTAGATCGATTGTTTACCTTATCAGAATATAGAAAGACTAGGGGACATGCAATGAAGCTACAGGGTAAACTATTTAAGACTAATAAAAGAAAATATTTTTTCACTCAACGTGTAATCAAACTCTGGAATTTGTTACCGGGGGATGTAGTAAAGGCTGTTAGTGTAGCTGGGTTTAAAAAAGGTTTTGACAAGTTCCAGGAGGAAAGGTCCATAAACCATTATTAAGAAGGGACCCAGGATATCAATGCTTGAAGCAATACAAGCATTGTGGAACCTGTGTCCCTTGGGGAAACTGCTAGGTACATATGACCTAGATTGGTCACTGTTGGAAACAGAATACTGGGCTTGATGGACCTTGGTCTGACCCAGTATGGCATATCTTATGTTCTTATATCAGGTACCTAAACCATAATCCATAGTCTTAAATGGGTTACATTGCATGTCCTCTAGTCTTTCTTTTTGATGGCATAAACAACTGATCTATGTAAACCCATTCCACTCCATTCATTAATTTATAGACTTCTATCATATCCCCCCCCCCCCCCCTCAGCCTTCCAAGTTGAAGAGCCCTAACCTTTTAAGCCTTTCCTCAAAGGGGTATCCCTCCATCCCCTTTACCATTTTGGTGGCTTTTCTAATTCAGCTATATCCTTTTTAAGATATGGCGACCAGAATTACACATAATATTCAAGGTATGGTCGTACCATGAAATGATATCATCCTTGGTTTTATTCTCCATTCCTTTCCTTAGGATTCCTAGCATTCTATATGCTTTCTTGGCCGCCACTGCACACTGAATAAGGTTTTCAACGTATTATCCACGATGACGCCTTAATTTTTTTCCTGGGTGATAGCTTCTAAGCTTTTTCCTGGGTGATAGCTTCTAAGGTGGTAGCTTCTAAGGCTTGCATTGTGTAATTAAAGTTGGGTTTTTTCTTTCCTAGGTGCATAAATCTGCACATTAAATTTCAGCTGTCATTTGGACGCCCAGTCTTCCAATTTATCAAGGTCCTCTTGCAATTTTTCACAATTCTCTTGGGTTTTAACAACTTTGAATAATTTTGTGTCATCTGCAAATTTGACCACCTCACTTGTTATTCCTATTTCCAAGTCATTTATGAATATATTAAAAAGCAGCGGGCCCAGCATAGATCCCTGGGGTACTCCACTATTTACTTTTCTCCACTAATAAAACTGGCCATTTAGCCCTACTCTCTGCCTTCTATCTTTTAACCAGTTTCTGATCCATAATACTACACTGCCTCCAATCTCATGACTTTTTAATTTCACCAAGTCTCTCATGAGGGACCTTGTCAAAGGGTTTCTGAAAATCCAGATACACTATATCAACCAACTCACCTTTGTCTACCTGTTTATTCACACCTTCAAAAAAAATATAACAGATTAGTAAGACAAGACTTTCCTAGGCCAAATCCATGTTGGCTTTCTTCCATTATACCATGACTATATACATGATCAGTAATTTTATACTTTATAATGGTTTCTTCCATTTTGCCTGGTACTGATGTCAGAATCACAGGTCTGTAGTTTCCCGGATCACCCCTGGAGCCCTTTTTAAATATTGGCCTTACATTGGCCATTCTCCACTCTTCAGTTACTATAGATGGACCATGATGGTCTTTATCTGCTGTCATATACTATGTTACTGTTGATTTTAATGATAGTTCACAGATTATCATAAACATAGTAGACCTACTATTAGTAATCTGTTACTATTTTACTAACTGTTCCATGTACAACATTGATCCAGTGTTGCTTGTAAACCACTTTAACATTCTGAAAGGCGGTATGGAAAAACAGTTAAATAAATAAATGTATTCCCCCTCCCTGATGAATAGCAGGATGGCTGCTGAAGAGTTCATTTTGAAATTTTCCTTTTGTAAGAATTTGTTGAGAGTTCTGAGATCCAATATGAGCCAAAGATCCCCTGACTTCCTGGGTATGAGGAAGTACCTGGTGTAATAGCATTGGACCTTGTTCTTTCTGTGGAACTTTCTCTATTGCACTTGATTGCAAAAGTAACTATTTCTGACTTGAAATGGGAGAAATGTCAATATGATGTTCTAGATGGACATGGTCCCTTGTTGGGCAGTGGAGGGGGTGCCTATAAAATGTTGTCTGTACCCACTAAGATTTAACCACCATGGTCTGTAGTGATTTCCTGCCAGATCTTCACAACATATTAGAGTCTGCTCTTGATGGGTAAACTGTAAAAAATTAGGACCTAGTTTTTGAGAGGGGTCCTATAGAGTCGTGGATAGCTTTTTCTACTGCTTCTATGATTTGGGTGCATATTGTTAAGGAGGGCTGCTTCTGTGATTTTGGCTGCAGATATGGTTGGGTAGCACCTGTGATAATATATGGCCTGGAGATACTGCGCTGGGTATTGCCTTCTGTACTACTGCGTGGCCATCTGATGCCTCAATACAGAAGTATGATCAGCTGGACATGCAGATGGCTCTTTCACAGTTCAGCTCTGTTCTTTGATTAGTGACACAGTATCTTGGACCTTGTCACTGCAAAGGTTGTCTCCTATGCAAGGAACATCGGCTAATTTGTCATGCAGGTCCTCTCAAAGTCCAAAGGCCCTAATCCACACTGTCCTTCTGGTTCCTCTGGCCATTGCAGAGACTCGAGACACCATATCGCATGCATCTTAGGTAGAACATATAAGGTGATACTGGACCCTCCTGCACACCTTGAATAAGGTGATTCAATGTAGTTTGCTTCAGACGGTCCTTAGTCTCCTGATAAATGCTTTGCATTAACGTATGCTGGTGTGCTATTATTTGGAGGGAGAGCATCGAACTGCGATACTTTTTCCTACTCACTGTGTCCAGGGGTCTTGGATTCTTTTCCTGGAGGGGCATAATTATAAGATTTGGTGTTTTTGTTTTCTTTAGTGTAACTTCAGTTCCTGCCTGTGAAAAAAAATTCCCTCAAATTTAACCTTAGCAAATTTGTCACTATGTTGATATCAAGATAGATATTTTGCCCCTCTGTCCCTCCACTTCTGCAGGTTATTCCCCTGCAATTAGGGGATTCTTTTAAGTACCTTAGTGTCACTGTTGATCGCAAATTCTCTCTGCAACTGTTAGGACACCCTTTCTTGCCCTATGCCATTTTCATTCAGTCCAACCATATCTAGATCCATCTGACCAACACCATCTTATTCATGCCCTCATCACAGTAGGCTGACTGCTGTAACTTTGTCTACTCTGGAATTAGACAGTTCAAAACCCTGCCTTATGTCTCATCTCTAGAGCTCAGAAATTTGATCACGTTACCCCCCTCCTAACGTACAAGAATCACAGATTACACGTTTTCTTTTGCATACAATTTAAGATTTTTGCAGTGTCCCATAAAACCCTCAAAACAGGATGTCTGGCAAACCTTTTCTGCCTTCTAGTCCCAGACATATGTTCAGCCAATATGCTCCTTACAGGAATACATATTATCCATCCCTCCTGTCTCAAGAGCCAGACTTGAAAGCATGAGATAGTTTGCTTTCTTTTGTATTGCCCCAAAACAATGGGATTCCAGTACACAATTGCTCCAATCCTAGCCCTCCTCTAAGAAATCTCAAACAGGGCTGAAGGCTTACCTTTTCACCCTGATTTAGCTAGTGTGCCAGAACCCAGACCCGCTTAGCCCCTTAATATAGAGAAGTTAACTCTACTTATTTATTCAAGTTTACTAATTTCCTGTCCTAATGATTTGCTGCAATTCCTTTCACCCTTCTTTAATTTGATGCTTAATTTTATGCCTTGTAAACCACCTTGGTTCTTGTTTTGAACGAGACTAGTTGATGCTCCATGAACAGCAGGATGAGGTCAGCCACACATAGGTGTTGTCATTCGATGGCACTGGGAACAGAGTAGCTCTTCCCCTAGGTCTAAGGTGGTGTTTTTTTTTTTTTGTTTTGTTTTTAATTTAAGGGCTCCTTTGAGCATGCTCCACTTCCTAAATCCCAGTGCACCCACTCCCTGCCTTAGTGATTCCCTAGCAAAGCTAGTTCATCCGAAGGGACGGAGGGAAGGCTGGGGTGGCTGACTCATCCTGCTGTCATAGAAATATAATGGCAGAAAAAGACCACATGGCCTATCTACTCTGTCCTTCCAAATCAACCACTACAACATTCCCTTTTTTCCTTTAGAGATCCTCTGTGTTTGTCCCATGCCTTTTTGTACTCAGACACTGTCCTCATCTCTACCACCTCCACTGGGAGACTATTCCACGAATCTACCACTCCTTTCATAAAAATTCCGCATATTACTCCTGAGTCTATCCCCTTGCACCCTCATCCTATAGCCCCTCGTAGCAGAGCTTGCTTTCAATCAAAAGAGGCTCTCTTCCTGTGCATTTATGCAACGGAGGTATTTAAACATCTCAATCATCTCCTCTATCCCGCCTTTCCTCTAAGGTGTACATATTAAGATCCTTCAGTCTGTCCTCATATGCTTTATAACGAAGACCACTAACCATTTTAGTAGCCACCCTCTGTACTGATTCCAGCCTGTTTATATCCTTTTGAAGGTGTGGTCTCCAGATCTGCACACAATACTCCAAATGAGGTCGCACCAAAGACTTATACAGAGGCACTATCACCTCCTTTCGTCTGCTTGCCATTCCTCTCCTTATGCATCCAAGCATCCTTCTAGCTTTTGCCATTGCCTTTTCTACCTGTTTAGCTATTTTAAGAACATCAGATACAATCATGCCTAGGTCCCGCTCATTTTTTGTGGACAGAACTACCTTGCATTTTTTAACATTAAATCTCAGCTGCCAAATTCTAGACCATTCTTCTAGCTTAGCTAGATCCCTCCTCATGTTATCTACCCCTTCCTGGGTGTCTATTGTAGATTTTGGTATCATCTGCAAAGAGGAAAGCCTTACCTGGACCCGACAGCCCTTCCGCAATATCACTAACAAAGATGTTAAAAAGAATAGGACCAAGGACAGATTCCTGGGGCACACCACTGGTAACCTCCTCCTCCCTCCTCAGAGTGAGCTCCATTTACCTGTACCCTTTGTCACCTTCAACTCAACCAATTTCTAACCCAATCAATAACTTTAGGGTCCATCCCTAGGGTGCTCAGTTTGTTTATAAGTCGCCTGAAATCTAAATACACCATATCTAGGGCTCTGCCTCGGTCCAACTCCCTGGTCACCCAGTCAAAGAAATCACTCAAATTTGTCTGAGAAGACCTGCCTCTAGTGAATCCATGCTGCCTTGGATCTAGTAATCCTTTGGACTCCAGAAACCTCACTATTTTCTCTTTCAGCAGCGTTTCCAATAATTTACTCACCACCAAAGTTAAACTAACCGGCCTGTAGTTTTCAACCACATCCTTACTTCCGCTTTTGTGTAAATAGATCACATGTGCCTCTCTCCAGTCCTCTGGCACCACTCCCTACTCCAACAAGGCATTGAAAAGGTCAGTTAGTGGAACTGATAGAACGTTCCCAAGTTCCCCTCAGTATTCTCTAGTGTATCCCATCCAGTCGCATCGCTTTGTCTACTTTAAGGTTAGCTAGTTTCTCACGAATAGAGTTTTCTAAAAATGTTCAGGATGGCCCTTGCTTCTGCTCCTATTTGTGGGTGTTTTCTGAGGTCCTGCTCCTGGTTCTTCATCTGTGAACACAGAACAGAAATATTTGTTAAGCAATTCCGCTTTATCCTCATCAGCTTCTACATATTCCTCCCTTTCACCCTTGAGCCTGGATAATACAACTTTTGCCCTTCCTCTTCTAACATATCTGAAAAATGTCTTATCCCACCATTTTATTGCAGTGGCTATTTCCTCCTCTTTTTGACTCTCTGCTCTCCTGACTACTTTGCTAGTTTCTCTAAGTTTTTCCAAATATAGATGCCTGTCTTCCTCTCTCTGTGATCTCTTGTATTTAATGAAGGCCTCCCTCTTTATCTTCACCTTTTCAGCTACTTTTTTTGAAAAACATAGGGGTCTCCTTTTCCTTTTACCTTTATTTACCATTTTAACAAAACGTTTGATTGTCCTTAAAATAATCCCTTTCAGTTTTGCCCACTGTTTTTCTACATCCCCCAGCTGTTCCCATCCCACCTAAGGTATTGGCTCATCTTGGCAAAGTTAGTTTTCCTAGTCTAAGACCCTTGCTTTTGAATGGATTTTAGCAGCCCTAGTACTAATAATGAACCACACTATCTGGTGATCACTGGATGCGAAATGATCTCCCACTATATAACATCAGAAACATTTTCACCATTGGTAAGTACCAAGTCCAGTATGGCCCCTTCATGCGTGGGTTCTGTTAACAGTTGTCTGAATAGTTCTCCCTATAGAGAATCCAGGATCTCAAAGCCAGAGGCGTGTTTGGGGGGGGGGGGCGGTACTCTACCACAGGGCGCCCTTACCCCTACACAACCCAAGGAGTGCTGTGCTAGGATGAAACTGCACCCAATAGGACAAGAAGCATATAAGGAGATGAGGAGTTTGTGTGTAAAGGCACAGGAAAAACCAACTTCCTTTTTATTATATGAAAAAAGGCATTACCACCAATGTTACAGAACCTTTTGTTCCATAGTTCTTTCTTTTCTTTTTTTACTTTATGCCAAACAGGGCATGAACACAGGAGCAAAGCAAAGTGGGCATGAACAGAGTGTAAGAATATGGGGTTTCCCCTTTTCCTCTAGGTCTTGGTTCACACAGACGGCAGGAGGGGGGGGGGGGGGGAGAGACACGCAGACTCTAGGACAGACTATCCGAAGGCAGTGGGGGCCTGGAAGGTGCATTTTATTTGTTTATTTATTTTTAGTTAAAAGCTTTTATATTTTATTTATTTTCATTTATTTAACGTCTCTTCTATACCGCGCTATTCATTATCAGTGCGGTGTACATTTAACTGAACCTTATACAATGCAGGCGGGGCTGCACTGTATTTACAACAAACAGGAACTATAACTTGGACATTTATTTTTATTTTTATTTATTACATTTTCTTTTATACCGCGCTATTTAAGATCAGTGCGGTTTACAATAAACATTAAATCTACACATCTCAGTTTAGTGATCTGTGCTTACAATAAACAGGTAAAAATAACTTGGGTATACAATAAACAAGTTTCTTAACAGGGAGAACATGATAACTATATACAAGCCAGTTAATGTAACTATATACATGGTTAAGTGCACAGCACGAGCTTCTTAAGGTGGGTTAACCGCTTTATCCTAAAATAACTGGGATAACCGCTTTATCCTAAAATCAAAGCGGTTTTCACTTCAAACAAATCAAAAAACAAAGTGCAGAGGTGTCGGCATGCTGTGTTTGTGTCGTAGTGCGTGTGTAGGTGTAATAAAGGTGTAGCTTGATTATAAGATGCAATATATATAGGGTGAGCTATCTACAATGTGTTATATACAAAGAGGAGGTGGGGAGGATATGGTAGGGGGAGGGGAGGCAGGAGGAGTGCGGCAATGGTAAGGCGGGGTAGAGTGGTGTCTGGTAAGGCGGGGGAGAGTGGTGTCAGGCACAATTAACATTAAACAACTTATCCAAGGAACTTGCATATACCAACTTATTCCAAGAGTTTGTAAATATCAATAGTAACATTGTATCATCAAAAACTTGAGTATTCTCTTGTAACATTATCTGTAAACAGTAACATTATAACATCAAAGACTTGAGTATTCTCTTGTGACATTATCTATGTATATCTTAATGAGAGTAATAGGGTGTTTGGTGTGGTTGTCGTGACTTAGTTTGGCTTGTAGGGTGATTTGGGTGATTGGTGGTCTTCATTGAATTGTTCGATTAATAGGGTGGTTTTGAGTAGCTTCCGGAATTCTTTTATATCTGTTGTTGATTTCAGTTTGTCTGGGAGGACATTCCAGATAGTAGAGGCAGCAAGAGAGAAAGCTCGCATGGATGTGGATTTGTTGTTTTTTGTGAATAGAATGGGTGTTGGCATGTTGTTTTTGGTGCTGTTTCTCTCTGGTCTTTTGCTTGTTTTGGTTCTGATGAGTTCCTGTAGTATTTCTGCTGACATGTTTTTTAATTTTGAAGATGGTGAGTGCTGATTTATATTTTGCTCGTGATGAGATTGGTAGCCAGTGCAGATCGTATAGTATTGGAGTTATGTGGTCTTGTATTGAAGCGCTAGTAATAATGCGGGCAGCAGTGTTCTGGACTATTTGTAGAGGACGGGTGGTTTGTTTGGGTAGACCTTGGTATAGTATATTACAGTAGTCCAGCATAGGTGTAATGATAGCCTGGCATACCGTGAGGAAATGTTCTTTACTGAGAAGAGGTTTTAGTCTTCGGAGCATTGCGAGTTTGAAGGCTGTTTTGGATATCTTGTTGATATGCGGTTGGAGGGCGAGTTGTTTGTCTAGAATCACTCCAAGGTATCGGACTTCGTCTTTTATTGTGATCGGTGTATTGGATATGTTGATAGAAGGAGGAATGAATGTGGAGGTCTCTCGTGATGATGATTGCTTCAGATTTTTTTATGCTGATGTTTAAATTATTATTAGTTAGCCAGGTCATCATTTCTTGAATGCAAGTTGATATGGTGGTATAATCTGGGGAGTCCAGTTGAATAAGGGTATATGCCATGATGTCATCAGCATATATGGCGTATTGTATCTTGTAATTGTTAAATATTTTACATATAGGCTGAATATAGATGTTGAAGAGAAGAGCTGATAGTGATGATCCTTGGGGAACTCCTTGGGTAGTCCTGAAGGGTTCTGAGGTGAGGTTACCAGATTTTACTTTATGCTGTCTGTCTTTGAGGTATGATTGAAACCATTTAATGGTGGTATCTTGTAGTCCAATCTCCATTAGGCGCTTCAATAAGATGTGTGTCAAAGGCTGCTGATATATTGATAAATATTAATAGGAAGCCCTGTTTTATTTTCTCTATTCCTTTGATTATGTTATGGAATAGTTGTATGAGGCGTGTCTCAACACCATGTTTTGACGGAATCCGTGCTGGTGGGGATCTAGTGGGGCAGATTCGTCAATATGTTCTTGGAGTTGTCTCTGTACAATTTTTTCAGTTATTTTAGCAAGGAATGGGCGGCTGGATATTGGGCGGTAGATTGAAGGTCTGTACTGTTGGATGAGGTGGTTTTAAGGATGGGTCGGATAGGAGATTGCTTGAGTGCTTTTGGCATGTAGCCCTGAGAGAGAGAGGTACTTACTACCTTTTGGATGAATGTGTTGAATTCTTCTTTAGTGGATTTGATCCAAGTCACTGGGCAGGGGTCTGATGGAGAAGTGGTGGTGTTTGGAGAAGTGATGGTTTGTTCTATTTGTTTAGTTGATGGGATGCTGAAGTTCTTCCATTGATTGGTAGTTGTGGAGGCATCTGTAGTTGGTGTGTCCATAAGATAGATGTTCTTATGAGGTGGTGGTGGTACTGTTCTTGGCTATTAGATAATCAGCAAAGGTTTGTGGGTGCATCTTTCTTTCGTCTCTCATGGTTGGGTCATTTAGAAACATAGAAACATGACGACAGAAAAAGACCACAAGGCCCATCTAGTCTGTCCTTCCATAACAACAACTACAACAGTCCACTTTCTACCTTTAGAGATCCTCTGTGTTGGTCCCATGCTTTTTTGAATTCAGTTACTTTCCTCATCTCTACCACCTCCACTGGGAGACTATTCCACGGATCCACTACTCTTTCTGTAAAGAAATATTTCCGCATATCACTCCTGAATCTATCTCCCTTCACCCTCATCCCATGTCCCCTTCGTAGCAGAACTTGCTTTCAATTGAAAGAGGCTCTCTCCCTGAACATTTATGCCATGGAGGCATTTAAACATCTCAATCATATCACCTCTATCCCGCCTTTCCTCTAAGGTGTACATATTAAGATCCTTCAGTCTGTCCTCATATGCTTTATAATGAAGACCACTAATCATTTTAGTAGCCACCCTCTGCACCGACTCCATCCTGTTCACATCCTTTTGAAGGTGCGGTCTCCAGAATTGCACACTATACTCCAAATGAGGTCGCACCAAAGACTTATACAGAGGCATTATCACCTCCTTTTTTCTGCTAGCCATTCCTCTCCGTATGCACCCAAGCATCCTTCTAGCTTTTGCCGTCGCCTTTTCTACCTGTTTAGCTACTTTAAGATCATCAGACACAACCACGCCTAGGTCCCGCTCTTCTTTAGTGGACAAAAGTACTTCACCTCCTATACTGTATTGCTCCCTTGGATTGCTGCAGCCCAAATGCATGACCTTACATTTTTTAACATTAAATCCCAGCTGCCAAATTCTAGACCATTCTTCAAGCTTAGCTAGATCCCTCCTCATGTTATCTACACCTTCCTGGGTGTCTACTCTATTACAGATTTGTTAGGGTACGAACGATATTGAAGAGTTCTTTTGGTTTGTTGCAGGCTTTTAGTACAAGGTTTGTGTGGTATTGTTGTTTATGTTTATTTATTAGGTTATTGTAATTTTTTTGCATCTCTTGGTATTGTTTCAATGTAGCTTCTGATTTGTTACGTCTCCAGCGACGTTGCAGTTGTCATAATTTTCTTTTGGGTTCTCTTATTGTGTTAGAGTACCATGGTGTAGATCTTGGCCTGTTTTTGCTATGGTTTGAATTCATTCGAAGTGTGATTTGCGATGCGGTAAGGATGGTGGTATTCCATGCGGTGATGGCATCGTCCAGGTCAGTGAAATCTTGGGGTAGGTGTTGTACAGTATCTTTGAGGAAATTCTCTTTGTTAAAAGCTTTGAAGTGTCTGGTTGGCTGTTCCGTTTTCTGAGCTGTCTGTTGGGTATTGTGGTGGAGTACAAATGATATGGCATGGTGATCTGACCATGGTATTGGTGTAGTTTTAGGTGGTGTTATGAGATTTTGTTCTAGGGTGTTTGTTGGCACAAATATGTGATCTGCGGTAGAGCCAGAGCGATGGGATGGGCCTGATAAGACTTGCTTGCGTTGAATGGATTCCATTGCTTTGTGAAAAGCAATTTCAGTTGTTGTGGCAGATGTGAGGTTTAGGTCTCCTAGCACAATGAGTGTCTTGTGTGGTGAGTTAGCTGCGTATATCATATCCAGGATGTTGGATGTGTCCTCTGTTGGGGCGCTGAGGGGGGTCAGTATATCAGGCAGATGGATAGATGTTTGTTTTGAGTGTTGATGAATTTACAGTGCTCTGAGCTTTTGGAGGTAGATGTCTTGAGTCTCAAGTTTGTTTGGGCAATGATTAGTACTCCGCCTCCTCGTTTGTGGGTTCTAGGGCAGTTGTATGCTGTGAAAGCTGGTGATGTTATTTGATTCAGTATTACTTGGTCTGTATTCTTTAGCCATGTTTCAGTAATGCATAGGATGTCAATATTGTTTTCATGGATGTAATCAGTAATAGTGTTTGTTTTGTTGCATATAGAGCGTGCATTTATCAGGCCTATGGTTATGTGGGTGGTTTGTGGAGAGTGTGGGTAAGATATGGATGTTTGTGACCATGGCTTTGTTTGAGTGTGTCTAGTATGTTTCTTGCTGTTAGGTTTGTGGTAATCAGATGTGTATATAGGTTGTTGTATGGTAGGGAGGTATGATACGTATATGGGGGGAGCTTGTAAGGCTGTGAAGTAGGTAGTGTAGTAATATGCATTTGTTTGGTAAGGGCATAGGGTAAGAATTAGTATAATAGCATACATTTGTTGGATGAACATTCTTTTGAGGCAATAGTGTCTGGTAAAGGTGTGGATGGAGTCCCAGGTGGCTGCTTTGCAGATGTCTTCTGGGCAGGAGGCGTGAAGGGTGGCCAGGGTAGGAACCATGGCTCTTGCTGGTGGATATGAGCTCCTCCAATGGGTCACAGGCCTGCCTGTTCATACCAGAAGGTGATGCAGTCTGAGATCCAGTGGGACAGTGTGTGCTTCGTCACCATGGTCCCTGGCCTGTTAGGGTCATATGCCAGGAACAGCTGGGACACCTTTCTGGAGGGCTTAGTCCTGTCAATGTAGATGCGGAGGGTGCGAGTGCAGTCCAGGATGTGAAGGAGTCACTCCTCCAGTGCGGCATGTGATTTGGGAGAAAAGCTGGGCAGCATGATGGCCTGGTTGATGTGGAAGGCTGAGATCACCTTTGCAAGAAATTTGGGGGTGTCCTGAGGACAGCTCGGTCATGTTAGAGCTGCGTGCAGGGTGGATAATCGATGAGGGCCTGTAATTCGCTTATATCCCAGGCTGAGGTAATGGCAATCAAGAAGAGGGTTTTCCAAGTCAGGAGCTGCAGGTGGGCAGTTTCAAGGGGCGAGCTGGTGAGCTGATGGAGGACAATGTTGAGGTCCCATCCCAGTTTTGGTTGCTTGACCAGTAGATGGGACTGTGTGAGTCCTTTCATGAACCTTGCAATGAGAGGGTGCACAGACTCAATTTTCATTCAGCTTGTTGTGGTAAGTGGTGATGGCGCTTAGGTGGACTCTGATGGAAGTGAGCTTGAGTCTGGAGTCAGATAGGCTAAGGAGATACCATAGGAGAGAGTGGATGGTACAGGGGAAGGGGTTAAGGTGGGAAGCAATGCACCATTCCTGGAATCTCCCCCATTTGGAGGTGTATGACTGTCTGCTGGCTGGGCACCTGGCTGCTAGGACAATGTCCATGACCCATTAAAGGAGATGGAGCAGAGCTAGGGCTAAACTTTCAACATCCATGCCATGAGGGCAAGGGCTCACAGGTTGGGGTGAAGCATGGTCCCATCATCCTGCGTGATGAAGGCTGGATGCTCCGGGAGTATTATGTGAGGCCGAATGGAGAGGGGTTGAAGGAAGGGGGAACCAAGCTTGCCTCAGCCAGTAGAGCTCATTAGAAAATGTAACCAACGTTATCAAAGACCTAAATGCTTCAACCTCTGCCCTGTCACTTGGCTTAAATCTACAAAGAGCTCCATTAGCCCCTACATACTTCAAATTGTGCAATCCTCCCTCCTGACCGGTTCTGTTCCAGCACCTCTAAAGTGTGCCACAATCCGTCCAATCCTAAAAGGAACAAAACTTGACCTCACCTCCGCCACCTCCTACAGACCCATCTCCAGTATCCCCTTCTTGGCAAAAATAACTGAGAAACTAGTCCAAACTCCTCCAGAATTATATTGATGATCACTCCCCCCTTGATCTATTCCAGCATGGTTTCAAAAAGAACCATGGTGTTGAAACCCTCCTTACCTCCCTGCTAGACTCTTTATATCTTTACACCCTGAATCCCAACCAAGGATGTTTACTCATATTCCTTGACTTATCCGCCGCTTTCGACTCCCTTCCTCACCATCAACTCCTAAACAGACTCCATGAAATTGGTATGAGAGGCACAACCCTAAGTTGGTTTCACTCCTACTTAGAAAATAGAACACAAAATGTCTGCATTGGAAATGACACATCCCTTCCTTTTACCCTAAAACAAGGCGTCCCCCAAGGTTCCAGTTTATCCGCACTACTGTTCAACATCTTCCTCCAACCTGTTTGCAAGATTTTCCAAACCTTTGGAATTCAGTGCCAACTATATGCGGACATTATGTGTTTCACCCCATTCAACCTAACAAACCCTAATTTTACTAGGCTAAGCGAATGTCTCATAAGCCTAAAATCATGGCTCACACAACATAACCTCCTAATTAACCAATCTAAAACTGTAGCTCTCCAAGTTTTTGCAATATTTCATACACCCCCCCCCCCTCCAACCCTTACTAATGGAGACCTCTCAATTACTATAAAGAACCAAGTGAAATATCTTGGCATCATCCTCGACCAGAACCTCACCTTCTCAGATCAGATAAAGAGAACATGTAACACTATATACGCAAAACTACGTACCCTTAGAAACCTCCAACCTCTCTTAAACCCCGATTCCTTACGCAATGTCTGCCAGGCCCTTACAATCCCATCTCTTGACTACTGTAACCTTATCTATCATGGTCTTCCCAAGAACAGCATACATCCTATCCAAATGGCCCAGAATACAATTGCTCGTCTCATATCTAACAACCCTAAACGGTCCCACATTACACCAGTCCTACATGATCTCCACTGGCTTCCCATTCAATCCAGAGTTAAATTCAAAGTACTTACCCTCACACACAAAATAATCACCAATGACTCAGCTCCTTGCCTCTCCTCACTCCTATCTATCAACAACAGAACACGTCGCTCTACTACCAAAAACCTCCTTACTAACAAAAGATATAGCAATCAAGCTGCATGTAACCGTACCTTCTCCCTCTATGCCCCTTCATTATGGAATACCCTACCTCATGATCTACGAAACTGCTCTGACCACTCAGTTCTGGAAGAAGCTAAAAACCTCTCTCTTCCTCGAACATTTTTCCCTAACTCCATAGTCCTCTGTCCTCAGCCCTTTATTCCTCTTCCTCTCTTACCCACTAAAACGAACTCATACAACCTCGCTGCAACTGTACATTCCTATGTAATTAGTTGATTATTGTAAAACGTTTAAAAAGTTTAACACTGTTACCTATGTTCCCTTGTTTTTTGTTCCTTGTAAACAGTTGAAATATACTGTCTCGTTTTGTTTCATGTAAACCGTCTTGAATCGCAGAACGACGGTATATAAAAACTGTTAAATAAATAAATAAAATAAATAGAGGACAATGAGAATGACCTTCACCTGGTCGTGCATGATCTTCTACGGAGTCATTGCTGTGAGTGGGGTGGGGGAAGGTAGGCATAGCAGAGCTGAGCCCCCTCTGTAACGCGAATGCATCTGACCCCAGCTTGTGAGAGGACGACCATCTGGAGCAGAAACAGAGGCATTTTATGTTGGCCTCACAGGTGAAGAAGTCCACAGAGGGGGGTCCCCCATTGGCAGAATAGACTGGATGCAACAGAAGGCTTGAGTGACAACTCGTATGGGTCGAGCTGCTGGTTGAGGTCGTCTCCTACC
The DNA here is from genome assembly GCA_033557465.1 of Ichthyophis bannanicus. Taxonomy (NCBI): domain Eukaryota; kingdom Metazoa; phylum Chordata; class Amphibia; order Gymnophiona; family Ichthyophiidae; genus Ichthyophis; species Ichthyophis bannanicus. Next base: position 6,451,539 of record CM066041.1, read on the forward strand.
AGGTAGATGGCCTGGAGGGAGGAACTAATGGAAATGGCGAAATACAAGATCCTGAAGGCCTCTCTGCATAGTCTGCGTGAGCCCATGTCACCCTGCCTGTTGATGTAGAACATGGCGACCTGGTTGGCTGATTCATGGGCTGAAGACACGGAGCACATTCCCTATGGCTCTGAGTTCCATGAGGTTGATATGTTGGTGTACCTTGGCAGGGGACTAATTAACCTTGGTGTGCAGGTGGAGTAGGTGAGACCCCCCAGCTACGTTTGGAGGTGTCTGCAGTGAATGTGAGTTGGGGTTGTGGTGATCGGAAGAGCCTGCCCTTCTGGAAGTTCTCCCAGTCCAGCCACCAGCCAAGCATTGTCATCTACTGGGATGGTGTGAGAATGGCAGTATACTGGTTCCAGCACCCCCAGAGGTGCCACTGGAGCTGGCGCATATGAAGTTTGGTATGCGGGATAACATGGACCATGGTCCCTAGGTGGCCCAGTAACCGTGGGGAGGTCCTGGCAAAGGTTATGTCATCAGAGGGAATCAGACAGGCGAGGGAAGTGATAGCATCTATCCTTGGAGGATGGAAGGAACACCTTGAACTGGCAGGTACAGATGCCCACTCCAATGAACTGAAATGATTGGGAGGGGATCACTTGAGACTTCTTGGTGTTGAGGAGGAAGCCCAGGGCATGCAGGAGGGAGGCTGTGGTGCCAACCGTGGCTTAGGCTCCGTGCAGTGTTGTGGCTGCAATCAGCCAGTCATCCAGATATGAGAATATGCAGATTCCCCGTTTGCAGAGTTGGGCTGCTGCAACAGCGACACTTTGAAAAGACCCTCGGTGTGGAGGAAAGGCCAAAGGGGAGCATTCTGTACTGGTGGTGCCAGTTGAAGACAGAAAAACACAGGCACCTCTTCTGGGATTGGGGAACAGTATTGGGAGTAGGCATCCTGGAGGTCCAACGATGCCAGCCAGTCATCGGTCTCGCTCAGTAGGAGGATGGAGTCCAGGGAATGCTTGCAGAACATACCCATGTGAAAGCATTTGTTGAGTCGTCGAAGGTCTGAGATGGGGGGCGCCAGCCTTGAGTCTTCTTGGGGACTAGGAAGCATTGAGAGTAGAAGCCCTTGTTGCATTCCACAGGGGGCACCGGCTCTATCACCTTGGCTTGCAGGAGAGCATGTACCTCCTTGAGGAGGAGGGGGATTAACTGTTGGAGAATCCTGGAGGTGGGTGAAGGTCTTGCACAGGGTTTGGTGTGGAAACATGTTTGATTGTCCCACCTTATGTTGCTCAGCACCCACTGGTTGAAGAAGATGCGTGCCCATGCCTCCTCAAAGTGGCAGAGAAAGCCCCCTACCAGCAGCGAATCCACTGGTGGTTAGTCAAAAACCCAAGGAGGACTTTGTGAAAGACGTATTACGTGACTTTGCTATGGTTGCCCACAGAGGTAGGATCCATACTGGCAGAATGGGTAAGATGACTTCTGGGGTTGCGAGCCCGTGCTGTTTCTCCATCCAGGCTCTGTTCAGGCCTTCGTTGGACAGGGTATGTAGGGTAGTACAATCATTCTTGATGACATCCACAGTATCCTTCACCTTGTCGCTGAACAGATTTTCCCCTGAGCAAGGGGCATTGGCTAGTCTGTCGTAGATGTCCATGTGCAGTCCCGAAGCCCTGAGCTATGCAAGGCGCATGATCAAGATGCAAGCCCCTTCCCTGTGGGAGGCCATTTCAAAGGTGTTGAAGGCAGAGCAGACAAGGTTTACACTTAGAACCCGTGATCCAAGTGGCGGTGATCTTAGAGGGATAAGGTTTCAGTGCGCTATTGTTCAACCAGGTTGAGATGGAGTCCAGGGCAGAATTAATAACAGAAAGATCAGGTTAAACACTGTTGATTCATGCAAGTAGTAAGATATCATCCACATACACATAGGTGATACCCAAATATTGAATGAGGGTAGCAAACGGACTAAGGAAAATATTAAACAGGAGGGGGGATAGCGATGACCCTTGAGGAACCCCACAGGGGAGAGAGTAGGGTAGCAGAGGTGGTATTGTGAAGGCAGGAACAAGTGTGAAGGAAGGAGGAAAACCACAAGAGAACGGAGCCTCGGAGACCCACCTCGTGAAGATATGTGAGGTGGTGGTTATGGTCTGAGGTCAAGGGAGATAGGAAGTGCAAAGCAGCCATAGTGCAGAATGCTGTGGATGTCATTAAGAACCAACATAAGAATTGTTTCCGTGCTGTGACATGCATGAAATTCAGAATGGTAGGGGTGTAAGGCAAGGGTATGTTCCAGATGGTTGGATAATTGAGGGAGAATGAAGCATTCATCAAGTTTGGTAAGAAAAGGAAGGTTGGAGATTGGATGATAGTGGGATAAGTCGTTGGGATCAAGCCTAGGACCTTTTAAGAGAGGGCGAATTAATGTTCGTTTTCCATAGTGGTGAAAGGAACCAGTGTAGAGGCTAGTGTTAAGCACAGCACAGATGTACGGACTAAAGCTTAAGGAAGGGTCTGGCTCTGGGCAACATTCTGCTGCAGTGGGTGCAGGACTCCATTTGGTGGAAATGACCTTCCTCTATCAAATCAAGGGCTGTATGAATCATTCAGGAAATTGTTAAGAGATTACCTTAGAAGCACAGGTCAGGGCACTGTGTAGCAAGCCAGTTTTTTTTTTTTTTTTTAAACTTTTATTTTCATTTTACAACAAGCAAAAAGAAACACACCAAAGGAAACAAATACAAGCATACAATAAGGAAAAGCAACCCCAATTACCCCCCACCCCTATGCTTCTTCTCTAAGCTGATAAGTATCATCATATAAGCGCTTACAAACAACAGTAATTGTACATCAAAACAAACAGAAATAGTATCTGCGATACAGAATGATCATGTGACAGAGATTTACACAGATTTAAACAGTCAGATGAGAGCATTTAGCAGTTTGAACATAGTCGTTGAGCATCTTCCATTTAGACAAATGGTGGGGGGTCTGAGCGGAAGAAGCTAACATACGAGGTATTTGCTCATATTTACTGTAGAGACAGACATGATTCCACCATTCATTGGGGCTCAGATGGGAGCTATTTTTCCAGTATTTCGTAATTAGGGAAATAGCTATGCCTAGCATAAAGTCTAAAAGGAAGTAAGCCGATTTGGGAAGAGAGGGGATCCCCGCTGCTGAGCGGAGTCCCACTATCTTCCAAGAGAGGGGCTCTTGAAAGTGCAAAATAGATTGAATACGACCCCAGACCCGACTCCAGTAATACTGTAATGCGGGGCATTCATACATAACATGAGTGAGTGAACCAATGGCCGTATGGCATGTCCAGCATCTATTGCTCTGGGTGGCGTTCCATTTGGCTAACCTGTCAGGAGTATAGAAACATCGGTGGGCTAGAAAGAAAAGTGTCTGAGTGAGTGAGGCGGATCGAGAGACCCGTGTCACCTTGCTCCAGACTAGGCTCCATTGCTCCGGGGTCAAAGTTACATGCAGTTCCCGCTCCCAGGATTTCTGTGCTGTAGGAGTGCCTCTATTTACAGTATTACATAAAGTTTTGTAAAAGTTAGATGCCACACCCGATAAGCTCCCGATAGATCGGATAATCTCCGACAATCCTTGGGTATGGGTTTCCGATGGCGGGAGCACCTTAGCACTCCGAAGACAATGCTGAAGTTGCACCCACTGAAAGTAGTGTTTCGCTGGGAGACCAAATTCAATTTGTAATTCGCTAAAAGTTTTCCAGCGACCATCATAGAACAGCTGGGTAGGGATCCAAATGCCCCTAGTGTACCAGGGGCTCCACGCCATCGGTTTATTTTGTATTTGAAATCGAGCATTGTGCCAAAGCGGGAGTCTATCTAGCGGACAAAGTCGGGAGTCTAGAGATTGCGCAAGGGTATTAAAGGCACCTAAAGTGTCTAAGAGCATTGGTGGATAGTGGGAGTCTGATGGGAGAGTCATACCAGGGAGATAAGTAAGAGGAATTGGTTTGCAAAGGTCCTCCTCTATATCTAGCCACACTGGTCTACTCGGTGTTAGGTCTTCCAGCCAACGAGCGCCTTGTTTGAGAAGAAAAGAATGGTGGTATTTCAGGAAATCAGGGAATCTGACACCACCATTTTCTTTATCTGCTTGTAACTTATGTTTCGCTATCCTAGGTGTCTTGTTTTGCCATAAGTATCTAGTCAGAAGACCCTCTAAATCTTTATATGTACGTCGAGGTAGGAGACATGGCAGCATTTCTAAAATGTAGTTCACTTTGGGAACAATCATCATTTTAATGGTTTCTAGGCGGCCCCACCAAGTAAGTGTTAAAGGAGTCCAGCGTTGAGTAAGCGCCCGGACCTTAGAGGTTAAGTCTTTGGCATTAAAGGTGATGGTGTCTTCCAAAGGAGAGCAGTAGTGCACCCCAAGGTATTTGACCATGCGAGGTTGCCATAAAAAGGGAAAGGATTGCATATCTGCCTGATGGATCAGAGGATTTAGTGGAAAGGCTACCGATTTGGTCCAATTTATCTTATAGCCCGAGAGTTGTGAATATTTACCAATTTGCTCTAGGACAGCCGGCACTGAGTCTAGGGAGACAAAGAGCATAAGGTCATCAGCATATGCTGAGATTTTGATTTCCCTATGAGAGAAGGGGACTCCATGAATATCCTTGGATTGCCGGATTAGTAAAGCTAAGGGTTCGAGTGCGAGATCGAAAAGAAGTGGAGACAGTGGGCATCCCTGGCGAGTACCGCGCGTTTGCAGGGGAAATGGCTGAGACTTTAAAGCATTAGCACAGATACTAGCTGTAGGCTGTGCATACATGATTTGGAGACAATGGAGAAAGCCTTCTCCGAATCCGTACCAGCGGAGAGTTGCAAACAAAAAGGGCCATTCTAAGCGGTCGAAGGCCTTCTCAGCATCAAGTGAGAGGCCAACCAATGGTCGATCAAGACTAACTGCGGCAGTCAGTACATGACATAGAGTCCTAGCATTATCAGCAGTTGATCTACCGGGAATGAAACCGCATTGATCTGGGTGTATTAAAGTAGACATCTTGTCAGAGAGCCGGGTGGAGAGAATGGTGGCAAATATTTTATAGTCTGCGTTTAGTAGGGAAATTGGACGATAATTAGCTGTTAGTTGCGGATCTCTCCCCTCTTTCTCAAAAACTACTACATTCGCCATTGAGAAGGATCCAGAAGGAGATCCCTCCTCGGCCAGAGCAGAAAAATAAAGTTTCAAAAACGGAGCTAAGTCAGCGTTAAAAGTTTTGTAGAATTCAGCTGGGAGACCGTCCGGGCCTGCGGCTCGACCTGTGGCACATCTCTTGAGTGCAGACTGAATTTCTGATAAAGTGAATGGTTTGTCCATGGCCTCTCTATCTTCGTCAGATAGGGTCGGCCGTTGTACCCCTGATAGTAATCGTTCAAATGCTTCTGGCTCGAAGTCACATTCAGATTGATAAAGCCGAGTATAAAAATCACGAAAGAGTTCTAATATTTCTGTATCTTTAGTGACCAAGCTCCCCCCCGACGGATTGCGGAGAGCGGTAACACGCTTGGCTTCTTTTTGACCTTTCAGGGCATTGGCTAACAATTTGCCAGCACGGTTATTTTCCCGATAGTACATCCCTTGTTGTGATTCAATATTTTTAGCAGCAGCGGTATATAAAAGCTGATTGTATTGAAAACGAAGGCGTTGTAAGCGAAGTAAAATACATGGGTCTGTACGGGACGTGAGGAGACGCTCTCCAGCTTGTATCTGTTGTTCTAGAATCAGTAAATGTTGCTTTCTTTGTTTCCCCTGTCGAATTTGATAGCTAGTTATAGTTGCACGGATAGACGCCTTGAAACCCTCCCACCAAGCCCAGCTCGCAGTGTCATGGGGTGAATTAAAATGAAAGTAGTCTTGGATAGCGGCCTTTATGTCAACCTGAAAATCTTTTTGGTCTAGTAGGGATCTATCAAAAAACCAAGCACGGGGATGTTCACCTTGCGTAGTGACATGTAATGAGAAAGATATGGCAGCATGATCTGAAATATGGAGAGGATGAATCCTAGCCGTGTCCACTTGGGATATCAGTGCTTTGGAGATAAGAAAAAAATCTATTCTAGATTGTGAGTGATGGGGGACTGAGAAAAAGGTGAACTCTAAGTCGGAGGGGTGAAGCAGCCTCCATATATCTACTAACGCAAGATCTTTCATCAGAGCTGTAAGGGTATCAAGACTCTTGGGTGGACCACTCGTTCTAGGCGGCAGTATATCTATCAAAGGATCAAGTACTTGGTTGAAATCGCCGCCAAGTATTAATGGAGTATTGGCAGAGGCCTGTGCCAACTGCGCAATACTTGCATAGTAAGCAGGGTTATCCACATTCGGAGCATAAATACAAATACACCTGAATTCACTATCTCCAACCTTAAGGTGTGCACGGGCCCATCTACCCTCCTTATCAGAGCTAGTATCCATTACAGTAGCTTGCAAAGACTTCTTAACCAAGATGGCTACCCCACACCGTTTGGAAACGGCGGGAGAGTAGGCAGCCACCATGTAAGGCTTAGCATTAAGTTTCAGTGTTTCAGCGGAGTTTAAATGCGTTTCCTGAAGAAACACTAAATCAGCATGCTCATGATTAAGATAGCTAAGGATTTTCTTTCTTTTGATTGGACTATTGATGCCTTTTACGTTCAGTGATAAGATCTTACATAAGGCCATTCAGAAGGGTTAAAAATTCTGAGAAGGAACATGATAACGCACATAATTTCACAATGTCCCTCATATTAACTGTATATGGCTGTACACATGACATGATAGAAAATAAGCTAATGAAAAACAATGAAGCGCCCCATATAAAAAAATTAGCACCGAAGTGCATTAGAGAAGAAGCAGAACCCCAGAAATTACTGGCGACCATATGTCTGCGGGGAGAAACCCCAGAGATGGCCTAAATTGAAACATATAACCTGTATAGCTGTGCGTGTTCCGAATCCAACCGAGGTGCACATCATGGAGGGATAGGAGACCAAGAAAGTTATATATAGAAAGAAAGAAAAGTCCAGGCAGTCTCTGTTCCAGGCTGTGATCACCGCGTCGGGCCATTCAAAATGGCGGGCAGATCCGGCGGATTACAGATCCAAGTTGTTGGATTAGCGCATCTGGTCTGCTTCTTTGGAATCTAAAAATGTTGCTAGTAGATCAGGATCTTCGAAGGTTCTAGTTTGGTTATGGAGAGTCACTCTGAGCTTCGCTGGATACAATAGGCCAAAGCGAGCCTGTAGCTGTTGAAGTCTAGGGCGAAAAGCAAGAAGTCTCTTCCAACGGTCAACTGTGGGCTTTGCCAAGTCAGGGAAGAAGGAGACTTTATGACTTTCAAACTCCAGATGATGATTCGCCCGGGCAGCATTTAGAATTTGCTCAACTTGCTGATATCTCAGTAATCGAAAGATGATAGGCCGGGGGGTCGTCCGATTGAGCGCCATGTTGGTAGGAACACGATGTGCTCGGTCAATTTCCAGATCTCTGTGAAAAGTGATCTTCAGCAAGGAGGGAAGAGTTTTGACCAGGAATTCTCTTATATCTCCTGCTTCCGCCCCCTCCGGTACTCCAATGAGCCTTACATTGTTGCGACGGGCTCGATTATTGCTATCCTCTAACTCTTTTTGAAGATTCTGTATCTGACGCTCAGCCTTGTCCAGTTTCACCAAGCGCACCGCGTGCGAGTCGAGGACCCCCGCCATGTTGTCCTGCCGTAGGGAAAGACCTTCAAGCCGGTCCTGAAGCATACCGAAATCTTCTCGCATGGCTCGGAGCGCTTCTCCGTTGGACTGTACCAGTTCCTTCACACCGCGTATTTCCTCCAAGATCTCCTGTTGCATTTCGGGGTTTTCCCGAAGTGGAACCATCTTTTGTGGGGAAGACAACTCTGTTTTGGAGCGTTTTCCGTGTGAAGAAGAGGGAGACCCGAAGTCTAAGCGCGCTGGTTTGTGGGCCGCCATCCCCCCCGAGGTACCCCGGTAAGTTCGGAGCAAAATATTAAGTTTATGTAGGTATTAAGTCAGGATTCTGAGTAGGCCTCTCGGGAGCTTCAGCGCGAAGCGTCTAACCCGCTGGACATCAGGCTCCGCCCCCCAGCAAGCCAGTTTTTACTATTTTGTTCCTTTCTCTCCCACCTAACCCAGGCATCATCTTAGCTTTATAGGCTCTTAAACCTATTAAAGGAAAGTGGTGGTCAAATTCACTTTCAGGTTCAGCTGCTATCCTCATCAGGAATAATTAATTTCAGTGCCTTAATCAATCTAAGTAGTTAATTAATCTTGCGGTTAATTAAGTTAATTAATCTTGCGGTGAACAAAGTCCCTTAAACTTATTAGATATAATGGAAATGGTATAAGTATCCCTAGCATTTTTAAGTAAACTTCTTCCTTAAATATCTAAAGGAATCCTTAAAACTAAGATGCAGATAGCAGTCCAGCAGCGATATGGGGGCTATCTGCATATTTTAATAGAAGTTCTTTTTATGTCTGCATTTTATGACCTACCCTATGGGTTTTATATGGTCCATTTTATATTGGGCTCATCAATTTTAGTTTTCTAAAAATGCATTTTACTAACCAATGATATTTATTTTGGATGCTTTTAACTCTTTTATAGGCTCCATTGTACATGGTCTGTCTGCCCTGTTCTGTTGTTGTTAAGTGCCACTGAGTCGGTGTCGACTCCTGGCGACCCTCTGGATAGTCGACCTAAACTGTGTTCGGTCTTCAGCCAAGCGGCTCATTGTTGATAGAGTGATAGCTGCTGTTATTGTATCGATCCATCTCATTGCTTGCCTTCCTTTTTTATGACAACCTTCTACCTTGCTCTTTTCTATTGATCTTTCTATCATCCTGTTTTTGTTTTTATATTGGCGGGCTCTGTTTTGTCCAGTAAGGTTTTTTGATAGTCAGTTTTTCTTTGATACCGCTGCAGGTCTCTTACACAGTAGCTTCTATTTATTTTTTTTTATAGTTTATCAACCGATACAAGCAATACTCTTCATGAAACAATTTTCTTAAACTTTATCCCCCTCCATATCTCCAGACTTGTCCATATCCGCATCATTAACCTGGTTACATTTATCATTTTTTCGCTTCAGTACCCCCCCCTCCCTCTCCCCTTCCCTGCCATATTCCTCTATTTAACCTTGCTCAACTATTCTCTGTCCAGCTTATATACTTCCCCCACGCTTTTTGAAACGTTGGTAACCTGTTATTCTTCATCGCTGTTAACTTACTTAACAGGTAAACCTGGGCTAAGTATGCCCTATATTCCCCCATTTGCGGCACCGTGCTCTGTTTCCATCTTCGTGCTAGCAACTTTCGGAATGTAACACACCCCAAATTAAGGAACATTCCTTCTTCTTTATTCAAATTCCCTGGTTGACTCCCCAGCATTGCCACCGCAGGTTGCGGCGGAACATTCTTCTCCAAGATAGTACTCAACAGCTGAAACATCTCCTCCCATATTTTATTCATCATCCCACACTGCCCCCATATATGGAGATAAACCCCCTTCACACCACATTCCCGCCAACATTTATCATCCCCTAGCTTATACATGCGGTACATTTTGTCCAGTGTCAAATGCCACCTATGCATTACTTTGTAGTTATTTTCAATGAGATTGGCTGCTAACAGTCCTTTATATCTGTTGCGGAATATACATCCCCACTGAGACTCAGCCTAGCATTCACCAACATCTTGTTCCCAATTGACTTGGAAACTCCCCTTATAGCCCTCTCCCTCCATCATGTTATAAAACCTAGTCACAATTTTCTTCCTTTGCCCCATCAATACCAGTTTTTCAATTTCCGTCAGGTCTCCCCGTAACTCTGGTATTATCCCATGTCTTAAATAGTGACAGATCTGGGTGTAGTGGTACCTGTCCGCCTCCACTAGGCCATATTGTTTCTGAGCTCTTTGAAAATCTATAGTCTTTTTCCCCTCCAAGAGCTGTCCTACGTGGGTCATTCCCTTCCTGCGCCATTCTTCAAACACACTCTTCCCCATCGAAGGAGGAAAGTTTGGATTCCTACAAATAGGAATCAGTCTAGAGACCCCTTTTGCTCCCAGCCAAATAGATTTCCATTTCTTCCACAAACTCCAAACCCTCTGCATATAGGGATTCTGAAACCGTTCCCCCCCTTTTTCTCCATCGGTAGCCACATCCATTCTCCTACCTTTCCCCCCAATAATTCCTCCAATTCCATCATTACCTATTCTTTTACCTCCTCGCTCCCCCAGTCCACAATGGCGCTCAACTGCGCTACTTCAGCATATCTTTGCATATCAGGTATGGCCATCCCCCCGTTCTCCCTCTTCCTCGTAAGAGTTGTCCAAGCCACTCTGTTCTTCCTCCCCCCACCTATAAATTTCATAATTGCCTCTTGCACTCATGCTAAAAAATTCTTAGGCAGCTGCAGTGGTAGGGCCCTAAAAAGATAAAGCCATTGTGGTACTATCATCATTTTAATTGCCGAAATCCGCCCTAACCATGATAGTCCTCTGCTGCCCCAACTGTCGAGCTCTTTCCTCATCTTTTTCTCCATTACCCCAAAGTTGGCCCGCAACAGGTCTGTCTCACTGGCCATTAAATATTCCCCCAGATATTTCACACTGTGTTTGGCCCACCTAAATGGAAATTCTCCCTGTATATTTTGCTTTGTCAAAGCTGTTGCAGTGATATTCAGTATTTCAGACTTTGAAGCGTTTAATTTAAATCCTGAATATGTCCCAAATTCTTTCAGAATCGCATAGCTGGCTTTCAAGGATCGTTCTGGTTCGGTCAAAATGAATAAAATATCGCCCGCAAAGAGCGATATCTTACTCTCTGATTTTCCTCCCCGGACCCCCCTAATCTCTGGGCAATCCCTCACCCATTGTGCCAGTGGTTCCATGGAAAGTACAAAAAGGAGGGGTGAAAGCGGGCACCCCTGCCTAGTTCCCCTTCCTAGCTCAAATGCTTTGGTATATTCCCCATTAATGGCAATCTGTGCTAGGGGCCGCGTATATATTGCTTTAATCCAATTATAATATCCGTCTTTAATCCCCATATGTTCTAGCACTTTTAACAAATAAGGCCAAGCCACACGATCAAATGCTTTTTCCGCATCTATAGTCAATAAGATCATTTGCTCTCCCCTCCTCCTCCCCTTCCACAGAATTTAACACCTTCCGGATATTATCTGCAGTTTGCCTACCTGGCACAAAACCCGCTTGGCACAAATCCCGCTTGGTTGTCGTGTACTAGTCGCGGCATGAAGGGTAACAGTCTGTTAGCCAGGATCTTGTAAAGATTTTAAAATCTGTCCCTAGCAGTGAGATGGGTCTATACGACCCAGACCCACACACACTGGGGTCTTTCCCCTCCTTCGGTAATACCGTTATACCAGCTGTTCTCATGGTCGCTGGTATTTTCCCTCCATCCTTAAAGGAATTATATAGCCTGGCCAGGGGCTCACATAAGATCTCTTTGAAAACCTTATAAAACTTGTTAGTATAACCATCCATCCCTGGAACCTTATTCACTGGTAAAGCCTGAATCACCTCGCATATTTCCCCCTCCTGGATGGGTTCTGAGATCCGGGCCACCTCTTCTACTGACAATTTAGGTAAGTTCATTTCTAGATATTTGTCTATGTCCTCCCCCCCCTTATATCTCCCGCCGTGTACAACTGCTGATAGAATTGTACAAACCATTCTTGAATCTTCTCCCTCGCTCTTACCTCCTTCCCTCCTGCATCCCGGATTTTGGTTATGTAATTCCTATTTTGGCGTTGCTTTAACCTATATGCTCAATCAGAAAGAGTCATTGAAAATAGAACGTTGAGTCCCATGCATAAAACTCCACCTTTTGCTTATTTAATCCTTATAATCCTTTTAAATCACGTTAATTCACCTATTTTTTTATGTCTGGCCCCCCCGGCAAGAGAGAGAAGGAGAAAGCCTTTCCCCTCCACTCCGGGAAGTCCCTTTTAGTGAAAGAAAAGTTCATGGTAACCAAACCATCAAATTAGTGAAACATCACTTATCTCAAAACAGCGGCGATATATAATTTTCCGTGAGGGAATACAGCTTGCACGACATGCATGTTTTGGACCTGTCAAGGCCCTGTATCAAGTGAAATGCCCCATCTTGGATCCATCGCCCAAAAAACGCCGAACTCAACGGCCTCAATTATACAACCATGAAGGCAGCTGATTGGTTGACACATATGAGGAGGAGTGGTCTGTCCGACAAGACTCAAATGAAGAACCATTGATAATTAATAATTAACCAAAATATCCATGTATATAGTTGCCATGTATATAGTTATTTATATATAATTACCATGTTTTACCAAGTTTATTTACCTTGTTCATTGTAAAAAACCAATGCTGTTTGTACCATTGTGTTTATATTTGTTCATGTGTAAACCGCACTGATTTAAGAGCGCGGTATATAAGAAAAATAAATAAATAAATAAAATAAATAAATAAATAAAACCATTAATAAAAAACGTGTGTGTGCCAGACGATCCAGCATAGGGTAACTGTAACTAAGAACAGCTCTGATATAAATTTATACCAGACTCCACCAATCACATTCTAAATTAAGACCCATGGGGGTGACGGTGTGCAAGTGAAAAATCCAACGTTGTTCCCGCTTCTGCAAAAAACTCTCCCGATGGCCCCCCCTAGGAGAAGAGGGAACTTGATCGGTAACACGCCACTTGATATCTGAAAAAACATGATTGAACTGAATACAATGTTCAACAATGGGAGCAGAAAGAGTCCATGATCTTAGGCGGGAAGCATGCTCTCCCAGGCGGACCCGGATGGGTCTAATAGTCCGGCCCACATAGGACAAACCACAAGGGCAAATAAGTATGTAAACCACAAAAGTAGTCTGACAAGAGGAGGATCCCGTGAAGGAAAACAATTGATTCGTTGCAGGGTAATGCCATTGAACCCCCTCCAAAGTGGTAGAACAGTATTTACATTTTCCACAAGCCCAATGGCCCTGGCGCGACCCCACGCATGAGAGGCCAGACTGACAAGGAGGAAAAGATGTGTGTACCAAATAGTCCTTCAAATTTTTCCCCCTAGTATAAGCCACCCGAAGAGGTTTCCGAAAGCAAGAATGTAGCTGTAAAACCTGCCAATGTTTTTTCAAAAGCTTAGTGACCTGCGCTGTATGAGACATGAACGGTAATACTCCAGTGACTGTATCCACAGATGTTGCCTCCAAGGGGGAAGGAGAAGGGGTACCAACAACATCCTGATCATCCGGGGTCAATAACCATTCCCGATGAGAAAACCGGGCCCGTGTGTAAGCCACCCGCACCACATTCTTGGGGTAACCCCGGTCTAACAACCGTAGTCTCAAAATCGAAGCTTGCTTTTTAAATTCCTCCGTAGAGGAGCAAATGCGACGAAGCCGGAGAAATTGACCAAAGGGGAGACCCCGCCGTAATGGGGCTGGATGGTGGCTATGAAACCGCAATAAACTATTGCGTTGGCTAGGTTTTCGAAAAAGCGTGGTAACCAAAGAGTTACCTTGTTTCAAAACCAGAACATCCAAAAATTCAATCTGACAGGTATTAATATGAGCAGTAAACCGAATATTCGGTTTCAGGGAATTAAGCCAATCTATGAAGTTATGCAATCGAGCCTGTGTGGAAGACCATAACAAAAAAATGTCATCCTGAAAACGGAGCCACATTCTCACAAATTGGAAATCTTCTGCTGGGTAGATGAAAGTCTCTTCCATGGCCGCAAGATACAAGGTGGCAATGGATGGCGCCACCGTCGCTCCCATTGCGATACCCTGGCATTGCTGATAGAATTGCCCCTGGAAACTAAAATAATTCCTAGTGAGTACCAATCAAAGTAAATCCAGCAAAAAAGATTTTGGAATTCTGGCCGGAGCCGTAGTAAACGCTGAACCCAAGAGAGTCAAGGCCTCTTCCTGATGGATATTAGTATAAAGAGCCACCACATCGAGGGTTACCAAAATGATGTTATCCAGAGGTTCTTCAAATCCAGACAACCGAACCAAAAAATGAATGAAAAAAAAAATGAGAGGTGTCCTTCAAATACGAACGAACCAATCGTGCTTCTTGTTTCAGAAAGACATCACTAAACTGGGACAGGGGCTCTAAAATGGAGCCCCTACAAGAGACGATTGGACGTCCCGGAGGGGAAGACATAGATTTATGTATTTTCGGAACCGTGTATATCACCGGAATCTTTGGGTGACGTTGAATCAAAAACACAGCCTCCGGAGAAGTGATCCAGGCCTTTGCCGTAGCTTCATGGACTAAAGCCTGGATCTGAAGTTGCAACTGGGGGGTAGGATCCCCCAATAATGGCTTATAATAATGTCGATTATTCAACTGTGACAAAAGGTCATCCCGATAGATTCGGGAAGATTGCACCACCACCGCACCACCTTTGTCCGCCCCTCGTATTGTTAAAGCAGGATTGGAAGCCAGCTGTTTAATAGCCTCACGCTCAATATTGGACATATTAGAATGGTGGTGGGCAAAATATTTTTCAGAAATCCCCAAATCCCGCAAAACCAAAGCTTGGTATGTTAACACCGCAGGATCCACTAATCCTGGAGGGATCCAATGGGATTTGGGCCGCACAACCGAACCATCCGGGGTCCCCCCCATATCAGAAAAGTGAAAAATCACTCGTAGTTGACGAAAAAATCGAAATAATGCTATACGCATTTCAAAGGGGTCATAACTCACAGTCGGGACGAAAGATAAACCCAAATCCAACACATGTGATTGTGTGGGGGTCAGTGCCACTCCTGAAATGTTGACGACTGTTGATGCCGTGACCGCTGTCTGGTGACCGGGGGTTCCCAATGATCGTCTCCGTAAGGCCGACGAGGGCGACCCCCCCTGCGTCGGCCTGACCGAAAATTTTCCACACCACGATTGGATCCCCGAGATCCAGAGCCCGCTCTTGGGGTATCACTCGAGTCAGTATCCTCTGAAGAGCAATCAAAAGTAACACGTTTATCCCCCGACGGTTCAGAGACGTCATTATCAGGTTTGTCGTACATCCAAAAATAAACTTTATCAGAGTCATAATCAGCTTTATCCCGCTGAAATTTGCCAGCTTTAAATGCCTTGAGATAATCAAAGAAACCTTGGAGCTGACGATCCATGTCCTCGAGTTTAGTCTTGAGAACCACCTCAGTTAAAGACTCCTTAAGGGAAGATTTTAATTCCTCCACCTCCACAGAAATGGCAGCTTCCTCCACCACTGTCCGGTCAATGATAAGAGCGATCAGATCAAAGCTGCATTTATTCAAAATGCGATTCCACTTTGAAACAAAATCCTCATCAGACAAAAATAACTTAGGTGCCTGCGGCATGCGGAGGCCACGGGGGATAATCCGGGTTTTCAGATATTGAAGCATAGCAGCCCCATGTAACTGAGCTCGAATGGCGCGCTTCCGAAGAGCCTTCAACTTGGTGATTGACGGAGATTGTTGATCAGATCCTGTAGAAGCAGAGTCAAACAAAGATGGTCGCTGGCACAACTTGTTTAAATACTCCTCCGTGAATGCAAAAATATCAGCTGCCATTATGAAAAGAGGTTATAAATGCATAAATCCCAAATAAAACTCCCAAAAAAATCCAATGACCATTACAGGTATACTCAATCAGAAAGAGTCATTGAAAATAGAACGTTGAGTCCCATGCATAAAACTCCACCTTTTGCTTATTTAATCCTTATAATCCTTTTAAATCACGTTAATTCACCTATTTTTTTATGTCTGGCCCCCCCGGCAAGAGAGAGAAGGAGAAAGCCTTTCCCCTCCACTCCGGGAAGTCCCTTTTAGTGAAAGAAAAATTCATGGTAACCAAACCATCAAATTAGTGAAACATCACTTATCTCAAAACAGCGGCGATGCATAATTTTCCGTGAGGGAATACAGCTTGCACGACATGCATGTTTCGGACCTGTCAAGGCCCTGTATCAAGTGAAATGCCCCATCTTGGATCCATCGCCCAAAAAACGCCGAACTCAACGGCCTCAATTATACAACCATGAAGGCAGCTGATTGGTTGACACATATGAGGAGGAGTGGTCTGTCCGACAAGACTCAAATGAAGAACCATTGATAAAACCATTAATAAAAAACGTGTGTGCGCCAGACGATCCAGCATAGGGTAACTGTAACTAAGAACAGCTCTGATATAAATTTATACCAGACTCCACCAATCACATTCTAAATTAAGACCCATGGGGGTGACGGTGTGCAAGCGAAAAATCCAACTTTGTTCCCGCTTCTGCAAAAAACTCTCCCGATGGCCCCCCCTAGGAGAAAAGGGAACTTGATCGATAACACGCCACTTGATATTTGAAAAAACATGATTGAACTGAATACAATGTTCAACAATGGGAGCAGAAAGAGTCCGTGATCTTAGGCGGGAAGCATGCTCTCCCAGGCGGACCCGGATGGGTCTAATAGTCCGGCCCACATAGGACAAACCACAAGGGCAAATAAGTATGTAAACCACAAAACCTATATGCTAGCCATTTGGTGGGTTTATTCCCTAATTCAAAGAACTGCTGCTTTAATTGGTCTTGGGCAAATTTAATGTCAGCTAACTCTAATTCCCCCAGCTCTCTTCTCACTTTACTTAACTCCTGTAGCTTTGTCTCACTTAAATTCTGTTGCTTTTGTGCTCCCTCTAACTCCCTGATCTTTCCCCTTAAAGATTCTTTGTGACCTTCTTTAACTCTTTTCATGTGTGTCCCTGCTGATATCAACTCTCCCCTCAGTACTACTTTCAAACATTCCCACAGCGTCTCTGTTTTACAGTTATCTCTATCATTGATCTCCCAATAATTCTTTATGGATTGTTTTACTTTTTCTACTACCTCGAGCTGCTCCAGTAATGACTCATTTAATATCCAACCCCTCTTCCGCTGACCCGAATACCCCCTTCTCCCAGTCAATCCATACTGGCGCATGATCCGTCCAGATATGTTCCCCAATTCCACAGTTCCCAATCTTCTTTATTACATCTTTAGAGACCCAGATCATATCCAACCTGGAGTACGACTTGTGGACTGGGGATAGAACGTAAAATCATTTTCCCTACCCCTTAACGCCAGGTATCCTGTAATCCTAAATTTTCCCCCATTAATTTTAACTTCTGCCTACTTTGTGCACTGCCCTCGCTGTACCCCTTGAAGTTATTTAACTGGGGGGTTGATGGTCAGGTTAAAATCACCCCCCATCACCACCTGACCTTCCGCAAACTGTTCTACAGCAGTTGTCAGCCTCTCATAAAATACACCCTGTGAAACATTTGGGCAATATATATTTACTAGCGTAATCCATTGCTCTTGAATTTTCAGTTTTAGTAGTATGAATCTGCCTCCTTTATCCTGCTGTACTGCTACCCCCCCATAAGGAATTCTTCCATTGATCAAAATCCCCCCCCCCCTTTTTTCAAATCAACTCTATTGGATGCATACCATTGCCCCGGAAACTTCCTATGTGCCATCCTCCACTCGTCCCTTTTTCTCAAGTGAGTTTCTTGTACGAATATAATGTCTCCTTTGAGCCTGTTAATTTCTTTATACAGGCGTTGTCGCTTAATCGGTGAGTTTAACCCCCTCACAGTCAAGATTACCACCCTTATATTATCCATTTTCCCTTAAAACTGGCCTTCCAACTATGGCCTCTAGACTAGCAAGAAAGTCCCCCTTCCCCCTCCCCCCTCCCCCTCCCAACCAGATTAACTTTCACCTTCCCCCCTCCTGTAAGGCATGACGTACCCAACCCCCAAGCCATACACACACCCTTCTATCTATACCTGTCACTATTACACCAGTCACACACCGTATCTCTTTGCATACTCCTTACACACTATTTGTACACAGGACTACACCCATTTATCCCCCGCTGTATGTCCTTTCAGCCTCTCTCTCCTTCTGGTGCCAGGTTCTTTTTCTGTCTCCGTAGCCGCTTGTCCCCCTGGGGCGCCCGCCTCCAGCTGCCGCTGTCCTCAGGCCTCTTTGCCGCTTTTGTGTCCATGGCTTCTGCCCCCTCCATCCAACCGGCCCGTCGCATAAAAGACTGAGCCTCCCCCACACTGCGGATGTGGGATGTCACCCCCTCCACACTGAATTGTAATCCAAAGGGATAGGTCCATTTGTACTTAATTTGTTCCTCTCGCAGCCTCTTTGTTAGGCCTGCAAGTTCTCTCAGTTTCCTCATGGTGATCGCGGAGAGGTCTGCATACACCTCTATTTTCTGGTTCTCCCAGGTTATTTCTGTAAGCTTCCTTGCCACACTCATCCCCACATTTTTGGTGGCATATGCCTGGAAACAGGCTATTATGTCTCTTACGCGCCCTTCTCTCCGCGGGCCCAACGCCCGGTGCGCCCATTCAATCCTCCAACACAGCTCAATCCCATCTATCCCAGCCAGCTCCACTATTCGATGGCTTATTTGTTCCACCAATTTTATACAGTCTTCTTTGTCTTTACTCTCAGGCACTCCCCATATTCTTAAATTCACCTGTCGTGATCTATTTTCTAGATCTTCCATTTTGGACCATATCTCCTCCTGCTCTCCCACCAGGGCTTTTACTGCTTCTTGTAAGCCTTTGATCGTGCCTTCTTGCTCCTCTACTTTGTTCTCCACTTCTTCCAGCCTCTGCCCCACCTCCCTCACATCCACTCTCAAATCTTCCATCCAGGTATGCACCTCCGCCTTAAACTGGGCCAGATCTTGTCTTATAGTAGTGAACCAACCTTTTAGTTCTCCTTTCAGGCCCTCCATCTCACTTTCTCTTTGTTCCGCCTCCTTGCCTGCTGAGCTCACTTCTGCTCCTGTTATCGCACATGGCGCCACCATCTTATTTTTCCCCGCAGCGCTCCCGCTCGCGGTTTTATATGCATAGACTTTCAGGTCTGCAGTGCTCTTTTTTGGTGTGGTCATCTCTCTGGGTGTCGCCCAGTCTCTCACCCTGGGTCCCGAGCTGCCCCCTTTGACAGAGTCTGCGTTTTATCCAGGCAATTAGATTTTACCGACGGAGCTCTGTTCTTAAGCTGCCGTCTAGTCCAGTAACGTCATTTCCTCTCCCACAGTAGCTTCTATTTAAAGACCATGGCAGACAGAGAATTCTCACTGTCATTAGGTCTGGGTTTATGACACCTAGCTCTCTCTCTTGGATACATTCATGGCCTTCCTTCCCCAATCTTTTTGTGAGTTTTAATCACCATAGGCTCACTTTCTCTGCCTTGTTTTAATTAACAGAACCTGCCTTCCTTTATCGTACGTCTGCAGTTTGGCTTGGCCAACACTATGGCCACTTTAACACTTTCGTGGAAAGCTTCACTTGTTCTGTTCTTTATCAGCAATTTACATTTTTTGTGTGTTCACTTGGTATGTTGCTTCATTGGTCCTCTGCCCATGTACTGGACCCGTGGGCACAGTTCTGCTACCCTTTCATTAACTTTTATGTCTGATTTATTACTACACAATTTCATATTTTTATAAACCCTCTGCCTTGGTGACACCTTGTATTTCTTCCTCTCATATCTTGCCATTAGACAATGATTCCTGAAAGTAGTCCCGTGGCACTTCACTTGAACGATCATAATGTTAGCCACATAGCAACACAAACTTAATATGGGCAGAGTTTTTTTTAGTTTTAATGATCGATTAGTTAGTTCATTTCAATTTGGAACACACAGTAGCCTGCAGATAAGCACTTAAAACAGGACTTCTTTTAGATAAGAAATGTTATGATACACTGGTCTCTTCCACCTTAATAACTATCAATGCTATTTGATGTCTTTTATTTTGTCTACTTATTCCAAACGTTGGTCTTCCTCCAGTTTATCATCCAATAGCGCTATACTCAACAATTTGTGACCGACTTTGGATGCATAACAATAAGACTTTTGGCACAAATCTGTAAGGCTTTTTGGAAAGAAATAGCTATCTTATAGGCAGTAAATAGATCGGATCTACCTTTACTAACCTGATGCTCGTCGACAACCAAATCTACGCGAAAATTTAAAACAAAACTACCGCTGCTGAGGGATTTCTCACTTCATCAGTGCTCTAAAGCCACATGCTCCGCTAACAAGCAAGTCTGTTTGGTTTTCATTCTTGATCCATGACTCTAAAATTAGGTTAGTATCCTCTATTCATCGCTATGCACCTGCTCCAAGTTACTGGTATTTTTGATATTGCCAAGAGAATACACGATTTAGCAGCAAAACGAATGAGTGACTTGTTTCTTTATTCCCCTCATCCCTCTTCTATTGTTTCCATGATCCAACACCTGGTCCACACTCGTAGGGTCTTGTACGAAGGATATTATGCATTTATCTTTATATAAATGGCACATTAGTCATATTATAGTATTTTATCATCATATTTTCTATTCCTTTTTTGTACATTAATTATATGATTTTAGCCATGCTCTTAATATTTGCACAGTTATCTATATGGTTCACATTTTTATAGCATTTTATTTATGCACTTACATATTTATTATTTATATTGATTATGTTTTTATGTTTTCTGTTTACTTTTCAGGTTTGTACCCCCTGAAGGCGGCTTCACAGCCGAAAAATGTTGGTGTTTCTATATAATAAAGCTGCTTTTACTGCATTGTGCTTGGTAACCATGCTCTCGTTTGTTCGCTAGAACCTGTCCTCTAGGTGATGTAAAAACCTCTCGCACTGAGGTGGTTTCTCCAGGGACATGTGCCTATGAGGGAAGCGCTGGGACAGTTGTTATAGTTGGCAATTCGATCATTAGGCATGTAGATATCTGGGTGGCTGATGAACGTGAGGATCGCCTGGTAACAAGACAGCAGACCTCATGCTCCACCTAGACAAGGTTTTAGATTGTTGCTACCAATGACATAAAAAAATGCAAAGGGAGTTTCTGGAGGCCAAATATAGACTTTTAGTAGGAAGCTGAAATCCAGAACGTCCAGGATAGCATTCTCCAAAATGCTTCCCGTACCATACGCAGGGCAAAAAAAGGCAGGCAGAGCTCTGGAGTCTCAATGCATGGATAAGACGATGGTGCAAGGAAGAGGGTTTTGGAATTGTTAGGAACTGGGCAACATTCTAGAGAAGGGACGGCTTTTCTGAAAGGATGGGCTACACTAACCGGAGTGAAACCAGGCTGCTGGCAGTAATTCTTAAAAAGGAGAGGAATCAGTTTTTAAACTAGATAATATTGGAAAGCCAACAGTCGCCCAAGAGCACATGGTTCGGAAGGATGTATCCCTGAAAGTTACTAGCAAAAGAGGGAAGTTAGTGAGGTTCCAGTAAAGATAAAAGTAACCCAGACGTTTTTAAGTACAGAGCAGACAGAGCCCAAATTACCATTGTCAACTGAAAACTAGATTATTAATATGAATAAAATAACAATCTCTAAAATGCTTTTATGCAAATGCTAGAAGTCTAAAATATAAGATGAGAGCATTGGAATATATAGCGCTAAATGAAAGGTTAGATATAATTAGCATTTCAGAGACTTGGTGGAAGGACGACAACCAATGGGATACTATGATACCGGGGTACAAACTATATCGCAACAATAGGGTAGGTCAAATTGGTGGAGGACTTGCGCTCTATGTTAGAGAGGGTGTTGAGTCACACAGAATAAATTTTTTGCATGAAACAAAATACACTATAGAATCTCTATGGATAGAAATTCCAGGTAAAAAGGGGACGGCAATGGCAGTGGGGGTGTACTACTGTCGTCCTGGCCAGAATGAACAGATGGATGATGAAATGCTAAAAGAAATCAGGGAAGTTAACAAAAGCTACAACACAGTAATAAAGGATGATTTTAATTATCCCGGTATCAAAATGGATCAAATTTGCAGATGACACAAAACTATTTAAAGTTGTTAAAACCCAAGAGGATTGTGGAAAATGGCAAGAGGATCTTGATAAATTGGAAGACTGGGCATCAAAATGGCAGATGAAATTTAATGTGGACAAGTGCAAAGTTATGCACCTAGGGAAGAATAACCCAAACTATGGTTACACAATGCAAGCTTCCACATTGGGAACCACAACCCAGGAAAAAGATTTCGGCGTCATCGTGGATAATATGTTAAAACCCTCGGCCCAGTGTGCAGCGGCGGCCAAGAGAGCAAATAGAATGCTAGGTATCATAAGGAAAAGAATGGAAAATAAAACAAAAGATATTCTAATGCCTCTATATCGTTCCATGGTGCAACCGCACCTTGAATATTGTGGGCAATTCTGGTCGCCGTATCTTAAAAAGGATATAGCGTTATTAGAAAAGGCACAGAGAAGAGCCACCAAAATGGTAAAGAGGATGGAAGGATACTCCTATGAAGAGAGGCTAAAAAGGTTAGGGCTCTTCAACCTGGAAGAGAGACAGCTGAGGGGAGATATGATAGAGGTCTATAAATTAATGAATGGAGTAAAATGGGTAAAGGTAGATCAATTTTTTACGTCATCAGAATATAGAAAGACTAGAGGACATACCATGAAGCTACAGGGTAACCTATTTAATTTATTGTATTTATTGTTCTTATATACCGCACTCTTAAAAATCAGCGCGGTTTACATACAACAGTATTCTGCAGTAAATGCACTTATTTTTATTTTTTTATTTAACATTTTTTATATACCGCACTATTCATCATCAGTGCGGTTTACAATTAACAACAATATACCTGTCAATACATGACTGATCTAGGTTTACAGATAACAGGGAAGATAAACTGGGTGCGAATTGGGGGTAACTATCTACATAATTATACAAATTATATATACATTGAATAGGTTACATCAAGATTTGATATTTGACAAGAATACAGTGTTTCACATTTTGATCCTTTGTTCTGGATTGTTATGTGTAGGAGTTATCTGAGTGAGGCGGGAGCCGGTTCTATTGTGTGTATGGTAGCCTGAAGTGCAAAGTGAATAAATAGTGCTTGATGGACTTTCTAAATTGGGTGATATCCCTGATTGATCTGATGTTTGGAGGTAGTTTGTTCCAGCACTTGGGAGCATAGGACACAAAAGCTCTGTTAGTAGTTTGTTGTGTCCATTTTGTGGAGATACTAGGAGTAACTAGTGTGTTTTCTGCTACTAGTCTCCTGGGTCTGTTGTTTGGTGTGTGGGTGATGAGCTTTGAGATCGATGCAGGAGATAATTTATTAATAGCCTTGAATGTGATGAGGAGGGTTTTGTATATTATTCTGCAGTTTATCGGGAGCCAGTGCAGATCGATCAGTATTGGTGTTATATGATCTCTTAGAGAAGCTCCAGATAAGATGCGGGCTGCCGCGTTCATCGCCAGTTGAAGTGGATTTAGTGTATTCTTGGGGAGGCCATGAAGGATGATATTCGCATAGTCGAAATGCGGTGTGACTATTGCTTGGAAAACTGTACGGAAGTCCTTGGTCTCCATCATTGGTTTCAGGTGGCGCAGTGTTTTTAGTTTGTAGTAAATTGACCTTACTGTGTTCTTTATGTGCTCTTTAAGATTGAGTTGTTGATCGAGTATCACACCGAGGTACTTTATGGAGGCCTTAATTGGGAGTTCTGCATCTCTTACTATGAGGGTGGTTGGCAGAGAAAATTGCTTGTTTCTTGTGGCTATGAGTACTTCGGTTTTCTTGAAGTTTATTCTCATGTTCTGATTGAGAAGCCAGTCGGTTATTGCATTGAAACAGTTGATTAGTGGAGAGTAGTCAGGATTTGATATGTTGATCGGTGTGAATATTAGTACGTCATCTGCGTATAATAGGCAAGATATACCGAAATCTCTGGTGATTTGGCAGATTGGCTGCATGTATATATTAAAAAGCAGCGCAGATAGAGATGAGCCTTGAGGTACTCCCTGTTTCTGTTTGAAGGGTTCAGATGTAATGTTGCCTGTACGGACCTGTTGCCATCGCTCATCTAAGTAAGATTTGCACCAGTTCCAGGCTTGGTTACGGATGCCTTTTTCGTGAAGTCTAGCTAGCATAATCTTATGGTCGACTGAGTCGAATGCCGCTGATATGTCCAGAAAAATCATTGCAATGGCCATGTGAATGTTGTCAATCCCACAAATGAGTTTGTTAAGTAGTGAAGTCATGAGTGTTTCTATTCCGTGAGCTTCTCGGAATCCGTGTTGGCATGGGTCCAACGGGGCTGCTGTGTCAATGTGGTGTTGGATCTGCCTCTGAGTTTCCTTTTCAAGTATCTTGGCTAGGTAGGGAATGCTGGAGATTGGGCGGTAGGACTCTTCCTTCGTTGGGTCCATCAGGTTGTTTTTTAGCAGAGGGCGAATTGATGTTTGTTTAAGGGCGGTAGGGAAGATCCCAGTTAGATAGGAGATATTTGCGATCTTAGCTATGTAAGGGCTAAGCTTGGCACGTAAAGTTTTGATCCATTGTGCTGGACATGGGTCATTTGGTGCCGTGGTGGTGTTTATGGTAGCGATAATTTCTTCGATGGTTTTTCTTGATGGTGGTGAGAATTTATCGAATTTACAATGAACAGGGTAGATTAACTTGGAAGATTCAACTGGTGGTAACTATGTACATCAATTTACACTTATCTACAATCTGTATTTATAGTATGTACGTCTCTTAAGACTATAGTATGTACGTTCTCTTAAGACTAATAACAGAAAATATTTTATCACTCAACGTGCAATCAAACTCTGGAATTTGTTACTGGATGATGTAGTAAAAGCTGTTAGTGTAGCTGGGTTTAAAAAAGGTTTGGACAAGTTCCTGGAGGAAAGGTCCATAAACCATTATTAAAAGGGACATTGGGATATCACTGCTTGACCCAATACAAGCATTGAGAAACCTGTGTGTTTTGAGGAAACTGCTAGTACTTATGACCTAGATTGGCCACTGTTGGAAACAGGATGCTGGGCTTGATGTACCTTGGTCTGACCCAGTATGGCATATCTTATGTTCACAAAGGAGGACATACTAGGGAGATAAAATTTCTAGATGAAATATGACTGCTTCTTGGAGGAGCTGTTCATGAACTGACAAGAGGTGAAGCTATTTTGGACCTACTCGTTAGTAGAACACAGGACCTGGTGCAAGAGATAAGGGTGTTAGGGCCACTCAGCAATAGAGATCATAGCATGATAGCATTTCATTTAATAACTGGAGTGAGGACGGTAAGGAAAGCGTAGTTACTCACCTGTAACAGGTGTTCTCCGGGGACAGTAGGAATCAGTCCTTACATATGGGTTACGTCGACGCCGACGGAGCCCTGTGCGGAGCAAATCCCAAGCTTTCAAAGAAAGCCTTTGGGAGTTGCTTCCATTATTTATTTATTTTATTTATTTACATTCTCTTATATACCGCGCTATTCTGCATCAGTGCAGTTTACATTGAACAAACTGAAATTACATTGAACAGGGCATTATAACTTGGAGGTAACTATTTTAAAGGGAACATGGGCTATGGAGGGTTAAGTGGCTTGCCCAAGACCACAAGGAGCACCTGTGGGACTAGAAACCCCAGTCCTTCCGGCCCAAGGTTGCTGTCCTCTAGTGGGATTTGAACCCCCAACCTTCCAGCCTGAAGTACCTTGCCCCAACCACTAGGCCACTCCTCCACTCCACTTCCATGCATGCGCGGTCCCCTTCCCGCCCAAGGGTGCCATCTTGCTCAGTCAAATGACAACTAAAAAGACAGCAAAACAAATGAAAGAAAAAATAATTGGACTGCAACTCCAAGGGGAGGAAGGAGGGTTGTGAGGACTGATTTCTGCTGTCCCCAGAGAACACCTGTTACAGGTGAGTAACTACGCTTTCTCCGGAAACAAGCAAGAAGTCAGTCCTCACATTTGGGACTCTCCAGTTACAGGCTACCTTGAACCTATAGCCCAAAAAAGGCTCCCTCATCGAGAGCCACAAGCAGCCGCAATCAAACCCTAACCAGGGAAGTAGCACTCCGGTAGCCTGAACACAGAGGGGTCAGAGGGCAGAAGTTGCCTAGACCTCAAATAGGTTACGGAGCACAGCCTGGCTGAAGGCGCTGTCCCGTTGGATCTCCATATCCAGGCAGTAATGAGCAGTGAAGGTCTGACCCGAAGACCAGGTGGTTGCCCGGCAGATGTCCGCCAAAGGAACAGAGCGCAGGTGAGCTAATGATGCCGCCATGGCCCTGACCCTATGAGCTGTAACACGGCCCTCCAGCGGAAGCCCTGCTGCCTCATAAGCCCGAGTAATACAGTCTGCCACCTAAGTGGACAGCGAATGCTTTGTCACCACCCCCTCCAGCTTACTGGGGTCGTAGGAAAGGAAAACCTGAGAGGCTTTCCGGTGAGTTTGCATACACTGTATGTAGAAGGACAGAGCCCTCTTACAGTCCAGGGTATGGAGGACTGCCTCTGCCTAACTGGCATGCGGCCTGGGAAAGAAGGTAGGAAGAACCACCTCTTGGTTGAGGTGGAATGAGGAGACCACCCTTCAGAAGAAATTTGGGGTGTGCGCGAAGCACCACCCTATTCTTGTAGAACCTGGTATACAGCCTCTCCACCATGAGAGCCTGGAGCTCACTCACTCTCCGGGCAGACGTGAGTGCAACCAAGAATATCACTTTCCAGGAGAGGTACCGGAGATGACACATGGCCATCAGCTCAAAGGGCGGCCGGGTAAGCTGCCCCAACACGACATTAAGGTCCCATTCAGTCGCTGGGGGATGAACCGGGGGTTTCAACAGGAGCAGACCCTTTAGAAACCAGGATACCATTGGGTGAGCAGAGAGAGGCTTCTCGTCCATGGGAAAGTGGTTCACCGCAAGGGTACTGAGATGCACCCTGACGAAGTTGGACCTAAGTCTCCTCTCAGAAAGGTGGAGAAGGTATTGCAACACCACCACCACTGGGTATGAAAAGGGGTCCAACCTTTTGCCCACCAGAGAGCAAATCTGCACCACTTAAAGGCGTGCGTCTATCTAGTAGACGGTCTATGCGAAGCCAGCAAGACCTCCTCAACAGCCTCTGGAAGGAGGAGTGGGGCGAGTCTCATCCTCTCACCAGCCACGCCATCAGCGAAAGGGAACTGAGGTTGGGATGCAAGAGAGCCCCCCCCTCCTAAGAGAGGAGCCGTGGAGATGAACCCAGGGGAATGGGGGTCTCCACTGCTAGCTGCAGGAGAAGCAGGAACCACGGTTGCCTGGGCCACCATGGAGCTATGAGGATGACAAAAGCTCTGTCCCGGAGGATCTTGAACAGAATCTTGGTGACCAGAGGCATCAGGGGAAAAGCATACAGGAGACCCACCAAACTTGAGACTAGGAAGGCATCGGCAGCAATCCTGGCCGGGTGCAGCTGCCTTGAGCAGAAATGGGGTAGCTGGTGATTGTCCAGGCTCGCAAACAAGTCCATCACCGGTTCCCCCCAGGTTTGGAAAAGCCTGTTGGCCACCGTCCGGTCCAGCTGCCACTCGTGCAGCTGGAGGATCCTGCTGAGTCTGTCGGCCAGCCGGTTGTCCTGGCTGAGCAGGTACACCGCTTTGAGGAGAATCCCCTGCCGGGTAGCAAAAGAGCATAGGTCCAGGGCCTCCTGACAGAGGGTGTGTGATCCCATACCTCCCTGTTTGTTCACATAGAACATGGCCACTTGGTTGTCTGTTTGGACCAGGACTGTCCTGTGATCCAGATACTGCCTGAAAACCCTCAGGGCGAAACGGATGGACGGAGCTCCAACAAGTTGATCTGTTGGGCACTCTCTTCTGGGGACCACACCCCCTGCATGCGGTACCCCTAGCAATGGGTTTCCCAGCACAGCAAAGAGGCATCTGGGGTGAGGAACCTCGAGTGGGGAGGGGCCTGGAAGGGCATACACGACTTCAAGTGCTGGGGTGGGAGCCACCAGGCCAGGGACTGTACCAGGCACCTGGTCACTTTGATCCTGTCCTGGAACATGGCCTGTGACCATTGGTCTCTGAGGCACCACTGTGCAGTTCACATGCGCAGGTGGGCATCTGGAGTGACATAGACCGTGGAGGCCATGTGTCTGAGAAGGCGCAGTTGTCTCGCTGGCACTGAGGAGCTGTGGCTCACTTGCCCTGCTAGGGCCATAAGCCTGCTTGCTCTGTCTGCAGGTAGAAAGGCCTTCAACTGAAGAGTATTGATCCTTGCCCCAGTGAAGTCTAACTCTTGAATCGGACAAAGGCTGGATTTGGGGTAGTTGATTACAAACCTCAAGTGCTGCAGGACCAGGATGGTGCGAGTTGTGGCCTGCTGCACCTCGGTGGCTGAAGTGCCCCTGATGAGCCAGTCGTTGAGATAGGGGAAAACGAAGATGCCTTGAAGCCTGAGGAAGGTGGCAACCACCGCCAGACACTTTGAACACCCTGGGGGCCAAAGCAAGGCCAAAGAGAAGCACTCTGTACTGGTAGTGGCTGTCCCCCACCACAAAGCTAGTATTGCCTGTGGCTTGGGTGGATTAGGATGTGTGTGTAGGCATCCTTTAGATCTATGGAGCATAGCCAATCTCCCTGGCGGAGGTAGGGCAGCAATATTACAAGGGAGAGCATCTTGAACTTCTTCCTCACCAGTAATTTGTTGAGGTTGCACAGGTCGAGGATGGGCCTTAGGCTCCCTGTCCTCTTTGGCACAAGGAAGTACCTGGAGTAGAACCCCTTGCCCTTGAGGTGGTGGGACACTGGTTCCACCGCATGGTCCTCGAGGAGACCTGCCAACTCCTTCAGAAGAAGGTCCCTGTGAAGGGGAGATCTTGGGGGCTCTCCTGGGAAGTAGTGTGGAGGCACTTGGGCTAGATGGAGGAGGTATCCTCCGCTGACCACTTGTAATGCTTATGAATCGGTGGTGATGGTTCTCCACCTGTGGGCACACAAGGCGAGCCGACCTCCTGTGGGCTGCCCAACTCCAGTTGGGAGAGGGGCCATACTGCAGAAGTCAAAAACCCCCACCAGGCTGGGCCGAAGCCGGAGCCTGTGGTTTGGGGGCCTTCTGCTTAAGCGGGCCATGCCCCTGTCCCTTGGCCTGCTGCCCCAGTTGGGGAGCTGGGGAGGCCTAGTAAGGGGGGTAGTCTCGGTAAGCAGCTCCCTTCCTCGGGTAAAAGGGCTTTTTACCCGAGCCCTTCTTAGGGGAAGGGGCAGAGGTCTTCTTAGAGAGCTGTGTCCTCGTCATGAACACGGTTCTCCAGCTCTGCGGCCTTGTCGGTCATGGGTTTGCCGAAGAGATTTTCCCTTTGGCATGGGACATCAACCAACTTGTCCTGAAACCATTGCTCAAGGTCAGACGACTGCAGCTAAGCTTGGTGGCATGCACTGATGCCCGCTGTGGCTACTCAGGTTGCCGACTCGAACCTGTCATAGGCTGCCCGAGACATAAATTTGGAGCATTCACGGACAGCTTTGGACAGGCCCTTGAAGTGCCGCAAAGGTTCCTCGGAGAGTTCATTTGCCAGTTCTCTCAGGTACAAGCCCATGTAGAACTGGTACGCCTGGATCCAACAATTCCGGCCAAAGGCATTCAAGGTGCAGGCCTCCCTGCTGGGGGGAACCGATGAGTGCGTCTTCTGGTTCTTAAGCCAACGCATGGCCGATTCCACAACCATGGAGTTGTGCAGCAGTTGCGATTTTTGGAACTCAGGGCTCCGGCGGAATTGATACATAAAGTTGAAGCATTTGCTGATCACTGGCGTTGACAACGGCATCTCCCACATATGGAGCATTAGTCATTCCAGGCTCGGAGGAACGGGTACCGTGAGTCTCTCCCAAAGGGGAGCTTCATATTGGAGGATCTCAAACTCATCGGCTCGAAGCTCCTCTTCGGATTACGTGGGAAAAGCCAAAGCCTTGGACGTGTCACACACGAAGTCCAAAAAAACCATATCCTCCGGTGAGGAGCTTCTCCGAGGTTCAGGTATCCGGGAGACTCCTCGTCCTCCGTCTCCCATGCAGAGGCCTCCAAGGATGACTTGAGGGGCTCCTTGGGCATCGAGGGCCCCGGCACCGTCCGCCCCGAAGCCGGCAGACTCGGCGGCGATGACCTCGGTCCCGAACGGGAGGCAGAGTGCGACCTCAGCCAAGGATCGACTCAAGTCGCGAAGGTCTCAAGGATCGGCTCGGCCTCCGGGGTCAACTTTGTCATCGAGGGCCTGGTGGTCTGGGTAGAGAACTGGACATGCCAAACATCAGCGCCCGCTGCTGTTCAATGAAGGCAGTAAAACTGCGCTCCAAAGCCGTCATCCTGGACACGAGTCCAGGAGGCTCCCGCAGCCTCTGTCTCGGGTGCCAACATGGTCGGCCCCCGACGCCAGTTTCCCCAGAGGGGAGTCTTCGACTAGAACAGTCGGTACTTGCCTAGGCTGATCCGCTTCTCAACTAGGAACATTGACTGGGCGCTCCTTCTCTGACAATCTGGGCAGGCGCTCGGGGCTTCGCGACCAGCCCCGAGAGGAGCCCAGTCGTTCGGAACCGTCCAGAGATGCCGCCTTCGAGGATATCTTTTTCCTCTTGTGTTCCCTCGAGGGAGACCCCCCTCTCTGAGGTACCCCGATGACGCTCGGGCTCGGAGTGTTCTTCCCGAGACGTAGAGGCCTCAGATGAGGTCCTAGCTCTCGGAGGCACAGGGGATTCGGGAAAAATCTTATCATGGTGCTGCTGGCGGCTCCTCAGGGCCTTAGATGACATTCTCTTACAGAGAGTGCAGACAGTCAGGAGGTGGTCCAGCCCGAGGCACAGGAGGCAGTAGTCTTGTATATCGGTGAGGGACATAATTTTCCTGCACCGATTGCATTTCTTGAAACCGCTGGTAGACATCGGGGGAAAAAGGGCTCCGGCCAGGTCGAAAAAAAAAAAAATCGAACTCAGAGAAGACCGACCCAATACCAGAGTACCGAGGCCGGAAGGATACTGGTGTTGACCGGTCGGGCCAAAAAGGCACACAGAAAAAAAAATCAACTTTTTCCGGGACACGAGGGACTACATCCGATGGGCTCCGCAGAAAAAAGGAGACTGAGCAAGATAGCACCCTTGGGTGGGAAGGGGACCACGCATGCGTGGTAGCAACTCACAAAGGCTTTCTTTGAAAGCTGGGGGATTTGCTCCGCGAAGGGTTCCATCGGTGTCGACGTCACCCATATTTGAAGAATGACTTCCTGCTTGTTCCCGGAGAAATCCACAGTACTACCTTTTATCTTTCAAAAGGGAGATTATGAGAAAATGAGGAAGTACTCCAGGGATCTGTGCTAGGCTTGTTTTCAACAAATTCATAAATGACCTGAAAATGGGAAAAACAAGTGGGGTGATAAAATTGGCAGATGACCCCAAATTATTCAAAGTTGTTAAAACACAAGAGGATTGTGAAAGAATTTCAAGAGGGCCTTGAAAAATTGGAAGTCTGATTGGCAGAATGGCAGATGAAATTTAATGTGGACGAGTGCAAAGCTATGCACCTAGGAAAGAGCCACCTAAACTATGATTCCATGATGCAAGGTACCACATTAGGAAACACACCCAGGAAAAATATTTAGGTATCATCGTGGATAATACTGCCATACGTCGTCTTTATCATGCCACTAGGTTCGATCATTCATTCCCATTGGTTACCCATCTCTTACTGTTTTCAGTTCAAACTTCTTACTCTCAATCAGAAGATTCTTCACTTGGGAGTCCCTGAATATCTCTCTTGCTCTCCTTTTTTACATGTCCCGCTCCCTTGATTGTTGCACTCCATTCATGCCTTCCGCCTACACCACCCTTTCCCATCTCAGGCCCGACTAGAGATTACTAGACATTCTGCCTTTTTTTTCTAGCTCCGTCTTTATGGAACTCTGCTATCAGACATCCATTTAGAGCTATCTTTTCCCAGGTTTAAGACTGTTTTAAAATCACATCTATTTAAATTAGCCTTTCAACTGACAAATTAGGGCTTGGGTCATCAGAGTCTACTTTGCAGTTCTGCTGTTAAACCCCACCCTCTCTGTGACCTACTACTATTAATGCTCTTGATATTAATGGAGTTTTTTTCTGTTTCTTTTCTGTTGTATTTTATTGTAAACCACCCTGGATGTTTGAAGGGCAGTATATCAAAATGTTAATAAACCATAATACATTGAAACTCCCTGCCCACTGTACAGCAGCGGGCAAGAAAGCAAATAGAATGCTAGGAAAGCACAGTTACTCACCTGTAACAGGTGATCTCCAGGGACAGCAGGAATCAGTCCTTACATATGGGTGAGGTCGGCGCCAATGGAGCTCTCGCGGAAGCATCTCCCCAGTTTTTGAAGAAAGCCTTTGGGAGATGTCACCACGCATGTGTGGTGCCCTCTTGTTCAGTCAGATGACATAGGTAAAAGACAGCCAAAGGAAAATGGTAAAAAAGCAACTCCAAGGGGAGGAGGGAGCATTGTGAGGATGGATTCCTGCTGTCCCCTGAGAAGACCTGTTAAAAGTGAGCAATTACGCTTTCTCCAGGAACAAGCAGGAAGTCAGTCCTCACATATGGAACTCCCTAGCTCCAGGCTGCTGAGGACCGAACCAGGACAGCACCAATGGCGGCCAATCGGGTAGCCATGAGTTGCAGAAGATGAGTGCTCAGCTGAGAGACGCTATGAGACCTTAGCGTCCAGCGACACTATCACTCCGGTAGCCTGAACACAGAAGGGTCGGAGGGCAGGAGTTGCCTACACCCCAAGAATATTTCGGAATACTGCCTGGCCAAAGGCACTGTCCCTGCAGGACTCACTCTCCAGGCAGTAGTGGGCTGCAAACATATGAATTGAAGACCATGTGGTGGCCTTGAAGATCTCAGTCACCAGCACTGAGAGGAGGTTGGCCACCAATGCAGCCATCGCCCTCACGCAATGCACTGTGATCTGGTGCTCGAAAGCTAGGGCAATACAGTCTGCCACCCAAGTGGACAGAGTTTGCTTAGTCACAGGGAGCCCCAGTCTACTTTGGTCATATGATACGAAAAGCTGAGGAGATTTGCGATGGGCCTGAGTCCGCTGTAGGTAGATTGACAGGGCCCGTTTGCAATCCACGTATGAAAGATCAGCTCTTTCCTGCCAGTGTGAAGCTGTAGACTACCTCTTGGTTGAGGTGAAAAGGAGATACCACCTTCGGGAGAAATTTGGGGTGTGTGTGGAGCACCACCCTGTTCTTATAGAACCTTGTGTATGGTGGTCTGCCACCAAGGCCAGGAGCTCACTCACTCTTCGAGCGGACGTAAGGGCCACCAAGAAAGCCACTTTCCACGATAGGTACCTTAGGTGGCAAGTGGCTCGAAGGCGGTCTGGTGAGCTGGGAGAGCACCATGTTGAAGTCCCATTCTGCCACCGGAGGGCGGAAAGGGGCTTGGATAGCAGGAGGCCTGGGGGGAACCTGGAGACCACGGGCTAGCTGGAGGGGGGGGTTCCCCTCAATGGAGTGGTGGTGAGCGGGGCTGCTGTGCAATAAGTGCAGCAGGTACTGGAGGACGAGCTACACGTGGCAGAAGGGATTCTCCCCTCGTTCCGCGCACCAGACAGAAAACCTCTTCCACTTAAAGACATATGCCCTTCTGGTGAAGGGCTTCCAGGAGGCTAGCAGGATGATCTCAACTTCCACTGCAAGACTGAAAGGGGCCAAGGCTACCCTTTTCAGCAACCATGCCATTAGCGTCAGGGACTACACATCGGGGTACAAGAGTGAGCCCCCCTCCTGGGACACGAGGTCTGGGGCCCCACCCAGTGGAACTAGGAGTGCTGCAGACAAGGAGAGCAGCAGGGGAAACCAGGGTTATCTGGGCCACCTGGAGGCGATCAGTATCACTGACACTCCATCGCTCTGAACTTTTAAGAGGGTCCTGGCTACCAGGGGTGTCAGCGGAAATGCATAAAGTAGGCCCTCGCCCACGAGATTAGGAAGGCATCTGCCGCCACT
Source organism: Ichthyophis bannanicus (assembly GCA_033557465.1). Taxonomy (NCBI): domain Eukaryota; kingdom Metazoa; phylum Chordata; class Amphibia; order Gymnophiona; family Ichthyophiidae; genus Ichthyophis; species Ichthyophis bannanicus. The sequence continues at coordinate 6,485,465 of CM066041.1, forward strand.
CTCTCTGGGTGCGGCTGACGGGAACAGAAGTGGGTCAGCTGCATAGTGTCCAGAGAGGCTAGGAGGTCCATCACAGGCCTGCCCCAGAGGCTGAAGTGCTGTCTCGCTACCCTGGGGTGCAAGCGCCACTCGTGTGGCCGCAGGACTCTGCTCAGCCTGTCCGCTAGATAGTTGTCCTTGCCCTGGAGGTATACCACTCGCAGCAGCATGCTGCAGCTGGCTGCAGAGGAGAGAAGGGCTACGGCCTCCCGGCAGAGGGAGTACAAGACCGTGCCCCCCTGATTGTTGATGTAAAACATGGCCACCTGGATGTCCATCTGGATCAACACTGGCAGATGCTGTAGGCGGTGGTGGAACACTCATAGGGCCAGAAAGATCACTTGGAGTTCCAAGAGATTGATCTGTAGGAGGGACTCCTCTGGAGACCAACTACCTTATGTGTAAAGGTCATCACAGTGCGCTCCCCAACTCAGGAGGGAGGCATCCGTGGTCAGGGTCACTTGCAGTGCAGGTGCCTGAAAGGGCATTCCCGACCGTAGGTGGTTTAAGTTCTGCCAACAATTTAGTGAGGCCACCAGTCAGCTGGTAACCTTGACCCTGGTCCCTCAGCCTGCCTGTGGCCTAAGTCCACTGCGAGCAAGGCACCACTGGGCTATCCGCATATGCAGGTGGACCGAAAGGGTGACGTGGATCGTTGAGGTCATGTGGCCCGGGAGACGGAGGAGGCGGCGAACCGGGACTGGCCTGCAGCGCTGCACCTTCCCTGCCAGCTGCTGGAGGTGTGCTGCCCTTCTCTTGGGAGGACCGCTTTTGCCTGTAACGTGTTCAGGTGTGCCCCTATAAACGCTAGGCCTTGGGCCAGGGAGAGATGGGATTTGAGGTAGATGATGACAAACCCCAGTTGCTGCAGGAGACAAATTGTCTGGCCTGCGGCCTAGCCGGCCTCAATAGCTGTAGTGCTCCTGTGAGCCAGTCATCCAGATAGGGGAAGACAAAGGCCCCTTGTAGGCACAGACAGATGGCTACTACTGCCAGACACTTTGTGAAAACCCTTGGCAATGAGGCCAGGCCGAAGTGGAGTACCTTGTACTAGTAGTGCTCTCCTCCCACCACAAATCTTAGGTACTGTCTGTGGGAGGGGTGGATCAGGATGTGAGTGTACACATCCTTTAGGTCCAAGAAGCAGGGCCAGTGTCCCTGGTGGAGGTAGGGCAGCAGTATCCCAAGGGGAACATCTTATACTTCTCCCTCACCAGAAACCTGTTTAGGTTTCGCAGGTCTAGTATGGGCCTGAGACCCCCAGTTCTTTTGGGGACAAGGAAGTATCTGGAGTAGAAGTCCTTTCCCCATAGATGTTTGAGTATAGGCTCCACTGCCTTGTCCCTGAGCAGGTCTGTGAGCTCTGAGAAGAGAAAGGTCTGGTGAAGGAGAGGCCGCACTGGCTCTCCCGGAAAAAAACCCTAGGGTGTTTGCTGGAAGCGGAGGAGGTACCCTTCCCCTTACCACATGTAGGACCCACTGGTCCGTGGTGACCCCAGCCCACCTGTGGGCAAAAAGCGCCAGACAGTCCCCTGTGGGCTGGGGAGGGTCTCCCGGGGGAGAGGCAGCCCTGCCCAAGAAGTCAAAAGCTCCCCCTGAGTTGGGTAGAAGCTGGGGCCTGGGGCTTCTGAGCCTTGGGCTTTCTGGGATCATGGCCCCCTACTCTTGGGTTGAGGGCCCTGTTTTTGTTGTCCAGAGAAGGGCTGGTAGAGACCCTGATGAAACGACCCCTTTTTCCTTGGAAAAGAGTCTTTTCCCCGATGGTTTCTTCCTGGAGAGGGCTGAGGTCTTCCTGGAGAGCCTCTGCGTGGTCATGACCACGGCCTCTATCTCGGCCGTCTTGTCAGACATGGGTTTGCCGAACAAGTTTTCTCCAGTGCAGGAGACGTCTAGCAATTTCTCTTGTAACCCACTGCTAGAAGTCAGAGGTAGCAGCCAGGCGCCGATACCAGCCGCTGCTATCCGGGCTGTTGACTCAAAGCCATTGTAGGTGGCTTGGGACAGGAGTTATAAGCAGTCCAGGATCCCGGCTGTCATGGTTTGAAACCTCTGAAGAGGTTCCCCAGCGACGCCTGCAGAGAAGCCCACCAGTTCCTGTATGAGGCCCTTAAGGTACATACCTATGCACAATTCATAGGCCTATATCCGGCAGCCAAGCATGAAGTCCTGAAAGCACTGGCACACAAGGGTGTCGAGGGCTCGGGCCTCTCTGCCTGGGAGGACAGAGGAATAATTCCTCTGGCTTTTGGGCTTCTGCATAGATGACTCCACAACCATGGAGTTAAGTGGGATCTGAGTCTTCTGGAAGCCGGGGCCCTTTTTGACAAGATAGATGGCATCAAGGAATCAGCTGACCACCGGCACAGAGACTGGGGTCTCCCACATTCGTAGGAGCAATTGCTTGAGAATGGGTTGCACTGGCACCATGAGTGTCTCCTTTGGCGGTCTCCCACTCAGAGCCCAAGGGTGTCAAGAACTCCTGGGTCTCCAGGCTAGGTCAGGGGAACCAGGTTCCTCCAGAGGATCTTGGGTCTGACTCCCAGAAACTGGCCGAGGACTGGACACCCGAGGATCAGTACTTGCCCGAGGCCAGTGGCGCTCAGTGCCTGGCTCGACGCCCGAGGACTCCCCCACAGTCGGGGGCCTGGTTGTCAGGGCAGATAATGAGGACGAGCCAGACATCAATACCTGCTGCAGAAGGCTCTGCAGCTTACGGCGTGGGCATAGAAATTCTTGGGCCCAATGCCGGCACTCTAGCGAATGCATTCTTGACAAGGATCATGGCCTCGAGGAGCTTCGCATGGTCTCTGCCAGCCAAGCACTCCTTCCTAGAAACCTTAGGGGGGTGCTTCTCTGAGTCGCACAAGTCCCTTCATGGGATCTTAGAGAGTTTCGCCAGTGGAACCTCAACGGGCTTCGAGGATTTTTCTTTCTTTTCTCAGGATCCGGAGTTTTTTCGGATGAACCGCAGCCATGGGACTCTGAGGACGCCTGAGCCTCACGGGAAGTGCTGGGCTGGGCACTCAGCATCAGGGAAGCCAGAGCTGAATCGGACCGTGGAAACAAACTTCCCATGCAACTCTGGCCATTTCTTGTTAATTTTCAAAGTCGTGGCCTGGCACAGATGGTGCTGTTGTGGTCTGGACCCAAGCAGTGAGGCAGCAGTCGTGGGTGTCTGTGACAGTCTGGTTGCAACGGTCGTATTTTTTAAACTCACCGGGAGACATGGCGGGGAACACCTAGCCGGGGTCAAAGACCCCGGGCGAAAAATGGCATGAATGCCGGTTGAGACAAGCCTCATCAACAAAGAAGGGAGAGATGAGAATGGCACAGAGGTCAACGCCAGCTCAAGGTGGGAGGAAGAACCGGTACGCAAACCGCAGAAAAACCAACTTTCAGGATAATATTAGAGAGATTTTTCCAGGGAAACAGGACAAATGTCCGTGGACTCCGTGGAAAAAAGGAGGCTGAGCAAGATGGCACCCTTGGGCAGGAAGGGGACCACGCATGCATGATAGCATTTCCAAAGGCTTTCTTTGAAAGCTAGGGAAATACTCCACACGGGCTCCATCGGCAATGACGTCACCCATATGCGAGGACTAACTTCCTGCTTGTTCCTGGAGAACACCTGTTACAGGTGAGTAACTATGCTTTCTCCAGGAACAAGCAGGAAGTCAGAACTCACATATTGCCAAGTTGCCTAGACCCAAAGAGATTATGGAGCATGGCCTGGCCGAATGGGCTGTCCCATTCGAACTCCCTTCTCTAGGCAGTAGTCTGCTGCGAAGGGATGGACTGAAGACCAGGTGGCAGCCCAGCAGATGTCCAACATCGGGACAGAGCACAGGTTTTCCACAGAGGCCGCCATGGCCCTGACACTGTGTGCTGTGACCCGGCCATCCAGTGTGAGCTCAGCCTGCTCATAGGCGAGAGCGATGCAGCCTCCACCCAGGTGGACAGTGTGTGCTTGTTCAACGCTTTCCCCAGCCAACTGGGGGGTCACAGGAAACAAAAAGTTGAGCAGCTTTGCGGTGGCCCTGTGTACGTTGAATGTAGAAGAAGGACAGGGCCCTCTTACAGTCCAAAGACAGTCTCTGCCCTGCTGAAGTGAGGCCTTGGGAAGGTGGGTAGTACCACCTCCTGGTTGAGGTGACAGGAAGATACCACCTTCGGAAGGAATTTGGTGTGCATGCATAGCACGACCCTGTTATTGTAGAATCTGGTATACGGTGCCTCTATCACTTGGGCTTGGAGCTCACTGACCTTGTGAGTAGGAGGTGAGTGCCACCAGGAACACGACCTTCCACACAAGAGGTACCTCAGGTGGGAAGTAGCCAGGGGTTCAAATGGCAGGTGGGTGAGCTATTCCAACACTACGTTGAGGTACCACTCTGTCACCAGAGGGCAGACAGCAGGCTTGGACAGCAGGAGACCGCTCAGGAAGCAAGTCACCAGAGGCTGGGTCAAGTGGGACGTACCCTCAACAGGGTGGTGGTGCACCGCCAGGGCACTGAAGTGTACCCTGGAGTTCAATTTGAGCCTGGATTGTGAGAGATGAAAAATGTACTGTAGTACCATCTGCACCGGGCAGACGAGTTTTACCCATTGCTCCTGCACCATTTGAAGACGTAAGCCCTCCTGGCGATGTAGGCCAGCAGGATCTCTCTCACTTCTGAGAGGTTGAAAGGGGTTAAAGGTTACCCTTTCAGCAGCTACGCTGTCAGTGATAGGGACTCCAGGTTGGGGTGCAGGAGAGAGCCCGCCTCCTGAGACAAGAGCTCTGGGGAACTCTCCAGGGGGATCGGAGCTTTCACTGACAATAAGAAGCGGGAACCATAGCTGCCTTGGCCACCGTGGAGCCATCAGGATCAGTGATGCTTTGTTGCGAAGGGTCTTGAAGAGGATAGTGGCAATCAATGGCATGGGCTGGAAGGCATACATACTGGTGGGTCACTGAGACTGTCTTTGAGTTGACCCGTGGCCTATGTCCACTGGTCTTGAAGGCACCACTGAGCAACCCTCACGTGCAGACGGGAATCTGGGGTGACATGAATTGTAGAGGCCATGTGCCCGAGTAGGCACAGCAGAATCTGAGCTGACACCGACAGACAGTGTTGTACATTTGTGGCTAGTGTCCTGTGACGGTCGGCCCGGTTCAGGGGGAGGAAGGCCTTTGCCCCAATGAACTCCAGACATTGTGTCAGGAGGAGATGGGACTTAGAGTGATTTATCACAAACCCAGATGTAGAATGTGGATGGTGCGTGCCATAGCTTGCTGCACCTCTGTGGCTGTGCCTCCTTTTATGAGCCAGTCATCCAGGTAGGGGAAGATGAATACCTACTGCCGGATATTTGGTGAAGACCCTGTGGAAGCCAGGCCGAAGGATAGTACTTTGTACTGCTAGTGGCCCCCCCCACACCCCTATGAAGTGAAGGTACTGCCTGTGGCTGGGGTGAATGAGGATGTGGGTATAGGCATCCTTCAGTTCCAAGGAGCATAGACAATCTCCCTGCTGGAGCTAACGCAACAATGTTCCAAGGGAGAGCATGTTGAACCTTTCCCTCACCAGGAAACTGTTCAGGTTCCACAGGTCCAGGATGGGCCTTAGACCCCCTGTCCTTTTTGGCACGAGGAAATACCTGGAGTAGAACCCCTTTGCCTCTGAGATGGTGGGGTACTGGTTCCACCGCCTTGTTCTCAAAAAGGCCTGCGAGTTCCTGCAGTAGATGGTCCAGGTGAAGAGGAGACCTAGGGGGCTATCCTGGAAAGAAAGGGGGAGGTGTCTGTGCCAGGTGGTGGAGGCAGCCCTCCTTAACTACCTGAAGTGCCCAGGAATTGGTGGTGATGGCTGGTCACCTGTGGGCGAAGTGGATCAGATGTCTCCCTATGGGCTGCTGTCTTCCTTGAGGTAGAGAGGCTATGCCCAAGAAGTCAAAAACTCCCCCCGGGCTGGTCCAGAGCAGATGCCTAGGACTTCGGAGTTTTCTGTTTACGAGGGCCTTGCCCATGTCCCTTGGCCTGCTGACCTTGCAGGGGAGGCCTGAAAACGTGGATAGGTTTTCTAAGCAGCCCCTTTCCTCAGGTAAAAGGGCTTTTTACCAGAGCCCTTCCATTGGGGAGGGCCAGTAGTCTTTTTGGAGAGGCTGGTCCTCGTCACGAACTCTGTCTCCAACTCGGCAGCCTTTTCCGTCATGGGTTTGCTAAAGAGGTTCTCACCTTGGCATGGAACATTGACCAATTTGTTCTGAACCCATTACTCGAGGTCGGAAGACTGTAGCCAAGCCTGACGTTGGGCACCGATGCCCTCCGCAGCTACTCTAGCAGCCGACTCAAAGGCTGCTCGAGTCATGAATTTGGAGCACTCACGGATAGCTTTGGCCAGGTTCTTGAACCGCTGCAGGGTTTCCTCTGAGAGACCAGCCAAGAACCTGGTGAGTTTCTTCGCCAGGTCTCTCAGGACATGCCCATGTATAGCTGGTGGGCCTGGATCCAGCCGATGAGCATCGAGCCCTGGTAGCACTTTCTGCCAAGGGCATCCAAGCTGCAGGCCTTCCCTACCCGGGGGCACTGGGGCGTGAGTCTTCTGGCTCTTCAGTCTATGCATGGCCAACTCCACCACCATGGAGTTATGCGGTAGCTGTGCCTTCTGAAGCCAGGGCTCCAGCGGACCTGGTACATCGAGTTGAGCCACTTGCTCACAAAGGGTACTGACGCTGATATTTCCCACACAAGGAGTATTAGACATTCCAGGATGGGGCCTCATATTGGAGGATTTCTAGTTCCTCTGTCCAAGTGTCCTTCTCCAATTCCATTGGGAATGCCTTTGACATGTCCCGCACGAAGTTGAGGAACGCCATGTCCTTCGGTGGGGAACGACACTGGGGCTTGGAAGGTGGTGAGTCCAAGGAGACGTTGCGATGACGACAGGTGTCCGAGGACTCCTCGTCCTTTGTCTCCCATTTTGATTAATTGGTTGAAGACTCGAGGGAAGGACGGCTTGACGTGCTCCAGGCCTGAGCCCTGCCCGCATCTGTCAAAGGCACTGCAACTGGTGCCATGTGCACTAGCCGGGAAGACCTCGGTCCCATAGAATGGAATCTGGATTTAGACCTCGGCTGAGGATCAACTCGAGGCTGTATGGTCTTAAAGATTGGCTCGGCCTCCGGGAACGACCTCAACGTCAAGGGCCCGGTAGTCTGGGTGGAGGAACTGGCTGTGCCGGACAGCAATGCCTGCTGCTGGTCCATGAAGGCAGACAGGCTGTGCGCTCCAGGGCTGCCATTCTGATTTTCAGTCCAGAAGGCTCCACAGCTATCAACGTGGGCACAGAGGGACAGGCCCGGTGCTGGTTCCCCCAAGGGGGAGTCCTCAACGAGGATGGACTCGGGCATTCAAGGCCGATCGTTGGATGATTCCTTCTGGGCGACCTTGGTGGGCCTCTCCTGCTCCAAGCCCTCGGATGAGTGTCATGAACTGCAGGACCTGGCTCAGGGCTTACCCGACCTGCCGGACCCATCCAGGGACGCTGCCTTCGAGGGTTTCTTCTTCTTCTTGTGTTTCCTCGAGGGAGACCCCCTTTCAGAAGATCCACAGCGTCGACTGGGGTCCGCAAGGGCACTATGGGAGTCCGTGGCTTCAGAAGGGGCCTTGGCCTTTGGAGGCACCAGGGACTCTGGGAAAATCATGTTGCTGTTGGCGGCTCTTGAGGGCCTTGGTAGACATCTTTTTACAAAGACCACAGGCTGTGAGGACTGACTTCCTGCTTGTCCCGGAGAATCTTAAGGAAAGGAATGGAGAATACAACAAAGGATATTATAATGCCTATGTATCGTTCCACGGTGCAACCGCACCTTGAATATTGTGTGCAATTCTGGTCGTCATATCTTAAAAAGGATTTGGCAGAATTAGAAGAGATACAGAGAAGAGTTACCAAAATAATAAAGGAGATGGAAGGATATCCCTATGAGGAAAGGCTTAAAAGGTTGGGGCTCTTCAACTTGCAAAAGAGATGGCGGTGAAGGGGATATGATAGAGGTATATAAAATAATGAATGGAGTAGAATGGGCAAACATTGATTGGTTGTTTACTCCATCAAAAAGTAGAAAGACTAGGAAGACAAGCGATGAAGCTACGATGTAATCCATTTAAGACTATTAAGAGAATTTTTTTTTTTTTACTCAATGCGTAATCAAACGCTCGAATTCGCCACCATAGGATTATTAAAAGCAGAGTTTAAAAAAGGGCTTGGACAAATTCCTGGAGGAAAGGTCCATAAACCATTATTAAAGAGGACCTGGGAAATCCACTGCTTACTCCAGGACAAGCACTGTGGAATTTGTGTACTCTTTTGGAAACCTGACAGCTATTTAAATCAAATCAGAATATAACAGCATAAAAGGCAAAACAGGGTCAGTACTCTGAGCAACAAATAAAGTCTTCTAGAGACCTTTACAAAGAGGTCTTCTACCTAGGGGGCAATAGACCTGTAAAACCTCTTTAATAGGTGTTAACACCAGGTGGCAGGTCAAAAGGCCATTTTGAAAGTCTCCTTCTATCCAAGCAAGGACTGTTAATCACCCAAGAAGTTAGTCACAGCTTACCTCAGCAGCACAGGACAGGGTACTGTGTAGCAGACCTCTTTTAATAAGTGTTATTTCCCTCCCTCCCTCCCCAACACCCACCCACCCCTTGGATAATCATAACTTTATAGGTACTTACACATCTTAAAGGAAAGGAGGTGCTCTCAGGTGAAGCTTGTTATCCAAATCAGTCATGCACTAAGGACCTGAGATTAATTAAGCTTCAGGTGAACAAGGTATATTAAGTGTATTAGGTACAGTTTTATTAGTATAAAAATCCATAGCAACCCTTAGTAAGTAAAGAACTTAAAGATCTAAACACAAGCTTAAAACTAAGATGCAGACAGCAGTCCAGCAGCAAGATGGGGGCTTTCCAGTCTTTTGCATTGAGTGTCACATGTATGATTTTCTCCCAGTTGGTGAGAGATCTTATGTGTGCACTAGGTGCAAGGAACTCTTTGCTCTCAGGGAACGAGTCTGTTCTCTAGAGGCTAGAGTAGCAGACTTGGAAGACATAAGACAGAGAGGTACATAGACGAGACCTACAGGGATATAGTCCTGAAGTCCCACCTCCAGTCTGGCAGCATCCCTGTTGCCATGGAGAAGAGAGGTCACGTGACAGGAGAGCATCACCCTGGTGTGGCAGGAAGGGATCCTGTAACTAGGACCTGTCCTCCAGGTGATGTAAAACCCTCTCACACTGAGGAAGTTTCTCCAGGGCCATGTGCCCATGAGGGAAGGGTTAGGACAGCCGTTATAGTTTGTGATGCGATCATTAGGCATGTAGATAGCTGGGTGGCTGGTGGACGTGAGGATTGCCTGGTAACATGCCTGCCAGGTGCGAAGGTAGCGGACCACACGCATCACCTAGAAAAGGTCTTAGATAGTGCTGGGGATGAGTTTGCTGTCTTGGTACATGTCGGTACCAATGACATAGGAAAATGTGGTAGGGAGGTTCTGGAGGCTAAATTTAGGCTTTTAGGTAGGAAGTTGAAATCCTGAACTTCCAGGGTAGTGTTCTCCAAAATGCTTCCTGTTCCATACGCAGTACCCAAAAGGCAGGCAGAGCTCCGGAGTCTCAATGAGTGAATGAGACAATGGTGCAGAGATGAGGGTTTTGGATTTGTTAGGAACTGGGGAACATTCTGGGGAAAGGAGGGGCTCTTCCGAAAGGATGGGCTTCACCTTAACTGGGATGGAACCAGGCTGCTGGCATTAACCTTTAAAAAGGAGAAAGGGAAAAGCCGACAGTCGCCAAGAGCGCATGGTTCGAAAGAATGTATCCTTGAAGGATACTACCAAAAGCAGACAGGTTCCAAAAAAGAGTAAAGTAGCCCAAATGCCTTTCAGTATGGAGCAGACAGAGCTTAAAGATCCCAAATTACCCATGCCTACCATTAGCTAGATTAATATGAATAAAATACAGTCTCTAAAATGCTTGTATGCAAAAGCTAGAAGTCTAAAAAATAAGATGGGAGAGTTAGAATATATAGCACTAAATGAGAGGTTAGATATGATTGGAATAGCAGAGACAAGGTGGAAGGAGGACAACCAGTGGGACACTGATAACTGGGTACAAAATATATCGTAATGATAGAGCTGATAAAATTGGTGGAGGGGTTGCGCTCTATGTTAGAGAGGGCCTTGAGTCAGAAAGGATTAAAGTTTTGCAGGAAACAAAATTGGCGATGGCAGTGGGGGTGTACTATCGACCGCCTGGCCAGAATGAACAAATGGATGATGAAATGCTCAAAGAAATCAAGGAAGCTAACAAAAATTACAGCGCAGTAATAATAATGGGTGATTTCAATTACCCCGGTATCGAGTGGGTCAGTGTCACGGCAGGACATGCTAGGGAGATAAAGTTCCTAGATGAAATAAATGACTGCTTCTTGGAGCAGCTGGTTCATGAACCGACCAGAGGGGAAGCCATATTAGACTTAGTCCTTAGTGGAACACCAGATCTAGTGCAAGAGATAAGGGTGTTGGGGCCACTTGGCAATAGTGAGCATAGCATGATCGCATTTGATTTAATTAATGGAGGAGGTATAGTAAGAAAATCCACAGTACTATCTTTTAACTTTCGAAAGGAAGACTATGATAAAATGAGGAAAAGAGTTAAGAAAAAATAAAAAGGAGCAGTTGCAAAGGTTAAAGACTTACATCAAGCTTGGGTGTTGAAAAATACTATCTTGGAAGCCCAGACCAGCTGTATTCCACGCTTTAAGAAAAGTGGAAGGAAGTCCAAAAAAACTGCCAGCATGGTTTAAAAGTGAGGTCAGAGAGACTGTTGTTGCCAAAAAAGCATCTTTCAGGAAATGGAAAAAAGAGCCAAACGACGAAACCTGGAAACAGCACAAGCACTGGCAAGTCAAATGCAAGGCATTGTTAAAGCAGGCAAAGGGAGAATTTGAAAAGAAGCTTGCTGCAGAAGCAAAAACACGAAATAAAGACTTTTTCAAGTACATTCGTAGCAAAAAATCTGAGTCAGTTGGTCCATTAGATGATAGAGGGGTTAAAGAGGCACTAAGAGGCGACAAGGCGATAGCAGAGAGACTGAATGAATTTTTTGCTTTGGTCTTTACTGAGAAAGATGTAGGGATGTTACCCATGACTGAAGTGGTATTTAAAGGTGCGGAAGAATTGAAGCAAATATCGATACATCAGGAAGATGTATTACAACTATTAGATAAACTGAAGAGTAGCAAATCACCTGGGCCGGATGGTATACAACCAAGGGTGTTGAAAGAACTGAAATATGAGATTGCAGACCTGCTATTAGTAATCTGTGAACTTTCATTAAAATCATTTCTAATACCTGAAGATTGGAGGATCGCCAATGTAACGCCAATTTTTAAAAAGGGTTCCAGGCGTGATCTGGAAAACTACAGACCGGTAAGCCTGACATCAGTACCGGGAAAAATGGTAGAAACCATCATAAAGAACAAAACTACTCAGCATGTAGATAGTCATGGCCTAATGGGAGACAGCCAACATGGCTTTAGACAAGGAAGATTTTGTTTTACTAATCTGTTATGTTTTTTTGAAGGAGTGAATAATCAGGTGGACAAAGGTGAGTCGGTTGATATTGTGTATCTGGACTTTCAGAAAGCCTTTCACAAGGTCCCTCATGAGAGACTTTTGGCAAAACTAAAGAGTCATGGGATAGGAGGCAGTGTACTATTGTGGATCAGGAACTGGTTAAAAGATAGAAAGCAGAGGGTAGGGCTAAATGGCCAATTTTCCCAATGGAGAAAGGTGAATAGTGGTGTACCCCAAGGATCTGTGCTGGGTTCGCTGCTTTTTGACATATTCATAAATGACCCGGAAAGTGGAATAACGAGTGAAGTTATCAAATTTGCAGATGACACAAAACTATTTAAAGTTGTTAAAACCCAAGAGGATTATGGAAAATTGCAAGAGGATCTTTATTTATTTATTTATTTATTATTTATTTAGCAAACACTTATATACCGCTGCTTCCTACGATCAGCTGCGGTTTTCTTTACAGAATCATCATGTATCGGACAATACAATGAATTTTTTAAGAATACAATTTTGATTAGAGCAATGATTACATAGCACACGGATTAGAGATTAGATACTTTTCACAACTTTAAATATACATTAGATTAAAAGGTGCGTGGGAGGGGGATATAATATACATATATACAGGATTACATATCAGTCGTCAATATGCTGCGTGTATTCCGAGTGTCATTATGGTGGGCAGAAGGGAACTTGTGGTAAGGTGCTGTAATTAGGTTGGGTTGTAGTATGCCTGGAATAAATGGGTTTTGAGGTTCCTTCTGAATTCATTCAGGTTATTTGACATTCGGAGTTCAGAGGGGAGCTGGTTCCAGTGGATCGGCGCTGCATAGGTGAAAGCTCTGTTGCTTGTTTCTGTTTTAACGTATCTTATGCTGGTTGGGACACAGAGAGTGTTGAGATGTATGGTTCTTCTGTTCCTGTTGTGTGCTTGCTTAGTGATTAGGTTGCCAATGTATGAGGGCGCAATATTGTGAATGAGTTTAAACGTTGTTATGAGTAGTTTGTAGATGATACGAGCGGCTATAGGGAGCCAATGTAGTTCCATAAGTACTGGTGTTATGTGATCTGTGACCTTTTTTTCCATGATGATTCTTGCAGCAACATTTTGAGCCATTTGTAAGATATTTAGGGTGTTCTTTGGCAGCCCTTGGAGAATGGCGTTGCAGTAGTCCAGGTGTGGAATGATTAGCGCTTGTGCGACAGTCCTGAAGTCAGATTTTTCCAGGATACTGCGAAGTGGTTGGAGGACTTTTAATTTGTAGAAGATGGCTCGGTTGACTGTTCGGAGATGGTTATTCATCTTAAGGTTGTTGTCTAGTAGGACTCCTAGGTACTTTATTGCAGGCTTCGCATGGTATATGTTTTTGTTGAGGGTGACTGTGGTGGGTGGGGAGAAGTTGGTTTTTTTGGAGATGAACATGACCTCTGTTTTTTTGTGGTTTATTGACATGTTGTTTTGTTGAAGCCATGTTTGTAACATGTCAAGGCATTTTTCCAACGGAGTGAAATCTGGCTGCGTTGTGTTTAGGCGTGTGTACAGCATCACATCGTCAGCATAGATGTGGTAGTTGATGTTGCACTTCTGAAAGATCTGACAGATTGGTTTTATATACAGGTTGAATAGTAGAGATGACAAGGCAGATCCCTGCGGGATCCCCTGCGTCTGGGGGAAGGCAACAGCTTTGTCATTGTTGAATAGGACTTGTTGCATCCTGTTGGATATATATGAGGTAAACCATTTTAGGGGGGTCCCTGTTATACCTATTGATGATAGGCGGTTTAAGAGGGTGCTGTGATGTACTGTATCAAATGCTGCTGAGATGGATAAATTGGAAGACTGGGCATCCAAATGTCAGATGAAATTTAATGTGGACAAGTGCAAGGTTATGCACCTAGGGAAGAACAACCCAAACTATGGTTACACGATGCAAGGTTCCACATTAGGAACCACCACCCAGGAAAAAGATTTAGGCATCATTGTGGATACCATGTTAAAACCCTCGGCCCAGTGTGCAGCAGCGGCCAAGAGAGCAAATAGAATGCTAGGTATGATAAGGAAAGGAATGGAAAATAAAACAAAAGATATTATAATGCCTCTATATCGTTCCATGGTGAGACCGCACCTTGAATATTGTGTGCAATTCTGGTCGCCGTATCTTAAAAAGGATATAGCGATTTTAGAAAAGCTTCAGAGAAGAGCCACCAAAATGGTAAAGGGGATGGAAGGATACTCCTATAAAGAAAGGCTAAAAAGGTTAGGGCTCTTTAACCTGGAAAAGAGACGGCTGAGGGGAGATATGATAGAAGTCTATAAATTAATGAACGGAGTGGAACGGGTAAACGTAGATCAATTGTTTACGTTATCAGAATATAGAAAGACTAGGGGACATGCAATGAAGCTACAGGGTAAACTATTTAAGACAAATAAAAGAAAATATTTTTTCACTCAACGTGTAATCAAACGCTGGAATTTGTTAGCAGAGGATGTAGTAAAGGCTGTTAGTGTAGCTGGGTTTAAAAAAGGTTTGGACAAGTTCCTGGAGGAAAGGTCCATAAACCATTATTAAGAAGGGACCCAAGATATCAATGCTTGACCCAGTACAAGCATTGTGGAACCTGTGTCTTTTGGAGAAACTGCTAGGTACGTATGACTTAGATTGGCCACTGCTGGAAGGAGGATACTGGGCTTGATGGATCTTGGTCTGACCCAGTAAGTCATTTCTTAGGTTCTTATGAACAATCAGCAGTAAGGTAGGATGCTAGTGCATTTGTATAAGTCTTTGGTGAGACCTCATTTGGAGTACTGCGTATAATTCTGGGAGACCACACCTTGAAAAGATAATGAACAGGATGAAGTCTGTCCAGAGGGCGGCTATTAAAATGGTCAGTAGTTTGTCAAAGTTTTTGAGATGTCAATCTCTATACTTTGGAGGAAAAGCCGGAGGAGGACGATATGAAAGACATTTAAATACCTTCACAGTATAAATGCGCAGGAGGTGGCCCTCTTCTAGTTGAATGGAATGAGGACTCATGGGAAGAAGGTGAAAGGGCGGGAGGGGGGGTCAACTCATGAGTAACAAGAGGGAATATTTCTTTACGGAAAGGATGATGGATGCATGGAACAGCCTCCTAGTGGCAGTGGTGGAGACAAGAACTAGATGTGAATTCAGGAAAGCCTGGGATAAGTACAGAGGACCTCTGAGGGAGAGGAAGGGATTGTATTACTTAATGGTTCTTATGGATGGGCAGACTGGATCATCTGTATGGTCTTTATCTGCCATCACTTGCTATGTTGCTATGTAGGAGGGAGGAGTGGCCTAGTGGTTAGGACAAGGTACTTCAGGCCGGAGGGCCGGGGGTTCAAGTCCCACCTGGGGACAGCAATCTCAGGCCTGAGGGACTGGGATTTCTAGTCCTATAAGCACTCCTTGTGGTCTTGGACAAGCCACTTAACCCTCCATTGCCCATGTTCCCTGTAAGTATTAGCGTATGTGTGTCATATCCCCTCATGTTAAATGTATCTCCCAATTGACCGCTTTGACCCGGTGAAAAGCGGGATATAAATACAGCTAAATAAATAAATAAAAGTTTTTTGTTTTATCCATTTTCTGCAAGCTCGGTAGAGGTACTATCTGCTTTTGGAGGACTGGCATTGCTGGTGAGGGAGATGCCTTATCAATTTGATTTAAAGATAATTGAACTGAGTCAGTGGCATGACAAGGGCATAGTGATGGGTGCGGCCCATCCAGGTGCCAGTCGGGAGGGGAGTGCCCACGGAGGCAGCGCGGCAAGCTAGCTTTATGTAAAGTTTGCCATACTGCTTCCATGGGTCCAAGGGGGGGGGGGGGATGGTATGAATCACAGTGCACAACGCTGGGAGTGCCCGCCCCCAGTGCAGAGGGGGCTAGGAACACCACTGTACTGACTTATTGCTTTGATGGATAACAGTCAATTCTTTTTTGGGAATGCTTAATTTTTGGGGGGTTTTGTTTGTTCTCAGGCTTTGAAGATATATCGATCTCTGTTCCTTTAAGGGATGTTGAATCAGCTGCTGAGTTATCTATCATTGCGAGGGGTAGATGGAGCAGAGTTTTGGCTGCCTACCTTATGGGAACAATGTTTTGCCTCCCCCCCTCCCCAAAGACAATAAAGACCATGGTACTTTAAGTCTGCTTGGTACTCAAGACGATTGATAGCCCCCAAGGTGCTCCTTCACGTTTCCGCTCAGGTCCATGAGGAGAATTTTGAATTTGTCAGAAAAATTATTTTTGCACCCCGGTCGATGCTGAAGTCATTGTTTCAATTTGATTTTTTGCACTACAGCTCTTTTGTTTTTTTAAATATGTAGGAAACCGAAGCTGAGCATCTGGGAGGGCCATGTTAAATGACAAGATTGGTCAGGAAGCAAGCAAACACGGAATGTGGCAGCTGCTGCACACGCTCAGTGGAACTGCCCAAACTCCCCTGAGCATGACTGCAAGAGCAGAAGGCACACATCACCTAAGTATGGATCCATTTCCCACCTTGTCCACAGAGAAGCTGCCTATGTTATTTAATTATGTCAAGGGTTTTTTATATCGCTTTATCCAGCAGTCAAAGCAGTTTACAAAGATCAAAAACTTGAACATTTACATTTAACAGAGTTAACTATGTACATTAAGAACAGTATGTCTGTACATTATTACAGTGCTTAACAGTAAACTGTATACATTATAGTTAGTTGTGTATACAGTGAAATTACTGTAGATAATATTCAATGGCTGTATAACAACAAAACTAAGAGTGACTGGTCAGTGTACAGTACATTAGTTGTGCTTCATCTTCAATGGATATTTACAATTATACTGTACCATGGATATGTACAATTGTACTTTAGGAATCAATCGTACTGTACTGTAGGAATCAATTGTAGGAATAAACTGTATTGTACTGTAGGAATGAATTGTACCGTTATCTACAACATTGATTGCATTGTTTAGCTGGCCATTTATATCGTGTGTGTAAAGGGGTTAGTATGGAGTTGCCCATTGTGTTCTGTGAAGAGTAGTATTTTGATTCTTTTTCTGAATTCCATAATGACTGAAAAACAATATGTACTCTGCTTCACCCCTCATCAGCAACAGAACCTGAAAGATCCGTGGACAGCACCAACTGAACGGATCTCTTAGCCTATAGCCTACTTCTGACCAGATAGCAAACTCAACCTCGATCCTTGGAATTCAGCTCTCTAAATTCCACTGCAAATAAAGAAAGCCCACAGACACAGAGTTATATAAAACAGTACAGCTTCAGCTTAAGTGAGGAATTCATAGGTGTGCACACTTGTGCAGGTTCCCATGATTCCCCCCTGGCTAGGCCATCGCACTTCCTTTTATTAGGGAAACAGTTATTACATTGTACAAATTCAACTCTACGTCAAGCTTTGTTTATCTAGATGTTCTAGGTCAGAGCAGATCTATTCATGGTCTTCTGTCAGTTACAGTTTGATTATTTGATTATTATGTCTAACACTCCGCAATATAACTAGAAAGTATAATTTGTATCCTTCTATAGACTTAAAACTGTATCATGTACGTTTTGATCTTCTATTCAGTAGCTATAAGGTCTCAGAAACTCAGGCTGCCATTGACTTGTAATACACCGTCAAATGGACTAAATGCCACCAATACATCAACGACCTTATCCTAAATAGCTACTTCTTATACCATTTTAATTAAAAATAATTCAGTGCTTAGCTTTTGAAGGTGATCCCAGCTTCCGGTGCAAATCCCAGTGGTATTAAAATTATTTCTAATTAAAATGGTATAAGAAGTAGCTATTTAGGATAAGGTCGTTGATGTATTGGTGGCATTTAGTCCATTTGACAGTGTATTACAAGTCAATGGCAGACAGAGTTTCTGAGACCTTATAGCTACTGAATAGAAGATCAAAACGTACATGATACACAGTTTTAAGTCTATAGAAGGATACAAATTATACTTTCTAGGTCAGAGCAGACATTTCTGTTCCAGCATTCTAAAAACAAAAGCATTCTGTTTCTTTCTCACAAGCAATGTCATCTCAAAGTAAAACCTTGGTTTTTATAACATCTCTCTCTCCAGACTGCTGGACTTCAGACTGTCAGCAACATTCCAAGCCATTCTCCATATTAACCCTTTTCAGAGGGCCCTGGGACCCCACTCAAAATTACTTCCAACACATAAGATCTTTTATTTCTCTTATTGGGCAAACTGCTAGGTACATATGACCTAGATTGGCCACTATTGGAAACAGGATACTGGGCTTGATGGACCTTGGTCTGACCCAGTATGGCATATCTTATGTTCTTATGTTGGTGGGAGGGAGTTCCATAATATTGGTGCATAATACGAGAAAGTTCTGTTGCTTCTTGTTTTACGGAAATCAGTTGGGGTGGATAGGGAGTTTGTGTACATCCCCTGCTCTGTCTGGTGTCTGGGGTTTAGGCTATTAGGGTAGGAAGGAAGGAAGGCGATATGTTGTGTAGTAGTTTGAATATGATGACCAGGTTTTTATATTTGCTCTACTGGAAACAGGGAGCCAATGTAGTTTGTGCAAGATTGGGTGATGTGCTCAGATCCAGAGACTTTCATGATTACCCGTGCTACTGTATTTTGTGCTAACTGAAGATGTGCTAGTGTTTGCTTGGGTAGTCCTTGTAATATGCTATTACAGTAGTCTATATAGTGTAGTTACTCACCTGTGACAGGTGATCTCTGGGAACAGCAGGAATTAATTCTTCACATATGGGTGACGTCGGCACCAACGGAGCCCGCACGGGAACGCTCCCCAGCATACTATAGGAAAGCTTTTGGGAGCATCCCACTGCATCTGCGTAGCTGCCTTCCCACCTTTCCAGCTCTCCCTTCTCAGTTGAGTCAGTAGCTTAGATAAAAGGAGAGAGAGAAATACAACTCCAACGAGAGGTGGGTGGGTGGGTTGTGAAGACTCAATTCCTGCTGTTCTCGGAGATCATCTGTTACAGGTGAGTAACAATGCTATCTTCAGGAATAAGCAGGAATGTAGTCTTCACATATGGGACTCTCTAGCTTGGAGATGCCAGGGAGATGACCACAGAGTGAGCTGTGAAACACAGGCATATGTAGGTCATGTATCCCCCCAAGGATCTCTGGTATTGAAACCTGGGACGGGGGGGTAGGAGTTGATCTAAGTCTGAAAAAGATGCTGGAGAACAGCTTGGCCAAACAAGGCATCCAGGCGGGAGTCCTTGTCTAAGCAATAATGAGCTGCAAAGGTGTGGACAGCGGACCAGGTTTCTGTTTTGCATATCTCATCAATCGCTACTGAGCACAGATTTGCCATGGAGGCAGCCATTGCTCGTACGTTGTGTGCTTAACGTGACATTCAAGGGAAAGTCCTGCACCTTCATATGCAAAAGATATACAGTCTGTAATCCATTTATTATTATTATTACTAAGCATTTATAAAGCGCTGCAACATACGAAGCGCTGTACAAACATAAAAAGAGACAGTCCCTGCCTGTTAGAACTCACAATCTAGTCAAGACAAAATATGAAATAAATTAGATAATACAAATAACAATTAACAAGAATAAATGTTTATGGAGAGAACAAGAAAGGACAAGTTAGGAACAAAAAGCAATAGTGAAGAAATAGGATTTCAATTTGGATTTGAAGATGGCCAGGGAGGAGGCTTAGCGGACAAAGACAGGTAGAGAATTCCAGGAAAAGGGTGCAGCCAGTTGAAAGGAGCGACGTCTAGAATTAGCAGTACGAGTAAAAGGCATAGATAAACGAAGACAATTAGATGAGCGGAGTAGGCGAGAGGGGTTGTAGGTAGAGATGAGGGATGAAAGGTAATGAGGGGCAGAAGAATGAATACATTTATAGGTTAGAAGGAGGAGTTTGAACTGGATACGGAAGCGGATGGGGAGCCAGTGAAGTGACATGAGGAGTAATGTGTGAAAAACGAGACTGACAGAAATTCAGACAAGCTTCTGAATGTTGACTAGACTGGAGAGGAAAGAGGTGGTTAGCAGGGAGGCCAGCAAGGAGAAGGTTATAGTAATCAAGGCGGGAGGTGATTAACGAGCGGACAATCAGTTTAGTAGTGTTATCAGAGAGAAAAGGGCGAATCTTGGAGATATTGTAAAGAAAGAAACAGCATGTTTTAGCAATGTTTTGGATATGTAAAGAGAAGGAGAGAGATGAGTCAAAGATAACACCTGTCGAAGAGACAGGAAGGATAACCGAGTTATCCACAGAGATTGAGAAAGGAAAAGGAGGAGGGGAGGCATTAGGGGGAAAGACAAGGAGTTCAGTTTTGGCCATGTTCAGCTTCAAGTGGCGGTAGGACATCCAGGAAGCAATGTCAGAAAGGCAGGCCGAGATCTTAGCTTGAATTTCAGGAGAGATAACAGGCGTAGAGAGGTAGATTTGAGAGTCGTCAGCAGAGAGATGATAGTGAAAGCCATGGGAAGAGATAAGGGCACCAAGGGATTGGGTATAGAGAGAGAAGAGGAGCGGACCTAAGACAGAACCTTGAGGTACACCCACAGGTAAAGGGGTAGAAGAGGAGGAGGAGCCACCGAAGTACACACTGAAAGAGCGGTGGGAGAGATAGGAGACGACCCAAGAAAGTAGAGCCTTTGAAACCGAGTGAAGACAGGGTGATAAGAAGAAGATTGTGGTCAACGGTGTCAAAGGCAGCAGAGAGATCCAGAAGAATGAGGACAGAATAAAAGCCTTTGGACTTAGCCAGAAACAAAGCATTGGCGACTTTGGTAAGAGCAGTTTCGGTAGAATGTAGGGGAAGGAAACCGGATTGTAAAGAATCTAGGAGGGCATGAGAGGAGGAGAGGAGGAGAGGAAGTCGAGACAGTGGTGGTAGACAGCACGCTCAAGTAATTTAGAAATGAAGGGAAGGAGAGAGATGGGATGATAGTTTGAAGGCAGGAAGGATCGAGTGAGGGTTTCTTGAGGAGGGGTGTGAGGGGTGTGACAATAGCATGCTTGGAGTCAGAAGGGAAGGTAGCGGTGGAGAGCGATAGGTTGAGAATATGAGTGATGGAGGGGACAATAGTGGAAGAAATGGAGCTAAGGAGGTGGGTGGGCATAGGATCAGAAGGGCAGGTAGTCAGCTTAGAGGAAGAAAGGAGGAGTGTTGTTTCCTCATCAGAGACCAGAGGGAAGGAAGAAAAGGAAGCAGAAGTAAGGGGGGAGAGTTGGGAAAAAGGGGGGGGGGAAGAAGAGGAGGTAGTGAAATGGAAGGTGATTTTATGGATTTTGTCATGGAAGTACTGTGCCAAGGTTTGGGCAGGAAGGGAGGTAGAAGCCAGAGGTGGGGGCACACTGAGGAGAGAATTGAGTGTTCTCTTAGAAACCGGCAGACCTAGGTGACTTGAGTCAAAAGCAATGAAAAGCTGGGAAGCTTTCCTGTGCTGCTTAGTACTCTGGAGATAAAAGGTCAAAGCACGTTTGCAATCCAGAGTGTGAAGACACTTCTCTGCACTAGAGGAATGAGGCCTAGGGAAAAAAACAAGGAGGAACACAGACTAGTTTATATGAAAAGGCAAAACCACTTTTGGCATAAAGTGAGGATGAGTCCTAAGGACTACCTTATCATGAGGAGGATCAGTCATTAAAGTCTGGAGCTCACTGATGCGACACCCATCACCACACCAGTACCATGGTCTGACCATCACTTAATTGAAGTAAAAATTACACCTAATGAGGAGATACTAAACAAATATCCGGACAACACCCCCACACAAAGAAGATTTAAATGCTTCGACAGAGACCAGTTCCTACAGGACACAATACAAAACCTAAACCATGAAACAGATGATCTATTCTAGATGCACTAATCACCAACTGGAACACCACCATATACAATGCTGCCAAAGCAACAGAATATAGACACAGGACACCTCGCTGCAACAAACTACAACACAAACCATGGTACTCTAAAACTATAAGAAACGAAAAGAGAAGCCTCAGAAAAATAGAACGGAGATGGAGACAGAACAAGTCACCCGAGAACAAGGAACTATACCTAACAAAGCAAAAACAATACAACGAATGCATCAACCAAACAAAAAGGGAATACCATACAAACCTCATATGCAACTCCAACAACAAAGCCAGAGAACTATTTGAAATCGTAAAAGCCCTCACCAAAGACCAGGATACCAAAGTGCAACTGGACCCACAAAAATTTGCAGACCACATCCAAGAAAAGTTCCACTCAGCAGAACAAACAAGACCCAGCCCAACCCCAAAGACTATCACACCCTTGAACACCTGGGGAACATTCAACACCCCATCCACTGAGCAACTCTCCCACATCATCTCAGCAATCAAGACAAGCACCGCCCCCACGGATCCCTGCCCAGTGCCCTGGATCAAGGCCACCAAATCAAACTTCATCCAAACCATTCACAAGATAGTACACTCCTCCCTAACCCAAGGGCGCATGCCAAATCAATTGAAGCTCGCAACAATAAGACCTATCCCGAAGAAATCCACACTTGACAAGAACAATCCAGCAGCATACAGACCCATCTCCAGCATACCACTTTTAGCAAAAATAATCGAAAAAACTGTACAGCACCAACTACAAGAACACAGACAACCACGCTCCACTGGACAACAATCAACACAGGTTCCGTCCCAACCACGGGGTAGAAACTCTTCTGATATACCTCTTTGACAGCGTCCTCTGCATCATAGACAACACCAAGAAAGGCATACTCGTGATATTCATTGACATCTCATCTGCATTTGACACAGTTAACCACAAGACTCTATTGGATAGACTACAGAACATCGGTCTACACATTGCCACCCTGAATTGGTTCCATTCATACCTAACCGACAGACAAATACAGGTCAAAGTAGGACACAACACATCTCGACCCATAAAAGTCAAACAAGGAGTGCCACAGGGAACGGCCCTTTCAGCTCTCCTATTCAACCTATACATCCAGCCAATATGTGACATCATGAAAGAGCACCACATAAATTATACAATCTACGCAGATGACATCATGATCTACACACCCATCTCAGTCGACAACCCGGACTACATCAACATAACTGCCTCACCCAAATAGCAAACTGGCTTCAGGAAAACAACCTATCAATCAACTACAGCAAGATGGAGGCACTGATCATCACGCGAAACCCGGCCTTTATCCCCCCACCCGACATCAAGATAAGAGATGCACTCATACCCATAAAATCAGAAGTTAAGTACCTCGGAGTCATCCTGGACAAAGAACTTAACCTCCAAGCACACATAGGCAGAGCAACCAAAAGTGCATACCTAAGAATGCGACTCATCAGAAGACTCAAGCCCCTCCTCGATCCAGAGCACTTTCGCACCATTTCCCAGGCGCTGATAACCCCTCTACTAGACATCTGCAATCCAATATTCACCGGGCTACCAAAGCAGACCCTCAGACCACTACAACTGGCCCAAAACACAGCTGCCTGCATAATAGCCGGTACTACAAGACACGATCACATCACGCCCATACTGAAAGAACTGCACTGGCTCCCAATCATCTCACGCATCAAATACAAGACTATCATAAACATATTCAAGATCAAACAACACTCCTCCGCCATAAGCCTACACACACTCATACAACCCAACACAAGCACACGGCCAAGAAGAAGAGGCACCTCCAATCGGGTTAACACCCCAAAAGACTTCACCAAGACCCGCAAAGACACCGCACAACGAGCAATCTCTCCCTGGCTGCTCCATCCATATGGAACTCCCTCCCAGATGATCCGAGACTAACCACAGAAATCAAGGACTTCCGAAAACAGCTGAAGACAACCCTGTTCATCGATTACTATGGACATACCCCCTGAACCAGCATACAAGTCAGACCATCAACTCCCCCCCTCCACCACAAGACTGTATATAAGACTGTATAATAGCTCATGATGTATAATAGCGCACTATGTAGATAAACCAAATCTAATCACATCCCCGCCAACACATACACACCACTCTGTACACTGCATGAAAACATTTGCCCCCTTGATTTTTTGCCATGGAAACAGCTTTGATTGAATGATAAGGCGGTATATAAATACCATTAAATAAATAAATAAATAAGGAAGGTGACCTTCCAAGAAAGAAACCAGAAAAGTAGTGGCTAGGGGTTCGAAGGGTGGCTTCATAAGCTGTCCGAGGACAACACTGAGGTCCCATGCCACTGGTGGTGGCCTAATGGGAGGCTTAGTTAAGAGAAGACCCCTCTTGAAGCGCGCGACAAGCGGCTGAGGGGAGACAGGCTGACCATCTAAGGGCATGTGAGATGCCACAATGGCACTTAGGTGGACCCGTACCAAATTGGTTTTGAGTCCGGAGGTCGAGAGGTGGAGGAGATATTCAAGTAACGCTTCCACCAGAACCGAAAAAGGATTAAGATCCCTTTTTGAACACCAGAGTGAAAATCTTCACCACTTGAAGGCATAAGTATGCCTTGTGGAAGGTTTTCTTGAAGCTAATAGGATATCTCTAACCTTTTGAGAGAGGTCAATGTTCTGGAGGGCTATGCCTTCAGCAGCCATGCTTGTCAGATATAGGGACTGCAGGTTTGGATGTAGCAGCGTCACGTTCCCCTATGATAGGAGATCTGGAGCACACCCCAAATCTAGTGGTTGGGCTTGAGAGAGATGTAGAAGCAGAGGATACCACGGTTGTCGTGGCCAATGCAGGGCTTTGAGGATCATGCAGCCCCTTTCTCCCTGGGGTTTAAAGAGAGTCTTGGGGATAAGGGGAATGGGAGGGTAGGCATATAGGAAGTCCTGACCCCAGTGGAGGTGAAAAGCATCCACCGCTTGACTGCTGTGAGCAGGCATTCTGAAACAGAAGCAGGGAAGTTTGGCATTCTGAGGACTTGCAAACAGGTCTATATCTGGGGCTCCCCAGATCTGAAAAAATGCAAGCATTCTGGTCTGCATGGAGAGACCACGCGTAGGGCAGAAGTACTTGACTGAGTTTGTCTGCCAGGAGATTCTGTTTGCCAGGGAGATATACTGCTAGAAGATGAATCTGATGCCATATGTCAAAAGATCATAGGTGTAGGGCTTTGTTGCCCAGTGCCCCAGAACCTGTTCCAACTTGCTTGTTCACGTAGAACATAGCTACTTGATTGTCCGTCTGGATTAGAACTGAGTGGAAGCGAAGGTAGTCATGGAACACCCTGACAGCATTGAGTTCCAATAGATTTATGTGAAGTCGTGCCTCTTGTTGAGTGCAAACACCCTGGAGAGATTGTCCAGATGAGCTTCCCAGCCCAATTTATTTATCTGGAAACTTTTCTATACCGCCCTTCCAGAGATCAGGGGCGGTTTACAGAGAACAGAAAATAAAACAATGACATTGAACATTTTGTAATTTGGACACATCCATCGTCAGGGTAGATTGGTGTGGTGGCATTTGAAAAGGTGACCCTACGAGACGGTTTTCTGGCGATTTCCACCATTGGAGAGATGAGATGAGACGTGCAGAGATCATGATTTTGTCTCCCAGATGACCGGATGCTTGAGCCCACTGCAAAGCTAGGGTCCATTGAGCTGCACACATATGCAGACGAGCATAAGAAATCACATGTACAGTGGATGCCATATGGCCCAGCAGTTGAAGCATTTCTCGAGCGGTGAGGAAAGATTTCAGACATGCTTGAGATGCTAGCTGAGTGATTCAAGCACAGCGGGCTTGGGGTAGAAAAGCCCTTGACTGTTGAGTGTCTAGGAGAGCCCCTATGAACTCTAGGGTCTGAGAAGGGGCAAGATGGAATTTTGGAAAATTTATTACAAACCCCAAGTGTTGAAGCACCTGTATGGTGCGCGGGAGAGAAGAACTGGCCTCTAGAGTTGCTGTTGCTTGGATTAGCCAGTCATCGAAGTAGGGGAAAACAAATATCCTCAGAGTCCTTAGGAATGCAGCCACCACTGCCATGCATTTTGTAAAGACTCTTGAGGCAGAGGCCAGGCCAAAGGGAAGGGGCCCTGTATTGATAATGTTTTCCCTGGAAGAAGAATCACAGGAACTTCCTGTGTTTTGCATGAATAAGGATGTGAGTATACGCATCCTTTAGGTCTAGGAAACAGAGGCAGTCCTGACTGGAGGATAAGGGAGAAGAGTGCCCAGGGAGATCATCTTGAATTTCTCCCGAAGAAGATACTTGTTCAGTTCTCTGAAGTCCAGGATTGGCCTGTATCCTCCTGTTTTCTTTGGGATAAGGAAGTAAGAAGAGTAGAAGCCCAGGCCCTGCTGAGTGTGGCACTTCCTCTATCGCACCCTGTGCGAGAAGGGAGGTAACCACTTGTAACAACAGAGTGGTGAGAGGAGGTCGAGAACTGAACTCTCTTGGAGTAGACTGGGGGGCATACTTTGGAAGTGAAGTTTGTACCCTTCTCTTGCTATAGAGAGAGTCCAATGCTCTGATGTTATCAGGTGCCACCTGTGGGTGAAGTGACAGTCTGCCTGGAATACAGATGGGATCTGGGATCTCCAGAGGCAGGACAGCTAAGTTCCCTAGAAAGAAGTCAAAGGCCCTGAGGAGATTGGGTCTGTTGAGTTGGCTGAGATCTGGGGGTCTGAGCCTCTCTCTGTTGCTTTGGTTGCTGCTGCCCCTTTTGGGGAGCATGTACCGGACAGTGCACAGTATGAGTATAAGAAGGGTAGAAGTTCTTTTTCTTGTTGAAAAAAGGCTTCTTTGTAGTCTTTTTCTTAGCTGGGTTGGCAGTGGTTCTAAAAAGCCTATTGAGAGGGGTATTCTCCAATTCCAGCTGAGCAGCTTTGTCCTGCCAGTCCTTGCCAAAAAGGTTTTCTCTTGTGTAAGGAATATTCCCCAGCTTATCTTGAACCCACTGTTCAAGATCAGATGCTTGTAACCAAGCAATCCTATGTGCACCAATGCATATAGCAGAAGTTCTGCTAATACATTCAAAGCTGTCGAAGGTTGCCCTGTTCAGAAATTTGGAAACATTCTGGGCATGCTTTACAAGGGTGAGGTAATCAGCCCTCTTGTCATCGGGGAGAAGAGGAGCCATTAATTCTAAATCCTTAGCTACCTCCCTAAGGAACATGCCCATGTAGAGTATGTAAGAACTGATTCTGGCCAATAACATGGAGGCCTGAAAGCATCGAGGGTTCTCGATTCCCTACCTGGAGGGTTTGATGAATATGTTTTGGTACTTTTGATTTGACGCATTGCCTATTTCACCACCATAGTGTGGTAATTGCGTCTTCTGAAAACCAGGACACTCGGGTACCTGGTACATAGTATTGAGCCTCCGAGAATGTGGAGAGATAGTTAAAGGTATCTCCCACATTCTGAGCATAAAGTCAAAGAATTCGGTAAACAGGAAGGATAGCAGCTTCCTTTGGGGCTGCAGGATATTGAAGAGTTTTAAGCTCCTCGACCTCGAGCAATGTCGCAGATGAAGTCTTGAAAAGACATCCTCCGGAGGGGACATACGACATTGTGGGGATGGAAAAGGATCCTCATCTCCCAGGTACCAGCTGATTCATCATCCGACGAGTCTGAATCAGAGGATTCGAAGTACCGACGGGCAGGGTCCTCGCACTCAGCCCGTCTGTGATACCGGCCGAAGTCGGCATCGGAATGCCTTGGTACCGGACCCTCTATGCTGGACAACGATTCTAGGGCTGGTATGGGTGGTAGCATGGAAAGCGACAATAGGTCGATACAGACACATTCGGTACTGATGGCTGCGGAACCGACTGCAGAGGCTTTAGCGGTATCAAAGCTGCTAGTAAGGCCACTAAACTCCACTCAATGGCTAGGATACGTTGATCCATGGAGACAGCCGATGCTTGGGTATCGGTACCTGAACGGGCCACAATCCCTGAGCATGGCACCAAGAGCTCTCCAGAGGTGAAGGCCTCGGAAGCATCTTGGGACCCTGCTAGAGCTTTGGAGGCAAGGACCTCCCGCCAGGGTTATTTGGATGGTGTGTTCCCCTCTGGGGCAACGCCTAAGGCATCTCGATGCTTAGAAGAAGATCTACCCTTGGCAGACTGGCCAGCCTTCGAGGAGGACCTGGGTTTCGATAACGGAGATCCGTGGGAGGAAGATGAAGCTCTCAATGTCGTTGATGCAACCGACATTGCATCGGTGGTAAAGAGAGTGCTGAATTTCGCAGCTCTATTCTGCAGGCCCCCCTTTGTCATCTTCCTACAGAGAGGGCATTCCGACAGTTGATGATCTGGTCCCAAGCATTTTAGACATCAGTCATGGGTGTCTGTGGCCGAAATAGTACTGCCACATTTGGAACACTTCTTAAAACCACTAGCTGGTTTTATCCATTTTAGAAGAAGGAAAAAAGGGCCTAGGCCCAAAATGGCGCTGAAGCACCTAGAGGGCCCTCAGAAAAAACAAAAGTTTGTTGTTTTTTTTTAAGAAAGAAAGAAATTAGAAAAACACTGACGATGTCGGTAATAGCGTCGATGGGAAGGCAGACGCGACCACAAAAAAAGAGCTACTAAATTTTCTGCGGTGAAAGGAATTGCTCCCTGTCAGCTCCGCGGAAAACGAAGAACTGAGGAGGGAGAGCTGGAAAGGAGGGAAGGCAGCTATGCAGGTACAGTGGGATGCTACCAAAAGCTTTTCTATAGGACGATGGGGAGCGTTCCCGCGCGGGCTCCGTCGGTGCTGACGTCACCCATATGTGAAGACTACATTCCTGCTTGTTCCTGGAGATGGGGGTCAATCATTGCTTGAATGACTGTTCTGAAGTCTGTCGGTTCCAATAGCGGTCTTAGTCGTTGCAACATCTTAATCTTTCTATAAATGAGCTGTGTAGATTTATGTGAGGTGCGAGGTGCTAGGTGCAGGGTTTTATCTAGGATAATTCCTAGGTACTTTACCTCTTCCCTTACTACTATTGTTGCTTCTCTCAGTTGAACATGTGGTGGGGGTGTGAATTTTGTCCCTAGTGATGAATATTGCCTCTGTTTTGTTGAAGTTTATTTCAGATTGTTTGATAAGAAGCATGTTGTGATTTGTTCAAGGTTAACTTTTTCAGTTTTAATTGGGAGGTAGGGTACATCATTATGTCAGCAGCATAAATGTGATAATTCACTTTATGCTTGCGAAAGATATTGCATGTTGGTTGTAGGTAAATGTTAAATCTTATCCACACACATCTCCCCTCCCGTGCCCTTTGGGCAATCCATAATGACCGTTTGTCCCTTCTTTCCCCCACTCAGGCCCACCTTGAGCACACCCGTCACTCTACTTTCTTTTTCCTTGGTCCTGCCTATGGAACTGCCTCCCTCCACGCAGAGCACTCACGTTTTAAGGTCCTATGGAAGACTCACCTCTTTTACCAGGCATTTGACCTACCCTCTGTCTCCCTTCCTAAATCTTGGTACCTCTGTCTATCTTATGCTTTGTGTGTGTTCCTGTTACCTTTCCTGTCATAAAAGTTTGGCGTTCCTTTTCTTTTTTCTGAGTGCAGCCATTTATTTACTTATTTTTTTTGCAAACGCCCTGACACCTCCAGCCTGGGCAGTCAATCAAGTAAAATAATAAAGATAAAGATAAATAGGGCAGATAGTGCAAAGCCCTGTGGTATTCCTTGGTTTTGATGTGTTTTGACCAATTTTTACCTGTTGGGTACGGTCCTGCAAGTATGATATGAACTAGTTAAAGGCAGTTCTGCAAATTCCAATTTGTTGTAATCTTGATAAGAGTATATTGTGATTGAGTGAGTCAAACACTGAAGTGATGTCAAGGAATATCATTATGAATGCATTCCTGGGTGCTTCTATACCTTTGATAAATCTATCGAAGAGGGCTATGATGAAGGTTTCAACCTCGTGGTGGATTCTGAAGCCATACTATTGTGGATCCAGTGGGGCATAGGAATCTTAGTGGTCTTACAACTGGTTTTGAACTATTTTTTCTATTATCTTTGCTATGTAAGTTAGGCTCAAATTGGTCGGTAGGAGTTTGGTTGTAGTTTGTCCAATATGTTGCCTTTTAGAATTGGGCATACTGCTTTAGTATTTTTGGCATGTATCCTTGGGTCAGAGAAAGGTTTACTATTTTTAACATTGTGGGCGCTAATTTGTCGCATGTCATTTTTACCCAGCTGACAGGGCATGGGTGTCCTAGGGCTGTGGTAGTGTTTAGGTGTTCCAGGTTGACTGTGGTGAGGGTGTGCCATGGTAGTATGCTGGGAGTTGGTTCTGGTTTAGCTATCAGTGGGTCATTGGTGTGGATATATAGTTTGGAACTATAGAAGTTAGGTAGTACCTGTTGGCTGATATATGTAGAGGCACCATCTCTATGTGGTGAGCGGGTTAGAGATTTTACAAGCTCAAAGAGCTCTCTTGGCCTGCTGAACGATTTCATTAGTATCCTGGTATAGTTTTCTCTTAGTGTTGTTTATGGCCTCTTTATAGTTGTTTAGGGTGTTCATATATTGTTCCCGATCCTCTGTGCGTTTGGATCTCCTCCATATTCTTTCTATTTTGCGCAAGGCTTTCTTAAGAGATCTTAGTTCATTGTTGTACCATATGTTAGTCTTTTTAGGATTTCCTTTACTTGGGTTTGTTGGGGCAGTTGCAGCTTTAGATATAGCAGTTTTCCATCTATTTATTAGGATATTTATATCAGACGTGTTAAGATTTAGCTGTGGGAGTATATCTTGTAGGAATGTGTCTTTGTTGTATGTTTTGAAGCGTGTTTTTGTCGGAGGCTCGGGTTTTTGTCTGTTTGCATTATTATTTGAGATCTTGAAGGTGATGCTGAACTGATCAGATGGAACCATGTTACATCTTATGAACTAGACCAAGCATTGGAAGAAAATCTGAGAGACAGATCATACTCCACATACCATGACACTCCTAAGCCGGGTATGTGCAAGATCTTGCCTCCAAATGTCGGTATTATTTGATAGCTGAAAATTCTTCTCCTCATGGGCTATGAATGCTGCCTCCTCAGCCACTCTAGCCCTGACCAATAGGATGACCAGGAGCTGGGATCCCAACTCAGAGGTCTGCTACTCACACAGCACTTCCATTCCTCAGCAAACAGCTATAAATGAGAAGAATTGTAAAAGTGTACTAACCTCTCGCACATATTGATTCCCATCTCCAAAGCAAAGCAGCAGGTGGGGCAGCACATGAACCACATAGGGCTCAAAGAGCTTCCCGAGCATGTTACACAGCATCTCAAAGGCAAAGAGAGCACCTGGAGAACACAATACAAACTGATAAGGTACTGAACAAGAACCAGCAGTAACGCACCTTCTAGCTGTCTGAAAATCAAAAATGAGCCCATGCAACCAAAACGAAGGAGGTGAAAGATATACAGGAGTAAAACAAGAGCCTCCAGCAGAGAGCAATCACTTCTCAGAAAATGGAACCAGGGAACTTTCTAATGTTAACTGCTGAAAAAGCATAGTTACTCACCTGTAACAGGTGTTCTCCAGGGACAGCAGGAATCAGGCCTCTCATATGGGTGACGTAGACGCCAACGCAGCCAGCGCAGAGCAAATCCACAGCTTTCAAAGAAAGCCTTTGGGAATTGCTACCACGCATACATGGTCCCCTTCCCACCCAAGGGTATCATCTTGCTCAGTCAAATGACATAGCTAAAAAGATGGCAAAAACAAATGAAAATAATAGGACTGCAACTCCAAGGGGAGGAGGGAGGGTTTTGAGGACTGATCTCCCTGCTGTCCCCGGAGAACACCTGTTACAGGTGAATAACTACGCTTTCTCCGGGAACAAGCAGAAAGTCAGTCCTCACATATGGGACTCCCCAGCTACAGACTACCATGAACCTATAGCCAAAAAAGGCTCCCTCATCGAGAGCCGCAAGCAGCTGCAAGGAAAATAGGACCTGCATCCAAGGAAAGTAGCACTCAGGTAGCCTGAACACAGAAGGGTCGGAGGGCAGAAGTTGCCTAGACCCCGAAAGGTTACGGAGTACGGCCTGGCAGAAGGCACTGTCCCATCAGGACTCCCTATCCAGGCCGTAGTGAGCTGTGAAGGTATGAACCTGAGACCAGGTGGTGGCCCGGAGATGACTGCCAGACAGAGCACAGGAAAGCCACTGATGCCGCCATGGCCCTGACCCTATGAGCCATAACACGGCCTTCGAGCAGAAGCCTCGCTTCGTCATAAGCCCGGGCAATACAGTCCACCACCCATGTGGACAGCGTACGCTTGGTCACCACCTCCCTCAGCTTACTGGGGTCGTAGGAAACGAAAAGCTGAGAGGCTTTCCAGTGACCTTGAGTATGCTGAATGTAGAAGGACAAAACCCTCTTACAGTCCAAGGTATGGAGGACCGCCTCTGCCCGACTAGCATGCAGTCTGGGAAAGAAGGTAGGAAGGACCACCTACTGGTTGAGGTGGAACGAGGAGACCACCTTTGGAAGGAATTTGGGGTGCGTGCGAAGCACCACCCTATTCTTGTAGAGCCTTGTATAAGGTCTTTCTGCCACGAGGGCCTGGAACTCACTCACCCTCCGAGTGGAAGTGAGCGCAACCAAGAAAAATACCTTCCAGGAGAGATAACAGAAGTGGCATGTAGCCAACGGTTGGAAGGGCAGCCGGGTGAACTGCCCCAACACTACATTGAGATCCCCTTCGGTCGCCGGGGGGGGGGGGGGGCGCGGATTTGGGGCTTCAGCAGGAGTAGGCCCTTTAGGAACCCGGAACTACTGATGGTGGTTCGCCGCTAGGGCACTGAGATGCACCCTGCCGGAGTTGGACTTAAGCCCTGCCCCGAGAGGTGGAGAAGATATTGCAATACCACAACCATCGGGCAAGAGAAGGAGTCTACCCCTTGCTCAGTGCACCAAAGCACAAACCTGCACCACTTAAAAGCGTAAGCCTGTCTGGTAGACGATCTGCGTGAAGCCAGCAAAAAATCCTCCACATCCTTTGGAAGGAGGAGCGGGGCTAGAGTCACCATCTCAGCAGCCACACCGTCAGTGAAAGGGAACTGAGGTTGGGATGCAAAAGAGCCCCCTCCTCCTGGGAAAGCAGCCGTGGAGCAGACCCCAAAGGGATGGGGGCCTCCACTGCTAGCTATAGAAGGAGCGGAAACCATGGTTGTCTGGGCCACTCTGGGGCTATCAGGATGACCAAACTCTGTCATGAAGAATCTTAAACAGAGTCTTGGCGATCAGAGGCGTTGGGGGGGGGGGGGAAGCATACAGAAGACCCACCGCCCACGAGACTAGAAAAGCATCGCCTGCCACCCTGGTGGGGTGCGGCTGCCTCGAGCAGAAGCGGGGCAACTGGTGATTGCCTGGGCTTGCAAAAAGGTCCATCACCGGTGCCCACCAGGTCAGGAAATACCCGTTGGCTACTTCCCGGTCCAGCTGCCACTCATGCGGCTGGAGCATCCTGCTGAGTCTGACGGCCAGCTAGTTGTCCTGGCCCAGCAGGTAAACTGCCTTGAGAATGCCCTGCCGAACTGCATAAGAGCACAGATCTAGGGCTTCCTGACAGAGGGCACAGGACCCCGTGCCCCCCTGTTTTGTTCACATAGACATGGCAACCTGGTTGTCCGTTTGCACCAGGACAGTCCTGTGGCCCAGCCACTGCCTGAAAGACTTCAGAGCGAGAAGGACTGCATGCAATTCCAACAGATTGATCTGTTGAGCACTCTCCTTGGGGGGCCAAACTCCCTGAGTGCGGTATCAATGGCAATGGGCTCACCAACCCAGCAGGGGAGGCATCCATAGTGAGGAACCTCGAGTGGTCTGAAAGGGCATCCCCGCCTCCAGGTGATGGGATGAGAGCCAACAGATCAGGGACTGCACCAGGCGCCTGGTCACTCTGACCCTGTCCTGGAGATGTCCCGTGGCCTGGGACCACTGGTCCCTGAGGCACCACTGCGCAGTTCGCATGTGGAGGCGGGCATCTGGAGTGACATGGACCGTGGAGGCCATGTGCCTGAGGAGGCGCAGCAGATGCCTTGCTGGCACTGAGGGTCGGCGCTTATGTCCTTGGCTAGGGCCATGAGCCTGCTTGCCCTTTCCGGAGGCAGGAAGGCTTTCGACTGAAGGGTATTGAACCTTGCCCCAATGAATTCCAGCTCTTGTGCCAGGCAAAGGCTGGACTTGGGGTAGTTGATAGCAAAACCCAAGTGCTGAAGGACATGGGAGTTGATGAGCCAGTCATCGAGATAGGGGAAGACAAAGATCCCCTGAAGCCTGAGGAAGGCGGCAACCACTGCCAAGCACTTTGTGAATACTCTGGGGGCCGAGGCAAGGCCAAAGGAGAGCACCCCATATTGGTAATGACTGCCCCCTACCACAAAGCATAGGTACTGCCTGTGGCTTGGGTGGATTAGGATGTGTGTGTAGGCATCCTTTAAGTCCAAGGAGCACTGCCAGTCTCCTTGGCGGAGGTAAGGCAGCAATAGTCCAAGGGAGAGCATTTTGAACTTCTACCTCACCAGTAATTTGTTGAGGTTACGCAGGTCGAGGATGGGCCTTAGGCCCCCTGTCCTCTTTGGCACAAGGAAGTACCTGGAGTAGAACTCCTTGCCCTTGAGGTGGTGGGACACTGGTTCCAACGCATGGTCCTCGAGGAGACCTGCCAACTGGAGACCTTGGAGGCTCTCCTGGGAAGTAGTGTGGAGGCACTTGGGCGAGATAGAAGAGGTATCCCTTCCTGATCACTTGTAATGCCCAGGAATCGGTGGTGATGGCTCCCCACCTGTGGGCATACAAGGCGAGCCGGCATCCTGTGGGCTGCCCAGCTCCGTTTGGGAGAGGGATCATGCTGCATGAGTCAACAACCCCCTCCCAGGCTGGGCCGGAGCCGGAGCCTGGGGTTTGGGGACCTTCTGCTTATGCGGGCCATGCCCCTGTCTCTTGGCCTGCTGCCCTTGTTGGGGAGATGGGGAGGACTGGTAAACGGGATAGTTTTAGTAAGCAGTGGACTTCCTTGGGTAAAAGGGTTTTGTTTTTTTTACCAGAGCCCTTCTTACGGGAAGGGGTAGAGGTCTTATTAGAGAACATTGTCCTTGTCATGAACTCGGTCTCCAGCTCAGCGGCCTTGTCAGTCATGGGTTTGCCAAAGAGGTTCTCCCCTCGGTATGGGACATCGATCAACTTGTCCTGTACCCATTGTTTGCGGTCCGACTGCAGCCAAGCTTGATGGCGTGCACTGATGCCCGCTGCAGCCACCTGTGCCGACAACTCTAACCCGTCATAGGCCGCCCAAGACAAACTTGGAGCATTCACAGACAGCTTTGGACAGGTCCTTGAAGGGCTGCAAAGGCTCCTCGGAGAGACTAGCCGAGAACCCGGCGAGCTCCTTTGCCAGGTCTCTCAGGAACATGCCCATGTACAGCTGGTAGGCCTGGATCTGACAATTCAGCATTGCGCCCTGGCAACACTTCCTGCTGAGGGCATCCAAGGTGCGGGCTTCCTTGCCGAGGGGCACCGAGGAGTGCGTCTTCTGACTCTTCAGTCGACGCATGGTCGACTCCACAACCATGGAGTTATGCGGCAGTTGTGATTTTTGGAACCCAGGGCTCCGGCGGACTCGATACATCGAGATGAGCCACTTGCTGATTACCGGTGTCGTCACCGGCGTTTCCCACATGTGGAGCATTAAGTCGTTCCAGGATAGGAGGAATGGGCACCGTGAGGGTTTCCCTAGGGGGAGCCTCATACTGGAGGATCCTCCTCGGACTCCTTTGGGAAAGCCAAAGCCTTGGACATATCCCGAATGAAGTCCAGAAAACCCATATCCTCTGGTGGGAACCTTCTCTGAGGTTCAGATACCAGGGAATCAGAGGGGACATCTCAATGACGAGTGGCTGGGGACTCCTCGTCCTCTGTCTCCCAAGCGGAGGCCTCCGAGGAAGACTTGTGGAGCTCCTCGGGCCTCGAGGGCCCCGGCGCCATCCGCCCCGATGCCTGCAGGCTCGGCGGTGACCACATCGGGTCCTGACGAGCAGAATCGACTAGGATTGGCTCGGCCTCCGGAGTCGACTTCGACGTCGAGTGCCCGGTGGTTGGGGTGGAAGAACCGGATGTGCCGGACATCAGCACCTGCTGCTGCTCCATAAAGGCAGTGACACTGCACTCCAAGGCCGCCATCCTAGACACCAGTCCCGGAGGCTCTGCAGCTCTCGGCTCGGGCCCTGACGCGCTCGGGCCCAAAGCCGGTTCCTCGACTAGGACAGTATGTACTTGCCTAGGCCGATCCGTGACCGTGTCCCTGCGAGGAACCTTGACTGGATGCTCCTTTTTCAACACCTCGGGCAGACGCTCGGGGCTCCGCAACCGGCCCTGAGAGGAGCCCGGCCAAGCGGAACTGTCCAGAGAAGCCGCCTTCGAGGGTTTCTTCCTTCTCTTCAGTTCCCTCGAGGGAGACCCCCTCTCCGAGGAACCCCGACAACGCTCAGGTTCGGCATGCTCCTCCCAAGGCGTGGAGGCCTCAGACGAGGTCCTGGCTCTCAGAGGCATGGGGGAATCAGGAAAAATCTTATGCTGCTCCTCAAGGCCTTCGAGGACATCTTTTTGCAGGTCAGACTGCCGGGTCGTAGTCTGGGCCGAGGCACCTGAGGTAGCAGTCATGCGTATTGGTGAGGGACATGATTTTCCCGCACCGATCTCACTTTTTGAACCCGCTGGTAGCTAAGGGGGGTAAAAAGGACCCCAACAAGGTCGAAGACCCTTTCGGCTGCCAGTGAGGAAAAATGGGCGCGAAGATGCCCCAAGAAAGAAAATCAAAATTTTGTAGAAAAAAAGAGGAACCGATCCGATACTGAGGTACCAAGACTGGGGCGGGAAATGGTACCGGTGCGAAACTGGAGACAGACAAAAAGGCACAAAAAAAAATCAACTTTTTAGGGGACAGGTACAGACTACGTCTGATGGGCTCCACGGAAAAAAAGAGACTGAGCAAGATGGCACCCTTGAGCGGTAAGGGGGACACGCATGCATGGCAGCAATTCCCAAAGGCTTTCTTTGAAAGCTGGGGATCTGCTCCACGTGGGCTCTGTCGGCGTCACCCATATGTGACAACCGACTTCCTGCTTATTCCCGGAGAATTGCAGCAGTATTTGGGTTAATCTCAAAGTTTTTACTTATTATCAATGTTCAGAAATGATCTTTGAACTGCTTCATTAAACCTCGGTCGTCCATTTTTCTACAGCTTTAATTCCCCATTAAGCAGCATGCAGTTTTCATGAAATACCTAAAACGTTTGTTTGAAAAAAGCAGAACAAAACTACACCAAGCTCATGATTTGAAATCTATTAATTCAATACAATGTTTTAAAATACCCCCTAAGAATGGCAAGAGGGTCAAAACCCTAATTTATGTAGGGAATAGCACTTTAATGTCCAAATATGCTTTTCACACACATTTCCTCATTTACCCCGGAATATCCAAATACAATTGTAACACCAGTGTAAACAAAATAGAGTGGAATAGCCGCCTAATGGTTAGAGCAGTGGCCTGGTGACCAATAGAGGAGGGTTTGATTTCCACTGGCACTCCCTGTGGCCTTGGGCAAGTCACTTAACCCTCCACTGCCTCGGAAGAAAGGCCTGGCAACCTACTTCCGGTCACACTTTACTAAGAAAACCTCATGGCTGCTGGGTCACAAGGAGTCCGCATTGACACGACGGCACACACTGCATTGTAAGTCTCAGCTTTTTGTATGAATACCTTTACCCAAACGTAGACGTTGCAACTGTGCTGTGAAAAGTTCAAATAAACTATAGGGGCAAGAATGGCAGAGAGAGACATGTATATGAAGGATGACATAGAAGGGCTTGGGCTTGTTTTCAGATCGCACCTTCTATTAACATCTGCACAAAGCAAAGCCTATCAATTTTCACCATTCTTGTGCCTAAAATTTACTGTACTGTGAAAAGTTGAAATAATTAAAGAACTGTGCAATGGAAGCTGTGTCATTTCATAATGTAATTTTTGATGGACTGGACTATTACAGCAGACTAGGATTATTTTAATTGTATGCATTTTGGTAAAGGTGTTCACACAAAAAGCTGCATCATAATTTTTTTGTTTAAACAGATATTATAATTGTATTTGGATTATTCCAGGGTAAATGATGAAGTGTGTTTTTAAAGCATGTTTGGATATTAAGGTGAAATTAGACTTACCTGCTAATTGTTGTTCCTTGAGGAATTCCAGTCTAGTCCCGAACCTTTGAATTTATGCACCTCCTCCCGCAGCTTTGGAGACTGAACATGTCACACTTCTTGTTGAGTGTAGTATAAGTAGTCCAGGGACCGCCTCCACAATTCAGTATTCTATTGACAAAGCAGACTCACCAGAGCAATAAGCAAGCAGATTAGAAACAAGAACTATAAAACCTAACTGAACAGAATCAGAAACCTTAAATCCTACCTTGAATCCACCCCCTGGTCCGAGTACTTGATAAGTGCGCTCCGCCTTCTCCCGAACCCCTCCAAGAGGCCCTAATTTCTTAAGACGACGACTTTGTCGGAACACACCCACACACTTCCAGTACTTCTTACCTGAACCGCGGCCCGACTAGCCGCCCACCAGGGTCATCCACGTCGGAAGCTTCCGTCTCAGGCCCTTCTGTGGCAGGCCATACCAGGGCGGGATGCGGGACTAGACTGGAGTTCCTCAAGGAACAATTAACAATTAGGTAAATCTAATTTCACCTTCCTTATCGTCCCTCCAGTTTAGTCCCGAACCTTTGAAGATGTAACAGAGCAGTGAACACTTTAACGGGAGGGGCCTGCCAGACCAGCCCGAAGAACCGCCGATCCAAACCTAGCATCCCCTTCCACCTGAACATCAATCCTGTAATGCTTGACAAAGGTATGCAACGATGACCACGTTGCCACCCTACAAATGTCCACTACTGGAACCAAGCTGATTTCAGCCCAGGAAGCTGCCTGAGCTCTCGTTCAATGAGCTTTCAATCCCTTCGGCACCACTCTGCCGCTCAGCATATACGCAGACGTAATGGCTTCCTTAATCCACCTAGCTATAGACGCCTTAGATGCCATTTCCCCACACCGGGAACCACCAAAGAGCACAAACAATCTGTCTGTCTTGCGAAATGCCTCTGTTCTGAGCAGGTACTTCTTCAACACTCTGCCGATATCCAACCTATGCAAACTAGCCTTAGTCTTATGCTTACACACCCTCTCGAAGACTGGCAGGGACACCACCTGATTTACATGAAATGCCGATACCACTTTGAGCAAAAAGGAAGGTACCATTCTCAACACCACCTTTTTGCTTTCAAAGGATAAAAAGGGCTCCCGACAGGACAACGCCTGTAACTCCGAAATTCTCCTTGCTGAAGCGATAGCTACCAAGAACACTGCCTTCAGAGTGAGATCCTTCAAGGTCGCCTTCGCCAAAGGTTCAAACGGCGCTCTTACCAGCGCTTCGAGCAAAACGTTCAGATCCCAGCCCGGAACCGAACTCCTGCAGGGAGGTCTCAACAAGACCGACGCTCGTAAAAACCTTTTTACATCCGGATGTTTTCCAAGCATCAGCCCTTGCACCTTTCCTCTAAAACAAGATAGAGCAGCTAACTGCACCCTAAGCGAAGATGCCACTAAACCTTTATCAAAACCATCTTGCAAAAAGGCCAAAACTTGTGGGCTCGTCACTGTCAATGCTCTGAACTGTTTCTCGTCACACCAAGCCTCAAACAGATGCCGAACCCGAACGTACCCCAGAGAAGTGGACCTACGTCTAGACCTCAACAACGTAGAAATCACCGCCGCCGAGTAGCACCTGGCCATTAATCTTGCCCTCTCAAGAGCCAAGCCGTAAGCGAGAATCGATCCACCTGAGGCATCCTTAACGGACCCTGCATCAGCAAATCTCCTCTGTTTGGTAGTCTCCATGGGGGTTCCACCAGAAGACGTACCAGGTCGGCATACCAAGGCCTCCTTGGCCATTCCGGCGCTACTAGCAGTACTGGCCCCCTGTACCTCTCTATGAGCTGAAGAACTCGACCTATAAGCACCCACGGAGGGAATATGTACAGAAGATTCCCCCTACGGTCACTTTTGCATCAGAGCATCCAGACCCTCAGACATCCTTTCTCTCCGTCTGCTGAAGAATCTGTCTACCTTTGCGGACTTGAATGTCGCCATGAGATCCATCACCAGCAAACCCCAGCGCTGCACCAGGAAGCCGAATACCGCCGGATGAAGAACCCATTCGCCTGGGTCCACCTGCACTCAACTCAAGAAATCCGCCGTCACATTGTCTGCTCCTGCAACATGTACCGCCGAAAGCGCTTCTATGTGGGATTCGGCCCAAATTAACAGGCTGTCCGCCTCTTCTTCTAGCGCCACACTGCTGGTGCCTCCCTGTCGATTTATGTATGCCACCGCCGTGGCGTTGTCCGACAGTACTCGAATCGCACATCCCTGCAGCCGCTGTTGAAAGGCCTGCAGCGCTAACGTCATCGATCTCAACTCCATTCTGTTGATTGACCAAGTCCTTTCCTGCACTGTCCACTGACCTTGAGCGTACTGGCCCTCGAAGTGAGCACCCCATCCAAACAGACTGGCATCTGTCGTCAACGTCTTCCACTTCGGGGCCTCGAGAGGCATGCCCTTTTCTAGACACCCTGGAAGGAGCCACCACTGCAACAACCGCCTCACCTCAGTGGACACACCATTCTCTGTGATAACTGATCGGACTGATGCGACCACCTCCGGAGAAGCGCTCTCTGCAATGGTCTCATGTGGGCACAGTCCACGGTACCAACTCTAGTGTGGCCACCATCGTCCCTAAGAATTGCAAATACTGCCATGCCAAGGGAGCCTGCCTGTTCAGGAACTCTTGCACTAAGCCCCTTAACTTCTGAATCCTGACCTGAGGAAAGAATACTCTGCCTCTCTGTATCAAACCGAGCTCCCAAATACTCTATCTGTTGCGACGACACCAACTTGCGCTTTGCTACATTGACTACCCATCCAAGGGACTGTAGGAAATGCACCACATGGTGCGTCGCTACTTCGCTTTCCTTCTTTGACTTTGCGCGAATCAACCAATTGTCTAAGTAAGGGTGCACCAATACTCCCTCCTTTCGCAACGCTGCTGCCACCACGACCATGACCTTGGTAAATGTCCTGGGTGCTGTAGCCAAAGTGAATGGCATCGCCTGGAACTGAAAGTGCCCCATGGGCACCGCAAAGCAAAGAAAGCGTTGATGCTCCAACCGAATCGGTATGTGCAGATAGGCCTCCGCGAGATCTAACGATGTAAGATATTCTCCCTGTCGAACAGCTACTATAACCAACCTCAGCGTTTCCATACGAAAATGCTACACTCGAAGGCACCTGTTTACCTTTTTCAGGTCCAGAATTGGCCTTAAGGTACCTTCCTTTTTGGGCACCACAAAATATATCGAGTATCGACCGCCGCCGCCGCATTGGTCCGCCGGGACCGGTACCACCGCTTTGAGTGCTAACAACCTGTCCACCATCTCTTGAATCGCGCTTTCCCTCAATCCTGTTCTGCATGGAGATTGAATGAAAGCGTCCCTCACTGGACGCTGGAACTCGAGTGCATATCCTTTTTGTACGACCTCCAACACCCTCCGATCCGATGTTATTTGGGCCCAGACAAGAAAGAAGTCCCTCAAGTGACCTCCCACAGGAACCATTCTTGCCTGAACCCCCGTCCCTTCATTGTATCTTCTTAATGTTGGAGGAGGCAGAGGCCCTGAAACCTCTGCCCGCTCCACTAAATCCTCGAAACCCTGAGGATCTATACTGGGACCGTCCTCTCTGAAATGGACCAAACCTTGACTGTCGAAAATGCCGAAACTCCCTCTGCCGACCTTTGGAGGGCACCACCGACCGACCCTGCTTTTGCTTGTCTTCGGGTAATCTGCCCCCCCTTTGACTCTCCTAAGTCTTTTACCAGCTTCTCCAGATCTTCCCCAAATAGAAGCTTACCTCTGAAAGGCAGCTTTCCCAGCCTTGCCTTACAGGCTGCATCCGCTGCCCAATTACGGAGCCAGAGATATCTCCTGGCCGCCACTACCGACGCCATACTCTTAGACAAACCATGAATCAGGTCATATTGGCTATCGGCCAAATATGCCGCCCCTGATTTTATGCGAGCCGCTTCCTCGGCCGCCTCCTCTACCTGCAGACTCTAATTGCTGGAACCACTGAAGGCATGCCCTTGCCACCCACACACTACAAATCGAGGCCTGTAGGGACAGAGCATTCACATCGAACACCTGCCTTAGCAGAGTATCCAGCCTCCTATCCTGAGAATCCTTAAGAGCGGCACTGCCCTCTACCGAAATCGTCTTCTTTGTTACTGCTGAAATTACAGCATCTACCTTGGGGGATTTAAAAATCTCTTTATCCGGTTCCACAAGTGGATACAGTCGAGCCATCACTCTGGAGCCCTTGAGACTAGTCTCCGGTGCGTCCCATTCTTCCTGTATAATTTCTTTAAACACACTATGAATTGGGAACGCCCTTTGCGATTTCCTAATGGCCTGTAGTAACGGATCCTCCAAAGTGGCATCCGCCGCCTGGCCCGCCGCCGGCATATTCAAGGCTTTCAGCGACTCCGCGATGAGCGCCGGGAGTTCCTCTCTCCGGAACACTCGAACAACCCTCGCTTGGTCCTCAGGTTCCAGTATCTCACCTTCTTCCAAATCCTGCTCTATGTCAGAGTCCTCTACCAGATCTGACTGTTCCTCTAAAAGTAATGACCGTTCCGAACTGTCGCTCGCTTTCTCCTCTTAACGAAAACAGCACCCTCTGCTCCATCTAAAGGAGTCCCTGGCCTTTTAAACCCACGAGCTCCCTCACCCACAGAGGTCCTGGTAGCCCACTCCCGGAACCCCCAAGAGCTTGTTGGAGCAAAGACAAAAATTGCTGTGAAAATATCGCTCCCAAACCCCCTTGCATCGATGCCTGGGGCAAGGGGACATCCAGAGCTGAGGAAGGACCTGGCAGCGGCTCCTGAGTCACCGCAGGGGCAGCTAACGGTTCCAGCCCCTCCGAAAACACCTTAGCCCCCTCTCCTGCACCATTTTCAGCCATGTCTGTAAGGGTCGCTTCTTGAGCACAGCCCCTGCACACTCCTTCCTCTGAGATCGCCTCGCTCTCTCTTTTTTTTTTTTAAACAGCTCACTAGCTATACTAAAATTATACTAAAAGCCCTACCATTAGTTAACACACAAAAAATAACAAATACTTGCTGTTCTCTTCGAACCTCAACGGGCCCCAGAAGCACTGCCACCACGGCCTCCTGCTTCCTGCACGAGTTCTAGGTGGCCGCGGCCTGCCCGCCACAAAGGAAACTGTTCCGAGCTCAAAAAAAAAAAAAACCACCAAAAAACTGCCACTCATTTGAACCTCCGGCGCTTACCTTTCCAGCGCAAAGGAGCAGCAGAGCTGAGAGACGCTATCCAGAGGGAAGCCCAGCAACCGACTGGACTGTACATGCAGCCGTCGGGCCGTCTCCTCACCCTCCGCCGCAGCAGAGCACAATCGCACACCCTGCGCTCTGCTCCAAAGACTTGTCTCCACGGCTTCACTCCTGCTCAGGGGGAGCTGACGCCGGAGGCCCCGACACCGTTCCCACTCACTTCTCTGCACTCACACCTGCGGCAGAGAGGGGGGAGAAGGGGGGGCAGCTCTTAGTCAAGTTTCCACACAATTCAAAGCAACTGCTGAAAATCGGCAATTTAAAGGTACATCTACCCTTTTCTATTTATTATTTTTTTTTTTTTAATCTAAACACTAAACAATCTGAGACCTAAGCCTTGCTCCAGTGAGTCCTGAACCTCTGGACTCATACCTCCTTCCGCTGCAATGAAGACTGAAAAAACTGAATTGTGGAGGCGGTCCCTGGACTACTTATACTACCCTCAACAAGAAGTGTGACGTGTTCAGTCTCCAAAGCTGCGGGAGGTGGTGCATAAATTCAAAGGTTCGGAACTAGACTGGAGGGACGATAAGGAAAAGTGGTAGTCCCACAAATAAAGTCCTATGACCGCTGCCTACATTAATGTTTTGATATCCCCTAAAAATTGCAAAAGCATTTTAGAAGATTGCAATGGATTAACAGATTTCTAATAGAGAGGTGGGTGCATCATTTTTCTACTCTCTTATTGACTTAAGTACTCACGCAGAAGATGATCTCCTTTTTTGATATTTTCTATATAAAAAGTCATCCAAAAAAACTCAAGCAGTCCAATGACCCAATTTGAATTTCCACAATCTATAGTCATTGAATCTTCCAACCAGTCGCCACTCTGGTACATATCTTTTTATATCCTCCTATTTTTGTCGGGCACAACCAACATGAGAGGCGGGAAGTGATAACCACCTCCCCATATTGGAAGAACCCTTCTATTCAAGAGAGCGGCAGCCCTCACAATGTAATAATGTAATAATGTGAACCCACAGCTAAACCGGGTGAAGGAAATTTTCAAATTCAAATATGTCCCACTTATTTACTAAAGGCAAAAAACTTCAAACCGTGCTGGAACCGAGGCAATTAATGGCTGAACTGTCTCGCCACGTTAATCCACCAGCAAACGTCACGACATGCATGTTTCGGACCAACTCCGGGCCCTGAATCAAGTGAATGCGTTCCTTCAAAGAAGTTGCCTATATAAAAAGTCAGCATGTCTGACGGCACTCACTGACATCTTGCAGAGTTAGCTTCATGATAGACCGCAGTCCAATATTATGTTAGGTTGGTATAAAGGAGTAGATTTATTTACTTAAATATTTAGCCTGTCCTTACAATAAGCCCAGGACGGGTTACAATAAAACACACATAATACAAAAACAAAACAAAATTCAATACTT
Organism: Ichthyophis bannanicus; assembly: GCA_033557465.1. Classification (NCBI taxonomy): domain Eukaryota; kingdom Metazoa; phylum Chordata; class Amphibia; order Gymnophiona; family Ichthyophiidae; genus Ichthyophis; species Ichthyophis bannanicus. The sequence continues at coordinate 6,530,004 of CM066041.1, forward strand.
ATCAGTACAGAATCTGAAATACAAGCATCCCTTACATTTTCCACATGTAAATGTCTTTAATCACTTCCTAGAAAATGGATGATCTTTCAGGAGACGTAAATTCTGCAGCAAATGATTCCAGAAGATTAGAATACAGACTGAGAACACCCTGAACCGTTAACTGGGCTTTTTTTGGTCCCAGAACCCTTAAAAAGGTCCCCATTCTGTGACTGCAGGCTGACACCTCCCTGGTGTATAACAAAGCTTTTCCCCATAAATAGAATGAGCCCATTCCAGATAATATGTTAAAAGTCAAAGTAATGGCTTGTGATAAGGAAGCTTATCATAGCTCAGGAAGGAGCTATAGAAAAGGTGAAGTGACTCTGAACAAGCAACCTGTCAGTTCTGGTAGAAATAAGAAAACAGAATTTTCCCATAAAAGACTACCAGTCCCAGAATGCACCAGGTTTCCAACAGCCATTAGAGGAGCTGAAGTGGGGAAACGTGTGTTCAATCAGGAGGGCTATGAGGTAATCCCTAAGCACTCATCTCAAAGGGCAGGGCCTGATTCAGCACAGCTGCGCTGTGTTAGGGAGGAGCACTCATCTAAGCAGAATAAGAGTAGAGTTTATTCTACAGATGACCTTCTTCATGATCACCTTGGATATCCAGAGAATTGTCCTCAGTATCCTGAGAATCAGCTTGAGTTTGATCATCAGTTTCATCTGAAGGATCATCAGAAGCAGAAGCCAAACCGGACGGACAGAGAGGGAAAGAGACCCTTTGGAAGAAGGAAGAGAAAAGCCTTTGAGAGGTCTAGAAGAGTCCAAAGCAGTACGTATACTGGGAGGTATTCCAAGGGCCAGCATACACCATTGGACTGGGGAAAGCCAGAGGAATGGTGCTGCAGAGCTAGGAATCACCAGAGGCTACCTGTGAGGGAGACGGCTGCACGTGGAAGGGACCCTAAGACCTGTGCCAGAAGGTATGTGAAGAGAGATCCAGTGTCCAGGGATCTGGATTGGAAGGCTGGACATAAGAACTGGACTACATACTGGCCAGGCTATATAGAGAGGAACTCTAGCAGCAATGGAAGCTCAGGTATGAACACTGATCTATGCCCTAGCTATAACCTTGAAAGACAGCAGGGAAACAAGTATTCTCCTGAAAATGCTCCATTGAGAGATTCATCTGTGCCAATCCATGATATTGAACCCATGCTTGTTGAACAAGGGGGAATAATAGCAGATGAGGATCCTGTTTATATGGACTGCTCTCTATCTAAACTCCGTTGGTAACTTTCTGTTATAAAATACAGCAACCATCACAAAGAAATACAAATTTGTTCTTTAATCTACTCAGAAAAGCTCCTGAAGCAGGATTTGACCCACACAGTGGAAGGCAAGCCAGCTAAGGGGTTTCAGCTGGTAACTGCTAGCAATTAAGCCTTACCTAATTGCTTGTGAGCTAGGAGAGAATCACTTCTGTATCTATGTGGGAAGTAATCAGAAGTTAACCTGAAAAGAACAGTTTGTTTCTTGCTTTGTGGCTTTTCATTTGTTGTTTTCCTGATTTTAACTTTGTTTTTCCAAGTTAACACTGAAAGCAAGTAACCTAATTTATGTGCTACCAAGCATATCTGTGTTGGGAGAAATAACCCCATAAATAAATATCTTATTGGCTTTAACCAAGAGCATAACTAAATTATTGTCAGCAGCTGTGTCTGGTGTGAATGAACTACATTGCCCACAATACCTTGCAAATCATATAGATATATGCACTTGACAAGACTGAAGATTCTCACCCAGGCAGCATTCTGACAGGCTTTGAACTGAATGTGTTTAGCAACAGGCAACCAACGTAAACAGTCACACAAACTCACCCCTGTGGGAACACATGCAGCTCTATTACAGCTGGAGACGAGAAACATCCCTTTCAGGCAGACCTAAATACAACAGATTACAATAATCCAGACAAGTATTAATAAAAATAAACAATCCTTCCGTAGCTGTCGCAAAAAATAAAAGTACACTTGTACCACTTTTGAAATTTGCGGCCTGGTGGACAAAACCCCATTCAATTTTACTCCCAGACTCCAAATTTTGTGTAAATCCCTTAACTCTTCTCTGAACCAAACAAAATGAGGCCTTCAATTAGAGCCTTGTGTGCCCATAGATTCTGTTTTACTAGATTTCGGCTGCAACTGATCATCCATCCACATCATCACAGCATTCAGGCTGTTATAGAATTTCTTTAAACCCTCTGGCCAATCTCTCCATAAGAGCACTATAAACGGAATATCATCTGCAAACATCTGACAGACCTTCCCCGTTTGCTGAAAAATGCTTGCCGCTGGCGCTAAACACACATGGGTCTAAAACAAAAGTAGTGGGGCGCATTGTCACCACGTATCTATTTATTTATTTAGCTGTATTTATGTACTGCCTTTCTTTCAAGGTGCATTCTCTAAAAGATAAGATAAGATATGCCATCCCAGCAAGCTTGCTCAGCTACTGGCATTCTATATTTCTTCAACCTTAAGAACATAAGGGGAGTGGAGGAATAGCCTAAAGGTTAGAGCACTAGCTCGGTAACCAAGAGATCAGGGCTCGATTCCCACTCTTTGTGGCCTTGGGCAAGTCACTTAACCCTCCATTGCCTCTGATGAAAGCCCTGGCAATCTACTTCTGGTCACACAGCCAAGAAAACTCAGGAGATGGTGGGTCACAAGGAGGCAGCATTGTCTCAAAGGTATACATTGCATTTGCACTGCAAGAACATAAGATATGCCATACTGGGTAAGACCAAGATCCAACAAGCCCGGTATCCTGTCTCCAACAGTGGCTAATCCAGGTCATAAGTACACAGAATACACAATGCTTAACCTGGGGTAAGCAGTGGATTTCCCTGGTCCTCCTTAATAATGCTTTATGGAGTTTTACTCCAGGAACATGCCAACCTTTTTTAAACCCAGCTACACTAACAGTTTTTACTAAATCCTCCAGTAACAAATTCCAGAGATTGATTACGCGTTGAGTGAAAAAATATTTCCTCTTTTATTAGTCTTAAATGGGCTACACTGTAGGTTCATTGCATGTCTCCTAGCCTCTTTACTTTTTGAAGGAGTAAACAATCGATCTACATTTACCCATTCCCCTCTACTCCATTCAGTATTTTAGAAACTTCTATCATTTCTCCCCTCAGACATCTCTTTTCAAGGTTGAAGAAACCTAACCTTTTAAGCCTTTCTTCATAGGGATATCCTTCCATCCCCTTTACCATTTTGGTGTCTCCTCTCTGTACCTTTTCTAATTCTGCTATATCCTTTTTAAGATACGGTGACCAGAATTGCATGTAACATTCAAGGTGTGGTCGCCCCATGGAATGATACCAGAGGCATTATATCATCCTTGGTTTTATTCTCTATTCCTTTTCTTATTATTCATAGAATTCTATTTTTTTTAATTTAATGTTTATTCAACTTTTTAAAAATGAGATAACGTGAAAACACAGCAGTTTAACCAATATAAAGAAAACTCCTCCTCCTCCCAAGCCATGAGCTCCTACAAATCATATGATCAAATTATGCTTGGAGGTAACAGTCCCCATGCCGTTTTCAAACTGTAAAAGTTTATCATTTTGGAATGCTGTTCATTTTTCCCATCAAAAGCACACTAAATCAGCCAAGACAATGTAGGCACTTGTATCAACTTCCAGAATAGGGCCCTCTCACTGATGAATTTTCCAGCCATATTGAAATCCTCCAAGGACAAAAATTAGATCTAAAATACTCCCCCATCTGATGTGTAGGGTGATGCACCAATTGATTATAACCCCATTTCCACCATCATAGCAAGAAAATATCTTATTGAACCTCCAACATTCTCAAGGGAACCTCAAATTAAAATCACCCCATATCAGAAGTTGCAGTTACTGAAATGACAATTCCACAATCTTTCCTGACAACTCCTGCAGGGCCACTGTAGAAGCAGAGGGGGGTGGGGGGGGGGGGTCAATACACCAAGAAAACTGCATGTCTCTGCTCTGCATTAGATTGATTAACAATTAACACATGGAGCAACATGTTTCTATAAAGGAAAAAAGGGGACTGTTGTAGTGGGTGATATGGAAGGGCAGACTAGATAGGCCATATGGTCTTTTTCTGCCATCATGTTTCTATGTTTCAACAAATCTCTACATAAGCAAGCATGATTTTTCTCATATACTGTATGAGTAATGTCCACTAATCCTCCCCTTTTTGTTTTCCAAAGCTGACATCCCGGTGAACACAAATTTGCCACAACCCCCTTATTATCTTGCATCCAGGTGTCAGTTATACCCAGAAAAAGCGTAGTTACTCACCTGTAACAGGTGATCTCCGGGAACAGCAGGAATTTAGTCCTCACATATGGGTATCGTCGGTACCGACGGAGCCTGTGCGGGAACGCTCCCCAGCATACAATAGGAACGCTTTTGGGAGCATCCCTCAGCACATGCACGCTGCCTTCCCGCCTTTCCAACTGTCCTTCTTCAGTTAGCTGAGTGAAAGGATACAGGGAGAGAGGAGACAGGGAGAGAGAGACAACTCCAAGGGGAGGTGGGTGGGTTGTGAGGACTAAGTTCCTGCTGTTCCCAGAGATCACCTGTTACAGGTGAGTAACTACACTATCTCCAGAAACAAGCAGGAATGTAGTCCTCACATATGGGGACTACCTAGCTGAAGATGCCAGGAAGGTGCCACCGTGGAAGATGAGGATCCTTCCTCCCATGGATCTCTGGCATCCCACCAGGGTTGATGGGTAGGAGTTGGTTTAAGTTTGAAAGAGATTTTGAAGAACAGCTTGGCCAAAGAAGGCATCCCAACGGGAGGCTTTATCTAGGAAGTAGTGGGCTGTGAAGGTGTGTACCGAAGCCCAGGTGGCTGCTCGACAAATGTCATTGATAGAGTGGAGATTAGCCATGGAAGCTGCCATGGCTCTCACATTGTGAGCTGTGACATGGTCCTGAAGAGGAAGACCCTTACTCTCATAAGCAAAGGATATGCATTGGGCAATCCATTTAGATAAAGTTCTTTTGGAGACTGGAAGTCTCAAATGACTAAGGTCAAAAGCTACAAAAAGTTGTAAGGACTTTCTATGTTGCTGTGTTCTTTAAAGGTAAAAGGCTAAGGCCCTTTTACAATCCAAAGTATGAAGGTTTCCTTGAAATCTATTATAAGGAGGATCAGCCACTAATGTTTGCAATTCACTAATGCGACGGGCAGAGGTGATTGCAATTAGGAAAATGACCTTCCAGGTCAAAAAATTAAGGGCTGTAGTGGCCAAAGGTTCAAAAGGCGGCCTCATGAGCTTCCCGAGAACTAGATTTAGATCACATGCTACCGGTGCTGGCTTGATGGGAGGTTTAGTTAAAAGGCCTCTCCTAAATCTTGATAGAAGTGGATGAGAGGAAATTGGTTGTCCATTTAGAGGCTTATAAGAAGCTGCAATTGCACTAAGACGGACTCTTACTGAATTGGTCTTTAAGCCAGAATTCGATAAGTGAAGGAGATACTCTAGTATCGATTCTAAAGGTATGACCAGGAGGTTTAATCACCTCTTGGAGCACTATATAGTAACACGTTTCCACTTGAAGGCATAAGATCTTCTTCTAGAAAGTTTTCTAGAAGCCTGAAGGATATCTTTTACCTGCTGGGACAGGTTGAAATCCTGGAGGTCTAGGCCTTCAGCAACCAGGCCGTGAGGTGCAGGGACTGGGGATTCGGGTGCCATAGCGTCCCGTTCTCCTGGGAAAGGAGATCTGGAGCATGCCCTAACGCCAGAGGTGGCGCTTGAGAGAGATGCAGAAGCAGGGAATACCACGTTTGGCGTGGCCATCGTGGTGCTATGAGAATCATGCTACCCCTGTCTCTCTGAAGTTTGAAAAGTGTCTTGGGGATGAGGGGAATGGATGGGAAGGCATAAAGGAAGTCCTGACCCCAGTGAAGGAGGAAGGTATCCCTTGCCTGACAGTTGTGCGCCGGAATCCTGGAACAGAACCGGGGAAGTTTGGCATTCAGTGGACTTGCAAAGAGGTCTATGTCTGGAGTGCCCCAGAGATGAAATATCTTTGCCACCTGGTCTAGTGGCATGACCACTTGTGAGGTAGCAGTACTCGACTGAGTTTGTCTGCCCAAAGGTTTTGAATGCCTGGAAGATATACCACCAGAAGGTGAATATGATGCTCTCTGGCGAGGGCCCATAGTCGTAAAGCTTCGTTGCATAACGACAGAGAGCCTGTCCCGCCCCTGCTTGTTCACATAGAACATGGCTACCTGATTGTCCGTCTGGACTACGACTGTCTTGTAGCTAGAGCTGGTCGTGGAACACTCAAACAGCTAAATAGATAGCTCTTAACTCCAAGAGGTTTATGTGTAAACCAACCTCCTGTGGAGTCCAGGTGCCCGGGGTTGAGAGATGATTCAGGTGTGCTCCCCAACCCACCTGTGATGCATCTGTTAGGGTGACCTGAAAGAGGGGTTGATGGAAAGGAGATCCTACTGTCAGATTTTCTAATGATTGCCACCATTGGAGGGACAAAAATAGTCGTTGAGAGACTGTTATTTTGTCCGACAAATGACCTGTGGCCTGTGTCCACTGTGTGGAGAGGGTCTACTGAGCTGCTCGCATGTGGAGGCGAGCATATGGGACTACATGAACTGTGGATGCCATGTGTCCCAGTAACTGCAGTAGCTCCCGAGCAGTGAGGGAGGATTTGCCTGCTGCTTGGGAAGCTAACTGCATTATGCGAAGACACCGGGCTTGTGGAAGGAAAGCCCTTGCCTGCCTGGTATCCAGACAGGCTCCTATGAATTCTAGGCATTGGGAAGGAACTAGTTGAGATTTCAGGAAGATTATTACCAATCCCAAGTATTGGAAGATTCGCATTGTACGAGACAGTGCAGTGCTGGCCTCTGTCACTGTGGAGGCTCGGATGAGCTAGTCGTCTAAATAGGGGAAGACAAAGATCCCCAGGGTTCGTAGAAATGCAGCTACTACTGCCATGCATTTCGTGAATACTCTTGGTGCTCAAGCTAGACCAAAGGAAGAACCCTGTACTGGAGAAGTCTTCCCCTGAAAAGGAAACGTACAAATTTCCTGTGATCTGGATGGATAAGAATGTGAGTGTATGCATCCTTTAAGTCTAGAGAGTAAAGCCAGTCCTGGCTTTGAAGGTATGGCAGAAGAGTTTCCAGAGAAATCTTGAATTTTTCTCGAAACAGATATTTGTTCAATTCTCTGAGGTCTAGAATGGGTCTGTGTCCCCCTGTTTTCTTTAGGATAAGAAAATAGGGGAAGTAGAACCCTGCACCCTGTTGAAGAATGGGTACTTCCTCTATTGCCCCTTGGGCAAGAAGTGTGGAGATCTCGTGATCTAGCAGATTGTCTGCAGAGGTTTGTGAATTGAACTGCTTTAGAATTGTAGGAGGGGGTAAGCTGTGAAAATGAAGTTGTACCCCTCCCCTACAATGGACAAAGTCCAATCTTCGGCTGTTATCTGATGCCATCTGTGGACAAAGTGGCATAACCTGACGGGAATATTGGGGCGTTGAGGACCCCTCAGAGGCAGGAAGGCAAAGCTCTCTAGGAAGGAGTCAAAGCCCTTGAGGGGGCTGAAATTGGAGAGCTGGTTGGGCTCTCGGGCCTTTTGGTTTCTTTTGTTGTCTAGTTTGTCCCTTTTGGGCAACCTGACCTGGAGCTTGAGTCTGATGGATATAGGAAGGATAAAACTTCCTCTTTTTGCTACAAGAGGGTTTTTTTATAAGGCTTTCTTTTGGCTGGAGTGGCTGTAGACTTTGACAATCTATCTAAGGTAGAATTGTCAGCATCTAACTCGTTAGCCTTCTCCTGCCAGTTCTTGCCGAAGAGATTTTCTCCCGTGCAAGGAATGTTGCCTAACTTGGTCTGTACCCAAGTCTCCAAGTCTGATGCCTGTAGCCAGGCAATCCGTCGTGCGCCAATGGCAATAGCAGAAGTTCTGCTGATGCATTCAAAGCAGTCAAAGGCTGCACACGACTGACAAACTTGGAGACATCCTGAGCATGCTTAACCAGAGTAAGAAAGTCTTGTCAATTATCATCTGGGAGAAATGGGCTCATAAGTTCTAAGTCTCCTGTGATTTCTTTGAGGAACATTCCCATATACAGGATATATGAGCTGATCCTAGCTGAAAGCATGGAAGCTTGAAAAGTTCTGCGTCCAAAAGCATCCAGAGTCCTGCATTCACAACCTGGAGGATTGGATGCATGCCTTTTAGCACTTTTCATCCTGCGCATGGCTGACTCCACTACCATTGAATGGTTTGGCAGCTGAGTTTTCTGAAATCCAGGACATGGTGGGACTCGATACATAGTATCAAGTCTCCTAGAGTGAGGAGAAGTAGTCAGAGGTGTATACCACATTCTGAGCATCAAGTTATGCAGAATTTCATGGATAGGCAGAGTAGCTGCCTCCTTAGGAGCTTTAGGATATTGGAGGATTTCCAATTCCTTTGCTCTGGGTTCCTCCTCAGGAGCTACTGTGATAGAAAGCAAAGTTACTCACCTGTAACAGGTGATCTCCGGGAACAGCAGGAATTTAGTCCTCACATATGGGTATCGTCGGTACCGACGGAGCCTGCGCGGGAACGCTCCCCAGCGTCCAATTAGAACGCTTTTGGGAGCATCCCACAGTGCCTGAGTGCTGTCTTCCCGCCTTTCCCAACTGCCTCTCTCCAGTTGAGTTTTAGAGCTGAGACAAAGAGAGAGAGAGAGGGAAAGGAAAAGAGATAGATAGATACAACTCATAGGGGAGGTGGGTGGGTTGTGAGGACTAAATTCCAGCTGTTCCCGGAAATCACCTGTTGCTATCTCCAGGAACAAGCAGGAATGTAATCATCACATATGGGGACTCCCTAGCTTTAGGTGCCAGGGAGAGACCCCAGAAGTTGTGTGTCCCTGAGAAGGGCTCCTCTTCCCCCCATGGATCTCTGGCATCCTACCAGGGATTGTGGGTAGGAGTTGATTAGGTATGGAATAGGTGTTGAAGAACAGCCTGACCAAACAAGGCATCCCGGCGGGAGTCCTTGTCCAAGCAGTAATGGGCTGTGAAGGTATGAACCGAGGCCCAAGTGGCTGCTCGACAGATGTCGTCAATAGACACAGAGTTCAGATGAGCCATTGTGGCTGCCATGGCGCTCACATTGTGAGCTGTGACATGGCCCTCCAGAGAAAGGTTCTTACTCTGATAGGCGAAAGAAATACACTGAGCAATCCAGCTAGTGTTCTCTTGGAGACTGGAAGTCCCAAATGAGAAGGATCAAAAGCAACAAAGAGTTAAGAGTACTTTCTATGTTGCTGTGTCCTTTGTAAGTAAAAAGCTAGAGCTCTTTTACAGTCCAAGGTATGAAGATTCCTCTCTGCATTTGATGCATGAGGTCCTGGAAAAAAGACAGGTAGATAGACCTCTTGGTTGAGATGAAAAAGCGAGACCACCTTAGGCATAAAGTGTGGATGAGTCCTAAGGACTACCTTGTCATGATGAAACCTTGTATAAGGTGGATTAGCTACTAACGCTTGCAATTCACTAATGCGGCGGGCTGTTGTGATTGCAATGAGAAAGATAACCTTCCAAGAAAGAAATTTCAGGGAGGTGGTAGCTAAAGGTTCGAAAGGTGGCTTCACGAGCTGCCCAAGAACCAGGTTCAAGTCCCATGCCACAGTAAGTAGTCTAATGGGAGGCTTAGTTAGAAGGAGGTCTCTCATAAATCTTGCTAAGAGAGGATGAGAGGAAATAGGTTGTCCATTTAGAGGTTTAAGAGAAGCTGCAATAGCACTCAAATGGACTCTTACTAAATTTGTCTTAAGGCCTGCATTAGATAAATGGAGGAGATACTCCAGCAAGGATTGCAGAGGTATCGCAAGGGGGTGAAGACCCTTTTCCGAACACCAAATAGTAAACCTTTTCCACTTGAAAGCATAAGAGCGTCTAGTGGAAGGTTTTCTGGAAGCATAAGGAACATCTTTCACTTGTTGAGAAAGATTAAGATCTTGGAGATCTAGGCCTTCAGCAACCAAGCCCTGAGATGCAGAGACTGGGGATTGGGATGCCATAACATTCCGTTCTCCTGAGATAGGAGATATGGAGCAGACCCTAACTCCAGGGAGGGAGCTTGAGAGAGATGTAGAAGCAGAGGGTACCACACTTGCCGTGGCCAATGTGGTGCTATGAGAATCATGTGGCCTCTGTCTCTCTGAAGCTTGAACAGGGTTTTGGGAATTAGGGGAATGGGTGGAAAGGCATACAGGAAGTCTTGACCCCAGTGAAGGAGGAAAGCATCCTTGGCCTGAGCCCCCTGAGCCGGAATTCTGGAACAGAACCGGGGAAGTTTGGCATTCCACGGACTTGCAAAGAAGTCTATGTCCGGGGTTCCCCAAAGTTGAAATATCCTGGTCACCTGATCTGCATGCAGAGATCACTCGTGTGGAAGCAGAACTCGACTGAGTCTGTCCGCCCAAGAGTTTTGAATGTCTGGAAGATATACTGCCAGCAGATGAATCTGATGCTCTCTGGCGAGGGCCCATAGTCGCAAAGCTTCGTTGCAAAGCGACAGAGAGCCTGTTCCCCCTGCTTGTTCACATAGGCGGCTACTTGATTGTCCGTATGAATGAGGACTGTCTTGTAGCTGAGCAGGGAGTGGAACACTAACGGTCACATGCCCAGATTTCACAATGTTGACTAAATGCTTCGACGCAATAACTGACTGGCTCTTCAGTCAGAATCTACGTATAAATTTCAAAAAGACAGAAGTGCTTTTTATCACACGGAACAAAGACTTCTCCCCGCCATCAACACTAAAAGTCAGAGACACAGAAATTCCGGTCAAATCCAACATACGCTATCTAGATGTAATATTAGACCAACACTTGGACTTCAAAGATCACATCAAGCGCACAGTAAGATCTATTTACTTCAAAATCAAAACCCTCCGCCATCTGAGACCCATGATGGAAACTGACGACTACCGAACTGTTTTCCAGGCCCTAGTGACACCTCATTTTGACTACGCTAATATAATACTACATGGCCTCCCAAAAAATACTCTGAACCCGTTACAGTTGGCCATGAATGCAGCAGCTCGTGTCCTCTGCGGAGTATCTAGAAAAGACCACATCTCACCTATATTAAAGCAGCTTCACTGGCTCCCAATAAGCTGCAGAATCACTTATAAGGCCCTCCTCATAACCTTTAAAGCATTCAATAAAACATCACCCTCCTCAATTGCTGATCTGCTCACTCACACCCCCAACAACAGGTCCAGAAGAGTACTTGCGGAAAACACTCTAGTCATACCAAGTGGATCTATAAAACTTAACCAACCAACCATCAATAGAGCATTTACAAGCTATGCCCCCCAGGTGTTGGAACAAACTCCCTTCTAGCATAAGGGCAATCAGGGACCTCACTCAATTTAGAAAGGCCCTCAAACATCACTTGTTCCTCATGCACTTTACACAGCTTGTTGATTCCCCCTCTACCTACACACTCACCCAGCTCGAAGATTCCCCCTCTACCCACACATTCACTCAATTATGTCAATCAAGAACACATGCACACTAAAACTGTGTTCTGACTGTACACCATATGATATTACAGAACTTTTAACTCCTCTTGACCAGGAGAGTACAAACAAGCTGTAATCTAACTCTCATTGTAAAACCCGTTATGAGTTCAACCTGTTAATCACTCGCACCAAAATTTCATATGTATATAGTTTCCCCAGTTAAATCCATGTTAAAACCCTGTTTTATGTAAACGTAGGATGAAATTTGTATGTCCAAGTGTTTATTGTTCCATGTAAACCGCACTGATGAGAAATAGCGCGGTATATAAGAAATGTTAAATAAAATAAAAATAAATAATAAAATAGAGCCAGGAAAATTGCTCTGAGTTCCAAGATATTGATATGCAGACTACTCTCTTGAGGAGACCAGGTGCCCTGGGTGGAGTAGTCTTGCAGATGAGCTCCCCAACCCTTTGGAGAAGCATCTGTTGAGAGAGTTGCTTGGGGTAAGGGTTGTTGAAAGGGGGACCCCAACAACAGGTTTTGAGTGGACCTCCACCATTGGAGAGACAAAATGAGGCGACTTGTGTTTGCTATTTTGTCTGACAGACACCCTGATGCCTGGGTCCATTGGGTGGATAAAGTCCACTGAGCTGCCCTCATGTGGAGGCGAGCATATGGAACCACATGCACGGTGGATGCCATGTGGCCTAGCAATTGTAACATTTCTCAAGCTGTTAGATGAGGCTTTAGCACTGCTTGAGAAGCTAACTGCACCAAACAAAGGCAACGGGCCTGGGGAAGATAGGCCCTTGCCCTTGTGGTGTCCAGAAAAGCTCCTATTAACTCTAAAGACTGAGTGGGAGTCAGACTTGATTTTGGGATGTTTATTACCAGCCCTAAAAACTGAAGGATATGCATTGTGCAGGATAGAGAAGTCTTGGCCTCTGACTGTGTTGGAGCTCGAATGAGCCAGTCGTCCAAGTAAGGGAAGACTAATATTCCTAGAGTGTGGAGAAATGCTGCTACCAGAGCCATGCATTTCGTGAACACCCTTGGTGCTGAGGCCAGACCAAAAGGAAGTACCCTGTATTGGTAGTGCTTTCCTTGAAAAGGGAACCAAAGGAACCTTCTGTGGGTTGGATAGATGAGGACATGGGTGTACGCATCCTTGAGATCTAGAGAACAAAACCAATCCTCATTCTGAAGGTATGGAAGCAGAGCTCCGAGAGAAATCATCTTGAATTTCTCCTTGACAAGGAATTTGTTCAATTCTCTGAGATCGAAGATAGGTCTGTATCCCCCTGTTTTCTTTGGGATAAGATGGTAAGGGGAATAGAACCCTGTGCCCTGTTGATGAAGAGGCACTTCTTCTATTGCCCCTTGGGCAAGAAGAATGGCAACTTCCTGACCTAACAGGTTGATGAGAGAGGTCGGAGAATTGAACTGCTTCACTACTGTGTGAGGGGGCATGCTTGAAAAATGAAGTTTGTACCCCTCCTTTATGATGGAGAGTGTCCAATGCTCTGCTGTTATTTGCCCCCAAATGGGGCAAAATGACATAACCTTCCTGGAATGGTGGACGGTTCTGGTCCTTCCAGAACCAGAAAGGTTAAGTTCTCTAGCTGAAAGTCAAAAGCCCTGAGGAGGCTGAGGCTGCTGGTCCGGTGGAGGCCTAGCAGCCTTTGCTTTCTTCTGTTTGGGTGGTTGCTGACGTTTGGTTGAAAACTGACCTGCAGAAGATGCCTGCTGACCATGAGCAGGATAAAATCTTTTTTTTTTTTTTAGAAAAAGATGTTTTCTTGAACAACTTCTTTCTAACAGAATCAGCAGTGGACTTGGATAGTCTATCCAAGGTGGAATTTTCAGCATCCATTGCATTGGCTTTTTCCTGCCAATCTTTACCAAACAGGTTCTCACCAGTACAAAGGATATTTCCCAATTTATCTTGTACCTAGAGCTCTAAATCAGATGCCTGGAGCCAAGCAATTCTACGTGCACCTATGGCAATAGCCGAGGTTCTGCTTATACACTCAAAGCAGTCAAAGGCTGCACGGTTGGAAAATTTAGAGACATCTTGGGCATGTTTGACCCAAGTGAGAAAGTCCTGTCTTTTATCCTCAGAAATGAAAGGACTTAAAGTCTGTAAATTATCTGTGACCTCCTTTAGGAACATTCCCATGTAGAGACTATAGAAACTGATTCTTGCAGCAAGCATGGAAGCTTGAAAGACTCTACGTCCAAAAGCATCCAGGGTTCTGCATTCACGTCCTTGAGGATTAGAGGCATGTCTTTTTGCACTTCTGATCCTTCTCATAGCTGACTCCACCACAATAGAGTGGTGAGGAAGCTGAGTCTTATGGAACCCAGGACAAGGAGGGACACGATACATAGTATCCAACCTACGAGAATGAGGAGAGGTGGTAAGAGGTGTTTTCCACATCCTTAACATGAGATCATATAGAATCTCATGAATGGGTAAGGTAGTTGCCTCCTTAGGAGTTTTGGGATATTGTAAAATTTCCAACTCCTTGGCCCTTGGCTCTGTTTCAGGGGCCACGGTAATGGACAGGTCACGAGCCACCTCTCTGATGAAGTCTTGGAAAGACATGTCCTCTGGAGGAGACATTCTGCATTTAGGGGAGGAAGACTCCTCTGGAAGAAGCATCGCTGCATCGACAGAAAGCACAGTTACTTACCTGTAACAGGTGATCTCTGGGAACAGCAGGAATAAGTCTTCACATATGGGTATCGTCGGTACCGACGGAGTCTGCGCGGGAACGCTCCCCAGCGTCCAGAAAGAAAGCTTTTGGGAACATCCCACAGTGCCTGCGCGCTGCCTTCCCGCCTTTCCTCACCGCCTCTCTCCAGTTCGAGTTTTAAGCTGAGACAAAGAGAGAGAGAGAGGAAAGGAAAGATAGATAGAGAGATACAACTCCTAGGGGAGGTGGGTGGGTTGTGAAGACTTATGCCTGCTGTTCCCAGAGATCACCTGTTACAGGTAAGTAACTGTGCTATCTCCAGGAACAAGCAGGAATGAGTCTTCACATATGGGGACTCCCCAGCTAGAGATGCCAGGGAGATCTTCAAGGTTGTGAGTCCCTGAGAAGGGCTCTACCTCCCCCCATGGATCTCGGGCATCCAACCAGGGATGGGGGGTAGGAGTTGATTAGGTATGGAACGGGTGTTTGAGAACAGCCTGACCAAACAAGGCATCCCGGCAGGAGTCCTTGTCCAAGCAGTAATGGGCTGTAAAGGTATGAACCGAGGCCCAGGTGGCCGCTCAACAGATTTGGTCGATGGACACAGAGTTTAGATGAGCCATAGAGCTGTGAGCTGTGACATGGCCCTCCAGAGAAAGGTTCTTACTCTGGTAGGCGAAGGAAATACACTGAGCAATCCAATTGGACAGAGTTCTCTTAGAGACTGGAAGTCCTAAATGAGAGGGATCAAAAGCAACAAATAGTTGAGAGGACTTTCTATGTTGCTGTGTCCTTTAAGTAAAAAGCCAGTGCTCTCTTACAATCCAGGGTATGAAGATTCCTCTCTGCACTTGATGCATGAGGTCCTGGAAAAAAGACAGGTAAATAACACCTCCTGGTTCAGATGAAAAGGTGAGACCACTTTAGGCATAAAGTGTGGATTGGTCCTGAGGACTACCTTGTCATGATGGAACCTTGTATAAGGAGGATTAGCCACCAAGGCTTGCAGCTCCCTGATATGGCGAGCTGAGGTGACTGCAATGAGAAAAATAACCTTCCAGGAAAGGAATTTCAAGGAGGTAGTGGCTAAGGGTTCAAAGGGTGGCTAAGGGTTCAAAGGGTGGCTTCATAAGCTGGCCAAGAACCAAATTCAAATCCCATGCCACTGGAGGTGGTCTAATGGGAGGTTTAGTTAAAAGAAGGCCTCGCATGAATCTTGCCATAAGAGGATGAGAGGAAATAGGATGTCCATTGAGAGGCTTAAGGGATGCTGCAATAGCACTCAAATGGACTCTTACTGAATTTGTTTTAAGGCCTGCATGGGATAAATGCAGCAAATACTCTAGTAAAGAATTCAGAGGTATTGCAAGAGAGTTAAGACCCTTCTTTGCACACCAAATGGTAAACCTTTTCCATTTAAAAGCATAGGAACGTCTAGTGGAAGGCTTTCTGGAAGCATGAAGGATATCCTTCACCTGCTGAGAAAGATGCAAATCTTGAAGGCCTAGGCCTTCAGCAACCAGGCTCTGAGATGAAGAGACTGGGGATTTAGGTGCCACAAAGTTTCCTCCTCCTGGACAGGTGGTCTGGAGCAGATCCCAAGTCCAAGGAGGGAGCTTGAGAGAGATGAAGAAGTAGAGGGTACCACACTTGGCGTGGCCAACGTGGAGCTATGAGGATCATAGACCCCTTGTCTCTCTGAAGCTTGAACAGTGTCTTGGAAATTAGGGGAATGGGTGGAAAGGCATAGAGGAAGTCTTGCCCCCAGTGGAGGAGGAAGGCATCCCTAGCCTGAACTCCCTGACACGGAATCCTGGAACAGAACCGGGAAAGTTTGGCATGCCACGGACTTGCAAAGAGGTCTATGTCCGGGGTTCCCCAAATTCGAAAGATCCTGGCTATCTGGTCCCCATGGAGGGACCATTCGTGTGGAAGCAGAACTCGACTGAGTCTGTCTGCCCAAGAGTTTTGAACCCCTGGAAGATACATTGCCATGAGATGAATTTGATGCTCTCTGGGCGAAGGCCCACAATCTCAAAGCTTTGTTCCAAAGCGACAGAGAGCCAGTCCCGCCCTGCTTGTTCACGTAGAACATGGCTACTTGGTTGTCCGTATGGATGAGGACTGTCTTGTAGCTGAGCAGGGTGTGGAAGACTCAGAGCTAGAAGAATTGCTCTGAGCTCTAAGAGGTTGATATGTAGAGATGTCTCCTGTGGAGACCAGATGCCCTGGGTGGAGAGATCTTGTAGATGAGCTCCCCAACCCTTTGGGAAGGCATCTGTTGTAAGGGTTGCTTGGGGTAGTAACTGTTGAAAGGGGGACCCCAGCAACAGATTTTGAGTGGACTTCCACCATTGGAGGGACCAAAAGAGGCGACTGGAGGTTGCTATTTTGTCTGACAGGCAACCTGATGCCTGGGTCCATTGGGTGGATAGAGTCCACTGAGCTGCCCTCATGTGAAGGCGAGCGTAAGGAACCACATGCACGGTGGATACCATGTGGCCTAACAGTTGTAACATCTCTCGAGCAGTTAAATGGGACTTTAACTGAATTTGAGAGGCTAACTGCACCAAGCGTAGGCAACGGGCCTGGGGAAGATAGGCCCTTGCAGTTGTGGTATCCAGCAAGGCCTCTATGAACTCCAATGACTGAGTAGGGGTGAGTTGTGACTTTGGGATGTTTATTACAAGTCCCAGATACTGAAGAACATGCCTTGTGCAGGCTAGGGAAGCATGGGCCTCTGACTGGGATGGAGCTCGGATGAGCCAGTCGTCCAGATATGGGAATACAAATATTCCTAGAGTGCGTAGAAATGCAGCTACTACTGCTATGCATTTTGTGAACACTCTTGGAGCAGAGGCCAGACCGAAAGGAAGCACTCTGTATTGATAGTGCTTTCCCTGATAAAGGAACCGAAGGAACCTTCTGTGTGTTGGATGGATGAGGACATGGGTGTACGCATCCTTGAGATCTGGAGAACAAAGCCAATCCTGACTCTTAAGGTATGGAAGGAGAGCACCGAGAGAAATCATCTTGAATTTCTCCTTGCATAGAAACTTGTTCAATTCTCTGAGATCTAATATGGGTCTGTAGCCCCCTGTTTTCTTTGGGATAAGAAAATAGGGAGAGTAGAACCCTGAACCCTGTTGAAGAAGGGGTACTTCTTCTATTGCTCTTTGGGCAAGAAGGGTAGCAATCTCCTGACCCAGAAGGTCGAGGAGAGATGTTGGAGAATTGAACTGTCTCACCATGGTGTGAGGAGGAAGGTTTAAGAAATGAAGCTTGTACCCCTCCCTTATGATGGAGAGGGTCCATTGCTCTGCTGTGATTTGTTCCCATCTGGGAGCAAAATGAGCTAACCTTCCTGGAATGGTGAGAGACTCTGGTTCTTCTAGAGCCAGAAAGGCTAAGTTCTCTAGTTGTAAGTCAAAGGCCCTGAGGAGGCTGAGGCTGTTGGGCCGTAGCAGTCCTTGCAGCCTTAGGCTTGGCTTGTTTAGGTTGTTGCTGACGCTTTGCAGCAAAACGACCTGCAGAAGATGCCTGGTGACCATAACCAGGATAATATTTCCCTTTTTTGGGAAAGAAAGCCTTTTTGAATAATCTTTTTCTAGCAGGAGCAGAAGTAGACTTTGAAAGTCTATCTAAGGCAGAATTTTCAGCATCCATCTGAGTGGCCTTTGCTTGCCAATCCTTGCCAAAAAGGTTTTCACCTGTACAAGGAAGATTTCCTAATCCATCCTGGACCCAGGGTTCCAAATCAGAAGCTTGTAACCAAGCAAGTCTGCGTGCACCTATGGCAATAGCCGAGGCTCTGCTGGCACACTCAAAAGAGTCAAAGGCTGCACGGTTAGAAAATTTGGAAATATCCTGGGCATGTTTAAGCCAGGTGAGAAACTCCTCCCTTTTATCTTCTGAGATAAAAGGAGATAAAGTTAGCAGATGATCTGTAACTTCCTTTAGAAACATCCCCATATAGAGACTATAGGAGTTGATTCTGGCAGTAAGCATATTGGCCTGGAAAATTCTCCTGCCAAAAGCATCCAAGGTTCTGCATTCTCTTCCTGAAGGATTAGATGAGTGTGTTTTGCACTCTTTATCTTTTTCATAGCAGACTCTACCACAATAGAGTGGTGAGGAAGCTGAGTCTTATGAAAGCCAGGACAAGGAGGAACACGGTACATGGTGTCCAACCTGCGAGAATGAAGGGAAGTAGTAAGAGGTGTCTCCCATATGCCCAACATGTGATCATAAAGGATCTCATGAATTGGTAAAGTAGCTGCCACTTTAGGAGCCTTAGGATATTGTAAAATATCTAATTTCTTGGCTCTAGGCTCTGGTTCAGGGGCCACTGAAATAGAGAGGCCCTTGGCCACTTCCCTAATGATGTCTTGAAAAGACAAGTCTTCTGGAGGAGACATTCTTCTTTTTGGATTAGAGGGCTCCTGAGGAAGGAGTACCGATGCTTCGACAGAAGCCTCTGATTCATCAGTCTTCGGAGGAATCGAAGTATCGCCTGTCTGGATGCTCTTGCAGAACCCGATACGCATACCGAGTGGTATCGACATCGGGAGTGATCGGTACCGATTTGGTACTGATGGGCATCACAGGACAGGGTACTGCTGCAGTCGACACCGAAGCCGATGTCGATGCCGGAACAGGTACCGACAACGGAGTTTGTTGCGGTACCGGAGGCATCGCAGCTTGTATGAATGCCGTGATGGCACGCTGCATGGTCAGAATATTCTGATCCATCGACGCAACCAATGTCTGGATGTCGGTACCAGTGGAAACCACCGGTACCCCAGAACATGGCAACAGGTGATCGGTCGAGGCCACGCCATCGATGTCAACCTGTGACCCCATAGATGAAGCTTTGGAAGCTGGAGCTTCCCGCCGGGGTAATTTTGCCGGTGCAGGATCCTCGAGAGCAAGCCCGGAGGCATCTCGATACTTAGAGGGAGATCTACCCTTCGAGGACCGGCTGGACTTATGTTTGGTTACCTGAGATCCATGGGAGGAAGAAGCAGCCCTGGAAGATCTCGATGCCACCGAAGCTGCATCAGAGGGAAACAGGGTACTGAGCTTGGCCACTCGATTCTGTCGACCTCTTTTAGACATCATGGAACAGGACTCACAATCGGTGATGGAGTGGTCAGGACCCAAACATTTTAGACACCAGTCATGGGTGTCGGTGATAGAAAGAGTACCGCTGCACTTCGTGCACTTTTTAAACCCGGAAGCGGGCTTTTCCATGAGGAAAATTCTTTTAGGCCTAAGGCCCAAAAGGAAAAAATTGCACAGAAGTGGGAAAACAGTAGGTTTTTTTGTTGTTTTTTTTAAAGAAAGAAAGAAAAAAAGACCGGCGGTACCGGTCCGATGTCGAAGAAGGCAGACGCGCGACCAAAGAAATAAAGAAAAATAAAGAACTTCTTCAGCGGTGACAGGAACAGACCTGCTGTCTCCGCGGAAAAGAAGAACTGGAGAGAGGCGGTTAGGAAAGGCGGGAAGGCAGCGCGCAGGCGCTGTGGGATGCTCCAAAAAGCTTTCTTTCTGGACGCTGGGGAGCGTTCCCACGCAGGCTCTGTCGGTACCGACGATACCCATATGTGAAGACTCATTCCTGCTTGTTCCTGGAGATCTTTCAGAATCCTCAGATTCTTCTGAGGACTCGAAGTATCGTCTGTCCGGATGCTCCTGCTGAGCCCGATACCCGTACCGACCAAGGTCGGTACCGGGAATAACCGGTACCGTAGAATCGGTACCGGAGGGCATCGGAAGACAGGGTACCGGCATAGCAGACACCGATGCCGATGCTATCAGTACCGGTACCGATGCCGGTGCCAGTGCCTGCACCGGTGAAGTTGTCTGTCGCGGTACCAAGGGTGTCGATGCCGCAAGGAAAGCTGCCAGACTGCGTTCCATGGTCAGAATTCTCTGGTCCATAGATGCCGCCAATGCCTGGATGTCGGTACCGGTGGAGACCACCGGTACCCCAGAGCATGGCACCAGGAGATCTGTCGAGGCCAAGCCATCGAGAACATCCTGGAACCCCGATAATGCTTTGGAAGCCGAAGCCTCCCGCTGGGGCAATTTTGCCGGTGCAGAATCCTCGAGGGCAACGCCAGAGGCATCTCGATGCTTAGAAGGAGATCTACCCTTCGAGGACCGGCTGGATTTATGTTTAGTTACCTGAGATCCACGGGAGGAAGAAGCAGCCCTGGAAGACGTCGATGCCACCGAAGCCGCATCAGAGGGAAACAGGGTACTGAGCTTGGCAGCTCGGTTCTGCCAACCCCTTTTAGACATCATGGCACAGGACACACAATCCGTGATGGAGTGGTCAGGACCTAAACATTTTAAATACCATTCATGGGTGTCGGTGACGGAAATGGTACCGCCACACTTGGTGCACTTTTTAAAACCTGAGGCAGGTTTTTCCATGTTAAGGAAAGTTTTTGGGCCTAAGGCCCAAAAAGGCGGGTGCACCTGAAGAAAATGGAAAACACAGATTTTTTTTTTTTTTTTTTAGAAATAGGAAAAGAAAGACCGGCGGTACCGGTAGAGCGTCGAAGAAGGCAGACGCGACCACAAAAAGAAATAAAGAAATTCTTCTGCGGTGACAGGAACACGACCTGCTGGCTCCGCAGAAAAAGAAGAACTGGAGAGAGGCAGTTGGGAAAGGCGTGAAGGCAGCATGCAGGCGCTGTGGGATGCTCCCAAAAGCGTTCTAATTGGACGCTGGGGAGCGTTCCCGCGCAGGCTCCGTCGGTACCGACGATACCCATATGTGATGACTACATTCCTGCTTGTTCCTGGAGATAGACCTATAAGCCATATCACAGATAAAATCCTGAAATGACATGTCCTCTGGAGGTGACATTCTGCGTTGGGGAGAAGAGGGATCTTCTAAGAGAAACCCTCTAGTGCCAGCAGAATTGTCAGAGTCTTCGGAATCGGAGGACTCTAAGTATTCCTGACTCCGATGCTCCGGCAAAGCACGATACCGGTACCGATCAAAGTTGGTACTGAGGTGATCCGGTACCACTTTATCCACTCCAGCCGGAGGTGGAATAGGAAGAGTTACCATCTGGGCCCGTACTGGCATCGGTACCGGTGTCTTACCGGAGTCGGTACATGCATCGGTGTCGATGTCGGCACCGGTGCCCTTGGGACCACTGCTACCGCAGCTGAGAGAAGAGCTGCGATACTGCGTTAGATAGCAAGAAATCTCTGGTCTATCGATGCTGCTGATGCCTGGGTGTCGGTACCGGTAAGAATGGCCGGAACCCCTGAGCATGGCACAGGTAGTTTTTGCGAGGATGAAGCCTCGAGAACATCCTGAAGCCCCATCGATACATTGGAAGCCGAAGCCTCCCGCCGGGGCTGTTTTGCTGGTGTGGTTCCCTCAAGGGCAATGCCGATGGCCTCTCGATGCTTAGCAGGAGAGCTACCCTTTGAGGACCAGCTTTTGTGTTTAGTTACCTGAGATCTATGGGAGGAAGAAGAGGCCTTTGATGATGTCAATGCAATGGATCTGGCATCTGAAGAGAAGAAGATACCGAGTTTTGCGGCCCGGTTCTGTCTTCCTCTCTTAGTCATCCCCATGCAGGAGACATTCAGTTGGAGAATGATCAGGTCCTAAACATTTTAGACACCAATCGTGGGTTTCAGTGACGGAAATGGTACCGCCACACTTAATACATTTTTTAAAACCACTAGTTGGCTTTTCCATGATTTTGGAGAAATGGGGCCAAATGCCCAAAATGGCGCCTAGCAACAAAACAGGAAAGTTTCTAAAAAGAAAACAGTGAAAGTTTAGGGTTTTTTTTTTTTTTTAGGGAAAGAAAAGAAAAGAAAAGAACCAGTGGTACCGGTAGGCGTCGTGCGGTAGGTAAACGCGACCACAAAAAAGAATTTTAAAGACGGAATTTTCTACGGTGACAGGGAATAGGTCCTGTTGGCTCCGCAGAAAACGAAGAACTGAAGATGTACAGTTGGAAAGGCGGGAAGGCAGCACGCATGTACTGAGGGATGCTCCCAAAAGTGTTCCTATTGGACGCTGGGGAGCGTTCCCGCACAGGCTGCGTAAGTACCGACGATACCCATACGTGAGTACTACATTCCTGCTTGTTCCTGGAGATTCAAGCATACCATCTTCCATCAAATCACACAGCAAATGCTTTCTCATACTATCTGACCATGCATTCAGTAACTCAAGGTTCAATGCCTCCCCCCACTTAGCAGCCCACAGTGACTCATGGCGGCATCAGGCTTGCCTCTTTGACCCAGCGTTTTCCTCCCATACCTACTTCATCCCCCTATTACTGAAGAATTACTGTGCATATTGTCCTTAACTACCCCAAACCCAAACCTAGTCACGTGCCAGCCTCAGATAAACTTCCCATAACCAGAAGTCTAAACACACATAAGATAATCATATCCCCTATCTTATTGAAACAATAGTTCCAGAATTTGCATACACAGCAAGGTTTATGCTGTTTAGGGTGAGATTAGAGACATTTCCTTGTGGAGAATGTTGGGGATGGTTGGGTCAGATTCTGTACTGATAGGTGTTGAATTTTAGTCAGTCTTTGTATCATGTATGTTTTATTAGATACTTCTAATAATGCAAGGAAGTGTATTTCTTGGGTGCAATTTGCAACTTGTCACCATAATCACATTTGTAAGTCATTCCCATGTAAGAGTCATTAACATAATTAGCTTTATGAAGCTGCGTGCATTGTGCAACGGCCATATTCAATTACAGGTGACTGTGACAGATATAAAGCTCTTTGGGGAAAATGGGGAAAAAAGGTTCTTACCTGCCAATTTTCTTTCCTTGAGTCTCTCTAGTCCAGTCGCGTGGGTTTATGCACCTACTAGCAGATAATGAACCACTGGTTTTGATGGTGTCACAATTTAAGGGGATCCTGTGCAATCCTCCACTCAACAAAGCACACTCCAAAAGGGCAGGATTATGAGGTACATATTCCTTACACATATGCATTAAGCACAGCCCACAATATACTTAATCGCCTAAGATGACTTTTCAATGAGCCAGGAATAGTGAATATAACCACTGTTGCAGTCCACCAGGCCAAATTATAGGCACCCAAAGAAATAAACAAAACCAGCAGCCCAACAATATGACTCAACAGGACCTCCGCCTGACCTATTCAGACAAACTCTACATCCGACCGCCTAGGCCTAGCCCACTAACTCCTCCAAAAGGTCAGGCACAAACCATAAGTAGGATGAATTCTGGATTGGACTGGAGGAACTCAAGGAAAGAAAATTAGTAGGTAAGGTCTGATTTCAACTTCCTCATCGTCCCTCCAGTCCAGTCATGTGGTTATGGTTATGCTTTATTTGCTATACTGCAACACTGTATACAAGCTATGCAGTTTACAATATCTAAATAATTTTTAAAAACAATTAAACAAAATAGTTTGGAAGAGGTTTGTTTGTTCATTATTTCTCTTTAAGTATTTAAAGGTCTGAATCATATCTCCCCTGTCCCTCCTCTCCTCCAGAGTGTACATATTTAGGTCTTCAAGTCTCTTCTCATAAGGCTTCTGACGCAGGCTCCAAATCATTTTGGTCGCCTTCCTCTGAACAATTTCCAGTCTTTTTACATCCCTTGCAAGATATGGTCTCCAAAACTGAACACAGTATTGCAAGTGAGGCCTCACCAGTGACTTATACAGTGGCATTAGTACTTCTTCCTTTCTGCTGGTAATTCCTCTTTGTATGCAACCCAACATCCTCCTGGCTTTTGCCACCACCTTGTCGCACTGTTTTGCCACCTTGAGATCTACAGAAATGATCACACCAAGGTCCTTCTCCTGGTCCGTGCACACCAATCTCTCGCCCCCTATCGCGTACATTTTCCCTGGATTTCTGCTTCCCAAGTGCATGACACTGCACTTCTTCACATTAAATCTTAACTGCCAAGCATTAGACCATACTTCCAGCAATAGATTAAAGAGGGAAGAGGGGATAAAAAAGGGCGGGGAAATGTGGGATGTCCCAAAGAAGTAGTCAACGATGGGGAAGGAAAACCAAAGAGCCAGGTTTACCATATAGCACAGTTACTTACCTGTAACAGGTGATCTCTGGGAACAGCAGGAATTAGTCCTCACATATGGGTACGTCGGAACCGACGGAGCCTGCGCGGGAAAGCTCCCCAGCTTCTCAGAAGGAAAGCTTTTGGGGCTTCCCACAGCGCATGCGCGCTGCCTTCCCGCCTTCCTGACCAACTCTCCTCAGTTCGAGTTTAAAGCTGAGACAATAGAGAGAGGAAAGGAAGAGAAAGAGATACAACTCCTAGGGGAGGTGGGTGGGTTGTGAGGACTAATTCCTGCTGTTCCCAGAGATCACCTGTTACAGGTAAGTAACTGTGCTATCTCCAGGAACAAGCAGGAATGAGTCCTCACATATGGGGACTCCCTAGCTAAGAAGCCTGGGAGATCCCCCTCCAAGGGTTCCCTATCTTCGTATGGATCTCAGGCATCCATTGAGGGAAGGTGGGCAGGAGTTGGTTAAGAATGGAACAGGTGTTTGAGGACAGCCTGACCAAATAAGGCATCCCGGCGGGAGTCCTTGTCCAAGCAGTAATGGGCTGTAAAGGTATGAACCGAGGCCCAGGTGGCTGCTCGACAGATTTGATCTATGGATACAGAATGAAGATGAGCCATAGAGGTGGCCATGGCCCTCACATTGTGAGCCGTGACATGGCCCTCCAGAGTGAGGTTCTTACTCTGGTAAGCAAACGAGATACACTGAGCAATCCAATTGGACAGGGTTCTCTTAGTGACTGAAAGTCCCAAATGGGAAGGATCAAAAGCAACAAAAAGTTGGGAAGACTTTCTATGTTGCTGTGTCCTGTGGAGGTAAAAGGTGAGGTTTTATCCAATACATTGGATAAAACCTCACCGAAATCCTATAGACCTATCTCCAGTATACCATTCATGGCAAAACTTGTAGAAAAAGTAGTCCAGATGCAAACACAAGATTACATCAACACATCAGCTCCCCTTGATGACCAACAATATGGCTTCCGTCCTGGTCACGGAGTAGATACTCTATTAACAGCCCTCCTAGACACACTAGTAAGAGGAATAGACACCCCCAAGAACGCTTTCCTACTTCTGTTCCTAGACATATCAGCGGCTTTTGACAGTGTTCATCACACCCTAATGCTCCATAGGCTCACACAAATCGGTGCCAACACAACAGTCCTTAAATGGTTTACCTCATATCTTTCAAACAGATCCCAAACTGTTAGGATCAACAATAAAACCTCCAACACATACAAGCAGGAAATAGGACTCCCTCAAGGCTCTGCACTATCAGCTCTATTATTTAACATATATATACAACCGATCTGCAATATCTTTAAAAAGTTCAAAATCCATTACTACATATATGCAGATGACATTATGTTGTATATTCCATTCACTATTCCTATGATCCCCCTCCAACTCTTAACAGACTGTTTCAACGAGTTAACAACTTGGTTAGAAGACCACAATCTTTTTATCAACCATTCCAAAACGGACATATTAATTGTAACAAGGAACAAATCCTTTTCCCCCCCTACTCACATTACACTCCAGAATCATGACATCTCCATAAAAAACGAAATAAAATACCTAGGGGTGTTACTCGACACCCAACTTAGTATGACCACTCATATCAGAAGCACAACAAAGAAAATATACTATAAACTCAAAGTGCTAAAACAACTACGCCCTCTAGTCCATCTGCAAGATTTCATAAGTATTATTCAAGCCATTATCACCCCACATTTCGACTTCGCCAACCTCGCTCTACTAGGCACAACAAACCAAAACATCAGAAAACTCCAACTGGCGCAAAATGCCGCAGCCAGAACTATAACGAAAGCTCATCCCTTCGAGCACATAACACCATACCTGGCCAAACTACACTGGCTCCCCATTCAATGTAGAGTAAACTACAAACTAATAATAACTACTTTTAAAGCACTAAATAATACCGCCCCAGAAACGCTAAATAAACTTATCATCAAAGACACACCCCACAGCGCTTATAGAAGAAGCAATGCCAATAAACTAAGAATACCAAAAGAATTCACAAAGTCCACGAAGACAACAAATAAAAAGGCATTCTCCCATGCAGCCCCCATGCTCTGGAACTCACTACCAGAAAACATCCGATCCATAACTGATATCAAAGACCTACGCAAAAACTTAAAAACACACCTATTTACCTCCTACTATGGCACGCTAAATAACTCCCAACAAGACGAAAAAGGATAAGCCAGACAATACATACAGACCAGCACCCCAAGACTTAAACACAGCTAGACTCCACTACCGCTTACACCGCTGAACTCCTCCTTCCACGCCTGTACATAGTTATGTATACATAGTTACTAATGAAAGTTCAAATGTTAAAAAGTTAAATGTAATATGTACTTAGATTAGGTCATAGTTCTATTGTTCTATGTAAAAAACAGAAATGTCACTCTGTTTCTTTAATTGTTCTATGTAAACCGCACCTGATCTTCGGAAGGTTGCGGTATATAAAAATTTGTTAAATAAATAAATAAATACAATCCAGAGTATGAAGGGCCCTCTCAGCATTAGATGCATGAGGAGCTGGAAAGAAGATAAGTAAATACACCTCTTGATTAAGATGAAAAGGTGAAACCACTTTAGGCATAAAGTGTGGATTCGTCCTAAGGACTACCTTATCATGATGGAACCTTGTATAAGGTGGATTAGCCACTAAGGCCTGCAGTTCACTGATGCGGCGAGCTGAAGTGACTGCAATAAGGAAAACAACCTTCCAGGAAAGAAATTTCAAGGAGGTTGAGGCTAAGGGTTCAAAGGGTGGCTTCATAAGCTGACCAAGAAGCAAGTTTAAGTCCCATGCCACCGGAGGAGGTCTAATGGGAGGCTTAGTTAAGGTTAGGCCTGTCATGAATCTAGCAATAAGCGGATGAGAGGAAATAGGTTGTCCATTGAAAGGTTTAAGTGATGCTGCAATAGCACTCAAATGGACTCGTACTGAATTCGTCTTGAGGCCTGCATTGGAAAGATGCAGGAGATATTCTAATAGAGAATTCAGAGGTAGCGAGAGAGGGTCAAGACTCCTTTGAGCACACCAAATGGAAAATCTTTTCCACTTAAAAGCATAGGAATGCCTAGTGGAAGGTTTTCTGGAAGCATGGAGGATATCCTTCACTTGCTAAGAGACATCTAAGTCTTGAAGGTCTAAGCCTTCAGTAACCAAGCTCTGAGGTGAAAGGACTTGGGGTTTGGGTGCCACAAAGTCCCCCCCCTCTTGAGACAGGTGGTCTGGAGCAGCTCCCAGATCCAGGGAGGGGGCCTGGGAGAGATGTAGAAGTAGAGGGTACCACACTTGGCGCGGCCAGCGTGGAGCTATGAGGATCATAGAGCCTTGATCCCTCTGCAGTTTGAACAGAGTCTTGGGAATCAAAGGAATGGGTGGAAAGGCATATAGGAGGCCCTGACCCCAATGAAGGAGGAAGGCATCCTTGGCCTGCGTTCCCTGACACGGAATTCTGGAACAGAACCGGGGAAGTTTGTCATTCCACGGACTTGCAAAGAGGTCTATGTCCGGGGTTCCCCATTTCTGGAAGATTCTGAGTACCTGATCCATGTGCAGGGACCATTCGTGTGGAAGCAGAACTCGACTGAGTCTGTCTGCCCAAGAATTTTGGATTCCTGGGATACTGCTAGGAGATGGATTTGATGCTCTCTGGCGAAGGCCCACAGTCTGAGAGCTTCGTTGCAAAGCGACAGAGAGCCAGTCCCTCCTTGTTTGTTTATGTAGAACATGGCTACTTGATTGTCGGTATGAACAAGAACTGTCATGTTGTGCAGGAGGGTATAAAAGACCTTGAGAGCAAGGAAAATTGCTCGGAGCTCCAAAAGGTTGATATGAAGGGTGGTCTCCTGTGGAGACCAAGTGCCTTGAGTGGAGAGGTCTTGAAGATGAGCTCCCCAGCCTGTTTGGGAGGCATCTGTTGTGAGGGTTGTTTGGGGTAGTAGCGGTTGGAAGGGGGACCCAAACAACAGGTTTTGGGTGGAGATCCACCATTGGAGAGACCAAAAGAGACGTTTGGAGGTTGCTATTTGGTCTGAGAGAGCTCCTGATGCTTGGGTCCACTGGGTGGACAAAGTCCATTGAGCTGCTCTCATGTGTAGACGAGCATAAGGCACCACATGAACTGTGGATGCCATGTGGCCCAGCAGTTGAAGCATTTCTCTGGCAGTCAAATGGCTTCTGGACTGAATTTGAGAGGCCAAGTGCACTAGATGGTGACAACGTGCCTGGGGAAGATAGGCTCTTGCCGTGGTGGTATCTAGCCAGGCCCCTATGAATTCTAGGAATTGAGTAGGGGTGAGTTGAGACTTTGGCAGATTGATGACAAGTTCCAGATACTGCAGAATGCGTCTGGTGTGGTCCAGGGAAGTCTGAGCCTCGGACTGAGATGGAGCTCGGATGAGCCAGTCGTCTAGGTATGGGAAGACAAATATTCCCAGAGTATTTAGAAATGCAGCTACTACTGACATGCATTTGGTGAACACTCTTGGAGCAGAGGCTAGACCGAAGGGGAGTACTCTGTATTGGAAATGTTTCCCCTGGAACAGAAATCGGAGGAATTTTCTGTGGGATGGATGGATGAGTATATGTGTGTACGCATCCTTTAGGTCTAGAGAACAAAGCCAGTCCTGACTCTGTAGGTATGGAAGGAGAGTACCTAGAGAGAGCATTTTGAATTTCTCTTTGTATAGAAATTTGTTTAATTCTCTCAGATCTAGAATGGGTCTGTGCCCCCCTGTTTTCTTTGGAATGAGAAAATAGGGGGAGTAAAACCCTGACCCCTGTTGAAGAAGAGGAACCTGTTCTATTGCCCCTTGGGCAAGAAAGGTATTCACCTCCTGACCCAACAGGTGTAGAAGAGATGGGGGAGAGATGAAATGTCTCACCATGGTACGGAGAGGAAGGCTGGAAAAATGCAGTTTGTAGCCCTCTCTGATGATAGAGAGGGTCCACTGTTCTGATGTGATTTGCTCCCATCTGGGAGCAAAATGAGTTAACCTTCCTGGAATGGTGAGAGGCTCTGGTTGCTGCAGAGCCAGAAAAGGTATGTTCTCTAGAAGTAAGTCAAAAACCCTGAGGGGGTTGGGACTGTTGAAGTGTAGCAGCCCCTGCAGGTTTTGGTCTGGCCTGTTTAGATTGCTGACATTTAGGAGCAAAGCGAACCTGAGAAGTTGATTGGCCAGCATTGGTAGAAAATCTGGTCTTTTTGTAGAAGGGTTTCTTAAAAGACTTCTTCTTGGCAGAGGTAGAAGTAGACTTAGAGAGTCTATCCAGAGCAGCATTCTCTGCATCCATTTGAGTGGCTTTGACTTGCCACTCCTTGCCAAATAGATTTTCACCTGTACAGGGCAGATTGCCTTGGCCATCTTGAACCCAGGATTCCAGGTCAGAGGCCTGGAGCCAAGCAATTCTGCGAGCAGCTATACCAATGCCTGATGCTCTGCTAGCACCCTCAAAGGAGTCAAAGGCAGCTCTATTGGAGAACTTTGACACATCTTGGGTATGCTTTAAAAGAAGCAGGAATTCCTCCTTCCTATCCTCTGGGATAAAGGGGAGGAATTGTCTTATTTTGAGAGTACACAAATACTTCAAATTGTGGTCCGTTTTTTTGAACGTAGATTTGTCTACTGCATGTGGTTAATACGTTCAAGAAACTTGAAAATGTAAAGAGTTTACTTTTTTATTTATTTTTTCAATGCGTTTTACAAAACACAAAGTGCATCCCAGGTTTTCCTTATAAAACTTATCTCAAGACGATCTTTCATTAATCGATTCTTTAAAAAAGTCCCCAGGTGAGCTGTTATGTGCAAAGTTATATTTGAAAACTAGGGTCTCTGAGACCCTAGTTTTCAAATATAACTTTGCACATAACAGCTCACCTGGGGACTTTTTTAAAGAATCGATTAATGAAAGATCGTCTTGAGATAAGTTTTATAAGGAAAACCTGGGATGCACGTTGTGTTTTATTTTGAGAGTAAGCTCTTTGAGAAACATGCCCATATAGAGGCTGTATGAGTTGATTCTGGCAATAAGCATACTAGCTTGGAAGATTTTCCTGCCAAAAGCATCCAAAGTCCTACATTCTCTTCCTGGTGGGGTAGAAGAGTGCCTATTGGTACTCTTTATCTTCTTCATAGCAGACTTCACCACAATAGAATGGTGAGGAAGCTGAGTTTTTTGAAAACCAGGAGGAGGAGGGACCCGATACATGGTGTCCAACCGACGAGAATGTGGAGATAGGGTAAGAGGAGCCTCCCATAAATCCATCATGTGTTCTTGGAGAATATCATAAATGGGCAAGGTGACTGCCTCTTTGGGAACCTTAGAGTATCCTAAAATGTCTAATTTGTTTGCTCTAGGTTCTTTCTCAGAGGACACTGAAATAGAGAGACCCTTGGCTACTTCAAGAATGAAGTCCTGAAAGGACAAGTCCTCTGGAGGAGACATTCTCCTCTTTGGGGAAGAGGGCTCCTCAGGAAGAGTAAGGGATGCTTCATCAGAATCATCTGAGGTATCGGCATCCTCAGAAGACTCAAAGTATCGCCTATTTGCTTCCAGAGACCGATACGCATACCGACCGGTATCGACATCGGGCGTACCGGGAACCGGGTCGGTATCGAAAAAATCCCCGGAACCAGGGACCGGAACCGGCATTCTATTGGAAATAGATGCTCTGGGTACCGGTATCGGTTGTGGTACCGGAACCGGGGTCGGAACCGATGGTTGCGGTACCGAGGTCTTTGCAGCATTAATAAAAGCGAATATGGCTTGCTGCATGGATTGTACAGTGGTACCCATAGACGCTACGACTGCCTGGATGTCGGTACCGGTCTGGGCCGGTACCCCAGAGCAGTCTAACAGGTGATCGGTCGAGGCCGTGCCATCGATGTCAACCTGTAACCCCATAGGAGGAGCTTTGGAAGCCAGAGCTTCCCGCCGGGGTTGTTTAGCTGGGGCAGGGTCTTCAGGGTCGAACCCAAGGGCCTCTCGCTGCTTAGAGGGAGATTTGCCCTTTGAAGACCTGCCTGCAGAATGTTTGGTTACCTGAGATCCATCCAGAGAGGAAGACCTGGAGGATGCTGATGCTGGATTATCTGTAGAAAACAGCATATGAAATTTGGCTGCTCGGTTCTGTAAGCCACGTTTGGACATCAGAGAGCAGGATGGACAATCCGGAATAGAATGGTCAGGGCCCAAACATTTAAGACACCATTCATGGGTGTCTGTGACTGAAATAGTACCAGTACACTTGGTGCATTTTTTAAAACCAGAGGCTGGTTTCTCCATGAAGGAGAATTTGTAAAGGCCTGTAGGCCTCACAAAAAATAAATACACCAAGTGGGGAAAAAATAAGATTTTTTTTTTTTTTTTTTAAGAAATAAAGAAATAAAGACCGGCGGTACCAGTTCGGAATCGGGGAAGGCAGACACGCGGTCAAAGAAACAATTTAAAATAAGAAATTCTTCAGCGGTGACAGGAACACGACCTGCTGGCTCCGCGGAAAAAGAAGAACTGAGGAGAGTTGGTCAGGAAGGCGGGAAGGCAGCGCGCATGCGCTGTGGGAAGCCATAAGAACATAAGAACATAAGATATGCCATACTGGGTCAGACCAAGGTCCATCAAGCCCAGTATTCTGTTTCCAACAGTGGCCAATCTAGGTCATACGTACCTAGCAGTTTCCCCAAGGGACACAGGGTCCACAATGCTTGTATTGGTTCAAGCATTGATATCCTGGGTCCCTTCTTAATAATGGTTTATGGACCTTTCCTCCAGGAACTTGTCCAAACCTTTTTTAAACCCAGCTACACTAACAGCCTTTACTACATCCTCCGGTAACAAATTCCAGAGTTTGATTACACGTTGAGTGAAAAAATATTTTCTTTTATTAGTCTTAAATAGTTTACCCTGTAGCTTCATTGCATGTCCCCTAGTCTTTCTATATTCTGATAAGGTAAACAATTGATCTACGTTTACCCGTTCCACTCCGTTCATTAATTTATAGACTTCTATCATATCTCCCCTCAGCCGTCTCTTTTCCAGGTTAAAGAGCCCCAACCTTTTTAGCCTTTCTTCATAGGAGTAGCCTTCCATCCCCTTTACCATTTTGGTGGCTCTTCTCTGAACCTTTTCTAAAATTGCTATATCCTTTTTAAGATATGGCGACCAGAATTGCACACAATATTCAAGGTGCGGTCTCACCATGGAACGATATAGAGGCATTATAATATCTTTTGTTTTATTTTCCATTCCTTTCCTTATCATACCTAGCATTCTATTTGCTCTCTTGGCCGCCGCTGCACACTGGGCCGAGGGTTTTAACATGGTATCCACAAGGACGCCTAAATCTTTTTCTTGGGTGGTGGTTCCTAATGTGGAACCTTGCATCGTGTAACCATAGTTTGGGTTGTTCTTCCCTAGGTGCATAACCTTGCACTTCTCCACATTAAATTTCATCTGCCATTTTGATGCCCAGTCTTCCAATTTATCAAGATCCTCTTGCAATTTTCCACAATCCTCCTGGGTTTTAACAACTTTAAATAGTTTTGTGTCATCAGCAAATTTGATAACCTCACTCGTTATTCCACTTTCCAGGTCATTTATGAATATGTCAAAAAGCAGCGGACCCAGCACAGATCTCTGGGATACACCACTATTCACCTTTCTCCATTGGGAAAATTGGCCATTTAGCCCTACCCTCTGCTTTCTATCTTTTAACCAGTTCCTGATCCACAGTAGTACACTGCCTTCCTTCTGGGAAGCTGGGGAGCTTTCCCATGCAGGTTCCGTCGGTTCCGACGTACCCATATGTGAGGACTCATTCCTGCTTGTTCCTGGAGATTCACTCTTACACCTGAGTGTCATTCTCCACGCCACAGTAATCCAATGCTGCTAAGATGCAAGAAAGCAAGCTATACCCAAAATGGTGATGCAGAGAAACAGTAGAAAAACTCCAGTCCCAGTTCTGCTTGATCCCTGTTGGGGAAAAAGTTAAAATTCCTCTGGATATGGAACAGCCAACCCCTGTATCAATTGAGGAAGATGCTCGAAAGTCGGTTCATGTTGTTTGACCTCAGATAACCCACTAAGGGCAACCAAAAAAGGACTTCTAAGCCATCCCTCTGTCTCCTGAAAACACACACCAAGAGTCAACGTGTGAGAAATTTGCGCCCCACCTAAGACCCTAGGTGTTGGGTAGGGCCAGAGATTGAGCAAAACAGAAAACAGAGGACAGCAACTGCTGAAATAAGGCGAACCCAGAGGATCACTTCATTCCTAAAAATGAAACAAGGAGATCCCTGTACACCCCTGTAATTGGAGCTGTGAAGACTTCCCCTGGAAACGGACTGCCTTCAGTGGCCGATTCCCACAGATTGCTTCAGAAGGGCTCAATGGAACCTCTACAAACAAAACCCTAACCTCAGAGCAGCGCTATGTAGGATACCACATGGATCCAAGAACATCTAAGTCTGATTCTTGTCACAAAGCACCCTTGAACAAGAGGAGAAAAGAGATACTATTGTCTCCTATCTCACAAACATAGAAACATGATGGCAGAAAACGACCATGGCCTATCTAGTCTTCCCTTCCATATTGACTACTACAATAGTCCCCTCTTTTCCTTTAGAGATCCTGTGTGGTTATCCCATGCTTTTTTGAATTCAGATACTGTCCTCATCTCTACCACCTCTACTGGGAGACTATTCCACGCATCTACCACTCTTTCTATAAAGAAATATTTCTGTATATCACTCCTGAGTCTATTTCCTCATCTTATGTCTCCTCGTAGCAGAGCTTGCTTTTAATCGAAAGCAGCTCTCCTCCTGTGCATTTAGGCCACAGAGATAATTAAACATCTCTATCATATCTCCTCTATCCTACCTTTCCTCTAAAGTATACATATTAAGATCATTAAGTCTGTCCTCATATGCTTTATAATGAAGACCATTAACCATTTTAGTAGCCACCCTCTGCAGAGACTCCAATCTGTTTATATCCTTTTGAAGGTGCGGTCTCCAGAACTGCAAGTAATACTCCAAATGAGGTCACACCAAAGACTTATGCAGAGGAACTATCACCTCCTTTTTTCTACTGGCCATTCCAATCCCCATGCACACAAGCATCCTTCTAGCCAGGGGCGGCCCAAGGGGAGTGTGGGGCCATGTGCAGAGACTCGGTGCGGGGCCTCATTTGCATAAATATTTGCATAATGTTACCATACACTAACTTTTAGTAAACATGCCTCTTAATGACTGTATGGATAAAGAAAGACTAAAAGATTTCTACATTACTATAATCCAGTGCCAACCGCCAGGCACATTAGGAACTACTACAAACACTACCCATTTAGAAACCATAGCAAACCCGCCGTATCATAACAGCACTACCAGGACTCACAAAGCACCATACCCTACCTATCAAAAGGCAACACTGCAAATATTAAACCAATACATTTCAGATAATAATACATGACCTACTGGGGAAAGAGAACAAGTGGCAATGTCAAATAGGAATTACATAAACAGAATACATCAGCTCAGTTACACATGCAGAACATAGACCGTCACCAAACAAGGAATCACAATTTAGAAACAGGAAGGCAATTAAACTGGGAACCCCAAAAGCCAAACTTGGAATGTACACCACCACTGTAGAAATAAAACTATAAATTAATTTCCTCTTGTACTAAACAAAGCACAGACATTAATGATGCACATTTCCCAGAGCTGACATATTCCAGTTAATAAATTCAAAATAAAGAGTGGAGGAGTAGCCTAGTGGTTGGGGCAAGGTACTTCAAGCCAGAAGGACTGGGGTTTCTAGTCCCACAGGTGCTCCTTGTGGTCTTGGGCAAGCCACTTAACCCTCCATAGCCCATGTTCCCTGTAAAATAGTTATTTCCAAGTTATAATGCCCTGTTCAATGTAATTTCAGTTTGTTCAATGTAAACCGCACTGATGCAGAAAAGCGCGGTATATAAGAGAATGTAAATAAAGAGAGATTTTTCTACCTTTTGTGCATTTATTTTTCAGTTGCAATTGCTCCAGCCACTTTCTTCTGGTTTCTTCATGTCTAACTCTCCGTCGTCTGCTGTCCATTTGTCCTTTCTTCTCTCTTCTAGTTTTTTTCCCATTTTCTCTCTACATCTGCTTTAACATACTAATCTTTCTCCTTTTGCTCTTTCCTCATTCCTATTTCATCCACTCAAATGTTACCCCTCCATCCTCAATCCCCACTTACTCTCCCAATACCCGGCCAATTGTAGATTTGTCTTCCCTCCCACACAAAATATTTTTCCCCTCTCCATTTCACTCTCCCAGCTCCATCCCATTCTAATCCTCCGCCAACATCAGCTCCCTTCTAGTTCCAGCCCCACCCAGCATCTGCTCCCTTCTAGTCCCTGCATCAGCCCATTTCCAGTCCTAGCCCCCCATCAGTCCATTTCCAATCCTTTCCTAGCCACACCATCAGCCCATTTCCAGCCCTAGCTCCCCCTTCCATTTCCAGTCCTATCCGAGTCCCTCCATCAGCTGATTTCCAATCCCAGCCCCCCATTAGACCATTTCTAGTCCTTTCCTAGTCCCACCATCAGCTCATGTTAAATCCTAGCTCCCCTCCACTCAGCCCATTTCTATTCCAAACCCCCATCCCCATCAACTATTTGCAGTTCGTCCCTCCTTCCACTCAGTCCATTTCCAGTCCTAGCAACCCCCCAGCCCATTACCAGTCCTAGCCCCACATAGCCCATTAGCAGTCCTAGTCCCCCTCCCATAGCCCTCCCATCAGCCCACTTCCAGTCCTAAGCCCCCCCATCAGCCCACTTTCCGTCCTAACCCCCCCATCAGCTCATTTCCAGTCTTAGCCCCCCCCATAGCCCATTACCAGTCCTAACCCCCACATCAGCCCACCTCCAGTCCTAACCCTCCCATCAGCCCATTTCCAGTCCTAGCCCCCCCCCCATAGCCCATTACTAGTCCTAACCCCCCATCATCCCACTTCCAGAATTAGCCCCCCCCCCCAGTGCTGCGAAGGGAGAGCTTCTCTCTCGCGGCTCTGTTAATCCCACCGGGGCTGATGAGGCAGCTGATGCTGCAGGGAGGACTCTTGCCGGGAAGGGGGTGCCCCACGAGACGCTCGATTCTGCCGCTGCCACGGCGGCAGCGGCAGCCGCCAGATTGTGTTTTTTAAATCTAGCTGGGCTGATGCAGAATGTTTTTTGTGCGGGGCCCCCTGAAACGCGGGGCCCTGTGCAAAAAACATTCTTGCTCAATGGACGAGCCGGCCCTGCTTCTAGCTTTAGCAGTCCACCTGTTTAGCTACTTTAGTATCGTCACACACAATCACGCCCAGATCCCACTCTTCTTTTGTGGACAAAAGTACTTCCCCTCCCCCTACACTTATCGCCTCCTTGGATTTTTGCAGCCCAAATGCATGACCCTGCATTTCTTAGCATTAAATATCAGCTGTCAAATTCTAGACCATTCTTCAAGCTTAGCTAGATCCCTCCTCATGTTATCTACCCCTTCCTGGGTGTCTACTCTATTGCAGATTTTGGTATCATCTGCAAAAAAGCAAACTTCACCCTACAGCCCTTGCACAATATCACTAACAAAGATGTTAAAAAGAAAAGAATCAGACCTTCGGTTAACTTGTTATCCCAGAGTTTTATCCAATATACCACACAGTATTCTGCTGATTTGGTGCGTGTTCATTCAGACTGATTTTTGGAAAAGAGGTTTGCTGCACAAGATTTCCAAATTAAGGCTTTGGAGTCACAGAATGCAGTTTTGGTGAAGGACAATCTGGCGATTCATCTGAAATTGGAAACTGGAGAATACTGACTGGCGTAGGAATCTTCATTTATTGAACTTTACTAAATCTGGTGCTTTTTCCCCCTATGAGATGTTCAAGAAATATTTGTCTGAGTGTTTAAAGGTCCCCGAACAGTCTGTCCCACCTACTACAATACAAATGTGTATTATATTGCACATGGAAAAGTTTCCTCTGGAGGGGTCCAGGCTTCTGGCATGGACCTTTTGAACATTATGGAGATACTTGAGTGCTCTGTGGAAGAAGGGGTACAGAAGGCTACTTTGTTTGTACAACTGGCCCTGAATGTTGATCGTGACTGGCTTCTGAAATTGTTCTTTATATTTAATGTGCTTTTTATGAATTGTGAAATGTGGCTAGGAGAACCCAGCGACGTAGACGACAGTTTCTATTGCTCCGACCCTACGTTTTGCAGCTTGGGGCTAGCTTTAAATTACGTTATCCTCGTAAATGCCCGAAACATGCATGTTGTGCATTGCATCTGCATCTGCCACTGATGGGAGTTTTTTTGACCAAATAGACATTTAAGATAAGTTCATTCACGGTTTTGAAATTCATTAAAAGGGCTTCACAAGCATTTGAGTGGAGTGGTTACAGCTCTCCTCCTGTTTGTTTGGCCTGACATAACGTTTTCAAAATAAGTATTGTTATATTAGTGCATTACAGCATTTCAGGGGGACCCTTTTGTTTTGAAATTCAATTATTTTTCAGGGCAATAGATATGTGTTTTTTGACCCTATGCACTTAACTGCTTTTATTTCCTCTAAGATTACGATCAACCTCTCTCCTCCCGGTGAGTTGGGATCTTCACTCTCATGAAGGATTAAGCTAGGGTTGCCTGCTGTTATGCTAAAGCTTTGCTTTCCTATACTTTTTCTTTTATTGCTTCTCAGATTTGTAGCCACGACCCGCTATAATTGTGGACTAATGAGCTGTTAATTTGTACACAATTTCCTGGTGTGTTTGTGCACTTGTTTCTTAGCACTTTTCTGTAGCAGTTTCTTGCTGTTATTTTAAATATTGAAAAAAAAAATAAATTAAAAAGAAAAAAGAAAAAAAAGAATTGGACCATGGCCAGATCCCTGCAGCACACCACTGATACCCATCTCTTCCTCAGAGTGAGCTTCATTTACCTGTACCCTTGGCACCTCAACCAACTTCTAACCAACTTCTAACAGAGAATTGGACCAGCACATTTTGAATATAATTAAAGAGATTTAACTGCTTTTTCTCTGAAAGGACAGCTGCGAAACCGGCAGGTACTTGGTAGATCTCTCTCTTTTGCTTTAACAGATACCTAAGCTCCACGAACAGAACAATGGCTGGGAAAAATCGTATTGCTAAAGCTGTTGCCCCCGTTACAGCTTCTGCCTCGGTCCAGACATAGGTCCTAATGCCATTTGAAGGACCGGTTCCATGTGCAGGGTGCCTGCATGCTGAAGCTCTGAGGAAACAAGTGGAAGAACTCAGAGAGGAGGTGGCGAGGCTGAGGAGCATTCAAGACAGTGAGAAGTACATTGATGAGATGCTTCTTGCAGCAACCAAGCTCTCCAGCACAAGAGAAGA
Organism: Ichthyophis bannanicus; assembly: GCA_033557465.1. Classification (NCBI taxonomy): domain Eukaryota; kingdom Metazoa; phylum Chordata; class Amphibia; order Gymnophiona; family Ichthyophiidae; genus Ichthyophis; species Ichthyophis bannanicus. The sequence goes on from CM066041.1 coordinate 6,568,778, forward strand.
TGGGTGCCAACAGAATGTCGATGGTTGGACACAAGTCACCAGGGCCTGCAAAATCACCAATCCAACTTCTCCAGCCCTTGAATTGAAGAATCATTATGCAGCCCTGGAAGTGGAGGAGGTGAAAGCATCCCTGGAAAGGGAAGAACCAGAGTTCAAGTACCCCAAAGTTGCAGAATCAGTGACCAGAAGGAAACGAAGGGTAGTGGTGGTTGGAGACTCTCTTCTGAGGGGTACTGAGGCATCCATCTGCCGACCAGACTTGATGTCCAGAGAGGTATGCTGTCTGCCTGGTGCCAAAATCCAAGATGTTACGGAGAGTTTGCCGAGACTCATCAAGCCCACTGACTATTACCCAATGTTACTAATCCATGTTGGAACAAATGATACTGCCAGGTATACCTCGGAACGTATCAAAAGTGACTTCATGGTTCTGGGACAGAGGGTGAAGCAGTTAGGTGCACAGGTGGTGTTCTCTTCAATCCTCCCTGTTGAGGGTAAAGGCCAAGGCAGAGAGGCTCGCATCCTGGAGATGAATGCATGGCTGCGTGCATGGTGTCATGAAGAGTGTTTTGGTTTCCTAGACCATGGGATGCTGTTCCAAGGGTTGCAGAGCAGAGATGGCATCCATCTGTCCAAGAAAGGTCAACGCATCTTCGGTAGTAGACTGGCTAATCTACTGAAGAGGGCTTTAAACTAGATTCGTTGGGGATGGGTGAAGAAAGCCCCCAGGTAAGTGAAAGCCCCCAGGTAGGTGATACATTAAATACCTTTATGGAAATGGGTAACAGGGGTAACATATGGAAAGCAGTGTGTATTAATGCCCGTAGCATGGGAAATAAGATCCCTGATGTTGAAGCTTTGGTGGGAGTGGCTGACTTGGATTTAGTGGCAGTTACAGAAACATGGTTCACAGAAAACCATGACTGGGATGTAACTATACCTGGCTATACTTTATTCAGAAAGGACAGGGCAGGAAGAAGGGGAGGAGGAGTGGCACTATATGTAAAAACTACCATTAAAGCTTTGGAATTACAGAGCTTAAAAGAGAGAGAGGAGGCATTGTGGGTTAAACTATAAAGAGGGAAAGAGAAATCTATTTGCATTGGTGTGCTATACAGACCTCCCTCACAAGAGGAAGAGGTGGACAGAGAGTTAATTGAAGACATACGCAGCATTGCTAGGAAAGGGGAAGTGCTACTGATAGGAGATTTCAATATGCCAGATGTTGATTGGCACATTCCTGCTGCAGTATCCTCTAGAAGTAAGGAGATCCTGGATTCTCTACAGGGAGAACTAGTCAGGCAATTGGTAACAGACCCCACACGTGAAGGGGCCATACTGGACTTGGTGCTTACCAATGGTGAAAGCGTTTCTGATGTTGTAGTGGGAGATCATTTTGCATCCAGTGATCACCAGATGGTGTGGTTCAGTATTAGGACTAGGGCTGTTAGAATCCATTCCAAGGTGAGGATCTTAGACTTTAGGAAGACTAACTTTGCCAAGATGGGCCAATACCTCAGGGAGTCGTTAGTGGGATGGGAACAGCTGGGGGATGTAGAAAAACAGTGGGCAAAACTGAAAGGGGGTATTTTAAGGGCAACCAACCTTTTTGTTAAAATGGTAAATAAAGGCAAAAGGAAAAGGAGACCACTAAGGTTTTAGAAGGAAGTAGCTGAAAAAGTGAAGAAAAAGAGGGAGGTCTTCATGAAATACAAGAGATCACAGAGAGAGGAAGACAGGCATCTGTATTTGGAAAAACTTAGAGAAGCTAGCAAAGTAGTCAAGAAGGCAAAGATTCAAAAGGAGGAGGAAATAGCCAATGCAATAAAATGGGGGGATAAGACATTTTTCAGATATATTAGTGAGAAGAGGAAGGGCAAAAGTGGTTTTGTCAGACTCAAGGGTGCAGGGGGGGGGGGGAATATGTAGAAGCTGATAAGGATAAAGCGGAATTGCTTAACAAATATTTTTGTTCTGTGTTCACAGATGGAAGAACCAGGAGCAGGACCTCAGAAAACACCCACAAATAAGAAGAGAAGCAAGGGACATCTTGAACAATTTTCAGAAGACTGTGTTCGTGAGAAACTAGCTCAACTTAAAGTAGACAAAGCGATGGGACCGGATGGGATACACTCTAGAATACTGAGGGAACTTGGGGACGTTCTAGCAACTCCACTGACTGACCTTTTCAATGCCTCGTTGGAGTCGGGAGTGGTGCCAAAGGACTGCAGAGAGGCTCATGTGGTGCCTTTACACAAAAGCGGAAGTAAGGATGTGGTTGAAAACTACAGGCCGGTTAGTTTCACTTCGGTGGTGAGTAAATTATTGGAAACGCTGCTGAAAGAGAAAATAGTGAGGTTTCTGGAGTCCAGCGGATTACAGGATCCGAGGCAGCATGGATTCACCAGAGGCAGGTCTTGTCAGACAAATCTGATTGATTTCTTTGACTGGGTGACCAGGGAGTTGGACCGAGGGAGAGCTCTAGATGTGGTGTATTTAGATTTCAGTAAAGCCTTTGACACTGATCCTCACAGGCGACTTATAAACAAACTGAGCACCCTAGGGATGGACCCTAAAGTTACTGCTTGGGTTAGAAATTGGTTGGGTGGGAGGCGACAAAGAGTACAAGTAAATGGAGCTCACTCTGAGGAGAAGGATGTTACCAGTGGTGTGCCCCAGGGATCTGTCCTTGGTCCGATTCTTTTTAACATCTTTGTTAGTGATATAGCGGAAGGGCTGTCGGGTAAGGTTTGCCTCTTTGCAGATGATACCAAAATCTGCAATAGAGTTGACACCCAGGAAGGTGTAGATAACATGAGGAGGGATCTAGCTAAGCTTGAAGAATGGTCTAGAATTTGGCAGCTGGGATTTAATGTTAAAAAATGTAAGGTCATGCATTTGGGCTGCAGCAATCCAAGGGAGCTATACAGTATAGGAGGTGAAGTACTTTTGTCCACTAAAGAAGAGCGTGACCTAGGCGTGGTTGTGTCTGATGATCTTAAAGTAGCTAAACAGGTAGAAAAGGCGACGGCAAAAGCTAGAAGGATGCTTGGGTGCATACGGAGAGGAATGGCTAGCAGAAAAAAGGAGGTGATAATGCCTCTGTATAAGTCTTTGGTGCGACCTCATTTGGAGTATGGTGTGCAATTCTGGAGACCGCACCTTCAAAAGGATGTGAACAGGATGGAGTCGGTGCAGAGGGTGGCTACTAAAATGATTAGTGGGCTTCATTATCCTCATCCTTCCACTTGAAGCAAGAATCAAGTACAAAGCTATACTACTCACCCACAAGACTATCAACCAAACACAGAACACCTCACTCCACCCCCTACTGCCTCGCCCATCCCACAGCAGACCAACCAGACAATCCTTCAATAACTCCATCGTCGTCCCCCACAAAAGAACCAAATCCACACAACGGACCTGCAACAGAGCTTTTGAACTTTATGCTCCATCCCTCTGGAACTCTCTTCCAAACCACATCAGAAACAACGCTGACATCACATCATTCAAGAAACAGCTCAAAACAATCCTATTCCGCGAACATCTCTGAACAGAAAAACCACCCTATCCGCATGAAATACTTAGATACAGCAGAAGCGTACATGTCTATGTCCACCCCAAATCTATAAATGTTGCCCCCTGGTGACGGCCCTACCCTTTAAAATATTGACCCCCCCCTTTTGTTATATGTTACACCGCTTTGACCCGGTGAAAAGCGGTATATAAATGCAGTTAAATAAATAAATAAATTATAAAGCATATGAGGACAAACTTAAGGATCTTAATATGTACACCCTTAAAGGAAAGGCGGGATAGAGGTGATATGATTGAGATGTTTAAATACCTCCATGGCATAAATGTTCAGGGAGAGAGCCTCTTTCAATTGAAAGCAAGTTCTGCTACGAGGGGACATGGGATGAGGGTGAAGGGAGATAGATTCAGGAGTGATATGCAGAAATATTTCTTTACAGAAAGAGTAGTGGATCCATGGAATAGTCTCCCAGTGGAGGTGGTAGAGATGAGGACAGTAACTGAATTCAAAAAAGCATGGGACCAACACAGAGGATTTCTAAAGGTAAAAAGTGGACTGTTGTTGTTGTTATGGAAGGACAGACTAGATAGGCCATGTGGTCTTTTTCTGTCATCATGTTTCTGTGTTTCTATGGAACAGAACCGGGGAAGTTTGGCATTCAGTGGACTTGCAAAGAGGTCTATGTCTGGAGTGCCCCAGAGATGAAATATCTTTGCCACCTGGTCTAGGTGGAGTGACCACTCGTGAGGTAGCAGCACTCGATTGAGTTTGTCTGCCCAAAGGTTTTGAATGCCTGGAAGATATACCACTAGAAGGTGAATTTGGTTCTCTCTGGCAAGGGCCCATAGTCATAAAGCTTCGTTGCATAACGATAGAGAGCCGGTTCCGCCCTGCTTGTTCACATAGAACATGGCTACCTGTTTGTCCGTCTGAACCAGGACTGTCTTGTAGCTGAAATGGACGTGGAACACTCGAAGAGCTAAATAAATTGCTCTTAATTCCAGGAGGTTTATGTGCAAACCTACCTCCTGTGGAGTCCAGGTGCCCTGGGTAGAAAGATGATCCAGGTGTGCTCCCCAACCCACCTGTGATGCATCTGTTGTTAGGGTAGCCTGAAAGAGGGGTTGATGGAAAGGAGACCCCACTTTCAGATTTTCTAGTGATTACCACCATTGGAGGGACAAAATTAGTCGTTGAGAGATTGTTATTTTGTCCGACAAATTGCCCGTGGCCTGTGTCCACTGTGTGGAGAGGGTCCACTGAGCTGCTCGCATGTGGAGGTGAGCATATGGGACTACAAGAACTGTGGATGCCATGTGTCCCAGTAACTGCAGATGTTCACGAGCTGTGAGGGAGGATTTTCTTGCTGCTTGGGAAGCTAGCTGCATAATGCGAAGACACCGGGCTTGTGGAGGGCTGGTATCCAGACAGGCTCCTATGAATTCTAAGCATTGGGAAGGAACTAGTTGAGACTTCGGGAAGTTGATTTCCAGTCCCAAGTATTGGAGGATTTGCATTGTACGAGACAGTGCAGTGCTGGCCTCTGCAACTGTGGAGGCTCGAATGAGCCAGTCATCTAAGTAGGGGAAGACAAAAATTCCCAGGGTTCGTAGAAATGCTGCCACTACTGCCATGCATTTCTTGAACACCCTTGGTGCTGAAGCCAGACCAAAAGGAAGAACCCTGTACTGGAAATGTTATCCCCTGAAAAGGAAACGTAAGAATTTCCTGTGATCTGGATGGATGAGAATGTGTGTGTATGCATCCTTGAAGTCTAGAGAGCAAAGCCAGTCCTGGCCTTGAAGGTGTGGCAGAAGAGTTCCTAGAGAAATCATTTTGAATTTCTCTCGAAACAGATATTTGTTCAATTCTCTGAGGTCTAGAATGGGTCTGTGTCCCCCTGTTTTCTTTGGGATAAGAAAATAGGGGGAGTAGAACCCTGTTCCCTGTTGAAAAATGGGTACTTCTTCTATTGCTCCTTGGGCAAGAAGTGTGGAGACCTCGTAATCTAGCAGATTGTATGCAGAGGTTTGTGAATTGAACTGCTTTAGAATTGTAGGAGGGGGTGGGTATGCTGTGAAAATGATTTTTCTACCCCTCTCCTAAAATGGACAAAGTCCAGTCTTTTGCTGTTATTTGATGCCATCTGTTGATAAAGTGGCATAACCTGCCTGGAATATTGGGGGGTTGGGGACCCCTCAGTGGCAGGAAGGCAAAGCTCTCTGGGAAGGAGTCAAAGCCCTTGAGGGGGCTGAACCTGGAGAGCTGGTTGGGCTCTCAGTCCTTTAGGTTTCTTTTACTGTGTAGTTTGTCACTTTTGGGCAACCTGACCTGGAGTCTGACTCTGCTGGGTATAGAAAGGATAAAACTTCCTCTTTTTGCTAAAAGAGGGTTTTTTATAAGGCTTCCTTTTGGCTGGAGTGGCTGTAGACTTTGACAATCTATGTAAGGTAGAATTGTCAGCATCTAACTCATTAGCCTTTTCCAGCCAGTTCTTGCCGAAGAGATTCTCCCCCGTGCAAGGAATGTTGCCTAATTTGTCCTGTACCCAAGTCTCCAAGTCTGATGCCTGCAGCCAGGCAATTCGTCGTGCACCAATGGCAATAGCAGAAGTTCTGCTGATGCATTCAAAGCAGTCAAAAGCTGCACAATTGACAAACTTGGAGATATTTTGAGCATGCTTAACTAGAGCAAGAAAATTGTGTCTCTTATCTGGGAAAAAAGGGCTCATAAGTTCCAAGTCTCCTGTGACTTCCTTAAGGAACATTCCCATATATAGGATGTATGAACTGATTCTAGCTGAAAGCATAGAAGCTTGAAAAATTCTGTGTCCAAAAGCATCCAGAGTCCTGCATTCACGACCTGGAGGATTGGATGCATGTCTCTTTGCACTTTTCATCCTACGCATGGTTGATTCCTCTACCATTGAATGGTGTGGCAGGTGGGTTTTCTGAAAACCAGGACATGGTGGAACTCGAGACATAGTATCAAGTCTCCTATAGTGAGGAGAAGTGGTCAGAGCTGTCTCCCACATTCTGAGCATCAAGCTATATAGAATTTCAAGGATAGGCAGAGTAGCTGCTTCCTTGGGAGCTTTAGGATATTGGAGGATTTCCAATTCCTTTGCTCTGGGTTCTTCTTCTGGAGCTACTGTGATTGAAAGACCTTTGGCCATATCACGGATGAAATCCTGAAAAGACATGTCCTCTGGAGGTGACATTCTGCTTTGGGGAGAAGGGGGATCTTCTAGGAGAAACCCTCTAGTGCCAGCAGAATTATCAGAGTCTTCGAAATCAAAGTATTCCTGACTCCGATGCTCTTGCAAAGCACGATCCCAGTACCGATCGAAGTCGGTACGGAGATGAGCCGGTACCGCTTTGTTCCCTCCAGCCAGAGATGGCATAGGAAGAGTTCCCACTGGGGCCGGCCCGTCGGTACCGGCATCACCGGTGTCAGTACCGGTGTCGAAGTCGGTACCAGTGCTCTTAGGACCACCGGTACCACAGCCGAGAGAAAAGCTGCGATACTGCGCTCAATAGCGAGGAACCTCTGGTCTATCGACGCTGCCGATGCCTGGGTGTCGGTACCGGTAAGGACGGCCGGAACCCCTGAGCATGGCACAGGTAGTTCTTGCGAGGTTGAGGCCTCGAGAACATCCTGAAGCCCCATCGATGCTTTGGAAGCCGAAGCCTCCCGCCGGGGCTGTTTTGCCGGTGTGGTTCCCTTAAGGGCAATGCCAACGGCCTCTCGATGCTTAGCAGGAGAGCTATCCTTTGAGGACCAGCTGTTATGTTTAGTTATCTGAGATCCATGGGAGGAAGAAGAGGCCCTCGATGATGTCGATGCAATGGACCTGGCATCTGAAGAAAAAAGGGTACCGAGCTTTGCGGCCCGGTTCTGTCTTCCTCTTTTGGTCATCCCCATGCAGGAGAGACATTCAGTTGGAGAATGATCAGGTCCTAAACATTTTAGACACCAATCATGGGTGTCAGTGACGGAAATGGTACCGCCACACTTAGTACATTTCTTAAAACCACTAGTTGGTTTTTCCATGATTCAGGAAAATGGGGCCTAGTGCCCAAAATGGCGCTTAGCACCAAAAGGGAAAAGTTTCTGAAAGAAACAGTAAAAGTTTTTTTGGTTTTTTTTAAAGGAGGAAGAGAAAAGAACCGGCGGTACCGGTAGGCGTGGAGCGGTAGGCAAACGCGACCACAGAAAGAAGTTTAAAGATGTGATTTTCTGCAGTGACAGGGAATAGGTCCTGTCGGCTCAGCGGAAAATGAAGAACTGAAGAGGGACAATTGGAAAGGCGGGAAGGCAGCGCGCATGTGCTGAGGGATGCTCCCAAAAGCATTCTTATTGGACGCTGGGGAGCGTTCCCATGCAGGCTCCGTCGGTACCGACGATACCCATATGTGAGGGCTACATTGAGACCCTACTCACATTACTTATCAACACCTTATCTAGAGGGATTGACAAAATTGAAAACGGGTTCATTCTCATCTTCCTTGATATTTCAGCAGCCTTTGATTCGGTTAACCATGTGCAACTTCTCCACCGCCTTCAAGAAAAAGGAGTTCAGGGTTCGGCTTGGGAATGGTGTAGATCCTACCTAACTAACCGCTGGCAACAGGTTCGAATTGGATCCTCAACATCTGATCCTTTCCATCAACAACAGGGTGTACCTCAAGGATCCTCTTTATCTGCTCTACTTTTCAACATATATATGCAACCGATCTGTGACATCATCCGAGCATTCAATATTTCCAGTCTGATCTATGCAGATGATGTCCTGATATTCACCCCAATAAGAATCAAGGACCCTGACTTCTCCCCAATAATCGAGTGCTTCAATGCAATTACGGACTGGCTCTTATCCCAGAATCTGCGAATAAACTTTAAGAAAACTGAGGTCCTATTCGTAACCAGGAATAAGAACTTCTCTCCCCCCACAACATTAAAGGTGAGAGACGCGGAACTTCCATGTAAATCATTGATACGCTACCTGGGAGTCACCATAGATCAAGAACTAACCTTCAGAGATCACATAAAGCAGACTGTCAAATCCATCTACAATAAAATACGAACGCTGAAACACTTAAGACCTCTACTTGGCTCCTAATGATTTCAGAACAATCTTCCAATTCCTTGTGATACCACATTTTGATTACGCCAACATCATTCTACATGGTCTTCCTAAGAGCACCCTCAATCCACTTCAATTGGCGATGAATACAGCAGCTCGCATCCTCCGCTGTATTTCCAGAAGAGACCACATCACTCCCATACTCATAGAGCTACACTAGCTACCCCTACAAGCCAGGATCACCTACAAGGCACTATTGCTATCTTTTAAAGCAATCAATCAGATAGCCCCCCCTTCCCTCTCTTCACTCCTTACTAGTACTCCCACAAACAGGCTAAGAAGGGCGGCAGCCGCTAATACCCTTGCTATACTAATTGAGTACACTAAATGTAACCAATCAACCAGAGATAGGGCTTTCACTTTCTTCGCTCCGACCTGTTGGAACAATCTCCCTTTGCATATCCGATCAATAAAGGACCTCTCAGTTTAGAAAGGTCCTTAAACACTACCTATTCTGCCTGCACCTTGTATGCACTAATCCTACGCCCCCTCTCCACAAATCACCCACACAGCCTCTGACACCCCAACAACATAGCCCTGGTAGAACACGAAGCAGACCTTCTGCACACCCAAAATGTCCATAGACCTCAAAGTTTCTCCACTAAGATTTTCAACATGTTACATGATCTGTAAATAGTCCACAGGTGAAATATCCGTTTTTGTATATAGTTACCCCTGTTACTTTCCAAGTTACTGATCCTGTTGTAATGTAAGCAAAAGATTGTTCTGATGCAAAAATGTGTTATCTGTAAACCGCACTGATACCAAAGAGCGCGGTATATAAGAACTGTAAAATAAATAAATACATTACTGCTTGTTCCTGGAGATAGCCAATTAGCAGGTAAGGCCTAATTTCATCTTTCTTATCATCCCTCCAGCCCAGTCCTGACATGTGGGATGTTCCACAGTAGTACTAAACTTGGGAGGGACCCCCAAGCCCGGCCTGGATCACTGCCAACCCGAAACCCGCATCTCCCGCAGCTTGCACATCCAACCGATAATGCTTCACATACAAATTCAAGCTATTTGCCGAGGGAATCAAGCTAGACTCCACCCAGGACACTGCCTGTGCTCTTGTCGAGTGCACCAGGAAGCCTGCGGGCACTATTTTTAGTTGCTTCCCTCACCCACCTGAAGCCTTGGAGGCCACCTCCCCTTTGCACTGAACCCCAAAGAGCAGATCACTCTTCCAAAACCGCTTGGTACACCACAAATAACGCTGGAGGACCTAGCACACATCCAGAAGTGGGCCCATCCTGGGTACCATCCGCCCCAGAAAAAATGGGCAGAACAGACTGGTTAAATACAGAAAGTATCTTGGGCAAAAAGGAGAGTACAGGCTGCAGCACCACCTATTCTTTGGATATCAACAGGAAGGATTCTCTGCATGAGGGCACCTGCAATTTCAAAATTCTCCTAGCCGAACAAATGGCCACCAAAAAGATCATCTTCAATGTTAAATCCTTCATAGTAGAAGCTGACAGAAGCTCCAACAGTACCTCCACTAGCACCAACACCAGATTGAGGGTCCCATGGCAATATCACCACACAAATTGGGGGTTGAAGCTGCTTAACAGCTTGCAAAAAATGCACCACATCTGAATGAATTGCCACGGAAACCCCTTGCACTCTTCCATGGTAACAGGTTAGTGCTGCCACCTGAACCCGCAGAGAAATATACACCAGGCCCTTTTCAAAGCCTACTTGAAGGAAGGCTAGAATTTCTGGTACCGAGGCAGACAATGGCAGTCCACCATGCTCATTGCACCAGCCCTCAAAGAGCCGCCAGACCCTAATATATGCCAGTGAAGTTGACCGTTTGCATGCCTTCAACAAGGTTACAATCATTTGGGCCGAGTAACTGCGCTTCTTCAAGCACACCCATTCAATAGCCAGGTCGTAAGCAAGAATCGATCCACCTAAGGAATCCACAGCGGCCCTTGCACAGCAGGTCCACCGCCAGGCGGATGAGATAAGCATATCAAGGCCTGACCCGACTCCCATGTGCCTCGATCCTCTGTACCATCTGGCTGATCAGCACCCACAGGGGAAAGACTGAGGAGACTGGTCCGGGGCCATCGCTGCACCAAAGCATCGAGACACACTGACATCTACTTCAGACACCTGCTGAAGAACAGACTCGCCTTCGCGGACTCAAAGGTCACTATGAGATCCATGATCGGCAGTCCCCACCGAAGTACCACACCTGTGTAAACACTAACGTGTTTAATGGCCACTCACCCGGATCTACTCGAACCCGGTTGAGGTAATTGGCTTCCACATTTTCCTTGCTGGCTATGTGAGCTGCCGACAGGGCTTGCAGATTGCTCTCTGCCCATGCTAACAACGCAGCCATCTCGTTCTCCAGCTGGAGGTTACCTGTGCCCCCTTGTCGGTTGATGTAGGCTACCGTGGCGGCATTGTCTGAGAACAGCTCACTGCCTCTCTGCGCAGGCGGCTGTGAAACGTCTGTAGGCCAAAGAACATGGCTCGCATCTCCTACCTATTGATGGGCAACATAGACTCCTCTTGGGTCCAGCTGCCCTGCGCCATCTGGGACTCACATTGGACTCCCCACCCTGACAGGCTGGCATCTGTCATGAAGGGAACCCAACTGGAACCTCCAGGGGCATGCCTGCCACGAAGTACTCTGACCTCTTGACTGACTTCGGACAGGACAGAACCTGCTCCAATGCCTCATTAAAAAGAAGCTTACCCTTAAATGGTAGCCTGCTCAATGCATTGTTTGAGACGACATCAGCCGACCAATTACGGAGCCATAGGTATCTGGGGGCGGAGACCACAGATGCCATGCTCTTCGGTAGACTTCTAATCAGATCATAAAAAGCATCTGCCAAATATGCCACACCGGACTCCAAATACGCTGTTTCCGATGGTGGCAATGAGACTCTCAGCCCCTTCTTGGGTCCATCTCAAGCATGACCGTGCTACAAAGGCACCACAGACGGAGGTCTGCAGGGACATGGCAAAGATATCAAATGTCTGCTTCAGCAGAGTCTCCAACTTCCTATCCTAAACATCCTTGAGCACCGAACTGCCTTCCACCGGGATAGTGGTCTTCTTGGTCACTGCCGAGACTGCCGCATCCACCTTAGGGGATCGGAGCAACTGCTTCTCGTGATCCAGCACTGGGTATAGCAGAGCCATGGTACTTATACACCCCTCATCCCAGCTTCCGGAAAGTTCATTAGTCCTGAATCATCTGCTTAAACACCGCCTGTGTCTTACGCACCACTTGAAACAAAGTCCTCCAATGGAACCTCCTCCGCTGTTGCCCCTGTGGCCATGTTCAAGGTCTGTAGAGAGTAGGAAATCAGCATTAATTCCTCTCGCCGAAAAACCTATATAATTCTAAAATCCTCCTGGCTGTGGAATCTCGCCTTCCTTGAGCTTGGGTGGCTCCTTCCCCAGGACTGCACCAGCCTCGTGGTCCTCCAGATTGTCGGATTGCACCAAGCCTGTCTCATCCCACCAGTCCACATCCAGGCATCTGCAGGAAACTCCAGAAAGGGTAGAAGTGACCAGCTCCCCCCCGCCCCCCCCTCCCCCCCGGTTAATGAGTTTGGGAGCCGTGGGAGTAATACCAGAGGGTAAGACCTCCTCCTCCTTGCTGAGAAGGAGCTGCTGCCTGTGAGGTCTGAGGTACCTGTACTCTTTTTTTTTTTTTTTTGGCTTTTTCTTTTTAAAACCTTTAGTCATAATTGAGTGCCTGGAAAAACACAGAGGCAGAATCTTCCTCTGAAAACCCAGGTAAACTTCAGAAATCTACTTATAATTGTCCCTTCAGTGAGTCCAACCTATGGCGTCACGCCTCTCCAGCTGCTTGGAGACTGAGATACTGGGGGCTGGGAGGTGGTGACAGCTATCCCACATATGCTGATGTCATAAGATTTGACATGCTCAGTCTCTAAGCTGCTGAGGTGTGACTACATACACGTCAGGACTGGACTGGAGGAACGATAAGGAAAGAAGGGATCTGCCAGAAAAATGGAGCTCCCTTACCCTCTTGGGTATCAATAAAGAAGCAACAAGCAGTCAAGAAATCAAACGACGCATTGCTCTTGGCAGAATGGCTATGAAAGACCTAGATAAGATTCTCAAGAGCAGAGATGTCTCTCCATACAAAGATTTGACTTGTTTAAGCCATGGTATTTTCAATAACATCATATGGATGTGAAAGCTGGACAGTGAAAAAGACAGATAGGAAGAAAACTGATGCCTTTGAATTATGGTGCTGGCAGCGAATACTGTGTATACCATGGACTGCCCGAAGAACAAACCAGTTGGTACTAGAGGAGATCTAACCTAAGCTTTCTTTAGAAGCTCAGATGACAAGACTTCAACTTTCATACTTTGGACACATCATGCGAAGAGAATAGTAATTAGATCTTACCTACTAATTAGTGTTCCTGAAGGAACGACAGTCCAGTCCCTTTACTTCTGGGTTATGCAACCCTTCTAGCAGCTTGGAGGCTGAGCCCAACCTTTTTTGGGGATGGAGCGGTATAAATACCACTGGGACCACCCACCAACTCCAGTATTCGATTGAAAAAGCAGATCTAACGAACTTCTAATCAAAACTCCATAACGTAACATAATATAAAACCTTAAACCTATCCAACAGGCATATATTTTTTTTTCTTTTTATTTAAGTATATATATATAAAGCGGGGAAAGGAGAGGAGGCATGGTAACAGCCTGAGGAGATGTCTGCTTCTACCCGAGCCGGCTTTATCCTGCTCTCCTTCCTGCCGCACCGGCCCTACGCCTGGTCCGATGCCTTGCCATGAACCCGAGGTCTGAACGGTTGCCGGAAGCAGGTGGGATCAGGGACTGGACTGTCGTTCCTTCAGGAACACTAATTAGCAGTTAAGATCTAATTACTATTTCCTTATCGTCACTTCAGTCCAGTCCCTTTACTTCTGGGATGTACCAGAGCAGTTCAACCCTGGGTGGGTTCCGGCATACCGGACTGAAGAACCGCTAGACCGAACCGCGCGTCCGCTGCACTCTGCACGTCCAGTCTATAGTGCTTGGAGAAGGTATGCAGCGATGACCAAGTCGCTGCTCTACAGATGTCCAGCGGAGGAACCAGGGAAAATTCCGCCCAAGAGGCCGCCTGAGCCCGAGTGGAGTGTGCCCGCAGCCCCACCGGGACCTGCTTCCCCTTCAGTATGTAGGCGGAGGCAATCGCCTCTCTGATCCACCTGGAGATCGAAGCCTTGGCAGCCGCCTCACCTTTGTGCGGACCTCCAAACTGGATGAACAGTCAGTGGGACTTTCGGAATGGCGCTGTGCGAGAGAGGTAACGTTTCAAGGCCCTCTGGACGTCTAGGAGACGCAGTTTGTCATTCCTACCTTCCTGCCCCTTGGTCGCTAAGACCGGCAGGGTAACTGTCTGGTTCACATGAAAGGGAGAGATAACCTTGGGCAAAAAGGACGGCACTGTACGCAGAACCACTTTGTCCTTGAGGAAGGACAGGAAGGGGGGCTGGGAAGATAGCGCCTGTAATTCCGAAACCCTTCTGGCCGAGCAGATGGCGACCAGAAACACTGTCTTTAGGGTTAAATCCTTTAAGGAGGCTCGTTTTACGGGCTCAAAGGGTTCCCCGATCAAGGCATTTAGCACTAAATTAAGGTCCCAAGGGGGGATGACCGATCTCCGTTGCGGACGTAGCCGACTAACCGCTCTTAGGAACCTGGAGACGTCCGGGTGTGCCCCTAAGGGTTTGCCCCGGACCTTTCCTCTATAGCAAGAGATCGCCGCCAGCTGGACCCGCAAGGAGCTGTGCGCCAGACCTTTATCAAAACCTGCTTGCAAGAAGTCCAAAACCTCCGGGACCGAGGCCGAAAGGGGCTTCCGACGGTGCTCTGCGCCCCAAGCTTCGAAGATGCGCCAAACCCTTACATAAGATAGACAGGTCGAGCGCTTCTTGGCCTTCAACAGCGTCGAGATTACAGCTCCTGAGTAGCCTCGTTTTAGGAGCCGCACCCTTTCAATAGCCAGGCCGTAAGCGAGAATCGATCCACGTGAGGCATCCGGACCGGACCCTGCCTCAGCAGGTCTCTTTTGTAAGGAAGCCGCCAAGGAAGGTCGGCGAGCAGTCTGATCAGATCGGCATACCAGGGACGGCGAGGCCAATCCAGAGCTGTGAGGATTACCAAGCCCTGGTGAGACTCCACCCGTTGGAGAACCTTTCCGATCATAGCCCACGGAGGAATACATAGATAAGTCCTTCCGAAGACCACTTTTGTGACAGGGCATCTAATCCCTCGGACATCCTTTCCTTCCTTCGACTGAAGAATCTGTCTACCTTGGCTGTAGAGAACCGCGCCATGAGGTCCATGACTGGGCGACCCCAAAGGGCCACTATCTGGTCGAAGGTCTCCTGCTCTAGTTCCCACTCTCCGTGGTCTATCTTGCACCTGCTGAGGAAGTCGGCTGTGATGTTGTCCTCGCCCGCCACATGCTGCGCTGAGAGTGCCAGCAGCCGGGACTCCGCCCACTGGAAAAGAGTGTCTGCCTCCTTCTCCAAGGCGTGACTGCTGGTGCCTCCCTGGTGGTTGATGTAGGCCACCGCGGTGACATTGTCGGAGAGAACTCAAATTGCCTTTCCTTGTACTAAGGCCCTGAACGCCTTGAGAGCCAGGGTGACGGCCCGCAATTCCAGACTGTTGATGGGCCACTGTGACTAGCGACCCTGGACGAACTGGTCCTCGCAGTGCGCTCCCCAGCCTGACAGGCTGGCATCCGTCGTCAATAGCAACCACTGATGGGGATCGAGGGGCATTCCGCGGTCCAGATTTCTCGGACATCTCCACCAGTGGAGGGACTGTTTGGTCCGCGGAGCGCAAGGTAACTGCATTGAGAGAGGCTGATGCTGGGGAGACCAACGACGCAATAGGGCCCGCTGCAGCGGTCGCATGTGGGCCCTGGCCCATGGCACCACCTCTATTGTTGCCGCCATAGTTCCCAGAACCTGAAGATAATGCCACGCCGAGGGATTTCGTCTGCCTAGAAACTGCGTGATTTTTCCTCTTAGTTCCCTTGATCTTGACCGAGACAGGAATACTCTGCCCCTGTGGGTGTCGAATCTTGCTCCTAGGTACTCGAGTTCCTGAGAGGGATTCAACCTGCTCTTTGCCCGGTTGATGACCCACCCCAACTCCTCTAGGACCTGAATCACTCTGAACGTTGCCGAATGACTTTCCTCTTCCGACTTTGCGCGGATCAGCCAATCGTCCAAGTAGGGATGCACTAATATTCCCTCCTTCCGGAGGGAGGCCGCCACTACGACCATTACCTTGGTGAACGTTCTGGGAGCCGTAGCTAGGCCAAAGGGTAGGGCCTGGAACTGAAAGTGGCCTCTTGGCACTGCGAATCTCAGGAATTGCTGATGGAAATTGCTGATGGGACTTCCTGACCGGGATGTGCAAGTAGGCTTCTGTCAAGTCGAGGGAGGTTAGGAACTCTCCTCCCCTCACGGCTGCTATGACTGAACGTAGGGTCTCCATCCGGAAGTGAGGCACCCTGAGGCAGCGGTTGACCTGTTTTAGATCTAGGATTGGTCGGAAGGAACCTTCCTTTTTTGGTACTACGAAGTAAATCGACTACTGACCAGATCCGCATTGTTCTGGTGGTACTGGGATCACCGCCCCTAAAGCTATTAGACGGGCAAGAGTTGACTCTATTGCCGCCCTTTTTGCTGATGCGCCGCAGGGAGACTGAACAAATGCTGGTGGAATTTGTTTTGCAAATTCGAGCGCATAACCTTCTCTGATCACCTCTAGAACCCATTGATCGGACGTGACACGGGTCCAGGCGGGGAGAAGCAGCCTCAGGCGGCCGCCTACCAGCCGTCCTTCCCCCTGGACCCCCGACATTTCATTGTTGTTTCCTAGGGCCCGAGAAGGAGGAGGAGGAGGATGCCCCAAAACCCCGACCTGCCCCTCGAAAACTTCTGAAGCCTTGTCCCTTAGAGGGAAACCGGCCCCTGGGAAAGGAATTTGATCTGGCTGGGCGAAATCTCCGCGCCTCCCTAGGCTGGGTGCGCGCTGGGGCTAGGGGGCAGCCTTGTTTTGGTCTGTCTTCTGGAAGTCTGCCTCCCTTAGACTCACCCAGGTCTTTAACTAGCTTCTCTAAATCCTCCACAAATAATAGTTTCCCTTTAAAGGGGAGCCGACTTAGGCGCGTCTTCGAGGAAGCATCAGCTGCCCAATTTCGTAGCCATAGATAACGTCTAGCCTCCACCACCGAGGCCATGTTCTTGGCTAGGCTTCTGATGAGGTCGTACTGACTATCCGCCAAGTAGGCTGCGCCGGATTCCACTCTGGCCGAGTTGGCCTGAATCTCGTCCGAAGAGCCCTCTGTCTGAAGCTGTTGAGCCCACCTTAAGCAGGCTCGAGCCACCCAAGCTCCTGACACGGAGGCCTGCAATGCGAGGGCGCTTACATCAAAGGCTTGTTTCAGGAGCGTATCCAACTTCCTGTCTTGTGCGTCTTAAGGCTGAACTGCCCTCAACTGGGATAGTGGTCTTCTTAGTAACTGCTGATACCGCTGCATCCACCCTGGGCGATTTCAGTAGTTCTTTATCTGCCTCTGGGAGAGGGTATAGGCGAGACATGGTTCTGACTCCCCTTAAACTGGATTCTGGTTGGTCCCATTCTTCCTGGATCATCTGGCGCACCACCCTGTGGACCGGGAAGACCTTCTGGGATCTCCTAATGGCCTGGATTAAGGGGTCCTCCAACGCCTCATCCTGTGATGGTATGTCTGAGGCCACATTGAGCACTTTTAAGGATTCATTAATTAAAGCCGGGAGCTCCTCTCAATGAAAAACCCTAACTATCCGTGATTGATCTTCTTCTGGGATCTCTCCTTCTTCCAGCTCCTCCTCATCCTCGTCCAGATCCTTAACCGAGCTATCCTCCTCCGGAGCCCCCTGAGAAAAGGACAGTAGGAGGTCTTCCCCATCCAGATGTCGACGCTTAGAAGGGATGCCAGATTCCGGGTTGATAGCCCCAAGGAATCTGGCTGATTTGTCTTCCACTGGAGTGGCAACCTCCTCTGCCCCTAGGCCCTGCTTGCGCAGGCAGTAGGCCTTATGAAGCAAGAGGATGAAGTCAGGGGAGAAAAATTCTCCGTCCCCCCCTGTACTCGAGGGTAGGGGCGGAGGAAGCAGAGGAGGCGTGGGAAGCTCAGAAGGGGTAGAGATTGAACCCTGGGACCCCCCCTCTCCTATTAGAGGGTCTGTTGATCCCTGGGAGGGCTGCAATATTTCCTGTTCTACTGAAGCAGCCACTGCAGCGCAGCTCCTGCAGACTCCAGCCTCTGCGGAGGTGCCCCTGCGCGTTCCACAGGAAGGGCAGCGCGGCTTAGATGCCATGGGAAAAGCTGGGGCTTACCCTTGCAGGCCCCTGAAACCAAGGCCCAATTACTCTTAGGAATCAATAGCCCCTTGTTTCCCTTTAAAAACCCGTAGAAATTCAACCAGATTAACAGAAGTTAAACTTAATAGAACTGCAATAAAATTAAGATAGAACTGCAATAAAATTAAGAGAAATTAAAATTAAAATCGAAATTACAACGAAATTAAAATAAAAACGAAATTAAAATCGCAGTTAAAATAAGCTAACACTCCTTTATCCCCTAAGGGAGGTACTTGCGGTTTTCAGGGCTTGAAGATCCTGGGCCCGACTCTGCGATCACCACCCGTAGGCTCAACACGTGGTAGGCCTCACCACGTGGAGCCTGACCGGGGGGAACCGCGAGTGTGTTCCTGGCGCCTGTCTGTGCTCCGGTGCTGAGTCCGGCGCTGAGCCCCAACAGTAGCACGTGTGCAATCTCTGTCTGATCGCACCGTGTGGAAACCCGGGCACTGCGTGGCTCGCCTCCGCGGTCAATCGCGTCGGGCCGGGATGGGCGGTTCACTCCGGTTAGCGTTGCAGCCTCTAGCGCTCAGCCACCTGAAGGGCTTCGGCGCGAGGCTGTTTCCCCCGAAGAAGGCAGAATTAGCAGACCGGTAGCTGGGCAGAGCAGAGCACCTCCTCGCTGCTGCAGACCAGAAAATCGCTCAGAGAGCCGTGCCGGATCCGGGAGAGCGGGGGGGTGGGGGGGAGGAGAGGAGAGCAAACCTTAAAGGAGCAGAGCCCCCAAACTAGAAACCAAGTAAACTAAAGAAATAAAGGTAAATAAAGGTAAACACTTAAAGTAAAATTAAGTAAAATAATTAAATTAAAGAGAATATCTAAAGGTAGGACTCCAGTAAGCCCAAGGCTTATGGAACCCTCCAGCTGCTTGGAGGCTGAGAATACTGGAGTTGGTGGGTGGTCCCAGTGGTATTTATACCGCTCCATCCCCAAAAAAGGTTGGGCTCAGCCTCCAAGCTGCTGGAAGGGTTGCGTAACCCAGAAGTAAAGGGACTGGACTGGAGTGACGATAAGGAAGAGATCATTAGAGAAAGACATTATGCTTGGCAAGATAGAAGGTCAACGCAAAAGAGGAAGGCCAGCAATGAGATGGATCGATACAATAACAGTAGCTACGGGTACCAGTCTGTCAACAATGAGCCGCCTGACTGAAGACCGAACACAATTTAGGATAGCTATCCAGAGGGTCGCCATGAGTCGACTCCGACTCGACGGCACATAACAACAACAACCACCCTCTTGGGAGCCAGCCGTAAGACTAAACTTTGGCAATGCACGGCAGACAAAGTCACTGCAGGAGCCAAAACTTCCCTATCATATATTAGAGTGAAACACGGGCCAGGCAATTTTTTTTCCAGGGCATGACTGCATAAGCCTATAGATCAGAGGGGAAACAGGAGAGAGACAAACTACCCATACATGTTACATCTTACTAAGTCCAGCAGGAGGCTCTCTTTGGCACGATGCAAGTATTATGCCAAGCATTAGCAGTAAATTTGAGAGACTAATATCACACTCCACATACCCTAGCTTAGAAGTGAGGATCACGGTTGCCATATCATGTGCAAAACTAACCCATTTGGAGAAACTACCCTAAGAGAGACTCAGAGGTTTACTCCATTACTGAACAAAGCGAAAAACATGAGATTAGGGATGGTTCGGAAGAATGTATCCTTGAAGGATACTACAAAAAGCAGAGAGGTTCCAAAAAAGAGTAAAGTAGCCCAAATGCCCTCGAGTATGGAGCAGACAGAGCTTAAAGATCCCAAATTACCCATGTCTACCAATAGCCAAATTAATATGAATAAAATACAGTCTCTAAAATGCTTGTATGCAAATGCTAGAAGTCTAGAAAACAAGATGGGAGAGTTAGAATATATAGCACTAAACGAGAGGTTAGATATGACTGGAATATCAGAGACATGGTGGAAGGAGGACAACCAGTGGGACACTGTGATACCTGGGTACAAACTATATCGTAATGATAGAGCTGATCAAACTGGTGGAGGGGTTGCGCTCTATGTTAGAGAGGGCATTGAGTCAGAAAGGATTAAAGTTTTGCAAGAAACAAAATTTGCTGTAGAATCTCTATGGATTGAAATTCCATGTAAAAAGGGGAAGGCGATGGCAGTGGGGGTGTACTATCGTCCGCCTGGCCAGAATGAACAAATGGATGATGAAATGCTCAAAGAAATCAAGGAAGCTAGCAAAAGTTACAGTGCAGTAATAATAATGGGTGATTTCAATTACCCCGGCATCGACTGGGTCAGTGTCACAACAGGACATGCTAGGGAGATAAAGTTCCTAGATGAAATAAATGACTGCTTCTTGGAGCAGCTGGTTCATGAACCGACCAGAGGGGAAGCAATATTAGACCTAGTCCTTAGTGGAACACCAGATGTAGTGCAAGAGATAAGGGTGTTGGGGACACTTGGCAATAGTGATCATAGCATGATCGCCTTTGATTTAATTAGTGGAGGAGGGATAGTAAGGAAATCCACAGTACTACCCTTTAACTTTCGAAAGGGAGACTATGACAAAATGAGGAAAACAGTTAAGAAAAATCTAAAAGGAGCAGTTGCAAAGGTTAAAGACGTACATCAAGCTTGGGTGTTGTTGAAAAATACTATCTTGGAAGCCCAGACCAGCTGTATTCCACGCTTAAGAAAAGTGGAAGGAAGTGAAAAAAACTGCCAGCATGGTTTAAAGGTGAGGTCAGAGAGGCTGTTGTTGCCAAAAAAGCATCTTTCAGGAAATGGAAAAAAGAGCCAAACGATGAAACCTGGAAACAGCACAAGCACTGGCAAGTCAAATGCAAGGCATTGATAAGGCAGGCAAAGAGAGAATTTGAGAAGAAGCTTGCTGCGGAAGCAAAAACGCGAAAAAAAGACCTTTTCAAGTACATTTGTAGCAAAAAACCTGTGAGAGAGTCAGCTGGTCCATTAGATGATAAAGGGGTTCAAGGAGCACTAAGAGGCGACAAGGCGATAGCGGAGAGACTGAATGAATTCTTTGCTTCGGTCTTTACTGAGGAAGATATAGGGATGTTACCCATGACTGAAGTGCTTTTTAAAGGTGTGGAAGAATTGAAGGAAATAGCGATACATCGGGAAGATGTCTTACAACTATTAGATAAACTGAAGAGTAGCAAATCACCTGGGCCGGATGGTATACATCCAAGGATGTTGAAAGAACTGAAATTTGAGATTGCAGACCTGCTATCAGTAATCTGTGAACTATCATTAAAATCATCTCTAATACCTGAGGATTGGAGGATCGCCAATGTAACACCAATTTTTAAAAAGGGTTCGAGGGGTGATCCGGGAAACTACAGACCGGTGAGCCTGACATCAGTACCGGGAAAAATGGTAGAAACCATCATAAAGAATAAAATTACTCAGCATGTAGATAGTCACTACCTAATGGGAGACAGCCAACATGGCTTTAGACAAGGAAGATCTTGTCTTACTAATCTGTTATGTTTTTTTGAAGGAGTGAATAAACAGGTGGACAAAGGTGAGTCGGTTGATATTGTGTATCTGGACTTTCAGAAAGCCTTTGACAAGGTCCCTCATGAGAGACTTTTGGCAAAACTAAAGAGTCATGGGATAGGAGGCAGTGTACTATTGTGGATCAGGAACTGGTTAAAAGATAGAAAGCAGAGGGTAGGGCTAAATGGCCAATTTTCCCAATGGAGAAAGGTGAATAGTGGTGTACCCCAGGGATCTGTGCTGGGTCCGCTGCTTTTTGACATATTCATAAATGACCTGGAAAGTGGAATAACAAGTGAGGTTATCAAATTTGCAGATGACACAAAACTATTTAAAGTTGTTAAAACCCAGGAGGATTGTAGAAAATTGCAAGAGGATCTTGATAAATTGGAAGACTGGGCATCAAAATGGCAGATTAAATTTAATGTGGAGAAGTGCAAGGTTATGCACCTAGGGAAGAACAACCCAAACTATGGTTACACGATGCAAGGTTCCACATTAGGAACCACCACCCAGGAAAAAGATTTAGGCGTCATTGTGGATACCATGTTAAAACCCTCGGCCCAGTGTGCAGCAGCGGCCAAGAGAGCAAATAGAATGCGAGGTATGATAAGGAAAGGAATGGAAAATAAAACAAAAGATATTATAATGCCTCTATATCGTTCCATGGTGAGACCGCACCTTGAATATTGTGTGCAATTCTGGTCGCCGTATCTTAAAAAGGATATAACGATTTTAGAAAAGATTCAGAGAAGAGCCACCAAAATGGTAAAGGGGATGGAAGGATACTCCTATGAAGAAAGGCTAAAAAGGTTGGGGCTCTTTAACCTGGAAAAGAGACGGCTGAGGGGAGATATGATAGAAGTCTATAAATTAATGAACGGAGTGGAACGGGTAAACGTAGATCGATTGTTTACCTTATCAGAATATAGAAAGACTAGGGGACATGCAATGAAGCTACAGGGTAAACTATTTAAGACTAATAAAAGAAAATATTTTTTCACTCAATGTGTAATCAAACTCTGGAATTTGTTACCGGAGGATGTAGTAAAGGCTGTTAGTGTAGCTGGGTTTAAAAAAGGTTTGGACAAGTTCCTGGAGGAAAGGTCCATAAACCATTATTAAGAAGGGACCCAGGATATCAATGCTTGAACCAATACAAGCATTGTGGAACCTGTGTCCCTTGGGTTAACTGCTAGGTACGTATGACCTAGATTGGCCACTGTTGGAAACAGAATACTGGGCTTGATGGACCTTGGTCTGACCCAGTATGGCATATCTTATGTTCTTATGATCTTATGATCTGTACCTTTAAACATCAAGGCAAATTAGGACCCAAGGACCTCTCACCAAAAGGCAAGATATAAACTGAAGATAATGAGAACGGAGACCAACTCTGTAAGAGGAGACCTCAGTCATACCATTCACTCCACCAACTGACAACTACAGAAATCCACACTGTCAGCGGCGCTCCCTCAGAACCAGTCTAAACTAACTTTCGGAGGTCGAGGATGGGCCGCAGACCCCCGTCTTCTTCGGGACGAGGAAGTACAGGGAGTGAAGTCCTGACCTCAGAGGTGCGGAGGGACCTTCTTGACCGCCCGTTGGGCGAGGAGAGAGACTAGTTCCCGCTGCAGGAACACCTGCTGCACGGAGAGTCGAGGAGGCTCTGCCGGGGAGAAGGGAGGTGGAAGCCTGCCGGGTAGAAGGCGATAGTCGTCTCAGATGACCTAGAGAACCCAGATGTCCGAGGTGATGGAAGCACACAAAGGGGGCAAAAGAAGACAGGCGTCTCCCCATTGGCTGCTGCGTCGCCAGAGAGCGAGGGGCTATGCCAATGAGGTCAAAATCCCTGCACGGGGTTTGGGCTATGGGCCCTTTCGGCTTGCGATGCCCCTGGCCAGACTTCCACTGCGCCGGAGTGGTTGGCGTGGAGGTGGTCGGGTACGGTGGGTAGCCACAGTATTGAAGGACTTTCCTGGAAAAAGACAGACTTTTCAGCCTGTTGCTTTTTCCGGGGCAGAGTGGAGATATTGTGCTAGAGATGGGTTCTGGTGACAAACTCACTATCTTCGTGGCTTTATCCTCCATCAGCTTGCTGAAGAGCTGCTCGCCGAGGCAGGGACGTCCAGGAGTTTTTCCTGCACCCACTGCTCCAAATCTGACGATTGGAGCCATGCCTGGTGGCAGGCTCTGATGCCCGCGGTCGCCACCCGAGCCGATGACTCAAATCCATCGTAGGCGGCTCGGGAGAGGTATTTTGAGCAGTCTGCGACCGACTTCATCAGGGCACTGAACCTATTGAGAGGAGTGGCCTAGTGGTTGGGGCAAGGTACTTCAGGCCAGAAAGTCGGGGGTTCAAATCCCACTAGAGGACAGCAACCTTGGGCCGGAAGGACTGGGGTTTCTAGTCCCACAGGTGCTCCTTGTGGTCTTGGGCAAGCCACTTAACCTTCCATAGCCCATGTTCCTTGTAAAATAGTTATCTCCACGTTATAATGCCCTGTTCAATGTAATTTCAGTTTGTTCAATGTAAACCGCACTGATGCAGAATAGCGCGGTATATAAGAGAATGTAAATAAAATAAATAAATATTGAGAGGCTCGCCCTCGAGGCCTGCAGAGAAACCTCTGAGCTCCTTGGCCAAGTCGCGCAAGAACATGCCCATGTAGAGTTGGTAAGCTTGAATGCAACAAGACAGCATAGAGCCTTGGTAAGCTTTGTGGCCCAGGGCATCAAGGGCTCTCGACTCCCGGCCCGGAGGAACCAATGCATGCGATTTCGGGCTCTTCTGTTTCCTCATGGCCGACTCCGCCACCACGGAGGTGTGGGGAAGTTGGGTCTTTCTGAACCCAGGGCCATGTTGTATTTTGTACATAGTGTTGAAGCGCTTACTCATGATGGGGACCAAGGCAGGTGCCTCCCACATGCGGAGCAGCCGGGACAGAATTGGAAGGACCGGAACAGTAGGGGACTCATACTGAAGAAAGCGTAGTTACTCACCTGTAACAGGTGTTCTCCAGGAGCAGCAGGAATCAGTCCTCACATATGGGTGACGTCGGCGCCGACGGAACCCTCGCGGAGCAATTTTCCCCAGCTTTCAAAGAAAGCCTTTGGGAATTGCAGCGCGCATGCGCGGTCCTCTTCCCGCCCAAGGGTGCCATCTTGCTCAGTCTGATGACATAGCTAAAAGACAGCAAAAAATTAGCAAAAAACGAAAGCATAGAAACGGCAACTCCAAGGGGAGGAGGGAGGGTTGAGGACTGATTCCTGCTGCTCCTGGAGAACACCTGTTACAGGTGAGTAACTACGCTTTCTCCAGGACCAAGCAGGAAGTCAGTCCTCACATATGGGACTCCCAAGCTTAAGTCTACCGGAGACCCTAAGCACAAAAATGAGCTCCCTCAAGCTCAGTAGCACAGAAGGAAGGAATCTTCTCTGAATACGTCTCCAACCGGTAGCCCAACATCTGGGATGGAGGGTAGGAGTTGCCTATACCTCAAAGAGGTTACGGAGGACTGCCTGTCCGAAAGCACTGTCCCTGTGGGACTCCCTCTCCAGGCAGTAATGGGCTGCAAAAGTCTGGCTTGAAGACCAAGTAGCGGCCCGGCAGATGTCTGCCAATGGAACAGAGTGGAGGTAAGCCACCGACGTAGCCTTCGCCCGAACACGATGAGCTGTGACTCTACCTTCCAACACGAGGCCAGCTGCCTCGTAAGCCCAAGCGATACAGTCAGCAATCCAGATGGACAGAGTACGCTTGGAGACAGGGAGCCCCAACTTGTTGGGGTC
Organism: Ichthyophis bannanicus; assembly: GCA_033557465.1. Classification (NCBI taxonomy): domain Eukaryota; kingdom Metazoa; phylum Chordata; class Amphibia; order Gymnophiona; family Ichthyophiidae; genus Ichthyophis; species Ichthyophis bannanicus. The sequence continues at coordinate 6,594,192 of CM066041.1, forward strand.
ATAAGACACGAAGAGCTGAACAGCCCTTCGGTGCTCCCGCGTACGGTCAAGGTAGAAGGTCAACGCCCTTCTACAGTCCAGGGTATGCAGGACCATTTCAGCTCGGCTGGAGTGTGGCCTGGGAAAGTAGGTCGGAAGTACCACCTCCTGGTTGATGTGAAAAGGGGATACCACTTTGGGAAGAAACTTAGAGTGAGTCCGTAGGACTACCCGGTTCTTGTAGAACCTAGTGTAAGGAGGATCAGACACTAGGGCCTGCAACTCACTAACGCGTCTAGCCGAAGTGAGGGCTACCAAGAACAAGGTTTTCCATGAAAGAAAACGTAGTGGACAGGTAGCCATAGGCTCAAAAGGCGGACAGGTAATCCGCTGCAAAACCACATTGAGATCCCAGTCCGGGGCTGGCGGGTGCAAAGGTGGCTTAAGGAGAAGGAGGCCTCTGAGAAAACGAGCCACTAGAGGGTGGCTGGATAGAAGTCTACCATCCACCGGCAGGTGATGCGCCGAAAGAGCACTAAGGTGGACCTTGACCGAGTTGGACTTAAGTCCAAGGTTAGAGAGAGAGAGCAAGTACTGCAAGACCACTGATGCTGAACAGGAGAAGGGATCTTGAGACTGCTGAGTACACCAGACGGAGAATCGACGCCACTTTAGAGCGTAGGACTTCCGGGTGGAGGGCCTCCTGGAGGCCAAGACGACCTCCTCCACATCTGGAGGTAGCTGCAGAGGAGCAAAGACTACCCTTTCAGCAGCCAGGCCATCAGATGAAGGGACCGGAGGTTGGGGTGCAGGAGAGTCCCCTGATCCTGTGACAGGTCGTCGGGCTGAAACCCCAGTGGAAGAGGAGTGTCCACCGCCAGCTGCAGCAGAAGCGGGAACCAAGGTTGTCTCGGCCACCGAGGAGCCACTAGGATCATCGATGCTTTGTCTCTGAAAACCTTGAAGAGCGTCCGAGACACCAGTGGCATGGGAGGAAAGGCATACAAGAGGCCGGTGGACCAGGGAATCAGAAAAGCATCCGCCGCTACTCGGAGAGGATGCGGCTGTCGAGAGCAGAATCTGGGCAGCTGCCGGTTCAGAGGACTGGCAAACAGATCCATGGTGGGGAGACCCCACTTGAGAAAGATTCGCTGAACCACCATCGGATCCAGCCTCCACTCGTGTGGTTGGAGGATCCTGCTGAGCTTGTCGGCCAGGTAATTTTCTTGACCTGGGAGATAGACAGCCCTGAGGAGGATGCCGTGGCGGACTGCCCAAGAGCAGAGCTGTTGCGCCTCCTGACAGAGGAGGAAGGAGCCTGTTCCGCCTTGTTTGTTTACGTAGAACATGGCAACCTGGTTGTCCGTCTGTATCAGCAGCGACTGGTGGGACACCAGGTGAGAGAAGGCTCTGAGAGCTAGGCGGATGGCCCTGAGCTCCAGGAAGTTTATCTGTTGAGCAGACTCCCAAGGATTCCAGAGGCCTTGAGTACATGACCCTTGGCAATGTGCTCCCCAACCCAGGAGGGAAGCATCGGTCGTCAGGACCTGAGAATGCGTAGGGGGCTGAAAAGCCACCCCTAGCACGAGGTTCGGTAGATGAAGCCACCATCGCAGAGATGAGACCAGCTGGTCGGAGATCGGCACAGAGTCCGCTAAGCTCCCCGTGGCCTGATGCCATTGATTGCGAAGGCACCACTGAGCGGGACGCATGTTCAGTCGGGCATTGGGGGTCACATGGACCGTGGAAGCCATATGGCCGAGCAGTCGCAGAAAGTGCCTGGCGGAGACCAGCGCATTGCTGTGAAAGTGGCTGGCGAGATCCATGAGCCGCCTGGCCCTGTCCAGAGGGAGGAAGGCCCGCGCCTGAAGTGTGTCCAACCTGGCGCCGATTAACTCGAGATTTTGAGAGGGGAGCAAAGTGGACTTTGCGAAGTTTATGACAAAACCCAAGTGCTGGAGCAGAGCCACAGTGCGATGAGTGGCCTGAGCGGCCTCTGTTGAAGATGGGGCTCTGATGAGCCAGTCGTCCAGGTATGGGAACACAAACTGACCTTGAAGTCTCAGATAGGCCGCCACCACTGCTAGGCACTTGGTGAACACCCTGGGGGCGGAGGATAGGCCAAAGGGCAGTACTCTGTACTGGTAATGATTTCCTCCCACAACAAATCTGAGATATTGCCTGTGGTCTGGATGAATGAGGATATGAGTATACGCATCCTTCAGATCCAAGGAGCATAGCCAGTCTCCCTGCTGGAGGTAGGGCAGCAGGATTCCAAGGGTAAGCATCTTGAACTTCTCCTTTGCAAGGAACTTGTTGAGGTTTCGCAAGTCTAGGATGGGTCTGAGGCCTCCTGTTCTTTTTGGAATCAGGAAGTACCTGGAGTAAAATCCTTGGCCCTTCAGGTGGTGGGGCACCGGTTCCACGGCATGTTCCTGAACAAGACTTGCTAACTCCTGAAGGAGTAAGTCCCTGTGCAAAGGGAGTCTGGGAGGCTCCCCTGGAAAGTAGGAGGGAGGTACCTGGTGAAAGTGAAGAAGATAGCCCTTTTGAACTATGTGAAGGACCCAGGTATCTGTGGTGATGCTGGACCACCTTTGGGCAAAGTGGACCAGCCTGCCTCCAGTGCAGAGAGAAACCAGCGGAGGGGGAGAGGCTATGCTGAGGAAGTCAAAAGCTCCACCCTGCTGAGCAGGGGCCGGTGGTGCAGGCTTGGGGGCTTGCTGCCTACGGGACCCATTACCCCGTCCCTTGGCCTGCTTTCCCTGTGGGGGAGCTGCTGAGGCCTGATATTGAGGGTAGTATTTATAGGCAGCACCTTTCCTCAGGTAAAAGGGCTTTTTCCCCGAGCCCTTCTTCTTTTGAGAAGGGGCAGAGGTCTTCCTTGAGAGACGACTCCTGGTGAGAGTCTCCGTCTCGATTTGTGCAGCCTTCTCATCCATGGGCTTGCCAAAGAGGTTATCACCTCGGCAGGGGACATCGACCAACTTGTCCTGCACCCAGGGCTCGAGGTCGGACGTCTGAAGCCAAGCCTGGCGGCGTCCACCGATGCCGGCCGCAGCTACTCGAGCCGAAGCCTCAAAACCATCATAGGCTGCTCGAGATATAAACTTGGAGCACTCTCGAATACCAGTAGACAAGGTTTGGAACCTCTGCAAAGGTTCGTCGGAGAGACCAGCAGAGAACCCGGCTATTTCTTTAGCCAGGTCTCGGAGATACATGCCCATGTAGAGCTGGTAAGTCTGGACTCGACAAGCAAGCATAGAGCCCTGGAAGCACTTCCTACTGAGGGCATCCAGGCTTCGGGCTTCCCTACCAGGGGGTACCGAGGAGTGCATTTTCTGACTCTTAAGTCTATGCATGGCCGATTCCACCATCATGGAATGGTGCGGTAGTTGTGCCTTTTGGAAGCCGGGGCTCTTGCGGACTCTATAAATGGAATCGACCCGCTTGCTTAACACCGGCGACGACGCCGGGCTCTCCCACATGCGGAAGAGAAGTCTTTCCAGCATCGGAGGAACCGGTACAATAAAGGCCTCCTTCGGGGGAGAGTCATATTGGAGGGCATCGAGTTCTTCGACTCGAGGTTCCTCCTCGGGATCCGCGGGGAAGGCCAAAGCCTTGGCCATATCCCTCACGAAGTCCGAGAACCGGGTATCCTCCGGGGGGGACCGTCTCCGAGGTTCGGACTCGGGGGAGTCCGAAGGAACACACCGAGTCCGAAAGGAACCAGGTGACTCTTCGTCCTCGGATTCCCAGGCCGACTCCTCGGAGGAGGAGTCGAGCGGCTCCGGTCGGGCGGGCACCGATGCTATCCGCTCTGACGCCGAGGGAGTCGGCGTTGACAACCTCGGTCCCGAACGGGAGGCCGAAGGAGACCTCGACCAAGGATCGACTCGAGCCCTCATGGACTCGAGGATCGGCTCGGTCTCCGGGGTCGACTTGGAAGTCGACGTCCCGGCGGTCAGGGCAGAAACACCGGCGAGGCCAGCGATCAATACCCGCTGCTGGTCCATGAAGGCAGTCAGACTGCTCTCCAAGGCCGTCAACCTGAGTCCGAGCTCAGGAGACCCAGCAGCCCCCGACTCGGGGCCCGACGTCGGGTCCTTCGGAGGCGAGTCAACGAGGACAACAGTACTCACGTGAGCGGGCAAGTCCACCTCGAGTCGAGGATGTTTTGACGGCCTCTCCACCTCCGAGGACCCGGGACGGGAATCGGGGCTATGCGACCTGGCCCTCGAGGGACCAGGAGCGTCCACCGATCCCGGCCTCGCGGGTTTCTTCTTCCGATGATGTTCCCGGGTAGGAGACCCCCTTTCAGAGGAACATCGACGATGCTCAGGACCAGAGTCCCGAGACGTCGAAGCCTCTGACGAGGTCCGAGCCCGGCCGGAGTCAGAGAAGATACGCTCCCGCTGATGCTGCCGACTCCTCAAAGCTTTTGAGGACATTTTGCCACACGTACCACAGATCATGGAGTCATGATCGGGTCCGAGGCAGCGGAGGCAGAAGTCATGAGTGTCTGTAAGAGACATGAGTTTCTTACAGAGGTCACACTTTTTAAAGCCGCTGGCAGCCATCGGGGGAAAAAGGGCCCCTGCGAGGTCGAAAGACCGGGCTGCCAGGGAAAAAGGCGCGAAATCTGTCACGAAGGACAAAAAAATGAAAAATAAGGAACGGACTCGCAACCGGCGTCACGAGTCCGGGCAGGAAAAGAACCGACGTCGAACCGAAGAAAAAAGAGAAAAATAGAGAAAAAAATCAACTTTTCAGCGGGGATTCACAGACAACGTCTGTAGGGCTCCGCGGAAAAAAGAAGACTGAGCAAGATGGCACCCTTGGGCGGGAAGGGGACCGCGCATGCGTGCTGCAATTCCCAAAGGCTTTCTTTGAAAGCTGGGGAAAATTGCTCTGCGAGGGCTCCGTCGGTGCCGACGTCACCCATATGTGAGGACTGACTTCCTGCTTGGTCCTGGAGAATGTCGAGTTCTTCAGCTCGAGGGTCCTTCTTGGCTTGAGTGGCCAGGCTAAGAGCCCAAGCCATATGCCGGATGAACACCAGGAAGGAGATGTCCTCGGGTGGTAAGCACTGCTGAAAGGCGGGCGGGGAGGGGTCCGACGGAAGATCCCGATGAGTACAGGTCTCCAGGGAGGTGCCCCCATTGGACTCCCAGTCCGAGAACTCGGTTGAAGAGTCCGAGCTCAGCAGGTGGCCCTGTCCAGTGGCCGAGACCCGCTTGGAGCCAGAGGCCCTGGAAGACCTCACCCCCAAGGAACGGGAGGGCGAGCGAGACCGATGTCGAGGACACTCATGAGGCCCATGGCTCTCAAGGGTTTCCTGGACGGATTTCAGTGTCCCACATGAGGGACCCACGGTCTCTGGGCGCGAGTCAGTGAAGCTGGCTGTCAGCGCCTGCTGGGAAGCAATGAGCGTAGAAATGCTGCGTTCCAGCGCCAGCATGAGGGAATCCCACGCGGGAGTGGGGCCCTGTGTCGCCGATCCTGGGGTCACGCATCGATGAAGAGAGAGGGTCCTCACTGGGAAGGACCTAAAGAGACCGGGCGCCTTCGCCGGAAGCCTCCGTATCGATGCGGGGTACCTTGTGGGGCCTCTCCTTGTCCGAATCTTGGGAATGCCAAAGAGGGGTAAGCAACTGAGCGCAGGAATGCTCATGCTTGTCAGGAGCCCCCAACAGTGACTTCAAGGCCTTTTTCTTTTTGCGCCACTCCACTTCAGGGGACCCCTGGTCGGAGTGCCGCTGAGAGCGCGGGGCCGAGGTGGGGGACCCCACTGGAGGAGAGATGACCAACGGCACCACCGGAGATTCAGAGGCGGCCTTTCTGCAAATGTCTTCGGACTTCTGTTTACGACTGAGCAGAACTTTAGAGGACATTTTCTTACAGAGCGAACACAGCTCCAGATCATGATCAGCGCCGAGGCACCGCAGATAACAGTCATGGCGACATGTTCTTAGAGCATCTATCGCATTTTATAATCCGGTGGCCATAGGGGCAAAAATGGCCCACGCGAGGTCGAAGACCCACGAGGCCAGTGGTTAAGTAAAGAAAAGGGCGTGAATCACATTGGCAAAAAAAGCGAAGAAAACTATCCTCTAACAGCTCTAAAAAGGTAGAGCAGGGTAAGGACGGATAGAGGACGGTGCAACCGGAAAATAGAAGGCCAGTAGGCCAAAACAAAAAACGTTTTCCGATGGACAAGGACGTGCGTCCAAAGGGCTCCACAGAAAAAGGGAGACTGAGCAAGATGGTACCCTTGGGCGGGAAGAGGACCACGCATGCGTGGCAGCAATCCCAAAGGCTTTCTTTGAAAGCTGGGGAATTGCTCCGAGCAGGCTCCGTTGGTGCAGACGTCACTCATAAGTGAGGACTGACTTCCTGTTTGTTCCTGAAGAAACAGTTCTCCCCTTCCCCAAAGTTCCTTCACTCTGGCTTCACAGCAGTAGCAGAGAAACAGTTCTCCCCTTCCCCAAAATTCCTTCACTCTGGGTTCACAGCAGTAGCAGAGAAACAGTTCCCCCTCCCCCAAAGTTCCTTCACTCTGGGCTTCACAGCAGTAGCAGAGAAACAGTTCCCCCCTCCCCCAAAGTTCCTTCACTCTGGGCTTCACAGCAGTAGCAGAGAAACAGTCCCCCTCCCCCAAAGTTCCTTCACTCTGGGCTTCACAGCATTAGCAGAGAAACAGTTCTCCCCTCCCCCAAAGTTCCTTCACTCTGGGCTTCACAGCATTAGCAGAGAAACAGTTCTCCCCTCCCCCAAAGTTCCTTCACTCTGGGTCTCACAGCATTAGCAGAGAAACAGTTCTCCCCTCCCCCAAAGTTCCTTCACTATGGGTTTCACAGCAGTAGCAGAGAAACAGTTCTCCCCTTCCCCCAAAGTTCCTTCACTCTGGCTTCACAGCAGTAGCAAAGAAACAGTTCCCCCTCCCCCAAAGTTCCTTCACTATGGGTTTCACAGCAGTAGCAGAGAAACAGTTCTCCCCTTCCCCAAAGTTCCTTCACTCTGGGCTTCACAGCAGTAGCAAAGAAACAGTTCCCCCTCCCCCAAAGTTCCTTCACTCTGGGCCTCACAGCAGTAGCAAAGAAACAGTTCCCCCTCCCCCAAAGTTCCTTCACTCTGGGCTTCACAGCAGTAGCAAAGAAACAGTTCCCCCTCCCCCAAAGTTCCTTCACTCGGGGTTCACAGCAGTAAGGTTTAAGGTTAATTATTTGATAAAAACCGCCTTTCTATAACAATCAAGGCGGTGTACAATAATAAAAAAACAAAATACATAAAATACATAAAAGTTTTAGGCCAAGGCCAGAAAAGGAAAGGAAATGTACAAATTTGTAAAGGACAGAGAATAAGAGTATAGGAGATACGGGACAGGATACATGAGGCACGTTGATACACTAAGGGTAAACTCATACAAAAGAGGCAAGTAAATACACTAAGGGTAAACTCATACAAAAGGAGAAGGAACGTTAAATGCTAAGGAAAATAGATGGGTTTTGAGGTTTTGTTTGAAACTGGTGTATTGTGAATCCAGACGGGGAGAGGAGGGGAGAGAATTCCAATGAGCAGGACCGGCAAAGTAGAACGCAGAGAGACGGGTAAGCTGCAGATGGGCACGGGAAGGGGAAGGAAGGGCAAGAAGGTTAAGATGGAAGGAACGAGGTGTATACCGAGGGGAGTGGAAGGAAAGAAGATCAGATAGGTAAGACGGAGTACTGGTGTGGTAGACTTTGTGTAGCAGCGTCAATAGCTTAAACTGGAAGCAGTACGGAACTGGCAGCCAATGAAGGTGGAAAAGTAAAGGAGTGACATGATCCCGAAGGATGGAGTGTGTGACAAGACGTGCAGCAGTATTCTGTATCCTTTGAAGCCTAACTACCTGGTTTTTGGGAAGACCGAGAAACAGTGCATTAGAAAAATCCACCCGTGACATAACTAAAGATAGCACCAGTGTAGACAGAGCAGAGGAAGAGAGAAAAGGGCGAATTGAGCGAATTTGACGAAGAAAAAAGAAAGAAGTTTTAGTAATGTGAGAGATATGAGAACGAAAAGAAAGATCTGAATCAAAGTGAACACCTAGATACCGAAATGTAGAAACCATTTGGACTGGGGAACCAGAGAAAGAAGGGGCTAAAGAGGGAGGGGGATCACCATGAGTAAATCAAATAGCAAGGGACTTTGTAATATTAAGGTGAAGACAGTTAGTGGTGAGTCAGTTGGCAACAGATGAAAGACAAGAATTCAAAGGGGAGAGATCAGGACAGGAAGGGGAAGTGTGATGAAGTAAGAGAATGTCGTCGGCATAGAAGAAAGCTGAAATACCTGACTGCTGGATGAGAAGAGCAAAGGGAGCCAAAAAGAGGTTGAAAAGAAGGGGGGGGGGGCCAAGAACAGAACCCTGCGGAACCCCACAAGAAAGGTGCTGTGGATCAGAAGAAGGAAGAGCGGGTGAAGAAGGAAGGACTGCGCAAGAGCGAGAGGAAAGAAAAGAGTGAAACCAGTGGTGAACAGTACTACAGAGACCAGCTTCCTGAAGCCGGTGAAGAAGAAGAAAGTGGTCAACTAAGTCGAAAGCCGCTGAAAGATCCAAGGCAACCGCCACTGAAATGTCACCGCGATCGTGAGCTGCATGCAGTGCATTAGTGAAAGCCAGGAGAACGGTGTCAACGCTATGTCCAGAACGGAAACCTGATTGACGGGGGTGAAGTAAGTTAATAGAATCTAGATGGGAAAGTTGTGCAAAAACGAACTTCTCCAGGAGCTTAGACAGGAAAGGAAGATTAGAAACAGGATGATAGCTGGAAGGAAGTGAAGGATCGAGGGAGGGATTCTTCAAGATGGGACGAACCAACGCGTGCTTCCAGGAGCTAGGAAAAATCCCTGTGGAAAGGCTAGAATTGAACATGGTGAGAATGTAAGGGAGAACACCCAGGGAGGGAGTAAGGAGCCAAGAGGAGGGAATAGGATCAAGTGAGCAGGAGATCTTTCTAGAGGAGGAGATAAGATGATAAAGTTCGGGTGCAGTAATGGGCGAGAAGGTAGCCCAGAAGTGAGAGAGCTGAGAGACAGACGGTGGCGAAAAAAGAGGGGGAGGGGAGGTGATAGGGGCAGGACATGAGGGTAGAGAGTCTCTCAAGGAGGCAACCTTAGAGATAAAGAAAGAAGCCAATTGTGTAGGGGAAGGCGAGGACTGGATACTAGGAGTTGGTGAAGGGGAATGTAGAGAAATAAGGGAGCGGAGGGTGGAATAGAGATGGCGGGTTTGGTTGGGGGCATGTGCAATAGCATTAGAGAAGAAGTCACGTTTAGCGGAATGGAGTTGAGAGCGGTAGAAAGAGTGGTGGGATTTGAAAATAGATAGGTTAGTGGAAGAAGGGACCATACGCCATAGTCGCTCGGCCCTCCAGAGGTGTGCACGGAGGAGCCGCAGACCACTATGGAACCAAGGGTGAGAGGGACGCCAACGAGATGGACGAGGACGTAAAGGGGCTAAAAGGTCAAGTGTGGCAGAAAGGGTGGAGGACCAGAGAGCAGCTTGGGAATTAGGGGAAAGAAGTGCAAAATCAGTGGGCAAAAGCTCAGAAGCAGGGGGAAACCTTTGTAAAGTGAAAGGAGTAAGAGCTCGGGATAGACGCACTGGAGATGACGGGGTGGGAGACACCGGAGAAGTAGAAGATGAAATACCTAAGGGGGAACAGGACAGGGTGAGATAAAAGTGATCTGCCCATGGAAGGGGCGTGGCGGACAGGGCCAATAAGGTAAAGGAGGAGGAAGCGGAAGTCAGAAACAAATCAAGGGTGTGACCAGCCTGGTGGGTCGGGGTGGTGACATGTTGGATTAAGGAGAGATCCTGGAGGAATGAAAGAAAAGAATGCTGGTAAGGGGGACTGTTGCTTCTGGAGGGAGATCTGCAACTGTGAGTATTTACTTCTGGTAATTTTCTAAAAGGAATTCTTTGTATTAAAGCTAATTAATCTGTGATCCACTATTTTTGTTAAATCAGTCAGGGCCTAGTAGCAGCAGTTTAAGTTTACATTTAAAACACAGAGGAGAACTCTCTGGTTACATTTCATACCCAGCAGAGAGCTTGTACTTTAAATTTCATAAGAAGTTAGAGCCTAGCAGCAGCTAAGAGCTATAATTTAAATCAAATCAGAATATAGCTTACCTCAGCAGCACAAGACAGGGTACTGTGTAGCAGCCCTCTTTTAATAAGTGTTACTTCCCTCCCACCCACCCCTGGGATAATCGTAGCTTTATAGGTACTTACACATCTTAAAAGACAGGAGGTGCTCTCAGGTGAAGCTCATTACCCAAATCAGTCATACACTAAGGACCTGAGATTAGTTAAGCTTCAGGTGAACAAGGTATATTACACGTATTAGGTTCAGTTTTATTAGTATAAATATCCATAGCAACCCTTAGTAAGTAAAGAACTTAGATCTAAACACAAACTTAAAACTAAGATGCAGACAACAGTCCAGCAGCGGGATGGGGGCTTTCCAGTCTTTTGCATTGAGTGTCACATGTATGATTTTCTCCCAGTTGGTGAGAGGTCTTACGTGTGCACTAGGTGCAAGGAGCTCTTTGCTCTCAGGGAACAAGTCCGTTCTCTAGAGGCTAAAGCAGCAGACTTGGAAAGCATAAGACAGAGAGGTACATAGACGAGACCTACAGGGATATAGTCCTGAAGTCCCACCTCCAGTCTGGCAGCATCCATGTTGCCATGGAGGAGAGAGGTCAAGTGACAGGAGAGCATCACCCTGGTGTGGCAGGAAGTGATCCTGTAACTAGGACCTGTCCTCCAGGTGATGTAAAACCCTCTCGCACCGAGGAAGTTTCTCCAGGGCCATGTGCCCATGAGGGAAGGGTTAGGACAGCCGTTATAGTTGGTGATTCGATCATTAGGCATGTAGATAGCTGGGTGGCTGGTGGACGTGAGGATCGCCTGGTAACATGCCTGCCTGGTGCGAAGGTAGCGGACCTCACGCGCCACCTAGATAAGGTCTTAGATAGTGCTGGGGAGGAGTCTGCTGTATTGGTACATGTTGGTACCAATGACGTAGGAAAATGTGGTAGGGAGGTTCTGGAGGCTAAATTTAGGCTTTTAGGTAGGAAGTTGAAATCCAGAACTTCCAGGGTAGCATTCTCCGAAATGCTTCCTGTTACACGCGCAGGACCCAAAAGGCAGACAGAGCTCCGGAGTCTCAATGCGTGGATGAGACAATGGTGCAGAGACGAGGGGTTTGGATTTGTTAGGAACTGGGGAACATTCTGGGGAAAGGAGGGGCTCTTCCGAAGGGACGGGCTTCACCTTAACCGGGATGGAACCAGGCTGCTGGCATTAACCTTTAAAAAGGAGATAGAGCAGCTTTTAAACTAGATATTAGGGGAAAGCCGACAGTCGCCCAAGAGCAGATGGTTCGGAAGAATGTATCTTTGAAGGATACTACCAAAAGCAGAGAGGTTCCACAAAAGAGTAAAGTAGCCCAAATGCCCTCAAGTATGGAGCAGGCAGAGCTTAAAGATCCCAAATTACTCATGTCTAACAGACAAATTAATATGGATAAAATACATTCTCTAAAATGTTTGTATGCAAATGCTAGAAGTCTGAAAAATAAGATGGGAGAGTTAGAATATATAGCACTAAATGAAACGTTAGATATGATTGGAATATCAGAGACATGGTGGAAGGACGACAACCAGTGGGACACTGTGATACCTGGGTACAAACTATATCGTAATGATAGAGCTGATCAAATTGGTGGAGGGGTTGCTCTCTATGTTAGAGAGGGCATTGAGTCAGAAAGGATTAAAGTTTTGCAGGAAACAAAATCTGCTGTAGAATCTATATGGATTGAAATTCCATGTAAAAGGGGGAAGGCAATGGCAGTGGGGGTGTACTATCGAGCGCCTGGCCAGAATGACCAAATGGATGATGAAATGCTCAAAGAAATCAAGGAAGCTAACAAAAGTTACAGCACAGTAATAATAATGGGTGATTTCAACTACCCCGGTATCGACTGGGTCAGTGTCACGTCAGGACATGCTAGGGAGATAAAGTTCCTAGATGAAATAAATGACTGCTTCTTGGAGCAGCTGGTTCATGAACCGACCAGAGAGGAAGCCATATTAGACCTAATCCTTAGTGGAACACCAGATCTAGTGCAAGAGATAAGGTTGTTGGGGCCACTTGGCAATAGTGATCATAGCATGATCGCCTTTGATTTAATTAGTGGAGGAGGGATAGTAAGGAAATCCACAGTACTACCCTTTAACTTTCGAAAGGGAGACTATGATAAAATGAGGAAAACAGTCAAGAAAAAAACTAAAAGGAGCAGTTGCAAAGGTTAAAGACGTACATCAGGCTTGGCTGTTGTTGAAAAATACTATCTTGGAAGCCCAGACCAGCTGTATTCCACGCTTTAAGAAAAGTGGAAAGAAGTCCAAAAAACTGCCAGCATGGTTTAAAGTTGAGGTCAGAGAGGCTGTTGTTGCCAAAAATGCATCTTTCAGGTAGTGGAAAAAAGAGCCAAATGACGAAACCTGGAAACAGCACAAGCACTGGCAAGTCAAATGCAAGGCATTGATAAGGCAGGCAAAGGGAGAATTTGAGAAGAAGCTTGCTGCAGAAGCAAAAACGCGAAGTAAAGACCTTTTCAAGTACATTCGTAGCAAAAAACCTGTGAGAGAGTCAGTAGGTCCATTAGATGATAAAGGGGTTAAAGTAGCACTAAGAGGCGACAAGGCGATAGCGGAGAGACTGAACGAATTCTTTGCTTCGGTCTTTACTGAGGAAGATGTAGGGATGTTACCCATGACTGAAGTGGTATTTAAAGGTGCGGAAGAATTGAAGGAAATATCGATACATCGAGAAGATGTATTACAACTATTAGATAAGCTGAAGAGTAGCAAATCACCTGGGCCGGATGGTATACATCCAAGGGTATTGAAAGAACTGAAATATGAGATTGCAGACCTGCTATTAGTAATCTGTGAACTATCATTAAAATCATCTCTAATACCTGAAGATTGGAGGATCGCCAATGTAACACCAATTTTTAAAAAGGGTTCCAGGGGTGATCCGGGAAACTACAGACCGGTGAGCCTGACGTCAATACCGGGAAAAATGATAGAAACCATCATAAATAATAAAATTACTCAGCATGTAGATAGCCATGAACTAATGAGAGACAGCCAACATGGCTTTAGACAAGGAAGATCTTGTCTTACTAATCTGTTATGTTTTTTTGAAGGAGTGAATAATCAGGTGGACAAAGGTGAGTCGGTTGATATTGTGTATCTGGACTTTCAGAAAGCCTTTGACAAGGTCCCTCATGAGAGACCTTTGGCAAAACTAAAGAGTCATGGGATAGGAGGCAGTGTACTATTGTGGATCAGGAACTGGTTAAAAGATAGAAAGCAGAGGGTAGGGCTAAATGGCCAATTTTCCCAATGGAGAAAGGTGAATAGTGGTGTACCCCAGGGATCTGTGCTGGGTCCGCTGCTTTTTGACATATTCATAAATGACCTGGAAAGTGGAATAACGAGTGAGGTTATCAAATTTGCAAATGACACAAAACTATTTAAAGTTGTTAAAACCCAAGAGGATTGTGGAAAATTGCAAGAGGATCTTGATAAATTGGAAGACTGGGCATCAAAATGGCAGATGAAATTTAATATGGACAAGTGCAAGGTTATGCACCTAGGGAAGAACAACCCAAACTATGGTTACACGATGCAAGGTTCCACATTAGGAACCACCACCCAGGAAAAAGATTTAGGCGTCATTGTGGATACCATGTTAAAACCCTCGGCCCAGTGTGCAGCGGCGGCCAAGAGAGCAAATAGAATGCTAGGTATGATAAGAAAAGGAATGGAAAATAAAAGAAAGGATATTATAATGCCTCTATATCGTTCCATGGTGAGACCGCACCTTGAATATTGTGTGCAATTCTGGTCGCCGTATCTTAAAAAGGATATAGAGTTATTAGAAAAGGTTCAGAGAAGAGCCACCAAAATGGTAAAGGGGATGGAAGGATACTCCTATGAAGAAAGGCTAAAAAGGTTAGGGCTCTTTAACCTGGAAAAGAGACGGCTGAGGGGAGATATGATAGAAGTCTATAAATTAATGAGCGGAGTGGAACGGGTAAACGTAGATCGATTGTTTACCTTATCAGAATATAGAAAGACTAGGGGACATGCAATGAAGCTACAGGGTAAACTATTTAAGACTAATAAAAGAAAATATTTTTTCACTCAACGTGTAATCAAACTCTGGAATTTGTTACCGGAGGATGTAGTAAAGGCTGTTAGTGTAGCTGGGTTTAAAAAAGGTTTGGACAAGTTCCTGGAGGAAAGGTCCATAAGCCATTATTAAGAAGGGACCCAGGATATCAATGCTTGAACCAATACAAGCATTGTGGAACCTGTGTCCCTTGGGGAAACTGCTAGGTACATATGACCTAGATTGGCCACTGTTGGAAACAGAATACTGGGCTTGATGGACCTTGGTCTGACCCAGTATGGCATATCTTATGTTCTTAATGCTCCCTCGTTGAGGAGGGAGCATACATGTGGAGATTAAAGTCACCCGCTATAATTAGGTGGGGGAAAGCTAGAGAAATGTCAGTGATTGTTAACAGAAGAGCATCCCACAGTTGAGAGCGAAGGGCAGGAGGGGAGTAGATGAGAAGAACATGGATAGAAGGGGAGGTGTGGAGGCGAAGTAGAAGAGCTTAGGCATAATGCAGCAGCAGAGAAACAGTCCCCCCTCCCCCAAAGTTCCTTCACTCTGGGCTTCACAGCAGTAGCAGAGAAACAGTTCCCCCTCCCCCAAAGTTCCTTCACTCTGGGCTTCACAGCAGTAGCAGAGAAACAGTTCCCCCCCTCCCAAAGTTCCTTCACTCTGGGCGAGGAGGGAACTGTTTCTCTGCTACTGCTGTGAACCCAGAGTGAAGGAACTTTGGGAGAGGGGGAACTGTTTCTCTGCTACTGCTGTGGACCCAAAGTTCCTTCACTCTGGGCTTCACAGCAGTAGCAGAGAAACAGTTTCCCCTCCCCCAAAGTTCCTTCACTCTGGCTTCACAGCAGTAGCAGAGAGACAGTTCCCCCTCCCTCAAAGTTCCTTCACTCTGGGTTCACAGCAGTAGCAGAGATACAGTTCCCCCTCCCCCAAAGTTCCTTCACTCTGGCTTCACAGCAGTAGCAGAGAGACAGTTCCCCCTCCCCCAAAGTTCCTTCACTCTGGGCTTCACAGCAGTAGCAGAGAAAACAGAGTTACTTACCTGTAACAGAGTTCTCCATGGACAGCAGGATAAGTCAGCCACACGACGTCATCCGACGGCGCCATGACGGAAGTGCTCTCTAGCTCATAAGCTTCTGAGCATGTGTGAGGTGCCCCCACCTCCCCGGCCCGCCCCTAGCCGGCCAGTGAGTGACTAGCTATGCCCTCGCGGCTAGGTTTCGGGACGCGCAGGCCACCCTCATGCAGGGGAGGTGGGTGGGATCGTGTGGCTGACTTATCCTGCTGTCCACGGAGAACTCTGTTACAGGTAAGTAACTCTGTTTTCTCCTAGGACAAGCAGGATGTGTCAGCCACACCTGGTGTCTCCCAAGCTAGGCGTCCACGCTGTGGAGAATGAGGGAGGCATGCGATAGAATAGCAAAAGTGTTTATTGAAGAACACAACAGGTATACGTAGCAATGTGCAAACCCCTAGGCAACGTGCCAGGAGACAGGAATATATCAATCGTGCAAAACATGCGAGAGGTAGATCATTAAGTGTGCAATCAACATTGACAGTGCAACTCAACAAAACAGTGCAACAACAGTGCAAGAACAAGTATGTGCAATAGAGCCAGTGCCTGGCAGCAACTGGTAAATAACAGCACTCCAATCCTCCCAAACAACTGAATATATATAAAATATGATTCTAGCACCACTGTAAATAGCCCACCCTGTATATAGCTCAAACAAATCAAGCACCCAACACATCCCTCACACAACTAAGTTTTATCCTCACTGCATGTACAACACACACACTTTACCTGATTGCTTGCTGTGATACCACCTTGATTATTAAGATAAGGCGGTTTAGAAATACTGTTAAATAAATAAAATAAATAAATAAATAAAATAAAAATAGCAGCAAGAGTCCGGTATCTAGTCCCCAGCTCAGTCTTGGGCTGGTTCCGTTGGGCCCCCACCCAAGGGTGCCGTAGCCGCCGATAGGACTGCTCGGCCAAAGGAGCTGTCGGTCTCTGCGTGGATATCAAGGCAGTAGTGTTTCTGGAAAGTTAACTGAGAGGACCAGGTGGCGGCTTTGCAAATCTCGCTCACCGGAATTTCCTGAGCGCAGGCCAGAGAAGCGGCTAGGGCGCGGAGCTGGTGCGCAGTCGCCCTGTTCGCTGGGAGTGCGCCCGCCTTCTATAGGCAATAAGCGACGCACCCTGAGATCCAGTGGAAGAGTGTGCGCTTGGTGACAGGTCTCCCTGGTTTGTTCGGGTCAAAGGAGACAAAGAGCTGGGTCCCCCGTCGAGTGGCGGACGTCCTGTCGATGTAATGCGCAGGGCGTGTACGCAATCTAGGGAGTGGAGTCGTTGCTCTTCCGGTGATGAGTGCGGGGCTGGAAAGAAGGATGGCAGCTCCACCGACTGATTGATGTGAAAGGCGGAGACCACCTTT
This sequence comes from Ichthyophis bannanicus, assembly GCA_033557465.1. Lineage (NCBI taxonomy): Eukaryota > Metazoa > Chordata > Amphibia > Gymnophiona > Ichthyophiidae > Ichthyophis > Ichthyophis bannanicus. Next base: position 6,610,869 of record CM066041.1, read on the forward strand.
GGCACAAACATGGGGTGGGTCCGGAGGGACGCCCGGTTGTGGTAGAGTTTCGTGTATGGCGGGTGTGCCACTAGGGCCTGCAACTCGCTAACCCTCCGAGCTGAGGTGATGGCGACGAGGAACAGAGTCTTCCAGGAAAGATATTTTCCGGCAGCTGTGGACAGTGGTTCGAACGGCTCCTGCATGAGCTGTTGCAGGACGACGTTAAGGTCCCACGAAGGTACCGGTTTCTGTACCGGGGGTTGTAAATTTCGGAGCCCTCTCATGAAGCGCGTCACAATGGGAAGGGTGGCTATGGAGCCAGAAGTTGGGTCTTCTGGGCGTTCGTGCAGATAGGCGATGGCCGCAAGGTGTACCTTGATGGATTGTGGTTTCAAGCCTAAGCTGAAGAGGGAGGAGAGGTACTGCAGGATAGTGGGTATCGGGCAAGAGGCTGGCCGGATTCCTTGGTCCTTGCACCAAATACTGAAACGTTTCCACTTGAGGCCATATGCCTTTCTGGTTGACTGTCTCCGGGAGGCCAGAACAATCTGCTGTACCTCCGAGGATAGATGAGAGTCGTTGAAGGTTATCCTTTCAGCCTCCAGGCTGTCAAGGCTAGCGTCTGGAGGTTGGGGTGCCAGGTTCTGCCACCATTCTGGGTTAACAGGTCTGGTCTCGGTGGTAGCCGAACTGGGGGTTCTTGAGCGAGCTGCAATAGCAGAGAGAACCACATCTGTCGTGGCCAATAGGGGGCGATCAGAATAACGTGCGCTTTCTCCTTGATGATGCGTTGTATCGTGGCTGTCACGAGAGGTGTTGGGGGGAAAGTGTATGCCAACTCCCAAGTCCCCCACGGGATGGCAAACGCATCCGCAGCCACTCTCTGTTGCGACGAGTGCTTGGAGCAGAACAAGGGGCATCTGGCGTTCGCTTCGGTCATGAAGAGGTCGATCTGGGGAGCTCCCCAGCGCTGGAAGAGGTTGTCTGCCACCTCCACGTGAAGCTTCCACTCGTGCGTTTGGCGTTGTCTGCTGAGTCTGTCCGCTAAGGCGTTCTGATCCCCGGGGAGGTAGGTCGCCTGCAGGACGCAGCTGTTGGCTATCGCTAGGGCCCATGTCTCGAGGGCTTCCTTGCATAGTGAACGGGATCCCGTGCCCCCTTGCTTGTTTATATAGAACATGGTCACCTGGTTGTCTGTCTGCACCAAGACCGCTTTCCTCGCTAGGTAAGGCATGAAGGTCTGGAGAGCATATTTGACAGCCCGGAGTTCGAGAACATTGATGTGGAGCGATTGCTCCGCTTTGGTCCAGGCTCCTTGCGTGTTGAGATGTAGTAGATGAGCCCCCCATCCCTTGGAGGAGGCATCCGTGGTGAGGATGAGTTGATGAATGTGGGGTTGCAGATTCTTGCCCACTGAGAGGTTGGCTGGTTTTGCCCACCAACGCAGGCTCTGAACCACCTTGGCAGTGATCAGTATGCGGGTGCTGAGTGGTTGGGAGAGTTGTCTCCAATGAGTCCGCAGGTGCCACTGAAGAGTGCGCATATGGAGCCTCGCCAATGGGAGGACTGATGTTGTTGCAGCCATGTGGCCTAGCAGGCGCAGGATCTCGTGGGCCGAGGTCAGCTGAGCCGCCGACACTTTCTTGGCCAGTCGAATGATTGCTCTGATCCGGACCTCGGGCAGGAAGGCTTTGCAGGCATTGGTGTCGATTATCGCCCCGATGAATTCTGTATGCTGCACCGGTTTCAATCGGGACTTGTCTTTGTTGAGAAGGAAGCCCAGTTTGACTAGTAGGGATGTAGTCTGGCGCACCGCTCTCCTGAGCTCGGGGGCAGAGTTCGCCGACAAGAGCCAGTCGTCCAGGTAGGGAAAGATGGCGACACCTTGTTTGCGTAGGTGTGCAGCGGCCACCGCCACGCACTTCGTGAAGACTCTGGGTGCTGGGGAGAGGTCAAATGGCAGGACTCAATACTGGTAATGGCACCCCAGTGCTATGAATCTCAGGAATTTCCTATGGGAAGCGTGGACTGGGATGTGGGAGTAAGCATCCTGCAAGTCCAGTGTAGCCATCCAGTCCCCCACTCTGATGAGGGGAAGGATGGAATTGAGCGAATACATTCTGAACTTCTCCTTTGCGATGCAGTTGTTCAGCTTTCGGAGGTCCAGGATGGGACGGAGGCCCCCTGACTTCTTAGGAATAAGGAAGTACCGGGAGTAGAAGCCAGTGTTGATTTCGCCCGGGGGCACCCGCTCTATCGTCCGGGACAGGAGAAGTTGCTGTAGGAGGTCCAAAAGTGGTTTTTGTAGATGCATTGGAGGCTGGCTGGTAGGCTGCTTGTGCTGCCATGGGGGGGATGAGAAGTGCAAATGATAGCACCACTGGACTATCTGGATGACCCACTTGTCCGTGGTAATCTCCCGCCAGGCCGAGAGGAAATGGGACAGGCGACCCCCCACCGGGGGGACCGCCGTTGAGTCCAGCGCAGTGCCCAGCCAGGTCGGGCAGTCAGAAGGAAGAGGTGTCTTTACCAGAATGTGGAGGGCTTGACTGTTTCTGTTTGCGTTGTCACGGCTGTTGCCTCTGAAAGGATGACTTATGATAGTTCTGCTTAAATTTTGGTGTCTGCCACTGTCGGTTGGAGCCATAATATTGCTTTGAAGAGGAAAAGGGCTTGCGGAAGTAGCTCCCTTTCTGTGACCAGGAGGGGCGTTCGAGTCCGTCCGCTGCCAGTGTCTTTAGAGTGGTGCAGTCCTCTTTTAGACCATTCACAGTATCCGCAACTTTGTCTCCAAAAAGGGAGTCGCCCGAGCAGGGTGCATCCGCAATTCGGTCATGGGTATTGTCCGAGAGTCCCGAAGCACGAAGCCATGCCCAGCGACGGGCCGAGATGGCCGTGCCCGCTGTCCGGACGGCCGTATCAAAGGCATCAAAGGCTGTACTCATCAGGTGCTTGCTGCATTCGGCCAGTTCCTGCATGGTGGCTGAGGTAGACGTACGTGAGTCCTTGGGAAGATTCTGCAGCTGGCTTTTGAGGTCAGGAAAGAGGGCGTCCTGGAATAGGACATGCTGAAATTGATGTGCTGCTATCTTGGCATTGAGCATGACCCCTTGAAACACCTTCCTCCCCACGTCGTCCAGACGCTTGGGGTCCCGTCCCGGTGGGTGGTTGGCTTGGGCACGCCTAGACTTAGATCTTTTAAGGTCTGACGCCACCACGATTGACTGGTGGGGCAGCTGAGGTTTGTTGAAACTGGGTGCCATGTGGATGATGTATTTGCTGTCCAAGCATCTGGAGCAAGCTTGGCTGGATGCTGGGGACTGCCAGAGAGTAAGCTGTTTGTCCTTCAATTTGCGGTGGAGGGGAAGGGCCATGGCTGGTCTAGGGCCATTGAGGTATTTCATGACCTCCGGTTCCTTCTCGTCTGATGCCTCCTCCGTTGCCAGCCCCAGCTTGGAAACCACCTTCCTGAGGAATTTGGAGTATGTCAGGTCTTCAGGTATCGGTGCCGGTGGGTCCTCCAGCTCATCAGTTGGGTTCTTGGAGGTGTCGGAACCTGGCCCCAACTCCTCCACGTCGCTCCCCCCAGAGTCCAGCTGCGCTGGGGAAGGAGTCCGAACTCTAGAAGGTGCTGGGGAATGAGACCGCGCTCTGGAAGGCGACCTGCCAGGAGATCGTGGGGAGGGGGACCGCTCCAAACAAGGCCGGGCCACCGGAGAAAGGTTCGTTGGTGCTATCCACTCCTGGTCCAGCCGTGGGGGAGCAGTCTGCTCAACAAGGCGAGAGAGCAGGCGCAGAATGGCAGAGAAGGTGGAATCTGTGGACCAGCTGCTTCTGTGGCTTTTGCTGTAGCCAGAGTTGGATCTCCTGCTCCTCTTGCGGCTGTGGGGTGACACACTGCGGGAATCCCTTGCACCCGATGGAGACCGGCTGTCCCTGTGTCTCCGGTGCTTGCCTGTTCTCTTTTGGCCCTTTTCGCGCTGTTTGGGTGATGCCCTGCTGGAGCGGTGATCGCGGCTCCCCTGTTGGTGCCGCGCTGTAGCGCGGTCATCCCCGTTGTCTGCGCGGTGCTTGCGGCTCCCGCACTGATGTTCCGTCTCGGCGCGGTCTCTCTCCTCTGCGCCGCTCCGATCCGCCCGGTGAGTAGACGTGTTGGGCAGGGGGGAGGGCACTCGGCGCCGATCGCCGGCCGAGGAGGGACAGGAGCTGCTCCGGCCAATCAGGGGGGAGTGGGCGTGTCCGGGAGAGGAGCCAGGCGGGGCCACAAGGGCGGCGCCAACTTGGGAGGCTGCAAGAGGACCGCATGGCCAGGAGGAACAGCCCGGGGTGCTGATAACCACGGAGGGGCTTACCCTGGAGGTAGAGGCCTCTTCGGGAGCGGACTGCTCGGTGGGGGAAGAAGCGCTGTGTCCCCGGTGAGAGGAACTGGACGGTTTGGACGGCGCGTTCCCTGCCTCTGTTCTTGGACGCTCGCTTGATCTGGGACGCTCAGTAGATTTTGGCAGTTCATCAGATCTGGGTGGCTCCAGTGTCCGGAATGCAGGAGACTTACGCGAGGCCGCAGAGGAGGACAGCAAGTCCTTGAGAGAGTGTTCACGATGCTTTCTTGCCCTGGGGGACATCCGACGCAGCCGACACAGTTTTCCACCTCGTGAGAAGTCCCCAGGCATCTGATGCAGCGCTGGTGAGTGTCCGTGATGTTCATTTTTCTACTGCAGTGTAGACACTTTTTAAATCCCGGTTTGGGCATGGTAATTTGTATTTGTATTGGAGAGCTTAGAAATCCGTCTTGAGGCGAAGGTGGAAGGAAAAAGACTGGCCGGCTAGGGGCGGGCACCTCACACATGCTCAGAAGCTTCTGAGCTAGAGAGCACGTCCGTCATGGCGCCGTCGGATGACGTCACCAGGTGTGGCTGACACATCCTGCTTGTCCTAGGAGAAACAGTTCCCCCTCCCCCAAAGTTCCTTCACTCTGGGCTTCACTGCAGTAGCAGAGAAAGCATTACTCACCTCACATATGGGTGACGTTGGTGCCAATGGAGCCCGTGCAGAAGCATTTCCCCAGCTTTCAAAGAAAGACTTTGGGATATGCTACCATGCATGCATGCATGGTCCCCTTCCCGCTCAAGGGTACCATTTTGCTCAGTCAGATGACATAACTAGGACGGTATTAAAAAAATAAAAATAAAACAAGGTAGGGAGGCAACTCCCAAGAGAGAAGGGGGAGTTCGGAGGATCGATTCCTGCTTTCCCTGAACACCACCTGTTACAGGTGAGCTATTACGCTTTCTCCAGGAACAAGCAGAAAGGCAGGCCTCACATAGGGGTCTCCCTAGCTCCAGGCTGCCAAGGATCAAATCACGTCAGCACCTACACCGACCAATCAGATAGCTGTGAGTTGCGGAAGGTGAGTCCTCACTGAGAAACTCTATAGATCCTAGCGTTCAGCAACACTATCACTCTGGTAGCCTGAACACAGGAATTGCCTACACCCTGAGAATATTACAGAATATCGCCTGGCATATGGCACTGTCCCTGTGGGACTCGCTCTCCAGGCAGTAGTGAGCTGTGAACCTGTCAATAGAAGACCATGTGGCAGCCTTGCAGATCTCAGTCACCGGCACCGAGCAGAGGTTGGCTACAGACGTGGCCATCGCCCTCAAACAATACACTGTAATCCGGTGCTCAAGGGAGAAGTCAGCTTGCTTATAGGTGAGAGCAATACAGTCCGCCACCCTAGTGGACAGAGTTCGCTTAGTCACGGGGAGCTGAGAGGCTTTTCGATGGGCCCGAGTCCGCTGTAAGTAGGACAAGGCCCACTTACAATCCAGCGTATGAAGTACTTGTTCCTCCCTGCTGGCGTGAGTCCACGGGAAGAAGGTGGGGAGAACCATCTCTTGGTTGAGGTGGAAAGGGGACACCACTTTTGGGAGGAATTTGAGGTGTGTGCGGAGCACCACTTTGTTCTTGTAAAATCTGGTATAGGGTGGATCTGCCACCAGGGCCTGGAGTTCTCTCACTCTTCAAGCAGACATGAGAGCCACCAGAAAAGCCACTCTCCAAGAGGGGCACGAATGGTGGTTTGGTGAGCTGAGAGAGCACCATATTGAGGTTCCACTCTGCCAGAGGTGGACAGAGAGGGGGCTTGAATAACAGGAGGCTCCGGAGGAACCTGGAGACCAGGGGCTGGCCTGAGAGGGGTTTTCCCTCGATAGAGTGGTGGAGAGCGGCTATGGTGCTCAGATGTACCCTCACCGAGTTAGATTTCAGCCTGGTGTGTGACAGGTGCAGTAGGTACTGCAGTGCTAGCTGAAATCTACAGGAGAAAGGATTATCCTCTCTTTCAGCACACCAGACTGAAAACCTTCTCCACTTAAAGGCATAAGCCTGTCTGGTGGAGGGACTTCTAATGGAAGAATGAAAGAGGCCAACGCTATCCTTTCAGCAGCCACGCTGTTAGCTTTAGCAAACCTGGGTTGGGGCTCAGGAGAGAGCCTTCCTCCTGGGACAGAAGGCCTGGGGCTCAGCTCAGAGGGACCAGAGGTGCCACCGACATGGAGAGCAGCAGAGGGAGTTAAGGCTGCCTGGGCCACCTGGGGGAAATCAGTATAACTGATGTCCTTTCACACTGGACCTTGAAGGTGGTCTTGGCAACTGGGGGGGGGGGAGGAGTGTTGCAATGGAAACGCATAGAGCAGGCCCCTCAGACCATGAGATCAGGGAAGGCATCTGCTGCCTCTATCTCCGGGTGCGGCTGATGAGAGCAGAAGTGAGGAAGCTGCATGTTGTCCAAAAAGATGAATAGGTCTATCACAGGGCTGTCCCAGAGGAGGAAGAGCTGTTGTGCTATCCTGGGGTTTAAGCACCACTCGTGTGGGAAAATGACTCTGCTTTGTCTAGGCAGTTGTCCTGGCCCAGGAGGTACACCGCTCACAGCAACATGCTGCGTGCTGTGAAGGAGAGGAGGGCCACCGCCTCCTGGCAGAGGGAGTATGAGCTCGTGCCCCCCCTGTTTGTTGATATAGAACATGGCAACCCGGTTGTCGGTCTGGATCAGTACAGGCCGGTGTCGCAGTTGGTGGTGGAATGCTCACAGGGCCAGAAAGATTGCCCTTACCTCCAGATCGATCTGAAGGAGGGACTCCTCCTGAGACCAGCTTTCCTGTGTGTGGAGACATCCGCAATGCACCCCCCAAAGCAGAGGGAGGCAACCATGGTCAGGGTCTTCTGCGGCGTGGGTACCTGGAAGTGCCACAGATTTTGCCACAAACTGAGGGACTCTGCCAGCAGACAGGTAATCTTGACCCTGTCCCACAGCCTGCCTGTGGCTTGAGTCCACTGCGAGCAGAGGCACCATTGGGCTGTCCACATGTGTAAGTGGGCTGAGGGTGTGACATGGACCATCGAGGCCATGTGGCCCAGTAGGCAGAGGCGGTGGCAAGCCAGCACTGACCGACAGCGCTGCACCTCTTCTGCTAGTTGCCTGAGGAATTCTGCCCTTTCTGTTGGGAGAATGGCCTTGGCCTGTAACGTGTCCAACTGGGTCCCTATGAACTCCAGACTTTGGGCTGGAGAGAGATGGAATTTGGGGTAGTTTATGACAAACTCCAGGTGCTGCAGAAAAAGGATTGCCTGGTCTGCAGCCTGGCTGGCTTCTGAAGCCATGCTGCCTCTGATGAGCAAGTCATCCAGGTAGAGGAAGATGAAAGCCCTTTGTAGGCGCAGGTGCGTGGCGTTGACCGCCAGATACTTGGTAAAGACTTTTGGCAAGGAGGCCAGGCCAAAGGGTAGCAACTTGTACTGCTAGTGCTCTCCTCCCACCACAAATCATAGGTACTGCCTGTGGGAGGGATGGATCAGGATGTGTGTGTATGCATTTTGTGGGTTCAAGGAGCACAGTCAATCTTCTTGGAGGAAGATAAGGCAGCAATGTGTTCCAAGGGAGAGCGCATCTTGAACTTCTCCCTCACTGGAAACTTGTTTAAGTCTCTCAGGTTTAATATGGGCCTGAGGCCTCCACAATTCTCTTTGGGACAAGGAAGTATCTTGAGTAGAAGCCTTTCCCCCATGGGTATTTGGGTACAGACTCTACTGCGTTGTCCATGAGCAGACCCGCGAGCTATGAGAGCAGGAGGGTCTGGTGAAGGAGAGGTCACACCGACTCTCCTGGACAAAACCTGAATGGCATCTATTGTACCCACTGGTCTGCTGTGACCTCAGCCCACCTGTGGGCAAAGAGTGCCAGGCAGCCCCCTGTGGGCTGGTGAGGGTCTAGCAGGGGAGGAGAAGCCCTTCTCCGGGAGTCAAAAGCTCCCCCCCCCCCGGGCTGGGTGGGAGCTGGGGCCTGTGCCTTCTGTGCCTGGGCTTCCGAGCTCCATGGCCCTGGCTTTTGGGGTGAGAACCCTGTTGCTGGCCCGAGAAGGGCTGGTAGTGGTGACTCTGATGAAAGGGCCCCTTTTTTTCTTTGGGAAAAGGGGTCTTTTTGCTATATCATCTGACTGAGCAAGATGGCACCCTTGGGCAGGAAGGAAACCACGCATGCGTGGTAGCATCTCCCAAAGGTTGTCTTTGAAAGCTAGTGGGATGCTTCCATGAGGGCTCCATTGGTGTCAACCTCACCCATATGTGAGGACTGACTGCCTGCTTGCTCCTGAAGAAAGTTCAGCTATTTGGGGGATTGAGTTCTTATAACGTTTCCTTGTTTGCAGATGATCTGTTATCCCCATTTTAGATGTGGGCTGTCCTTGGGGCTCCTGGTGGACATGATGAATCAATTTGGGGTTGCTTCTGACTTTAAATGAATGCGGCCAAATCTGAGCTCCTTAACATATCTGTTCAGGAGAGGAGAGGGCGAATATTAAAAATAACTTTCTGTTTAAGTGTGTAAGGGGCAACATCGGATACTTGGGAGTGTATCTGTCGGCAGAGCTGGATAGAAATTATTTGTGCTGAACTATGTCCCTCTTTTGGAAGAAAACAACACTTGAGTTGCTCCAGTGGTGGAAATTTAGTCTCTTATGGTTTGGTCGCTTTTACAGTATCAAAATGCTGGTGGTTCTGTGTTTATTGCACCTCTAACAGTCTCCCCATTGCGGTGCCTGGTACCTTTTTGAATAAGGTGCAGAATACCCTTATGAACTTTATATGGGATAATCAAGCGGCCCCATGTGGCTAGGTCTATAATGTGTCAATCTAGGGGGGGGGGGACTTGGGGGTCCCTTTAATAAGTAGATATTACAAAGCAGCATAACTACAAGCGTCCCTGGAGTGGGCGAAAAGTAGAAAAAAGGAATGGGTCCAGTTGGAACAAAGCTGCTGGGAATCGAGCCTGTTGCATTATTTCTTGTGGGTAGAGTGGAGAGGGGACTCTGGGAAATCTCCTAGGAACCTATTTATAAAGTTAACTCAGGCTATTTGGGGTAGATGTAGGAAAAGGGTGCTTGGAGGGCAGCAGCTTTTCTGGCATATCTCGCTTAGATTTAATGGTGCTTTTCCTCTGTTTCAAAGGTGGGACTAATGGTGTGTTGGGCAGTTCCTCAGGGACTGGAAGGTCATGTCTTTTGAAGAACTCCAGCAATCTTTCCCGGTGCAGGACAAGGATAGGCATCCCTATTATCAAGTGAAGCATTTTATTCTGAGCCGGAGGAGAGCTCTTGTAGGGGTGGTACTGTCATCTCAGGAACAGGCTTTTGATGCTGTTAGTATCAAGGGTGCTATATCCAGGTTTTACAAAGCTCTGGAGAATGAGAGGCTAGCCAAACCTCATTACTAACAAAAGTGGGAGATGGATCTGGGCATGGACTAGGATCCCGAGGTGTCGAAAGGGATTAAAGAACACTCATATAAGGGAATGGCACTAAAAAACATGGGAGGAAATAAGTGCACCAAGGGACGGAGTACACAGAGAGAAAAGAAGAGGTCCCAAGACAGGGATGGAGCTAGCTAAAAAGGTTCTAGGCACCTGTTCCATGCACCAGAAAGCAAATCTTTTTCATTTGAATTCATAAGACCTTCTTGTCAAGGCCCTCTTAGAGACCAACAGAACATATGTTACTCTGATTGGCAGGTTAAGCTCAGAGAGGACTAGCCTCTCAACATCTATGCAGTTAGGGCTAAGGACTGGACGTGGAGATGTAGCACCTCCCCGTTTTTCTGAAGATGGCAGTGGTGAAATCAATCAGTGCGATGGTGACCACAGGCCCGGTCAGGTCACAGGGAAAACAACTGAGAAATGAAAGTTTACCGAAAAGCATCAGAACCAATGAAAGGAACTGCGACCGATGGAACCAATGTGACCGCTGACAGGCATTAACACGAAACTTGTCAAAAAGGCTCTCGAAGGGGTGAAAAACAATTACGGTGGAAGACCAAAACAATGTCCGTGGGGCTCTGTGGAAAAATGTAGACTGGAAAAGATGGGGCTGCGGCAGCAGCAGGCAGGAAGACAGGTATGCAGGAGCCTCCCAAAAGCTTCCAATAGAATCTGGGAAGCATTCCCGTGCAGGCCTCTACTGGAGACGTTGCCCATACGTACAGACAATATGGACATTTCATTCTACACCTGTTTATAGAGAAAGAATGCTTGTTTCTTAGCCTTTATCATGCCTTTTTTTTTATGGCTCAGGTTTAACTGTGGCTCGGAACATTCGTATATTTTCTATCTGTCGGTTGTTTTATGAAATAAAGCATCTCAAATAAGGGAGCAAGGATCAGCTATCATAGTTCAGTTACCAAGTCTTAAACTACAGATGGGGACGTTAAACTCCTACCGAGAAAGAGCAGCTCAATATACTACACATGACCAACTGTTTCCTCTGCTACTATATTTTCAGTGTTCTGGTATCAGCACAAATATTTTTAAAATTTAAACAAAAAAAAGTGTCAGATTTTTGCCTTTTAGAACTGCTACATTGTTTCTTCCAAAGATAGAGGGGCCAAGTCAGAAGCACCAAAAGTGCCCCCTCAAAAAAGCCCCAAGAACTGGCACCTTTTCACTGCCTGCTAAAAAACTCACCCATGGTCCTTAATGAAAGAAACTCTGCAAATGAGTACCAGCACCTTTTTTGCTAGATAAAATGCAGTGTGCCAAATAAAAGCAGACAAGTTAACAATATTGAGTTTAGAGGATTCTGACGAACTGCTCCGAAAGGAAAGGTTTTAGTTTAGCTTTAGCCATTGAAGAGGAAGAAGGAAAGAGAGACTAAGTGAGACCTTTCCCTACCCTCTCGTCGTCGGAAGTTCTTCTTATCCTGAATAGCATCCGTGAGAGTTGTCATCATCTCTTGCTGTTTCAGAGACAGGATTCCCAGGCCTTTCACCAGACCAGCTAAGCCATATGCTGCACCTTTGCGTTCAGCATATTTATCAGATTCCAACAGCAATTCCATCAGCTTCTGTATCATTCCTCCTGCATCCTCCTTGATAGCTGGGACAAGGGGTGGCAAACAGCTGGCAACAGATTCCTGAACCTGAAGATGACATTGTAGAAGCAACATGAAATATCAGCCCTCACCCTGCACGTTGCATAAAGAGAAGCAACCAGACAAACATGCTGCCTACAGTTTCCCTCAGCAGGGTCCCTGCACGGATCCATCACACAATCCCAAGGGCTTCTGAAAGAAGATACCTGCTGAGATGGGGTAGACAGTGCTGCGATCAGCTTGGCTACAATTGGTTTTACTTTGGGGTCATTCTTGTCCAAGTGCTTTGCCAAGGAGCCCATTAAGATGACCACACTCTGTCTCACTGCATCATAACTTGCATCATTGGGAGCATTTTTTAAAAACTCTTCAAACACAGGCAAGAGAGAATTAACACTGTCCTGAAAAAGAGAAAAATGCATTGCTTTATAGTATACCAGAATAAAGCTAAGTGTAGAACAGAATGAGCTTAATAAAAGGACATTAAAAAACAAACTTCCAGTTTAGACCACCATCATCTAGTGAGATGTGCAACATTCAAATACAGGTTAACTTATTGACAAAGGGGGTCATTTTAGAAACCTTATTTATGCTTTGGACATCTGAAAACGGGCTTGGAGATGTTCAAAGCACAGAGAAGTCTGCAGAGCCAGTTTAGAAGCCGGCTCTATCGACGTCTCCAGCGTTAAGACATCTGAATCTGAATGGAGTGCGAAGGCGGTGTTGCCAGGGCATTCCGGGGAACCTGACGAAGTGGTTAGGGCATTCCCAGAGACCAGGAACGCCATGGACATCTCGCATCATGTCTAACCCTAGACCTGCTCCAAGGCACGAATAGTTGACTAAAAAGCATCTGAAAAGTTCTCATTTTAGCAGAAAAAACTCCAGAGGGTATAGAGAAGAATGCACTCCATTATCCCCAGTACTCGGCACAATGTCAGTTACAGCAGCAGCAGTGGGATTAGAACCCTGTGCCCTGTTCCTAGCCCACTACTCTAACCATTAGCCTATCCTAGACATCCAGAGGGTATAGAGAAGAATGCACTCCATCATCCCCAGTACTCGGCACAATGTCAGTTACAGCAGCAGTGGGATTAGAACCCTGAGCTCTGTTCCTAGCCCACTACTGTAACCATTAATCTATCCCAGACATCCAGAGGGTATAGAGAAGAATGCACACCATCATCCCCAATACTCGGCACAATGTCAGTTACAGCAGTAGTGAGATTATAACCATGTGCCCTGTTCCTAGCCCAGTACTGTAGCCATTAGCCTATCCTAGACATCCAGAGGGTATAGAGAAGAATGCACTCCATCATCCCCAGTACTCAGCACAATGTCAACAGCAGCAGCAGTGGGATTAGAACCCTGTGCACTGTTCCTAGCCCACTGCTGTAGCCATTAGCCTATCCTAGACATCCAGAGGGTATAGAGAAGAATGCCCTCCATCATCCCCAGTACTCAGCACAATGTCAACGACAGCAGCAGTGGGATTAGAACCCTGTGCCCTGTACCTAGCCCAGTACTGTAGCCATTAGCCTATCCTAGACATCCAGAGGGTATAGAGAAGAATGCACTCCATCATCCCCAGTACTCGGCACAATGTCAGTTACAGCAGCAGTGGGATTAGAACCCTGTGCCCTGTTTCTAGCCCACTACTGTAACCATTAGCCTATTCTAGACATCCAGAGGGTATAGAGAAGAATGCACTCCATCATCCCCAGTACTCAGCACAATGTCAACAGCAGCAGCAGTGGGATTAGAACCCTGTGCCCTGTTCCTAGCCCAGTACTGTAGCCATTAGCCTATCCTAGACATCCAGAGGGTGTAGAGAAGAATGCACTCCATCATCCCCAGTACTCAGCACAATGTCAACAGCAGCAGCAGTGGGATTAGAACCCTGTGCCCTGTTCCTAGCCCAGTACTGTAGCCATTAGCCTATCCTAGACATCCAGAGGGTATAGAGAAGAATGCACTCCATCATCCCCAGTACTCAGCACAATGTCAACAGCAGCAGCAGTGGGATTAGAACCCTGTGCCCTGTTCCTAGCCCAGTACTGTAGCCATTAGCCTATCCTAGACATCCAGAGGGTATAGAGAAGAATGCACTCCATCATCCCCAGTAACCCGGCACAATGTCAACAGCAGCAGCAGTGGGATTAGAACCCTGTGCCCTGTTCCTAGCCCACTACTGTAACCATTAGCCTATCCTAGACATCCAGAGGGTATACAGAGGAATGCACTCCGTCATCCCCAGTACTCAGCACAATGTCAACAACAGCAGCAGTGGGATTAGAACCCTGTGCGCTGTTCCTAGCCCACTACTGTAACCATTAGCCTATCCTAGACATCCAGAGGGTATAGAGAAGAATGCACTCCATCATCCCCGGTACTCAGCACAATGTCAGCAACAGCAGCAGCGGGATTAGAACTCTGTGTCCTGTTCCTAGCCCACTACTGTAACCATTAGCCTATCCTAGACATCCAGAGGGTATAGAGAAGAATGCACTCCATCATCCCCAGTACTCAGCACAATGTCAGTTACAGCAGCAGTGGGATTAGAACCCTGTGCCCTGTTCCTAGCCCACTACTGTAGCCATTAGCCTATCCCAGACATCCAGAGGGTATAGAGAGGAATGCACTCCATCATCCCCAGTACTCAGCACAATGTCAACAACAGCAGCAGTGGGATTAGAACCCTGTGCCCTGTTCCTAGCCCACTACTGTAGCCATTAGCCTATCCTAGACATCCAGAGGGTATAGAGAAGAATGCACTCCATCACCCCCAGTACTCGGCACAATGTCAGTTACAGCAGCAGTGGGATTAGAACCCTGTGCCCTGTTCCTAGCCCAATATTGTAACCATTAGCCTATCCTAGACATCCAGAGGGTATAGAGAAGAATGCACTCCATCATCCCCAGTACTCGGCACAATGTCAACAGCAGCAGTGGAATTAGAACCCTGTGCCTTGTTCCTAGCCCACTACTGTAGCCATTAGCCTATCCTAGACATCCAGAGGGTATAGAGAAGAATGCACTCCATCATCCCCAGTACTCAGCACAATGTCAGATACAGCAGCAGTGGGATTAGAACCCTGAACCCTGTTCCTAGCCCACTACTGTAGCCATTAGCCTATCCTAGACATCCAGAGGGTATAGAGAAGAATGCACTCCATCATCCCCAGTACTCAGCACAATGTCAGTTACAGCAGCAGTGGGATTAGAACCCTGTGCCCTGTTCCTAGCCCACTACTGTAGCCATTAGCCTATCCTAGACATCCAGAGGGTATAGAGAAGAATGCACTCCATCACCCCCAGTACTCGGCACAATGTCAGTTACAGCAGCAGGGGGATTAGAACCCTGAACCCTGAACCCTGTTCCTAGCCCACTACTGTAACCATTAGCCTATCCTAGACATCCAGAGGGTATAGAGAAGAATGCACTCCATCATCCCCAGTACTCAGCACAGTGTCAACAGCAGCAGCAGTGGGATTAGAACCCTGAGCCCTGTTCCTAGCCCATTACTGTAACCATTAGCCTATCCTAGACATCCAGAGGGTATAGAGAAGAATGCACTCCATCACCCCCAGTACCCGGCACAATGTCAACAACAGCAGCAGTGGGATTAGAACCCTGTGCCCTGTTCCTAGCCCATTACTGTAACCATTAGCCTATCCTAGACATCCAGAGGGTATAGAGAAGAATGCACTCCATCACCCCCAGTACTCGGCACAATGTCAGTTACAGCAGCAGGGGGATTAGAACCCTGAACCCTGTTCCTAGCCCATTACTGTAACCATTAGCCTATCCTAGACATCCAGTGGGTATAGAGAAGAATCCACTCCATCATCCCCAGTACTCGGCACAATGTCAGTTACAGCAGCAGCAGTGGGATTAGAACCCTGTGCCCTGTTCCTAGCCCACTACTGTAGCCATTAGCCTATCCTAGACATCCAGAGGGTATAGAGAAGAATGCACTCCATCATCCCCAGTACTCAGCACACTTTCAACAACAGCAGCAGTGGGATTAGAACCCTGTGCCCTGTTCCTAGCCCACTACTGTAACCATTAGCCTATCCTAGACATCCAGAGGGTATAGAGAAGAATGCACTCCATCATCCCCAGTACTCGGCACAATGTCAGTTACAGCAGCAGTGGGATTAGAACCCTGTGCCCTGTTCCTAGCCCAATACTGTAACCATTAGCCTATCCTAGACATCCAGAGGGTATAGAGAAGAATGCACTCCATCATCCCCAGTACTCAGCACAATGTCAGTTACAGCAGCAGTGGGATTAGAACCCTGTGCCCTGTTCCTAGCCCACTACTGTAGCCATTAGCCTATCCTAGACATCCAGAGGGTATAGAGAAGAATGCACTCCATCATCCCCAGTACTCAGCACAATGTCAGTTACAGCAGCAGTGGGATTAGAACCCTGTGCCCTGTTCCTAGCCCACTACTGTAACCATTAGCCTATCCTAGACATCCAGAGGGTATAGAGAAGAATGCACTCCATCAACCCCAGTACTCAGCAGAATGTCAGTACAGCAGCAGTGGTATTAGAACCCTGAGCCCTGTTCCTAGCCCAGTACTGTAGCCATTAGCCTATCCTAGACATCCAGAGGGTATAGAGAAGAATGCACTCCATCATCCCCAGTACTCGGCACACTGTGAACAACAGCAGCAGTGAGATTAGAACCCTGTGCCCTGTTCCTAGCCCACTACTGTAGCCATTAGCCTATCCTAGACATCCAGAGGGTATAGAGAAGAATGCACTCCATCATCCCCAGTACTCAGCACGTCAGCAGCAGCAGCAGCAGCAGCAGTGGGATTAGAACCCTGTGCCCTGTTCCTAGCCCACTACTGTAGCCATTAGCCTATCCTAGACATCCAGAGGGTATAGAGAAGAATGCACTCCATCATCCCCAGTACTCAGCACAATGTCAACAGCAGCAGCAGTGGGATTAAAACCCTGTGCCCTGTTCCTAGCCCAGTACTGTAGCCATTAGCCTATCCTAGACATCCAGAGGGTATAGAGAAGAATGCACTCCATCATCCCCAGTACTCGGCACAATGTCAGTTAAAACAGCAGTGGGATTAGAACCCGGTGCCCTGTTCATAAGCCACTACTGCAGCCATTAGCCTATCCTAGACATCCAGAGGGTATAGAGAAGAATGCACTCCATCATCCCCAGTACTCGGCACAATGTCAGTTACAGCAGCAGTGGGATTAGAACCCTGTGCCCTGTTCCTAGCCCATTACTCTAACCATTAGCCTATCCTAGACATCCAGAGGGTATAGAGAAGAATGCCCTCCATCATCCCAAGTACTCAGCACAATATCAGTTACAGCAGCAGTGGGATTAGAACCCTGTGCCCTGTTCCTAGCCCACTACTGTAACCATTAGCCTATCCTAGACATCCAGAGGGTATAGAGAAGAATGCACTCCATCATCCCCAGTACTCGGCACAATGTCACTTACAGCAGCAGTGGGATTAGAACCCTTTGCCCTGTTCCTAGCCCAATACTGTAGCCATTAGCCTATCCTAGACATCCAGAGGGTAGAGATAAGAATGCACTTCATCATCCCCAGTACTCGGCACAATGTCAGTTACAGCAGCAATGGGATTAGAACCCTGTGCCCTGTTCCTAGCCCAATACTGTAACCATTAGCCTATCCTAAACATCCAGAGGGTGTAGAGAAGAATGCACTCCATCATCCCCAGTACTCAGCACAATGTCAACAGCAGCAGTGGGATTAGAACCCTGAGCCCTGTACCTAGCCCAGTACTGTAGCCATTAGCCTATCCTAGACATCCAGAGGGTATAGAGAAGAATGCACTCCATCATCCGCAGTACTCAGCACACTGTCAACAACAGCAGCAGTGGGATTAGAACCCTGAGCGATGTTCCTAGCCCAGTACTGTAACCATTAGCCTATCCTAGACATCCAGAGGGTATAGAGAAGAATGCACTCCGTCATCCCCAGTACTCAGCACAATGTCAACAGCAGCAGCAGTGGGATTAGAACCCTGTGCCCTGTTCCCAGCCTCTACTCTAACCATTAGCCTATCCTAGACATCCAGAGGGTATAGAGAAGAATGCACTCCATCATCCCCAGTAATCAGCATAATGTCAACAACATCAGCAGCAGTGGGATTAGAACCCTGTGCCTGTTCCTAGCCCATTACTCTAACCAATAGCCTATCCTAGACATCCAGAGGGTATAGAGAAGAATGCACTCCATCATCCCCAGTACTCAGCACGTCAGCAGCAGCAGCAGTGGGATTAGAACCCTGTGCCCTGTTCCTAGCCCAGTACTCTAACCATTAGCCTATCCTAGACATCCAGAGGGTATTGAGAAGAATGCACTCCATCATCCCCAGTACTGGCACAATGTCAACAACAGCAGCAGTGGGATTAGAACCCTGTGCCCTGTTCCTAGCCCACTACTGTAGCCATTAGCCTATCCTAGCATCCAGAGGGTATAGAGAAGAATGCACTCCACCATCCCCAGTACTCAGCACAATGTCAACAGCAGCAGCAGTGGGATTAGAACCCTGAGCCCTGTTCCTAGCCCGCTACTCAAACCATTAGCCTATTCTAGACATCCAGAGGGTATAGAGAAGAATGCACTCCATCATCCCCAGTACTCAGCACGTCAGCAGCAGCAGCAGTGGGATTAGAACCCTGTACCCTGTTCCTAGCCCAGAACTGTAGCCATTAGCCTATCCTTGACATCCAGAGGGTATAGAGAAGAATGCACTCCATCATCCCCAGTACTCGGCACAGTGTCAACAGCAGCAGCAGTGGGATTAGAACCGTGCCCTCTTCCTAGCCCACTACTGTAGCCATTAATCTATCCTAGACATCCAGAGGGTATAGAGAAGAACGCACTCCGTCATCCCCAGTACTCGGCACAATGTCACTTACAGCAGCAGTGGTATTAGAACCTTGTGCCCTGCTCCTAGCTCACTACTCTCACCATTAGCCTATCCTAAACATCCAGAGGGTATAGAGAAGAATGCACTCCATCATCCCCAGTACTCAGCACAATGTCAGCTACAGCAGCAGTGGGATTAGAACCCTGTGCCCTGTTCCTAGCCCACTACTGTAACCATTAGCCTATCCTAGACATCCAGAGGGTATAGAGAATAATGCACTCCATCATCCCCAGTACTCAGCACAATGTCAACAGCAGCAGCAGTGGGATTAGAACCCTGTGCCCTGCTCCTAGCCCACTACTTTAACCATTAGCCTATCCTAGACATCCAGAGGGTATAGAGAAGAATGCACTCCATCATCCCCAGTACTCGGCACTATGTCAGTTACATCAGCAGTGGGATTAGAACCCTGTGCCCTGTTTCTAGCCCAATACTGTAACCATTAGCCTATCCTAGACATCCAGAGGGTGTAGAGAAGAATGCACTCCATCATCCCCAGTACTCGGCACAATGTCAACAGCAGCAGTGGGATTAGAACTCTGAGCCCTGTACCTAGCCCAGTACTGTAGCCATTAGCCTATCCTAGACATCCAGAGGGTGTAGAGAAGAATGCACTCCATCATCCCCAGTACTCGGCACAATGTCAGTTACAGCAGCAGTGGGATTAGAACCCTGTGCCCTGTTTCTAGCCCAATACTGTAACCATTAGCCTATCCTAGACATCCAGAGGGTGTAGAGAAGAATGCACTCCATCACCCCCAGTACTCAGCACAATGTCAGTTACAGCAGCAGTGGGATTAGAACCCTGTGCCCTGTTCCTAGCCCACTACTGTAACCATTAGCATATCCTAGACATCCAGAGGGTATAGAGAAGAATGCACTCCATCATCCCCAGTACTCAGCACAATGTCAACAACAGCAGCAGTGGGATTAGAGCCCTGTGCCCTGTTCCTAGCCCACTACTGTAGCCATTAGCCTATCCTAGACATCCAGAGGGTATAGAGAAGAATGCACTCCATCATCCCCAGTACTCGGCACAATGTCAGTTACATCAGCAGTGGGATTAGAACAATGAGCTCTGTTCCTAGTCCACTACTGTAGCCATTAGCCTATCCTAGACATCCAGAGGGTATAGAGAAGAATGCACTCCATCATCCCCAGTACTCAGCACAATGTCAGCTACAGCAGCAGTGGGATTAGAACCCTGTGCCCTGTTCCTAGCCCAGTACTGTAGCCATTAATCTATCCTAGACATCCAGAGTGTATAGAGAAGAATGCACTCCGTCATCCCCAGTACTCAGCACAATGTCAGTTACAGCAGCAGTGGGATTAGAGCCCTGTGCCCTGTTCCTAGCCCACTACTGTAACCATTAGCCCATCCTAGACATCCAGAGGGTATAGAGAAGAATGCACTCCATCATCCCAAATACTCAGCACGTCAGCAGAAGCAGCAGTGGGATTAGAACCCTGTGCCCTGTTCCTAGCCCACTACTGTAACCATTAGCCTATCCTAGACATCCAGAGGGTATAGAGAAGAATGCACTCCATCATCCCCAGTACTCAGCACAATGTCAGTTACAGCAGCAGTGGGATTAGAACCCTGTGCCCTGTTCCTAGCCCAGTACTGTAGCCATTAATCTATCCTAGACATCCAGAGGGTATAGAGAAGAATGCACTCCATCATCCCCAGTACTCAGCACAATGTCAGTTACAGCAGCAGTGGGATTAGAACCCTGTGCCCTGTTCCTAGCCCACTACTCTCACCATTAGCCTATCCTAGACATCCAGAGGGTATAGAGAAGAATGCACTCCATCATCCCCAGTACTCGGCACAATGTCAACAACAGCAGCAGTGGGATTAGAACCCTTTGCCCTGTTCCTAGCCCACTACTGTAACCATTAGCCTATCCTAGACATCCAGAGGGTATAGAGAAGAATGCACTCCATCATCCCCAGTACTCGGCACAATGTCAGTTACATCAGCAGTGGGATTAGAGCCCTGTGCCGTGTTCCTAGCCCACTACTGTAGCCATTAGCCTATCCTAGACATCCAGAGGGTATAGAGAAGAATGCACTCCATCATCCCCAGTACTCGGCACAATGTCAGTTACAGCAGCAGTGGGATTAGAACCCTGTGCCCTGTTCCTAGCCCAGTACTGTAGCCATTAATCTATCCTAGACATCCAGAGGGTATAGAGAAGAATGCACTCCATCATCCCCAGTACTCGGCACAATGTCAGTTACATCAGCAGTGGGATTAGAGCCCTGTGCCCTGTTCCTAGCCCACTACTGTAGCCATTAGCCTATCCTAGACATCCAGAGGGTATAGAGAAGAATGCACTCCATCATCCCCAGTACTCGGCACAATGTCAGTTACATCAGCAGTGGGATTAGAACAATGAGCTCTGTTCCTAGTCCACTACTGTAGCCATTAGCCTATCCTAGACATCCAGAGGGTATAGAGAAGAATGTACTCCATCATCCCCAGTACTCAACACAATGTCAGTTACAGCAGCAGTGGGATTAGAACCCTGAGCCCTGTTCCTAGCCCACTACTGTAGCCATTAGCCTATCCTAGACATCCAGAAGGTATAGAGAAGAATGCACTCCATCATCCCCAGTACTCAGCACAATGTCATTTACAGCAGCAGCGGGATTAGAACCCTGTGCCCTGTTCCTAGCCCACTACTGTAGCCATTAGCCTATCCTAGACATCCAGAGGGTATAGAGAAGAATGCACTCCATCATCCCCAGTACTCAGCATAATCTCAACAACAGCAGCAGTGCGATTAGAACCCTGTGCCCTGTTCCTAGCCCACTACTGTAGCCATTAGCCTATCCTAGACATCCAGAGGGTATAGAGAAGAATGCACTCCACCATCCCCAGTACTCAGCACAATGTCAACAGCAGCAGCAGTGGGATTAGAACCCTGAGCCCTGTTCCTAGCCCGCTACTCAAACCATTAGCCTATTCTAGACATCCAGAGGGTATAGAGAAGAATGCACTCCATCATCCCCAGTACTGGCACAATGTCAGTTACAGCTGCAGTGGGATTAGAACCCTGTGCCCTGTTCCTAGCCCACTACTGTAGCCATTAGCCTATCCTAGACATCCAGAGGGTATAGAGAGGAATGCACTCCATCATCCCCAGTACTCGGCACAATGTCAGTTACAGCAGCAGTGGGATTAGAACCCTGTGCCCTGTTCCTAGCCCACTACTGTAGCCATTAATCTATCCTAGACATCCAGAGGGTATAGAGAAGAAAGCACTCCATCATCCCTAGTAACCCGGCACAATGTCAACAGCAGCAGCAGTGGGATTAGAACCCTGTGCCCTGTTCCTAGCCCAGTACTGTAGCCATTAGCCTATCCTAGACATCCAGAGGGTATAGAGAAGAATGCACTCCATCATCCCCAGTACTCGGCACAATGTCAGCTACAGCAGCAGTGGGATTAGAACCCTGTGCGCTGTTCCTAGCCCACTACTGTAGCCATTAGCCTATCCTAGACATCCAGAGGGTATAGAGAAGAATGCACTCCATCATCCCCAGTACTCGGCACAATGCCAGCTACAGCAGCAGTGGGATTAGAACCCTGTGCGCTGTTCCTAGCCCACTACTGTAGCCATTAGCCTATCCTAGACATCCAGAGGGTATAGAGAAGAATGCACTCCATCATCCCCAGTACTCGGCACAATGCCAGCTACAGCAGCAGTGGGATTAGAACCCTGTGCCCTGTTCCTAGCCCATTACTCTAACCATTAGCCTATCCTAGACATCCAGAGGGTATAGAGAAGAATGCACTCCATCATCCCCAGTACTCGGCACAATGCCAGCTACAGCAGCAGTGGGATTAGAACCCTGTGCGCTGTTCCTAGCCCATTACTCTAACCATTAGCCTATCCTAGACATCCAGAGGGTATAGAGAAGAATGCCCTCCATCATCCCCAGTAATCGGCACAATGTCAACAATAGCAGCAGTGGGATTAGAACCCTGTGCCCTGTTCCTAGCCCACTAATGTAGCTATTAGCCTATCCTATTTCTGTATTGATACAACCAATTAGGTCTGATCTTCTGGACGAATTACTGCTGTATACTAAAAAGTTCGTCCAATCTTAACTCGAGAATGAGTTACAATATTGGCTATAGTAACACTGTTGATAGGTCTCAGATTCGATAAGCACTCATTTCGGACCCGCGTCCTTTCTCTCGGTGCTGTCGTTCACATCAATGACCCCAGTGTTTCTTAGCTATCAGGTGCTTTATGAATGCAAGTGCTGTATTACTTTTAAAATATAACTTAACTTAAAACCGCAGCCCTTATTCACAGCCTTAAGAACAGTGCTGGTGAACTGGATCCCGACGCTCTGCTATGGCGCCTTACCGGCGTTTCAAACTAGTTTTCTTCAGGAGATCCTTCCCCAATCCTAAAAATACACAAACAACACTCTAAAAAAACTATCCCTCACACCAAATTATTAATACTCATTCTACTGAAAACCCTCTACTTTGACATAAACTTACATTGTGTGATGCTGCCCACGTCCCATACTGCTGTCAAAAAGTAACTCCAAAATCTCAAAGAGACGCCGCGCATGCGGGGTGGAACTCTCCTCCCCTATTTAAACCCCTACTACTATATTCCGGCGCGAAATTGTCTTCATTCAACCATATTACCAATTGACTCATTGGGCCATCTTATACTCTCAATATGTTCAATCTTATTATCAAGAAATTTACTTCCTTCAAATATAAGAACAGTTCACCGTCATTATACTTAAATGTTTAAACAGTTATGTATACGAAAAACCCTTCCGACCCTGTATCCTAGGGTCAAAGGCAACGATATTAAATTTAACTGTCCCCTTTATTAAAGCCTTCCACCATCATCTTCCTGGGCATTGTATATCACGTACATACCTGCCAATCTATTGCTAGATTTAAGCCCTCCGGAGCTACTGTATTTAACCTGTATATCCATCGTTGTTCCTTCATGAGAAGTGTTTCATCTAATGTGCGCCCCCCATGTGAATGTGATACACGCTCTATAGCAAAACATCTCAACTGCTCAAAAGTGTGTCCCTGAGCCAAACAATGTCCTACGATGGGAGCCTCTAATCTACGACATTTAAGACGGCTACGATGTTCCCGTACTCTGGTTCGCAAAGAGCGCAGAGTCTTGCCTATGTATATCATGCTGCACGGACACTGGAGACAGTATACTACAGCTTCAGAAGCACAATTAGTGTTAGTCCTCAAATCATAACTGCGACCATGATAAGCAAATCGGGTCCGTTCTGACATCACTGCACAAACGTCACATTCACCACATCTCTTATGTCCCCCTTCCTGCCCAGTATTATTAACTGGGGGAAGAACCGTGGGGCTGAGATACTCTTTTAAGTTTCCTCCCCTTTTCCAAACACATCTGATCCGTTTATCTTGTAGTCCCGGGACTATAGCTAGTACATTCCGATGTTTATACAGCACTTTCTGTATGAACTTACTCATCGGAGAGTAAGATGTAATCAAATTAACTGTATCTCCTAATCGTGTCTCATCTTTGGGCTTCATTGTCAATAGCCCCCCTCGATGATTGTAAAGTGCCCGACGATAAGCTTGCTGAACTAGCTCTCTAGGATAGCCTCTCTCCTCAAATTCTCTTTTCAGCATGGTACCCTGTTTTTTTATAACTATCGGTATCAGAACAATTACGCCTAAAGCGTAGAAATTGTGAAAAGGGGAGGGAATTTTTAAGTCTTTGCGGATGTTTACTTTGGTAGTGAAGGAATGTGTTCCTATCGGTAGATTTCCGGAACACTGTTGTATGCCATCGATCTTGTCCTCTCTTAATATGTACATCCAAATAATCAATATCACTCGTATGATAATTATAGGTGAACTGTAATGTTGACATCCCGTTCATTCAGCCAGGTAAAAAATTCCATCAGTTTATCTAACGGGCCTTTCCACAATACAAAAACGTCGTCAATGAATCTCCGCTATATCAACAAATGTTCTAAAAAAGGGGACTGTGATAACCAACTCTGTTCAAATGCTCCCATATAAAAATTAGCTATTGAGGGGGCACATGTCGCCCCCATAGCAACCCCACTAATTTGCTGATACAGCGTACCTTCAAACACAAAATAATTACGAAAAATAGCTAAGTGGGCCAAACCCATAATAAACTCAATATGTTCCATTGATAAATCTCCTCGCTTAATCAGTGTATCTTTTACTATGGTTAATGCCGCTTCCTGCGGTATGCTGGTATAAAGGGATGTAACATCTAATGTAACGAGCCAGGTGTCATCACAAGTTGACCAGTGTGCCATATCTTCCACTATATTCAGAAAATGTGTAGTGTCTCGTAAGTAAGATGGTATGGTAAAAAGCAATGGACGCATAAAGGAATCTATATATATCGAAATGGGTTCTAACACACTACCCCTGGTAGACACAATGGGTCGGCCTGGGGGTTATCGAGACGTTTATGAATCTTAGGGACTGTGTAAAACCTAGCTACATTTGGAGAAACTGCATTTAAATAATTATATTCCTTATTTGAGATCAACTTATTAGTTAAGGCTTGTTTTGTAAGCTGTTTAATTTCATATTGTAATTCACATTTAGGATCCATCTCTAATTTTCTGTAAGTTGCTTCATCCCCTAATTGAGTTAGAGCCTCCTGAACATATTGATCCCGGTCCAATACCACCACAGCTCCCCCTTTATCAGCCCGTTTAACTACAAGATCTACCCTATTTGATAGATCATGTAGAGTTTGATTTTCAACTCGGGTTAAAACCCTACCGGTAGGTTTAACAGTAGCTTCAAACTGAAGCACATCCTGCATTACCAACTCTTTAAAAGTTGCCAACGCAGGTGGAACCGGAATAGGGGGCATCCAATTAGAGTGTAATGGGAGAGGTATCTTTTTATACATAGTATCACTAGGTACTATTGCTCCGAATTCCGGCTCCTGTTGCACTAATGTAGAAGGAATCTGCTCTTCTTCTGATGTGTTCTGGAGAGCAAAATAGTATTTCAAATGCAGTTTTCTCATAAATTTTGCAAAGTCCACTCTAAACTGAAATGAATCGTAATGGGTACTCGGTACAAATGATAAACCTTTATTTAATAGTTGAATAGCTTCCGTGGGCAAAATTTTTCCTGATATATTCTCAACTAATGGAGAGGAACCGATGTCAGATCTACTCATTTTCTCTGTTGTCCCGATCGAGTTTTGGACGTGAATTCGTTCTTCTTCTTCTTGACGGTGTCTTTCCCTTGTTCGAAAAAACCTTCCCTCGAGT
The DNA here is from genome assembly GCA_033557465.1 of Ichthyophis bannanicus. Lineage (NCBI taxonomy): Eukaryota > Metazoa > Chordata > Amphibia > Gymnophiona > Ichthyophiidae > Ichthyophis > Ichthyophis bannanicus. The sequence continues at coordinate 6,636,536 of CM066041.1, forward strand.
AGGCACTAGAATCGGATTGAGACGTATCCCCCGAGGATTCATCAAATCGCACCTGTTTTTTATTTTTCTTTAATTTCCTCTTAGTGTCCATCCAGGGGTAGACATAGCCGGTGGAATAGTCCGCCCCGTCACGTTTAAGTTTCTTTACTTTCTTTATCATGGTTTCATGCTGTACCTGCTGTACTTGTTTCTGTACTTCCTCAAGCTTCTTTTTATATTCTCCTTCGTCGGTTTTTGTTTTTAAATCTTCTTGTGTTGTCTTGATATCATTCGTCAAGGTCTCTATAGTGGGTTGTAAGGCTTCTACCATTAAAACCATTAAGTCAAGGGAGCACTTATTAAGAATCATGTTCCATTTATCAATAAAGTCCGTTGTCATTTCTGGCATCCTGGGTTCCTTATAAATTCTTAACCCTCTGGGGATTTGTTGACGGGTGATATATTCCACTAATGAAGAACGATGAAGTTCGGTCCTCACTTTCTTCTTCTGTAAGTTTGTTAACAGCTCCCAAGAAACATTTAACTGAGTCTTCGAATGTTCTTCTATGGCCGAAAACGGGGTCTTCTCTTTAGACAATCCGGAAATGTAGTCTGAGGAAAAACTCAATATATTCCTCCAACCTACGTGACCTTCCATTTCTGTATTGATACAACCAATTAGGTCTGATCTTCTGGACGAATTACTGCTGTATACTAAAAAGTATGTACGTGATATACAATGCCCAGGAAGATGATGGTGGAAGGCTTTAATAAAGGGGACAGTTAAATTTAATATCGTTGCCTTTGACCCTAGGATACAGGGTCGGAAGGGTTTTTCGTATACATAACTGTTTAAACATTTAAGTATAATGACGGTGAACTGTTCTTATATTTGAAGGGAGTAAATTTCTTGATAATAAGATTGAACATATTGAGAGTATAAGATGGCCCAATGAGTCAATTGGTAATATGGTTGAATGAAGACAATTTCGCGCCGGAATATAGTAGTAGGGGTTTAAATAGGGGAGGAGAGTTCCACCCCGCATGCGCGGCGTCTCTTTGAGATTTTGGAGTTACTTTTTGACAGCAGTATGGGACGTGGGCAGCATCACACAATGTAAGTTTATGTCAAAGTAGAGGGTTTTAAGTAGAATGAGTATTAATAATTTGGTGTGAGGGATAGTTTTTTTAGAGTGTTGTTTGTGTATTTTTAGGATTGGGGAAGGATCTCCTGAAGAAAACTAGTTTGAAACGCCGGTAAGGCGCCATAGCTGCACAGAAGCCGAAATCAGAACATCACATCCCGAGCATCCACAAGAAGCTTTCGCCCATTTAACAGGGAACACATTATATCTGAGACCCAATCCCTCCTCAACAAAACTACGCCTGACCCTGAAGAACTGATATCATCCTGGAACTCCAACTTAAATGCCATCGCACAACGCCCGGAAGCCAACAACACAGCAAGAATGAAGAGAAGCCCTGCCCCATGGTTCTCTCCTGAGCTACGATCGTCTCTTACTCAACTACGTAGACTCGAGCGCCGATGGCACCGAACGCTCTCCATTGAAGATCAGACCGCCTACCAAACTCACCTCTCAATTCATCGTGAAGCAATCACAACCAAAATGAAACAATATCACACTGACACCCTAAAGAGATCATTGAATAAACCACGTGACCTCTTCAACTTGGTTAAATCCCTCTCGAAAGAACCATCTCCCGATCAGCGCAGTGTGATTCACCCACAAGAATACGCTGACTACCTGCAATCCAAGATCATTCAAACCAAAAAGGATTCAGCAGTACAGTTTCAGGAACCAACTGGCCTAACCCTACTTGACAAGTTCTCTACTCCTTCCACTAAATGCATTGAAGATACCATAGCATCCCTCAACACCTCCACTGCACAGACTGACCCATGCCCAGCCTTTTGGATCAAGGAACTACGTGGTGTGTTCAGTCCATTCATCGCAAACCTAATGAACCTCTCCTTCACAACAGGATACTTCCCTGCAACACTCAAGCAGACATCCATTAGGCCACTATTGAAAACTCCCAAGCTTGACCCGCAAAAGGCCGATTCATATAGGCCAATAGCCAGTATTCCTCTCCTAGCCAAGATAACTGAGAAAGAGGTACAACGGCAAATTCAAAATCACATAGATTCCGTAGCTCCCCTAGATCACTGCCAACATGGGTTTAGAGAATATCATGGAGTCGAGACCCTCCTTACTAGCCTATTCAACGTTATAATCACAGGCATAGACAACATCCATAAAGGTTTTGTGCTCATCTTCTTGGACATTGCCGCTGCGTTCGACTCGGTGAGTCACGAAATTCTCCTGGGAAGGTTGAAAGAGAAGGGCATCTGCAACAATGCACTAGGGTGGTGTAAATCCTATCTGGAAGCAAGATGGCAATACGTGAAGTCTGGACCAGAGGAATCAAAACACTTCCATCAAAAACAAGGTGTACCTCAAGGCTCCTCCTTGTCCTCCCTACTATTCAATATTTACATGCAGCCCATCTGCAACATCATAAGATCATTTAACGTGAGCTGTTTGATATATGCAGATGACATTCTTTTATACATGCCGTTCTCCACAGCCCAAATGGACCTAGCACCACTAATAGACTGTTTCAATGCTGTCTCAGCGTGGCTCCAATCACAGAATCTACGCATTCAACATAAAAAGACGGAGGTTCTTTTCATCTCCAGAGACCCCGACTTTACTCCTCCATCCCATGTCAGTGTTAAGGAAGCGGATTTACTAACCAAAGAAACAATAAGATACCTTGGAGTTACGTTGGACCAACGCCTGGATATGAAACACCACATAAACAACATTGTCAAAGCTGTATACTACAAAATCCGCACACTCAGACATCTGCGCTCCATGCTGGACCCAGATGACTTCCGGACCATATACCAAGCACTAATCCTGCCTCACTTCGACTTTGCAAACGCCATCTTACAAGGGCTCCCTCAATCCACACTAGCCCCATTACAGCTGGCCATGAATGCTGCAGCAAGGGTCCTACACGGAGCCGCCAGAACCGACCACGTGACCCCCATTCTCAAACAACTTCACTGGTTACCTATCCATGGGAGAATCATCTTTAAAACCCTACTCCTAGCATTCAAGGCAATCAAAGGTATTTCATCCCTTTCACTCACAGATCTTATTCACATGTTGCCCCCCAACAGATCTAGAAGAGAAATAGCCATAAACCAACTAGTATTACCAAAGGAATCGTCAAAGTGCAACATATCAACCACAAACAGGGCGTTCAGTTACTATGTACCTAAATGCTGGAATGCTCTACCCCCTGACATTAGGGCTATTGCCGACCTATCGCAGTTCAGGAAGGCACTCAAATACCATTTATTCCTCCAATGCTACCCAACCACCAATGGCACCTAGACAGCCCCTCTGAAGAGATGACCCATGTTCACTATGATAATTTTACTCATTACCATGTAAATATCTCATGTATATCATAATTGACCCCTGTTATACAAGTTACTCCTCACCATGTAAATATCTCATGTATATAGTTACCCCTGTTATCCAAGTTTGATCACCTGTTCGATGTAAAACCAAACAGCATGTTATGGTCGTTGTGTTATAATGTAAACCGCGCTGATGCCAAATAGCGCGGTATATAAGAGATTGTAATAAATAAATAAATAAATAGCAGAGCGTCGGGACCAGTTCACCAGCACTGTTCTTAAGGCTGTGAATAAGGGCTGCGGTTTTAAGTTAAGTTATATTTTAAAAGTAATATAGCACTTGCATTCATAAAGCACCTGATAGCTAAGAAACACTGGGGTCATTGATGTGAACGACAGCACCGAGAGAAAGGACGCGGGTCCGAAATGAGTGCTTATCGAATCTGAGACCTATCAACAGTGTTACTATAGCCAATATTGTAACTCATTCTCGAGTTAAGATTGGACGAACCTTTTAGTATACATTAGCCTATCCTAGACATCCAGAGGGTATAGAGAGGAATGCACTCCATCATCCCCAGTACTCAGCAGAATGTCAACAGCAGCAGCAGTGGGATTAGAACCCTGTGTCCTGTTCCTAGCCCACTACTGTAGCCATTAGCCTATCCTAGACATCCAGAGGGTATAGAGAAGAATGCACTCCACCATCCCCAGTACTCGGTACAATGTCAGTTACAGCAGCAGTGGGATTAGAACAATGAGCTCTGTTCCTAGTCCACTACTGTAGCCATTAGCCTATCCTAGACATCCAGAGGGTATAGAGAAGAATGCACTCCACCATCCCCAGTACTCGGTACAATGTCAGTTACAGCAGCAGTGGGATTAGAACCCTGAGCCCTGTTCCTAGCCCACTACTGTAACCATTAGCCTATCCTAGACATCCAGAGGGTATAGAGAAGAATGCACTCCATCATCCCCAGTACTCGGCACAATGTCAGTTACAGCAGCAGTGGGATTAGAACCCTGTGCCTGTTCCTAGCCCATTACTCTAACCATTAGCCTATCCTAGACATCCAGAGGGTATAGAGAGGAATGTACTCCGTCATCCCCAGTACTCAGCACAATGTCAACAGCAGCAGCAGTGGGATTAGAACCCTGTGCCCTGTTCATATCCCACTACTGTAACCATTAGCCTATCCTAGACATCCAGAGGGTATAGAGAAGAATGCACTCCATCATCCCCAGTACTCAGCACGTCAGCAGCAGCAGCAGTGGGATTAGAACCCTGTGCCCTGTTCCTAGCCCACTACTGTAACCATTAATCTATCCTAGACATCCAGAGTGTATAGAGAAGAATGCACTCCGTCATCCCCAGTACTCAGCACAATGTCACTTACAACAGCAGCAGTGGGAATAGAACCTTGTCCCCTGTTCCTATCCCACTACTGTAGCCATTATCCTAACCTAGACATCCAGAGGGTATAGAGAAGAATGCACTCCACCATCCCCAGTATTCAGCACAATGCCAACAACAGCAGCAGTGGGATTAGAGCCATGTGCTCTGTTCCTAGCCCACTACTGTAAACATTAGCCTATCCTAGACATCCAGAGGGTATAGAGAAGAATGCACTCCATCATCCCCAGTACTCGGCACAATGTCAGCTACAGCAGCAGTGGATTAGAACCCTGAGCCCTGTTCCTAGCCCACTACTGTAACCATTAGCCTATCCTAAACATCCAGAGGGTGTAGAGAAGAATGCACTCCATTATCCCCAGTACTCAGCACAATGTCAACAACAGCAGGAGTGGGATTAGAACCCTGTGCCCTGTTCCTAGCCCACTACTCTAACCATTAGCCTATCCTAGACATCCAGAGGGTATAGAGAAGAATGCACTCCATCATCCCCAGTACTCAGCACAATGTCAACAACAGCAGCAGTGGATTAGAACCCTGAGCCCTGTTCCTAGCCCACTACTGTAGCCATTAGCCTATCCTAGACATCCAGAGGGTATAGAGAGGAATGCACTCCATCATCCCCAGTACTCAGCACAATGTCAGTTACAGCAGCAGTGGGATTAGAACCCTGTGCCCTGTTCCTAGCCCACTACTGTAACCATTAGCCTATCCTAGACATCCAGAGGGTATAGAGAGGAATGCACTCCATCATCCCCAGTACTCAGCAGAATGTCAACAGCAGCAGGATTAGAACCTGACAGACCTGTTCCATTAGGCTATTAGGTTCTGTGATACCATTCTGGGGATGTCTAGGTAGACACCTCCGCAGACGCTCATATCGCGCATGCCCAGGTTTGTGAAATCACATCCACTCCTGGACATGCCTGAGTTATTTTAAGAAGTTCTGGTTTAGACATCCCAGATTATACTTAGATAGATCTTCTAAAATTATCTTTAAAAAAATTGTTAACATAAGCGAGGGGTGTGGGGGCAGAGCACTGAGCCTCAGGAATGGTGGCACACTTATAAGGTGAAATTTTGCTTAGCTGATAATTTGCATTCATGGAGTCCTGCTAGATCAGTCCAGACTAGTGGTAGTGCCCCCTCCCCCGCAGGCAGATGATGGAGACAGAGAAAGCTAGAATATTGCAGCAACATCATCACTGGTACTAGGGCTTAGTGCCGCTCAGCATGAGAACCTAAGAGATGCCATACTGGGTCAGACCAAGGTCCATCAATCCCAGTATCCTGTTTGCAACAGTGGCCAATCTAGGTCACACGTACCTAGCAGCACCCCACTTGCTCCAGGAGCCTGCCTAACCTGTGCTGCACTCAAGCCCCTCTGGCAAAAAGCCAAGGTCTGCCTTAAAGGTTAAGGCACCCAAAAAAGGAGAGGAATAGAGAACAGGCTACTTAAGTGCCTCCCCAGGACCAGTCTACCCCCACCTTCGAACTCTGGGTACTAAATGGCTCAATTAGCCATCAATAGCTGACAGGGAGCCTAAACTCCCCTCCCTGGCAGAATCTCCAAAGGGGTACCCTAGCTCATCTGGAGGCTATCCAGCAGCTTAGGAATCTGAAGCTGCACCAATCCAGCGAACCCCATCTGCTGGAGACAGATAAATACTTGGGGGGGGTGCCCTAGCTGTACCAAGCGTAGTATGAGGGATGCCACTGGAAGCTTCTAGTTCTTTCTGTCTTCATCATCTGTTGGCAGGGGTGCAATACCCACTTATGTGGTTTGGTCTAATAGGATGACCTGGAAGACATTTATTTATTAATACCAAACCTTTTACAGTCTCTCAAATTTCAGCAGAATTATTGGCCTGGAAGAGCATACTCAGTGGCCTACCTTGCCGTGGGTGTTGAGTGCAGAAAGAGCAGCATCCAACATGCACTTCCTGACCTCAGGGTGACGGTCATTGAGGGCATCAGGAACAAAGAATTGAAACAAAGGCTTGATCTGTAACCCATCCAGGTACTCTGCAAGCTTGTTTAGTGCTAGGGCTATACCACACCTAGAAAGGAAGCAAAAACATATAGACATCAATACTACAGCAAGACTTTCTTATGGTTTTGTATGGCTTATCTATATCCTATCAAACACTACAATTAAAATGAATCTGCTTATTTAAGAAGTAGGGTTTTTAGAAACCTTGCTTCTGAATTCTGCTGTTATACTGTTAATGTTCTAAGGAAGGCGGGGCTATCGACCACGGTGTAAATTAAAGCATACAGCACATGCACGGTGCGTTTGATTTACTTTATTTTTATTTAGCTGCATTTATATCCCGCTTTTCACTGGGTCCATGGTAGTAGTAGTGTTTTCAGTTTGCCACGCCATTCAACATCCTCATATGCAATCTTACATGAGATGGATGTCCCTGCCCCCTGGTTTCATAGTGAGGAAGCCATTATGGGCATCCGTATTAGGGGTGTCTGTGTTTCCAGAAAGTAGTTACTCACCTGTAACAGGTGTTCTCCAGGAGCAGCAGGAATCAGTCCTCACTTATGGGTGACATCGGCGCCGACGGAGCCCTCGCGGAGCAATTTCCCCAGCTTGCGAAGAAAGCCTTTGGGAATTGCAGCGCGCATGCGCAGTCCCCTTCCTGCCCAAGGGTGCCATCTTGCTCAGTCTGATGACATAGCGAAAAAACAGCAAAAAAGTTAGCAAAAACAATGGATAAGAATGACTGCAACTCCGAGGGGAGGAGGGAGGGTTGTGAGGACGGATTCCTGCTGCTCCTGGAGAACACCTGTTACAGGTAACTACTCTTTCTCCAGGACCAAGCAGGAAGTCAGTCCTCACTCATGGGACTCCCAAGCTTAAGGCTACCGGAGACCTCAAGCCGAAAAATGAGCTCCCTTTAGCTCAGCAGTACAGAAGGAAGGAATCTTCTCTGAACACGCCCCCGGCCGGTAGCCCAACACCAGGGCCGGAGGGTAGGAGTTGCCTAAACCTCAAAGATTGTGGAGGACTGCCTGTCCGAAAGCACTGTCCCTGCGGGACTCCCTCTCCAGGCAGTAATGAGCCGCAAAAGTCTGGCTTGAAGACCAAGTAGCGGCCCAGCAGATGTCTGCCAACGGAACAGAGCGGAGATGAGCCACTGACGCAGCCTTTGCCCTGACACGGTGAGCCGTGACTCGACTCTCCAACGAGAGGCCGGCTGCCCCATAAGCCCAGGCGATACAGTCAGCTACCCAGATGGACAAAGTACGCTTGGAGACAGGCACCCCCAACCTATTGGGGTCAAAAGAAACGAAAAGCTGAACAGCCTTTCTATGCTCCCGCGTACGGTCAAGGTAGAAGGATAAGGCCCTCCTACAGTCCAGGGTATGTAGAACCGTTTCAGCTCGGCTGGTATGCGGCCTGGGAAAGAAGGTTGGAAGAACCACCTCTTGGTTGAGATGAAAAGGGGAAACCACTTTTGGAAGAAACTTAGGATGAGTCCTTAAGACCACCCTATTCGGGTAGAACCTAGTGTAAGGAGGCTCAGACACTAGGGCTTGCAGTTCACTAACGTGCCTAGCGGAGGTAAGGGCTACCAAGAAGAGAGTTTTCCAGGAAAGAAAACGAAGAGGGCAGGTAGCCATAGGTTCAAAAGGCGGACAGGTAATTCGCTGTAAGACCACATTGAGATCCCAGTCAGGGGCTGGTGGGCGCAAAGGAGGCTTAAGCAGAAGGAGGCCTCTGAGAAAACGAGCCACCAAAGGGTGTGCGGAAAGAGGCCTGCCGTCCACCGGCGAGTGATGTGCAGAGAGAGCACTGAGGTGGACCCTGACAGAGTTGGACTTCAGGCCTAGATTGGAAAGGTGAAGCAAGTATTGCAGTACCACCGATACCAAGCAGGAGAAGGGGTTCTCAGACTGCTGAGAACACCACACGGAGAAACGACGCCACTTAAGGGCGTAAGACTTCTGGGTAGATGGTCGCCTAAGACGCCAGGACGACATCTTCCACCTCCGGAGGTAGTAGGAGCGGAGCTAGGACTACCCTTTCAGCAGCCAGGCCATCAGGTGAAGGGCCCGGAGGTTGGGGTGCAGGAGAGTGCCTTGATCCTGAGTCAGGAGATCGAGCTGAAACCCCAGAGGAAGAGGAGTGTCCACCGTCAGTTGTAGCAGAAGCGGGAACCAGGGCTGTCTCGGCCACCTGGGCGCTACCAGGATTACCGAGGCCCTGTCCCGGAGAACTTTGAAAAGCGACCGGGACACGAGTGGCGTGGGAGGAAAGGCATACAGTAGTCCCGTGGACCACGGGATGAGGAAAGCATCCGCCGCTACTCTGAGAGGATGCGGGTGCCTGGAGCAGAACCTGGGAAGTTGCCGGTTCAGAGGACTGGCAAAAAGATCCATGGTGGGGAGGCCCCACCGGAGGAAGATCCGCTGAACCACCAACGGGTCTAACCTCCACTCGTGTGGCTGCAGAATCCTGCTCAGTTTGTCGGCCAGGTAATTTTCTTGTCCTGGCAGGTAAACAGCTTTGAGGAGGATGCCATGGTCGACTGCCCAAGAGCACAGCCTCCGAGCCTCTTGACAGAGAAGGAGGGAGCCTGTGCCCCCCTGTTTGTTCACATAGAACATGGCAACCTGATTGTCCGTCTGGACCAGTACAGACTGATGAGAAGTGAGGTGAGAGAAGGTCCGCAGAGCTAGGCGGATCGCCCTGAGCTCCAGGAAGTTTATCTGCTGAGCAGCCTCCCAAGGGGTCCAAAGCCCTTGAGTACATGTCCCTTGGCAATGTGCTCCCCGTCCCAGGAGAGAGGCATCTGACGTCAGCACTTGGGAAGGCGGAGGAGACTGAAATGTCATGCCGAGTACCAGATTGGGCAGATGAAGCCACCATTGCAGAGAGGAGACCAGGCGGTCGGAGATCTGTACTAAGTCCGCAAGGCTCCCTGTGGCTTGATGCCATTGAGTGCGAAGGCTCCACTGAGCAGGCCTCATATGTAGACGGGCATTCGGAGTCACATGGACTGTGGAAGCCATATGGCCGAGCAGCTGCAGGAATTGCCTGGCAGAGACCAGGGAATTGCTGTGAAACTTGCTGGCCAGATCCATGAGCCGGTTGGCCCGTTCCAGAGGCAAGAAGGCACGAGCCTGCAGAGTGTCCAACCGCGCTCCTATGAATTCGAGATCCTGAGAGGGGAGCAAAGTGGACTTTGCGAAATTTATGACAAACCCCAAGTGCTGAAGCAGACCCACAGTGCGAAGAGTGGCCTGAGTGACCTCCAGGGAAGATTGTGCCCGGATGAGCCAGTCGTCTAGGTAGGTTAACACAAAGAGGCCTTGAAGCCTTAGGAAGGCTGCCACCACTGCCAGGCATTTGGTGAACACCCTGGGAGCGGAGGACAGGCCAAAGGGCAGTACCCTGTACTGATAATGATTCCCTGCCACAACAAATCTTAGATATTGCCTGTGGTCTGGATGTATAAGGATGTGAGTATAAGCATCCTTTAGATCCAAGGAGCATAGCCAATATCCCTGCTGGAGGTAGGGCAGCAGGATTCCAAGGGTAAGCATCTTCAACTTTTCCCTTTGCAGGAACTTGAGGTTGTGCAAGTCTAGGATGGGTCTGAGGCCTCCTGTTCTTTTTGGTATCAGAAAGTACCTGGAATAAAAGCCGTGACCTCTCAGGTGGTGGGGCACCGGTTCCACAGCCTGTTCCTGAAGAAGACTTGCCAACTCCTGAAGGAGTAAGTCAATGTGCAGAGGGATCTTGGAAGCTCCCCTGGAAAGTACGAGGGAGGTACTTGGTGAAAGTGCAAAAGGTAGCCCTTTTGAACTACCTGAAGCACCCAGGCATCCGATGTTATGGCTGACCACCTGTGGGCAAAGTGGGCCAGCCGGCCTCCTGTGCTGAGAGAAGCCAGCGGGGGGGGGAAGAGGCTATGCTTACGGAGTCAAAAAACCCCACCCTGCTGAGCAGGGGCCGGTGTAGTGGGCTTGGGGGCCTTCTGCCTACGGGACCCATTACCCTGTCCCTTAGCCTGCTGACCCTGATGGGGAGCTGCTGAGGCTTGATATTGTGGGTGGTGTTGTTTATAGGCAGACACCTTCCTCGGGTAAAAGGGCTTTTTCCCCGAGCCCTTCCTCTTCTGTGAAGGGGCAGAGGTCTTCCTGGACAGGCGAGCCCTGGTTAGAGTCTCGGTCTCGAGTTGTGCAGCCTTTTCAGACATGGGCTTGCCAAAGAGGTTTTCACCTTTGCAGGGGACATCGACCAACTTGTCCTGCACCCATGGCTCGAGGTCGGATGACTGAAGCCAAGCCTGTCGGCGGGCACCGATGCCGGCCCCGGCTACTCGAGCCGATGCTTCGAAGCCATCGTAGGCTGCTCGAGAAATAAACTTCGAGCACTCTCGAATACCAGTGGACAAGGCCTGGAACCTCTGCAAAGGTTCCTCGGAGAGACCAGCAGAGAACCCGGCAATTTCCTTTGCCAGGTCTCCGAGATACATGCCCATGTAGAGCTGGTATGTCTGGACTCGACAAGCAAGCATAGAGCCCTGGAAACACTTCCTACCGAGGGCATCCAGGTTCCGGGCCTCCTTGCCAGGAAGCACCGAGGAGTGCATCTTCTGACTCTTGAGTCGATGCATGGCAGATTCCACCACCATGGAATGGTGCGGTAGTTGTGCCTTCTGGAACCCGGGGCTCTTGCGGACTCGATACATGGAATCGACCCGCTTGCTTAACACCGGCGTCGACGCTGGGCTCTCCCACATGCGGAAGAGAAGTCGTTCCAGCATCGGAGGAACCGGTACAGTAAAGGCGCCTTCGGGGGAGAGTCATACTGGAGGGCCTTGAGCTCTTCGGCTCGAGGCTCCTCCTCGGGATCCGCGGGGAAGGCCAAAGCCTTGGCCATATCCCTCATGAAGTCCGAGAACCGGGTACCCTCCGGGGGGGACCGTCTCCGAGGCTCAGACTCGGGCGAGTCGGAGGGGACGCACAGAGTCTGAAAAGAACCGGGTGACTCATCCTCCTCCGTGTCCCAGCCCGACTCTTCGGTGGAGGAATCGAGCGGCTCCGTGCGGGCGGGCGCCGATGACCTCCGTCCCGACGCCGAGGCCGGCATCGACGACCTCGGTCCCGAACGGGAGGCCGAGGGAGACCGTGGCCGAGGATCGACTCGAGCCTGCATGGACTCGAGGATCGGCTCGGCCTCCGGGGTCGACTTGGACGTCGACGTCCCGGTGGTCGGGGCAGATGCACTGGCAAGGCCAGCGATCAAGGTCCGCTGCTGGTCCATGAAGGCAGCTAAACTGCTCTCCAAGGCTGTCAACCTGAGTCCAAGCTCAGGAGACCCAGCAGCCCCCGACTCGGGCCCCGATGGCGTCGGGCCTGACGTCGGCTCTTCGGAGGCGAGTCCACGAGGACTACAGTACTCGTGTGTCCAGGAGACTCCACTTTGAGACGAGGATGTTTCGAAGGCCTCTCCGACTCCGAGGACCCGGGACAGCTATTGGGGCTATGCGACCTGGCCCTCGAGGGACCAGGAGCGTCCTCCGACGCAGCCCTCGCAGGTTTCTTCTTCCGACGATGTTCCCGGGCAGGAGACCCCCGCTCAGAGGAACTCCGACGATGCTCGGGGCTGGAGTCACGAGATGTCGAAGCCTCTGACGAGGTCCGGGCCCGGCTGCACGCGGAGTCAGAGAAGATTCGCTCTTTTTGAGACTGCCGACTCAACGCCTTCGAGGACATTTTGGTACACGGACCACAAATCATCGGGTCATGATTGGGTCCGAGGCAGCGGCGGCAGCAGTCGTTTGTGTCGGTAAGAGACATAAGTCTCGTACACCGATCACACTTTTTAAACCCGCTGGCAGCCATCGGGGGAAAAAGGGCCCCTGCGAGGTCAAAAGACTGTGCTGCCAGAGAAAAAGAAAAAGTGGCGGGAACGCCAGTCACGAAGGACAAAAACCGAAAAATAGAGAACGGACTCGACACCGGAGTATCGAGGCCGGGCGGGAAAAGGACACGGCGTCGAACCGAGAAAAAACAGAACGAAAAATCAACTTTTTCAGCGGCGATCACAAACTACGTCTGTAGGGCTCCGCGGAAAAAAGAAGACTGAGCAAGATGGCACCCTTGGGCGGGAAGGGGACTGCGCATGCGCGCTGCAACTCCCAAAGGCTTTCTTCGAACGCTGGGGAAATTGCTCTGCGAGGGCTCCGTCGGCGCCGACGTCACCCATAAGTGAGGACTGACTTCCTGCTTGGTCCTGGAGAATCAGAGACATCTCTGCCTTACCTGTACGTTCTGCCCTGGATGTCCCAGATTGCACTTGGATGCCCTTTCTAAAATGCCACTTCATGCATGCTGCACGTTCTGCTACGTATGCTGCACTAACTGACAGGTAGTAGTGCATGATGGTTGCACTTACTGCACATTTAGTATTGGCGCTAATCGTGTGGTAAATGCACATCTTTAGTAGAAGGGCCCCTTGGTGACTAGGGCAGTAAAGTTCCTCAAAAGCCAAGGAGCATTACCACATTAAGGAGATCATTTTAGAATCATCTCCATCTGTAAATAGCAGCATTTACATGTGGAGATTGAAATACACATGTTAATGGAAGGGGGGTGTTGATAGTGACTACGGTAAATGTCAAATGGTTGCAAACCTGGCGCAAGAGACGCTTGGTGGAAAGAGAGGGTACGCGGTTAAAAGCAAATATAGTGTGTATACAAGAGACCCACTTAAGAGTTGGGCAAGAAGGGTTAATATGCTCAAAGAGGTATCCCAGAGTGGTACTGGTGGGGCAAAGAGCCCATCCATGGAAAGGGGGGTGGGGGTGATGATAGGATGTGAATATAAGGAGGCAGTGGTGGAGGAACGGAGGGATAAAAAAGGGAGATGGGTGGTGGTGCGGATGAAGATCAAGGACGAAGAGGTATGGATTGTAAGTATATATGGCCCCAACACGCAGAGAGAGGAATTTTATAAAAAGTTGATGGTAGAGCTGGAGGGGTGGGAGAGTACTCCTATTATATGGGGGAGGGGGGATTTCAACATCACGGTAAATCCGAGGCTGCCACCAAAGCAGTTTACTAAGATGAGTTACTGAGATGACTATCTGAGGCGGCTACGGCTACGGAGCAGATTATTGGATATGATCACGATATGACAAGATAAGTTTATGTGGGCTATTATGCTTTAATCTTGATTTTGGATGTTAATTACACTTTTCTCATTTTTGTAGGAGTGTTCCTGACTGCTCCTGGGCTGCTTATTGTGTATTTTGTACATATACTGATTAATTCTGATGCTTTGGAGCAGTGTGCGTGTTTTTGTTGAATGATTGATAGATTGATAGAATGTGTATATGGAGATACTTTGTAGTGTGTTGTTTTAGGATCCCAGGGTGATATTGTATTGGTGTGTAGGTGAGGTGTTATTGGATACTAATTTGTATGTATTAGGAAAATTGGAAAGGCTGTGACCTATGATGTGTGAGCATCAGCTATTCCCTACAGCGAGTTTCTCGCTGTATGTGGGGCACTAGCCATTCTGAGGTCTGATTGCCTTATGGGAATGTTGTTGGAAGAATTAGAATTGGTTTGAGATAATACTTGAGTTTAGCTTAGGTTGGGAGCGCGTGATTGTTGATGTCATTTGGAATAGCTCCCATACAGCTTTTTTAGTGGTATTAAGCAGCTACAGACCATGATAATGCGGTTTATCTGGGAGGGAAGGATTCCAAGAGTAGAAGAGCTACAATGTTTAAAGCGAGGGGGGGGGGTTGGGAGTACCAAACTTGTTAAATTACTATGAGGCAGCGCAGTTGAGGGCTTTGTTTGTGTGGCGGGAGAGAGGTGAGACGCCGCAATGGGTACATATGGAAAAAGAGGGGAAAATTTGGAGGCTAGGGTGTGGGATAGTGTGGGGGAGGGGGTGGGGAGGAAGGGGAGGAACCCGCATAAGGAGTTAACTTTGCAGATTTGGGGAAGGAGGCGATCATATTTGATGCAGGGGAAGTCCATATCAAGGGAGACGCATTTGCTAAATATGGGTGACTTCACACCGGGGCGGTGCGGTGGGGTTTTCAAAGAAGGGCCACGCAAGGGATTGGTAAGGGTGGGCCAACTGATAGATAAAAAGGGGGAGGCGAGACAGTACAGGGATCTCCAAAGCAGCTATGGGGTACAAGATAAGGCATTTTATGCCTACATGCAGCTATGGTACTTCCTAAAGCAAGAGGGAGTAAAGAGGGATTTAAAGAGTAAAGCCCACGGAGTTTGAGATGTTAATGGAAAAATGGGACTCGGAAAAAGGGTTGGTTTCAAGGTTGTATAAGATACTCAATGCAAAGCAGAGGGGGGGGGGCGAGTAAGTTGGCAAGAACAATGGGAGAAGGACATAGGTGGCCAATGGGATGAGGAGAGATGGTGGGGAATATATGAGGGGGAGCGTAGATTGGCATAGGCAGCGGCCGTGGTGGAAAATTGCTTGAAAATTCGACTTAGGATGGTGTGGACACCTGTAAGGTTACAGGCCATATTTAAGGATAGGAATGCAAATTGCTGGAGGGGTTGTGGTGAGAGAGGGGATCTGCTGCACATGATTTGGGGATGCCAAAAACTCCAGGGGCTGTGGGAGGGGGTAGAAAGATTCTTCCAAGAGGTAACCTGGGTACAGATATGGGTAACCTTAGCGCAAATTGCTCTAGCTGAGGGGGAGGAGGGGGCAATCAAATGTTGACTGCCTTCCTAGGCCACTGTGTGGTGGCGAGTCGACTGGCCATACTGAAAAGATGAAAAGATACGGAGGCAACAGCTATGAAGGAGGTAATTGGGAGGCTGGATTTTCTTTGGCATATGAGCGCAATAGGGGCATACGGCTGCAATAAAAGAGCAAAACACGGGGCAGTATGGCAAGACTATGATGAGTGGAGGGAGAGGGGGTGGTATGACTGGATGATGGACTAGGTATTGCTGGGGGAAGGGAGTGAGGGGGGAATAGGGGGATAATGGAAGGGGAGGGGGGAACAGGAATGCGGGGATGTAATGGTAGGGTTATAAGGGATAAATGGGCTCAACTAGGTAATGAATACAAGATATTGACTTAGGGAGTATGGTATTGTTATAATCTGATGTGTCATAACACCACAGGGAGTGACCAGGGGGAAACGGGGACTTAAATAGAGTTCATGATGTGTATTCGAGAATGCCTGCTATTTTTGAACTGTAGATTCTGTTATCAGTGTTAAAAGTGATAAGTTAGAATGATGAGCATTTCCGGTGGGGTACAAAGGGAGAGTGTGGAATGCTAATTATTTGTGTTTCTTGTATTGTATTGAGCTGTGTGTCTGCATATCTAAGTATTCCTATGTTTAACTGGAAGAAGGCTGTAGATGGTGGGTTGGTGGGGCAGAATGTTCAAGCCTGGCTGGGTTTCAATGTTGTGCTGTGGATGTAAATTATGAGGAGTGCCAATAAAAATTTCAATTTAAAAAAAAAAAACCCCAAACCCCCAAAACTATTTTGGAAGCCCAGACGAGCTATATTCCACGCTTTAAGAAAAGTGAAGCAAAGTCCAAAAAACTGCCAGCATGGTAGCATGGTTTAAAGGTGAAGTCAGAGAGGCTGTTGTTGGCAAAAAAGCAACTTTCAGGAAATGGAAAAAGGAGCCAAATGACGAAAACTGGAAACAATAGAAGCACTGGCAAGTTAGATGCAAGGCATTGATAAGTCAGGCAAAAAGAGAATTTGAGAAGCAGCTTGCTGTGGAAGCAAAAACGCATAATAAAGACTTTTTCAAGTACATTCGTAGCAAAAAACCTGTGAGAGAGTCAGTTGGACCATTAGATGATAGAGAAGTAAAAGAGGCATTAAGAGAGGACAAGGCCATAGTGGAGAGACTGAATGAATTCTTTGCTTCAATCTTTACTGAGAAAGATGTAGGAATGTTACCTATGACTGAAATGGTATTTAAAGGAGATGCTATGGAAGAATTAAAAGACATATCGATACACTGGGAAGATGTATTGCAACTATTTGATAAAATGAAGAGTAGCAAATCACCTGGACCGGATGGTATACATCCAAGGGTGTTGAAAAAACTGAAATATGAGATTGCAGACCTATTATTAGTAATCTGTGAAGTATCATTAAAATCATCTGTAATACCTGAAGATTGGAGGATGTCCAATGTGACGCCAATTTTTAAAAAGGGTTCCGAGGTGATCCGGGAAACTACAGACCGGTGAGCCTGATGTCAGTACTGGGAAAAATGGTGGAAACCCTCATAAAGAACAAAATTACTGAACATGTAGATAGTCATGGCTTAATGGGTGACAGGCAACATGGCTTTAGCCAAGGAAGGTCTTATCTTCCTAATCTGTTATGTTTTTTTCAAGGTGTGAATAAACAGGTAGACAAAGGTGAGTCGGTTGATATAGTGTATCTGGACTTTCAGAAAGCCTTTGACAAAGTTCTTCATCAGAGGCTTTTGGCAAAATTAAAAGTCATGGGATAGGAGGCAGTGTACTATTGTGGATCAGCAACTCGTTAAAAGATAGAAAGCAGAGGGTATGGCTAAATGGCCACTTTTCCCATTGGAGAAAGGTGAATAGTGTAGTACCCCAGGGATCTGTGTTGGGTCCGCTGCTTTTTAACATATCCATAATTGACCTGGAAATGGAAATAAGTAAGGCTATCAAATTTGCAGACGATACAAAACTATTCAAAATTGTTAAAATCCATGAGGATTGTGGAAAATTGCAAAAGGATCTTCTCTCTCTGCTGCTCTTGATACTGTTGCCCCCCTTCGGCCCTGTCATTCTTCCCGACACCATTCCCATCATCCCTGATTCCACCCTGGTCTTTTCCTTCACCATAGGTATCTTCATCGTGCAGAGCGACTTTGGCGTAAGCACCCTTCTTCCTCTAGCTTCCACCACTTTCATCTTTGTCACTGTCACTATCGCTCTCTTCTCCACTTGGCTAAACGAGACTATTTTTCCAATCTTATCTTCTCTTCTGCTAATTCTTCTCTTCGACTCTACTCTGTCTCCGTTCCCTCTCTGCACTTCTCTCCTTCTCCCTCTTTCTCTACTTCCCCTGACCCTGCTTCCCTGGCCTCTTATTTTACCTCTAAGGTTCTTTCTCTTCCCCTCTCCTCCTCCTCCCCTCTCCTTCCCCTCTTGTCCTCCTCCCCTCTCCTGCTTCATCCCCCCTTTCCAGGTCCCCCCCTTCCTTCTCCCTCTTCTTCCCCTACCCCTCCGCTCTCGCATCTCTGGTCCACCTTCATGCCACTCTCCGATTCAGTTCTATCAAAAGCTTTCTCTTCTACTCGAAAAACCACCTGCGCTGCTGATCCTATTCCTTCCCACTGTCTCTTTGAACCCTCTCTCGCTCTTTCCCCTCATATTCTCTCTTCAACTCAAGCTTATCTTCTGGTATCTTTCCTTCTTCCTGGAAGCATGCCACTGTTCGTCCCCTTCTGAAGAAAGGCTCCCTCGACCCCTCTTCTCCTTCCAGCTGGCGCCCCATTTCCAATCTTCCATTTCACGCAAAACTCCTAGAAAAGCTGGTCTTCTCTCAACTTTCCTCTCACCTTGAAGCCTCCCTTACCTTTCACCCACGACAATCTGGTTTCCACCCCAGACACAGCACGGAACCTGTCCTCCTTTCACTCCTCAATGAACTGCATGCTGCTCACGACCACGGTCTCTTTTCTCTCGCCGTTTCACATGATCTATCTGCTGCTTTTGACCTGGTTGATCACCGCACTCTTCTGACGCGTCTTCGGGAATTAGGTCTCACTGGCAGAGTCCTTCGATGGTTTCATTCCTCTCTCTCCTGTAGGTCTTTCTCAGTTGTCTCCGGGTCCTCTTCTTCCACCTCCACCCCCCTCCCCTGCGGTGCCCCCCAGGATTCTGTTCTCGCCCCACTTCTGTTTAATGTTTTTTTCACACCCCTTTCCCTTCTGATTCAACACGGTGTTTCTGCTTACTATTATGCGGATGATATCTTCCTTCTGCACCACACAGACTTTTCCACTCCTGATATTTCAACTCTCAACACCTGTCTTTCCGCAGTGACTTCCTGGCTTTCTTCTAACTTCTTACACATTAATCTTTTCAAAACCTCTGCTATTTGGTTCACCTTTGGGAGCCGCCCCCCCCCCCCCCTTCTCTTGTTCCTTCACTCTCTTCTTCGCCTATTCCTATTGTTTCTTCCCTTCGGTATCTGGGCGTCATTCTTGACTCTTCTCTCTCTTTCAAAGAGCATATCGCTTCTGTTGTCCAGCGCTCTTTCTTCTCCCTGAAACAGCTCCGCACGGTCCGTCCTTTTCTTTCCCCCTCCGCTTTAACCACTTTGCTTCTCTCTCTTGTCATATCTCGCCTAGACTATTACGTCTCCCTGGCTGGTCTCCCTCAGTCCCAACTCATCCGTTTTCAACATATCCAAAATACCGCTGCTCGTCTCCTCACTCACGCCTCTCCTTTTGACCATTTTACTCCCCTCCTTCTCAGTCTGCACTGGCTCCGTATTTCCTTCCGAATTCAGTACAAGTTCCTTATATTTGTTCACAGGTCTATTCATACTGGCACCCCCCTTTACCTTGCCGATCAAGTTCACTTTCACACCCCTCACCGCTACCACCGGTCCATTCACGCCAATTGCATGTCCCTTCTTTCCCAATCCTAAACCCACCTGGAATCCACCCGCTCTTCTGTCTTTTATTTCCTCGGCCCACAACTCTGGAACTCGCACACCCCCCCCCCCCCCCCCTCCGCTTAGAACCCTCATTCAAAACTTTTAAGGTCAACACCTATTCTGCTCTGCTTTCAACCTCCCCCCCCCCAATTGATGTCTAACTTATTTGTTTCTTGGTCTTATCTTTCCTGTTCTTTTGAAATTTTAATGGCGTTCCTTTTCTTTTCATTGCAGCCTATTTAAAATTTGTTTGTAAACTGCCCAGATGCCCTGGTTATGAGTGGTATAGTAAGTTTTTAATAAACATACATCTCTATAAATTGGAAGACTGGGCATCCAAATGGCAGATGAATTTTAATGTGGACAAGTGCAACGTTAAGCACCTAGAAAAGAAAAACCTAGACTATGGTTACATGATGCAAGGTTCCACATTAGGAGCCAGCACCCAGGAAAAAGATTTAGGCATCATCATGGATAACATCTTAAAACCCTCCGCCCAGTCTGCAGCAGCGGCCAAGAGAGCAAATAGAATGCTAGGTATCATAAGGAAAGGAATGGAGAATAAAACAAAGGATATTATAATGCCTCTGTATCGTTCCATAGTGCACCTTGAATATTGTGTGCAATTCTGGTCGCCGTATCTTAAAATGGATATAGCGTTATCAGAAAAGGTACAGAAAAGAGCCACCAAAATGGTAAAGGGGATGGAAGGATACCCCTATGAAGGGAGGCTGAAAAGGTTAGGGCTCTTCAACCTGGAAAAGAGACTGCTGAGGGGAGATATGATAGAGGTCTATAAATTAATGAATGGAGTGCAATGGGTAAACATATTGATTGTTTACGCCATCAAAATATAGAAAGATTAGGGGGCATGCAATGAAGCTACAGGGTAACCTATTTAAGAATAATAAAAGAAATATTTTTTCACTCAATGTGTAATCAAACTCTGGAATTTGTTACAGGAGGATGTAGTAAAAGCTGTTTAGTGTAGCAGGGTTTAAAAAAGGGTTGCAAAGCAGAGATGGCATCCATCTGTCCAATGAAGGTTGACACGTCTTCAGTAGTAGAGTGGCTAATCTACTGAAGAGGGCTTTAAGATAGATTAGTTGGGGATAAGTGAAGAAAGCCCCCAGGTAAGTGATACATTAAATACCTTTATGGAAATGTGTAACAGGGGTAACATATGGAAAGCAGAAGGACACTATCACCAGGCTTGCTATGCGTCTCTCCGCAACCAGACATTTGCTCGGAGCATACTCCAACTTCTGGGTCACATGGCAGCATAGACCCAGAGTCTTGAAGGACTAGAAAAGGGGACTGTTACTTCTGGAGAGAGATCTGCAATTGTGAGTATATACTTCTGAGAATTTTCTGAAAGGAATTCTTTGATTAAAGCTAATTAATCTGTGAATCCACTTTTTTTTGTTAAATCAGTCAGGGCCTAGTAGCAGCAGTTTAAGTTTAAATTTAAAACACAGAAGAGAACTTTCTGGTTACATTTCATACCCAGTAGAGAGCTTGTAGTTTAAATTTAATAGTCACTCAGGGCCTAGCATCAGCAAAGTACTTTTAGTTTAAATTTAAAACACAGAAGAGAGCTTTCTGGTTAAATCTGGAACCCAGCAGAGAGCTTGTAGTTTACATTTCATAATAAGTTAGAGCCTAGCAGCAGCAAAGAGCTATAATTTAAATCAAATCAGAATATAGCTTACCTCAGCAGCACAAGACAGGGTACTGTGTAGCAGCCCTCTTTTAATATGTGTTATTTCCCTCCCTCCCTCCCTCCCCAACACCCACCCACCCCTGGGATAATCGTAGCTTTATAGGTACTTACACATCTTAAAAGACAAAAGGTATTCTCAGGTGAAGCTTGCTACCCCAGTCAGTCATACACTAAGGACCTGAGATTAATTAAGCTTCAGGTGAACAAGGTATATTAAACATATTAGGTACAGTTTTATTAGTATAAATATCCATAGCAACCCTCAGTAAGTAAAGAACTTAAAAGATCTAAAAACAAACTTAAAACTAAGATGCAGACAGCAGTCCAGCAGCGAGATGGGGGCTTTCCAGTCTTTTGCATTGAGTGTCACATGTATGATTTTCTCCCAGTTGGTGAAAGGTCTCCATAGCCCATGTTCCCTGTAAAATAGTTATCTCCAAGTTATAATGCCCTGTTTAATGTAATTTCAGTTTGTTCAATGTAAACCGCACTGATGCAGAATAGCGCGGTATATAAGAGAATGTAAATAAAAATAAATAAAAAAATAAAAATAAATAAAAAAAACATGTGCACTAGGTACAAGGAGCTCTTTGCTCTCAGGGAACGAGTCCGTTCTCTAGAGGCTAGAGTAGCAGACATGGAAAACATAAGAAAGACAGAGAGGTACATAGACGAGACCTACAGGGATATAGTCCTGAAGTCCCACCTCCAGTCTGGCAGCATCCCTGTTGCCATGGAGGAGAGAGGTCACGTGACAGGAGAGAAACACCCTGGTGTGGCAGGAAGTGATCCCGTAACTAGGATCTGTCCTCCAGGTGATGTAAAACCCTCTCACACCGAGGAAGCTTCTCCAGGGCCATGTGCCCATGAGGGAAGGATTAAGACAGCCGTTATAGTTGGTGATTCGATCATTAGGCATGTAGATAGCTGGGTGGCTGGTGGACGTGAGGATCGCCTGGTAACATGCCTGCCTGGTGCGAAGGTAGCGGACCTCATGCGCCACCTAGATAAGGTCTTAGATAGTGCTGGGGAGGAGTCTGCTGTATTGGTACATGTTGGTACCAATGACGTAGGAAAATGTGGTAGGGAGGTTCTGGAGGCTAAATTTAGGCTTTTAGGTAGGAAGTTGAAATCCAGAACTTCCAGGGTAGCGTTCTCCGAAATGCTTCCCGTTCCACACGCAGGACCCAAAAGGCAGGCAGAGCTCCGGAGTCTCAATGCGTGGATGAAACAATGGTGCAGAGATGAGGGTTTGGGATTTGTTAGGAACTGGGGAACATTCTGGGGAAAGGAGGGGCTCTTCCGAAGATATGGACTTCACCTTAACCGGGATGGAACCAGGCTGCTGGCATTAACCTTTAAAAAGGAGATAGAGCAGCTTTTAAACTAGATAATAGGGGAAAGCCGACAGTCACCCAAGAGCGGATGGTTCGGAAGAATGTATCCTTGAAGGATACTACCAAAAGCAGAGGTTCCAAAAAAGAGTAAAGTAGCCCAAATGCCCTCGAGTATTGAGAAGATAAAGTTTAAAGATCCCAAACTACCCATGTCTACCAATAGCCATATTAATATGAATAAAATAAGTCTCTAAAATGCTTGTATGCAAATGCTAGAAGTCTAAAAAATAAGATGGGAGAGTTAGAATATATAGCACTAAATGAAAGGTTAGATATGATTAGAATATCAGAGACATGGTGGAAGAAGGACAACCAGTGGGACACTGTGATACCTGGGTACAAACTATATCATAATGATAGAGCTGATCAAATTGGTGGAGGGGTTGCGCTCTATGTTAGAGAGGGCACTGAGTCAGAAAGGATTAAAGTTTTGCAGGAAACAAATTTTGCTGTAGAATCTCTATGGATTGAAATTCCATGCAAAAAGGGGAAGGCGATGGCAGTGGGAATGTACTATCGACCGCCTGGCCAGAATGACAAATGGATGATGAAATGCTCAAAGAAATCCAAGAAGCTAACAAAAGTTACAGGGCAGTAATAATAATGGGTGATTTCAATTACCCCGGTATCGACTGGGTCAGTGTCACGGCAGGACATGCTAGGGAGATAAAGTTTCTAGATGAAATAAACGACTGCTTCTTGGAGCAGCTGGTTCATGAACCGACCAGAGGGGAAGTCATATTAGACCTAGTCCTTAGTGGAACACCAGATCTAGTGCAAGAGCTAAGGGTGCTGGGGCCACTTGGCAATAGTGATCATAGCATGATCGCGTTTGATTTAATTAGTGGAGGAGGGATAGTAAGGAAATCCACAGTACTACCTTTTAACTTTCGAAAGGGAGACTATGATAAAATGAGGAAAATAGTTAAGAAAAAACTAAAAGGAGCTGTTGCAAAGGTTAAAGACTTACATCAAGCTTGGGTGTTGTTGAAAAATACTATCTTGGAAGCCCAGACCAGCTACATTCCATGCTTTAAGAAAAGTGGAAGGAAGTCCAAAAAACTGTCTGCATGGTTTAAAGGTGAGGTCAGAAAGGCTGTTGCCAAAAAAGCATCTTTCAGGAAATGGAAAAAAAGAGCCAAATGACGAAACTTGGAAACAGCACAAGCACTGGCAAGTCAAATGCAAGGCATTGATAAGGCAGGCAAAGGGAGAATTTGAGAAGCAGCTTGCTGCGGAAGCAAAAACGCCTCTCTGACTGGAGAGGCTTGGGCCTCTCTGACTGGAGAGATGGAGGAATAATTCTTCTGGCTTTTGAGCTTCTGCATAGATGACTCTACGACCATGAAGTTTTGTGGGAGCTGAGCCTTTTGGAAGCCAGGGCCCATTTTGACATGGTAGATGGCGTCGAAGCATCGGCTGACCACTGGCACAGAGGCCAGGGTCTCCCACATTCGTAGGAGCAACCACTCGAATATAAGTTACACCGATACTGAGAGAGTCCTCTTCGGCGGGGACTCATACTGGAGGATCTCTAGTTATTCGGTGCGCGGGTCCTCCTCTGATTCGGTCAGGAACAACAGGGCCTGGGCCATATCCCGGACGAAGTTGTCGAAGACCACATCCTCCAGGGGAGAATGGCACCTGGATGCCAAGGGAGACTGCTCTGAGGGGACATCTCAATGTCGAGAGGTCTCCGGGGAGCCTCATCATTGGTCTCCCATTCAGAACTGGAGGGTGTCGGGGATTCCAAGGCTCAGATTCCTGGGCCTCGAGGCCAGGTCCAGGGAAAAGGATTCCTCTGGAGGATCTCGGATCCAACTTCTGGAAACTGACTGGGGAGGACCAGACAACTGAGGATCGGGACCTGGACCTTGATCAGTGCTGAGGGCTTGCCCGAGGCCAGTGGCGCTCAGTGCCTGGCTCAATGCCTGGGGACTCCCCCACAGTCAGGGGCCTGGTTGTCGGAGCAGATGCTGATGAGCAGGACATCATTACCTGCTGCAGGGCCAGGATAGCAGAGATAGTCTGCTCCAGGGCCACCATTCTGGTTTTGAGGCCAGAAGGCTCTGCGGCCTTTGGCGCGGGCACCAATGTTCTCAGGCCTGGCGCTGGACCTCTCCCAAGTGCATCCTCAAGGACAACATTCTCGAGGAGCCTTTCATGTAATCCGCCGGCCGAGGCTCCTTCCTAGAGACCTTAGGGGGGCGCTGCTCGGAGTCACCCGAGTCCCTCCATGGGACCTTACTGGTTTTCACCAGTAGAACCTTGACGGAGTTGGAGGATTTTTTCATTTTCTTCTCGGGGTCCAGGGCCTTTGCAGAGGAGCCTCCGCCATGAGACTCAGAAGATGACTGGGCCTCATGGGATGTGCTGGGCTGGGAGCTCAGCGCTGGGGAAGCCGGAGCAGAGTCAGACCGCGGGAATATTTTCACCTGCAACTCCAACCATTTCTTGTTGGTTTTCAGAGTCATGGCCTGTCACAGGTCGCAGATGGTGCTGTCGTGGTCCGGACACAGGCAGCGTAGACAGCAGTCACAGGTGTCTGACAGACAGTCTGACTGCAGAAGTCACATTATTTGAACCTACCGGGAGACATGGTAGTAGACACACAGTCGGGAAAGACTCCAAGGCGAAAAATGGTGCGAATGCCGGTCAAAGCAAGCCTCGTCAAAAAAGAAGGGGGAGCCGAGAACAGCACCAGGGTCAGCGCCGGCTCGAGGCGTTAAGAGGAAGCGGTATGCAAACTGGGAAAAAACAACTTTTAAGGATAAATTTAGAAAGATTTTTCTGGGAAAACAGGACAAGTGTCCTTTGGGTTCCACATAAAAGGAGACTGAGCAAGATGGCAACCTTGGGAGGGGGAAGGGGACAACACAAGCATGGTATCATTCCCAAAGGCTTTCTTTGAAAGCTGAGGAAATGCTAAGCACGGACTCCGTCAGCATCAACATCACCCATATGTGAGGACCGACTTCCTGCTTGTTTCTGGAGAAATATTTATACAACAATAAAGCGTAGTTACTCACCTCTAACAGGTGATCTCCGGGAACAGCAGGAATTTAGTCCTCACATATGGGTATCGCTGGAGCCCGCGCGGGAACGCTACCCAGCGTCCAATAGGAACGCTTTTGGGAGCATCCCTCAGCACATGTGCGCTGCCTTCCTGCCTTTCCAACTGTCCCTCTTCAGTTAAGTTTGTAGCTGAGTGAAAGGATAGAGGGAGAGAGGAAAGAGACAGAGAGACAACTCCTAGGGGAGGTGGGTGGGTTGTGAGGACTAAATTCCTGCTGTTCCCGGAGATCACCTGTTACAGGTGACTAACTACGCTATCTCCAGGAACAAGCAGGAATGTAGTCTTCACATATGGGGACTCCCTAGCTGAAGATGCCAGGGAGATACCCCCAAGAAGGTGCCACCGTCGACGGTGAGAATCCTTCTGCCCATGGATCTCTGGCATCCCACCAGGGTTGGTGGGTAGGAGTTGGTTTAGGTTTGAAAGAGATTTTGAAGAACAGCTTGGCCAAAGAAGGCATCCCAACGGGAGGCTTCATCTAGGCAGTAGTGGACTGTAAAAGGTGTGTACCGAAGCCCAGGTGGCTGCTCGACAAATGTCATCGATAGACACAGAGTGGAGATTAGCCATAGAAGCTGCCATGGCTCTCACATTATGAGCTGTGACATGGTCCTGAAGAGGAAGACCCTTACTCTCATAAGCAAAGGATATGCATTGGGAAATCCATTTAGATAAAGTTCTTTTGGAGAATGGAAGTCCAAAATGACTAGGGTCAAAAGCTATAAAAAGTTGTGAGGACTTTCTATGTTGCTGTGTTCTTTGAATGTAAAAGGCTAAGGCCCTTTTACAATCCAAAGTATGAAGGTTTCTTTCTGCATTAGAGGCGTGAGGCCTTGGGAAAAAATACAGGAAGGTAAATTGATCGATTTAAATTAAAAGGCGAAACCACCTTTGGCATAAAAAGAGGGTGAGTTCGAAGAACAACCTTATCATGATGAAACCTAGTATAAGGAGGATCAGCCACTAAAGCTTGTAATTCACTAATGCGACGGGCAGAGGAGACTGCAATTAGGAAGATGACCTTCCAGGTCAAAAACGTAAGGGCTGCAGTGGCTAAAGGCTCAAAAGGCGGCTTCATGAGCTGCCCGAGAACTAGATTTAGATCCCATGCCGCCGGTGGTGGCTTGATGGGAGGTTTAGTTAATAAAAGGCCTCTCATAAATCTTGATAGGAGTGGATGAGAGGAAATTGGTTGTCCATTTAGAGGCTTATAAGAAGCTGCAATTGCACTAAGATGGACTCTTACCAAATTGGTCTTTAACCCAGAATTCGATAAGTGAAGGAGATACTCTAATATCGATTCTAAGGGTATGGCCAGGGGGTATAATCCCCTCTTGGAGCACAATATAGTAAAACGTTTCCACTTGAAGGCATAAGATCTTCTTGTGGAAAGTTTCCTAGAAGCCTGAAGGATATCTTTTACCTGCTGGGACAGGTTGAAATCCTGGACGTCTAAGCCTTGAGCAACCAAGCCGTGAAGTGCAGGGACTGGGGATTCGGGTGCCATAGCGTCCCGTTCTCCTGAGAAAGGAGATCTGGAGCATGCCCTAACTCCAGAGGTGCCGCTTGAGAGAGATGCAGAAGCAGGGAATAACCACGTTTGGCGTGGCCATCGTAGTGCTATGAGAATCATGCGACCCTTGTCTCTCTGAAGCTTGAAGAGTGTTTTGGGGATGAGGGGAATGGGTGGGAAGGCATAAAGGAAGTCCTGACCCCAGTGAAGGAGGAAGGCATCCCTTGCCTGACAGAACCGGAATCCTGGAACAGAACAGGGGAAGTTTGGCATTCAGTGGACTTGCAAAGAGGTCTATGCCTGGAGTGCCCCAGAGATGAAATATCCTTGCCACCTGGTCTAGGTGGAGTGACAACTCATGAGGCAGCAGTACTCGACTGAGTTTGTCCGCCCAAAGGTTTTGAATGCCTGGAAGACATACCACTAGAAGGTGAATTTGATGCTCTCTGGTGAGGGCCCTTAGTCATAAAGCTTTGTTGCATAACGACAGAGAGCCTGTTCCGCCCTGCTTGTTCACATAAAACATGGCTACCTGATTGTCCATCTGGACTAGGACTGTCTTGTAGCTGAACTGGGCATGGAACACTCGAAGAGCTAAATAAATTGCTCTTAATTCCAGGAGGTTTATGTGTAAACCAACCTCCTGTGGAGTCCAGGTGCCCTGGGTAAAGAGATGATTCAGGTGTGCTCTCCAACCCACCTGTGATGCATCTGTTAGGGTGGCCTGAAAGAGGGGTTGATGGAAAGGAGACCCCACTGTCAGATTTTCTAGTGATTGCCACCATTGGAGGGACAAAATTAGTCGTTGAGAGATTGTTATTTTGTCCAACAAATGACCCGTGGCCTGTGTCCACTGGGTGGAGAGGGTCCACTGAGCTGCTCGCATGTGGAGGCAAGCATATGGGACTACATGAACTGTGAATGCCATGTGTCCCAGTAACTGCAGTAGCTCCCGAGCAGTGAGGGAGGATTTGCCTGCTGCTTGGGAAGCTAGCTGCACTATGCGAAGACACCGGGCTTGTGGAAGGAAAGCCCTTGCCTGTCTGGTATCCAGACAGGCTCCTATGAATTCTAGGCATTGGGAAGGAACTAGTTGAGATTTCGGGAAATTTATTACCAATCCCAAATATTGGAGGATTCGCATTGTACGAGACAGTGCAGTGCTGGCCTCTACAACTGTGGAGGCTCGAATGGGCCAGTCTTCTAAGTAAAGGAGGAAGAAAATCCCCAGGGTTTGTAGAAATGCAGCTACTACTGCCATGCATTTCGTGAATACCCTTGGTGCTGAAGCCAGACCAAAAGGAAGAACCCTGTACTGGAAATGTCTTCCCCTGAAAAGGAAACGTAAAAATTTCCTGTGATCTGGATGGATGAGAATGTGAGTGTATGTATCTTTAAGTCTAGAGAGCAAAGCCAGTCCCGGCTTTGAAGGTCTGGCAGAAGAGTTCTTAGAGAAATCATTTTGAATTTCTCTCGAAAAGTTATTTGTTCAATTCTCTGAGGTCTAGAATGGGTCTGTGTCGTCCTGTTTTCTTTGGAATAAGAAAATAAGGGGAGTAGAATCCTGCACCCTGTTGAAGAATGGGTACTTCTTCTATTGCCCCTTGGGCAAGAAGTGTGGAGACCTCGTAATCTAGCAGATTGTCTGCAGAGGTTTGTGAATTGAACTGCTTTAGAATTGTAGGAGGGGGTATGCTGTGAAAATGAAGTTTGTACCCCTCTCCTACAATGGACGAAGTCCAATCTTCTGCTGTTATTTGATGCCATCTGTTGATAAAGTAGCATAATCTGCCTAGAATATTGGGGGGTTGGGGACCCCTCACAGGCAGGAAGGCAAAGCTCTAGGAAGGAGTCAAAGCCCTTGAGGGGGCTGAACCTGGAGAGCTGGTTGGGCTCTTGGGCCTTTTGGTTTTGTTTGCTGTCTAGTTTGTCCCTTTTGGGCAATCTGATCTGGAGTCTGACTCTGCTGGGTATAGGAAGGATAACACTTTTTGCTAAAAGAGGGGTTTTTTTATAAGGCTTCCTTTTGGCTGGAGTGGCTGTAGACTTTGACAATCTATCTAAGGTAGAATTGTCAGCATCTAACTCGTTAGCCTTTACCTGCCAGTTCTTGCCGAAGAGATTCTCCCCCGTGGCAAGGAATGTTGCCTAACTTGTCCTGTACCCAAATCTCCGATGCCTGTAGCCAGGCAATCCGTCATGCGCCATTGGCAACAGCAGAAGTTCTGCTGATGCATTCAAAGCAGTCAAAAGCTGCACGATTGATACACTTGGAGACATTTTGAGCATGCTTAACTAGAGCAAGAAAATCTTGTCTCTTATCATCTGGGAGAAATGGGCTCATAAGTTCCAAGTCTCCTGTGTCTTCTTTGAGGAACATTCCCATATATAGGATATATGAACTGATCCTAGCTGAAAGCATGGAAACTTGAAAAGTTCTGCATCCAAAAGCATCCAGAGTCCTGCATTCACGACCTGGATTGGATGCATGCCTCTTTGCACTTTTCATCCTACGCATGGCTGATTCCACTACCATTGAATGGTGTGGCAGCTGAGTTTTCTGAAATCCAGGACATGGTGGAACTCGATACATAGTATCAAGTCTCCTAGAGTGAGGAGAGGTAGTCGGAGGTGTCTCCCACATTCTGAGCATCAAGTTATGCAGAATTTCATGGATAGGCAGAGTAGCTGCCTCTCAGGAGCTTTAGGATATTGGAGAATTTTCAATTCCTTTGCTCTGGGTTCCTCTTCAGGAGCTACTGTGATTGAAAGACCTTTGGCCATATCACAGATGAAATCCTGAAATGACATGTCCTCTGGAGGTGACATTCTGTGCTGGGGAGAAGAGGGATCTTCTAAGAGAAACCCTCTAGTGCCAGCAGAATTGTCAGAGTCTTCGGAATCGGAAGAATCGAACTATTCCTGACCCCGATGCTCTTGCAAAGCACGATCCCGGTACCGATCAAAGTCGGTACCAAGGTGACCCGGTACCGCTTTGTCAATTCCAGCCAGAGATGGCATGGGAAGAGTTCCCACCAGGGCCGGTACCGTCGATACCGGCATCGTCTGTGTCGGTACCGGTGTCTGTACCAGCATCGGTGTCAATGTCAGTACCGGTGCCCTTGGGACCACCGGTACCGCAGCTGAAAGAAGAGCTGCGATACTGTGCTCGATAGCAAGAAATCTCTGGTCTATTGACGCTGCCGATGCCCGGGTGTCGGTACCGGTAAGAACGGCCGGAACCCCCGAGCATGGCACAGGTAGTTCTTGCGAGGTTGAGGCCTCGAGAACATCCTGAAGCCCCCTCGATGCTTTGGAAGCCAAAGCCTCCCGCCGGGGTTGTTTTGCCGGTGTGGTTCCCTCAAGGGCAATGCCAATGGCCTCTCGATGCTTAGCAGAAGAGCTACCCTTTGAGGACCGGCTTTTATGTTTAGTTACCTGAGATCCATGGGATGAAGAAGAGGCCCTTGATGATGTCAATGCAATGGATCTGGCATCTGAAGAAAAGAGGGTACCGAGCTTTGCGGTCCGGTTCTGTCTTCCTCTTTTGGTCATCCTCATGCAGGGGAGACATTCAGTTGGAGAATGATCAGGCCCTAAACATTTTAGACACCAATCATGGGTGTCAGTGACGGAAATGGTACCGTCACACTTAGTACATTTTTTAAACACACTAGTTGGCTTTTCCATGATTTAGGAAAATGGGGCCTAATGGCCAAAATGGCGCCTAGCACCAAAGAGGAAAGTTTCTGAAAAGAAACAGTCTACGGTTTTGTTTTGTTTTGGTATGAAAAGAAAAGAACCGGCGGTACCGGTAGGTGTCGTGCGGTAGGTAAACGTGACCACAAGAAAGAAATTTAAAGACGGAATTTCCTGCAGTGACAGGGAATAGATCCTGTGGGCTCTGCAGAAAACGAAGAACTGAAGAGGGACAGTTGGAAAGGTGTGAAGGCAGCGTGCATGTGCTGAGGGATGCTCCCAAAAGCGTTCCTATTGGAAGCTGGGGAGCGTTCCCGCGCATGCTCACCGACGATACCCATATGTGAGGACTACATTCCTGCTTGTTCCTGGAGATAAGTCGTCCCCCCCCTAGCTTCCCCAACCGGGACACATTAATAAATTTATACCCTGTTGGGCAAACTTCATATACCAATGGATCCTGCTCTGAACATAATCAGGATTCCAGAACAAACAATAATCCTGGATCCTTCTCATATAAAAGATCTTCAATAAGGATACTGTATTAGAAATAGATCAAGCAGTTAGAGATAAACAAGGGATAGGAACCTCTTCCATGCCACCCCACAGAATGCAATGGTACCAACTAACAAGCCTATCTCTATCATAAACTTTATTCTTCCAGACCCTCAAAATAAGAACCTCAATAGAATAGACTGAACTATAGCTCATAAAAGGATACACAAATTATTGATCAAAACACATCCCCTCAGAGCCCATAAACCAGAGGTAAACCCCAGAATCCCTTAAAAAGTATGCCTGAACCCTAGCAAGGTAAATATAGTATAGTTACTCACCTGTAACAGGTGTTCTCCGGGGACAGCAGGAATCAGTCCTCGCATGTGGGTGACGTAGACGCCGACGGAGTCTGCGCGGAGCAAATCCCCAGCTTTCAAAGAAAGCTTTTGGGAATTGCTACCACGCATGTGTGGTCCCCATCCCACCCAAGGGTGCCATCTTGCTCAGTCAAATGACATAGCTAAAAAGATAAATTTCTACTGAATCGTTCAATTTAAAATATGTAGCAAGTCAGAATAATGCTTCAGCACACCTTTAACGGGTCTTCAAAACAGTTTCCATTCTAATTTTTCTAACTTTTTATCTTCTTTTTCTATACATATAAAATCTTCTCTTTTAATAATTCTTCATCTTCTAAAAAACTCTCAGTATCATATCTATGACCCAGTGCTTAAAACATCATTATGTTTTAAGAATTACAACTTTATTAGAGGACTTTCTTTTAACATCTTCACCCCTATATTCCTTTTAATCAAGCGGATCTCGACGCTCTCATGGGGCGCCTTCACGGCGTTTCAATAACTAGTTTTTCTTCAGGAGATCCTTACCTTAAAAACACAAACAAATTATTTAAACAAACCACCTCTACCTATTGTGTTCCCATCCTTATCCTAAAACCCTTAACTATATTCAAAATTCTAACTTACTTTTGCGACGGATGCTGCCCACGTCCAAGCGTTACTCATTCTTGAAAAGACGCCGCGCATGCGTGCAGACTAGAGCTTTCCCTATTTAAACCCCTCTGATATTATCCTGTTCGATTAGATACTCATTTCTTAAAAAATAGAAAACCTATCTTCACTAACAACAGAACGTGGTAGATGCAGTACCTATAGGCGGTTAATCTGAAAACCCTACCTACAAAGCTTCTACTGCAGCTTTTTATTAATATAAAAATCCCTATTCAAAATTCAGAAAAATCCTTCAATTCCATGGATCATTAGCAATGTGTTAATGAGATGAAAAACTCTTGTTAAAAAGCTGACCATGAAGTGCTATGCTGATTCCATTACTAACGCGCCTTGCAGTTCCCACCTGTGTTTTTAACTAGTCCTTGGGAACACTCAACACCGACGCCAAGGGATCGGCCCCGCCCGAAGCGGGTACCACCCCCGCGCATGGCTGGGATGCGGGAAGACAGGACTGGGTTGAACCGATCGGCCCCGAAGGCACAGAGGACACCAGCTGACGATCCATGGCGAAGAGTGAAACACTCGACGCTGGCGCCGATGCCAAGTCGGCACCGCTCGAAGCGGGTACCTCCCTCGAGCATGGCTCGGGAATGTTCTGTGAGGAACGAACCCCAGGAACAGCCCGAAACCCCCGCCGGGGTTTATATGCCAAGGGGGACTTGGGGGGAAGGCCGGAGCCATCGTCATGCCGCGCATGAGACTCGCCCCTCAAGGCTTGGCTAGTCTTAACAGACTGTTGTTGGGTTACCTAATCCTGGAGAGGAGAGAAAACCGATGACCGCACCCTAGGTGGGAAGACGTCATCGAGGGACACTCGAAGAGGGGCAGATCTTCCCTCGACGCTGAAGCATGGAGAACCGGGGCAAAAAGGGTCAGGGCCCCAACAGGAGAGACACCAGGCATTGGAGGCTAAGTAGGAAAAGTCTCCACAGTGAGGGCACTTCCTAGGGGAGGAAGGGTCCATACTGGAAAGCCCGGTAGGCCTCAGTGACTCGAGGAAAGTTTCCCTCGAGAGGATTTAAGAGAAAATTTGGAAAATAAAGAAAAAATGAGAAAAAAATAAGGCACCGTGGTGCCCGAGTCGGCGGGAAAGCCGTGACCACAAGAAACAGGAAAAATAAAGAAAAATGTTTCTGCGGTGGCAAGAGGAACGTCCTGCCGGCTCCGCGGAAAAACGAAAACTGGGGAGAGGCAGTTGGAAGGGCGGGAAGCCACCGCGCAGGCGCGAGGGATGCTCCCAAAGGCCTTCTGATTGGATGCTGGGGAGCATTCCTGTGCGGGCTCCGTCGGCGCCGACGTACCCACATGTGAAGACTCATTCCTGCTTGTTCCTGGAGATACTATGCTTTCTCCAAGAACAAGCAGGAAGTCAGTCCTCACTTATGGGACTCCCTAGCTACAGACTACCAAACCTGTAATCAAAAAATGCCTCCGCGAGGCTGTGAGCAGAAGCCAATGCCTGAAGGAGCCTGAGTCTTTGGGTCCCTGGGGCAAAGCTCTCGGTAGCCATCGAAGAAGATTCAGAGGGCAGGAGTTGCTTATACCCCAAACAGATTACGGAGAACAGCCTGGCCGAAGGAGCTGTCCTGGCATCCCCTCTCCAGGAAGTAGTGCACAGTGAAAGTGTTCGCTGAAGACCAGATCGCAGCCCGGCAGATGTCTGTCAGGGGCATTGGGCGCAGCAAAAGCCACCTTGGCGCGGATGCCTTGTGTGGTGACTCGACGATCCAGCAGGGCGCCCACCTTTGCCTGGGTGAAGGTGATGCAGTCCGCCACCCAGACGGGGAGGGTGCGTTTGGTGACTGCCTGCCCCAGGTGATTGGGATCGTAGGCCACAAAGAGCCAACCAGACTTGCGATGAGCCTCAGTGCGCTGGAGATAGAAGGCAAAAGCCCTCTTGCAGTCGAGTGTATGTAATACTGCCAATGCCTGATCAGTATGAGGTCTCAGGAAGAATGTTGGTAAGACTATCTCCTGATTTAGATGGAAATCCAAGACAACCTTCGGTAGGAACTTAGGGTGGGTGCGGAGGACCACCCTGTTTCCATAGGACCTGGTGTAGGGAGCCTCAGCCATGAGGGCCTGAAGTTTGCTGACTCGGGGAGCCGAGGTCAAAGCCACCAGAAAGACCACCTTCCAGGAGAAGTGCCGAAGCAAGCACATCGGCTCAAAGGGTGATTGTGTAAGCTGCATGAGCACCACGTTGAGGTCCTATTCTGCCAGAGGGGCCCGGATGGAAAGCTAGGAAAGTAAGAGGCATCGCATGAAGCGGGAGACCAAGGGCTGTCCCGAGAGGGGTTTCCCCTTGATGGGGCGGTGGCTCGCCAAAATGGCGCTCAGGTTTAGCCTGATTGAGTTGGATTTCAACTCTGCTTTTGAGAGGTGGAGGAGGAACTGGAGAATCTATCGGGTAGAGCAGGAGAACAGGTCGATCTGGAGCTCGGAGTACCAGA
This sequence comes from Ichthyophis bannanicus, assembly GCA_033557465.1. Taxonomy (NCBI): domain Eukaryota; kingdom Metazoa; phylum Chordata; class Amphibia; order Gymnophiona; family Ichthyophiidae; genus Ichthyophis; species Ichthyophis bannanicus. The sequence continues at coordinate 6,671,476 of CM066041.1, forward strand.
CCGAGAAGAGTCGCCCCTTAAAGGCATATGCCCGTCTCGTCGAGTCCTTCCTTGACGCGAGGAGGACCTCCTCGACCTCCTCCAGGCTGTAAGGGACAGCAAGGCCAGGTTCGGGTGGAGCACCCGATACTCCTCCTGTGTTAACAGGCCCAGGGCACAGCCCAGGGGGACTGGAGGCTCAAATGAGAGCCAGGGCAGAAGCGGGAACCAAGGCTGTCGAGGCCACGAAGGAGCCACAAGTATCACTGAAGCTTGTTCCCGCTAAACCTTGTGGAGGGTCCTTGCAATGAGAGGAGTGGGAGGGAAAGCATAAAGAAGCCCGGGGGTCCAGCTTAAGAGGAACGCATCCGGGGCCACCCTGCTCGGGTGTGGAACCGGGATGCAGAAACAGGGAAGCTGTGCGTTCACTGGACTGGCAAACAGGTCCATGGATGGGGCCCCCACCGATGGAACAAGAGGCCAGCAACCTCCGGATCCAGGCGTCACTCATTTGGGCAGAGAATCCTGCTAAGTTTGTCCATGAGGACATTCTCCTGGCAAGGGAGGTAGACCGCTCGTAAGGTCATCCCCCAGCGAAACGCAAAGGAGCAAAGGAGGATTGCCTCCCGGCAGAGGCGGCAGGATCATGTTCCCCCCTCCTTGTTTATGCAGAACATGGCTACCTGGTTGTCGGTCTGCATGAACACCGACTTCCCCCTCAGAAAGCCCTCATAGGCCCTCAGGGCCCACCCAAAGCTCAAGCAGGTTGACCTGCTGCCGAGACTCTTCAGGCAACCACTGCCCCTGGGTGCACAGTGCACCGCAGTGGGCTCCGCAACCCAGCAGGGAAGCATCCGTCGTGAGGACGAGCTCGTGCTCTGGGGTCTGGAAGGGCATTCCCCAAAGGAGGCTTTGGGGGTCTCGCCACTAATCCAGGGAGCTGTGGATACTATGGGAGACCTGAATAGGGTCCCTGAGGTGGCCGAAGGCCTGGCTCCATTGTGCCTGAGACACCACTGGGCTGTCCGCATGTGCATGCAGGCGTGGGGGACCCCATGGACGGTGAAGGCCATGTTTCCTAGGAGACACAGCATGGCCTGTGCCGTGATCCAAGCCCTGTTCTGGACCTGGACTGCCATAGTTCGGAGGTGGACTGCAGGAAGGCTGTTGCTCACTCCGTGTCGAGGCGTGCAACGATGAACTCCAAGATCTGCACCAGCCCGAGGTGGGACTTGGGGTAGTTGACCAAGAAGCCGAGGTGGTCAAGGAGAAGTATCGTGCGTGATGCCGCCACGCGGGCTTCGCCGGCTGAGGTCCCCATGACGAGCCAGTCGTCGAGGTACGGGAAGACAGGTATACCCTGCCGCCTGAGGAAGGCGGCAGCCACGGAGAGACACTTGGTGAAAACCCACGACGCAGATGTGAGCCCAAAGAGGAGCACTCTGTATTGGTAGTGTTCCCTCTGCACCCTGAAGCACAAGGTGGACTAGGATGTGGGCGTAAGTGCCCCTGAGATCCAAGGAGCATAGCCAATCACCCTGCTGGAGGAAGGGCAGCAGGACGCCAAGCGATAACATTTTGAACTTCTCCCGCACCAGAAACTTGTTTAGGTTCCTGTGGTCGAGGATGGGGCGGAGGCCCCCATCTTTTTCAAAATGAGGAAGTAGTGGGAGTAGAACCCATAGCCTCAAAGGTGCAGCGGTACCTTCTCGACCACCTGCTGGGCGAGGAGGATGGACAGCTCCCGCTGCATGTAAGTCTGATGCGAGGGTAGCAGAGTAGGCTCCGCTGGGGAGAAGGGAGGAGGGAGCCTGTCCAGGTGAAGATGATATCTGTTTCGGACCACCTGGAGGACCCAGGTGTCAGACATGATTGATGCCCACTGCGGGGCGAAAAGGGACAGACGTCCCCCTACTGACAGAAGTGCTGCCGGGGGCGAGAAGCTATGCCATCGGCGTCAAAAGCCCTGAGTGGGCTGGGGTGGCGCCAGTGGCTGGGCCTTGGGCCCTTTAGGCTTGCGGTGGCCATGCGCGCTTCCCTTCCCCTGTGCGCCAGGCGCCGGCGAAGGGGAGGGCGGGAAGGGTGGGTATCCCCGGTAGGGGAGCCCCTTTCTTTGGAAGAACAGCTTCTTGGTTTGTTGCTTCTTCAGAGGGAGAGAAGAGGTTTTACGTGAGAGGCAGGTCCAAGTCACGAACTCTGTTTCTATCTCAGCGGCCTTATCCTCCATGGGCTTACCAAACAGTTGTTTGCCGAGGCAGGGGACGTCCAGGAGCTTCTCCTGAACCCATTGCTCTAGGTTGGAGGATTAGAGTCACGCCTGGTGCCGGGCCCCAATGCCGGCTGCCGCCACTCAGGTGGAAGACTCAAATCCATTATACGCGGCACAGGAGAGGTACTTTGAGCATTCTGCGGCAGACCTCAGGAGGGTTTGGAAACTGATAGGGGGTTCATCCCCGAGACCTGCAGAGAACCCACAGAGCTCCTTGGCGAGGTCACGCAGAAACATGCCTATATACAATTGGTATGCCTGAATGCAGCATGTGAGCATGGACCCGATAGGCTTTGCGCCCAAGGGCTCTAGACTTCCTGCCCAGCGGGACCGAGGAGTATGACTTCAGGCTCTTTTGCTTCCACATCGCCGATTCCACTACCAAGGAGGTGTGTGGAAGCTGGGTGTTCCAGAAACCTGGGCCGCGTTGGACCCTGTACATGGCATCAAGGCGTTTGCTCACAATGGGGACCGAAGCAGGTGTCTCCCACATGCAGAGGAGCAGCCCGGACAAAATGGGTGGAACTGGGACAGTAAGAGACTCCCAAGGCGGGGACTCATACTAAGATGTCGAGCTCCTCAGCTTATGTCTCCTCTTCAGCCTGCGTAGCCAGGTTGAGAGCCCGTGCCATGTCCCGCACAAACACTAGAAAAGATGTGTCTTTGGGCGGCAAATGCCTCTGAGAGGCAGGCTGGGATGGGTCCGAAGGAAGGTCCCTGTGGGCACGGGTCTCAGGGGAGGTATCCCCGTCCAACTCCTAGCCCGAGAGGTCCAAGAAGGAGTCCGACTCAGGCTGGTCACCCCATCCAGAGGCCAAGGCCCACTTGGAGCCAAAGGCCTTGGAAGATCTTGCTCCCAAGGAATGGGAAGGTGAGCGAGACCGACGCCAAGGATCCTCACAAGGCCCATGGCTCTCGGGGGTTTCCAGGGCGGGTTTGGGTGTCCCTCTCGAAGGAACCTCAGTCTTGAGACGCGGGTCAGCCATGCTGGGCATGAGCGCCTGCTGGGCAGCTAATAAGGCAGAAATGCTGCTCTCTAGTGCCAGCATTCAGGACTCCCATGCGGACGTGGGTCCCTGTGACGCCGACACCAGGGTTAGCGGATCTGGCGTGGAGAAGGAGACAAGGTCCTCACCAGGACGACCCTTAGGAGACCAGGCGCCATCTCCGGAGGCTTCAGTGTCTGTACGATGTACCTTTCGAGGCTGTTCCTTGTCCAACTCTTGGGAACGCTGGGGGGGAGGGGGGGTGCGCAGCGCCCGAGTGCAGGAGCGCCCGAGCTTGTCTGGAGCCCCAGACAGCGACTTCAAGGTCGTCGTCTTCTAACACCTCTCCACTTCAGTGAACCCCTGATCGGAGTGCTGCCTTTAACGCAGGGCCGAAGTGGGGGGATCCCACCAGTGGAGGGACGACCAAGGGTGCCGTCGTGGATTCTGGGGCTACCTTCCGGAAAATGTCATCGGCCTTCTGCTTACGACTTAGCAGGGCTTTGGAGGACATTTTCTTACAAAGAGAGCAGAGCTCCAGGTCATGGTTGGCCCCAAGACACCAAAGACAGCAGTCATGGGTGTCCTTGAGTGACATGTTTTTGGAGCATCTGTCGCACTTTTTAAAACCAGTGGCCATCAGTGCAAAAACGGCCCCTGTTAGGTCGAAGACCTTTGCGGCCAGCGGTTGAGGGGAAAAAAGGGCGCAAAGCCCGCAAAAGAAATTTTTCACACAAAAAGGATGTCCCCTCGCTCAGGGGAAAAGGAGAGCAGGGGAAGGATGGGTAGAGGACCGGTGCTACCAGAAAAAAAGACAGGCCAGAGGCCGAAAACAAAAAACTTTTTCCGAGGGACAAGGATGTGCGTCTGAAGGGCTCCGCGGAAAAAGGGAGACTGAGTAAGATGGCACCTTTGGGCAGGAAGAGGACCACGCATGCGTGGCAGCAATCCCAAAGGCTTTGTTTGAAAGCTGGGGAATTGCTCCGTGCAGGCTCTGTCGGTGCTGACGTCACCCATAAGTGAGGACTGACTTCTTGCTTGTTCTTGGAGAAAAAAAAAAGAGGAAACGTAGTGAGGAATGGCCAAATGAAGGCACTTATATATCAGAAGCAGAAGTCTGAACTGAATTTTAACATGGAAGTGAACCTGGATGTTGACCTAAGTGCTGATCAGAAGCAAAGACTTGAGGTGATCTATCAGCAGAGATGGTAGAGACCATTAAACAAGCATCTCTGGATGTAGAGCAGTGAGTTAGGGGGTGAAAAGTCAGATTAAAGAATAGGGAGAATCTGAATTAAGTTGCATGCATGAATCTATATGCACATCTACACAAGACTCTTAAGTGCTATCATTCACTAGAGAGCGGCCATGGACCAACCACTGCCATAGATACCTGGACTCCCACTGATCAGGTGGAGGTTCTGAAATCACACGCCCAAGAGCATCAAGAACTGGAGGTGGCCTCTGGAAAACACAAATTAACCATGCTTAATGTCAAGACGACAGATATTGCCCACAAAGGTTTTTAAAATGAAAAATCTTAAAAACCTATACACATTTGTGCAATCATCCAACATTTCTGTTTAA